>CAVLJG010000009.1:50830659-52297372 GCA_963669975.1 Acanthoscelides obtectus | reverse complement strand
CATTAATTATTTTGAAGGTAAAAAACCTAAAAAAGAGAACGAGGCCATTGATTCACTTTTCTTGGCACATGCACAGACTGTGAAAACACTTCCCTTAAAGCGTCAAGCCCGAATAAAACTAAAAATAGCCGAATTAATAGCGCACGAAGAATTTGAACATATTGAAGAAATGTCTTCAGCGTCTACCCAGAATTCTGCAAGTATGTATGATAGTAGTATGTCGTCCTTCCCAAGCGGCACTGGGTTTACTCCAATAATATACCCAACAGAGGAGGCAAATTCTGCCTCGAATTATTTTGCAACATTTAATCCTAGTGGCAACATGTAGTCCAATTATTACAATAAAATATTTATTCCACGATCCCTGAAGTTTTAGTATTCGATAAGCCTACTAATTTTAATACATATAATTTTTTTACCTGAGTGTAATAGCAAGTCGTTATTCTGGCGAAATAGCTTCACGATAATTTGTGTCAGATTTTCGTATTTCATTTTTCACCAAGTTCAATATTTCATCGAAACACTCTGGAGTCATTCTAAAATATACGTAAAAGCGCTGTTCATCCAGCCGAAGTTATGGCATCAAGGTATGGTATTCCCCAAATTTATTTCGTTCCTACTTAATATCATGTACCCACTTCCTTCGTTTCCTAAACAAAATTGAAAATATTTGTTTTATGTAGTTCGTTAAACTTAATACATACCCAACTATCAAATGGCGTTAAATAAACATAAGTTACCGTGCATTTTGTTCCTCTTCTAAAGCAAGAAATAGAAGTGCCTCCTCTTCTTCTGAAGACGAGCTCATTGCAAAAGGCAAAAATAAAATGTACGCAACCTGTCGAAACCTTCACGTTCGCGGAGCGAATAAGACGCTTTGGTATGAATAAACAGGCGAAACAGATTGCGAATTTCGCTCTGAATTTCGTTGCGAATACTTCGTCGCGATTATTTCGCGCCGGTTTGTGGGATGCTTAATAGTCGACAACTGTATCTTTATAATTTCACAACTGTAACCGATGATTCACATTCTAAGCTGACACCAAAGAAAACGTTGCGAATATTTGCCTGGACAGAGGACCAACATGCGAAAGGAGCTAACGAGATTGCGTCTGCAGTGTTTTATACGCTGAATAATAGCAATATTAATGGCATAAGGAAAATACGACTCATGGCTGATGGATGTGGAGGTCAAAATAAAACACAATTATGTTAGGTATGTGCCTAAAATGGTTAAGTACTTCGTCAGTTGAAGAACTCGAACTGATCTTTCCAGTTGTTGGGCATTCATTTATACCTCCAGATAGGGTCTTCGCAGGCATTGACAAGAAGATAAGGCAACAGGGCCAAATCATAGAGCCCAAAGAATATTTCAACATTTTTGAGGAACATGGTTGCGTAGTGGAGTTAGGAAAGGATGTAGCTGTCTTTGACTGGAAGTCTGGAACTAGGGAAGTTTTGAAGCCACCCGCCCGATGGCATATTAAATTCAATATGGTTAAAAGGTTTCTGTTGAAAAAAGGAAGAAACAATACAGTCACAGTAAGCACAGTGAGCCAAGTTACCGGTCAGACTTAGGAGTCTACAAGACCGTATGCAAACCAAAAAAAATCTCGAATCATTAAATCCGCTCCCAATAGGTAGTGGCATACCGCCAAAACAAGCAAAACTATAAATGTAGCTAAGCTCTTGACCAAACATTATGGCTTCGCATGGAAGGGATTGTCTTGCTTAGGATATTATAAAAATGTGTTTGAAAAATATTTAGTAGAAAACAGAGCAACCAATGACGGAGATGAAGGAGAAGAGGCTGAGCAAGGTAGTTCAGAAAACACTGAGCTTTGTGAAAGAATGGAAGACGTTCCAGATGTATTAGTTTAGATTGTAGTATAGATCATCACTTTTTTTCTTTGCCGAAATTAACTCTTGAGTTTTCCGAATGTGCTAATCAATTTTGCTGAAACATTTCATAAACATGTTTTGTTTTGATTTTGTTCCAATACTTTTTGTTAAAAATAAAGGTAACACTTTTTTCCTACATACCTAGTATTATTAAATCTTGAAAATAAAATTCAGTCCACGTCAAAATCCACTAAATCCATATTAGACAGTTTCATATTCCACTAAATCCATGGTTTGGTTGCAAACTGCACTAAAACCGATTTTATTTTTTAAATTGCCACTTTCAGCCTAAAGAATATTGTATTTTTACATTATATTACTGAATATCTGATTATTAGGAATCCTAAAAAGCATATATGTTAATTCAAAAGTTAGCTAAAATGTTTTTTTGCTTTCCTGCACATTTAGCTAAAGTGGATTTAGGTTGTTGTGATCCTAGTGGATTCATATGAGAGTTGAGTTTTTAGCATGTTATAACCGGGATTAATCCATTTCGGCAATCTCTTTATAACCTTACTTTTTTCTTTTTGACTTTTTTTACGCGTACCCTGTTGAATCGCTTGCGAAGTACTGGTCTAGAGTACTGTTATAGACTCATTAAAAATTTACAAAGCCGTGCTAAAATAAGGAGTTGCCCCCTGCTACAAAAAAAAAACAACATCCAGCTGTCATGATCGTGGCGATATTGTGTTTGCTTACATATGAGAGATTTCCTCAATATATAGAAACGTAAACGCTGTCCTCTGGTTCTTAATACGGACCTGGAAGTATACTTTTACTTATCTATGTCTAGAAGGTGTGACCTACGAAATTGCGTGTGTTTTGCAGATGTGTGACTGATCATTACCGAGATGACCTCCAAAATAAATTGTAATATTTAAATCTGAACCTTCATTTTCCTGTTGGTTTCATAAATGATTGGATATATTAAGATCATAATGGAGGACTGGCGCACGGCTAGGAGATTGTCACCTTCGAAAGGACGGTATGAGCAGTAGATTTGTTTGCTCCATACAAAAGTCCAGGCCTGGACGGCGTATTTCCGGCCATGTTACAGCAGGGACGGAATCGGTTGTTCCTCACCTGTTGAAGGTGTTTCGAGCCTGTGTGGCAACGGCTTCACACCTAGAAGCTGGCGGCAGGCCGAAGGATTTTCGTCCGATTACTCTTTCATCTTTTGTGCTTAAGACACTGGAAAGGATAGTTGATAGATACTTAAGGGATGGCCTGCTGGAAAGGTGTGTCATTCATGCAAATCAGTTTGCATACCAAGCTGGGAAATCGACTGATCTGGCCTTACACAATCTTGTCGGTTATTGCAAACTGAACCGGAGAGAGCATGTTGAATACAAGGTTAGCAAGGCTCGCAATTCAATGTGGGCCTGTAGACGTGTTGTCGGTGTAAGGTGGGGCTTAAACCGAAAGTGGTATACTGGCTCTACACAACGATAGTACGTCCATCTCTCTTGTACGGCTCCCTGATCTGGTGGCCTTGCATTAGAACTGAGACAACTAAGGCCAAACTTAATAAAATTCAGCGTTTGGCCTGTATTAGTATTACAAGCGCAGTGCGAACAACGCCATTGAGTGCAATGGAAGCTCTGTTGGATCTCCCACCGTTGGATCTGGTGATCCGCGGTGAAGCGAGAGTAGTCTCTCAACGACTGTGGAGTCAGGGCAGCTGGCTTTCTTGAATCCTGTCAAAGGGCATACTGCCATTTTAGTCGAATTGCAAAGGGAGGACCCCGTCCTTCTAAGCAGGGGTGATCGTATTACCCCTAAGTATCGCTATAACCGCAAGTTTATTGTGGAGTATCCAACGAGGGAGGAGTGGACGTCGGTAGCCGGAGACTCTCCGGAGTGAGCGGGCAGGTCTGGTACACGGACGGCTCGGTCACCGAAGAGGGCTCAGGTGCTGGGGTCTCTGGGTCTAGAACTAGGCTATCTCTGCCTCTAGGTGGATACACCACTATTTTCCAGGCGGAAATCTTTGCGTTTCTGGCTTGTGTATCTCATATTCTGGAGGAGGGTGGCCTAGGAGAAGAATAACAATCTTATCCGACAGCCAGGCTGCAATGAAAGCCCTAAGTCCCTAAGTGCCTGTAAGATTACTTCGAGTCTTGTATTGCAATGCAGGGAGGCTCTGGATTGCCTCGCAACGAGGCATCCGGTATCGTTAATGTGGGTACCGGGACACGCTGGGATAAGGGGCAATGAGACGGCGGACACTCTGGCGAAGACAGGATCAGCCAGCAAGCTCGTTGGTCCTGAGCCAGCTTTAGGAGTGACCGCGCATAGAGCTAGGAGGAAAATGGAGACGTGGATTGCAAGACAACACTCAGAAATGGAGAAGTATGTCCAATCATCTCCGCCAGGCACGGGAACTGATTGAAGGGCCTAGTGCTAAGGATGGACGTTTCTGCCTATCTCTGGATAGAGCCAACCTAAGGTTGCTGGTGGGACTGTTGTCTGCCCATAACACGTTAAGGCGCCACCTGCACGTGATGGGGGTGGCTGGCTCCCTTGTGTGAACGCTGCGGGGTAGAGGAAGAGACCTCGGCGCACGTTTTGTGTCGCTGTGAAGCTCTGAGCTACTATAGGCAGACTATACTGGGGTCCATTACTTTGGACTCTCAGGAGGTCAAGGAGCTTGGACTCAAGGCGATACTCAACATCGCTAAAAGTGCGAGACTTGACGTGATCTAAGGAATGTAGAGGTGCATAAGGACCCGCTTAAGCGGCCTATGCACTGGCTCCTTATGGTGGCCGGAATGCCTCTAATTTCAAGATTCATTCATTCATTCAAGATCATAATGAGTACCAAGTTTCAAAATAATAAATGGGGTGGTTTAAAAGATGTGAGGCTGTAAATAATGGTCACAATCAATGAAACAGATTGTTTCTCGGTTATAAGAGGCTAAATACCCATCAACCATATGTTGACTCAGTGGATTCTACCCACAGTTCAGTTAAAATATTTCCCTCTCTCAATGAAACACCATGTCCAATCATTAATGTTACACAAGTCAACCACCATAGTTTCATTTTTTGAAAAACAAAGCAAGTAGGTATTCAATAAATAATCAATGAAACAACTAAGTAGTTTATACAATTAAGCGTAAGATATAATAATATTGTGGTGATAGTGAAATCTTTGAAATAATGCAAAATATTGAACTCTGTAGAGGTGTAAATGGCAACACTGTCAAAGGACTGCTCACCATGTGACGAAACTTGACGTGTATACCGTATAAGTTGTTACCTTTTTCTGTGTTCTGGCAAAGCTATGCATGATTGAACTGCACTTGTTATCTTCCTTAGGTTCATTACAGGCAGACAAGTAAAAAGCGTACATAGTGAAACGTTTAAGGTTCGTCAAATTGTAGGAGGTGACGTTAGGCTCGATGTAGATAGTAGGATATTTCCGCCGATCTGTACCATCACGTTTACTCACTAGAAATCGGTCTGTTTGGTAGTAGATTTGCTCACATTCTTCTGTGGTATTTGATACCTGCGACAAAGAACTGTTTTATACTAACTATAATAGTTATAATAAAGATGTCAAAGCTTCTTTGACCTTTACGGACAAGATATTCATGAAGACCGAGTCAAATGCTGAACGAGAGTGTCGTAAATCATAATAGATCTTGATTACATTTAATTATATTATATGTACAGCTGGAACATTATTGGATTTGGAACTCATCCTTGTGGAATATAGTATAGTAAATATTTCATAATTGAGCTAATATCGAATGCTTCATCAACTGAAAGTTGTGCCTTGGACTTTCATTTTTAAATGATTTTTTAATCCGTAACATTTCGATTGATAATGTATTTATAAGGGGTAGTTATATCAAGAGAGGACATCCGTCGGTCGGCTTCAATCACCTTAGGTTTGGCCTGCAGCACTGGTTTACAAATCTATGAGCAAACCGCCATTGGATTGGAGGTTCGCCGATAGATCTGCAGTGTTGTTGAAATGACAGAAAATGTTCAGAAAATTGTACCTTTATACTGAGCTGAATGAAGTACAGCTCTTTTCACAGTTTTGGCGATTACGTTACAATGTCATTACGAAATAACTAAACAGACTGTCTCAAATGTACCTCTTGTGGAGCTTAATTTCTCTAAGGATTGCGAGAGCCGATCCGTAACGTGATTGCTACTTGATAAAAAAAACACAGACTGACATTATTGTAGCTGTATTTTCAGATATTGGTATGTTTATATCGGAGGTCAATAAGAGGTAATCTCAAATTGCACACCCACGACAACGACCAGTGGAAAGCATAAATGAGAAAGATTTACTATATATGTTGGTGGAAAAATCTTTGCGATGGCGAGAGAAAACTAACAAACGTATTTAGGCGAGCTCACACAAACAAACTTCTGCACATGGAGATTAATGTATAATAGTAATTCCTCTAGTTTCACTGTGGCCTGTCAAAAATCGTGAAGATACTTATAACAGTTATCTTTTGGAACTTTTTTCCCTACATTCATTTTCCTATAATATAATGCACTCTATCATATAATACTTGATTTAGCGCGCAGTTGAAAGTAAAAAAAAAAATAAATAAATACTGTTTCTGTTGATCATGGTATACCTCAGGGCAGCATAGTAGACCTATTGCTCTTTAATCTGTATGACAATGATGTGTCCAATGTCCTTAACAATTCTTTTATAAATTTGTTTGCGGCTGATACATAAATTACAGTTAGTGGTTCTGTAAGTAGCGAAATTCTAAACGTAAGGAATAGTTAAAACGAAATGTATGATGTTCGAAAAGAAATTAGTAGATTTAAATTTGTCAGTGAAAACTGAGGGAGAGGTACTTGATTTTGTAAACGGTTTCAAATATTTAGGTATGATAATAGATCAGTAACTAGTCTTCAACAAACATGTTGACCATTATGTGTCGGAAATTAGGCAAAAAGATTGGGTATTTTCGTAGAATTTGTGACACTCTAACTCCCTGGAGTAGAAGGGTAGTACAATAATCTTTGTTAATTTTACTTATTGTGCACTGTTGATTACATGTGCAGATGAGGAAAAGCAGAGGTTACAGATTCTATTAAATGCGGATCTTGTTAAATTGTAGCAGGATATGTAGACATTAAATTTTTTAAATCACCACCAAATCATTCGAGAAGAAATTCAATTCTTTTATATAAAACTATCAGTACTCAGGTTGAACAGCTTCTAAAAAAAATATATATATTTGAAATGATGACATTAGTTCAAATGATTTATATCTAAAGGATTAAAAAAGTCAAGTTCAAAAAATGTACAACAGTAATAATAATAAATGGTTTTTATTCCCAAGGTAAGCACACAAAAAAAGAACATGAACAAATTCTAGCTGCTTTTCTGACCAACGGCAGAATTCGAATCTTACTAACGTATAGAAAGATCCGCTCTTCCATTCAACCGATCTTCCTATTAATGCAAGAACATCTAGTAATGCCAAAATGTTTAAAAACAGGCTTCGGGGAGACTATTTTGGTTTGATGTGATGATCACTTTGAAAATTTAACGCATGTTTTGTAAATAATATATTATATTATTTGAAGCAGCTTAAAGCTAAATAAATTCTGTTCTATCCTATTTTACTCTATTCCCTAAAATCTGAATGCCAGATCTCACAACTGTTTAGACTTGTAAAAATACTATTTAGTATCAGACCCATTAGTTGACGTGGAAGAATATCAGAATGTCGTCTTTCGTGATTACTCTGATCGATACATTTGCATAAATGTTTTGTACCGTACAACGTACACATTGAATGACAATGTATGTCGCAGACTGCGAATGGATGATAAATATTCCCACTACAAATAGACGTCCAAACAAAAGCAAATTTGAACAAAAAATGCTTGATCTTTGGCTACAAATGATGGGAAATAAATTCGTCCAAAAAGGGTTATCGATCTGGCAACAACTGCATGCATCCCTCGTTAAATAACAACTCGTGGTGAAACGCTAACAGCTATCTTGTGGACGCTTTTTTTATTTAGCCAGTCTATTTCTCTCTAGTTTATTCTCCCTCCTTGTCTGTCTCCTCTTGGTATAACTACTCTTTGGTCTCTGATTGACTATTATCGCTAAAACGATATTTGATGGAACATATTTTTCAATAATATACCTACCGAACAGTTATCGTATCGTCTATCTTTGAATTGAATAGCAAAGTTATCGAACGAAAGTCGTGTGAAAGTATTTTTAGAAGGTGACTTCATCGGCGGAGTTTCAGCACACGTACAGTTATCTTCATCGTCACTATCATTTGCTTTTGCCACCATTTGTGTGTTAGGTGGCTTGTAATCTGTATCTGCGAAATAGGTTGAATCAAAGTCCACACCTGCCAAATCGTCTCTGAAACAGTTGAAAGTGATTGTAATAATAATTGTAATACCACTAGGGCTGAAGGTATATCGAAAAATGATACACAAAGTTTTTATAAGCTTCTTAGTTTGCAGTAGTAGTAGTAGTAGTAGTAGTAGTAGTAGTAGTAGACATTTATTTACTCCATCATATAAGAACAATAATAACATAGAATGGGTAAATAAATGTTTCAATCCATAGAAGGACAATTCCTGCACATGGATCAGTCATATGTTGGAATGTGTTCCAAAATCAAAACAAAAGAGTTAACAGAAACTTAAAGAAAGACCTATATCAAAGAGGTGTAAACCTATGTAGAGGATGATAATTTATGATGAATTCAATAATGGGTTGTCTTCCTATTGCACGTATCTATTCTGATAATTTATTTTTAAAATAATGTGTATTTCGAAATTGTTCTAAGTCTTTCGGTATGTGTTCATATAAATTTGGAACCATATAGAGAACAGATCGATTTATTATGGTTTTATGTGGTTTAGGGACAGTTTTTGCTCGTGATTTATATCGTGTATCTTGGCAACGTGTGATTTTATTGCGCTCACTGACAATTTTGTGATAATGGCTGATAGTATGTATAAAATGAAGTTGCCTGATATCAAATAATTTTTTGTTTCGTTATATAAATCATTTGTTGAATATAATTTTGGTTTTCCGAGCATAATTTTTAAAACAGTTCTTTGTAAAGCTTCTATATCGCTTAAGTGCACTGGAACTGGTATAACCTATGCTAATATACCTCAGGTGCCGCTCAATTAAGGCATGATATATAGTACGCAAATCTTATTTTCTTTAAAATATAGGCTGCTGCATGAATGTCCCACATTAAATGTTGGTCTAAAAAAATCCTAAATATTGGATACTGTCCACTCCGTCAATTTTCAAATTTGTATTGTTTATTTTGATGGAAATATTTGAATAATCGGGTAGATGTCTTGCGTAGGGTGTGAAGGGTAGAAAATGCGTTTTTTTTTCAAACTTCACTGTTAATTTTCTAGTGTTGAAAAAATGAATGATTTTATAAAAGACATTCTTAATTATTCTCTTTACATCATACCAGTCTTGCCCTTTATTCAGTATTGCCATAAAAACTAGCTATTTTACCTACATAGTAAATATTGATTATATAATTCAAATATACCGCAAAGTTGTGGTTTTCCTTTTCAGAAACAACTATCCTTGAAATAACAAAGGTAATGTGCAGTGAAACGAGGGCGACCAAGTAAAAAAAAATAAAGGAAAAAGTACTCACTCTCCAGTTGACGAGAAGGGCTAAGTACGTCTCTGCCCGAAATCATACCGCTCCAACAGAAAATGAAATCAGCTGATGCGCTACCGAGCAGACGCAGGCAAACAAGGAAGGCAAAATGTTGCGTAAAAAGTCTAGGTATTGCATCCCGTCCAACCGATTTGGGAGAATAAATGGTCCAATGAGCATACCGTCCACCATGCCAGCCCAAACATTCACCGAAAATGTTTGTTGAAAATGTGCCCGACGGACAGCGTGCGGATTTTCTACTGACCAAACATGAGTGTTGCGAAAGTTATTCACCCCATTACGCGTGAACGTAGATTCGTCTGTCACCAATATGCACTTCAAAAAGTCCGGATTATTGTCATGTTGATGCAACAACCACTCACAAAACCGCACTCCTGCTGGAAAATCGTCAGGTTGAAGGGCTTGTGCACGTTGAACGTGAAACAGATACAGCCCCTCTTCACGCAGCGTTTGCCACACTTTAGTTTTTGATACTTGCACTTCTCTAGCCACGTCTCTATTGCTTGTTGAGGGATTCTCGTCTACGCGATTACCTCTACACACGTGACCGTAACCGTCGGTTGAAGGTTGCATATTGACCTGACACACTGACCCCGACCCAGTTCTGTCGTCGGGTTGAGGTGTCCTAGTACCACTCGGGGATGTCGCGGCTACAGGACGGTATTCAGATATTTTTGATGTTGCAGAGCCCTTTATCTCGGTTCCCTTAAGATATTGGTGTATATGGTACTAAGAAAAATTGCTTATGTTTTCAAGATCTACACGTCGTGTAAAGGAAAACCCCAACTTTGCGGACACCCTGTATATTAAATAACAGAGGGCCGAACACTGTACCTTGAGGTACACCACATTTAGCAAACATTTCCTTACTGTATAATTTTGATAGTTTCACTACTTGGGGTCTTTTTGATAAATAAATTTGCATCAAAGATAATATTTTCCCATGAAAACCTAATTTGTCTGAAATATTTAACAGTAAACTGTGATTAACTGTATCGAATGCCTTTTTCAAATCGACAAATACACAAATAGATGGAATTTTCTCATCAAGGTTTTGGGTGATTTGATTCACTAGTCTTAGTATACCGTGTATGATTGATTTTCCTGTTACAAAACCGTATTGATTTGGACTTTTGAATTTACCAAGGAAATTTCTCATCTTACTAGAGAGTAATTTTTCGAATACTTAAGTCGATATGAGTGACATTGGTCGATAATTCGTAACGTCCATATTATCGCCTGTTTTATATATAGGAATGATAACAGCTGATCTATAACATAAGCAAATGGTTCTGATATTTGCTTGGCCATCATCTTCAGATGTTCAGCTCTTATTTCAGATCCTGAGCTTTTTTTATTTTTCAGAGACATAATAGTGTAATTTTCTCTAAAGAATTGATTTGATAAAATTTTCTCAAGAGCATGTGGAATCAAATACCTTATGCAAAAGTACCCCAGTGTCTACGCATCTGGCTAAATTTAGATCTATAACATCCTTGTATGTTTTTTATTATGATCATGCGGTACAGAGTGTCATAGCATACGATAGCATCGGATGCATATAGGACATATAGAAATATAGTGCCATAAGAGTTCTGTCAATTTTGGTATTAGATCCAGTATACTGATCCGCCTTTTTGAAAACATACTAATGACTATAACGTAATTGGCAACAAAAAAAAAACCCCTCATTTATTTTCAGATCACTCGATGTAGTTCTACGTTTTTGTCAAACTTTTTGGAGATCGGCTGCAGTGTAAATCAATCGAATATTAATATAATTTCATCGAATCCCTACTGAGCGAGGGCCGTGGCAAATGCTTGTTCCGGAAGTCGTTGTATCCAGTATACAACTTCTTCCCGTCCAAGTGATTGCGCACGCGTTAAGGAATACCTCAGTACCGATTGCCGGGTGGCGGTACAAGTCCGCCAACGGGCCACTTTAGGTCTATTTAACATCACTAATACGTAAAAAGAAGGTGGTAGACAAGGACCAGTCGACCGAGGCAGTACCACCCGCTAGCTTTTCCCAGGGTGTCTTATAAATGTCCGCATGTTTCCACACCTAAGCTATGCAGTCGGTTATCTACCAAAACAAAGAAACTAATGATGATGGATCCCTCGAGCACTAAAAACTCCGGACGTAAACTCACTCCACTCTCGGAATGTCCGGGTGGAGGGTGGGCCCGAGGGAACAACATCGAAGATAAAATTTGTTTTTCGAACATCTGCGGGATCAACAGCAACATTGATGCTGTTCATCACTACCTGCAATCCAATCGTCCCGCCGTGCTTTTCTTGGCGGAGACAAAAATCTCAGAGGCTGCACCGATTAACCATCTCAACTTCCCAAACTACGAGGTGCACTCCAATCTGAGAAAGAACGGGGGAGTTGTGGCTTTTGTCCGCAGCGGTCTTTCCTGCTCCAGGGATCTTTCTTTGGAATCAGACCGGAAGGACATTCTGTGGCTTCGCCTCAACTCCAAAACATCACCCAAATTTATTTGCTGCCTTTATCGCTCTCCCTCGAACCATAACTGTGATGACCTACTCGAATACCTCGCCGTCCAGATCGACTTCCTGAACATCAATCACCCCGCTTCAGAGGTAGTTCTTCTCGGTGATTTCAATGCCCATAATGAGCTTTGGTTGGGCTCAAATAAGACCGATGCAGCAGGTCGTGCAGTCGAAGCGTTCGCTCTTACTCAAGGGCTGACCCAGCTGGTGACGAGCCCTACTTTTTTCCCCCGCGTCTCGTCACACGCCAGCAGCCTGCTGGATCTCTTTCTGACCACGCATCCTGCCCCTTACAGCACTGCCGTCCTGTCCCCCCTGGGTAACTCAGATCACGGTGTTGTGGAGGTTAGGTTTCGGTCAGAAGCCGCTGTGGCCGCAGAAACTCGCACAGGCCGCAAAACTTGGCATTACGGACATGCCGACTGGGAGGGGCTCAGAGACTTCTTCTCTAGCTTTCCTTGGAGAGATGTCTGTTTCACTGATGCGGATGCGTCGACTGTCTGTTCTTCAATAACCGAAATTATCCACGTCGGAATGGAGGAATACATCCCTCACACAGTGAAAGTTCCTAAACCAGATTCCAACGGCTGGTTCAACAAATCGTGTGACACTGCTCGCCAGCAGAAGATCAAGGCCCACAGAACCTACTTACAAAACCCCACTGTAGAGAACAGACAAGCCGACGTCGAGTCCAGAAACAAATACAACGAAGCGGTTCGCAATGCCAAAACCCAGCATGATATAAAAGTTAGGCACAGGGTAATGTCGCAGCGCAATGGCAGTCGGTCTTTCTGGACGCTGGCCAAGCAGATTGAAAAGAACTTCTCACACAGTAGCCTTCCACCACTTACGTGTCAGGATGGAACTATTGTATTCGACTCAAAGGCCAAGGCGGAAGTGCTAGCCAAGATCTTTGCTGCCAACTCCACCATGGACGTCCCCACCAACGCCCAAGTGCCGTCAATTCAAAGGGTTCCCCACACTATGCGGGAGGTAACATTCAGGCATAAGACCGTAAGACGAGTGCTCTTGTCGCTCGACATCAACAAAGCTTCTGGTCCGGACTTGATTCCTGCCATTGTACTGAAGAGATGTGCAGCTGAGCTTGCTCCAGTTCTTTCGCGCCTCTTCCAGATATCTTATGAATCCGGCACCTTCCCAGAAAACTGGAAATTTGCTCATGTACAGCCCATCCCAAAAAAAGGATCTAAAACCGACCCTTACAACTACAGGCCTATAGCTCTGCTTTCTGTTATAAGTAAAGTGATGGAGAGGTGCATAAATCGCGAGCTTCTGGACTACCTCGAAGGTCACAGCTTGATTAGCGACAGGCAGTACGGTTTCCGGCACCAACGATCCACAGGGGACCTCCTAGCTTACGTCACGCAACTGTGGAGTAAACTCATCCAGTCTCATGGTGAGGCTCATGTCGTTGCTCTTGACATCACGAAAGCGTTCGATCAGCTGTGGCACGCTGCCCTCTTGAGCAAACTTCCATCCTACGGCCTCCCAGAAAAGCTTTGCAGATGGGTGGCTGACTTTATCTCTGGCCGCAAGATATCCGTCGTAATTGACGGATTCTCCTCTTCATCCCACAACGTCAACGCGGGTGTTCCCCAGGGATCGGTCTTGGCTCCAACACTGTTTCTCTTACATATCAACGACCTCCTTTCCTGCACGACCAACCCAATCCACAGCTTCGCTGATGACAGCACTCTACATGCAGGAATTCAGAGTGACAAGCCGATCTCTGCCGCTGAGCTGGAAAAAAGAAGACTAGCGACGACTTCTTCTCTGACAAGAGACCTGGAGGCTATCACTGCTTGGGGACGCAACAATCTTGTACAGTTCAATGCTTCCAAAACACAGTACTGTACTTTGACGAACAAAAAGCGTCCTAGCGCTCATACAGTTTCGATGAACGGTCGAGTCCTACCAAAGAGCCATTCATTTCGGCTGGTCGGAGTCCAGATCACCGAGGACCTGATCTGGCACGAACACATCTCTTCAATAGCTGCAGCTGCTGGGAAAAAGCTAGGCTATTTGTTTAGGGCTAAGAAGTACTTTTCTCCGCATGACCTTCTCACTCTATACAAGGCCCAGATAAGGCCTAGCCTCGAGTATTGCTCACACATTTGGGGTGCTGCCGCCCCGACTACATTGTCCATGCTCGATGCTGTCCAGAGGAGGGCGGTCCGACTAATCGATGACTCTTCTCTAACAGACAGTCTCGGGACTCTTTCGCACCGGCGGGCCGTCGGCGATCTAGCTCTTTTCTATCGCTACACCAACGGGCTTTGCTCCTCAGAGCTCTCTTCCATGATGCCGCCGCGCGATGTGCCTGCCAGACAGACCCGCCTGACTTCGGCGTCCCATCCTAACCGTGTCAAACTTCGTACATCCAGAACTGGCCGATACGACCGCTCCTTTGTCCCGAGGGTGTCTAGATTGTGGAACAAACTACGGGAGGAAGCTTTTCCCAGTTCTACTAACCTTAAGCAGTTCAAAAATCGTATTAACAAAATTTCTTTGGGATCATCATAGCAGCCGCGGTGTTCCGGCATTTAGGCTTCTGCCTGCGCGGCTGTTTCGATATAAAAAAAAAAAAAAAAAAAAAAAAAAAGAAGTCGAATAACTGAGTATAAAGGGTATAAAAAAATCAGAAATACTGCATTGGGACAGTGAATTGTTTTCCATGGGCACCACGGTGTAAGACACTAGTGCTATGCTGCCAAAATTTCGTTCAAGACTTATTCAAGAAAAACTAATTTTCAGGAGCGTCCTTTATAGTCTAACCATATTAGCAAATTTCCCAGGAATAATTGTAAAGTCTGGTTGTTCAGGGGGGTATTTAAAACATGGACGCATAACTTTTTATTTGACAACAAAGAATGAGAAAACGTGTTTTTTGGGATTCAACCGAAAGTGTTGAGAAGAACGAAAAACTTTCCATATGAGATTTTCTGGTATTTATGAGATCTACAAAAGGGAGCTACTCGTAAAAATATCCGACTAATCGAAAAAAAAATATATGGCCGAAAAGCGAGGCAAAATGAAGGTTTTGGCAAAATGAAGGTTTTGGCACTTGTTGGTAATGCGACGATAATTTCACGCAACTACTTGAACTTCTTTAAATCCGGGGGATTCATACTTGTAAGTAACAACAAAATTGGATTATATTGGTCAAGTAGTTTTTAATAGCAAAATACACGTGTTTACCTTGCCGATATGAATCACAAACCATTCCGGAAGATAACTGTTATTTTATGCGAAAAACAAAAGTTTATATTTTTTGCTTCTAAACAAATTCAAAATTTCGTATTTGTGAGTAATTGAACAAATGCGCTATGATATTCGAAAAGCATACTACTATAAACATTTTAAAATAGAGCGGATGTGTCTATCATCTTTTGTTGCGAATTACTCATAAATACGAAATGTTTGAATTTGTTTAGAAAAAAAAAACGTAACCCAGCCTTTTTTGCATAAAAATAACATTTATCTTTCGGAATGTTTTGCGATTCATTTCGAAAAGGTAAACTAGTGCACTTTGCTATAAAATGCCCCTTGAACTATCCCTGTATATGGCTCAATAAACTAGCAATGATGGCCGGAAAACAGGTGGGGTTTTAGGATAAACAATTAGATATTCTCAGAAGCAGCTTGACCAATCTACTCCAAGTTTGTTGTGATTATTTAGAAGTCCCAATCCTACAGATTTAAAGAATTTCAAATATTCTGCGAGAAACCATCGTCGCATTACCAACAAGTGCCAAAACCTGCAGTTTGCCTCAGTTTTCGGCCATAACTTTGTATGTTGTATGTCTCATAAAATCTTATATGGAAAGTTTTTTCGTTCCCGCCAACACTTTCGATTGAATCCTAAAAAACACGTTTCCTCATTCTTTGTTGTCGAACAAAAAGTTTTCCCACAAAAATTGATGTACCCATTTCATGCATCCATGTTTTGAATACCCCCTTGAACAACTTGCAGCAATAAAACCAGACTTTACAATCATTTCGCAAAGCAGGGGTATTTTCGTCTAATATAATTAGACTATTAGGACATTACTTGTATATGTGCTGTATATTAATAGAGGTACTGGCCTCTTATTCTGGCATACCCTGTATAATTGTATAAGATTAAGTACCGGAACGTTCCAAGTTATTTTGGGCTCGCTTGTGCCTTAAGAATGCTGGCATTAGTTTTTGAATCACCCTTTATATGGACAGATTTCACTCGTAACCATTTGAATATTTTTTTAATATTCATTTGAGAGGTGCAGATGAATTATATGCACATTTTTTCCAAAAGTAATACATTTTAATTTCATTTCATAGTTACTGAAGCTGCTGACTTACACTCTTGGATGTTCGCAGTAATTTCTGAAACCCACAGTAAACATGTCAGGTTCTTCGTTGTAGTTGAGCACATAGTGGAGAAGTTTTCCATTAAAGTGCATCGGACGGATCCAGGATAAGTTGATTATGTCGTCTGCGATACCTTCAGCTTTAAAGCTGCTTGGTTCGTCAGGATTGTGGGATTTCGTTTTAAAGTATTTTATCTGGAAAAAGACCGTGGGCTTAATAATACTTATAAGTTGACTGTTTCGAAATTTTTAAAAGAATATCTGTCGATGATTCATTAGGTTCTAAATTGAGTGATCATTATATTTCCTCCTAATTTTGAAGCCTAATCTTATGCCTTTATTCAAAAGACATTGAAACTGTTCTTGGAATCTTAAGGACTAATTTAAACAAACTCGTATTAACAACGGAAGAACGAAAAATAAGTGGCTCTCAATAAATTTCTTAGGACATTGCTGATAAAATTATTCGACTTAAGCAAAAATATCTTTAGCAATATGTGAGAACCCACACGTATAAAGCGCTGTAGTAGGGGAACATTTGGAATTTCAGATAAGTTTTTTGGATGTTTCATGATGTTCCTGATTTAGTGCCAAATTCATAACAATCAGTCTGATTCCATTATGGCAACCGCGTAGGAGTTATCATTAAAAAGCGAAAAAGTTACAGATTTGACCAAAACTTTGTTTTCGTATACTTTGAAACAAGATTATTTTTGGGCGTAACCACGAAACATTTTTGAAAGGGCTAATATTTTGCAAAAATCTCGACGTTGTTTTATGCTCAATTTTTAGCTTTTTGTATATCAATGAAATTGCTGAACGAACTCTTTTATATATTTCTACTCATCTTGATCCATGAGTTATTTTGGTGGAGCGTCAGATATATAGAACAATTTTGCATCGGACTTTTTTTTATTGTATTAGCTATCAGCGTTTCTTACCTCAGTTTCTTGATGTGTGTCATCTGTAGAGCATCTGATATAATAAGAATAGTTTGTAAATGGTTCCAGTTTTGAAAGCGTGACAGTAGTGCCAGATGTAAAATTGCTCTCCCAAGGGCTGTTCACGCATGTTTCTACAACGGTCTCTGGCCTGTATTCTGGCTTGTAGAATATCGTATAACCTGGGAGTAGATTTGCTTTATTAGTAACAGTACTATATTTTTAACTTCATATAATATACATGGAATAAAATATCTACTAACGTATTAATAGCCAAATGGAAGCGAGTCACCAGTTACCGTAGTTTAATACAATAGTGCATAATTATGTATTAATATATAATAATATTAATGAGAATAATAGATTATTTCATTAGCTTGTTATAAAACTCCGCGCATGGGTAAATACAGGAAATATCTATACATTTTATATGTGTAACATTGTATATTCATGAAGTGAATAATATTTATAATGAATCATTTAGTAGTTCAACCCAGTTCAAAGAGAATTACATAGAACAATTTCTGCAAGTACAGGGTGTTCAGTGTTAACATTTCAAATTTGAATTACGCGGCTACCGTATACGCGAGGAAGTGGGGAAATGTCTTAATCGGCGCGTTCAGCGTGCGGGTTAAATAGTGACAATGGAACGTTGGACCGGAGCGCAACGTGCTTTTGCTATCGAGGCTTACTTTAAGAGTTGTGATTCATACGCAGCTGCTCTTCGGAAATTTTGTACACGATACAACATTCGCCAACCAAGAGATGCCCTAAGTAAATACCTATTGTAAGGTGGATTAAGAGGTTCCGTGAAACAGCCTATACTCTTAGTCAACCCTTTCCTGGCCTCACTTACTATATCAACCGAGTAACTGATTCGGTCATTGCAAATCCTCGGCGTTCTCCACGGAAGCATTCCACTGCTTTGGGAATCCCTAGGTCAACCCTGTCTGGCATAATGAAGAAAAAATGGGTTTTCATCCTTATAAAATCCAATCAGTCCATGCTTTAGAGGAAAGTGATTGCGTATTACGGAAATCTTGTGCTGAACGAATGTTGAATCTTTTTCCTATGCAGCGCAGACTCGAAAACATTGTTTTCAGTGACGAGGTCCGTGTTCACATAGACGGTCTTGTGAACCAGCAAAATTGCAGATATTGGGCACCAACGAACCCAAAAAAGAAACATCAATAACAGCTACATAGTCCAAAGATCACTGTTTGGTGCGCCATATTCTCTTAAGGGTATTATTGGACCATATTTCTTTGAAGATGAAAACGGTCATGCATTGGCAGTTAATTCCGAGCGATACAAGGACATGATTGACACTTCTTTTGCTCCTATTGTAAGAATAGAACGTCGATTTAACAGAAACACATGGTTTCAACAGGATGGGGCCACTGCCAATACTTCCAGAGAATCGATGGACAAAAATTACATCGAAGTTTGGAGACCACTGGCCTCCTAGGTAACCCGACCTCACGCCGTGCGATTATTTTTTGTGGGGTTATCTAAAGTCAAAAGTGTATTCTAATAATCTATGAGCACTGGAGGAGCTTAAAGACAACATTCGACGATAAATAAACAACATCATTCCGAAATTCTGCAAGAGAGTGTGATGACAATTATTTGGACGGAATGATATTTAAGAAATAAAACCAGTCTAATTTACGAATATGTTAATAGCAATAAATGTTTTCCTTTCATTGAGTTTGTATTTTTTTTTAATTCAAAAACTGAACTTTCCCACTGGACACCCCATCATTTGCATTATTTATATACTCAATATAAATGGGTTACTGTGAACAATAATAAATACAATGAATTACATGAACATATATATCTCTTCATAGCTTCAACATAATTGTCAGAGGCGGTATAAATTACTTAAGCATTTTGGAAAGGCAGGTTTCTACTTTTGAGGGTTAATTTATTGGTAGAGATGGATTACAGTTTGAGGTTAATGTCGTCGGAAATCAAATTCTACGTTCTACGTCCTTTATAACTTTGCTATACAAATTAGAAAAGCTAGCGGATTAATTGAAGCCAATTATTTTATATCCAGCAATTCAGCGTGGGAAAATTTGTTCCTTAAGTGATGTAAACGGCTTTATGAGTTTTACTAGTTTTCTTATTTTCATATATAGTGCCGAAACGAAAAAATATTCGGGATAATCATGGGGTATGGTGAAAGTAAATGAGTAGATGTGCAGGATATTTCCCAGTTGTAAACTTGGATTTGACCTTGAGCATCTAATATTGAATGCCTAATCAAAGTCAAGTCGATTTTCTAAAGTGAACTTAATATTTTTTACTTTCGAAGCGGATAAAGTGGAAATTTTATCTTCGGATAAGACATTGGGTGAACATTATTTTGACTTTGACGTTATGAACCAGGTCATCGTGAAAACGCTTGTTTGAAAAGATTGCAAAGATTTTTCTGAAGATAAAGCACAAATTACCGCCCAAAAATTTGTATCTGGCATTCACTGATGACCTTGAAACTGAGTTTTACTATGACCTTAACGGTCCAATCAATGACGAGATTTTCTTAAAAGGTTCTTTATACTTCTGACCTTATGAATAGATAGACGGGAGAATTATACGCGTAGTTACGACCTGAAAAATTATTATAACATTTGGCGTGACAAGGTCACCGGAAAAAAGCATCGTTTTCCGAATCTCAGGAAATTTCACAGTCATGCTCAAGATCAAATTCAAGGTCACAACTGAATGGTCAGGGAAAAATCGTGAACCTTTACTAATTTACCTTTACCATACCCCATTGAATATACCTAAATATCTCTCCATCTTCGAAAGTCTGTATTGCCCTATATGACATTTCCGCATCTTGTTTCACTGTTGCATCTCGTAATTTACTAGCGTTTTTGGTTTTGGAGTACACAAAAAACTAGAAGTTCTGATCTTGAGCCTATACCTAGAGTTGACATATCCAAAAACATACCTATAACTTTTCTACTGAAAGGTTTCCAAATCAGCACAGCTTCTGAACTGTTAACTTTCACCACGACGTCCATTCTGATAGTAGCGCAAGCTGCATTGTCACCATTCGAGTATTGAGATACGTCGTTTTTCGTATACTTGCCGTTCAGTCCTGTGATTTCAGCAAGTTTCTCTACTTCTGTTAGGCATAAGTACGGGTTGTCGTGAAACGCAAAAATACCTAGAAGTAACGATTCATAATGTATCAAATCAATAATCTCTCTATACAAATGTGAATGTCCAGTCTGTCAGCAAAGCGTCTGAACCACAACACGGATAGACGTAAAAATTTGTACACTTACTAACTGATACCATGGGTTTTATCCTCGAACTCATTCGTCGATTTTGCAATCAACTGCCGTGGCTAGCACACTAAATTGCGATCCTTGTTAACCTTTAACTCAACATGCTCTTTAAAATTCAGTGTACAGTCCAAGATAATGCTTAGATACATTACCGATTGGGATAGAACTAGCCTAAACCCAAAGAAGGACGGCAAGACAAGCCAGTCAAGCTTCGTTCTCCCAGCGAACAGAATCAGCACGGTCTTTCCAGTGTAGACAGACAAATCTATCCCCTGCATCACGATTCTACAGCTCGCAAAAAGGACTGCATAATCTCAGAGACCTACAGAGTCCTACAAGAATGACCTCTAACTACTATGCTTAAGTCATTAGCCTAGGCTTGCACATAAGCACCCCATCTGCCGAGCCTTACGAGCCGATCAACTGTTACTAACATAAAACCTTGTTTTTAAGTAATGCTTGTAACCTTGATGGGACTAAAAAATTGACAGACAACTTGCATGCTCTGGAAAGTTCCGGGTAAGCCCGCGAGGCAGAAAGCTAGCAAATATATTTTTGTAATAAGCTTTATCTAGCATCTGGCTGCTAGGTTGCACTGGACTGTTGCATGGGTGCCCAAAGGGGAAGGCCAGGAGGCCCTGCCCTACTTTGAGAATCCTCCTAAAATTTGCATATTTAGTTTTATGTACCATATTTCATATTTGAAATACCTGGCCATTTTGAAATTTTCCCCCCTATCCCCCTATAACCCCACGGTACGCCATGGGTGCTTAGACCTTAGGCCTTCGCGGTGTTTGGAGTATAAAAAAAATCTGACCCAGAGAAAATTTCCTTTTGTCGATGTCTAATCCGCACTCTCTGAGAAAAATTCCTACGGACGCCCATACACTGTTCGCACCAAATGGATTTATTCCTGGCGAATCCAGTACCTGCAACAATAGGATTTCTGACGCATTTAACATTTGCTTTCTTATTTTCATTATTTATTTCGGATTTTCGTCCATAATACGCGTAGCGGACGGAATTAAAATGAACGCACGAGATTGGTACTGACAATCTGGATGAGGAGAAAACCTCACATTTTCAACGGACATATTCCGAATGTATTTTTTTCATTATCACGTTTGTTGGATGCCCAACACCAATCAATAGGTTGTCGTGCGATAACCCGTTGGAAATTTGTAGTAATGTTTTCGCCCGTAAGTTTTCTAGGTTCCTTGTGGATCGTTATGATTTTTGACATTTTATAGGTTTTTTGTTTTTTTTTCTACAAGATATCAACTTAACACTAGCAATAGTACACTTGCTGTGAACTCGTTTTGTAGCTATACGTGTTGCCTAAACGCCATGATGCTTCAGCTAGCAACGATTGGTCCTGATGTGATGTAACATCTGATTCAGAGATGGTATTATTGGAGGTCTAAGCTGTAAGTTGTAGATATACTATAGCTGGAAGGAAACGGGAGTGCATAGGAGCATAGTGAAGATTTGTGTGCTAATAAAATTTGTGTTGATGATAGTGCCATTGGTTTCTTGTCTCAAATACACTTACTTGAGATGTATTCAAAGATCGAAATTAGTTGCGCATCCACTTTTTCTTATTGATTCTGGATATAACATATGCAAATTCGCTGAATTTCAAAAGTGAAAGATAAGAAAAGACAATCACTGGTTGGTGAAGTACTGTTGGCCATATTCGACGAAAAAATATTTTTTTAAAATCACAGGAAAAAAACATATTTTTCACTGTTCATTTCAAAAATCATTTATTTGGGTTCAAGGAGATTCGTGAACATCATTTTTTGAAAACGATATCTCTTAAATGACGGCCATGAGCCTGTACAGCGAAAAGTGCCGTGATGCAGCATTTTCCATCGTTTTGGCCAATGTTTCGGTTGATATGGCGGCTATTTCCTGTCGGATGTTGGCCTGAAGTACGTCTAGGGTCATTGGCTTGTTGCACATAAACCTTCAATTTCAAGTAGCTCCACAAAAGGAAGTCTGGAGCCGTTAAATCTGGTGAACGCGGTGGCCAGTCAAAATCACCATTTTTCGACATCAGACGTCCAGGGAACAATCGTTTCAAAAAATCGATAGTAGCTCGAGCTGTGTGTGGTGGACCGCCATCTTGTTGAAACCAGAAATGCTCCATTTATAAAAACGGTTACCATATCGCGATAACGCTCCTGATTGACGATAACCGCTTTGCCAGCTTCATCTTCGAAAAAGAGCGACCCGATGGCCATACCAGCACAAATACCGCACCAAACAGTCACTTTTTGGTCACAAAGAGGTACCTCGTGAATAATTTGAGGATTTTCAGTACCATAGAACCGACAATTTTGTTTGTTTACGGTTCCGGTTAACATGCAATGAGATTCATCGCTCATGATGATTTTTTGCCAAAAATGATCGTCATTTTCAGTCATTTCGATGACTCTTTGGGCCCATTCCAATCGACGTGGCTTATCGGCAGGTAACAGGTTGTGCGTCAGTTGTAATTTTGTATGGGAACATATGCAAATCGTGACGCAATATGCGACGTAAAGTGGTTCGTTTTATGCCCAACTGCTCATATCGACGTGTTTGAGATGTTGTTGGAGACCTCTGAACACTGGTCTGTACGAGTACGATATTTTCATCCGATCGAGTTGGTCGCTTTTTATTTGGACGCTTGGGGTTAGTAAGTGCCTCATCTGATGAAAATCTTTCATACAAACGATACAATGTAGTCGCGGAAGGCGCAGTTTTCACTTTATTTATTTTTCTCCATGCACGTTGAGTTTTCACAATTGAGTTGTTTTGTTGACTGAAAATTTCAACGATCTGAGAGCGTTCGCGTGGAGTGCAAAAATCTCCTTAGACTGATGCTTCAAACGCGCTACGTTCCAGTGTTGCTACATCTTTTCGTCGAATATGGCCAAGCCTATATATTGCAGGTAACAGGCGAGAAAATTTGCTACAGATATTTATGAAACGTGAAAATGTTACTCTCTCTCTCTCCAGAAGGGACAATTTATGAATAACCCGTCTCACATAGCAAATATCACTGATATTATACACATGCTCATAATCATCCAGATGCGATCTTGCTACTCAACAAACTTTCTTTCTTTCGCACCTTCTCAGAGATAGACACTACAGACTACTCGTACTCGGCTTTCTGCAACCTAGAAGCAACCAATAATGCATGTCGCGTCGTTGAGTTATTCCTCCATACATAGACGCTTTTGATGGTGCTCACAGCTATCATGGCGGGCAAAGGTGGAATTGACTATTTTCACACTAAAAACTACCTAGTCTGCAACATGACATTTTGTCGGCTATTATATAAAAAACGTCAAAAAAAACCGACGTGATGTCATCTTGCAGACTAGATAGTTTCTAGTTTTTAGTTTGCTTACCATGGTCGCTGTTCGCTGACGTTTAAGCAATACGTATGCATGCAACAGATTGTGCTAAGTTAACATCTTGTATAAAAACCTACAAAATGTCAAAAAAAGAACTGCGAAATGTCAAGAAAACCGACGAAATTTCATTTACTATTACTATTCGTCATTATTTGTCAGAGTGGTCCGGTGGACCTTTGCTCTTAGTTAAAAGTCTTGTCGGTCTGTTAGTCTGTCAGGTCTGGCTACCCAGATACCAAACATGTTTAAGGGGAAAAGGGAAAGAAGGAAAGAAAGCAAGGAATAAATAGAGCAAAGAAAAGAAGTAAATCATTTGAAATAGCTTAAGCAATATTGCTTTGACTACTCGAATTATTTTGTAACTCCAAAAAAAATAATTTTGATCGGTTTTGTATGCTGAAATAATTTTGGCTGGTCTGAATTTACAATTTAATTTTGATCACAGTGCGAGGCGCGGCCTGGAATGTTTGCGAACTTGTTCGACTATGTAGTCTACTGAATCACGCAACAGAGGGTTGCTGTGCGATTCCGCTTGATTATAACGCCACTGCGCCTGTTGTTTTACTAATCCCTTAAATATAGGATATCAAGATTTCTGTGAATAGTCTCATTTGACACGTACCAAGGGGCGTTAGTAATTGTGCGTAGGGTTCTGTTTTGCAGGACTTGCAGTCTCTGCATGTGCGTCTTGGCAAGAAAACACCAAGCCGCGCATGCGTGGGTGATTTTGGGTCTTTGACCATTTTATACAACCGAATCTTGTTGATCAAACTTAATTTTGGATTTCTGCGCAACTGAGGATAAAGCTGCCGAAAGGTAATTTGGGATTTTGTTTTCAAAATATCAGTATGTTTCTGCCAGGTCAATCCCTTGTCAATGATGACTCCAAGATACCTGACAGATGATAAATGCAGGTTGTCTATTGTACTTAGCCATTCAATGGCTGCGGAAAGATCGCCTGCAATACCTTAGTGGCGCTAATCAGGGGACTTATTATTTGTTGAAGGGTCCTAAGCGCAGTTGCTAGGTCCACATTCTGCGTATTCAAAGTGGGTTGAACAGAGGGGGCAGCCGAAGATGTTGAGACGGCTGCTTCCGCGTATGAATTGCTGCGTCTTTGCGCTATGACTTCCAGATTTCGCCTGGGGGTGAATCTGTAAGTGGGACTGTTAGCGGGATGCGCCCCTCCACAGTTCGCACACTTTCGCTCCTCTTGTCTTGTGAGGGGGCATAAATGTAGCATGTGGTCGGAAGCACATTTTAAACATTTGGGAGGTGCTGTGCAGTAAGACTGCGCATAACCATACCTTTGGCAGCGGTGACACCGCCCAATAAGTCTAGAGTTCTTTTGAACTTCAATTCTGATTGCTAGACCCAGCAGCTCATGTACATTGAACAGTTGCTGGGACTTTTCAATCTTGGGCAGTATCACGACCACCAAAGGCATGGGTGCGCCGCCACTGCGTTTGAGTCGGATAATGTGGAGAGGAGTATATCCCCTCTGTTCTAATTCCCCTTTGATCTCCTGTTCCGAAAACATTGCGGGTATGCCTCTGACTACCGCGTGAAGGAAGAAGGAACGTATGATGGGGCACATCCTCCTCCCTGAGCAGGCGAACGATTCTTCGGTAGTCATCTTCAGTTTTCGGCAAAATCCTGATTCCCGCATCAACGGCAACTGCGCGTTCGATCTTAATGCCTAAGCTTATAAAGGTGTAGTTTAGATGTCGCTACTTGGTCGCATCACGCAAAACAATGGGCGTGATTCGCCCCTGGCGGGGTGCTGTGCTGGTCAACTCACCTGCAACGTGAGATTGTTGAGATAATGCACCGTCAGTCGATGCAGTGGCCAAAGATTGAGAAGATGTGGTCGCTGCATCGACCGTCATAGGACAAGTGGCAGAAGAAGTTGATACGTTTAATGAAGCAGAAGGTTTTGAGGGGACTATCCACTTGAATTTTGATTTTGCTTTTGGAAGAGGTGGGAAGTCATCCGTTTTGTCGATGCGTCTTTTCCTAGACTTGGCCTGGATGAATCCGTCATTCTGTATTTCATCGTCGGTCGATGTCACGTCAGTTAAATTTTCAAGAGTTTTAAATTGACAGCGTTGTCAGATTTAGAATTAAAATTTGCATTATTGATTAACTGTGTTACCTGGGTGGTCAGGCAGTCTATTTTACTGTTTTGATCCCTAACTGTCTCAGTCAGCTCCTTTATTTGCTGGGCCTGGCTTTCGATGATCAGGGTCTGGCGCTGGATGGTTCTGTCCTTTTCGTCTGCTACAGCTGATGTCATCAATTATTCCTTTGATTTCTTGGTAATTTCTGTTCTCTCCTTCTGGCTGGGTCCATTCATCATCGGGGACGCGGGGGGATCATTACTTTGACCTCCAGAGTCTCCATGTTTTTAAATCGGGTTTTCTATTGAAAAACTTGAAAACTTTCACGAGCAAAAATATGACGTATTGTCAATGAGGATTTCAACCTTCAGATTAATTGGCACAAGTCACGTATGAAATTTCACTTTTCAAGATACGTAATACCAGTCAGATGAGGCGGAATTGCCAGATGAACTACAGGTAGGGCAGGGAAAGGATGTCTATGGACTAAGTGTATGGACCTCTTTGACTAACTTTTTCTCAGAGGGTCTAACTTATTCTGAACTAAGTTAGTATGTTTTGAAAATGTTTAAAATTGGTGACTTTAGGAGTTCTTTATACAAATAATGAGATTACATTACTAGAACATTTCTATATGGAATTAATTTCGCCACGGATTTTAAATATCTTCAGCAAGAAACTAACTCAGCTTGGTAATCCCTTGGTTGATGCTTCTCACCCTAAGGTAGGTGGGGTTTTTTATAGAAATTCTTTCTTAGACGTTCATGCAACAAAGTTGGAGTGAGTTGAATTTATAACGCGTCACGTTGTTGAAAGCGTCTGGCAAAAGTTACGACCGTCGGGAAGAAGCTGGCAGTGCTGGATGTTACTTTGTAAATTAGCCACCAAATTTCAGGTTAGTTCTATTTTACTTACCTCTCTCTTAGTACTGTACCGTCTACACAACTTAGCAGTTACGCAGAAGTTCGGAGTACACCTATTTTGACCTAACAGGCAATGCTAAAAATTAGTTTAAAATGAAGAAATCTCAAAATACTTTCCGGGATCTTATAGAGCAAAGCTTAAACTTTAATTTAGATGCTTGGCGACATCACAAATTGTAATTTTTAACTTAGTTATATGAATATAGCAATTTTGTTGGGTTTTTGGGCAATAAATAACTAGAAAATGGTCCACTTTAGAGATAAGTCACTAGAGTTGTTCAAAATGATCCAGAAAACCTGAAAAAATTAATCCGTGCCAAAAATATTGTAATTTATTTTACAAAAACGGCGTCAAGTAGATTAACTATATACGTCAAGTTAAGTCGTCTCAAAAGGCGAAATCGAATCGTGATTAGTTACGATGAATCTTCGGCCTCTGCATAATTATGAAACTACATATATGAAACTATATCTATGAGATTTCTGTTTCCATGACAGATGTGGGGAAAATATGTGCGACCTATTATGTCTAACAGGTACATAGTATCACTGAGATCAGCATCTTCTTAATAATTGAAACAAACACCAAACATGCAACAATTTACAACCATTTACCGCCTTCAGCTTCCAACCTACAATGCTTAACCCCTCCAGACGATGTCTGTAAATGAGCAGGAATCTCTGAAACGTTGTAACACTAAGTTCCAGCGATTTTATGTTTTTGTCCGTAGGTCCGCCGCCACTGAATCAATTTTCGAAATCTACGACTACCTAATAGATGGAAGTATTAAACTCGCGATAATGTTCGAGCTCCCATCCAGAAGTTTTATGTTGCTTAAAGATATCTGCATCACACAAGTCCGTGTTTCACGTTTATGTGAGTTTGTGAGTCTCTGTCTGTTTTATATCAATGCGTTATAAGTATTGAGTCAATCTACTTAACGAAATATTCAGAGAACCATCATATACTGAGTAACACAAGTAAAAGCTTAGACGAAATTGGTAGTACATTTAAGTATCAGGAAATTCAGTAAAATACGTGTATATATATATATATATATAACATTCATCGCTGACGGCTAAAGTGGTACTCCTTCAAAAATTTACCGAAAATCAGGAGCCGCTGAAACGTAAAAAAGTTTGAGCGATTTTTATATTCTTGTGTTTTTGCCCCTAGCTGCGCCGTCACTGGACTGATTTTTCATAACTAAAAGATTTTTCTTCCTTGGCATCCTTGTGTGAAAATTTCATCAAAATCCGACTGTTTCTTTTCAAGTTATATGCAGTTGTAAGATTAGCGGACAGACCAAAATATATATATATAAATATCCAAAAAACATAATATCTCGATTTCAAAATTTTTCGCGATTACAAAACGTCCTCGTCAGTTATGTGCAAACTGGCGAGGACGTGCTTAATGCTTAAACACTCCGTTGAAAACAACTACAATTTCTGAGGTCACCAAATATCTAAATTGAAGATAAAGCCTTGCTGTAAAGACCCCGAATACTATTTTGAGATTAGTTTACTTTAAAGCGATTTTTTACCTTGTTTGTTGGGCGAAATACTGATTTTAGCAGACTACAGATAGACGCTACTCAACGCTCGAGGTGATATGTCTTTCAGAAAATAAGGTGTGGAGTTACTCTGTTAGGTAATATCCAACAAACGTGGTAATGAAAAAAGAATGATTCGAACAATATCGCCAATGAATGCAAGGTTTTCGCCTCATCTAAAGGTGACGCATCTCCTGATCGACAACCCGTTTGACGTCATTAATATGCAATTTAATTGTTCTTCCGAGAAATACCATTCAAATTGGGATGATACGATACGTGCCATCCGTTTTATATGGACTAGTTAGTGAGCGCATTTGCATTAGATAACATGCAAAACATTATGAGTTTGTATTCGTCGGGAGCGAAGTGCATAATATAAGGGAACTGAATCGATCGCAGCGCACGCGGCGGACAAAAAGGAAAACATCATCGGTCCGATGGTGGATTAAAGGCGTGCTCTCCACATATAATGAAATCTGTATCATGTGGGATGAAATAAGGCCTGGCAGCATACGACAATCCGAAGGAGAAGTGTTAGTTTGAAATTGATTTGTCTAATCTCAAATACCCTGCGAACAGTTCGACATTAAGGCGATCCGTTGTCTTCGCGCACCCAGTGAATAGTACGATGCATGCGTAGCGGACCTGTGGACGCATACCATTACCCGTCTTATTCGTAACCAATTTTTTTTTACCGAATCAGCCACGTTGCTGGAAGCCTAAATACCAGGGCGCCGCGGCAGCTATAAGGAGCTTAAAGACATCTTGACAATCCGGCTTTCGAAAAGCCTAACGTTAGTACAACTGTGAAAAGCCTCCTTAGGTAGATTGTTCCACAATCTCATTACCTTAGAGAAAAAGAAGCCGTCATGCGTATCTGCCTGGCAAGCATATGGCGCGGCTGCACCATGGACGTGAGCTCTGAGAAACAAAGCCCACTGACATAGCTGTAGGTGAGAGCTAGATTGCCGACGGTCCCGAGACTATGCATTAGAGAAGAGTCATCGATCAGGCGGATAACCCTCCTCTGAAGAGCATCGAGTGTGGATAGCGTACTCGGGGTGGCACCTCCCCAAACATGTGAGCAGTACTCGAGGCTAGCTCTTATTCCTAAGCAAACAGCCTAGCTTTTTCTCAACAGCTGCTGCTATTGCGAAGATGCATTGGTGTCAGATCAAGTCCTCGGTGATCTGGACTCCGACCAACTGAAATAGACGGCCCTTTGGTACAACTGGATAATACCTAGAGCGCTTGTTGTTAGTTTTGTTAGTTAATATGCAAAGTGATCATTATGCTTCATATATATGGGACTCACCATTATTGATCTTCAAATGAAAGTTCGGGTCGCTAAAATTCCACAGCTTCCTCAAATTCTGATTCTCATAGATAAACACGGAGTATTTTCCATTTTCCGGCTTCTCACCACCTATGTACCTAAGTTTCTGCAGGAAGTTCAGTGATCTGATACCCTTCGTTCTCCGTATGATAAGATTTCCACTTATTCTGACTACTGATCCTAAATTCTCCATCAGTTCTGCTTCCAAACCGTCGATGTTGTCCTCTTTGAAGTAGATATTCAGCGAACCGTTGATGTGTGTGCACCCCTTTAGGTGTTCTAGTTTGTCCTTGGATTCGACAGGGTGCTTCAGGTGGCAATACCTACGAATGAAACAGTTGGTAGCTTTGTTTTGGACCAAGTGGAGGTTGTATTAGGAAGCACCTCAGTAAAAAAACGACCTTGGTTGGGAAAATATCCATCCTTTGTGGATGGTGTTAGAAAATTAAAAACACTAAATAATAATATATATTTATTCACTCAATGTACAAAGAAAACAACATGAGTAAATAAATATAAAATAGAAACAGATCCAATAGGGAGGCATTGCCTGTGCATGAATCAATGCTTTCAAGCTGTAACTGTTGAATATGAATTACAAGAAAGGGCAAGAATGAGTCACAATGGATTATGTATTTATTTGATGTTCGTATTTATGAGTTTATGAATTTCAGTCTTAGGTGTAGAATGTAGCCGCTTTTTCAAATTTTATTTGGAACAATTCTGGAAATGTAATTTTTTTAAATCTTTAGGTATAATTTCGTAAAAGTTTGGCGCTGAATAGAGATATGACCGGTGCATTATGCATTTTTGTGGGTGAGGAACTACTATGCCACGAATTTTGTATCTTGTATAATGACTTATGTTTATTTTTTTGATCGGTGTTGATACATTTATGATAGTGAGTGATACTATGTAAGAAATAAAGCTGTATTTTATCATACATTTGTGCATCTGCATATAATTCGTCAGTGGGATAAAGTTTTGGTATTTTGAACATCATTTTTAGAATACTTTTTTGGAAAATATCTATAGATATGTGATGAACATGCAGTTCCCCATGCTAATATACCATATGTCAGATGAGGCTCAATCAGTGTATAATGTACGAAATACATTTATGTCAGTATATTCTCAAGGTATTTAATTTTGTACAATCTATCTTCCTTTAAAATATAGTTGACATGGATGGCCCAACGTGAGGATTTAATGTTATTCCAAGGTATGTTTGGCACTCTATCAATTTGCAGTTTTTGATCATTACTGCTGAAGGAAATACCTGTGTAATTGGCAAATGTCTAGCATACGATGAAAATGATAAAAAGTGTATTTTTTTTGAATAGTTAATGCTCAATTTTCTGCTACTAAACTACCGGATAATTTTGACAAAATCACTTTCAATTACATTTCTTAGATCAGACCAGTCATTGCCTCCATATAATATTGCAGTATCATCTGCATAACTTTTTATTGAGCCAGCAATATTAATTTAGAAAATATAATTTCAAAATATATTTACTAACAGGGGACCAAAGACTGTTCCTTGTGGGGGGACATCACACTTGATCTACATTTCCGTGCTAAATGATATGGATATCAGAAAAGATTGTGAGCGGTTTGATATGTAATTTTCGATAAGTGAGTATGCTTTTCCTCTGAAACTAATTCTCTCTAATGTTTCTAATTATAATTTATGATTAACTGTGTGGAAAGCTTTCTTTAAATCAACAAAAATGGAAATAAAAAGAATTTTGATTCAATATTTTGATGTATTTGATTTACAATTTCAATAATTGCGTCCGATGTAGACTTCCCTCTTGTAAATCCATATTGATTATCAATTAAAATTTTGTATTTCGAAGGTGCGAAGGGTTAACTTAGAAGTCCATATATCGCCTAAAGTACGCGTATAACAATTTTAGATCCAAGGATATTTTTCTTGTACTAGTTGAGAGTAACAACTTATAAGAATTTGAAAAAATAGTTGAAACTTGTAAAGATACTCCCAGGTGATCTTTTGTGTTTTTTTCTCTCTGGTCCGACAAGTTATAGCAAAATATCGTTATAGCAAATAAGGCTACTATGAATATTTTTTTTAAATGTTCGGATTTTATTTTTATTTGGCTTCCATGGAGAAACTCGCATTTACTTTACTAGGTATAAATATTATGTAGCCAGCAAATTTAGCGTTTAAATAAGAATCAACTTCAAAAATTCGATATTGAATACATGCATAAATGGTTTGATTAAGCCGAATGAAATGTTTTCAGCACTGTTATGTTCAATCAGGCATGTTTCACCGATGTTTTTTGTTCATTATGGATTCTTCACAGTTTGGTTAATTTAGTTTATATTTTTTATTTTGATGTGCATGTAGTTTAGCAAATTGAATAGTAATGAAATAAAATAACGTTTTAAATTGGAATTGGAAATACCTGTTTGAATTTGAGATATTAGAATCTTTCAGGAAAACTACTGGATCAGTTTACAGAGTAGTTGAAATATTCCTTTAGGGATACTAAAACATTTTGTAACCCATTATTTTACATCTTTTTCGGCTTAGTTCTATTACTTGTACTGTTGTATCGAACATCGGGAGAACGTTCCGTAAATTTTTTACTATCCACTATAGCTACGAGTATACTTTTATGTATTTATCATAATAGCCTTGTTCTACAAGAAATTATTCCAGTACCGTTTTGATTTTGCACAATTGGTTCACATTATTTCAAATCGCTTTGTGATTGGCTGCCATAACGGCTCTGGGATCGTTCCCTGTAAAAACTTAAATGAAGCTTGTGTAATGTGTATACTAATACTTAAAACTGCGTTGTCACATGCAGTCACAAGAATCTTGTGCCACAGATTTGAACTGCGTTCGCACAATAAATACGGGGTACTATAAAAGTTTTGCAATATGACTTAACAAACGGACGCAGGAGGCTGCATTTCACTGCATGTTGGGACATGTCCATGAGTGCATAGTAGCCGGCAGCAGCGCGTCTGTTGTTCGTTTGTATCGACAGTGTAAAATGCGGACTATAGCATCGTGGTCACCTAGTGAGATAAAGGCAGTTTTACGGTATAACTATAAGCGTGGTTTAAGAATAGACCAGTGCTTAGAAGAAATGACGCATTAAAGAATGATTGTCCTCATCGTACGACGATATTCAGATGGCACAGAGAATTCCAAAGGGGCAATTTCACTCTGGAGCCGCGAACGTCAGTAACAGAGGAAAACATTACTGTTGTGAGGAAGCTTGACGAAGACCGGAAAGTGACTTACCAATAGGTCAAGGAGACCTTACACCTTCATTCATCAGCAATTCATTCAATTCTGCATGACCGTTTACACGTACGGAAACTTTGTTTTCTCTGGGTAGCGCATAGTCTGATGGAAGAGCAGAAGACTCGTCGTACGACTTGGTGCTGAAAGATGCTGAAAATGTTTGATAAGGGGCTATCTCGGTATGTGACGGGTGACTAGACTTGGCTCTATCATTACGATGTGCCGACTAAGGCTCAAAACAAAGTTTGGGTCTTTGATTATGAAGACACACCAAAGGCTGTCAGAAACTCTCGATCTGTTAAGAAAGAAGACAGTCACAGCTAAGTGGTACATAGAACAGTGCCTGCCTAAAGTCATAGAGTTTATGAAAAACCAAAGTCAAAAATAGGCACTTGGTACCTCCACCATGGCAACCCTCCAGCTCACCGTGCCATAGCCTGCACCCAGTATTTGACCACTGTCGGACTGACACTTATTAAGCACCCTCTTTACTCTCTCTGTGACTTTGCACTGTTTCTGCATGTGAAAATGAAGCTAAAAGGAAAACGGTTTTCTAGCGATGATGATCTTCTGAGGGCTAGGGACAACGAGTGTGCCACACTCCCGGGTGAAACTTGACAGAGCTGGTTTAAGGACTGGTTTTGACGGACGGAGAAGTATATTGAATGTAGCGGAAATTACTCTGAACGGAGTTAAGAAATAAAGCTGTATTGCAAAACTTTTATAGTACCCTTTATACAATTGTAATTGTCACTGATTTGTTATTATAAACCTGAGTGCGCGCTCAGATACACCTTAAGGGGGGGGTTACATATTTCTCGCACTTGTATATACATTGAGCTAACGCTTGATTAGCAAATAGCAACAAAAGTTTACCAAAACAATACCCTCTAAAACGCTTTGGTGTTTTGTTAATGGATGTTTGAAGAGTATTTACTAACATTGGCAATTATAAAATTTTCGATTTTTCACATTGCTTTTCGGGATTGAGAATGGCATACTTTGCACTTTTTCAAATATTACATCGCGTATATATCGAAAACTCTCAACTTTAGAGAAAAGTTCTGAAGTACTTTTTCTATTCAGAATGGCCAAAAAGACCAAAAAACACTTTGACTGGAGCAAAAAAAAACAATATTTAGACTTGTTTAAAAAGGGGTCGGTACTTTTCGCATAAGATCACAAAAAATCCCGATCAAACTATTTTCCCAGACACGAAGATACTAAGTGGACTATTCGTTTTCCAGATACATGTAGTCAAACTTCTTTCAATTATCGATTTTTTTAAAGTCACGATAACTCTTCAGCTGGTTTCTTTTTGTTGATTTTCATAGTGTAAGCAGGAAAATTTAATTCGATCGAATAAGAAAATTCGAACTCCGTATTGGCAAAAATAGGAGACTTAAATGTGGCAATCAAGGTAGCTCTACCATTTGTGGCTTTATCTTAATTGACGCTAGTTAAATTGTTGATGATACGCCTGAATCTACTAAATTTCAACAGCAAGCATAACAAAATCACGTGAAGAATTATTGCGATTTTTACGAAAAATCAACATTTCAGAGAAGTCCAACACCCTTAATCTTGAGAACAAAACAGGCGCAGTTTTGTTTGTATGAACTTTTCTAAGAATCACTCAAGGATTCACCATGGTAAATATTATGGGTCATTTATTCAAAAATAAGCCGTCCAACAAATGGAATAAAGATTCTACATGCCTTTAATATCATTCAGATGTTACAAGACCTGAAAGTTGAAACGTGAGAGAGGCTTTTTTATTAGAAAAGGTGGCTCTATTTGTTACATGTATAATATATTCCAAATATTATTCCTGGTTGGGTGTAAACTACGTCATTTATGCGGAACACTATATTGAAGCCTACTTGGAAATAAATGAGTGAATAAATTCTATTTACCAAAGGGCAGCGATGTCCAATTTTGTTCCTAATAGGTGGCGCTTGTTTGGTTGGGGGTCAAACTGTCAAAAGTAGTGGGATTTGAATGAAAGGTAATATAGTTTTCACGGTTTCAACACGTTTCGATGTCTACTGACTTGAGCAGCTGAATAGCAATTGACATCTTTGGCTGTTTATAAATGTACTCATGACCTCTAATCTAACTAGCGCCATCTACCCCTAGCTTTCCAGATTACCCCTCCCATTACATCCTTTCCGCATAAATTTTATTGTTGTTAACAATTAATGTATATTTAAGTTATTCCTATTACTTAAACAATATGCGCTAAAGTTCCACCTTTCCACACTTTACACATTTACAGCATAAAACAGACGTTTTACTATTAAATTTGAATGATCTAGTTTGTGTGTGATAAATTATTGCAAGCTATAATGGAATGTTAGATCCTATATTATATCCCTTATGTTGGATAACAAAAACACCGTTTACCTTTACCTAGTGCAATTGTGTCCACAGTGTCTGCATTCAAATCCGTGTTTGCTCTCGTGTTGTTCGTAATATGGCGGACAGTCGTTGACACAGTGGTTACCAAACACCCACCAAGTCCCTTTTGTGGCTCTACATTCGTCTGCTGTCAAGCAGCGGAAACTATCGCTGTGTATTACTCTGAAACAAGGATAAGAAAGGCTTAGTATCACATGTATTGACTATAGTCATACTATAACTGGTCAAAAGGGGGTTATTACGTAAAAAAAACCTATATAATGTAAAAAGACGACAAAAAGTGAACTTGCTGACCAGATACTCCTTAGTGGGCAGGGATCATTTCGCGTTTGCTCACTATGATCGCTATGGAGGAATGGCTCAACAACACGACACGCTCAATGATCATTCTGCAAGTCAGTTCCCCAACATGCTTTGTTGATTGCGGAATGTCGAGTCTGCACAGAGTATATCTCTGAGAAGGTGGCACAGAAGGAAAATTGATGAGTAACAAGATCGAATTTGGATGATTGTGTGTAATGGTCTACATGTGCATAAAATCAGTGATATGTGTAAAATGAGCCGATCATCTTATAGATTTTGAACATTGGACTTCACTAATTTCTGTGATTAATCAGATCAGGTTTATATTATATATTTAATTCTCCCTACGCCACTGGCGAGGAATTATTGTAATCGCGAAAAATTTCGAAAATGAGATATTGTTTTTGAATGTCACACGTCTGTGTGTCTATCTTTGGCCGGTCTGTAACTTGGAACGTACTGCTCGGAGTTTGATGATATTTTCACACAAGGTTAATATGCCAAGGACGAAGAAGCTTTTTTGAAAAATCAGTTCAATAGCAACAGAGCTAGGAGCTAAAACGGAAAAAATAAAAATCGCTTAAACTTCATTTTCTCGAAGTTTCAGAGGTTCCTGATCATTTTGATCAAATGTTTTGTAGGGGCTAAAATTTGAGGGTTGGAGGTTGTAAGACGTGGGGGAGAGTATATCTCATTTTTTGACCCCATTGTTTTATTTGTTTTTTGTTTATTTTCAGTAATACTTGTTACAAGTATACGTACTGTTATCTACCACAATCGTCCATTTGACCACCTATGGAAGAAATAGGTGTATATGTTTAGTGTAAATTACATACTAATCACATAATGATCAAATATGGGGCAAAAGTTATAAAGGAACGAGAAACAAACACTACATTGAAATAAAGATTCGATACTGGTTAGGGGATATAAATAACATTGACGCTGCCGTAATACTCCTAACACAAATCACGTCAAAAAACTCATTTTTTGTAAATATTAATGAACTAAATTCACTATATGATAAAAACATAGTTAAAATTCGCTGATTTAAATGCACTAATATCCAACGTTGCTTGTAATGTATTATCTAAATGTTGAGGACTAAGAAAAGTTGAGATGTTCTTCTAAAAAATGACGTTTTATATGAAAGTAATGCAGCCTTCTATTACGGACAAACAACGGCAAAAAAGTTATTGAAAAAAAAAAAAACGTAAAATATGGATAGTTTTCGACTTATACCAGTTTCAAAAACATTATAGATTAAAATACGAGAATGCTTTCGAAGTTATAAAATAGAATATATGCCAGAAAAAAGGCATTTTTGTAAACTGCGTTTAGATCATGCGTACCTACAGAAAACACTGTGGTTGATACCATCTAGAGACCGTACACATCAATAATAGATAATTCTACCATATCACAGGATATACTCTAGTGACCGACCGAACTTTCGGTTTCGATTTTGGGCAATTTCTGTCCAAAATCAGTTTCGGTATAATTTCGGTTTCCGCAGAAAATCCGCTGAATCCGCAACAGAAACTGAAACTACGTCGTATGTTTTCTCATTTTGAAGAATTTCAGTTCAGGCTCAATTTCAGGTAGAATGTTCCAAACAGTTTGTACAAAATAAATCTCCTAAAATTTATCATAGTTACTAATCTCTTGGAAATAGTTTTGGTTTTTGGTCTTTGAAGAATTCATCTAGAAAATTACTATTTATCAGTTCAAGGATACCCAAATCATCGTTTAAAACACCATCATGGCCAATAAAATCCATTGTTGAAGACTAAAAATGAATAAACATGATCTTTAACTCCAAAAATTTATCGTTTAAATTAAACACAGTTAACAAAATTTTAAACGACGTCTAAGCCCTTATGCAATAAAAATCTTCAAATTAAAGTTATGCTCCCGTCTAATCTAACGTTAAATAGTATTGGTGCAACGAGAAATTAGTTATTATTTTTCCTTATTGTTTCCTTTTTTACAAAATACTGGAAGAGACAAATGTAGTAATACTGTTTTAGTTTTATGTAACCAAGTCTTAATAATATTTGATAAAATATTACTAATAATAATTGATAAAGAATGAGTTTGTTTTTTCTTGGAGATACACTAGTATTTTATCTTTTACCGGTTTCGGTAGAAACTAAAATCGGGCCAAAATATTTCTAAAGAGTAGTAGTATAGCGTGCAATGAATGCCCGCATCATAAGATGTTGACAGGCAGGTTATTGTAACAAATAGTTCGGTCTAAGCAATGGCATTTTTTTTATTTTCACTTTTGCTATCTAGCAATAAAAACATTTTTAGGTGGTAAAACAAGTTAAGGTAGAAAAAGTATAATGCAATAAGAGCTCAGCTCAGCTTGAAAAATAAAACCACCGCTCACACAAAATCCCAATCAGGTGTTGGCTTTTAGCGGATTTGAATCAACGTTTGTTTATTTTAATCTTCCATATATACGTAGTCGCCTCCGCCATGAAACTAGCGTCGGATCTTCCAACAATCTACATTGCAGGAACTGTTTTCTCACAGCATGCAGATTACTTGAGTGTATTAAATCGTTCCTCAAATCCAGACTGTGCGATTATCTGCACGAAATGGACCACGGGCTTACAATAATTGGGGACTGAAGTGTAATGCGCAAAAGACTGACTACTCTGTTCAGTTTTGCGCGAAAACACCGAAACGTAATTAAAATCGGAAATCTTACACCAATGCCCGTCTACGTAGAGCTAAAGCAGCACTTTCGATGTTGGATCCCATTATTGGATGGGCATCAAAAAACTTCTAATACGGATAAGTCTTGAATTCACCCGAGGTCTGCTTGAAGAAGGCCTATAAGACTGCTGAGAGGTTCCCGCGTTGTCTTCCATCGACACAACTTTGGGAAATGCAAGGATTCCTAGCATATCAAGGTACCAAATTTGCAACAGAAAATTCTAGTGAAGTTACAGGAACAACTAATCACAGGCTGTCCGCTTAGCCTCTTAGCAGCTAGGGTTTCTAAGGGGACGACAACACAATGTCTTACAACCATCCACAAGGACTGCAGGTGGACTTTCTCCGGCCTATCCCAAAATGAGTTCCCTTGAGGGGATTTTTCGACTTCGGGAAGAGAAAAAAGTGACAAGAAAGCAAGTCAAGCGAATAAGGAGGCTGAGGAGCCACAATAATGTTTTATTTTTATCGTGATGCAATCCCTAGTTGTTCTTGATCTGATCAACGGTGGCGTGAGTCAAATTTAACTCTCCTCCCATCATTCTGGCTGTCAACGATCTGAACGCACAAGATACGGGATTCTGTCGATATTTTCAGCGGTTCTTGAAGATGAAGGCCTTCTGCTTCGCGGTTCATATTCAGTCGACTCTCCCCTTGTGAAAATGCCTTAAACCACCGAAAAACCTGGGCTCTTGACAAAACCGTAGGCCTGCTGAAGTTTAGCAAGAGTTTCCGTTGCACTGTGCCCAAGTCTGAACCCAAACCTGATAGCACAGCGTTACTCGAAATTGATGTCACTCATTTTTTGTTTCACAAAAAAAATCGCTGCGGACAACCAAATGACTCGAGCGAGTTCAGACTTGTACTGAAGGCGGATCACATGTTCTCCTGTCTCACCTCCAAGCCTAGCGCCTAGAGCGTTGCCAGATTGAACGCTACGTTGCCAGTCTAATCACTTAATTTACAGATCTCGTACAATGAGATAGCTCCTGACACAAATAAATTAATATAACTGTCTTTCGGAGAGCCCAATGAATACTGACTGAGGTAAAGAAGCTTCGAGCCGCTATGTATTGTAAACTTTTTTGAAAAATAAACTAACGTGTGTAAGATAAATAAATTTTGATTGTTTGGATTATGAAGTCCTTATTTCTCGCAGTGAGTTCTTTGTGCAAAGTTGACATTTGTAGAGGGTGGATATGGGATCGACCGAAATTGTCAACTCTGCAGCACTAAGTTATAAAGCTCGAACGCTCCCTTAAAATTTCGCTGACTAAACACCTATACGAGCCTTCCTTCGCCGGGATGCCTTGGCAAGTCCGTCAGCAACTGCAGCCAATCTAACCCATTGGAATATATGGCAGCTCAGGCGGCGTCTAGTCGCCATGGACGCCAAAATCGATTCAGTAGGTAAGTTTGGTTATGGATGCTGGCAACGACGATACGATGGCGTCTCGGTGAGGGAGGGCTTCAAGGTTTAAATTTTAACCCTTAACACCTACAGAAAAAACCAATTTACTTATCCACTATTGACGGGTCACAGTCAAAAATTGGCACAAAGCAAATTAAGCTAATCTAAGAAAAAAGTACAATTTAGGCACATATTGGACATATTTTTTCGAAACATTGTAAACAAATAGGTTTTTTGTACTTGAAACAATAGGTGTTTCGGCCTTTTCCGGGATATAACAAAAAGCGTCCCCTCCGGGTATTACGAAACGTGACATTAGGTCGGTTTTTTACATAACGTAGGTTTTTCTAAAAGATGTTAACTTAGCACAGGCTGTTGTACATTTGCTGTGAGCTCGTTTTTTTAGTTGTACGTGTTGCCTAAACATCATGATGCTTTAGTTATCAATGTTTGGCTCTGATGTGATGTAATATATGCTTCAGATATGGCATTATTGGAGGTCTAAGCTGTATGTTGTATACTATAGCTGGAAGGAAACGGCAGTGCATAGTGAGGATTTGTGTGCTAATAATATGTGTTGATAATTCCATTGGTTTCTTGTCTCTTACTTGAGATTCAAAGCTAGAAATTAGTTGTGCATACACTTTTTTATTGTCTGTAAATTATATATGCAAATTTACTGTATTTTAAAAATGAGACAAAGTAGAAAAGAAAAAGAAAATCCCTGGTTGGTAAAGTAACAGATGAGACAATATGCCACAGACAGGAATATTTATGAAAATGAAAAGGTTATTACATTATTTTTTATTTCCAGTCATTTAAATTTTATAGAAATTTATTTTGCGACGTCAACAGCAAATACAAATCAGCGCCTAGATGTGAGACACTGCGAGAATGTTTGAAGTGTGATGTGTCATTTCTAATTTTTTCTGTGATGTGGCTTCATTGCACACAAAGTAGCCGCGGTAGCGATTTTCCGTGAAGATTTGAAAAAAAACAGGAAAGATCGTAATTTATAACTTTGAACATAACCTGTCTTCAGAAAGGACAACATATAAATATAACCCGTCGGGCCCTTCATTTTGGCTAGTCGGGGTCCAGATCACCGAGGACTTGATCTGACACGAACGAATCTCGTCAATATGGGCAGCTGCTGGGAAAAAGCTAGGCTGTTTGTTTAGGGCTAAGAAGTGCTTCTCCCCATGTCCTCCTCACTCTGTATAAAACCCAGATAAAACCTAGCCTCGAGTACTGCTGACACGTTTGGGTTGCTTTTTTTATACCGAAGCAGCCGCGCAGGCAGAAGCCTAAATGCTGGAACACCGCGGCTGCTATGATGATCCCAAAGAAATTTTGTTAATACGATTTTTGAACTGTCTAAGGTTAGTAGAACTGGGAAAAGCTTCCTCTTGTAGATTGTTCCACAATCTCGACACCCTCGGGACAAAGGAGCGGTCGTATCGGCTAGTTCTGGATGTACGGAGTTCGACACGGTTAGGATGGGACGCCAAAGTCAGGCGGGTCTGCCTGGCAGGCACATCGCACGGCGGCGTCATGGAAGAGAGCTCTGAGGAGCAAAGCTCGTTGGTGTAGCGGTAGAAAAGAGCTAGATCGCCGACGAGCCGCCGGTGCGAAAGGGTCCCGAGGCTGTCTGTTAGAGAAGAGTCATCGATCAGTCCGACCGCCCTCCTGGACAGCATCGAGTATAAATAATGTAGTCGGAGCGGCAGCACCCCAAACATGTGAGCAATACTCGAGGCTAGGCCTTATCTAAGTACTTCTAAGCATTAAACAAATAGCCGAGCTTTTTCCAGCAGTTGTCGCTATTGACGAGATGTGTTCGTGCCAGATTAGGTCCTCGGTGATCTGGACTCCGACCAGCCGAAATAAATGGCTTTGTGGCAGAACTCGGCGATCCATCGAAACTGTACAAGATTGCTGCGTCCCAAGCAAAGTTAACCTCCAGGAGGAAGTCGTCGCTAGTCTTCTTTTTTCCAGCTCAGCGGCAGAGATCGGCTGGTGCCGCCCTGACTACATTATTTACGCTCGATGCTGTCGATGACTGTTCTCTAACAGACAGTCTCGGGACCCTTTCGCACCGGCGGGCCGCCGGCGATCTGGCTCTCTTTTACCGCTACACCAACTGGCTTTGCTCCTCAGAGCTCTCCTCCATGATGCCGCCGCGTGATGCGCCTGTCAGTCAGACCCGTCTAACTTCGGCCTCCCATCCTAACCGGGTCGAATCTCGTACATTCAGAACTGGCCGATACGACCGCTCCTTTGTCCCTAAGGTGTCAAGGTTGTGGAACAATGTACAAGAGGAGGCTTTTCCCAGTTCTACTAACCTTAGGTAGTTCAAAATCGGGTTAACAAAGTTTCTTTAAGATCCTCATATTATCCGTGGTGTCCTTGTATTTAGGCTTCTACCTGCATGGCTGGTTCGATGTAAAAAACATATGGAACATCTTTTTCTTTTTGATACAGGAATGTTTTCTTCGGATATGAAAGAGATCTCCAACAGCATTTTCAATGTATTGACCGGGGCACTTTTGGATTAATTATCCTTGTTTTTACTTGAGCTTCAATATAAGGTCAGTCCAAGGCTTTTCAGAAAAGCAAATACATTTATTCTCTGATCAACCGGTAAAAAATCATAGATGATGCGAATATTTACTCCTACTACATGTAGCATGATGTGGAAAATCGTTATTGGCAGAACATTATCAGATGGACTATCATCAGCTTCAACATCTTAAAAATTTTCCAGTTTCCAAAGATAAAATATGAATAAATTACGGATAAATACGATGAAATACGTACAATATCTGTCATTCCAATTCGAAAGCAAGCTCTAGAAAAAGAGCCAGAGACCCACTATTAATTCATACGGGTCACTGTGACCTAAGCTAGACGTCCTTATTGACTGAACGTTACCAGCCGCGCTCGTTCGTGTACTCGCCTGATATGATAATACCTAACAGCACGACGCATTATGTCCAGACCCTACAGGATTGGGGTTACAATGGCCTGGTCCACAGCAGTTAAGGCGGCTCCGACGCAGTGAGTTTCAAGCCATTTACAAGGGTTCAGCTGCTTCGAAGCTAACACTCCATTTTCCAATATTTTTGAATGAAATTCATACAGTATGTTCAGAAGATAATTGCCCAGGGCGCTATATGAGCACTTTTTGAAATTTTGTTTTTGCACAAGTTTTATGATGGGTTGAAGTGGGCACTTTTTCTGTTCAACTTCGCGATTTTTTTAAAAAGAACCTAGTGGAAAAAATGAAAAAGTGGCTATATAGCACCCTGTGGGGTTTTGTTTTCAGTACACTGAAAATTTCATTCAAATATAAAGTGTCAGTTTCGAAGCGCGCAAACTCTACAAATCGTATTTTGGAGGAATTTTGTCTAATGTTTCGTGCTGCCAACCCAAGCGTTGCGGAGCAATGTACGGAGTAAGAAAGGACGTATTCGGATAAGTTGGTGGCCCTATTTCATATAATCTCGCGTGGATAAGTCATTCTGCAAATAGGTACTCATGATTGCGATCGCTGATACTCCTCGATTTTAAAGCTGTTTTACTTCCCACGCCATTGGCAGGATGTTGTCGTAGAACCTTTTTCATCTCGTGCCATAAAGTTTCAATAGGTGACAGATCTGGACTGCCAGAAACCAATTTCAAAAGTGGTACATTATTTTCTTCCATCCATTATATAGCCTTTTTTGAGGTATGGCACGCTGCACCATCTTGCTGAAACACAAAATCTTGACCGGATGTCAAACACATCACTCGTAAAAGCGATTCTTCTAAAATTGCCAAATATTTGTTTGTATCCACATTTCCATCAATAAAATGAAGTTTTCTACTCCTTTTCATGACATACTGCCCCAGACCATAATGGATGCTGGAAATTTCACTTTTCTCTTCAGACAGTCAACATGGAATGCTTCATTTTTTTTGCGAATAACTCTACTGCGATTGTCACCAACACAGACTTTGAATCGGAAATTTCACTTTTCTCTTCAGACAGTCAACATGGAATGCTTCATTTTTTTTGCGAATAACTCTACTGCGACTGTCACCAACACAGACTTCGAATCGGGCCTCATCACTCCATTGTATTGCACACCATTGTTGAGGTGTCCATTGTCTATGTTCTTTCGCCCATCTAAGCCGATTTTTCTTTTGCAGAGGAGTTAATAGTGGCTTTTCTTTGGCCTATAAACAAGTTGGGCAACTTTAGGGTTTTTACTTCACTTTTTTTTATAAACAAAATTACCTTGCAAGTGCTAAATCCCAGTTTGTGGGCCTCTGTATGAGTTGTGGACCTCGAAATTCTCCTTCCAACAGCGTCACTCCACAGAGCACTTATTTGTAAATAATTGACACGCCTGTTTTTCACGATTATTCTTCTTAATGCTCTTCGGTCGGCATTTGTGATATTACTTTTTTTCACATATCGTGGCTTAATATTAACTACACCAGTTATGTTATATCTTCTAACAATATTTCTCACACTGTACCGCGATAAGTCTAACAAAGTTGCAATTTCTGAGTTTGATTTCCCAGAATTAAAAAAAATTAATTACCAGTATTTATCACTAATAACCTTTCCTCCACCCATTTTGAAAACCTTAACTACCCAAAACTAGTTTAAACGTATTCTGACAGGTGTGATTAATAAAAAAAATTGTCATGGCTTTTATTTTTCACAGCCACCTATGCGTTATGGACTTATTTTGCATTGAAATGAAAATAGGTTGGTTGATATGCTGTAATTGCAGCATGTTATTTTTATGCTGCAAATTTGATTAGGGAGTGATAAAGGTGGTGTTTTCCACTATATACACAGGTATTATCAAAATATTCATTGTTAATATTTTAAATCTATAACACCCTGCTATATTTTTATTATTTGGGTTTGATAAGAAAAAAACTAAGATTTCAATAGTTGGGCCAACTGAAGTGGGAAGGGGCTCGTACATAATCTTGTCCAGCATCAAACAGTCGCGAGCCTAGATAAATGACTGCATGATCGACTGTACAACCTTGCATCTTATGGACAGTCGAAGCCCAACTCAGGATTAATTCGTAATGCACAAGGTGAGAATGCACTACCTTGAAAAATTATCTGCCTCCGTTGTGTTGTGCCGAGTCCCCAAACCGACAAAGAGTAAGTCCGAAACTGCACGCATGCGCAGATCGCGCGCTAGCTCAATCTTCCTTACTCCCCTACAGAGGATCTATAAAAGAATTTATCAATACTGGCGGTCCTAATGAGGATAATGGAAACGTGTGATCAAATGATTGCAGTATCATCGGTCCTTTATACGTGTGCGAAGTTTCAAATTAATCAAACTTCTGGGAATTGGTGAAAATTATGCTCAAAGATTCCGTTATATACATACATACATACAGGCCAAGCCATGAATGCCTCCATATTGCATCTTAAATCTTAAAAAGACGGCTAATTCCATCCATTCAGAGAAAAGGAGGGCATCGATTGTAGGAAATTTCACCCTCTGAAACTACGTTCTTATTAATACTCACGGCGGAAAGCAATCAAATGAGCATCGTTTTCTCGCCCATTTCCCAACTTCTCCTCTTAGGAAATTGTCGACTTCGCGATATGATTCAGGAGAATTAGAATACAGTGTACAATAGTTGCAATGTAGAACAAATCTCATGTTAATAGTTCGATTTTTCAAGTATCACGCCAATTTGAATTTCAAGTTAAATACAATAGTTTTGCAGGCAATGCTTTACCTATACGGTGTATCAGAAAAGTGCTGTCTAATGAAGTTGTATTTTTTTAAATGTATCACTGAATCATACGTCCCCGGTACTCTGTTAGATGCAAAATGGTTTTAATTTTCAAATCTACAATCAAACTAATCAAACTAAGTACGATAAACTATACATATTTGTAATAAGAAAGAAAGCGATACCATTTACACTTAATTATAATTGAAAAATACAACTTTATTCCGTAGTACTTTCCTAAGATCCCAGAAGTCGACATCAAGCCGGAAATGGGGGAAAACCTAAACCCTGTGATGATCTTTTAGTTGCTATTACTAAACATTTCAATTTTTTCTTAGACTGAGGGACGGATAGTGCCATTCTAGGTAATGACAGCAAGACAGATAGCAATGCCACTTTTATTAATTAATGATTGTGTAGTCCCACCGTTTCTATGTACACCGTACAGGAATACGCCAAGAGGCACTGTATGGGAAATGTAGATGCAATGCTAGTGCTGCAGCTAGGCTTTATCGTGAGAGGTACCCAAATGCTGCTCGGTATCCCGATCACCGAGTCTTTGTGAATGAGCACCGTTTACTCTCAGAGGGATGATTCCCAAATCAAGCACATGGTGAAGGGATAATTTTCTTTCCTTACGAGGACGTCGTACTACAAGCAGTGGAAGAAGTAATTCACTACGTCAAATGCACGGGTGTGCCCAAAAGTAGAGCCCACCGAATCTTGCGAAAGAACGGGCTCCTCACGTACCATGTATAGTGAGTGTCTCTACAACCTCGGGCTTATCTTTCAAGAGTTGAGTTTTGACAAACAATGTTACAGATACACCGGAAAGGTCCGCGACTTTATGAGAAAATTTTAAAGACTGATGAAGTTGAATTTAAAAAAGATCTTCACAACTAACACGAGTGGCATGTAGAAAATCCACATTTGATGAGATAAGATACACAGTAATATATTTTTTACAAAATCATTTACCAAATTTATTGCACGACTTGCCACTAAGCACGTACAGAGACATGTGGTATCAGCAAGACGGCTGCTCAGGACACTGTGCCCGTTAAGTTAGAAATATCTTGATGAGTAATACCCGAGCAGATCGATAGAGTGATCTGGTACAATTTCGTGGCCAGCCCGATCACCTGACTCAAAGCTACTCGATTTTTGATACAGGGGAGCGGCGAAAGAAAAAGTTTACTCAAAGCCAATAAAAAAATTAGCCGAGCTACGGGACAGAATAACGGAAGCAGCTGAATTTGTTAATAACGAGATTCGCTCGTCTGACAACCCGATCATTTTTAAGAAGCTTGCATTGCTGCTGAACAGTTTGAACATTTATCATGAATTTGATAAATATATTCACGAAATATTAAAAATGTTGTCTTGCTGGCACTACGTAGAATGACACTGTCCGTCACTCCGTCTAAAAAAGATTTAAATTGTAGTAATGGGAACTAAGAGATCATCATAGGGTGTGAATTTTTCCGATACTTACGATTCTTTTAAAGCGTATAATATGAAAAGTACACGACATAGTTTTTTTATACTTTTCCGTCCACTATTATGACTTAGCCTATCGCCCGTTTCTGGCTTGACGCCGACATCTGGGACATCCCGTATAAAAAAGATGTATGTAAACTTTTATCTTAGACCCTACTACTAGAACACACTTAACGCTTCTACAAAAAAATTTGAGGGGGTCATTTTATAGCGGAATACCTTGTACATTGGAAGCGAATTCGTTTAAATCTTATAGGTCAACAGGATTTTCCTTTTATCCTTTATACCAAGCACTCTTTTATCAAAAACACAAACAATCAAAAAACGAAATAGCGTAAGGCAGCAAAAGTCGAACAGTGATCTGAATGAGTATCCAACGTTTCTGCAAAGAAAAGCTTCACTCGTATAAGGATAAATTTTGGTTTAGTCTCTGCCAAATTTGAACTGGTTCCGCCCCACCATTCAGCAGTTTTAATGTGTGTTTTTTATAGCTTCCTCCTTAAGGCATCTCAGAAGCTTATAGGTTTTAATTTTAGTGTTCGTAATGGCCGAGATATGGCAGCGATTCTATGATGTAATTTGCTGCACAATCGTGGTGCGATAATGTAACATAAGTAAATCATTTTTCTGAACGAAGGGACCTTTCAAAAACGTAAATACAATCTTGATATCACCAACAGTAGCTGAAATGAACCCAGAGCAAATGAGTCCACCAAGTACTCGGTACTCGAATTGGACCCAGTACCCGGTACTCGGCGTTTTCAAAAAAGTAGTATTCTGTGCATCGTCAGTACTGTTGGAATTTTTAGTTTTTGCAACGTACTTGGTCTCAGAGCACCTGCGGAGGGCCAGGCGCCACATTAACTACATTACAGATCTGTCCTTTATCTCTACCACATGGACACCTGGTTAATGTCTATTTTCGATTGAAATTTTTCCAGTGCTAGTGTGCATCTTTGGGCAGAGCCAAGTTTCAAGTAGTTCGCACGTAGACATTGGCCCTATCGTGACGAAAAAATATATACAAAGACTTGCATTTATTTTTACACTGTTATTTAGACCGTTTCTGTATATTAAATACGTTCAAATTCAAGTTCGTGGTACAGTTGCAGTTATAGCAACAACACCCTCGCTGACAGCTAGTAACATGCCTAATATTGGTTATTTTTCACTTATTTTCAAATATTCCGGAATGTGATGCTAAGATGTCAAACTGACATACAGGGTGTTTGGTGCATCGTTTGCCAAATTAAAATGGCGGACAGAGGAGGACTTTTTCTATCACCCCAGGTCCCTCAAACAGTTTTTAGCCCAACGGAATTAATTATGTAGATTTTTTAATTTTTTTTTAGTAAAAACTCCAAAATGTAATACACAAAGTGAAACAAAAAAATAACGAGTATTTCCACCTAATGATTAATTTATCTTAATGCGTGATGTTGTACCAATCTTACAAAATCAACATTACTTGCTAGCAGCATGTAGTTTTTTATTTATAAACTCACAAAGGGTTACAAAGGAGAACAAAAAAATGTATGAGGGACCCAAAAGTTTTTACCTGAGTTACGTTGTACTTGTAAGTTACATAACAGAAATAAAAATTCATTGTTATTACCCGGCCGAAAAAATTTGACCCTGTACACAAAATTTGCAAATTCAAGAAATTATTTCAACTTTTTTGTGACTTGTGGCATACCGTTAGAATCGGGATAAACTAGAGTAGTTTTTAAAAGAATTCTAAGAACGTGAACGCTTTTAGTTTTTTTTACAGAAATTCAAAATTGAGACTTACATTTTTTGTTCTTCTTTGTAACTTTTTGTGAGTTTATAAATAAAAAACTGCATGCTGCAGGCAAGTAATGTTGATTTTGTAAGATTGGTACAACATTTTGGAGCTTATACTAAAAAAAATTAAAAATCTACATAATTTATGCCGTTGGGCTAAAAACTGTTTGAGAGACCTGAGGTCATAGAAAAAGACCTCCCCTGTCCACCATTTCAATTTGGCAAACGATGCACCAAACCCTGTATAATCAAGGATAGAGGATACGATTTTAATTTGTATTACATATTATTTACCCACGTGTTTTCTAACATTATACATATATCTACTGAGAACAAAGCTAGTTCGGATCGGGATAATGCGTTCAATAATGGCGAGTTCTTCGGTTAGCAGTGAGATAACTTTATTATCTTCATATCTGACGACTAAAGCGTAACTTCAGTGGAGAAGTAGTGTCACATTTTATAGAGAAGGCGAAAAACTTATTACATCACCTTAGAACTGATTACACCTCAGGTTTGACGCGAAACTTTGTATGTTTGGAGGCCAATTTAGTGTAGTATTTTTGTAGAGCAGATTGTTTGGAAAATATTGGTGCAATGTCTTTAATGGAAGGTATTAGTTTTAAAAGAAAATTCCATTGAGTTATCGATTTTAGTTGATCGTTTTTGGTTTCCTACGCGGTAAACTTCAATAAGATATTATTTGCAAAAGTTACAACATAGTTCTCGCCGACTATAAGTTCGGAAGTGTTTATGAGGAATAAAATATGAGTGAAAGGTTAACATTCCCAGCCTCCGCTTGATTCAACCGAATGCAAAAAAGGAACCATAACCCACAGTCACGATCACTTAATCGTAGTGATTTATGCATCTCATATTGGATAAGGAGAATACAAGCTCTTTCAAATTACGAATTCAGTGGAAAAATATACTTATTTTTATTTGAAAGCGGGTCTTTATTTATTTACTTATATTTATTTATTTATTTATATACAGTTTGGGGTGTTAACAGGTAAACCCAACACACACCCTCAGTGAACTAAAACTAAACTTACATAAAATATCGTATACATATAAATATATTACATTATTGAATACTTTAATATTAATATTTTTTTTATCTTCCGATATTGTTGTAACAACATAAACTGAGTGAGTAGTTCTAATTATAAGCAATAAACTATTAATTTAACTTTTTTAATAAAAGAAGTATACATAATTTAACATTTACTTACGCTTAATTAAAACTGAAATCAAAATAAATTGAAATTATACCAGAAATGATATTGATAACTTGAGTTATATAAAAAAATAAAACATTTCTATTTTAGTCTGCCATAGAGCTGTAATACTTATACTTTAAAGCCTGTTTCAGGAAGGTCAAGCTAATGTTAAATAAATCTATATTACAGAAATTATTATGATTTTTTTGAGCCCTGACCAAAGGAACGGAAAGGTATTCTAAACAGGTTCGAAACGTTCTATCAGGAGTGTTAAAGTTCAAGTTTGCCAAAAGATCCGGACAGTCAGTGAGGCCATTCACCAATTTATGAACACAGCAAATGTCAGAAATCGTTCTTCTATCTTTTAAGGAAATCATATTGAACTGTTTTATAATTTGCGTATAATGATGATCTGTAACAGGTTGGTGAGTTTTATGTGCTAACACCTTCAAAAATTTGTGTTGAATTCTTTCTATCCTGGCTATATGTACATTGTAAGACGGTTTCCATATTACTGATGCAAACATTAATTTGTTGTGTATATAAGCGTAGTACAATGAAAGAAGCGTTTTAGGGTTGGCACATTTTCTGCATGTCCTGTTTATGAACCCTAGTGTTCTATTTGCATCATTTACGATGTGCTCTACGTGAGTGATGAATGAGTTTCTCATCAATGTATACCCCTAGGTCTTTTACTACATGAAGCTTTTCCAGTTCTGCCGTCCCTATCTTATATCTGAAATCTATAGTGTTCGCTATGTTTCTAGTAAGCCTCATGTAATGACATTTTGTTAAATTCAGGAAGATACTGTTTTCAGTGCAATACTTTCGCAGAGATTCCAAATCGCTTTGAAGTTTTACACCGTCATTTACATTTCTAACAATAGTAAATATCTTTTGATCATCAGCATATAACAAATATTTACTGAAACGAAAAACAGAAGTAAGGTTGTTCATGTAAATAACAATGGTCCTAAGTGACTACCTTGTGGTACGCCTGAAGTTACTAAGAATGTCTCCGAACGATACCCATTGATAGTCACCACTTGTTTACGATTACTTATATACGATGCTAGCCACTGCCATAATGGACCATCTACACCCACCTCAGCAAGTCTCTCCATCAAGATAGAATGATCAATCTTGTCGAAAGCCTTACTGAAGTCGGTATAAATAACATCCACCTGCAGTTTCTCCTCTATTGCGTGAGAGGTATATTCTATAAAACTCATCAAATTCGACTCTACAGATCTTTTAGGGAAAAATCCATGCTGGTGTTCCGTAATGATATTTTTTGTAATGTTTAAGATAGCATCATAAATCAGCTTTTCAAAAATTTTTGAGAAAATACAAAGTTTAGTGATAGCGATAATTTTCCACAAGATGTCTATCGCCTCCTTTATGAATAGGCAATATTTCACCTTCTTTCCAACTCGTTGGAAAGACTCTTTCAGTTAATGATAGTTTGAAAATTAGGTGAATTGGTAAACATAAGCTAGCGGAACAGTTTTTTATAAATACAGGAGGTATGCCGTCAGGGCCTACTGATTTTTTAATTTCTAAGAACACTATTTGTTGATATATTTTTTCAATGGATATTAAGGTAACATCAATCCTTGTTTAAATAAAATGTTTAGATTTAACATATAACTTGCACAGAAATCAGCAAAGGCATTACACACCCCACTTCCGGTTTTAACTTCATAGTTTGAATGATTTATAGAACTAGGTATAGATACATGACATTTTTTCTTACTTGAAACGTATTTCCAAAAGTGTCGGCTGTCGTTCAATATATTGTTTTCCATCATTGTTATGTAATCATCCAGGTTTTCCTTAATTAAGATTTTTGATTTGGCTCTAAGGTCACAGAATATCTGGTATGAGTATGGATCATTAAAACGTTTGTATAGCCTATGATACTTATTTTTTCTCTTAACTGTTTGTATTGTTTCAAGTTTAAAGTATATTGGGTATTTTCCTCGAATTTTATATGTGTAAATTTATGAATAGTTTCATTGAGTATGTTATAGAATATGGTTACAGCTTCATCTACAGATTTGGTACTAAATTCTTGTAAGGTAGGCTGATTCATCAAGTGTACATGTTAGAGCTGGCCCAAATCGTTGCTTTTAGTTCGATTTCGATTCCGATTTTTACAATTCCAAAACACACCATTGTGTTTATAAGCGCTACAAAGGAACGATATCGTAGTAGGACTCGATTTCCTCGATTTGGATTGTCTCGATTCCTGAAGCCGAATGCGATAGTTTCGCTGCGAGTACTATCTGATTAAAATGCAAACTTCTGATGGGGTTGGGATATTGTTTTTTAATATTAAAATCAGCGGGTTCATTTTGCCATTGGACGGCCACGAAACATGTTAGGAGGAGTGTTGGAGGGTATTCATTAACTGGTACCCAGCCACAAGTGCTATGGCGGTTAGGGCCTGTTGACACTTTTACACAATTTCGGATATTCTATTATGAATTGGGTATTAAGTTGGATCTGCATATTATTGAGGAAATTAGTCGATTCAGACTTGAACCTGAAACTTTTTTGTGACTCGGTTTTGGAGTAGAGAGTTTGGGTAAAAGACGATTTTGCTGCCTGAAATTTAGTTTGCTTTCTTTTATATCACTAAACCTTTTTCCACATATTCTTTAACTGCGATAAAAATTAAAATGGCAACTTAACATGAATTTAAAAACCGTCCGTACTCCAACCTCCACATCGCAATATCGCCTTGTCCGTTGAGACTAATTATGTAATTAAAACAGTTAGTGCTAGTATCCGTATTATGGCAGCGGCCATATTTGACTCCGAACAGTACCGTCGCTTTCAACAGTTTTCTTCAAATACTACAACGCTTTTGGCATAGTTAAAATTTCATCCAAATCCGAGAAGTACTTTTCAAGTTATAGATGGGTCAAGGATTATTGGAGAGATCATCGGTAATGAATGACATGGTTTTTCGTGACGTACGAGATCTGTAAATTAAGCGATGGGTCTGATTCTTTTAATTTTATTTCATTAAAATTTAATCACAGGTTTACATTGACGCCCTCAAAATAACTTCATTCTGAAACCACTTAAAGCTATAGACGGTTCTTTCACTAATCACAGCAGAGCTGGAACTCCGATACTGGAAAAGCCTTCAGCTGGTCGATTACAGCAGTTTTAATGTTTTCGACTGTCCCGTTCCCTTGAGGTGATTTTTCCAACTTCGGGAAGAGAAAAAAGTCACAAGGACTCAAGTCCGATAAGGAGGCTGAGGAGCAACAGGAATGTTTTTACTGACTGAAAACTCGTTTACTTACATTGCTGTGTGACAAGAAGCATTCTCGTGATGCAACATCCAGTTGTTCTTGAGGTTTAGTCTCACACGAATGACCCTTTTTCGATCTCCTGTTAAAAGTGTTGATTGACCGTTTGGACTTGAGGTAGAAAACCTTTGTGGACGATTCCGTGGATATCGAAGAAAAAATAAATCATGCAACTACCAGTTGTTCTTGATCTGACGAACGGTGGTGTGAGTCAACTTCAAGTCTTCCCCGATCATTCTGACCGTCTATCGACGATTTGAACGCACAAGGTCCCTGATTATGTCGATATATTCATCGGTCTTCTGCTACGGACAATCAAATGGCTCGAGCGAGTTCAAACTTGTACTGAAGGCGGATCACATGTTCCCCCTGTCTCCACTCCAATCCCGGTGCCTTCAGTGTTGCCAGAACGAACGCTTCGTTGAAAGTCTCATCACTTAATTTACAGGCCTCGTACGTGTCATACAACATCCAAAAAACGTATCTCATTTTCGCGATTACAATTCTTTCTCTTCAGTAGGCGTGGGCAGTAAAATTTATATATAGTTTTCAACGAAAGTAATGAGTTAAAAGTTCCAAATTTCTTCCATACCTTTGACTTTAATCGCAAAAAGATATTCCATATTTGCTATCATACTGAAATAATAGAAAGTATTCAAGCCTAATTTCTTCCATGTTATCGTTCTAGAGAGACTGAGCTGTCATTTATGTTCGGTCTTCGGAAAACGTTAGCTTTGCGAGCCAGAATGCAAGCCGTTGTATAACACTACACGAGTAGACTAAGTTTCAAGGTATTACGTAATTAAGTGCAGTGATATAATTCTATAATGATTTGGTAAACTTAGTAATTACGAGGATTAGAACCCAACCTAGGGCCCATCCCTTTTGCAGATTTATGTACATTAAGGGTGTAATAAATCTGCCTAGGTGCTAGGATGAGGGATAATAAATAAGGTTTATTCATAAGAGCCGTCCTAATTTCATCACCACGCGTTCCACATAAGTAGGTAAGTGGTTTTCATAGTCCCCACCCACAACTTAGGAAGCGGAAATTTTGGTTTATGAAATGGATGCATAAATATTATATGTTTTAGCGTAGAAGTGACAATTGAAAATGGCAAAAAGCGATTGAGCACCATCTTGACGCATTTTTCTAACTGGAATGGGGGTCACGTGATATGAGTACTTTATAATCTTACGGTGGCGAGCACTAACTGAGGGAATTAAAATTATTTTAGTATGTTGCTGAAAATATATAAAACTGGCGAATTCAGCGGTTCTGTACTCGTATATGAATGATACTGATACTGAATACTGAAGCTACATTAATAATGATAATAATAAAATGTATTCGCCAATTACAAAAAAATGGGCAAATGAATATGAAAATACCACAAAAGGCATCGCCTGTGTGTATGAATTATACTTTACTAACAATCATATGTGTATAACAATTATACAAATAGTTAATTCTAAAAGGAATTTATATAATTTGAATTTTGTAATTTTAGTTTTCTATAAGTATAATGATATACAGTCATTTGCTGCACAGTACAAATCCAGTCATTTAATTTTCCAATTTTTTTCCCCAAATTTTAGTGTTTTTTTTTTAATTTGGTACGACATTATATAATCTAGCTGCTAAGAATTTAAATGAGCTTTTGAATAATGGTTTGTGTGGTCTTTGGATATTAGATGAGCCTATTGGAAATCGTGTGTCATGCTCCTGTTTATTGGAATTTTGTTCATGACAATGTTTATGGTACAAGATGGTAGCATATAAGAAATAAAGTTGTCTAGTATCAAGTTCCTGATATAAGTTGTTCGAGGGATATTATCTTGGCTTATGGAAAATGGCTTTCAAAACAGTTTTTTGTGCTATATCTAGGTCAGAAATATATGTATTGCAGGTGGCACCCCTGGCTGTGACGCCGTATATTATATGAGTTTTAACTAAGGCATGGTACAGGATTTGCAGGTGACTCCCTGTAGGAATGTTAGCAAGCATTTTGAGTTTCTAGGCAACATTTCAGTTTATGGTTATCCCACCTTGAATGTGAGTTTATAAATATTCCAAGATATTTTAAAGTGTTAACTTTATCGATTTTTGCCTTTTGGCCATTAACGGATAATTAACGGAAATTTGTTCGAAGCTAGGTAAAAACTTTGAATAACATATAGTCTTTCTAGTATTGTTAATTTTGAATAAGTCATTTAAGTAGAGATTAAATGATAGTGGGCCTAGTACTGTTCCTTGAGGCACACCACACTTGACGAACATTTTTTTACTGCAAGCGTTAGAGATTTTGACTGTCTGTGCCCGACCTGAAAGGTAATTGTTTAATAGGATTTGTGATGTTCCCCTAAATCCCAATCTTTCCATAACTTTCAGAAGCTCGTCATGGTTCACCGTAGTAAAGGATTTTTTTAGGTCAACGAAGATACCAATAGTAGGTACTTTCCTGTCGATATTAGAGTTAGTTTCTTCCAAAATTGCGTCAGTAGTCGATTACCCTTTTTTAAATCCATATTGGTCAAAACATGCAATTTTATTTTTGTCCAAAAATTGCAATATCCTATTTTGTAATAATTTTTAGAGAATTTTGGCTATATTCGACAGTACTTTTATGGTCTATAACTTGATGTTTTCATTTTGTCACCGCTTTTATAAACAGGAGTGATAGCTGCTGTTTTAAATGCATCAGGACAAATTCCAGATTATAAACACCAATTAATGACGTAAGAAAGTGGTTCGGCTAAGACTTAGGCCATTATTTTTAACTGCTCAGCCTTGATACCATCTATACCAGGACTTTTTTGTTTTTAAGTGACAGTACAGTGTCTTGTTCTTCAATTGGACTATCGCTTCCTCAAAAAAAAATGAATTGATAAGTAAGGTTTTTGGGAATATGTCATGCATGAAATTTTTTTTAATATTGGCTGACAAATTTTCTTCAACATTAGTGAAAAAAATTATAAATGTATCAGATATTTGTTGTTTATCTGCCAATATTGTTCGTTTATGGAACAACTAGAATCGTACGGTTCATATATTTTCAGAGCATACCAATAGAGTTTTGACTCTTAGGTGGTGCTCGTCACGCTTGCAATAAAAAATCGCTATCCTTCAAAATCGCGAAGTGACAGGCGGTTCAGGTTTACTGTTTTTGTACAGTGAGTCGCTTAGTACTCAATAATCACTCATGAAAAGTTAAGTATATAATACAAAATCTTATTATCTGACAAGAATTTATATACAATAAAACATGGACCATTACACTCACAAAAAATTGTAAAAATCTGCAATTTTTTTCAAACTAAATGTTCATATTTTATTGCACATTCAGATAGTTCCTACCAAAATTAAAATATTGTTATTACATACTATAGCGTTCTGATGGATGGTAAGTGATCAACGTTCAAAGACGTTCAGCTTTACCAGTCTATTAGTTTACATTTTTGAAAGTTAAGTATACAGGGTGTTAATAAAGTATGTAGACAAACTTCAACTATCGAATCCTTGGCCAACTTGAAGACTAAATGTTCATATGAACATGGGTAAAAAACGTATTTATTGAACAGTTGGTAACGGGTGATTTTTTAAGAGGTATAGGATTTGATTTTCAAAAAAAAAAAACCAAAACATTTGAAATAACGATTAATTCTTTATTTGAGTCGATAGAACGGTCGATATAATTTAATGTTTAAAGATTATTTCATGTAAATGTTGGCCGCGGCTCCGCTTTAGATGGCCCATGCGCAAGGTCCAATTTTGGCACACTCTCTCCAACATATCGCCCGGTATCTCACGAATAAATGCTTCAATATTGGCTTCCAGTGCGTCAATCGTTGCTGATTTATCCCTGTAGACATTAGCCTTAACATGGCCCCACAAGAAATAGTCCAACGGCGTTAAATCACACGATCTAGGCGGCCAATTGACGGGCCCCAAACGTGAGATAAACTGTTCACCGAACTCGCCTCTCAATAGGGCCATTGTTTCGTGTGCGGTGTGGCATGTGGCACCGTCTTGTTGAAACCACATGTCAGCCAAGTCCAGCTCTTCCATTTTGGGCAAAAAAAGTTTGTTATCATCGCACGGTAGCGCTCGACATTCAAAGTTACGTTACGGCCATTGTCGTATTTGAAGAAGTGCGGCCCGATGATGCCACCGGCCCATAATCCACACCAAACAGTGATTTTTTCGAGATGCATTGGTAGCTCTTGCAATGCTTCTGGCTGGTCTTCACTCCAGATGCGGCAATTTTGCTTGTTAACGTATCCATTCAACCAGAAATGAGCTTCGTCGCTGAACACAATTTTTCGATCAAAAATGTGGATCTTCTTCCAACTTCGTCAGCGCCCATTCACCAAATGGGAAACGTTGTGGGAGGTCGTATGGCTTCAATTCTTGCAAGAGCTGTATCTGATAAGGTTTTACACCCAAATCCTGTGGCAAAATTTTCCACGTAGTGGAGTAACAGAGGCCCAATTGCTGCGAACGGCGGCGAATCGACATTTCGACATTTCACGGTCATCACTAACACTGGCGGATACAGCCGCAATATTTTCTTCAGTCCTCACTCTACGTCTGCGTGTTGGTGGTTTAATGTCCAATAATGTAAACTGGGTTCGAAATTTAGTCACAAGCTTCCGAATAGCTCCCTCAGTAGGCCGACCAAATTGCCCATAAATTGGAAGCAGTGCTCGATGCACTCTCTTAACCGAGCATGAATTTTGATAGTAAAATTCAATAATTTGCAAGCGTTGTTCGTTCGTAAGTCGATTCATGGTTTAATTATAGACCAAACTGAACAAGTTTGACAATGACACAAGACACGATTCACGCGTCATCTGTCAAAAACAGTGTTGCCAAAAAGATACTAGTAACAAAATCACCCATTATAACCTATGATAATTTTTGCATGTTTTACAAGTTGCTGAGGATCAATATGAACATGGATGAAAATAGTATTATCCTGTATTTTTGGAAAAAAAATATTTAGAAGGTCAATAGTTTTGAACAGTAACATTCGAATAGAACGACAACAATAGAAAATATCGAATAGTTTTTTTTACAATAAATGTTCAAAGTGTCCAGTCAGTCAATGTGTAACAGACTAGACACCTGTATTAAAGTCGAAGGTGGCCACTTTGAACATTTATTGTAAAAAAACTGTTAGATATTTTCTATTGTTGTCGTTCTATTTGAATGTTACTATTGAACTTCTAAATATTTTTTTCCAAAAATACAGGACAATACTATTTTCATCCACTTATTGAGCCTCAGCAACTTGTAAAACATGAAAAATGTATCATAGGTTATACCAACAGTTCAATAAATACCTGTCATTATTCACAGAAATATTTGGAACATTACTCGTATTTCTTTAGTAATAGTGCTTTAGCTCGAAAAGAAATCGTTACGCACCCATGTTCATATGAAAATTTAGTCTTCAAATTGGTCAAGGATTCGATGGTTAAAGTTTGTTTACATACTTTATTAACACCCTGTATATAGCCAAATATCTGAAAATCCCACAATTTGCCAAAGCTCAATCGATTTTGAAATTGCGAAGTCAGATGTTAATCCATAAACAGGATTTATTTCTAGGCGGTGCTTTTGTTTCCGGCTAGTCGCCGGTTTTCGTCCGAAATCTGTGAATGCATTCTGAATAGTGTTAATAGCATTGTACACAATATCATAAAAAATTGCATACTTTTGTGCGAAATGCGTTTGGGATTGTGAGGTTGATAATTTTTGTGGTGGGTGTTGAAAAATAGAGGTTATCATCATCAACAACAAAAACGCCATAATAAACTGAATCCGTATACGAATATTTTTTCATAGTGAAGGAAATAAATAGTGGTAAATACAGTAGAATCTCGACCATCCGAAATAATGTGGACCCAAGTGCTTTCGGATAAACGCAATTTCGGATAAAACGGAAATAAATATTTAGACTCATAATGCTTTTATTGAATCATATACAGGGTGTTTCAGTTTATTGTTGCATAACTTTAAGATTCGATAGAACTTTTAAAACTAATGCATAAAGTCTATATAAACATGGGTCGAAAAATGCGTGGCTTCCGAAATACAGGGTGTTTAAATTTACTTTCTAAAATAGTTTTTTTTTAAATATTTCGAACAATATTTGATGTATAACAGTGAAAATTGGTGTACAAGGGTTTTTTGGTACGACAAAACAAACCATGGGCATAGTTTTACTGTAGCCGCTAGAGGGCGCTCTCTACTGTACCTGTAGTGCATTAAAATGACCAAAAATTTTTTCTTAGTGCAATTTTTTGCTTTTTGAATGAAAAAACTGATTCTTTGCACTTTTCAACCTAAAAAAGTGAGTTTTCGTTATAGTTAGATTTTTAAGGTTCGATGCATTTTTAATTATTTATGATAAAATAACGTTAAAAAGTCAGTATCTCGATAATTTTTAGAAGTAGGCTGTGCCTGCAAATATTTTTGAAATTGAAAGCAGAATAAGGTTAAACATCAATTAGTTGGGAGTTAGTTTTGTTGTCTGTTGAAACCTGAAACGTTTTTTTGCAATTGTGAATGCACGAAATTTAGTTTCTTTTACCTGTTTTTTTTGTAAGTTTTATAAAAATGCCATTTTTATTCTCCAATCAAGAGTTAGCGGATATTCATTTTGTGTATGGCTTTGTAAATGGAAACACAGCAGAAGCAGCCAGAGAATACGCACGAAGATTTCCAAACAGACGACATCCAACTCGCTCAGTATTTGTAAGAGTGCAGCGCCAAATAATTGAAAATGGTTTTGGAAATCTCCAAAGGGATCAAAACATAAATGTTTGTCAGCGCAGATTTACCCGTATGATTCTGCGTGAGTTTGATAGAGATCCGACCACAAGTGTTAGTAGAGTTTCTGGTGCCTTGGGAATTTCAGCAAGCCATGTTCACCGTGTTCTTAGAAATGACCATAGACGTCCTTACCACTTGCAACCTGTGCAAGAACTACAGCCAGGGGACGGAGAACGAAGAATCACATTTTGTCAGTGGATTCTTGATAGAACTGATAATAATAGGGAGTTTTTAAGTAGCGTTTTATGGACCGATGAGTCATGTTTTACTAGACGTGGAGTGGTAAATTTTCATAATCAACATATTTGGTCGCATGAAAATCCGCATGCAGTTCGGGAAAGAAATTTTCAGCATGAATTTAGTGTGAACGTGTGGATTGGTATCTACCGTAATCGACTATTTGGACCCTACCTTTTGCCTGCAAGGTTAAATGCTGCGACCTTCTTCGAATTTTTTAAGGCTGAACATGCAAATATGTGGGATGATGTTATGTTAGATTTAAGAAGATTGGCCTGGTTCCAGCTTGATGGTTGTCCAGCTCATTATTCGAGAATAGTTAGAAACTGGCCGGACGAAAATTATCCAGAAAGATGGATCGGCCGTGGAGGACCAGTCGCCTGGCCTCCACGATCCCCTGACCTAAATCCATTAGATTTCTTTGTGTGGGGATTTCTAAAAGAAAAAATGTACAAGACTCCCGTAACCACAAGAGATATGCTAATAGACAGAAGCAGGAATGCATGTGATGAAATAAGGCCTTATTTGAATAATGCTATACCACGTTCGATCATTCGTAGATGTGAATTGTGTATTGAACAATTGGGTTTACATTTCGAGCAACTACTTTAGATTTTGTATGTTTGTCCTAACTGTCCAATAGCATTTTAGTTGTAAATAATTAATTTAATTTGTTAAAAATAATATTGGAAAATTAAACAAATTAATATTCTGTTTTTTTGTGTTTATTTGAAGTTAGGAATTATTGCTGTGTTTAAAACCACAATCTAAACGATCATCTTAATTACTTGTAATGCCCAAATCGAAATGTAAAAAAAAATATTATTTTCCTATAAATAATTAAAAATGCATCGAACCTTAAACATCGAAATATCTAAAAAACGGCTAACTATAACGAAAACTCACAGGAGAGATTTTTTATGTTGGAAAGTGCGATGAATCAGTTTTTTTATTCAAAAAGCAAAAAATTGCACTAAGAAAATTTTTTCGGTCATTTTAATACACTACAGGTACAGTAGAGAGCGCCCTCTAGCGGCTACAGTAAAACTGTGCCCATGGTTCGTTTTGTCGTACCAAAAAACCATTGTATACCAATTTTCACTGTTATACATCAAATGTGTTTAAAAAGTCAATTTAAACACCTTGTATTTCGGAAGCCACGCATTTTTCGACCCATGTTTATATAGACTTTATGCATTAATTTTAAAAGTTCTATCGAATCTTAAAGTTATGCAACAATAAACTGAAACACCCTGTATATTTACGAGTATTTAGTAACAAAAGAAGTAATTTTTAACTGTACACGTTTTGCATTGTTCCTATTTTTGGCAGCAATATCTCTCCAACGTTTGATAAGTAGCACATCAGCTGCCGTCGCATTTTCTTGTTGTTCGACGTAAGTCAACGCCTTTTGTAGAGCTTCTAATACCTCAGAATGTGATATTTTTGCAGAGATTTCTATCTCATTGTCACTAGCATCACTTAAAACTGTCTCGTCGCCATTGTTACAAACAGCTTTTATTAGTTCTGCATCAGTTAATTCTTCCAAAAATTCATCACTATTGATCCACTCACCAACATCTGCTTGGGTAAGATTTTCTCGGTGGTTATTATGGCAAAATATCAGACTGGCCGGCGGGGCGACTAGGCCGCTACACTATGAACCGTTGTTGTGGCAATGTTGTTCTCTGAAACCACGATGAGTAGGTGTGTTCAAGGGATAGTGGGCAAGGCGTGTCATTTTATCATGAATTTGTTCATTGCACTGCCACCTTGTGGATTATGGTCTTTCAGGGGGTAGGTATGAAGGCCGTTAACGCTTCAAGTTATCCACCTACAGAAGATGATAGGAAGTTAAACTGAATTGCGCCCGTGCCTGGTGTCCGGAGGCGGGACGATCGTTAAAGTTACCATAATAGTACATTACGTACCACGGTGAAGAAGTATGCCATTAATGGCCGAGCACTTTTACATTTGAGAATTATCTGAACATTCAGCAGCACTGCCTGAATGAAGCACATGAAATGACTACATCACAGAACGATGCGTAAAAAAGAGAAATTATAGAGAAAGAAGATGCTACGTATGACGAACATTCAGTTCCCACTCATTTTATGATTATCCAGTTCATTACGTCGCATGGGATTTATCAATCTGTCAAAATAATGGGGTCCCGAAAGGGACGTGCCTCCCCTGAGAATCCATTTGGACCTTAAAATATGCGTGATTTTGTGTACAATCTTGAAGATCCCCTAGTAAAAAATTTGCTACTCCCCGCTCTTTAAAAGGTTTTATTCTTTAAAATAACTGAAAAACCAAAACACTCTTAAGTATGGTAATTTCATGATTAAAAGGACATTGTTTTTAAATGATTTCTTCTAAACGCAAATTTATGAAATCCATTGGTAATCAGGATATAGGACAATTCTTCAACCTTTAAATCAATGCTAATTCACTATACGTATGACTGTAAAACACTATTAATCTTCTCACTGCCACTGCTGTTCTCTTGTGGTGAATTATGCATCAAATATATTCAGTCCTAAAGTCGCGTCTGGCGAATGGTTATTGACTATTCACGAGCTTGACATATGAAGATGCGAAGATGTTTTAGATGTCTTCATAAATGAATGAATTCTCTGCCCTCGGCGTGATTCATAACTCATGAGGATATTGCACTGTCTGGGATTATGAACTTTAGGTCAATCGCCAGCAAAGCAAAACATCTACCGATGCTGGGTTTTTTTGCCTTAATCTGAAGCACTGAAGGAAATACTGAGCCTAATACCACAATGCTTAGTTTCGGTTTCTTGCGATATCCGTTACTACGTATCGGATCCTGGGAGAACCAACGAATTCAGACTAGGCAGAAGGAGCAAGCCTACGATTTTTTGTCTCCAAAATCTCAGTCTGCGTAGAGTTGAAATAAGCTATTTTTTTACAGTTCTGTCATTGAATTCGTATTTTCAGTGTTATGTTCCAAAAGTGCGGATAATTCTGGCATAATTGCGGCACAAGCCTAACAAGGCATACCTTTCCACCAGTAAGCATTATTATATTTACACAACGTTGTCACTTTGGTAGGCAATGATTGTCATAAATCAAAAGTATGCACTAAAACTACGCAATTTTGGCGACAGAGGGAGACGAGAATTCTTCGTGTGTTCAAAGGGGTATAAATTCAGAGTCATCATTCAATCATCGGGAATTAAAGATCTATCGTATAGTTGAAAGCCTTCAAGACTGCAACCAGATGGGTTGGTCTTGTTTTCAATTCAAATGTAAAGGATTCAAACGGCTTTTTGAAATGTCAATTAGAACCATTAGAAAATTATGAAGTAAAATTGTTAAGGAGCGTTACAAATATTTTTGGCAGCAATATCTCTCCAACGTTTAATAAGTAGCACATCAGCTGCCGTCGCATTTTCTTGTTGTTCGACGTAAGTCAACGCCTTTTGTAGAGCTTCTAATACCTCAGAATGTGATATTTTGGCAGATATTTCTGTCTCATTGTCACTAGCAACAGCTTAAAACTGTCTCGTCGTCATTGTTACAAACAGTTTTTATTAGTTCTGTATCAGTTAATTCTTCCACCAATTCATCACTATTGATCCACTCACCAACATCTGCTTGGGTAAGATTTTCTCACCCTGCTATTTTTACGACGAGCTCATGTAAATTTTTGTTGTTATTCTCCCCTTATTCAACCAGATGGGTTGGTCTTGTTTTCAATTCAAATGTAAAGGATTCAAACGGCTTTTTGAAATGTCAATTAGAACCTTTAGAAAATTAGAAAGTAAAATTGTTAAGGAGCGTCAAAAATGTGCAATTGCAAAAGTAGCCTTTAATTTACACTCTGTAAATTCCTTTTTTCGTTGACTCCATTTATATGGATTATACTTAATGTATAAAAATCATAGTTTAATTGCGCTTTTTTAACAAAAAAACCTCAAAAAATGTAACTTGTGCGGAAACGGTAGTTTTATGTTCAGTTGAAATTCAATTTCATATGAAGAAACCTAACTTCAAAAACTGTAATTTTTATGGAATAATAATACCTTGAATAATACCAACTGAAGCTTTTGTGACCATACAATATTTTGATGGTTAGTTTTTGGATGTTACCGATTGAAGACATCAGGCTATGCAAAACAATGTTCAAAATAGAGTTGAATTCAAAAAATAGACTCGTATATAAAAGTTCACTACTCCGATATGGCTGAGGTATTATTAAATATCTATGACTACGTTCATTTCTCGTCCAAAACATATTCTACCATGATACCTTTTCTATGGAACATTGCATTTATAACGAGTCATCCTGAATAAATGTAATATCCTACCGGAAACGGAAACGAAAGCAAAGCCACTGAAAAATATATAGTCAAAGCAGAAATTGACACTTTTTAGAGGAACTGAACTGCTGAAAAAAAAGTATAATTCGATACATACAGAATAAGCTGCATTGTCAGAGAGGTGAAAGGTTTCTAACAGAATGGAAACTTATCAAGTATAGTGTCCTCATTGAGGCTTGATATATGTATTAATGTGCTCCATTGCTTTTGAGAGCAAAGGTTAAACGTTTTAGATTTGAAAGGTCAACAAGGTATACATTGAATAATTTATATTAATTTAAAAAGCAGTATTAGTGTACTTGTCTGTATCTGATACTCTTCAGGTGGGTTCAAATCAATGTAATGATTTGCATGACCCTAATTATCCATCTTATTGATTTTATTTGTAATGACTATTAGAAAACACGGTCGAGACCTACCTACATGAAATACCAAATTGATGCTTGTCGCCAGTTTGCGAGTGAACTAGATGTGTGCAGGTACGATATCCGAATTTGATGAAGCAATTTAGATAATAAATGAAGGACCCAAGTGTGAGAAAAGTAACGTCGAACGTTGGAAGTTCGACAGCTGTTTTGAGCTTTTTGGCAATGCTTCAGGTTGATCTCAGGTCATCAAGAGTCTAAGGTCTATAGAAATGACACCGCACAAAGTGCTATTACTAGAGTCACCACTGTGGCCGCTAGATGCTGCCGATTCTGGTTATACAGTAGATACAGCTGTCAATGATTGGCTTGTCAAAGCCATAGGTAGTCGTTTGCTGAAAATATAGTGCGATGAAGTGTGTAATAAATCACAGCCGAAAAACTGCTATCAGAAATGTATCACAATGCAGTTATCATTTGGTTACTATAACCAATCAAATCGAATAAAGGATATCACGATTCCTAGTAGGACGTGGAAAGGATCTTCAAGGCGAAGAGATTAGCTATTACTGAAATGAAAGAGAAACCTGATATTTTACGCAGCAATGATTCGACACGAAGCCGACCGAAATCTAAAAAAAGATGTACTTGTTTACGTGTTTGGGTTAAATCCATAATATTTTTATCTAAACATGTATGTACTTCATTTCTGAACCAGTTGATCCCTATTTAAAATTATGCCGAAAGTACATTCTAAAGTACGGTGACAGAACGGTACAAATGATGGTGAAAGTGTAGTTGCAACAGGATAAACAATTGATTGGTAAATTTTATTTTGTGAAACTTGGAGATTAGAAGCTTATTTCTCACTAAGGTGGCAATGGCAATATTTATAGAGCAGAAAGAAAGCGCATCCAAAAATAATATACAAGCAGACATAGCTGGGAAGTTCAAATGTCATCTCGAGATACATGTTTTTAGCTTCCACGGTACTGATGGCGCTCATTGGGAATACACGATGAATAGATTCCGTTGTGGTGAGGTGGCGTCACCTCAATGATTTACTTTTTACGATTTTGAATGTCAAACTGAACGAACTTAGCAAGTTTTCGAATAAGAACGGATTTAGGCTTTTTATAAGGAATTGTAAGACTTACTTCAGATATAAAAGTATCCGCCGGAAGTTGGCACCCATTTTTGCAGCACCCTTGATTGTTTTCAGAGTTGAGCTGCTTTCGAATAGATCTACAGTTATCAGGGGGTGCGACAATAGTTCTGAGCTGTGGATTCACAAGGTGGTGAATAGCTCTTCAGTTCTCAATAGTTTTTAGCAAGAGTTCAGCAAAATTTCCAAAATTGAAGTATGTCACATATATCGCCAGAAAATTCGACAAGTACACGGCACTCCAGCACAGTAAGCCTCCATACTTATGCGACTAATCATGTTCAACAACTTTCAAACACGGAAATTGGGGATTCTATAAGAAAAATGGGGAAAATGTAGAGAAATACCTCCGAAATACCAAAAATTTCCACAGACCTTCTTCAGATACCTCTAGCATACGACCCAGTACAATTTCAAAAGCTGAACTTGGGGGTGCCATTAGAAAAAACTACCCTTGGTTGGGAAAATGTCGAGAAATACCTTGCTGCAAAAAGGCGTGCCAACTTCCGGCCATCTATAAAAGTCTGACAAAAATTTATTAACAGGGTAAATTTATTTAATTGGAAATGCCTAATACAAAAAGGCCTGTTACAAAAAGATCAGTGAATTTTTTTCTACTGTTGGGGTCGAAATATCCGAGTTTCTACATCACTTAAATAGTTTGAATCTTGAGTACTCATATGTAGGTTACTACCTATTCAACTTGGGAGTTATTTTTTTCTCGATTGTCTGAGTTGACCACCGTTTCCTGTTATTTTTGGATAATCCGACTCGCCCTAGAAATATTGCCATGAAAATTGTGTAATAGCAAAAATTGTGATACTCCCTCGTAATTTTACTTAATTCTACCTAGAGCAGTTCAGTGCTTTTCAATATCTTTGATATCTTATGTCACGTCGACATGATATAGAGCTAGGCGCGTGGGCTAATGTTAATGCGACCTCTGCGCTACCAGGAAGTTTTCCTCTTGTCTAATTTTTCCTTCCGGTGTCTTCCCCTGAGTGAGAGTGAAACATAACCGACAGGTTCCACAAACAACGCTCGGCTTAATTGGGAAAAGCAAAAGAGGGCTCCGTTTAAGAAAAGGAGTATTAAATTAATGTATGGAAACATAATTGCCAAACAACTAAGCAAAACAATCAGGTTGAGTGCTTGCCTCGCAAAAGCTCCGAAGAATGAAAGTCAGGTATCTTCTTGTAACAAGGAAATAGGTCAATGGGATATCAGCTACCTTTATTATGGAAAGATCTATATCTATACTCAGACCCATCTCTAGTTAAACTCCAGCAAATATTACGAGTTACATGGTTTGTTACGTCGCTTGGGAAATTTTTGGTAAGTCAAATGTTCTGGGGAATTTTTTGGGGGAAAATTCAATCGTTGATACTTGTTCATGCAAGTTCTAAAATATACTTCATTATTTGAAATCAAAAGTCATCCAAATTCAAACCTTTTGGCACTTGCGCATACAAGCCAAACATGCGCAAGAGGACGAAGCATTCCAGAAGTCAACTCGATAAAATCGGAAAAGCAACGGTCGTCTTTAAAAAACTCTACCAAAAATCTTAGTTATACCCAATAATTCGATACGGAACTCATGTATAATAGCTAAGACACGCGAAGTGAACCTAAGAAGAAGCTGTGAAGAGAGAGGAGATCCTCCAGACCAGGCCACAGGAACACCCAGGAACGTGCCAAGCTTACATTGTCTTTGTGTGGCTCGGGTGCCGACTACTTGATTGATTTGGATTATATCTCCACAATTCAAAACTATCTTTACAGGAACAAACTTTTTGGGGTATTTTAATCCGTATTTAACTACGAAAAAATGTCAACAATTAAATAATTTTATCATTCTGTAATTTTTTCCTTCCCGATGTCGCACCCATCTCTACAAAAGATCTACGCTGACCCATTTCTGCATCTTTATTTCAATTGTAGGTTGGCAGTCGTATATCCATAGTCATAGAACAGAAAAACAGAATAATAAGTTTTGAACTGACCGATTGATTTAGCTATCCTTGTCCCGCGTATCGTTCTACGTTCGTCGCGGCTAAAGAAACAGGTTATTCTAACAAGTTTGAAAAATAGTCGCAATTCGTTGTAAAAATGTATTATTTTTCATTTTATACTCCCCGTAGTCTTCCAACTAGTCCAACCTGTACTACTTCCCCCATTTACCGAAATATGATTTGGGTGATTTTTGCTTATGTGGGTGATTTTTGTGCTTGTTCTGGAGGAATTCTGTTTGATCTATCTCGCAACCCTGACGAGCACTAGGTTTTTTTTATACTTGAACCACCACGAAGGCCTAATGCCTAAACACCCATGAATACCACACATTCTCGCTCCGCTTTAATGATCGGCCAAGAGAAAAATTCTTATGACTTTCTTTTTGAGCCTTCGTTGCGGTGTAATACCTTATGGAGCGATTTTTCTGGACCTCACTGAAACCCTTGCCTTACCTTTGGCAACCAAGTCTGAGAATGGACCTAACCTTGTTAGATCTGCGAGCCCACTCTAACCTCAGCCTTCCATCAATAAAAAAGTTGCAAGAATAATTTGCCATTTTATTGTATTGTATAATTTATTCGTCAAGCATTGATCTTGTAATATTTCCAATTCTTATTTTTAATTCATATTGTAATGGAAATGTTCTTTTCTTCTTCGTCATGCCATTGTCAACTTTTACCACACACCCTATCTTTGAGCCTCATGCCTCCAACTGTCAAATAGATCAAGTATCCAGTCTCCACTCATTTGACAATGTTGTATACATGGAGATTCCTGTGAAAAATATATACAGGGTGGCGCATCGAAAACGAAACAGACGCATTTACTGGCAGCTCAGTTTTTTTTTTGAAAAACGCTCAGATCCGTCGATTTTGTTTTCGAGGAGGACACAAGTTTGGCAAAAATCACGTCGAGTGATACCTTATTTTAAAGGTATTTCAATTCCTTTTATAATGATATAAAATTAATGTACTTCAGTTCAGTAGTTTTGAAGATTTATTGATTTAAAGCTTTAAAACTAATACATCATCATTAGTCAAGATCAATACATTTGGCAGCAAAGTAATTTAAAAATGAAGAATGAACTGACCCGTTAGGCAAATAAATATTGAAAATGGCCACCATGACTCTCCATGCAATAATAAAGATTTTGCTCAAAACGTTGCCGTACGTTTTGTAATATTTGAGGAGTAATTTGAAGGCACTCATTCACAATTCTTTGTCGCAGGTCTTCTAATGATGTTGGCTGAGTAGCAGAGATTTTGCTTTTTAAATGACCCCACATAAAGAAATCCAAAGGTGATAAATCTGGCGATTTTGGGGACCATTCAATGGCACCTCTTCGACCAATCCATCGATGTGGAAACGTCTGATCAAAATATTGTCAAATACGTAATACGTAATGTGGTGGAGCACCATCCTGTTGGAACATCAACCTATTCGCAATGTACCGCCGATCATTCCGATTTTCAATTGTGGCTGTTAATGCAGCATCTATGGCGTCTTCCAGTAATTCCAAATACATTTTACCGGTCAAATTTGCAGGTAAGAAAAAAGGACCAACTAAATGATCGCCAAAAATACCAGCCCAAACATTTAATTTTTGTGGCTGCTGTGTATGAACCTCATGACAAATTCTGGGATTAGAATCGGACCAATATCGGCAGTTATGACGATTTACTACGCCATTTAAGAAAAAGGAACATTCAGCGGAAAATCAAGGGTTGAATAGAAAATGTTCATCGTTTATAATTCGTTCACTCGTATCTTCACAAAATTGCAATCGCCGATCAAAATCGTCATCATTAGGTTCTTGTACCAGGTGAATTTTATATGGATGAAAACTATGGGCCTTTAGAATCTGTTGGACAGTACGTCAACTACCACCACACACAGTCTCCAATTTGCGGGTACTTAATGTAGGATCTACATAAACTTGCCCTAAAACCCCCACTTCTATTGCTTCGTTCCTTATGGGATTTTCAATGTTGCGTTTTTTATTGGCGACTGACCCAGTATCCCGAAATTTAGCTACAAGTTATAGAACATATTTTCGATGCACGTTACTGTTCTCATGTCGCTCATTAAATATTTCTGCTGTTCTATTAGCGCACTGATTATTTCCGAAAAATATTTCGATAATTTCAACTCTTTCTGCTGTGGAATATACTATGGTTAATTTATGTAATAAAGCGTTACACGTTATTTTAGCAACAAAGTTTGGTCAAATCAATCGCAAACTATGTACTAAATTCCTATTTAAAATAAGTACGAGATATTTCCTTATCTTTCTTCAAGAAATAACTGTTTTGCCACAAAAGAAAAACACGCTCCAATAGCTATTTTCAACAATAAAATGATAAACAAACCATGGGCGTAGTGAAGAAAACCATTTACTTATTAAGTAAATTCTTTTAGTCAAATTTCTTCTGAAAGTGTTACAAACTAATCTGATGTACCTATTAAAGTCTACTTTAAGCTTTAAATCAATAGATCTTCAAAACTACTGAACTGAAGCTAATGTATTTTACTTCATTATAAAGGGAATTGAAAGACCTTTAAAATAAGGTATCACTTGACCCCCTCTCCATTTAAGATTTTAGGGTTGGTGTCACCTCCGCCCAGGGGGCTGCACGTGTTAACGTGATTTTTTGCCAAACTTGTGATCTGCAATCTCCAACCCGAAACAAAAATGAGTAGAAGTAAAAAAATCAAAGATTAAGCGATTTTACTTTTCGTTTTTTGTCCATAGTTCGGCATTCACTGGATCATACTTCAAACCCTACAAAATGTTTTTGCCCTTGACACAATAGTAGCTTTGCGTCAACCTTTAAGCGAGCAGAGCTTTGGAATTGTAGAGGGGCCAAGGACTACGGACTGGCAGACAAAGAGTGAGACAGACAGACCGACAGAAATGAGTGACATGGTATTTCGTGATGTACATGTTATATAACATCTAAATAACGTAATATCTCATTTTCGGAATTTTCTCGATTAGAATATGTACTTCCTCGTCAGGCATAGGAAGTAAAAACAAGATTAACTACTCGAAAATTGATAGCTGATATCAAGGAATGAAGAAGTGCAAATATTGTTTTGTGGTTTAGATTACTGGATCTTTTACTGTGAAAACTGTACCACAGCTATCTCTGACTGACCACGAGTTTGCCGGACTCCCGGATGCACTTGGCAGAGCTGGTTTAAGGACTGGTTTTGGCGGATGGAAAAGCTGTATTGCAAAACCTTTATAGTACCCTTTGTACAGCGAAAAATGTTTTAGTATGAACAGCTTGGTAACAGACGCCAGTGTGTTTGATAGTGCACTCTCGCCATACACCGTACAATGTCAATTTTCAATTTTCTGAGCACCAACATCCAAAAAACATATCTTATTTTTGCAGTTTTGAACGATTATAATACTTCCACGCTAGTGGTGCAGGAAGTAAAATTTAATCGATTACAGGTATTTAGTGAGTATGCTCAGAAACATACCTTCAATGGTGAAATTCGAAAAGCTTTGCTGCTTTGCATTTGAAAGAGGTTTTCCGCATTAGCAATGGGTTTCTCACGTTCTCATTAGCGAGAAACGCTTTCATGGAGGAAATAAATGGACTCATTTTTCCATCCGTGCAGATGATGCAATTCTGCGAACAGGATTTTACGGTAAAGACATGTCATATATCATTAAGGCTCGACCAATTCAGCTATATGACTTTAAAAATGGGCATATTATGCCATTCATAAAACACGTTTTGCCTCAACAGTTTCTGCGGTTTTTGAGGAATATAAATCAGTGCTCACAACCCAACAAAGAAGGTGTTCTGTTATGTATACCAACAATTATCAAAATTATCGCATATTAGTAACTGTCATCCTGATATTCCTAAACATGAATTTTATAATAAGTTCATACAATTTCATCATGCAAAGTTATTCCGGGAAAATATATGGAATGCTCAAAGATATTCTTCTCAAAGGACCGACGTTTCAGAGTTTATTTTAAGCCTTCTTCAGGGCCAACAATGAGACAAAATCATGGTTATATTTATAAATACTAAATTATAAGTTAAAAAAGTTGGATTTATATATACAAAGATGTGCAAAAACATCAATATAAACAAATAAATGAAACATACATATGCACATGTACGTACTGATAAACGTATTAAAATGTAATAATCCTAGATTTTCCTAAAAACCGAACAAAAAGCACACCCACCGGTGAGCAGTTTTTAGGGAAATATATTATGTGTGAAATATAATGATGATAATAATAATAATAATAATAATAATTTATTCACAGTGTTTATACAATTTATGAATATACAATATACACGTGAATAGATTGAAAAATAAAAACCACAGCATAGTATTCTTTCGCGTGGTTTAAATAAGCTAAACGTCTTTAAAAACTAGGTGTACATATTTAAAATCTATTCGAAGGTAATGGCGTATATATGATTTCACTTTTTTATATATACCTTTTAAATAATCTCAAAGTTTTGATGTAGTAATTTTTTCAGTATGAGTAGGTGAACCTTGTTATTTCATATTTTGGAAGATTTGTTATTCAATCTGGTTTTGATATTTTAAATGGGCGATTTTTATATTTAATTAGGTTTTTTGGTATTTGGCTGTATATTAGTGGACCCTGGAACATAAACGACCTTACCATAATCACTTTTTTTATTTATTGTATTTGTTCATGCAAGTTCTAAAATATATTCAAACCTTTTGGCACTTGCTCATACGAGCCAAACATGCGTACCAGAAGACGAAGCATCCAGTGGTCAACTCGATAAGATTCGAATATTTCGACACTAAGATAAGCGTGGTGACCTAAGAAGAAGTTGTGAAGAGAGAGGAGCTCCTCCAGTCAAGGCGACAGCATCACCCAGGTAGATGCCAATCCTACACTGTCGGGTGTCGATTACTTTATTACTTTAACTTATATCTGGAAAAGAACGCGCTTACAGTCCCTCGGCTCTCCACAATTCAAAACTCAGGAACAGTATTTATTTTTATGTTGATCTATTATTATTGTATACAGGGTTATCCAAATTAAGTGTCCACCATTAGTAACTTTGTTATTAGTGAAAATACAAAGTTGTTTGAATTAGCAAACTAGTAGCATTTTTAACGCTTTTAAAAATGAGAAATAAAAAAAAACAATTGAGAGTCGTTATTTTGATTTTTTTCAGTAAAATAACATTTTTTAAAATGGAAACCCCTGTATATTATATTTTTTTCTGTTAAAGCATCAAATTTTAAACAAAAAAGCTTACAATAACTTTTCTCCTAGGTTACAAATTGTTGAAGTTATGGCCTCCAATCTGAAACAATTAAATTGTATCGACAAACTTTATTTTCAACATCAACTTATAATCTTACAAAATACAATAACAATTTTTTTTAAAGAAGATGCTCGAAAACACCACCTTGTTCTTCAATACATTTTTGGGCACGTTTTTCAACTGCTCGAACTGTCTTAAGTATGGTCCTACCATCTATCTGGGTTATCTTTTCCCTAACTGCAGTCTTTAACGCGTCAAGGTTATCGTACCTTCGCTTGTAAATTTGGTTCTTTAAGTAACCCCACAAGAAGTAATCAAGTGGGTTTAGATCTGGTGATCTGGGAGGCCACTGTATTGGGCCATTTGTTCCTATCCACTGATCATTAAAAGTAGTACTTAGAAAATGATAAGTACCTCTGGAGTTGTGGGCAGGTGCGCCATCTTGCTGAAAATGCAGATGATGTCTACTTATAAGATCCAATTCGTCTAAGAAATTAGTCAGAATTTCTGACATAAATTCCACATATCTTTCACCAGTTAGGGTTCCCTCATAAAAGAACGGGCCAACAATTTTTGAACCAATTATACCGCACCAAACGTTGAAACTGAAACGGACTTGTGGGCCTCTTGGATGTACTAACAAAAGATTTTCTCTTGACCAATAATGGTGGTTTTTTCTATTAAACATTCCAGAATTTGAAAAATTTGATTCATCTGTCCATAAAAGGTAACGAAAGTTATTTACATTTTGGCGACAGAAGCTAAGATACCAATGGCAAAAAACAAGTCTTCTCTCTGGATCCCCTGCCAAAAGCGTTTGAACTGGTCGGTACTTATACGGAATAAATTTGTATTTTTTTAAAATCCTTTGAACAGTACCATAACTGAAATTAGAGTCCTTGAGAATATCTGCTATTGAATTCTCACGATAAGCTTCAAAATATCCAATAACTGCAATTTCCGTGGCCTCGCTTATTATGAATTCTTTTTTTGCCCTTGTTTTAGCAAAAACATTTTCGTTGCCCCTAAATTTTCGATAAAGTCTCAGAAAATATCGTTCATACGGTTGAATGCGAGCGGGATATAATTCACTGTAGTATTCTCTTGCTCTCAAGGAGGATTTTCTGCACACTAAATAGCATTCTAACATATCACACTTTTCTTCATGGGAGAACATTTTTCTTTAAATTAATGACACAATAAAGCTTATAAACAAGTATTTACACTAATGTTTGACATTATTTGATTTTATCATTGTTTTCCAAAGCCTTCTAGTTGCGAGTATGTCCAGTTTAACAATTTGTCGCTTATCTTAATGCTGTCAAATCGCGAACGCCATGTTGTTTTCATAGCCGTCTTAATATTATAATACTGCAAATAATTAAAAATATTTATCGTTATTTTGACTTTATTTTTGACTTTAGCGGAAAAGTCATTATGAACTTTTTTGTTTAAAATTTGATGCTTTAACAGAAAAAAATATAATATACAGGGGTTTCCATTTAAAAAAATGTTATTTTACTGAAAAAAATCAAAATAACGACTCTCAATTGTTTTTTTTATTTCTCATTTTTACCAGCGTTAAAAATGCTACTAGTTTGCTAATTCAAACAACTTTGTATTTTCACTAATAACAAAGTTACTAATGGTTGACACTTAATTTGGATAACCCTGTATAGAAAAAATATAGAAAAGGTTTATGTATACTCGTTTCCGCAAAAAGCAGTTCGCTCGAATACAATAATAGTTTATGATATATATGTATATATATATATATACAATTACTTGTTAATTGGGAAATTGGAAAAACTTTTAGGCTTAAGTTGACTCTTTTGACGATAGATATAAAGCTTTCGGCATTCTCTATGGAGCCTTCATCAGGATTCTGAAAACACAATTGTGATGCAAGCAAAGAAAACAGGACAGATTTAAAATGTCAGACAACTTTGTTGTCCAAAATGAAGAATAAGGTTCAGTTGCTTGATTCAACCAATACTGTCTATCGTATTAATTGCAACAACTGCAATTTAGTTTATATAGGCCAAACTTCTAGGTCGCTGAAAGGCAGGATAACGTCACACAAAAGTGATGCCAGATTACATCCAGAGAGATGTGCTTTGGCATCGCATATTAACAACACAGGTCACTCTATGAATTATGGCAGTTTTGAGGTTCTTGATAAAGAAAAAGGACTCTCGAAACGTTTATTTTTAAAAATATCCCACATTTTCATGACAGATCATTGCATGAATATAAAGGCTGATGTTAAGCAGCTCAGTGTCATTTATTCCTACCTGTTGAATTGCGAAAAGCTAGAACGGCTACATATCCAAATTGAACCAACATCTTTACAAAATTAGAATACATTTTATCACTCACATTTTTAATATAAACTCACATAACCCATCTTTGCAAGGTTGTATCAATATCACACATTCTACACTCATATGCACTACACACTTTTTTCCAAAACAAGTTATTTCAGCATTATAGTAACACACAGTCTCCAATTTGCGGGTACTTAATGTAGGATCTACTCGTACATAAATTTGCCCTAAAACCCCCACTTCTATTGCTTCGTTCCTTATGGGATTTTCAATGTTTTTTATTGGCGACTGACCCAGTTTCCCGAAATTTAGGTACAAGTTCTAGAACAAATTTTCGATGCACGTTACTGTTTTCATGTCGCTCATTAAATATTTCTGCTGTTCTATGTTAGCGCACTGATTATTTCCGAAAAATATTTCGATAATTTCAACTCTTTCTGCTGTGGAATATACCTAGGTTAATTTATGTAATAAAGCGTTACAAGTTATTTTAGCAACAAAGTTTGGTCAAATCAATCGCAAACTATATACTAAATTCCTATTTAAAATAAGTACGAGATATTTCCTTATCTTTCTTCAAGAAATAACTGTTTTGCCACAAAAGAAAAACACTCTCCAATAGCTATTTTCAACAATAAAATGATAAACAAACCATGGGCGTAGTGAAGAAAACCATTTACTTATTAAGTAAATTCTTTTAGTCAAATTTCTTCTGAAAGTGTTACAAACTAATCTGATGTACCTATTAAAGTCTACTTTAAGCTTTAAATCAATAAATCTTCAAAACTACTGAACTGAAGCTCATGTATTTTACATCATTATAAAGGGAATTGAAAGACCTTTAAAATAAGGTATCACTTGACCCCCCTTTCCATTTAAGATTTTAGAGTTGGTGTCACCCCCGCCCAGGGGGCTGCACGTGTTAACGTGATTGTTTGCCAAACTTGTGTCCCCGCGAAAACAAAATCGACGGGTCTGAGCATTTTTCCAAAAAAAAACTGAGCTGCCAGTAAATGCGTCTGTTTCGTTTTCGATGCGCCACCTTGTATAACAAAAACAGGAAAATAATGGGCAAAATCCGCAAAAAGTGGATTCGAGCAGAAAATAGGATAGGTAACCCGGGCGATACGTATTTCTGCTGGTTGGCTTCATCAGGCACATATGCAACTACAAAAGTAGATACACATGCCCATACATCCGGATACGGGTGAAACCTGAGGAATCCTTTGGGATTGAAGTACCACAGCAAGTGGCTATAACCGGCCGCGTGGTTATGGTTATTTGTCGCCTTGAAAATTGGAGGTCTTCTAGCCAGTTTATACTACAATGTGTAGGTTGGCTCTTGTTGTGGACTTCGTGTGTCTTTCCTTTCCATGTTCGTTTCCTCAGGTTACACCCGTATCCGGATGTATGGGCATGTGTATCTACTTGTGTAGTTGCATATGTGCATTCATTTCGGGCCTGATGAAGCCAACCAGCAGAAATACGTATCGCTCGGGTTACCTATCCTATTTTCTGCTCGGATCCACTTTTTGCGGATTTTGCCCATTATTTTCCTATTTTTGTTATACAGGTATACCTTTCTCCGAATGATAATTTTCTCTTTGTAGATCCTTTGGGATTGAAGTACCACAGCATGTGGCTATAACCGGCCGCGTGGTTATGGTTATTTGTCGCCTTGAAAATTCGATATACATACATATATTATTTAAAATTAGTTTTAGTATGTCATTTAGGTTTATCGGGCTGTTGAACCGTGGTCGGGTTGGATTTGAACCAGAGCTTTCGGCTACATCTGCGGTAGCCATCTTCAGTGGCGCTGTCGGCGAGAACTGAGTATGCAATTTCAGTCGACCCGCCAAGCCGAGTAGGATCTGTTGGTCCTCCTAGAAACTTCTTTTATCGATAGACCGGCTTCACGCAACCCGGCAATTCGATCGCTATCAAAGTCACAAAAAGGCTTCTTAATAGCCTACATGAAGTTTATCTTTTAATTGACACCGTAAATGTACGAAAACTGAATGCTTCTTTATCACCAAACAATACACAGAGCCACCACAAAAACTTAACAGAAAAACCTGACCATTTTATCACTTGTTCTTCATGGCAAGGTATACTAAGTGACATATAAATCCGAACACCCAGTTTAAATGGTTTTATTTTAATAAAATTTTATATAAGTACTTAATGAAGCATAATAAGTAAATGATAAAAACTTCAAAATGATTGCACTGCTTTAAAGCCCTTTGACCTTTAATAATGTGTGGATGCACCCTGATGTGCTACGCATCCTCCAACGCGCCTAGGCATGCTTCTGATCAGGTGGTCAATGTCCTCCTGTGGTATCTCATTCCAGGCAACCACCAACTCCTCTCGAAGTGCTTCTAGAGTCTGAGGAGGACGTTGCAAATTGAGCAATCTCCTACCCATCATATCCCACACGTGCTCAATTGGGGATAAGTCGGGAGATTTTGGTGGCCATGGTAACAATGTGACATCATTATGTTGAAAGAAGTCTATTGTGACTCTTGCAACATGTGGTCGGGCATTATCTTGTTGGAAAGTTGGATCTGCCAGGGTGTCAAGATAGGGTAAAAGATGGGGTTCTAGAACTTCGTGGATATAACGCTGCGCGTTCATGTTACCTCTGATGAAGATTAAAGGTGACCTGGAACCATAAGCTATAGGACCCCAAACCATAACTCCAACAGTGTGATGAACATGTCTTTCAACAAAAAACTGTGGATTCCTCCTTTCACCACGTCGCCTTCTAACCCTGGCACTTCCATCGTGCATGCCTAAACAAAATCGAGACTCGTCACTAAAGACAATACTGTTTCATTCCTGATCTCAGAGGGACCGTTGTCTGCACCACTCAAGGCGATTACATCGGTGTTCTCGAGTTAAAGGGAGGACCCAGTGTGGCCGGTATGAAAACAAGCCAAAACTTCTCATTCGTCGGTAAACACTTCGCATGCCAATAGGTCTTCCGTGTTCTGCAAACCATTCATTTGCAATGGACCTGGTAGTGGAGAAACGGTGCCTTAAGGCCAATAATCTTAGGCGACGATCTTCACGGTCTGTTGTTCTACGGCGGCGTCCAGTGCCCCTTGCTCTTTGCGTACGGCCTTCTCGAAGTCATGCCTGACAACACCTAACCACAGTGTCTACACTTCTTTGCACTCTAACTGCAATTGGCCGAAAAGAAAGTCCAGCTTCCCGAAGTCACACTATACGGCCTCTATCAAACTCACTAAGTTGACGAAATCGTACAGGTCTCCGTACTCTAGGCATCGTAACCGATCGTAAAGGATGTCAAGAACCAAAATCCGCCAACGTTGATTCTTTACTGCGGCTGAAATATTCATTTTTAGAGCGTTAGTGAATTAAAAAAAAGCAGTATAAAAACCGGAATGTCCAACTGATGAGGCTGAAAATTTTTTCACTTGTTGTTTACAGTAAGATAAATACATTCACCAACTTTTATTAAAATAAAACCATTTAAACTGGGTGTTCGGATTTATATGTCACTTAGTATAAATCGATATGTAAGAAATTCTTGAATTATAATAATTATACGTAGGTGTTCACCTTTTTTTTATACTCCAACTACCACGAAGGCCTAAGGCCTAAACACCCATTGGGTACCGTGGGACTATAGGGGGATACATGGGAAAGGGGGAACGCCACACAGACTCTGTCACCCAGTTTAATATTAAATCTACACAACTTTTAAAGTAACTTTATGAAGAATATTTAATTTTTCATGGATACTTATAAGTTAGCTACGCTATTTACAAACTCTGGAATATAATTTAAAATGAGTTTCAGGTATTTGTTAAAAACTTTTTCCAGCATATCTCTATAATGTGAGTGAGTGTAAGTATTACTGGAATTCGCTAAGAAACTTCAATTTCACGGTATTACATGAAGGGTTCACTCTCCCAGGCAGTAACGGAGTGAAGTTACATAAAATTCCTCGAATTTTACGAGCTTCTGTCTTCACTCCATACAGGATGTCAATTAGAAAACTTTGCCCTTAATAACGTTTTCAAGAAATATTTGGGACTTTTATTTTTGAATGCTTTGGAAGTGTGAGCACATGACTTCTTTGGTGAAAGAAAAGGTAATAAGATAAATTCTTGGAGGAAGTTATTGAGCATATAGTGAAGTCACAACAAAAAATCATAAAACATTTTTGAAAATGACGGCACCGCAGCCATTTTCGCGAGGTATTTAGAAATCGGGGCTCTGCGGCACGTAGGTAGAACTACACATTTTAATCTAAAAAGAAAACCTATATGTTTATAGCTAAAGAAACATATAGGTCATACAAGAAATATTGATTTTTGTGCGGTTGGCGAGAACTTGAATTAGTTCAGTTTTCGACAAAAAAAGGTAATCATTAATCAACAAATAACAATTAAATTAACTGAAAATCCCCTAAATCAAAATGTTATTTTAAAAATATTGTACAAAATTTGAATGAAAGGACTGACAATTGTTCGAGCTTTGAAAAACCGCTTCGAGGAAAATGCTGCGGTCCTACCATTATTGAATATTTCTTTGTAACTTTTTTTTTATTACTCACGTATTTGATCAATAACTTCCTACAATGTTATTATTTCGTTACCATTTCTTTCACAAACAATAGACTGTTAAAGTGAAGTTACCTATTAAATCTAATCCATTATATTAGAAACGAATTACTTCATGAAGTCCAGATACAAATTTACAATCGTACTAAGAGACCATGGGAGTCGAGATTTATAGATATTGATTAGATACAGAAATGCAGTGCAAAACTTAATTTACTCTTAATTATGTTCTGACCTAGTATGCTCATACCGTGTCGTCTTGATCATCAAGGAGAAAATGTCCATTTTTCACATTTCCATACATATACAAGATGTTTCAGAAAGATGTGCCAATATTTCTAGGGTAGAAAGTACATCCAAAAATAACAAAAAAGTTCCTGTCAATATGGGTCCAACGATTATCTACGAAATTGAAATATATATATATATATATATATATATATATACACGAGCCCCTTCCCACTTCAGTTGGCCCAACTATTGAAATCATAGTTTTTTTCTTATCAAACACAAATAATAAAAAGTAGCAAGGTGTTATAGGTTTAAAATATTAACAATGAATACTTTGATAATATATACTAGAAAACACCAACTTTATCACTCCCTAATCAAATTTGCAGCATAAAAATAACACATGTTGCAATTACAGCATATCAACCTATTTTCATTTCAATGCAAAATAAGTCTATAACGCCTAGGTGGCTGTGAAAAATAAAAGCCATGACAATTGTTTTTATTAATCACAGCTGTCAGAATACGTTTAAAATAGTTTTGGGTAGTTAAGATTTTCAAAATGGGTAGAGGAAAGGTTATTAGTGAGAAAATTCGGTTACTGATAATTAAATTTTTTAATTCTGGGAAATCAAACTCAGAAATTGCAACTTTGTTAGACTTATCGCGGTACAGTGTGAGAAACATTGTTAGAAGATATAACGTAACTAGTTCAGTTAATATTACGCCACGATATGTGAAAAAAAGTAATATCACAAATGCCGACCGAAGAGCATTAAGAAGAATAATCATGAAAAACAGGCGTGCCAATTATTTACAATTAAGTGATCTGTGGAGTGACGCTGCTGGAAGGAGAATTTCGAGGTCCACAACTCATAGAGAGGCCCACAAACTGGGATTTAGCACTTGCAAGATAAGTTTTCTTATAAAAAAAGTGTGAAGTAGAAACCCTAAAGCTGGGTCATTAAACTCTGTGTATTTATTGCTTATGATGTGTTCACTGAACGTATAAAATCAACACAGTATCTATACCCGCTCCGTATACGAGCCCCTTCCCACTTCAGTTGGCCCACTTCAAGATTTGTACGAAAATATGCCTTTATAAACTAAACATGACGAAACTATTTACTTCTAAATAAATTTATTTCCTGAAAAACATTTTAGATACACTCTAGTCGCAAAAAATACATATTTGAAATCTCTTAGACCTATAACTAATAGAACATCTGAACAAATAAACAATGTGCGAATAAATGCGCGAGGTTAACAAAGCAACAATTGAAAGATTACCATTGGGTAACATCACCTTTATTTTTTATTACGGCTGAAATTCTTTGGGGCACAGTGTTAACCAAGTTTTGGCAAAAATTTGGTGTAAAACAATCTCATATTTCTTGAAGTTCAGTAATTGTACGAGCAGGATGTTGTCGTAGAACCTTTTTCATCTCGTGCCACAAAGTTTCAATAGGTGACAGATCTGGACTGCTAGAAACCCATTTCAAAAGTGGTACATTATTTTCTTCCATCCATTTTATAGCCTTTTCTGAGGTATGGCACGCTGCACCACCTTGCTGAAACACAAAATCTTGGCCGGATGTCAAACATTCTTCCATCACTGGTAAAAGCGAAGTTTTACTACTCCTTTTGATGACATACTGCCCCAGACCATAATGGATGCTGGAAATTTCACTTTTCTCTTCAGACAGTCAACATGGAATGCTTCATTTTTTTTGTGAATAACTCTACTGCGACTGTGACCAACACAAACTTCGAATTGGGCCTCATCAGCCCATTGTATTGCACACCATTGTTGAGGTGTCCATTGTCTATGTTCTTTAGCCCATCTAAGCCGATTTTTCTTTTGCAGTGGAGTTAATAGTGGCTTTTATTTGGTCTATAAACAAGTTGTGCAACTTTAGGGCTTTTACTTCACTTTTTTTTATAAGAAAACTTAACTTGCAAGTGCTAAATTCCAGTTTGTGGGCCTCTCTATGAGTTGCGGACCTCGAAATTCTCTTTCCAACAGCGTCACTCCACAGAGCACTTAATTGTAAATAATTGGCACGCCTGTTCTTCCCGATTACTCTTGTTAATGCTCTTCGGTCGGCATTTGTGATATTACTTTTTTTCACATATCGTGGCTCAATATTAACTGAACCAGTTACGTTATATCTTCTAACAATATTTCTCACACTGTACCGCGATAAGTCTAACAAAGTTGCAATTTATGAGTTTGATTTCCCAGAATTAAAAAATGTATTTATCAGTAACCGAATTTTCTCACTAATAACCTTTCCTCTATCCATTTTGAAAACCTTAACTACCCAAAACTATTTTACACGTATTCTGACAGCTGTGATTAATAAAAACAATTGTCATGGCTTTTATTTTTCACAGCCACCTATGCGTTATAGACTTATTTTGCATTGAAATGAAAATTTGATTAGGGAGTGATAAAGTTGGTGTTTTCTACTATATATTATCAAAATATTCATTGTTAATATTCTAAACCTATAACACCCTGCTACATTTTTATTATTTGTGTTCGATAAGAAAAAAACTAAGATTTCAACAGTTGGGCCAACTGAAGTGGGAAGGGGCTCGTATGTATGTATGTATGTGTGTTACAACACGTTCGTGAATTCTTTGTCAAGCTACTTTATGTCTGTATCTTTTTATGTAGTCCAGTGATCAAGCAATAGTTCGCTAAGTGGTAGACTAGCTCTCAGCTAAACTTCATCTTTTGCTTTCGCATATATGTATAGTATAATATGAATTAATTTTGTTGTAATATTATCTCATTATGCGGTGGAAAATAAAGTCGATTATCATTATCCTTATTATTATTACCCCTGGGGTCTACAATTACTACCAATTTGTTCTGTGTGAAAGACAGCAACCAATGTGTCAAAATTTCATCAAAATCGGAGCGGTACCTTTCAAGTTACAGAAGGGCCAAGAATTAGTGGACAAATAGATCGACGAAAATGAGTGACATGTTTTATTGTGACGTGCATGTCACGTAACATCTAAAAAACATAAAATCTCATTTTCGAAATTTTTTGTGATTACAATACTTCCTCACCCGTACGCGAGGGAAGTAAAATGGCCGAGGTTTGTGATTCAGTTGTATGGTAATAGTATACAGAAACCCTTCAGAGTGTATTTTTCAAGTTAGTTTGCATTTAAAAAACCTCTGACAATCTGAATTAATTCCGCTTATTTCCCCCTGCGGAACTGGTTTCTATACCTAAAGGTCTCGCTTCTCCACCACTGGCCCAGTGCGCTACAGTTTTGATTGTTTTTCTTCAAGATAAGTACGGGTAATTATCCGTTTTGACATCCCGTATAATCGAATAAGCTTTTCGTATATGACAAAAATTTACTGCTGCAAAGAATCCATTATAATTCCATAGATACACACTTAATGGATGGAATGTATGGAATTAGTATTACAGAAATGCAGTAATTGCAAATTAGAGTGACATTGGGAAAAGCGACATTTTTTCTGTAGGTATACTGATGATATGTTGTTAGTGTACAGGTAGATATAGGCAGCTATTTATGGAGTCAGGATATGCTTTTGCTATATTCTAGACTGACGGTCAGTAACTACAAGTAAGCTGTTATTTCGCATTCACTCATTTTAGAGCTAAAAAGGATATTTGATTTGTAAAATAAAAAAAATGGACGAATTCGCGGGGCAAGTATGTTAGGAGTACTTCGATGGTATTGGATGTATCGTTGACTACAGTTGATAAGTTGATGCGAATACCAAACATTTTAAAATACTTCGACAAGATAGGTTTAGGTCATGTTGTGGTAAAATCGTAGGAGTTTTGCACTATAAAATCACATGAGACTGACCGAAATTTAACAATAAACAAAATATTCTATTTCGCAATCTCTCCCTTGCTCATACGTATATGTAGTTGGTAACCTATTGGTTTAAAATAAGGATAGCTGGTGATGCACTTGTCTATAGCCAAGTGTGTCAAAGAAATTATTTCCATTTGAGGTAGTGATTATAACACAATGATTTGGAAATTAGATTTCCAGTCACAAGTGCACGAAGAATCTTTGCACACAAATTTTTTTCGTTAAATGAGACCACAATTTATGATGATTTTCATACACTTTTCTAATCTTCAGAAAGGCTGGGATATTCCCAGACTTCTAGTGTTCCGTGTCAGCTCTCCTGCTGTGAGGATGTGTTTTCTTTTTTAATTGTAGGAAATTTCAGGCTGATTTCAAGATGGTATAAATGCAAAGCATGAACAATTTGATGGAAATTGATATTTGTAACATAACCTCAAAATAGAGCAAATATCTATTTGCATCAAATTTTCAAGATTTTGGTTTACACCATCTGTTATCCAGGGTGACGGGAAAATAGATGCGGAGCCGGTGGGGGAGATAGTACAAGCCAATCTGAGTCGATTTTACTATAGGAACTACTGTCCGAAAATTAGCCGTTTTCGAATTATACTAAATTTTTAAGATGTTATAAAATTAACGTCCTTTATACGTTAACCAAGTCATAAAACTTCATTTCATTTGATTTTTTTTTGGTTTTACAATAGAAATATTCTAAAATACGAAAATAGATACTCAAATGTACACTATTGACGTTATCTCATGCAGTAAGCTTCAAAATAGATTTTTGTTAAACAAATCTTCGTTTATCTCAAACGCTTCAGTTTACTAGAAAAAGTCGCATACATATTTTTCGTACAAAATAATTAGAAAACATCTACGTTTCATTACCTTTCAAATGAGGTATAAAAATAACAAATCGATTAAGAATTTTCAAAAATATGAGTATTATAAGAGGAAGAAGGAAAAAGCCATAAAAATACTACACTTACAAAATCATAATACCTTAATACAGGATAATTTTTTTGAAACTACATTTCTTTATTTTTATAATACATTTTCAATATGGCGCCCTCTATTTCTATATATGGGATTGGTCCGCCTCTACCGATCCAATCCCATGGCCAGCACGGAGTCCCGATCTCACACCTATGGACTTTTTTGTGTGGGGTCGCATGAAAACTTTAGTATACTCTGATCAAAATCCTGTACTCACAATAGAAGACCTCAGAAACAGGATAATATATATATGCAGCACAAGAAACTCAAGCCCCTCTTAGGAATTCGGCGGTAGTAAAATCAGCTGTCATAAGAAGAGCACGTGTGTGCATTTGAAACAGAGGGCGCCATATTGAAAATATATACTAAGTGACATATAAATCCGAACACCCAGATTAAATGGTTTTATTTTAATAAAAGTTGGTGAATGTATTTATCTTACTGTAAATAACAAGTGAAAAAATTTGCAGCCTTATCAGTTGGACATTCCGGTTTTTATACTGCTTTTCTTAATTCACTAACGCTCTAAAAATGAATATTTCAGCTGCAGTAAAGAATCAACGTTGGCGGATTTTGGTTCTTGACATCCTTTACGATCGGTTACGATGCCTAGAGTACGGAGACCTGTACGATTTCGTCAACTTAGTGAGTTTGATAGGGGCCGTATAGTGGGACTTCGGGAAGCTGGACTTTCTTTTCGGGCAATTGCAGTTAGAGTGCAAAGAAGTGTAGACACTGTGGTTAGGTGTTGTCAGGCATGTCTTTGAGAAGGCCGTACGCAAAGAGCAAGGGGCACTGGACGCCGCCGTAGAACAACAGACCGTGAAGATCGCCGCCTAAGATTATTGGCCTTAAGGGACCGTTTCTCCACTACCAGGTCCATTGCAAATGAATGGTTTGCAGAACACGGAAGACCTATTGGCATGCGAAGTGTTTACCGACGAATGAGAAGTTTTGGCTTGTTTTCATACCGGCCACACTGGACCCTCCCTTTAACTCGAGAACACCGACGTAATCGCCTTGAGTGGTGCAGACAACGGTCACTCAGGGATCAGGAATGGAACAGTATTGTCTTTAGTGACGAGTCTCGATTTTGTTTAGGCATGCACGATGGTCGTGCCAGGGTTAGGAGGCGACGTGGTGAAAGGAGGAATCCACAGTTTTTTGTTGAAAGACATGTTCATCACACTGTTGGAGTTATGGTTTGGGGTGCTATAGCTTATGGTTCCAGGTCACCTTTAATCTTCATCAGAGGTAACATGAACGCGCAGCGTTATATCCACGAAGTTCTAGAACCCCATCTTTTACCCTATCTTGACACCCTGGCAGATCCAACTTTCCAACAAGATAATGCCCGACCACATGTTGCAAGAGTCACAATAGACTTCTTTCAACATAATGATGTCACATTGTTACCATGGCCACCAACATCTCCCGACTTATCCCCAATTGAGCACGTTTGGTATATGATGGGTAGGAGATTGCTCAATTTGCAACGTCCTCCTCAGACTCTAGAAGCACTTCGAGAGGAGTTGGTGGTTGCCTGGAATGAGATACCACAGGAGGACATTGACCACCTGATCAGAAGCATGCCTAGGCGCGTTGGAGAATGCGTAGCACATCAGGGTGCATCCACACATTATTAAAGGTCAAAGGGCTTTACAGCAGTGCAATCATTTTGAAATTTTTATCATTTACTTAATATGCTTCATTAAGTACTTATACAAAATTTTATTAAAATAAAACCATTTAAACTGGGTGTTCGGATTTATATGTCACTTAGTATATTATAAAAATAAAGAAATGTAGTTTCAAACAAATTATCTTGTATTAAGGTAAGATTTTGTAAGTGTAATATTTTTATTGCTTTTTCCTTCCTGCTCTTATAATACTCATATTTTTGCCAATTCTTAATCGATTTGTGATTTTTATACCTCATTTTGCACGAAAAATTTGTATGCGACTTTTTCTAGTAAACTGAAGCATTTGAGATGAACAAGTATTTTTTTAACAAACTATTTTGAAGCTTACTGCATGAGATAACGTCAATAATGTAGTATCAATTTTGGTATTTTAGAATATTTTTATTGTCAAACAAAAAAAAAATCAAATGAAACATCCAATTTTCAAGTTTTACGACTTGGTTATCGTACGTTTTATAAAATCTTGAAAATTAGTATAATTCGAAAACGGTAATTTTCGGACAGTACTTTCTAAAGTAAAATCGACTCAGATTGGTTCGTACTATTTCCTCCCACCGGCACCGACTCTATTTTCCCGTCATCCTGTATACATCTTGATTCAAATTTGTTTAAGTTGCGTCTTGATAATATTGTTATTTTTTGGTATTGGTTATTTGCGGTGTTTGATCAATGTAGAAAAGATGAAATTTTCTGTTACCCTTACTGTGTTTGATAGGCAGTATATTTGGGGTGAGTTTATCAGCTGTCGTGTTAGATTACAAGCTGTTAGTGTTTTACAGCATAGGCTTTTATTTTTTATGACAGAATTACAGATAAGTGCGGAATCTGGTAGTGAGCGAGGTGTTAAAAGTGTGGTTAAAAGTAATTTAAAGGATTTTCATGTAAGCGCAGTAATGGAAAAGTTTTTCCAGAAGCTGGTATCGGCATGGTGACCGGACGCTAGTTGCTCTTATTCTAGGTACAACAATTTCAGTATATTTGATTAATGGGGCCTATAAACGGGCAATATTTTTATTGCACTATCTAACTGCAATATACCAGCCAAGTTTTTAGTATGGCCTGGTTATGTTGCTTAAAATTTTCGACATTTCAAACTTATTTCAAAAAATGCTACCGAAATCCCTGCTTAATTTGATGTAAAAGTAAGCAATGGAAGCTGCCGCCATTTTGTCAGCCATTCTTGCCTTAATTTGTAGCCTTTGTGGTGAGAAATAATGAAAAGTGTATGTGTTCATACACTGAAGAGAGAATTGCTATAAGCCAAACTTCGACCTAAGTAAAGTCGGTTTATTATACTGCTGATATATGTAGACCATGGACTGAAATATGTTATGATGACTGGGCTATAGTTGCCATAGTTATAGCCAAATATTGCAACAAAACTGTTGTCCGAGGTTTCATAACACCTTGTGTTGAACATACTTTTATCTGACCTCGCTTAAAAAGTAAGTAAATTAATATCATCATCCATAATCTTGAAGGCGTGTCTATAATTATTCGTAATACACCTAAATAAAAAACGTTAACATAAAAATCTGAAGAATTTTCAATGGAATATAAAAAAAAACGAACCTTTTCATTTGTGGTCTTTAGCTGCATGAACAAATAAGGTTATACTTTGTTCATTTTTTCTATAAAATACTTCTAGATAGTTGCTTTATCATATATATTAAGGAACCATGATAAAATAAGGAATGTTTTTGGGGTTAAGTTTGTCGTAGTACTTATTGGACACCCTGTATATCTAACTGTCGTTGGTTGGACAATATATTTACATCGCTCAGTTGCATGCAAATACTGTTTCTATGCATTACGAAATATTCATCATTCCCGATATCAAAACCTAATAAATCTCTTCCAAAAAACATTTGAACAAAAAGTTAAATTTATTCCAGCTGAAAAGGCCTGCTGGCGATAAGCCCAAAAGGTGCGGATAATCTTTTGCCCCGAAAAAGTATTCCTGTGTTGTCGCAAAAAACACACCAACAAAAAATTATAACTTGATCGTCGAGAATACAGGGTGTTCAGAAGATCGATACCAACCTTTTAATGGAAGATATTACACCTCAGTTGAAGCACATTGAGCCACATACGCCTTAGTACAAAGTCGAACTATTTTTGAGTGACTCGCAAAGCTACCCAGTCTTGTGCAACCGAAACACTACTGTTATACGAGAAAAGGACACGAAAATAGATAAATAAAAAGAACTTGCATTTTATTATTAAATGAAAGAATGCTTTTGTCAATATCAAGTGCTTTCTTGTGCGAATAGTGGATTTAATTTTTCTTTTGTGATTCCGATGATTTCCAGCTTGATCTATAATTTTGGGCTAACGGAGAAAAATATCGCTGTATCGCTTCGTGATATACCAGAAAAAAGAGCAGAAAGCTTATGATTTTAAATTACACCATTGAGTAAACCATCATTATTCTTTATAAAGTATACGCGATCTTTCAATAACTACTTTTACAGGGACTATATACTTATACACTCTGGGAAAGGTTGTGGAATCTCGAAACTGGAGATACTACAGACCAAAATATGTGAATTGACCTAAACATACCTTAGTCCAAAGGTTGATAGTTTGCGAGATACAGGGTGTCAAAGTTACAATTTTATTTTCTATTTTTCCGTATTGCTTAAGAAGTATTTCAGACTTTAGCATATAACTCGGTATAGGGAGGGTTTCTAGTATGAGACGTTATTTTTTATGGCCAAACTTCGAGATCGCCACTTAGAGCACTATTTCGGTAAATAACTTATCATAACTTTTTGTGCTACCCTATATACAACAAGTGACCAAAAAATCTAATTTTCTCGTATTTGGACAGCAAAAAAGGTTTACTTTTAAAAGTTCCAATGCATTATTTGTACCATGATGATAAAACGTTTTTATAACATAATAATCAAGTTGCTTTGGATAATATCAGAGTAGCGTTGCTATGGTTTATAATGTTTGTCATAATATTACTTTACACTTTATGAATAATTTCAAGTTGACAATAAGTTATTAAATATCATGGATTATACGTTTGATGGATATTCTGATATGCATTTAATTGACAAGATGTACTGTTTTAAAAGCACGAAGTCTGTACGCTGACAGATTCCCTAATAGACACCTGCTTAATTCAAAGACTTTCCAACGAATCGATCAGCGGTTACGAGAAACTGGTAAGAAATGATTATAGCCTTATTTTGAGTAGTAAAAATCATTCCGAGTTTAGGTAGTTTTGCTCAAAATATGGGCCGGCATAGTGGAGCTCCCAGAACTGTACGTACAGCTGGAGTTGAAGAAAATGTTTTAGATGCTGTCTTTGAAAATCCTACAGTTGGGCTTAGGAATGTAGCTCGAGAATTTCAAGTTTCCAAATGTACAGTAAACACCATTTTTCAAGAACAAATGCTCCAACCGTACCACCTGCAAAAAGTACATGGTTTAAGCGCGGAAGATGGCACCGCAAGGGTAGAATTAAGTACATGACTCTTAAGGAAGTTTAACCACGACAATAGTTTTACTTCGTTAATATTATTTTCGGATGAAGCAGGATTTGGAAGGGATGGGTCCATTAACTCACATGATCTTCACATTTATGCAGACGAAAATCCTCATGCAATAATACAAACCCGCCACCAAGTACAATTTCAAATGAATTTATGGGCAGGAATTATTGGACAATATTTTATAGGACCCGTTGAGTTACCACCTAGACTAAAGGTATTTACAATTTCTTGAAGAACTCTGCTCTCGACAACTAAGGGTGCTAGAAAAAACTTCAATTACAAAAATTTGAGGAAATCAAATGGGGCATCAAGTAGTGACGTTGACATTTACCCTGGACGTCATTTCAAGGAAACGTTGATTTTTTCAAATGGGAGCCCCCATTTTTTATTGCAGAAATAAAAAGTGAAGAAAAATTCCTTTTCAACGGTATAAATATGATACAGACAAAAATTACATCCAGAGGTTATGTCAATGTCAATTATTGTTCTTTCGTGGAATGTTGTGAAGTAGCAGATATTTGGAAAAAGAAGGATCATAGAGATGCAAAAATTGCGGGACAAAAAACGGCGCATGTCATAGTGACCTTCATTTTGACCTAGGTTATGACATTGAAGGTCAATTCAAGGTAAAATTGATTTTTTTGAAAATAAAAAGAAAATCACGTTCAAAGGTTTAATTAACGGAGGTAAAATCGCACCTAGAGGTAATTTCAATTCTGTATCATCATTTACGTTTAGTTTTATTAAATCCTGCGTTTAATTCTAGCAGCCTTGAAGTATAGAGCCTCAAGATATCTCCGATTTTTAGAATGAATGCTTTACACTTTTGTGGATGTCCTGTCAAAATTCAATTGCTCCTTTTCCTTGGTATTTAAAGATTGTTGTTCGTTCTATCCTGATGATAATTTTAAGGATTTTTTCGCGAGTCCACGGTGTAGCACAGTGCACTACCAGGAACTGATACTCAAATTTTCGCGAAGAACGGGAATACGGGAAGACGGATGTAAAAAAATCACGTGGTACGGGTACCCGCCTAACGTCTGTGTGGTACTAGCGGGTGACAGGTCTAATGTCAATTTCATTTAAAAAACAGGCATCTTAATTGAAAATTTGTCTTCGCAGTGCCGAAAATTGAGTTAAATTATTAAATCATAAATGGAGGAACACGTCCACCTGATTTTAAATGACGAGGGAATAGGTCATCCAAGATATATGAACCGCACTTGTCATATCAAATGATTGATTTTATTGATATATATGTACATTGCACAAAAAACGATCGGTCTTTTTATTTCAGATTCAAACAAGGCAGCTAAGTTTATCAAGGAGTTTAAAGCAAACATTTCGCGCAACATGCGCCATCTAACCACTCCCGGTCTAACTTGAAACTGTCAAAACTCAAAGGGGAAATTCCATCTGTTCCCGCTCCGGTTCACTACGGGATCTCGCGAAAAAATCTCTTTTGTTAATGAGAAAGATGAACTAGCTATAGGCTATGAGTTAAGAGTTTCCATATCATAGCACTAGAAAAAAAACTTTGGGGTTTTGGTATATCCAAAATTCCCCTTTAAAACTTTCACTGGCCGGAAATAGACTTACCTCAATATCGTGAAGTCCAAGATTTCTTTTTTCACTTGCAAAAATTATCGGTCGCTTCAATCGAATCATTTGACCTAGAAGTAACCTTTAGGTAAGATTTTACCTCCGTCAGTTAAACCTTTGAATTAAACTTTTTCTCTATTTTCAGCGCTGGGATCAAAATTGAGGGTTTCCAAGTGAATGGAAAACAATTTGACCTTGACTTGATCTACAAGTTCATAACCAAGGTCAGAATGAAGGTCACCATTAGATGTGCCGTTGGGTGTCCTGCAATTTTCAGATTGAAAGTTCTTTAATATTCTCCTTTTCCTAGCCGTCCGCTGCTTCACAACATTCCATGAAAGAGTAACCATTTGAAGAAATCAACTTGCCCTTGAAATGACCTTCAAGGTGAATGTCAACGTCAAATCCAAGATCACCACTAGATGCCCCATGTGCGGCGTGCAGCCTGTCCACAACATGTTCTATTTCTGACACATGTGACCGCTACTTTTGTATGGACCATGTATGGACCGAATGTTGCAGATATCGAAGTAAATGAGTTAGGTGCATGTTGCGCAACATGTGCCAGACGTTCTGCGTGTTTGCAGTCTGCTCTTGGCACATTTGGCCGGCCAGGTACGTTTCCATTTAAACAAGTTGTAGGCAAGTATTATGCAACTCGTTTAAATGAAAAAGTTACCTTCACGAACATGAGTAGTGGGTCTGTATATTCAAAACCACCTTAATTAAAATGGTACATCGAAACTGCCATATAATTTATAACACTGGGGAGAAGTCGAGTTCTGAATAATTATGGGATAGTTATAAATATAGCTACGTTAAGCTTTAATTTTGATTCCTGCTTTCGACTTTAGTTGAATAACAAACTTCTGTTTCGCGCGCGGGAGAGGAACAACAACTTAATGGCATTAGCTGGGATCTTTGTTTAAATTACATGGTTATGAACGATGATGTATTCTGTTACCTGATATAGTATGGTAGGCGTAGTGATGTTCCTTGCTTTTATAAGATTGGAAAGTCAAACAAAATTCAGCCATGGTCAGCTAAGTGGATAGCCAAATACCCAGCCTCACTTATCGCCATCTTGAAAATAGTAAATTACTGCATATTTTGAGAACTGTTGGTTCTAGCTGATAAGTTAGAAATAGCAAAGTTACAAGTAAATGCATTATATAATTCTTGATTTTTTGAGACAGACATGCTAATAGATTGAGAGATTTTCTGATTTATTAAAATAACATCAAAATAACTGATACCTCAGTACTACAGATATTACAGATATACAAAATTTTTAACGAGAAATTTAATTTCAATTACTTAATGCTTTTTTCAGATTCTGTGTTCTCATACCTTTATAATTATACATCTCTCAAATGTTATCGCAGTCTTGGCTTGGACACTCAGTACATTTTCTTCTGACTTAGGTGCAAAAATATACATACAAATCGGACATATTGTGTCTTGATTTTTTGAGACAGACATGCTAATAGATTGAAATATTTTCTGATTTATTGAAATAACATCAAAAATCTGATACGTCAGTACTACAGATATTAAACATATACAAAATTTTTAACGAGAAATTTAATTTCAATTACTTAATGCTTTTTTCAGATTCTGTGTTCTTATACCTTTATAATTATACATGTTTCAAATGTTATCGCAGTCTTGGGTTGGACACTCAGTACATTTTCTTCTGACTTAGGTGCAAAAACATACCTACAAATCGGACATATTGTATTTCAATGGTATTCTTGAAGATAAAAACGTACTACAAAAGGCGATGACGAATATTTCATAAAAAAATTTAATTGTCGACATGCTTTCAGCGTTCAATTAGACAAGGACCCTATGCATGGGGGATCTTAATGCCTCTGGGAGATGCAGCTACTTTGGGGCGTATTTACATGCCGTTGAGAGATTTGTTGGAAAAAAATAAAATTTGGAAAAATCATGTTTGTTTTTTTCTAACTCGATTTTGAGAAATATGAAAAAACTAAACCTTTCCATTAGCACTTTTAGGCACTAAATGATGCTAATTTTTAAATTTTGTGTTGTGTTTCATTCTCGGACCGTTATTGCTTATTATATATCCAAGATAAGGATCCCATGCATTGGGATCTCAATAGCTGCAATAGATACAGCTTAGGTTAAATTAGGGAATAGTTGCCTTCTTTGGGGCGTATTAACAAGACGTTGAAAAAAAAAAAACGTTCATGGTTTACTGAGATACTTAGGAAAAACTAAAATTTGTCCAAATCATTTTTATTTTCTTCTTTCTTCTGACTTTATTTTAAGATATATAAAAAAACTTATGAAACTCTTCCATTGGCACTTTTTAGGCACTACATGATGATGTCTTTAAATTTTGTGACCGATTGTTCGTTTTTGAGAAATCATTATCAACGTTATTTTTTTATATGGTACGAAAAAAGTGCATCCTTTACTGTATTTTTTTTATACGAATTCAACGATGTATCACATGTTACAGTTATGTTCTGGTTTATATGGAAATCCGTTTTTTTGAATTTTGTCATTTTAGCAATGAAGAGAAGTTCATTCTGTGCTACAAAAATACTGCAAAAATGAATATTTTTTTTAATTGGCTCGAAGCTATGTATATGGTCCATTCAAAAAGACAGTTACGTCTCGAACAACGGAATCTTCAGAGCAAACTTAAAATAGTGATTTACAAGCAGTTGCTGAGAACTCTGAGATATCAACTAGGCAAATTGAATTGACTATTGTTTAGATTCCTCATCACTAGACGAGCCTTTTGGACGAATTATATTTTTTTAAACATCAAATCTTGTCTCTGCGTTTGTTAGGTATATTTTTAAATTTAGAAGTACTGCGATCCTTTTGAATTCAGGTTACATTCGGGCTTACTTAAAGGATTTTACGAACTACATACTTGCGAGAAATTGTTTCGGAATCATTAGAGGAAAACATAAATAAATCACATTCCAAAACTTTGTATGTATCTGCATATACAATATAATAATAATAAACGTCTTTATTCGCCAAACATCACCAAATACACTTATATTTATACAGGGTCTTTCAGTTTATTGTTGCATAACTTTAAGATTCGATAGAACTTTTAAAATTAATGCATAAAGTCTATATAAACATGGGTCGAAAAATGCGTGGCTTCCGAAATAAAGGGTGTTTAAATTTACTTTTTAAAATAGTTTTTTTTTTAATATTTCGAACAATATTTGATGTATAACAGTGAAAATTGGTATACAAGGGTTTTTTGGTACGACAAAACGAACCATGGGCATAGTTTTACTGTATCCGCTAGAGGGCGCTCTCTACTGTGCCTGTAGTGTATTAAAATGACCGAAAAAATTTTCTTAGTGCAATTTTTTTCCTCGCACTTTTCTGCATAAAAAAGCTCTCCTGTGAGTTTTCGTTATATTTAGCCGTTTTTGAGATATTTCGATTTTTAAGGTTCGATGCATTTTTAATTATTTATGGGAAAATAATATGTTTTTTTACGTTTTCGATTTGGGCATTACAAGTAATCAATATGATCGTTTAGATTGTGTTTTTAAATGCAGCAATAATTCCTAACTCCAAATAAACACAAAAAACAGAATATTAATTTGTTTAATTTTCCAATATTATTTTTAACAAACTAAATTAATTATTTACAACTAAAATGCTATTGGATAGTTAGGACAAACATACAAAATCTAAAGTAGTTGCTAGAAATGTAAACCCAATTGTTCAATACACAATTCACATCTACGAATGATCGAACGTGGTATAGCATTATTAAAATAAGGCCTTATTTCATCACCTGCATTCCTGATTCTGTCTATTAACATATCTCTTGTGGTTACGGCAGTCTGGTAAACTTTTTCTTTTAGAAATCCCCACAAAGAGAAATCTAATGGATTTAGGTCAGGGGATCGTGGAGGCCAGGCGACTGGTCCTCCACAGCCGATCCATCTTTCTGGATAATTTTCGTCCAGCCAGTTTCTAACTATTCTCGAATAATGAGCTAGACAACCATCAAGGTGGAACCAGGCCAATCTTCTTAAATCTAACATAACATCATCCCACATATTTGCATGTTCAGGCTTTAAACATTCCAAGAAGGTCGCAGCATTTAACCTTGCAGGCAAAAGGTAGGGTCCAAATAGTCGATTACGGTAGATACCAATCCACACGTTCACACTAAATTCATGCTGAAAATTTCTTTCCCGAACTGCATGCGGATTTTCATGCGACCAAATATGTTGATTATGAAAATTTACCACTTCACGTCTAGTGAAGCATGACTCATCGGTCCATAAAACGTTACTTAAAAACTCCCGATTATTATCAGTTCTATCAAGAATCCACTGACAAAATGTGATTCTTCGTTCTCCGTCCCCTGGCTGTAGTCCTTGCACAGGTTGCAAATGGTAAGGACGTCTATGGTCATTTCTAAGAACACGGTGGACATGGCTTGCTGAAATTCCCAAGGCACCAGAAACTCTCCTAACACTTGTGGTCGGATCTCTATCAAACTCACGCAGAATCATACGGGTAAATCTGCGCTGACGAACATTTATGTTTTGATTTCTTTGGAGATTTCCAAAACCACTTTCAATTATTTGGCGATGCACTCTTACAAATACTGAGCAAGTTGGATGTCGTCTGTTTGGAAATCCTCGTGCGTATTCTCTGGCTGCTTCTGCTGCGTTTCCATTTACAAAGCCATACACAAAATGAATATCCGCTAACTCTTGATTGGAGAATAAAAATGGCATTTTTATAAAACTTACAAAAAAAAAACAGGTAAAATAAACTAAATTTCGTGCATTCACAATTGCAAAAAAACGTTTCAGGTTTCAACAGACAACAAAACTAACTGTCAACTAATTGACGTTTAACCTTATTCTGCTTTCAATTTCAAAAATATTTGCAGGCACATCCTACTTCTAAAAATTATCGAGATACTGACTTTTTAACGTTATTTTATTATAAATAATTAAAAATGCATCGAACTTTAAAAATCGAAATATCTCAAAAACGGCTAACTACAACGAAAATTCACAAGAGAGCTTTTTTATGTTGAAAAGTGCGAAGAATCAGTTTTTTTATTCAAAAAGCATAAAGTTGCACGAAAAAAAAATTTTCGGTCATTTTAATACACTACAGGTACAGTAGAGAGCGCCCTCTAGCGGCTGCAGTAAAACTATGCCCATGCTTCGTTTTGTCGTACCAAAAAAACCCTTGTATACCAATTTTCACTGTTATACATCGAATACTGTTCGAAATATTTAAAAAAAAACTATTTTAAAAAGTAAATTTAAACACCCTGTATTTCGGAAGTCACGTATTTTTCGACCCATGTTTATATAGACTTTATGCATTAATTTTAAAAGTTCTATCGAATCTTAAAGTTATGCAACAATAAACTGAAACACCCTGTATAAAAAGATAGTTTGGCGAAGGGCGAAGTTCACCATGTGCGCCACTGAACCTTATCTTGTGGTAGCCACTTTGATTCTCCCCTCACTTTTTTCTGACCAATAAAATCTACGATAGAGCTGTAAAGCAGTTTGATATTTATGAGTCGTATGTCCACAAACGCTTCGGTTTCAGGACGTGGACCTGACTCATATCTCGGATTCGTAGTCTAATTCGACTTTTTACTTGCTTCCTAAATATTTCGATGAATGTGAGAAACTTTTTATAAGCACCGAATCGTGAATCAGTAATAGATATACGAGATCTCTGACGCGTTTAATCCAAGTACGTCAGACTTTTGGGCGAATATAAATAGGACTGTCGCGTTTGTTACAATTGGAGTTCTTTGTCCTCATTTACGTGGCTCGAGAGAGGGAAAACGGAAAACAAAGGTCATAAATTCGCACAAGCAAATGTTTGCCAGCTAAAATTGGGTCTTGAAACTTTCCCAAAGCTATGTGACGGACACGAGTCAAGTCATATATTCAATCTAATAAGAATCCTTTTATTTGCCTCAGGAGCTGCTGCTTATGAAGGTACGTTTTCAATCTAACAATTTATAAACTGTTGGAACAGAAACGCGCTTGACCAGGCACTTGTGTCGCACCATGACATATAATTTTAGAACTTGTTTAGTACATGTTGCACAACCTGTGTAATGACCGCACCGCAGGTTGCGGCACGCTGCAAACACTGTGTACTTAAATCCCATTTAGGCTTCGTCAAGAAACGAGAACACAGGGGAATTCAAATTTACGGTGGGTCATAAATGACTGGGCAGGAAACGACAAGCGAATATGAGCGCAGCAATCCGAATGCTCGTGTTTTTTTTTTGAAGTCGAATAATTTTCTTCACAGGCGCTTGTTCTGCAACATGTTGAAAACTGTTCTGTTCTATTCCAACAAATTTTTGTCACTGTACATTTTTTAACACATCATTATCTCGCTTTTATAAATCTCTGTCAGTTTGGTAGGACTTCAAGCTAAGTTTACGATGAAATAAAAATTTCATATAGTATAAAAAAAGGGAAATATATAGTATGGTACGTTTATGTCACTCAATCTAACAGGACTTAATGCCTCATGAAAAATATTAACATTCTAGGGTTGAGTCAGAGTAAATCATGTTAGGTTAGCTTAGATTCAGTTTAGCTAATTTAAGTTAGGTTATGTCTAGGGCCTTCTATAAATCCAACAGCATTATATTTTTTCATGCCTTTTTTGATCACGGTTGTTAGTAAATCTTTGATTAAAATCAACCTGGTCAATAGTACAGGATTGGATGGGACTAGTCGATGCCCCCTGATAGATGTGAGTGGTTATCGTGTAGTGAAATTAATTTCGCAAGTTTATTAGCCAACCGTTTTGATTGAGAGTCCAGTGGTGGAACGGATATATACATAGGTGTAATCTGGTGAAATTAACTTAGCAAGTTTATTAAACAAACACCTCGAACGGAAATTATAGACGTCATCAGAGAGACTAATGGATATAGTCTGGTGAAATCTTGTATACTCATACAATCGATAATGTTTCTTTAGGAGCAGTCGGTTATTTTAATGATTTAGTATCTCATTGAAGACTTCTAAAATGTTAGGTTTTATCCAGCTTTCTGTGATACAAGTTAAGTGATTACTTAGTTTATAGAATTCTAGAATATATTAGAATTGTCTGGAGTCCATATGATAACTGTGTTCTTGAAAATATGGAGAGTTTTCATATTTGATTCGTAAAATTTATACTGCATAAGCTTTGTTTTCCACATCAGGACTTACGGCCTCCTTGATTTTCAGTCTTTTCTCTCTCACAAAGAAAGGCTTCGGTATTTCTAGATTTCTACTGTTCCGTGTCCACGTCAGCGGTCTCCTTTTGTGACTCTATGTTTCCTTTATAAAATGTAGGAAATTTCAGGCTGATATAACAGATGATATAAATGAAAAGCATGAACAATTTTATGCAAACAGATATTTGTAACATACCTCAAAATACAGCGCTGATACCGAACAGTAGAAAACTACGCAAATCAAGGAGGCCATAAACGCGTCCTACAATATTGGATGGCTTCTTGCAGAAAGGAACCAACCCACTAAATATAAAAAATGTAGATTTTAGGAAAATAAACTATTACTGTACAAAAGATCCATATACATATTTAAAGCTTTTAGTATGCCATTAATTAAAATCGTGTTTTGTCTGAAATAAATTTGTTATTATTGTCAAAACTTTAAAGCTTAATTGCTCAATGTTTGTTTTTCTGGGTTGGTTCCTTTCTGCAAAAAGCCGTATAATTGTGGGAACCACTGGCGATACGGCCCCAACGAATAACAATTAGTAGGCTTTGAAAGCACTGAAAAATGAAGAAACAACGTAACCACATATTTATTATTTAAATTTGTGAATGGAGTTATTTAATGTGGCAAATTACTGTTCAAGGTTCGTATTCGAATACGTAGGAGACATAATCGGTTCAGGAAATACGTTTACACTACTCTCCATAGGACTACTTATGCCTCTCAGCGCTTTATAGAGATATGTGATCTTGTGAAAATGGAGCGTTCGTAGAGGGCCTTGAAAGTATTGAAAAATGAAGAAGCGACGTAACGTCATATTTAGGACCGGTTTTTAAATTGCAGGTTAACAGTGATTTTACAGCTAACCAAAAGTAAACCGTTAGAATGTATTGTTTTTCAATGTCAGGTTTGTCCTAAAACGGTTTAACCAGAAGACCATCTAGTTAATTAGAAAGTTCCAGTTACACCACAATTCCTAACCTTTTTTACTTGTCAGCGACATGAGTTGATAAGATATTCATAAATGTTGTAACATTGGGGAGTTCGCTACTTGTAATACTTTTTTATTAGTATACCCTTAACGTTTATTTTTTTATATCGAAGCAGCCGCGCAGGCAGAAGCCTAAATGCTAGAACACCGCGGCTGCTATGATGATCCCAAAGGAATTTTGTTAATACGATTTTTGAACTGCCTAAGGTTAGTTGAACTGGGAAAAGCTTCCTCTTGTGGAATGTTCCACAATCTCGACACCCTCTTGACAAAGGAGCGGTCGTATCGGCCAGTTCTGGATGTACGAAGTTCGACACGGCTAGGATGGGACGCCAAAGTCAGGCGGGGCTGTCTGGCAGGCACACTGCGCAGCGGCATCATGGAAGAGCGCTCTGAGAAGCAAAGCCCGTTGGTGTAGCAATAGAAAAGAAATACCGGCCCGCCAGTGCGAAAGAGTCCCGAGACTGTCTGTTAGAGAACAGTCATCGATCAGTCGGACCGCCCTCCTCTAGCATCGAGCATATATAATGTAGTCGGGGCGGCATCACCCCAAACGTGTGATCAATACTCGAGGCTAGGCCTTAAATGAATGGCTCTTTGGCAGAACTCGGCCGTCCATCGAAACTGGTTGAGCGTTGGGACGCTTTTTGTTCGTCAAAGTACAGTACTGTGTTTTGGAAACATTGAACTGTACCAGATTGTTGCGTCCCCAAGCAGTGATAGCCTCCAGGTCTCTTGTCGGAGGGGAAGTCGCCGCTAGTCTTCTTTTTTCCAGCTCAGCGGCAGAGATCGGCTTGTCACTCTGAATTCCTGCATGTAGAGTGCTATTATCAGGGAAGCTGTGGATTGGGTTGATCGATATCTAAGAGAAACAGCGTTGGAGCCAAGACCGATCCCTGGGGAACACCCGCGTTGACGTTGTGGGATGAAGAGGAGAACCCATCAATTACGACGGATATCTTGCGGCCAGAAATAAAGTCAGCCACCCATCTGCAATGCTTTTATGGGAGACCATAGGATGGAAGTTTCCTTAAGAGGGCAGCGTGCCACAGCTGATGGAACGCTTTCGTGATGTCAACAGCAGCAACATGAGCCTCACGATAAGACTGGATGAGCTTACCCCACAATTGCGTGACGTAAGCTAGGAGGTGGCCTGTGGATCGTTGGTGCCGGAAACCATACTGCCTGTCGCTAATTAAGCTGTGACTTTCGAGGTAGTCCAGAAGCTCGCGATTTATGCACCTCTCCATCACCTGACTTATAACGGAAAGCAGAGCTATAGGCCTATAGTTGTAAGGGTCGGTCTTAGATGCTTTTTTTGGGAAGGGTTGGACATGAACAAATTTCCAGTTTTCTGGGAAGGTGCCGGATTCATGAGATATCTGGAAGAGACGCGAAAGAACTGGAGCAAGCTCCGCTGCACACCTCTTCAGTACAATTACAGGAATCAAGTCCGGACCAGAAGCTTTGTTGATGTCGAGCGACAAGAGCACTCGTTTTACGGTCTTATGCCTGAATGGTTACCTCCCGCATAGTGTAGGGAACCCTGTGAATTGACGGCGCTTGGGCGTATGTCTTTTGTCCATGGTGGAGTTGGCAGCAAAGATCTTGGCTAGCACTTCCGCCTTGGCCTTTGAGTGGGATACAATCGTTCCATACTGACTCGTAAGTGGTGGAAGGTTAGAGTGAGTTCTTTTCAATCTGCTTGGCCAGCGTCCAGAAAGATCTACTGCCATTGCGCTGCTCATTATGGCAGTCTCTGAGATTTTTGTCTCCACCAAGAAAAGCACTGTGGGACGGTTGGATTGCAGGTAGTGATGAACAGCATCAATGTTGCTGTTAATCCCGCAGATGTTCGAAAAACAAATTTTATCTTCGATGTTGTTCCCTCGAGTCCACCCACTACTCGGACATTCCGAGAGTAGAGTGAGTTTACGTCCGGAGTTCTTAGTGCTCGAGGGATCCGTCATCATTAATTTCTTTGTTTTGGAAGATAACCGACTGCATAGCTTAGGTGTGGAAACATGCAGACATTTATAAGACACCCTGGGAAAAGCTAGAGGGTGGTACCGCCTCGGTCGACTGGTCCTTGTCTACCACCTTCTTTTTACGTGTTAGTGATAATTAATAGACCTAAAGTGGCGTTGGCGGACTTGTACCGCCACCCAGGAATCGGTACTAAGGTATTCCTTGAACGGGAAGAAGTTGTATACTGGATACAACAACTTCGGGAACAAGCATTTGCCACGGCCTCGCTCAGTAGGGCCCAGTTTAATTTTAAGTATGTCTTTTATGTATTATTGGGTATATTTTGGTGTAAACAAGTAAATAAAATAAACTTCGCAACTGTGGATGAAGCTTTTTTAGTCATACGGTGAGTGACACATCAAAGCTTTTGATATTACAAGGACTTTAGATTAGCTTTGGCATGCTTTCTTATATAAAGTTCCGTCTCATGGCTTTCCACAGAAGCTTTGCGGATGGGTGAACCGAGGGATAGTCGACCTGGTCTCCGGTTATTAGATATCCATCAAGATTGACGAACTCTCCTTTTCATTCTACAGCGTTCACGTCGCATGCCCTTTCTTTCAACAGTTTTTCTGAAGGAATATCCTCAATACTTTTTGTCTGATTGTTTCATGTCAAAACAATGTCTGTTTCTTTTTTGTCATAAATGCTTTTTTGTGCTCTTTTCTTCATTCGTAATTTGTTAACAAACAATAGTACAGTTCTAAAATTGTATGTGAATAAATGTAAAATTGAAGTATATAGAGATATAAGATCAAGTTGCAGTAGGATCTTTTCAATATCCGTCAAACAATTCGATTTGTCTCCAATACATTTCATTTTTCAATATTGCTGTTAGGTCTATAATGATGTTAACAAGCCTTAGATTTGGACTGAGCCCTCAACGGAACAAGCAGTGTAATGCAATAAATTAGATTTTCCTTACAATTGTCCAGGTAAACGCCCGACGTTGAGGTACATGCCTTTTCGCAACGTCGATGACTATAATATATTTACACTTATCGACATATTATGGAGTTTAAATGGCATTTTACATTCTACAGAGACCTTCACCAATTGTCTGGAACACTAAGACTGTATGAAACCTAATCGCTATTATATGGTTTCGCAGGAAAAATATGAATTTCATGTAAAGTATCAACAACTGCTAAACTCGATGACTACGTATTGTGGATTCCACAGAAACCTTCACCAATCATCTGGAACACTAGGTCTTGCGTGCGTTCCATATAGGAACACACGAACTTTTGTATGGTTTCGCAGAAAAAAAATTCGTGTAACATATTTACAACTCTTAAACTGGCGGCTTAAGCCTGATTGATTTTTAACACAAACCTTCATGCAGGGTACATACATTGACTTATTCCAACTACCTATTCTGAACTCGTCAAGCGCCCACTAGAATCACTCATTCCATAACTGTTTTCAGGAATATCTGATACATACTGCATAGGAAGATATAAGTAGGACATTACTAACCCCATCCCCATTAGATTTGTTCCAACCTTATCATACCAAAGCCATCCAGTTATCATTTGGTACGCGTTTCTACGCATGCGCTGACTGGCCATGATTCCAGAATTGTTTCTGGGCTGGACGGTGGTTGGAACGATTTCTGAATCGTTTATGTAACTAAGAAGTGACATATAGCCTCTTCATCATTATTCATCGCAACGAAAGCTGGGCAATATCAATAGATTATATTTAAATAGAAAATAACACAGCTATCAAAGTACGGATACAGTTTAGTTAGAGGTTAGTTCTACTACGTCGGTCATTCCTTTGATTCCTTTTTCAATACAGGTACCGAGTTCACTGTAACCAAACCGTTCCGGATCGATCCCCACATTGGTTGGAACGAAATGCAGAAACGATACCGAATATGTTGGAATAATTTTTCCTAAATGCGCATACGCGTAACCGTTGAACAACGGTTTTCCGACGGGGTGGAACAAAGCTACTATATCCGTCGAGAACCTATAAACCCACTTCCTTTATCCAGTTATGTGAAAATCAATTGTCGCTCCACATCAGAGCTGTACTTTATTACCTCACGACCAATTGTACTGAATTCTGCGTGTTCTCTTCAGTGGAGATAATATCCGGAACTTCTACAATTCCAACGCCGAATAGGTCGAACATTATGAGAATTTAAATAGCAGCAGGCCGAAAAAAACTGAGAAATTTACCATGGAAATAGCGTATTTATCTTAATTAGTTTGCGCGAGAACGCCGAGAAGACTATATTTGTTTACCGATAGATGATTGTCTGTCACACCAAAAAATTTTCAGAGCGGCAACATTTGGTCGTTTCTCGATGAAAAAGTGATGTACTGAAATCAAAAAACAAGCAGATGACTCTATACAGGTCCTATTTTCATAGTATTACTAACGTATTCATACACTACTACAGTTTCATCCCTCAGATCTATTTTCGCGTATCACTGCAATTTTGAGTTCTTCTAAAAATGTACATATATTTCTATATACGGTGCTGCGGTGAATCTTGAAATAATTTTAGAACGGAATGAATGGTCATGTGATTCCCTATTTTGATTGTTTATGAGTGCTCTATAATCCTAGAGTATAAAATTACTAACCCTCCAAATTGCAAACTGGCAGACTGTCAAATTTGAACGTTCTTGTATATTGAATGATTCATAAGTCAATAGCCAATTATTAACCCTAGAACTGCACACTTATTTTTTAACACAAGAACTGCATTAGTGGGGTTTCTGTAACCCCATAAAGTTTTTTTTATATTTATTACAGATTTTATTATTCGGTTTCATCTTTTTAAGAAATAATATCAATGAATATCGGTTTATATATTTATAGTATAAACATAATTGAGTTCTTAGCTAAATATGTTTTATTGCGGAAAATAAAAATAATGCACATTTTTAACAATGCCATAAAAAAAATAATATATAAAAAAATCTTGAGATATATTACAAACGTTTTTCTTAATTTCAAACGAAAGATATTTATCCTATATAAAAAAACATCTGATTCCGATAATACATATACCCTTTCTAAGCCACAATCTGCAATATTTGGTTCATTCGTGGTGATTTTCACACTCGCAGCAAAGTCTAGCCCATGTTCCATGCAATAGGGCCTATGACACCCAGCACAAGCATGCTTTGTTTTCCTCTCCTTGTCTCGTGGGCATAAAACACATCTTGATTGTCTTGGCAGATTTACCTGGGGATAATCTTTTTATGGAATATCTAGCCGAAAAATGTCGCTAGTATTTCGGCGCAATGATAACGTAACTTGTAGCCTCTCTCGTAGATGGGGTTCAACCAGTGAATTTACCAATTCTTTTATAAAAAAAATCGATTATTTTTAGAGTTTTCTTTCCATTTCGGATTGGCGAGGAAAAAAAGCACCATTGCATTTATAGCAGCAGCATCCAGCATATTAAAAAAAATTCTCAGAGGCCACCTACTCGTTTTTCTTGATGTTGTATATGAGTGACAGTGCTAATCCAAAGTGTCGGTTCCACCTTTAGTTTCATTATAGGAATGAATTATATTTGGTTTTACGATATCTGGATTTATGGATAGGTGCGTAATGTGGTCAATACCAAAACAATTTTCTGCTTCTTTGGAGTAAATGAAACAAGTGTTTTTTTCCATCGTACGCAAAAAGAGCTGTACCTACATCTTTTTTGGTCAAAAAACCTGGTGGAATTTCTCTTTTATTTTTGCGTAGGGTACCCAAGATTGTAAGTTGATGATGTTCAAGTATTTCATCTGCAAGAGGAATGGATGTGAAACAATTATCCATAGTGATATTACGCCCAGTTCCGTATATTGGTTCTGCCAGTTTTTTTACGTAGTATGAAGGCACTGGCTCTTTATTTTCAACCTCAACTTTACCTACATATGGAATAGCGTTTATCATATAGAAAGTTTTTGAGTCATTTATCATTACTATCTTTACTCCATACTTATCAGGCTTATTTTGGTTATATACAATAAATGGACATCTTCCCAGTTGTTCGTCCACAGTACATTTTCCATATGGAGTGTAGTAGGATTTACAATTTTCGACAAAGTGATCCCAAATTTCACGAATATGCGTAAATTTGTCTGCCTCTTTCCTTTTTCTCCTAGTATTTTTGTCATCAAACCTTAAGCATTGCGCTTAAAACTGAAATCTCTGCTGGGACATAGTGGCTCTAAATAAGCCATTCCCATATTTTATCGACCATAATTCGTCCAAATTAGAGTTTGAAACCCTTAGCACTCCAGCAAGATACAGTAGCCCAATAAAAGCTTTTATCTCTATAATGTTAGTTGGCTTTTTGTAGCTCTGTGACAAATTTTCTGAACATTAGGCCTTGGTGGTAGTTGGAGTATAAAAAAAACATTTTAATGATTAGTTGTTGAGTTATGAGCAATTTAATGTACGAATACGCTCACCTAAACAGTAAATTTATACTCTAGGATGATAAAGTACTCATAAGTTGCTTTAAGATAGTTCGAGGAATGGCTCCTATATACTTGATAGATCCGATTAACTTTGCTTGTGACGTTCACCTTTATCTAATCAGACAAAACATGAACATATATATTTATATACTTCTAAACCTGCTAGAATGAGCTCTATGAATTCACTATATTTTAAAGGTTCCAAAATATCTAAAAAATGCCTAGGCATATCAAAGAATGTTGAGCTCCTCATACATTCAAGAAAGGGCTACTTAAATTTATTAATACTTGCATTCTGCTGATTAATGTTCTTTTCTTTAAAATTTAGTAATCTCAAGGTATCTAACGTTTTCTTTACATGTTTTTATGCTATTTCTGACTAAATAAATCTTCATCTTTCCTCCTTCTTTTTTCCAAAACCGTGCGAATATTCCATTTTTTTAAAAAAAATCTCTTCACTACAAACTGAAAGTGCTAATATAAACTTTTAATATGCTATTTAATACGGTATAGCAAGCCTTTTCACATTATATAAATGACAGTTGTTAAATACCCTTTTTTAAATTAACAATGATTCTGAATTAAAATTCTACAAATTGGTTTCCGAACCAATTTTCTTCAAAACACTATAGAGAGGCAGACATTTAAGATTGGATCTTCTACAAATCTTCTTATAAGCACCATGTATTTTTGGACTCAAAATAATTCGTTATGTACATGATGTAGTACAAGGTGGTCCCCGGGAACGGGAAGTTTTGATAATGTTGTTACGTAACTGTGCACAGTTGGCTATGGATTGTTTTTTGGAAATTATCTGTCACTGTATGCCATTGAGTAATCATGGAGCAGTGGTCTGGTGAGCAGCGTCAGCTGTCCATTCAAACATAAAGGTCCAAAGAAAAGTGTACGACCTCCTGAAAACATCGATCGGGTAAGAAAATCTGTGGGACGTTCAACCCGAAAACAAGCCCAAGCGTTTGTTTCTAAGAAAACTTTACTTCGAATTTTGCATAAAGACCTCAATCTTCATCCATACAAAATTCAAATTTTCCAAGCACTGAAACCAACAGACATCCTTGTTTACGTTTTGCTGAGACCCTGCTTGAGAATGAAATCAATATACACAATTTGTGGATGTCTGTCGAGGCGCAGTTCCATTTATTCGGCCATACGAACAAACAAAATTGTCGTTATTGGAGTTCAGAATATCCACAGGAGCTCTACGAACAACCATTACATAGCCCAAAAGTGATGGTCCGATGCGCGATGTCTTCAGTGGGCATTATAGGGCCATACATTCATACAGATGAGAATGAGAATGCTGTTTCCATCAACTCTGTGCATTATACCGATAGTACAAACCAGTTTTTGAGTCACCGCTTGAGCAGATTTCCACATAATAATCACACACCACGAGAGCGTCACTAAGTTCCTTGCAAAGATTGTTTCCGCAACATGTTATTTCCAGACGAGGAGACATTGACTGGCCGCCAAGGTCGCCAGACCTAACGGCTTGCGATTACTTTTTGTGGGGCTACCTAAAGCAAAAGGTGTTCATTAATATACCAAGAACCATTCAGGAGGTTAAAAGAAACATTATTGAAGACATTGCTAAAATTCCTCTGGATATGTTGCATCGTGTTATGGCGAATTTCCATGGAAGAATTCAAGAGAAGGGGAGGACATTTACGCGGTATTATTTTTAAGAAATAAGAATGGCATATTACTAGTTTGTTAATGATACTGATACTGTATTTTACTCGTCTTGTGTCATTGTCAAACTTGTTCAGTTTGATCTATAATTTAACCATGAATCGACTTACGAACGAACAACGCTTGCAAATTATTGAATTTTACTATCAAAATTCATGCTCGGTTAAGAGAGTGCATCGAGCACTGCTTCCAATTCATGGGCAATCTGGTTGGCCTACTGAGGGAGCTATTCGGAAGCTTGTGACTAAATTTCGAACCCAGTTTACATTATTGGACATTAAACCACCAACACGCAGACGCAGAGTGAGGACTGAAGAAAATATTGCGGCTGTATCCGCCAGTGTTAGTGATGACCGTGAAATGTCGATTCGCCGCCGTTCCCAGCAACTGGGCCTCTGTTACTCCACTACGTGGAAAATTTTGCGAAAGAATTGGGGTGTAAAACCTTATAAGATATAGCTGGTGCAAGAATTGAAACCACACGACCTCCCACAACGTTTCCAATTTGGTGAATGGGCGCTGGCAAAGTTGGAGGAAGATCCACATTTTTATCGAAAAATTGTGTTCAGCGACGAAGCTCATTTCTGGTTGAATGGGTACGTTAACAAGCAAAATTGTCGCATCTGGAGTGAAGACCAGCCAGAAGCATTGCAAAAGCTACCAATGCATCCCGAAAAAATCACTGTTTGGTGTGGATTATGGGCCGGTGGCATCATCGGGCCGTACTTCTTCAAAGACGACAATGGCCGGAACGTAACTGTGAATGGCGAGCGCTACCGTACGATGATAACAAACTTTATTTGCCCAAAATAGAAGAGCTGGACTTGGATGACATGTGGTTTCAACAAGACGGCGCCACATGCCACACCACACACGAAACAATGGTGATATTGAGAGGCGAGTTCGGTGAACGTTTGGGGCCCGTCAATTGGCCGCCTAGATCGTGTGATTTAACCCCGTTGGACTATTTCTTGTAGGGCCATGTTAAGGCTAATGTCTACAGGGATAAACCAGCAACGATTGACGAACTGGAAGCCAATATTGAAGCATTTATTCGTGAGATACCGGCCGATATGTTGGAGAGAGTGTGCCAAAATTGGACCTTGCGCATGGGCCATCTAAAGCGGAGCCGCGGCCAACATTTACATGAAATAATCTTTAAACGTTAAATTATATCGACCGTTCTACCGACTCAAATAAAGATTTAATCGTTTTTTCAAATTTTTTGTGTTTTTTGAAAATCAAATCCTATACCTCTTAAAAAATCACCCGTTATTACTTATTACAATTTTATTTAATAAAGACAATAGTGCGAATGTTTCAGCAAATGTGTTCAATATGACCACCATTATGGTTCCTGCACATGACAATATGGCTCAAAGAAATTTAGCACTTGATGTAATAAGAAGCCCGCTCCGAAAAACGTTTTTTTTCGAAAACTATGAGACTTGTTTTTATAAGTGACAAAAATGAGGTAAAAAAGCCTTATGGATATAAAAAAAATCAGTTATTGCGAGAATTGCGAAAAAAGTCTGCAATAGTTTATGTAGTCTTCATCCTTCCGTAACTTTTTTTTTTTGTTAAAGTCATGTCCAATCGACTTATTTTGAGTCTATGCCCACGGATTATTGGGACATCCTGTATAAAAAGCCTTTAAAGTAGATCTCTCGACTTAGTTTGCATCTCAAAAATTTTTGAGACTCTGAATTAATTCCGCTCAGTTGCCACTGTGCGGCGTGCAGGCGACATGGGGGTGGATATCGGGTAACTGCGAACATGGATTCTGTTAATCGGGAGCTATTTTTAGAACAATGGGGGGGGGGATACTTTCCAATTTTCGAATAGAGCAGAAGAAGTATCATTGTCGTATTGTTGTCACTCAAAACCTTACATTAAAAATGCCAAACGGTAAAATAAATAAAAAATTTTTATTCCCGTGCATAAGCGGATTTATATGCGGACTTTTTTGATTTTACGTAAGTTTACGTAACAAAAATCTACGTAACTTACTTCTGTTGGTCTGCCTGTCTATTGGTGATTATCTAATGGCGTAATAGTGGCGGAAGGCGACAAATAAAAAGGATGCAGAACATTTCCAATCTCCGTTTCTGTACGTTTACAGGATTTTTAAAGTTGTTAGGTGTAGTCATAAATATTTTGTAAGGCATCAAAATTTTCATTTGACGCCGTTTTCCAGGTTTATGATTACTTTAAAGCGTAGTCTTTTAGGAGGCTCACTTTACTTTCCACGCCCACTGGCGGGGAAGTATTGTAATCGCGAAACTTTTAGGAAATGAGATATTATGTTTTTTGGATGTTATATGACACGAAAAAAAAATGTCACTCATTTCCGTCGATCTATCTGTCTGTCGGTCTATCCGCTAATCTTATAACCGCTTATAACTTGAGGAGTACTGTTCGGATTTCTATGGAACTTTTAAACAATGTCACAATGCCAAGGACGCAAAAGGTTTGTAGATTTCGAAAATCGGTCCAGTGGCGGCAGAGAAAAAGACCTAAAAAGAAAAAAAAACTAAAATCGCTCAAAGTTCGTTTTTTGACGTTTCATGGGAAAAAAATTTAGAAGTTAAAAAACTTGAGAGTGGCGTTGTAGATTCATCCTACTTGAAGCCATTTTTTTTTACTTCCATTCATACCAGTAATAATGTTCAAATAGCATTATTGTATGAATGATATTCAATTTGTACGTATAGAAAATTTGATGCCGTTTTGAATTATAGAATGAGTTGTTCAGAAAAGTAACCTCTTGCGCACACAGCGGTTTATACCCATAGACTACGTCTTCTGTTTGCTTTCCAAAATCTGTCTCCAAGACCTGTACTGTCCTGATGATTCCACAAAAAGAATGGCACCATATATAGGTGGCTACAGAGACGGCAAGCATATACATTGACCTATTGAAGTTATAATAAGATTTGGGAAAATCATTTGTAGAAAGTCGATCAATTTGATTCCTTTGTTTCAGAGCGATGCGGAATTAATAGTAGGACGTACATGCTGTCGATAACACGCACATTTATAGATTGGCATTGAACATCATAGGAATGCGATAATTGAATGTGGGTGAATACAGATAAAAATTATAGCAGATATAGGAGTGTGTGTTGAGGCACCTCGCTATTAGGTATATCAGTTTCATTTGACGAATGATGACATACGACTCCGTGCTTTATACGCTAATAAGTTTATCCTAAACTTCAAATTGAGGAAACTCCTCCGCGAGTCACTTGTAATACCAGTTCCTACTTACTGTAATATTTTATTTTATCCTATCTCGATGGCATAGCAAAGAACAGACTGCAGGTTATTCAGAACAGTTGCGTAAGGTTTAACTTTGGTCTGAGACGATTTGATCATATCTCAAATAAATTTGCTTCTTTGAGCCGGTTGAAAATGCCCTATTTAGTGAAGTTCATTTATCTTATTTTCATCAACAAATTAATGCTTACATCTGAACCTCTATATCGTAGAGATAAGTTAATTCTTAGAGGCAGTGCGCATAATAGGACCATCAGGCATACCTGTAGAATCACAATCACTATTGCCCAGCATAATTCAACTTTATTCCAGCACAGTTTCACATACAGTGCTGCTAGTGTCTATAACAACACTGATGCTATTACTAAAGAAATGTGCTTAAATTAGTTTAGGAAATGCATTAAAGACTCATTATTAATGAGTAATAGTGGAACGCACTATCCATAGCTATTGCTCAATATTGATGTCCATCATTTGTCATGTGCATTCTTATTTCCTTCTTTTTCTTTTTCTTATGTATATGAAAATTTCTAATTTGTACCATGCTTTACCATGCTCTATGTCATATAAGGTACCATGGATCTTTTTTTTGTTCCTTCCGTAATAGTGTAAGAATAGCCCACAGCGAAAGTGTATTATAATTATTATTAATATTTAGGTAATTTCAGCGAAGTATCCAGTTATTGATTTAAAACATATGAAAAATAGCTAACACTGCATTTTAAAGGTGTGTGAAATTTAGTTTGTAATGTTAAGCATCGTTTACTTTTAATTTTGATAAGTTATAGTAGCAAGTTATTATTGAAAACAAAAAACAATTTACAAAAACCATACATAATTCTGATTTGAAAATTAGGTGAATTATCGAACCTCCCGTAAGCATTGTCAGTCGTTAATTAAGATTTTATTTTTAAGAAAGAATACCGATACACTACATAGTTTTTAATTCTTTAGCGACAAAAATTCCGGACGTACAGTTCTTCTCATGTTCCCTGCCTTCTTCCTTATTTCGAAATGCGTCAATAGCCTTAACCATTCTAGGAGGTTCTTATTAGTTTTTGCAAAATAATAGTAATTCAGACCAACCTTGAACTTGTAAGAAAATATTTAGATACCAAAGAAGGGGGGCATTGGAAGCTCGGTGGTTAGTGCGTTGAGCTAACAATCGGTCAATCCGAGGCACGAGGGTTCGAATCTCCGCATCGTTAATTCCAAGCCATGAATATTGTGTTGTGAGCTAGCTATATTACTCCTGCCTAGCACTGTACTGCTACTACTAGGTATAAATTGTCAATGATTGTAGCCTAAGATCCAATCATATGAATTCCGTCGCGATGTAAACGGAATTCATCATATCTGTAAGAAAACACGGGTATTCCAAATTATTCCAATATATTCCGAAATTATATTCGCTCAATACTACGTCTAATTCTTAACTGACTCACAAAATATCCCTCGCTCCGTACTATTGACATACAACATTCCACATACAAACACATGTTACGGATACGAGGTCTCGCCGATAAGTTCTAGCATAAACAACTATATCGAGTAATATAAAATGTAACGTACTGCTAAGGAAATATTAATAACATATCTTTAAGTACGGTCACCTACAAATTACCGAATACTGCAGCAAGACATCAAAAAGCATGCTAACTATGGACACTTCAAGGTCCAACCGGAATTTCAGGGAAGGGTACAGCCCTGCTGTGGCCCAATCGTAGTTATCTACAGTCGTACAAACCTTACCCTTTCCAAAATATAACATGAATGCATGTCAAAATCTTCATCTGCAACATTATCTTTAATACTATTTTTACATGATGCACGATCCATTTTGTACAATAAAAGTATAGCGCGAAAGGGAACGAAAACACAAGGGAATTAATCTTCGAAACGAATAAAGTATTACGCCCAACTGATGGTATATTTCAAAATAAACAAAACATTGAATAGTTAAACAAAACTCTGGCTGAGATATTCACGATAAATCGTTGCATAACAGGCAGATAATTCAACGTTGCCAACGTTGCAAAAACCGTTTGATAAAACAATATGTCTATATCCACCAATGGTGTTTGTTATTGTTCTGTTATAATAAAAAATGACCACTATATTAAATGTGCGTAAAGCAGCAAAACTGTAAATTGACGCTAATCGGATGTTGTTGTGAATAAAACGCTGACAATGCGGGTGAATAATATATTCAGTTGTTTTTCTCATAACACACACAGACCTGCTGATAACGATGAATGTATTTGTTGATAAATTTTCAGGCAAATCGGTTTATATTTCTTATTCAATACCATTCCAATGGTTCTATTCAAATCAAATTAAAATACCCCTTTTGGATAAGCAGGAATTATGCCTTGAAGATATCGCTATTCGTGGGACCACTGACCTCTGATTTTACCGTACACGTACAGTGCCGTAACTTGCTTCTTCTCTGCACTGTGGCGAATCCCCAATGGAGGATATTTTTTTAAGAAAAGAAGTGTATACGCAAAGCAAATTAAAGGAATACACTTGAAAGAGGAGGTAACACGTAGAATGAGAAGTGAAAGACTTCCCAAAAAATACTCCGCTATAATCCAAAAGGCAAAAGAGATTATGCCCATATTCACTGTCAGTTGAGAATTACGATTGAGGACCGATCCATTTAACACCCGGTAATCACGTTTAGGCGTAATCCTAGGATATTGGCAGGTTAATCCGAAAATTGACGGATTGCGGTTCTAACCTTATTTCGAGTTGTTGATTTCTTTGCGAAAAAGTGCTTTTTTCCAAAAGTAATGCAGATTGAAGATGAGATTTTCCTTGAAGATGATGGTGACATCTTACATATTATTCGCTTCGGATTTCCAAGATGCTATTATGAACGAACATATTTTTTTAACGAGATGGACTACCTATCGTTTTTCGGGAGATTTCGGATCCAAATAAACACTGTCTTTAGATTGCTAGAACAAGCAGAGTATCAACACGAGTTTGATAATAATTTGTATTTTTTTACCAATAATATTAATTACGAGAATCGATTTCATTGGTCAGAATCGAAGTTTAGACAGGAACGTCTTTAAATACTTTTTCCTCTGGCTGTGAATCTGAATCACATTAAGTATTTCCAAGATTTCAGCCATCACTATAATCTTTTTGTTTTCCAAGAAATAATAGTGTGTCGACAACTAATCAGCTCCTTACATGCCTACGATTTTATGCCTGCAATGCACATCAAAATTGTATTGGGGACTTTATCAACATACATCAGACAACTGCATTCAGTAGAATTGCAAAGGTTTCAAGAGCAATGAAAGTTATGAAATAAGAGTGCAGAATGGCTTCTATAGGATTTGTAGATTTCTACAAGTCCTTGGGTGCATTGACGGGACACACATAAAGATACAATCACCATAAAAATAATATAAAGACATTTTTCCATAAATAGTCAAATAGTTGAAGAGTCAGATTTAAAAATTTTTGATATTGTTGCTCGATGGCCAGGACCTACCCATGATTCAACAATTTTCAATGCATCCCACCTAAGAGCACGCTTTGAAGGGAGATAGAACGCTGTGCTCTTGGGAGAAAGTGGTTATCAGCTGAATGACTACCTATTGACACCTCTACAAAATCCAGACAATGTTGCCGAAAATCTGTATAATGAAGCTCATACTCGAACGCGCAATATAGTAGAAAGATTAATTGGTGTTTGGAAACGTCGGTTCCCAGTATTAGCCTATGGTAGTCGGTGTCGATTAGATAATGCTTTAACAACAATTGTTGCATCTGCTGTGCTTTAAAATACTGCCGTGAATATGCATGAGGATTTGCCTCCCCGTCCACAAGAACTCAATGGTCAAGAGCTGGATTACCTAATCTTACAAGGAGGCATTCCTCATGTACATGCGGTAAATGTTGGTCAAGACCCATTTAGTTTTCGCCAAAATAGGTAGATAGATAATTATTTTAGTTATTTATAAAATATCAGGACAATAAACATACAATTTGTGGAAAAATTACATACTTTTTGTAACTTGAGTAGGATCATCCATATCCTTGCCACAGGCTCTGTTTGTCTCATTTTCAAAGTTGCTTTCCTCCTCTGTGTGAAAAATAGGTACAGTTATACACTAAACTTACATGAACAATTTCAAATATCTGCCCGTCATTTTTGGTTTTAATTTAATTTAGTTATCTGAATCGAAAGGATTTATTTGTGAGGCCCACAATTGTCTTCTCATTAACAATAGACATAAAAATTTCTTCTATTGGATCCCAGTTCATAATAGTCATCGCTCCACCTCCAGTTAAAAGTATTTGTTTTTTCTCTCTTCACCTATTTTCCTTCTTAATTATTTTTTCTTATTTTCTTACAACATTCTCAATGATTCGGCTTTTCTGTATGCAGTAGAGGGAGAAGAGCAGTTAAATTATTTTTCAATTTTGATCCAAGCGTTACTTTTGGACATTATAGACGCTCTGTCGGTCTTCTTGTCGTCTAATATAGTATATCCGCATAGCCGCGGACTATTACATTAAATAAAGGCATCTTTTCATTAGCGGTAAAATTCGGTTCTCGTTTCTTCCGATTCTTTCCCATTTTGATAACCCTCTTGAATATATTACAAACTGTCAAATTTCAAAAATTTTTGACAGGATCTACAAATTTGCAATATTGCCACGTTTTGTTCAACGATTAGGTAATCGCGATTAGAAAGTGAAGAAGAATCTGCCGTCCCTGAACCGGATTCCCCAATCTGGTTTAAAGCGTCAAACGATGCATAATTATGGGCATTAGGCAGGCCAACGAAAACATAATCCGTTATCGACAGAACTATGCTCGGCCATTATCCGCCGATAAAATCAAACTTATGTAAAATAAAGAGCGCGCGCGTCTACCACTACAACCGGCAACGGCCCATAAACAGAAACGTTCGAACTTGTATGGATTTCGAAGAATAATTGATTGTGTTTACAATAGGCGACCGATGTGGAACAAAAACTCAAAAAGTTACAATAATCGAGATGTTGGAAAACGGCTATGGGCTGCATTGGAAATCGATATAGCGATTGCAAGAGTAAACAAAATGGAGCAACTTAAGAGACCAATATACTAAAATGTATCATAATACATTCTAAAATATTCGAGGAACTTGATGGGTTAGGTAATTTTAAATCCTCAAAAAGGTGGAGAAATTCACCCAGTTATTTTCTGTGCATAAGTATTTCATTTACCCACACATGATGACGTCGGCGGTACGAATTTTCTGGAAAATATATCACTTCGAAATCCTCCATTTTAAAACACGTTTTCATTCTTTTAATATGCATTCAACAATGACGGCCGACAAGCAACCTCCGATGACGGCAGTACCCAACTAACAATTATCACTCCTATTAGAGTTGCAAAATGATTATACAGTATTCCTTAAACAGCATTGTATACTGTAAGAACATTGGCAAAACCCTCTTAGAACAGCTATACAAGCGGAATGGGCACACCTAATAGGACACTACAGTCATTTAAGAGGTTTTATAAGGGCTGCAGGTAACATTTATACAACAAAAGTGTAAGCCCCTTGCAGCCGCTATAGGACATTTGCGTCAGTGCAAGATTCAGTTTTTGTCTAGTATACAACTATTCTGTTACGTGATTCTACTTTATTGCAACCAAACTATTTCTTATGTATTGTATAGACGAAGTGAAGAATATATAACTAACACATTACAGTCATCTTGTTTACTTACATATCGGCCATTGTGAATTTCATACACAGGTATATGATAAACTTCTACAATGTGATATAGGGCTATTGAATTACTTGCGCAGCAAATTTTATTGTGATTATCGTGCAAATTAGTTACCCAATTTCTACGGGCTTCGTATTTGATTCATACTTTGACAATGATCAAAACTATGTCTAGATTTTTAAGATGGAAAACTGAACTTATCTGCGTTAAATCTTCCACAAATCTTATATTTAGACAATTACACTAATGCTTATCACTTTATATCTGTAATTTCGAACTGAAACATAATTATTTAATATTAAATAGAGGAATAAATGTTTGACCAATATGGCGGGTGGTTGTGTACAATCATGGCATCGTACATGTTGTCTTTAGGTTATTAGAATATTTTGGTCTTGCCTGCAGGTGTTATACAACAATTTGAGAAATGTCTGAAATGACACAGAGTCGAGTGATTTACCCAGAATTTGTACCAGATCTATATCTTATGTTTTAACAGTTGATAAAACCTTTTGAACCAATATGCATGCGTTGTTTGTCTTAAAACATTGATTATGGCATTTTAGCATTTTACAAAAATATGACAGCAGAGTGTTAGGTTATGGTGAAGTTGTTTACCAACATATTCAGCATATGTACAGCCTTTAACAGTTACTAAACAACAGTTGTATAAGTGCTTCCGTTGGGAGCAATTTGTTGGCTAAAGTAGTAGATTGCACAGCAAAATAACAAGGCTCGGGTTTAATTTATAAACGTTACCATGGATGCCATAACACAACCATTTTAACTAACGTGCAAATATGCCGTATAAAATAGTTGTAAAAACGTTTATGCTACAGTTAAAAATTTGTCCTATAAGGTGTTGTATAACTATGCTATAAGAATATTTTTAACACTTCATTTTAGATCAAATATGTTGCAGAAAGCAAATCTGCATTCCACACAACATTAAGCCAGCATTTTTCTGTTCAGGCAACAACAATAGAGAGCTTTTATGGCTGAACGGTTCTTTTACCAAAAGCTTATACTACTACTTTGCTAGTTGGGTAGCGTATACAGATGAATGTTCGAGAGAGTAGTTCATACAGCTCAGACCCGACTTTGGCCGATAAATCGGTTTTGGTGTACGCGTACCGTAATTCCTATTGAGAAGAAGGAGAAGAAGAAACCTGTCACAATATTAAATAATGATCAGCTTTCAAGACAAAATACAGGGCATCCAGTATAATATGTCAATCTCTCTTATACATATAGAACATAAAAAATAGTGCCACAAGTTCGTATAAGAAAATGTCCCATGGAGCTTCCACCCGAATAAAGGTGCTCCTAAGCGACGCCACTGGATATCGGTTGTCTGAACGGCATTAGACTTTAATACAATGCTTTTCACTGTGTCGCATTAACTATTACGCAATACTAATTAATTGCTTAATAAAGTGCAAGCAACTTCAGTTTGTTACGTGCAGCAGCACTTTGTAGCATTAATTCATAGGGAAGTTGTCAGGGTCACCGAATCTATTCGCGCCTTCCTCAATAACAGATAGATTAACCTTTTGCACCTTTAATCCTGAAAAATACTGATAAATTAAATACTTAGTAAGGAGTTCATTATCGTAGCGATAGCTAGTAAGTGATATTGAGTAACATTGTCTATCAGCTATCTGTATTTTCAGAGGACGTAAACAGTGAACAAAGCAGTGAACTGCATATGAAAAAACATAAGACTACGCAAATCGCATTACATTCGTTTAAGAAAATGTAGCAAGAGTCATAATTATTATAATTTGATAGTAAAGGTCGGTTGTACCAATTCGGTTTAACCGAAATTCAACTTTGAATCTCGTTCAACGGAAAATCAGCGTTGTACCCACGCCTTATGGGTGAACTGGCAACATCAAGGTCATCCTCTCCAGGCAAAATCGAGGCAACTGCCTTACCGGCATCACGTGACATACTGCTTGCCGGGATTCTCTATGTTTATATAAATGTAAAAATATCAAATATGGCGTTTGTTTTGGTTAATATCCATATCATCGACGCAGATGTTTTCGGAGATATTTCGTTAAAAATAAGTGTAAAATATAAAGTAACACTATCAGTAGCTGTGATGGTAGTCATGAGATGTATTGTGACTATTGTGGGAGATGCAGAAGTTCAGGAGACTCGGTCATAAATTATAAAGGCCTACAGGTAGGCTGTGAACCAGTCTCATTATAATCCTTGTAGTTGACACCGTTATATAAAGTACGAACTTTTTTTTTGTGTTAAATATGACATGGACAAATTAAAGGCATACAACTGAGCAACTGATCAAAAGTGACCAGCTTATCTACAAAGAATTATGAATTACATTCGTGTGTTCTGTATTGTTTCAGAATTATCAAGAAGCAATTCAATGAGGTGATACATCTGTGTTTTGCAGCACACAACATGCACTTGGAATAAATCTATCTATATTTTCATGTAATACAATTTTTATACCATTATCAACAGCATATGATTATTTTTTGAAATTAACTATATTTTGTGCTTCATAATTAGTGTTTGATTTTATTTTTCAGAACCTTGGTCTTAGCTAAACTGCTGAAAGAGATATTACCATTATTCGGGATATTTTATGAATATATGTTCATGAAATAGTCCTTCGATACGGGAAATATCATTCTCAGCGTATTTCAAATTATGAACAAACGAAACCCCCGGCACATTCCTGGCATTCCTTATTCCAGCCGGATTCTTGGCATTCTTTCGATAGTTTCTCCAGATCTCCAGGCAAGTAGGCGGCGCAATGATCTGACAAACGTCAACAGTGTTGCCATCGTTTAACGTGCAGCGCCTACTTCTTCAGTCTTATGTGTTTTGTGGTTGTACCGTACCAGGTTCAAGGACATACATAGCAGTTTAAGCTTGGGTAAAGTTGACCGTGGGAGGTATACCCTATTTCACGAGTATCCATCACGGTAGAATGACAGCTGATTATCTAGCAATATCTCAAAATTCCCCATATCAGAACAGGACACATAATTCAGACGGATCCGTCAACGTCTGGTAGTCAGGTATTTTGTTTTGGTTTTTTGTACGCTACACATTCATTTTGTACTTGCTAACAGCTCTTTATTTAGAAAAGTGCACTTGCACACAAAAGCAAAATGCTAGAAACAAGTTTTACTCATTTTTTGTTATAGCGATTCGCTTTTCTGCCAATTTGAACCTCAGTAATTTTTGGGCAAAAGGCCTACCCTGATGAGTAGAAGAATTCAAGGCAAGATTTACACCCGATTCATTATTGCCAACATCGCAGACTAACACAAAAATGTCACTTGCTGATTTGCTGTTCACCTCAGTAGACGTTAAAGCGTGATGGATACTCGTAAAATAGGGTATACCTCCGTTCAACGTCGATTCAGGTTAGATTTTTATAGCCTTATGATTATCGGTGCATAGTTGACATGTGTTTAAGAGTTGTTCGGTTAATGTTAATCGAACATGGATGATATTGTTGAACAAATTACTGATGATGAAGAATTTATGGGGTAGTATGGTGCATCCCAGAAAACCTCAGACCTATGTTATCGCTTCGGGGAAGATCACTTCAACAAACGGGATTAGCGTGAATTTTTCAGCCGGTTTTGCCCTACAAAGGTAGCGGTTACTTTAACTGTCTACAAAATCAAGAACTAAATACGTTTTCGACCACGATTTACATTGCCACTCGAAAAACTAGACTGTTTGCTATAGCAATACATGATTCAGTTTTCAATTTTTGGGAATTTACATCAGAATTCTTGCATTCGGTGATATGTTGGTGTTTTTTTCACCAACTCTACCAACAACGACTCTTCCTAGAAGAATATTTGGCAGCTCTTGGAATCCATACTTATTTAGCTTGATGATTCGTCAAAAATCATGGCAACATGAAATAAATATGAAGCTAAACGTTGAAGTCGCTGAATGAATAGTAATTAAGATATGTGGGTATGACTATAATTTAGCGCATATTGCAAATACTTCATTTCTTACTTTAAAATGAAAGATTAGAATGTAACTTTTACGAAAATATCATTTTTTCTTTAAGGAACTCTCTGCTCGCTATTTTATAGAACTTCAAAGTTGCATTTTTTGGTGGTAATACTCTAGAAAAGAATACTGTTTTATACGCTGTCTTTTTTTGATTTTTTCACAAAAAGATGCTCTAAATTATAAGAATAGAACATACACTGTATAGTACTAAGGAAAATAGATTTGAAACTGTGAAAACCGCTGGTTTTTGGAAAAAAGGTTCAAAACCAACCGTGTTATTACACATTAGCTTATTAGCTGAAACAACAGTTCAAAATACATTCGTAAGTGATGGTATTTACTTTGTTAACTGTGTAAAGGTGTTGTGTTGTGATTTTTCAATGTCTTCTTGAAATTCCTTAACCATTTTATTCGCGTATTTACAATGAGATAAAATTTTTTGCGTTTATAAGAAATATTTAAAAGTACAAACAATTCTCAATGGCCATTTTATAACGTTCATTTCTTGACAGATAAGATAAATGATGTCCATTGTTGCCAAGTTGTACCTTTTTGGGGAGAAGTACGTAATAAAAGATGAGGTTATTTGCAAAATAAAAGTCTTAATTTATTGTAAATGGCTTGCTTTATGAGAAGTTGTCCCAACATTTAACCGAAAACTAGATGACATTTTGAACAGTAATAGATTATAACTATAATACAGAAAAAAACAATAACCGAAGTACTCTTGTGAAGAGCATAAGGCATTCTTCAAAAAAGTTTCTTTAGCTAACGCTATCGTAAGGCACGAGGTGATCATCCAATACTTTTTCTCAGTATTGGATGATCAATCAGCATTGACACTATTGTCAAAGTAATATGCTAAGGCCCAATTTCACCAACATTAATATTATGGACCAATGAGAAAATACCTTATCGAAATGCAATTTGATAGAAGCTGTCAAAGGTCTCTGAATATTAGTGATTTCTATTGAAATATTGAATAAAACAAAATGTATTTTGATATATGTTATAGGTTTACATTTAACAATCCGTTATCCCCCTCAGCGAATGGGAATGCGGCAAATAATAGGTCGATATTCTAGCTGTTAAATTTGGCAGCAGATTTGGACGTTTGTTAATGCATGGCACTCTCGAATTTACCAACTTCAATATATTGAAAGTTATCATTACATACCTGTTGAATAGTGTGGATTTGTCTATATTTTACAAGAAAATAGAATATAAAATGCATTCCATCCAATTCCTCATCTTCCTTTACGTCATAATAGTAATCATTTATTAATTTATGGGTTAATGAATTTCTTCAAAGCAATAAAAACGTTATGTCATCTCCATCCTAAAACACAGATAATATGTGTAAGACGTGACAATCCCTACATATCCCCCATAATGCAATTACTATGTACATAGACAAAAAATTATGAAAAATGTTTCACAAATAATGTATTTTAAGTCCAAAAATCATAAAAACTAGTAATGTTTAATGTGTGTCTTTTTGACTGGCGCACTGGCGGGGATACCTATCTGTCACTCGCAGGGTTGCCAAGTCTAACGACGATCACGTCCCGTGGTGGAGGGTGCGAAATGAATCTTTTACATTTGCTGGTTTTGAATTTTTTTCGTGAAAATTTACTAGGTATCATGATTATAAGCATCTTTGGTAGATTGTTCGATCCGGAATGGGAAAGATCTCCTATTTATGAAAATATTTTTGGTATCATCTAACCGTTGCAATCAGTGCACAAACACTGTGACATCTGATTTGTAGCATAACCCGCTGCCCTATACAACACAAATTTAACATACAGGTTGCCTAGCCGTGGGGATGCAGTGGTCGGGATGAATATCACGGCAGCAACTGATGATTTGGTCTGGTAACAACCTATGAAGTGAAACTCGCTAACTTCACAAATTTGAAGATTTTGTACAATTTCTTTGAAAATGATGAAAGAGATGTTTGATTTGGGAGGGTAATGTCGCAGCCAAATGGCAGTCACTCTTTCTGACACAGTCCGGATCGAAAGATGACGATACTCGTGAAATGTATTGATACTTCTAAATATAGGATCGTTTCGAACATCCCTACTGTCAAGATGTATAGCCTAAGGTACCAACGGAGCTATTTTGCGGCGTCATGGAAATAATTTTAAATTTTCATTTGCATTTTTTCAAGTGTTGTGCAATGGTTTTTGGAAAAAATGTTACGAATAATAAAGCATAGTAGAGTATATTTCAACAGTTGGCGGAACTTACTCTACTGGGACCAGGAGGGTGAAAAGGGATATTAATGCACAATCTGGCAACCCTGTCGCACCCTCACAAAATGGCCGCTGACAACCACACCGTGTTGTCATTGAATAGCATGGAATTAAACCTTCAGAGTATATGTTTTGTGACTGGTACCAACAGTTGACATATCCCACACATGTGTCACTCCCTGAAATGCAATAATCAGCTGTATTCAAATAATGTCTAATATAAATATAACCTAGAATGTGTACTCGCGAAAAAAGACAAATATGGCAAATTTTGTAGTTTTTTTGCAGGTTTTAGGTTTGCTGGTAGCTTTAAGGCATATATTTGGGAATTTCTTAATCGCGGTGAATATAGTGTGGATGTTTGTTCAGTTCCTGAACAACGAAAAATAATCAACTTTATGGATATAGATATGGATATCAAAAAACCTGAATGGTTTTGTGGGAATATCAAGGTGGTAGAGCCTGTCATCAAGTAGGTGCTTAATGGCTATATGCAAGAGGTTAATAGGAAAAAACACCCAGTATCGCATATCAACTGAAGAAAATAATACAAACATGAATGAAAAAATCAACAATAGTAATTAAAACATGAACTTAATTCAAAAATTAAACATTTCTTAAAATTTTGGCTGAATTATATGTAATTTCTTAATATTCAATAAGCTGGTGATGTTTCAATGACAATTTGCCATCTTATACTTTGACAGTATTTTGTTTTCAACATTTCATAGCTATTGGTTGCTAAAATTTGTTGATTGGAACTTGAAGCTCATTCGCTGTATCTGACGGTCTGTTACCCTATAGGTGGAGAATAACGGACTGTTGTTGGTGAAATTGGCCGTAAAACTTGCAGGCCACATCTAAAAATCGCATTTTCATGACAATCCTGTGCCGATTGCACATTTTTGCACTAGTATATAAGTAAGAATTTTCCAAACCAAATAGGTATACTACTATCCAAGATTTGGCAAAATCGCAACTAGATGGTGAGAGTTTGATAGTGATGGTGGTGTAGTGATGGGAATATTTATCTGAAATAAAAGAAATGACTACTTAACAATGAACTATTCTCATCATTAAAATAATGCAAAATTGCATTGTTGCGATGAACAGTGTTACAGTAATTTACAGTGTATGTTATATCCATATAATTTTGAGCAATATTTTGTGTAAATAAGAAAAAAACAGCTTATAAATCAGCATCCTATACGACAGTATTACCACCCAAAATGCAACTTTGAAGTTCTATAAAATAGCAAGCAGAGGTTTCCTTAAAGAAAAAATGATAATTTCGTGAAAGTTAAATAAGAAATGAAATATTTTCGATATGCGCTAAAGTATAGTTCAGCCGATATGTGAGTAGTGTCAGTATAACCAAGTGACACTGACAAACAGACCTGCGGATGAAATGTGACGGAACATGAATCTTCCGTTGAACCGTTGTCAAGATTGAACTTACGTGAACCCGGGTTTGCTATTGCTTTGGACAACTGGCCCTATGTAATAGAAGCGATTATTCTGTTATACTCGCTTTATGAGAAAAATACTATTCCGTTTCTGCAGTAAAGCAAGTGCCACGTGACTAAATATGTATAGAAAAGCATGATTGTCTGTTGCTATTGAGTGACATTATGAATGTTTCCATAACTCCACATAACTGGCACTATAACTGTGAAATAATTCGCAATTTTGGATAAAAACCAATGTCACTCATTCTGATCGTTCGCTCTGTATATATCTCTGTCGGTCTGTCTGTCTAAAGTCTAAACTATCCGTCCGCTTTATGACTTGGAAAGCATAACTTAGAATCTACTTTCCGTAGTTGCACTACTGTAATAAGAAGAAAAGATTGAGGTATTTGAAAAATGATCCAGCGACGACAGAGTCATCACCAAACAACATAAAATTGTAAAACGCTTCCATAAACTACTTTTTTTCAGTATTGGATGATCAATCAGCATTGAGAGTATTGTCAAAGCAGCTTTGGATGAATCAAAATTAAGAAAAAAATTCGACTATTTAAGGCTTTTTTGACGAAAGTCAAAGTGGTGAGTGAACGCCATCTTTATCATATCTATCTTTCCAAATGGCGGACTACCAGGCTACCAAGGTTGCGCGTTTCCATACATTGAATCGTTTATAACGCAAAAACACACATCAAAACGTTGTCGTATCTAAGTCAACCTTCTTTTTTTTAGAAGGATTTATTCAAAAATATGTAATAAAATATTTCGCTAAAAGAATGTTAAAATTTGACAACTTTTTTTAACGTTATATTCCATATTTCATTGCAAATTGAGATAGACTCTTCCAAGAGAAGGTTAATAAAACAAAATTGAAAAAAGCGTTCCGAATTTCGACCATTTAGTGGTTTTTTGACGGATTTCAAAATGACTTATGAACGCCATCTTGGATCATATGTATCCTTTCAAATGGAGGACTAGCAATCGTTTATATCTCAAACAATCAATTATCAAAACGTTATATGTACGAGTATGTAAGTAAATCTTCTTTATTCAGAAGTATTATTGTTATGTCTGTATATTCTGCCGTTAAAGTGAAGCGCTCGGGAGGGAACAGTCAGCTGAAAATGCTTCGCCAGCGACCTTTCTGGTATACTGAATATAACTGGAAGTGTCACCAATACAGCAAAATAAAGTGAAATTTGCATTCGCCCACACATACACAAAAAGGTAATTTGGCAAGTATTGTGTCCGTTGCTGTAAAGGCACTAATGAATTCCGCCGCTGTAGTTTATTATCACCACAGTATACACCCTACGAAAAGTGACTTCACTACACAGTGAAACCAGTTTCTTCCCATACTGTCCGCCAGTGAATAAAAGTGGTTAATAGTGATACAGAAAGATTATCCTTCAAATGTTCTGTGTTGTGCGCTTACGTTAAAAAGATCTTCACTATAATATGAACTACTTTTTAAAGATACTTATTTTCATAATTTTGCACTACTTTTCTCTTAGCATCTAGGGCAATATCAAAAAATATTTTATCCGTGCTTTCCGTGTCATATTTCTGCACATCGGCATACTACAGAACTTAGGTTTCTGTTCTTCATTCTTCATCCATGCTTCTGATTTTTTGATTAAAACTAGAGGATATGAAATCAAACCTTTCGAATCTTGCCAGTGGATTATGACAACAAATTAACCAAAATACAATCAAATGACCAATACTGACCTATGATATGATATATTGCGGCGTTTAAATCTACGTCATTGACATTGCATTAAATATTTAATTAAAAAAATACAGACATTTTCATGAATAACACGTGTTTACGACATTACAGCAATGGACAAAAGTATATAGACAAATATGAATATTTACCTAAATATCTTTAGAAACCGAATTCATACTTCATTGCTCCACAAACAAATGCGTTATTAGTAGGAAAACCAAATTTCTTGTTTTTACATTATCTGTAATGAACACAATACAAGTCTGAATATAAGCACTTTTTTATGAGGGACAAAAATATGTAGACAAATTCTTTTCAACATTAGTTTAGTACAGTTTCGTGATTAGTTTGTGTTCATCAAGTATTGTGGAATAAGTTGAGTGATTTTAAGACCATGCCGCATGGTCCAGAAATTTCTTTCGATGTGAAAACTAAGATCATTGAGTTATACAAAGATGGTCAACGTCAAGTAGACATTGTCAAAAATTTGAAGCTGATGCGTAAAGCAGTTTGGGCAATATTGAACAAATATAAACAAAAAGGTATCTTGGAAGCCTCTAAGAGAAGTGGTCGGCCTAGAAAACTAAATGCTAGATCAGTTAGATTAATAAAAGTAATTTCGTCCAAAGATCCGTTTAAAACTCCAAGACAAATAAAAGACGAAATCGAGACAAAAGGTATTGGCAGTGTTTCTGCGAATACTATAAGTAAAAGATTAAATGATTTGAAGTTATTTGCACGTCGCCCGAGTAAGAAGCCGCTAATCTCGAGGAAAAACCGTAAGGACTGATTACAATTTGCACGGTTGCATCTTGATTGGAGCATCTGTGACTGGAAGAGGGTATGTTTCAGTGAAGAATCCAAGTTCAATATGTTTGGATCAGATCGTGTTCAATACGTCCTGGTGGACAAAAATTGAACCCCAAGTACACTTTACCAATGACAAACATGGAGGCGGGTCTGTTATGGTTTGGGGGTGCTTTTCAGCGTTTGGGATGGGACCTTTACATAGAATAAATGACATTATAGATAAGTTTGTATACACAGACATACTAAAGCATGTCATGTTATCACATATGGAAGACAATATGCCTTCAAGATCAATCTCCAGCAAGATAATGACCCGAAGCACACTTGAAATATCGCAAAAAAATTCTTTCTGGATGAAAAAATACCAGTTCTCAAATGGCGTTCACAGTCGCCCGATATAAACCCCAATGAAAAACTATGATAAGCAAAGACGAGACAAAAATTATTCAAACAAGGATGAACTTTTTGCCGATTTAGAGCAAAAGTCGAGACAGATTGATGACTCTTATATCAAGAAACTTCTACAATCTATGCCAAGACGATGCCAGGCGGTGTTTGATAATAATGGTTATGCTACAAAATATTAACAAAAACATGGTTGGTTTTCTATAATTCAATGAACTTTGCTTCTTTTTTCTATAATTGTTTTGCTTTGTCTATATACTTTTGTCCTTCAAAGTTCCAGTTTTTTTCAATCATTTTTTTATTGAAGGGAGACTAATGCATTTATTTATGTATAAGTGAGTATTATGCTATAACGAATTATGTATACAGGTTGGTGTATTAATAAAACAAGTTAAAAAAGAAATACAGCACGATATTAATTTGTCTATATACTTTTGTCCATTACTGTATATTAACATAAATCATCGACAGAAAATACAAAAAAGTGCATATTTCCTATTCACCGAAATCGTTACTAGGTAGTTCTGGAAGTCTAAGCTAAACTAAATCATTTTAGCGACTATCTACTCGTATTTACAAAATCTCTTCTATTTTAGATTTGTAAGTCCTACTCAGCCTTTAGACTCGTTCTACATAAAAAACTTAGTTTGCATTTTTCTATAGGCAGAGTTTAAAATTCCTGGACTATTCCGATTAGAAATTTCGAAAAGGCAAGGAAACGATATTTGATAGATGCGCAGCTAAGTGACCTTTACTTTGGTAATGTAAAAATTCCTATAATACTCCGTGTAATACTCTTAGCTAATGACCTCTCGGGTGGTAGGAGGTGGACAGTTGCAAATGTTGCATGTTTGGTATCAGTGAAAGATGTGCTACTATTAAGAAGCTTCTACTTCCGATAGTTCTATCTGTTGGATATAATAGTTATACCATTGTTACTTGTGCGGCCGCTCAATCAGAGTTCAGAAATAATGTTCTTCGAAAAGCATGAGAACCACGCTCACTTTTTCTCGGTGATTCTACTCCATCGTTTTCAAGATTATAGGACATGTTAGAAGGAATATATGTATGATACTTATACGTTCAATTGGAATGACGGTAAGCTCCAGTTCATGGCAATTGGTCGAATCCACACGTCTCAAGTTTCGGCTCGCCCATCCAACTGCTCGATGACATCAGTAAATTGACTCATCTTGGTGGAAAAAGAATGCGCATACCTCAGCACAGGCTATGTTTTCCGCGGAAACTGACGATAACATAGGCGTACGACGTATATTTTACTGAGGATTGGCTGAGCTAGAAATATTTGAGACATTGCTTTTGCCTTTTTGTACATATAATAATAAATAAATTTAACGCAGCTTCTGCATCCTAGACAAGTATCAACGGAGACTGCATCACTAAATTGGATCTACCTTCCCCTACAAGTTAAAAAAAATGTGAAGGTTACGTCTATGGTATCAGTGAAAGACGTACTATTATTCAAAAGTGTTCGACCGCAGTAATATTATGCACCAGACAATGTTCACACATTTGCCATTGTAGTCAAGTGATTTCCACCAGTTATTTCATTCCAAAACATATGTTCGAATTTCAAGGGTATTAAAATGTTATCTCGAAATTTGAAGCAAATCCACAGCCTCGTTTCTAAAGTATTTGTCTCGGATAAATGTTATGAACTGTTGATTTTAGTAGTACTGATGTGCCCTCATATTGTTTCATAAAGGAAAACAATTGTAGAAATGTTTGAAAAATGGATCGTATGACATTTGGATTGTTGTAAGTATAAAACTGGAAGATATATCCTCTGTTCAGAACATTTAGCAACAAAGCTGATATACCTATATATCCTGTATCCTGACGTATTCGTGCGTTCCATATGGAGGCTGAATACCATTCACGTATAGTTCGATTTTATAGCTGCTAGGCACATTACCTGTAGTCGTTAGGTAGGCGGTTGGGGGGCAAATTTTACCTTCGATTGACGCGCTGGTACCACCTTAAGAGGTTTGAACATGATTGGTTCTTGCAAGTGACTTTATCTTTATAATCTATATACTTTGATTAACACCACATTCATCGCTTATCATCTTTTTATTATCCCTATAACTTTATTAATTACATCAACTGACAGACCGTGTTAATTTTGGGTAGTAACAACCCTGCCCGCACTAACATTTAATTGTATGTGGATGGGAGTGTGATGATGGATTTACGAAAAACACGTTCACAAATTTGTTGGATCAACATAGGTCAAGCTACCACATGACTTAGGGGGTTGTTTTGATTGCGCTTACTCACGAAACCACACTCGTTAACACTTTTCACTTTATAAATAAGATAAAATCGATAAATCAGAAATTAACTTAATTTTAGTTGATTCGTATTCCACTGGGAATGGGACTAACAGTTGGTATCGCAGACTACTAAAAAATATAGTCCTATCTACTCACATTCGGATTTTTGCAGACATATCGAAACGTCCTGAATCAAGAAACCTTACAGAAAATGAAAGTCCGAGAAACAACATCTCACTCATCCACATTCCCATCAAAATTTCAAACAGTATCTCACAAGATGCGTAACCGCTTCAATCATTATTCGAATGTATCATTGTGAGTTTTTGTATTGACGGAGTAACTTGTCATTCATTTTTATCCGCAGAGAATTTATTGCGTGTTTGTGAAGTTATAGTGGCAAGGCACTACTACGTACGTAAAATTATAGCCAAGAAGACGGAAAAACGGTTCATAGATAAGTATAGGTAATGTTTGTTTTATTCTAGGTTTCCAGTGGCGTAATTATTATTCTCTAACCCCTAGTTGTTTTGATGCTTTCGAATCTGATTTTTGCAATTTTTCATGCAATTTTCAGGCTTTGTTCACACCCGAATTTCTCCATGGCCTATCGAAATAAGTGCCCGAAACATTATAAGGTCTCTCTTGAAAATGAAGAGAACCGCGAAACAGCGTTAGCAGTAGCTCTTCTTCCTCTTCAGTATCAGAGTGTATATAACGACCTTAGAGGTCACGCTTGTAAATTCAGATAGCAACTACCATTTTTGACAGCTTGTACTAGACCAGACTGTATTTTCATGCGTGAGGTCAAGCGATCATGAGTGGTGGACTCAGTATAACCTACTGTAACGTCTGACAAGTATATGAGCACGCCGACAACGTGGCAGTCACGCATTTGTTTGAAAATAGGTTCTAACCAAGTTTTAGTATATCCTCAGTTTTCCGATTACATCAAATATATAAATTTAAATCTAGACCTACAAATGACATCTGAGGTCATTATCTAGGTCACATTTGAGGCATCGACCAAGTTGGCCTGGTTATGGTGTTCAGTTATTTAACATAATGGATCAAATTTTGCTGGGTAACCTTTTTATGAAATGAAAATATTTTGAAAATTATTTTTCTGTGTATATTTAAAAACCTATGAAGTATTGATCTATGAAAGAGTTGTTAGGCAGCGCGAAACTTGGCCATTGACCTAAAATAATTTAGCACCAATTATTAATTTTCTAAAAATGCTGTGATGATGAGTTTGTTTCTGGATGGTAATTAATCACCACAAAGTATTTAACTTGTGGCTGTTATTGCTTCTGTTATAAACATTTTGTTAAAAATTAAAGCTACAACAAATTGAGTATATCCCATATTGAAAGTGTTCTCGTGCTCTACCACTCTCTCTTTGAATAGTTTCATCAAGTCTTCAAAGTGTTTTTAATATATGGGAGTTAATTACTTTTTAAGCTTTGGCCGTTGTTACTCATCAAGTTATATTTTGTACATCTAGATGAATAACCTGTTCGTTTACCTACAAAAATAAAATTTTGTTGAAAATTCCGCCTATACAAGTATTCTTTCGAAATTTTAGATATAAAATCGTCTAACAGCCGACTGAAAGAAAATTGATTTACAATAAATTTTCTTTACTCGGTGGATCCGTGATTTTTTTAAAAGGGAGTATGGTAGCAGAGACCCTTTTATATCAGGAAGAAATTCCTATCATGTAAACTCAAATTTGATAAATATAATGAAGGGAGAAGGGCTAATTAAAATTATATATCTGCGTCACTGCGACTCATCTGCATCCATTTCAACCTTTAATTACCACTGTTGTGTCCAGCTCTGATCCTTAAATTACTTCAGAACTTTGTCACCGAACTTTGCATATAGTACAACTTTCCTTTTCTTTGTGGCTTCTCGTTCGAATATCCTCGGGATGTTGATGAAAGTATTCAAAGTTCACATAAAAGTTCACAGATGTTATATCTCTTCCTCGCTAGAAGATGCCAATGAATAATCTACAAATACACCTATTGCAGGCAGAATTGAGGGAAATTGTATGCCAGATGGAATACGGAGGTGCTTTCTCGTAAGAGTCCGTTTGGCTATATTTGTAGATTGACATTGGTTCTGTGTACATTATGAGGATTGTTAGGATTTGCTCCCCCTCCCCCTCTTCAGAATGTTTTGGGAGCTGATATATTTTTATTATAGGCACCAGCGATTCACAGGGACCTCCTAGCTCACGTCAATTGTGGAGTAAACACACCCAGCCTTACGATCAGCTGTGGCACCCTTTTATGCAAAGTTCCATCCTATGGCCTTAAAGAGAAGCTTTGCAGATGGGTGGCTGACTAAAATCATTAAAATATTCATCCATTTCGATAATCCCTGCTACGATTTGATTTTACTCTCTAAAATGTTCCTGAGTCCTTCGATTTATTTACTGCTTGGCTTTTGTCTGCGATATTAAATGAGTGAACCGTTCTCCCAGAATGATTAGATCTGGCCACCCTGCTATTATTGCGTGGAATAGTTCGTGAGCGAATTAATTCCTACAACTAGTACGTTTTAGTGAACGCTATCTATTGAACTAGTTTACCGAGATGAACTGCAAAGCACATCACTACTTATATGACGCAGCCCCACAGAGCAAACGACACATAACAGCTTTTACCCACAGAACTATGCTGCTATGTGGCTATCTAAGCCCTTGGCTACCTAAGATCTAAACATGGCCAGTGGGTTAACCATCTGATACATAATGATCTATTTTCTAAGAAACTCGTTTTCTGAAATCGTTAAATTTACTGACTCAAAGTGATGCCGTGCCCCCCGAACTTTCCATAGATCCGCCTTTATGGACATCAAATCTTAATTTGTTATTTGTAAAGCAAATTAGGACAAACAAATTGTGATAAAAGAATTCAATTAAAGTGCCACAATTTAGCATTGAGTAGCTGAAAACCGCCTTCTTAATTAGATTCGAGCGTTTTGATTCCCTTCTTTCCCTCATTCCGCTGTTTGGTAGCCTCCTTTAAGACAGGTTAATTAACTTTAAATTGGTCCGTATGCAAATCGCTCTGCTATCGTTCTCCCTCTTTCCATGGCGAAGTACGCAACGCAAAAGTGAGTAGTTGAGAATTAGGTTTTTTAGAATTAGAAAAGTAAATCGGTGAGACTACACTTTAGCGCATAAAGACCGATTTTTTTTTTCGGAAAAAATTAAAGTTAAATCTGTAGAAATGATAACTTTTTGAGGGAAATACATGTGAAACTATAAAAAATCGTTGTTTTTTGCAAAAAGACTCAAAACTAGCCGTCTATTAAGCTAAAATGATAACTCAAAATACATACCATAAATGATGGTATTTACTTGGTAAACTGTGTAAAGGTAGGTATTGGGTTGTGATTTTTCAATGTCTTCTTAACAATTCTTTTGGCGTATTTCCAATGAGATCAAAGTTGTTGAGTTGTTAAGAAATGTTTGAAAATAAGAACATTTCCCAATGGCCATTTTATAACGTTCATTTTATGACAGATAAGCTGTTCATTGTTGCCAAATTTTTTGAGAGAAATATGTAATCAAAAAATGAGGTTATTTGCAAAATAAAAGTCTCAATTGTAAATGGATTGCTTTATAAGATGTTGTCCCAATATTTACTGACCGAAAATGGGATGAAATTTTTGAACAGTATGTGCCTAAATAGTGGAAAATGCACCAGCAGCTCGCGTTGACATAAAACTTAGAAAAGAGTTCAGCGGTCATTGTATACTAAGTGACATATAAATCCGAACACCCAGTTTAAATGGTTTTATTTTGATAAAATTTTGTATAAGTACTTAATGAAGCATAATAAGTAAATGATAACAATTTCAAAATGATTGCACTGCTTTAAAGCCCTTTGACCTTTAATAATGTGTGGATGCACCCTGATGTGCTACGCATTCTCCAACGCGCCTAGGCATACTTCTGGCACGACCATCTTGCATGCCTAAACAAAATCGAGACTCGTCACTAAAGACAATACTGTTCCATTCCTGATCCCAGAGTGACCGTTGTCGGCACCACTCAAGGCGATTACGTCGGTGTAATGGTTAGAAGGCGACGTGGTGAAAGGAGGAATCCACAGTTTTTTGTTGAAAGACATGTTCATCACACTGTTGGAGTTATGGTTTGGGGTGCTATAGCTTATGGTTCCAGGTCACCTTTAATCTTCATCAAAGGTAACATGAACGCGCAGCGTTATATCCACGAAGTTCTAGAACCCCATCTTTTACCCTATCTTGACACCCTGGCAGATCCAACTTTTCAACAAGATAATGCCCGACCACATGTTGCAAGAGTCACAATAGACTTCTTTCAACATAATGATGTCACATTGTTACCATAGCCACTAAGATCTCCCGACTTATCCCCAATTGAGCACGTGTGGGATATGATGGGTACGAGATTGCTCAATTTGCAACGTCCTCCTCAGACTCTAGAAGCACTTCGAGAGGAGTTGGTGGTTGCCTGGAATGAGATACCACAGGAGGACATTGACCACCTGATCAGAAGCATGCCTAGGCGCGTTGGAGAATGCGTAGCACATCAGGGTGCATCCACACATTACTAAAGGTCAAAGGGCTTTAAAGCAGTGCAATCATTTTGAAATTTTTATCATTTACTTATTATGCTTCATTAAGTACTTATATATACAAAATTTTATTAAAATAAAACCATTTAAACTGGGTGTTCGGATTTATATGTCACTTAGTATATATAAAAATACTCAAATTATGGTTGTTGATAGATCGTTTAGCCATTATCTGATGTTTCCAAGAAGCACCATGTGGAGGCGATAGATAATAACTCCCCAATTCCTTCGTTCCTTCCATCATTAGGTATTCGCCTTGAAAAAGCCGAAATCTGCCTTTCTATTAAAAGCCTTTCATTCAGCTGTAAACGCTTCTAATAAAAACGCGAAAAAACAATTTCGCAAAAGCGATAATGCCTACGCCAAAGAAATACAGATCCAGGATATCGTTGAATTATGAAACGGCTCGGCATTCCTTTCTGACACCTCCACCGTCCTGACACTTTCCCTTCCCGATTTTTCAGTCAGCCCTAGTATCCAGTGGCGTTTGACGTTGCGACCTCGGTTATAATTGCATTTGCAAAACTTCGATTCGTCGATTTGGACTACGTCGACGGGTCCACCCAACATATCATCGCTCAAAATTATAGCTGAATAATGATCAACGACCATTTCATCAAATCATCAAAAAACATATTCAATAGCACACATTTGAAACTCTTCTTTTTAACCGCAATGTATATCTTGGTTTTTCATTATTTAGCAACTGGCAACAGCTACTTTTTCAGTAAATTTTCATATATATATATATATATATATATATATATATATATATATCATAGGAAGTAGTAATTTCACAAACCAAATCAAATTGTAATTCGCGTGAGAAATTACTTTACTATATTAGCCCACTACAACTATCTATGATTTGGCAACATTGCAACTAGATGGAGAAATTATGAGGATCATGATGGTGGTGTAGTGATGGGAATATTTATCTGCAATGAAATAAATGACTACTTATCAATAATCTATTTTCATAATGATGCAAAATTAAATTATTGCGATGAATATTGTCACAATAATATATAGTGTATGTTATATTCACATAATTCAGAATATACTTCTTTGTAAACAAGAAAAATCTAGCTCATAAAGCAGTGTTATATACCACAGTATAACCACCCAAAATGCAACTTTGAAGTTCAATAGAATAGGATGCTGAGGCGTACAAGTTAAAATATAATCTTTCATTTTAAAATAAGAAACAAAATATTTGCTATATGCGCTAAAGTGAAGTTCAGCCAGTAAATGTAATGAGATCACAACTTGTTTTGTAATTGTATGTATACTATACTATACAAGTTTGAGTTAACGAACGTTTTTGGGGCTAATGTACAGAAAAATCTGTGATATGTGAAATATGTCTAAAACGTGCATAGAATTGCCAATGTTGGGAGCGTGTAAACGTACCTGCTTCAAAAAATTGAGATAAACTCTCCCCACATACTTGCAACCCCCACTTCCAAGTTTTCTACTTATCAAAAATGATCAGGATCCTCTCAAATATCAAAATACGAAGTTTTTACTTTCAGTCCTTCTTCTCTGCCAACATCTACAAAGTTTTTGCGCGCTTGGCATAGCAGTAACATTGTTTAAAAATTTCATCGAAAGTACTTCTCAAGTAATAGGCAGATTAGCGAACAGACCGGCATTCAGACAGATAGACTGACAGACAGACCGACGGAAATGAGTGACATGATTTTCCGTGACGATACATGTCATATAACATGCAAAAAGATAATATTTCATTTTTGAAAATTTTCGGGACTGAAATGAAAATTAGATTTTTAATAACCCAAAAAGTTAATTTTTTTAAACTTGATTAAAGGCTCTTACTATGAGATAATCTCAGTTGGCCGTGACGCGGCATCAGCGTGATATACTTAGTGATTCGCCTGATTTTCGTATTGATATCATCTGATGGCAAAAGCATTGTGTATGTCGCACTTGAGCAACAGATAAACCAATACTTTGATATGTCATCACTAATTCAAAAGGGTGGTTTCTATTAGGAAGAATTGACTTTTTAAGTTTTCTAAGATCTAATTTTCATTCTCTTGTTTTGGCCACCATTCTTATCAAAATTCAGGATAAAACATACTAAAGTAGGCCTCCGTTACAAATAATATAGCAAAGGCAAAAATGCGACGAAAAATTGTATTAACTCATTGACCCATGTATCATTTTTAATTTTTTATGCAAAATTTGGCATATCTCAAAAAACAGTTAGACTTAGCTCTAGGAGGATATACCTGAAATGTTTTAGAATCTCGCATAGCATTCAAAAATTTAGTAACATATGTAAAACAAGGAAGCCAGAATAACCGGAAGTACCACAGTTTCTCAAAATGTTTTAGCTATATTGCCCCAATCAGTTATAAACACACATTTTCATAATTGTAAATGTAGAACTCGTAGACGTACACCTTCAGTATTTTATGACATAGGACGAGCAGTTACAGAAAGAACCGTGAATGGAAGTTTCCAGAGGCTTACTGTTAGGAATTAGATAAAAGCAAAAGTATTATTTACTTTCGACTTTGTTTGACTCAGCTTTATTAGTTTCATCTCTGCCGTCTCCTCCTCCAGTATTTGGAAGCAACATGTTGGACTCGGCGAAAAAAACAAAACGGTGATTACAAATTTCGAAATGTATACGACATTAGAAAGAAACATTCTGTACTGACCATACTCGTACAGCTACAAAAGTGATTGATCAGGCTTCAGGTTGGAAGCTCTTATGTTTTATCAATATTTGTGTTAAACTAAGAAATGCTAAACATGCTTTGAATATCCACCGTCTACATGGCAACTTCGTAAATTTATACTATGATTGCGTCTCTTAAAACTCCACGAGAGATCCTTATGCAAGGATGTTTCCTGTATCAATATTTGGCGCTTCCAGCATAAAAACAATGCCTTTATTGCCTGGGGTTGTGAGGGTGACCAGATCAATAAATTCCATTTACAGTCATCACTTACTTCCCACACTTCCCATCAAAGGGAGCGTTTACATCTGGACACCCAACTGGGTTACGATATAAAAGGAAGAAGGTATGATGGATGACTGAACACCTTTAGCTTGGGGTAATCCAGGAGCTATTGCATTAAGGTGTATCAGCGTAGCCACCCTCGGCGGATTTAAATTAGATCAACATCCCTTGGTTTTCATGTAATAGGTAATAGGTATGTCAGTGAGGTTGCAGTTTCTAAGAAAGAAGAGTATTACAGCGAGATGTGTGACGTATTATTATTACTTTTAATTTTGATTCATAATTTTAGAAAAGGAATTGATAACACATTGATTTAAGAGAACTGGACTCCAAAGGGGTACCTTAGGGTTTTGGTGTTGCTGATCTCGATGCCGACGTCACAGAATCCAGATCTTGCGGTATTTGTTTTGCGTAGTGTGGTCTTCCAGTGGTTGTGTCTAGGTTAAATTAAGGCCATTTCAAGCTCAACGTTTGCAAATTTGTTTGAATCTACTTGAAAAGGTTCACCTGCAGGTTTTAGGCTTTCTGAATCAAAATTTGGTAGTTGATTTACCCGGCTAGGTTATCTAGAGGTTATTTCTAGGTCGCATTATGGTTGTTCCATGAGAGTATGTGGATCCTACGTACGTGTTCGACATTTTTTACCAGGCTAGGTTACCCAGAACTTATTTCTATGTCAAATTAAGGCAATGCCGTGTGTAAAAATATCTGAATCTATCTGATAACTTCTACATGCTGGTTTCTGTAGTAGCTGAATCCGAATCTGGGGTTTGTTTTTAATCGGAAAGTTCATCCAGAAAATACTTCAAAGTCAAATCAGATGAGCTTGACGGCTGAACAAACGCCAGGTTTTGATTCAGCATCCAAAAAACTTCAATACTCGTATATGTTCTTTAAGCATTTTTCTTAGATTTGACGTTGAAATGACCTTGAACCTACCACGAAATTGAGTCCAGCGGCTGAAAAAGCACTAAAATACCCCTATAGGGTGCAATAATAACTTTTAAAGCAGATGTTGACCTGTGTAATCTGACTTAAAGTTTTTGAACCGTTTAAGTTCTTCTAAAAGCTAGGCCCGAAAATGTATCGTAGAATGTGTTATATCGGAAATTGTGTATGTTCTGAGCTTCATGCTGCAACTTGCGTAGATTTTAACTTCAAAGGTGAATTCTGGGAAATGTACTTTTTCAATAATTATAGGTATACGTTATAAGGTAATGTTTCTTACAGGCTGGTTTCAAGGTAGCCTCTCATTAAAATTTCTTCCATCATGAACAGCATCAAATTACACTGTTTGCTGAACATATGATTGCGCATGGGGTTGAAGGTTCAGTTTTGTCAAAAGAGAAGACCCAAAATATACAATATAATTAGTCGAGTAAAGATTCAACGGTTAATAACTTGTAAACAAAGCGACGGTATCGGTAACGCCATTGATAATTACTGGTGATATAAGTAATATTTGGCAGATCGTTTGCCACCAGGGTACTGCAGTGTCATCGATTTGTTTATATGTCTTGAGTTATGTTCATCTTCTCTTTATTTATTTCAAATTTTGTTACGTATTAATACATTTCCTTACATGATGTTTCTCTTTCTCTCTACCGGAAGGTTAAGTGTAGTTTATGGATAGGTTTTTCAGACATAAGGTTTTACTTCTCAGCCCACGGTCTTCTTTATGTCCCAGAAGCCGTGAAGTAACTTTAGCGCCTGCCATGTAATGGGAGATTTTTTTGCTAGTATCTTCTTGGCAACACTGTTTTTGACAGATGACGCGTGAATCGTGTCTTGTGTCATTGTCAAACTTGTTCAGTTTGGACTATAATTTAACCATGAATCGACTTACGAACGAACAACGCTTGCAAATTATTGAATTTTACTATCAAAATTCATGCGCGGTTAAGAGAGTGCATGGAGCACTGCTTCCAAATTATGGGCAATCTGGTCGGCCTACTAAGGGAGCTATTCGGAAGCTTGTGACTAAGTTTCGAACCCAGTTTACATTATTGGACATTAAACCACCAACACGCAGACGTAGAGTGAGAACTGAAGAAAATATTGCGGCTGTATCCGCCAGTGTTAGTGATGACCGTGAAATGTCGATTCGCCGCCGTTCGCAGCAATTGGGCCTCTGTTACTCCACTACGTGAAAATTTTGCGACAGGATTTGGCTGTAAAACCTTATAAGATACAGCTGGTGCAAGAATTGAAGCCACACGACCTCCCACAACGTTTCCAATTTGGTGAATGGGCGCTGGCAAAGTTGGAGGAAGATCCACATTTTTATCGAAAAATTGTGTTCAGCGACGAAGCTCATTTCTGGTTGAATGGGTACGTTAACAAGCAAAATTGCCGCATCTGGAGTGAAGACCAGCCAGAAGCATTGCAAGAGCTACCAATGCATCCCGAAAAAATCACTGTTTGGTGTGGATTACGGGCCGGTGGCATCATCAGGCCGTACTTCTTCAAAGACGACAATGGCCGGAACGTAACTGTGAATGGCGAGCACTACCGTGCGATGATAACAAACTTTTTTTGGCCCAAAATGGAAGAGCTGGACTTGGCTGACATGTGGTTTCAACAAGACGGTGCCACATGCCACACCGCACACGAAACAATGGCCCTATTGAGAGGCGAGTTCGGTGAACAGTTTATCTCACCTTTGGGGCCCGTCAACTGGCCGCCTAGATCGTGTGATTTAACGCCGTTGGACTATTTCTTGTGGGGCCATGTTAAGGCTAATGTCTACAGGGATAAACCAGCAACGATTGACGCACTGGAAGGCAATATTGAAGCATTTATTCGTGAGATACCGGCCGATATGTTGGAGCGAGTGTGCCAAAATTGGACCTTGCGCTTGGGCCATCTAAAGCGGAGCCGCGGCCAACATTTACATGAAATAATCTTTAAACATTAAATTATATTGACCGTTCTATCGACTCAAATAAAGATTTAATCGTTTTTTTCAAATTTTTTGTGTTTTTTTTAGAATATACCTCTTAAAAAATTACCCGTTATAAATTAAGCTATGTTGAATACAATATGGAGAGCAACACAACAGTACGGTTAATTTAATCTCAATTCTAGTTAAAAACTACTCTGAATTTTTCATGGTGGCCTACTGTTGGGTAAGTAATTGCGAAAATTTTCGAAAAAGAGATTACGTTTTTTGGAGGTAGTCGTAATATGACATGAACAATCATGTCACTCATTTCCGCCGGTCTGGGTGTCTGTCCGCTAATTTTATCACTGCCCTATAACTTCATAAGTACCGGAATTTTTGCACCGTGTTTGCTGTTTTTGAAACTCGGTTCGGTAGTGGCGGAGCTAGGGTCAAAAATACGAAAAAAATAAATACCCTCATACTTCGTTTTTTGATGCTTCAGAGGCCCCTTATAATTTTCAGAAATTTTCTTGTAGGGGTTGAGGGTTGTAGGGGGTGGGGGAGGGTATATATAATTTTTTTTGCAGCTGTATATCCATACACTTTGACCGCATTAATTTTACACACCTATCAGTACGTATTTCACACATCATAGATTTCCCCGTACATTTGCCGCGACGCAACCTTCATCCGCCGAGTGCTGTCTGCTTATCTGATTGACTACTTCGAGCAGGGAAGAAACTAGCGTTAACGTGTGGGTACCTTGGAGAATGATCTAAGAGTATGGGTCTGTTTAGTAGACTTAATCTTTTTTTTGTTATACATGTGAAGCTAGTTCAGAGGAACTAGTTTATGCCAATTAGAGTCGTATTTGAACTGATGAACGTTGCGTGGAAAGTGCAGAGTCAACCTACTTGACGGCATTTTTTATATGTATTAGAGCTTAATACGCATTCATGTCCCTTGACGTGTTCTATAATTTAATGCTCAACGGCAGAGATACACACGTAAATAACGACCAGGTAAAGATATGATTGAAATTCCGAGTGTTAAGCTCTAATTCTCAACCGCAGGACACTTTTATGCTGTAGGACAGTAAAGTGACTTCAGCTACAGCTATCTTTAAATTGACACTTGTCGATTCACCAGAACTGTCCATATTTATTTGTTGTTAGACAAAATTATTTGGCTTGTGTGACTATACGCAATGAACTGAATGCCGCCATTTTACTCAAATTGACGTCATTGCAAATCCAATAAGGCGGCATCCTCAAAATGGCGATTTATGATTATGATATGGGTATCAAATTAAAAAGCTGGTTGATCCTAAGTCCAAACATCTAATATGACAATACAATATTGCTATGATATGGAGGTAATGTGTACGTTTTAATAGCATGAGGGAAAAAGGGTGAAACATGTTTTTATTTTAAAACTTGAAACGAATGACATTCATTATAGCTAAAAGATTAAAAAACATAAAACATCATATTACGATTATTTATTATTTTTAAATTTTTATTTCGTTTTGTTAACAGCTAAAGAATAAAAGTTTATTTTTAAACATGTATTTTTTCTTCTACTTACTGAGATCAAATGTGGTCACGTGAATACGTCTCAGTGCGCGAGGTCGCTACAAACATAAAGATTGAATTCTATTATATGTGTTATTTATAACACAACATATATCTTGTGATTGTGGAAAGTTACAATATAACATCAACATGCGTGACAGCTGGTGTCGCAAAAATAGCTTACCTTTAAATGCTATGAAGTGCAACGTCAATTATACCAGCAAAACGCAAGCACTCGTATTTGGTTTTAATATTGGTGGTGTGCCTCTCAATCACTCAAGCTAAGTCAAGGATTTAGGTGTCATTTTTGATAGTAAATATTGCTTCAATAGTCATATGGACATAATTATTCCTGAGTGTTACAAAAGATTGGGCTTTATTATATGTTGTGGTCGTGAGTTACAAGACATTATTACAATTAAGCTTATTGATCACTTGTTCCTTCAAAGCTTGAATATGCATCAATTGTTTGGCAGCCTTCCTATAACTTCTGGATAGATAAACTTGAAAATATCCAGCTAAATCCAAACTAAATTACCGAAATTTCAAGGCAAATGGCAGTTATCCGTCAATTATCGACCCTAAAAAATTTCAGAAGAAGCCCTTGATCTAGAAAGTCTCAGGGAAAGCGGTGATAATTTTGTGCGTGATTTATTGCATACATTTACATTTACTTTTCTTCTTCTTGTTCCACGTTTAAATTCTAGACAATTTGATACTTTTTATTTGCCTGCCCCTAGGTCCAACATCTTGAAGTCTTCTCCACTATTTTACTCTTGTGGTAGGGCTAATGACGTTGCAGAACAATTCTATATATTTATCTGAGGTTTTGCTGGTTTTTTGCTTTCTTATTTACATTATGATATTTGTAAATAGCAATAACATAATTATGTATTTTTTTTGTAGTTCGGGCTGTGTCCTGCTCTGTAAATGGCTGTTGCTGTTAAGCAGTGCATAAATAAAGAAATAAATAAAATAACTGAAATGAAACATACCTGTACTTTATGATTTTATATAAAATTAACTGTAAACTACAGTTAAATAATGGAACAGAAAAGGCCGACTCGTCGTATGCCACTGAGTGCGGCGAGATCCCCGCTCGCGTACACAAAGGCATACCACATTAACAGTGGCGTACGATAAATTATTTTTATTCCATTGCCATATTTGACTTTAATGAAGGAGCGACATTCAAACAGTGCACTTACTTGTCGTCTGGACAACTGTTCACGCAGAGACCATGGTCGTCAAAGTTCTTGCAAGCATGACAATGATTGGGCGAGAAGTTTTGGGTACATCCGAGGCATTCCTTGTGGCAGAATTCCGTATCGGTCACTTGACACGTCATCGCGTTCCAGCAGTAACCTGCAACAAATACGTTTATCTGTTAAGGTTCACTTACAATGAATCATTTAAAGAATTTATTCCAAATTCCGTATACAGACGTAAATAAAATCAATAAAAAAATCAAAAAATATAAGTAACAACAACCAATATCTTATCGATATCTATTAAGGCCAGGCCAGGTCAGTAGACCGACTGGGCTATTTAATATTACAACGGGAAAAGAAACCGAAGCAAGCTTTCTACAGACCAGAGTACATAGAAAAATGTTCCCTTGCCATGATACAGGGTGTTATAAAAACTCTAATCTTCTGATAAACCCTCTAGGTTCAGAAACTCAATATTCTTCAAATAATGGCGACTTTTTTGGGCAACAAGAGTTTTTATGAGCACTGAAGTAAGCCATGGTAATTTGACAGTGCTGACTACTGACAAACAAACCTCGTAAATTTTTTCCATAGAAAAAGTTATGATTACTCCAAACAGGTCAAGAAATGAATATGTTTATAATCAGGGAATTATAGATTAACAAGTAATTAGTATAAGAGCTAACTTGCCACATGGACTATTTTAAAATAATGGCGTCAAGTAGACGTATAACTTCTAGTACAATATGTAGTGCAAAGACATAAAAAAACGTAGGCTTTGTCAGAACTGTGCACTATTTGAACTTGACTTGATTATTGACCAATGCTTGGCAGATAGATCATAGCCATCGTAGAGACAGTACGGCAGTGCAGACGTAACGAGAGATAAGTCATTCAGTTTTGAGAGCAAATGATCTACGATGTGTAAAATGTCTAATAGGTGTGTAGAATTACCGGAGTTGACAGTGTATTAATGCAATACATTCTCCTCCATCCCCCAGAACCCCGTACCCCCCAATTTTTACCTCTGAAAAATCTATCAAAAAATCATCAAGATCATTTGAAACGCCAAAAAGCGACGTTATATATATATATATATATATATATATATATATATATATATATATAACTTTCAATGATAAGTTTCACCAACTTCAAAGTGTTTCCAAAGTAGCACAGGATATTTATATAAAAAGAAAACTTTAGGACTTCACCTAATTATTCAACAAATTTTCTCTACAAGATATGTTCTGACGAAAATCTTACAAGAGAGACATGCTCCATGAAAAAATTAAATAGAAGTTGCTAAAAAACTCAGTGGCCCATAAAATATTTTTGATGTTTCTCCATTATGGGTCAAAGTATCCCAGTCTCAGTTTCATCTTGCCAGGAAATATTTTGATTTTTTTTTATTACTACTAACTGAAAAAAAAAATCTGATGCGATATTTTTGTCTGTTGTTTCTATCCCAGCAATATTACATTACTGTTGTTGAACCACACTGTATACTATGTTTAAGGACCAACAATCGTATAAATTGACAACCGTGGGGTTTAAAGTCATGATTTTTTCGCATCGTATACTTTACGGTGTGCTGTTACATGTCAGTGACGATATTATTAAATATTTATTGGATTCATTATCAACTCGTTAAAAAGCGATGCACTAACAAGCATTTCCGTCTCATCAAAGTCCATAATTGACATTATGGGATGACATAAAGAATGTATATGTAATTGTTATGTCGACACATTAGTTGATCACCCTGATCAACGAAAGGAGAAGAGCATTCACCCGAAGTAACTGCATAAAAAAAACTGCATAAAACAACTCTAAAGTCGGGAACTGACATTTTTGCTATTCCTTGTGTAATATTCTCTAGACTAATGCTTAATTTTCATCACTTAGAAATTGGGAAAATCCATCAAAAACACTCAATGATAATAAACATTGCATAACAGTATATGCTCTCGATTTAACAACGAAACCCATTCCAGACTCATGAGTGTATGTGTACCAGTATGTCATCATCAAATAACAGACTGCAGATTGATTACAATAATTGCTCTCCTGAGATTTTTTTCAAGGTTCGATATAGGGTATCGGACGTCCATTTTTTCTTGAAAAAGATATGTATATATATATACATATTAGGTGAAAAATTAAAGCTTCCGCTTTTTGTTGGGTACTTCGACAAGATTTAAGCAAAGAGGACTCTTTATACTTTTTTTAATTCTCTCTAGCTTTCAATGGACTTTGCCATCATCATCAGGAGCTGTAATTACAATGATAACAGTAGCAACAAAGGTGTAAAATGAATTTAAATTGACTCAACTTACAGTAGTATGTGAGAATGTTGCTAATTGTTGTTTTCGTATAGGATGAGGGAAACGTCCAGTAACATGGTGAGAGCTGAATAGGTTGCACAATAGTCAAAATTTATACAAAACATGACAAGAACACGTTAAAAACAGATTAAAATTATTTTAAAAAAATTAGAACATTACATCGTGACACCACCTGATGATTGCACAAATTAGTGGTCATGGAATGATGAATTGATGAGTGACATGAAACCCTTTGACAGAAGGCCGAAGGATGTCAATGTCAGTATTGAAAGATGGAACGAATTGTGGGCGTGTTCCAAAAACGTTGCCAAATTACTTCAGATGAAGAGATTTTCAGAATTTTATGATGGAATTTGTTAAACCGACCAGAGGCAGTTGAATAAACTATATTATTATTAATGGGAATTTAAGTTAACAATTATTAATAAATCGTGAGGAGAGAATTATTATATTTTGAGTGGAATGAAATTTACTGGTGGAAACGGCCAAAACACAGATTCTAATTATGGTTGTGAAGAGTTGAAATTTGGGGAGATATGTAAGTTCTCCAATTTTTCGCAGTTTAGCAAATATGAGTAAATGACACTCAGTTGTTTAACATCTGTCTTTTTGTTGATACAGTTGTTATTCATGAAAATGTGGGACATTTCCAGGAATAAACGTTTGGAAAGGTGTTTTTCTTTATCAAGAACTTTGATACTTGTGTAATTCATAGAATGCCCTGTTGTGTTAACATGAGATGCTAGAGCGCATCTTTCAGGATGAAGCCTAGCATCACTTTTGTGTGATGTAATCCTTCCTTTAAGAGATCTGGAGGTCTGACCTATGTATATTTGGTTGCAGTTGTTGCAATTGATGGAGTAGACTGTGTTGGTTAAGCCAAGCAGCGGGACTTTGTCTTTCATTTTTGAAAAAATGCAGTTTATAGTGAGGACGGATTTGCAAGCAATTCGAAAGTTCAAAGGACTGCACAATCTGATCAGCTTAGGGGTCAGTTCCTTGATGTAGGGCAGGACAGCAAAACCAGGTCTGGAGTCCGGGTTGGTGCTAGTACTGTTGGGATTGATGTTATTATTGGGAATTACATCAGTTCCGTTATTAGGAGTTATGCGACTATTACTTGCATCACCAGAGTTCGGCAAAATATTGGAAGGTGAACTAAAAATGATCCTGTTAATCAGACACTTCGGATAACCATTATTGATGAACAGTATTGATAGTTTACGTAAATTTGAGGTGTGGAAGGTATTATCTGAGATGCTGATTACCCTTGTTTTCATCTGTTTTACCAAATTGATTTTAATCCCTAGCTTATGGTATGACCTAAAATTGAGAAACCGACCTGAGGCCATAGGTTTCTGGTACCAGTCTACCAATAAACTGTTGTTGTTGGTGCGAATGGATCAAGGAACTGACCCCTAAGCTGATCAGATTGTGCAGTCCTTTGAACTTTCGAATTGCTTGCAAATCCGTCCTCACTATAAACTGCATTTTTTCAAAAATGAAAGACAAAGTCCCGCTGCTTGGCTTAACCAACACAGTCTACTCCATCAATTGCAACAACTGCAACCAAATATACATAGGTCAGACCTCCAGATCTCTTAAAGGAAGGATTACATCACACAAAAGTGATGCTAGGCTTCATCCTGAAAGATGCGCTCTAGCATCTCATGTTAACACAACAGGGCATTCTATGAATTACACAAGTATCAAAGTTCTTGATAAAGAAAAACACCTTTCCAAACGTTTATTCCTGGAAATGTCCCACATTTTCATGAATAACAACTGTATCAACAAAAAGACAGATGTTAAACAACTGAGTGTCATTTACTCATATTTGCTAAACTGCGAAAAATTGGAGAACTTACATATCTCCCCAAATTTCAACTCTTCACAACCATAATTAGAATCTGTGTTTTGGCCGTTTCCACCAGTAAATTTCATTCCACTCAAAATATAATAATTCTCTCCTCACGATTTATTAATAATTGTTAACTTAAATTCCCATTAATAATAATATAGTTTATTCAACTGCCTCTGGTCGGTTTAACAAATTCCATCATAAAATTCTGAAAATCTCTTCATCTGAAGTAATTTGGCAACGTTTTTGGAACACGCCCACAATTCGTTCCATCTTTCAATACTGACATTGACATCCTTCGGCCTTCTGTCAAAGGGTTTCATGTCACTCATCAATTCATCATTCCATGACCACTAATTTGTGCAATCATCAGGTGGTGTCACGATGTAATGTTCTAATTTTTTTAAAATAATTTTAATCTGTTTTTAACGTGTTCTTGTCATGTTTTGTATAAATTTTGACTATTGTGCAACCTATTCAGCTCTCACCATGTTACTGGACGTTTCCCTCATCCTATACGAAAACAACAATTAGCAACATTCTCACATACTACTGTAAGTTGAGTCAATTTAAATTCATTTTACACCTTTGTTGCTACTGTTATCATTGTAATTACAGCTCCTGATGATGATGGCAAAGTCCATTGAAAGCTAGAGAGAATTAAAAAAAGTATAAAGAGTCCTCTTTGCTTAAATCTTGTCGAAGTACCCAACAAAAAGCGGAAGCTTTAATTTTTTCACCTAACTGGTCTAGACGACAATGACCACGTCTCAAGTTATATATACATATATACATAAAATATGGTGTATCATATTTTTTCTTTGTTTTCAGTAGGGTTATCCCGTATACATTCCGGTTAAAGGTTAAAAAGATATATATGTAAGAGCCCAAAAAACCGCACTGCCTTAATTTATGGTCCATAATTTATTGCTTTCATGGTATCTAAAAAGTCAGTGGCCTAACAAGTAATAATAATAATTTTTATTGGAATGTATATACATAACAAATATAAAAACGACAACATTCCAAAAGAAAAGAGGATTGGCACGGCCATTTTTCATCTCCCCCTAAAAAGTTACTTTGATGAGCGTTTATCAAACATCAACAGAGTGATTAGTATTCACAACAAATATTATGCACAACACAGTATATAATATGATATATTATAGTCTGAGTGTTAATGGAAGATAGCGTAGCAAGCGCCATAAATTTAATTTATTTATTCAAATCTTTGTAACAGTAGTAGCACTTTTTCCATCTCATTTCTGAAGTTTTGGAAGGAAGGTGCATCAAAAAGCTCTACATAATGGTTCAGTAAATATGGTACCGTGTAAGTAAAATATTTGTTGAATTTAGACGTTGTATGAACTGGAATATTGAAATAGGCATTGGTGCGTAAGGAAACTTGGCGGAGTGAAGATCTCTTCTCCAAAGCAATAAACAGATATCTAAATATTTTACATGTTTCTCCATATGGATCAAAGTATCCCAGTGACTACGCCTCTGGTTCGGTTTGACCATGAAATATATTGATTTTTTTATTACTACTAACTGAAAAAAATCTGAGGCTACATTTTTATCCGTGCTTTAGATACATCTTTTAAGGTAGGGATCCATTTTCTTCTTGTTAATAATAATATTGCCACTGTTTTTTGAATCGCACTGTATACTACGTAAAAAGACTATCACTTGTATAAATTGACATCCGTGGAGCTTGAAGTCATGATCCTTTTGCATCGTATACTTATGCTCCATTGTTACATGTCAGTAACAATATTATTGAATATTGGATACCTAATACAGATCCATTATCAGTAGGTAGGGTTTGTCTGTTCTAGAACGCCCTTGAGAGTCGACCTTGGGAGCCAACCTTGAACGCATATTTAACCTCGAAATGTGACCTTGAAATGTAACCTTGAAACATGGCCTTGAAATATGACCTTGAAATGAAACCTTGAAATATAACCTTGAAATGTGACCTTGAATTCGTGAGTGGTAGACGGTATGACCTTGGAAATATGTGTTTAAATTAGTGCAGCGCTCGGAGAGGAGGCAGTCGTTAGCAGACAGCACGAATCAAACAATGAGTGCAAGACAAACATTTAAGTTGCCGACGGTGTGGAAGGGGAAGCCGGTGGCGGTTATACGCCCATTCAACAGAATACATCCTGAAGAAGAAAATTGGGACGACCCATGGCCCAGAACGCATATGGGCACCACACCGCCGCATCAACCACCTGAGTCCAGAACACCTATGAACACCACACCGCAGCATCCTCCATCTGGGTCCCGAACACCCATGGACACCACACCGGTTAGCCGATATGGAGTCAGGAATCCGGCGCCGGAAGTGGCAGTGCAAGAGAATTGGGATGATGAAGCAGGTTCTAATTCGGATCAGTTGATTCAGGTGCCCATGCAGAGAAGTATACCTCCAGGCATGGGTCGTGGTGCGAGACTAAGATGGATTATACAGGAGAGAAGGAGATTGCGACAGGTGCAGTAGTGAAGGAAGCAGGGTTTCAGAGGGTGGAGGTATTGTTGGCAAACGGAAGCAAGGTTTAAGAGAGTGGAGACAATGTTGGTAGAAGGAAAAAGTAGTGGGGTGACTAAAAAGTGCACCAGCAAAAGTAACATGTGCAATGAAGGTGAACATATAAGTATTATTCCAAAGACCGTATCCTTCAACGAAACAAAAAACAAAATACATATCATGTATGCATGGCAATATGCATATAGAGAAGCTCGAAGAAGTAACGGGGAGATGGCAGATAGATGTAGGTTTCAAAGGCGAGTGCAACTAGTCGAAGAAGTGTTAAAAAAATACTTGACAGTAGATTATAGGCAAACAGTGTTTACAGAAAGGTTTAAAGTGTAAATTATTAAAGTTTAGGTATGTCTGTGATATGTATAAAAGTAGTAAGAAGTAGGTTTAGTAAAATTGCGAGTATGTAATGTAATGTAAAAATAGAGGGGAAGAAGCAACGCTTTGATGTATTTATAAAATAATAAAGATTGTAAGATAGGAATATTGTGTAGTGTTATGTGGGAGGAAGGGGTAAAAAATACATTAAATGAAGAAACATATGTTTATTGACAAAAATTATGACATGATGAAATTTTCATACAAATGAAAAACGTTAGACATCGCACACATGCAAATATCTGTTGTATGGTAAAAACACTTCGCCGGTGAAGGGGTGAGGCGGGGCTGCTCTTCAAGCTCGATTATTGGTTTGCTGGTGAAGTTTCTCAGGTAGGCTGCTTTTTCACGTCCTTTCACATAAATTCTGTCTGCCCCATCCGCAATATGTTTAATAATGTTTCCAAACTTATGTAGGGGTGTAAACCCTGAATTCCAGGAGATACCATGGTAATTATCAGTCAACCACTTCGCCTGAATCTTCAACGGTGGTGGCAGCAGATCCCAAGGAAAAGGAGCTTTGAAAATATAATGACATAACCTAACACCATCATAGGCGCAAAATTCTTTTGCGAGAAATTTATTATTTTCAATTTTAAATCCTTGAACATCCAAAACGACACTCATATTTGTAAGTTGGAGAATTTTGTATATAGAATGCGTCTTTGACAATAGGAATTGAGTGCTTCTTTCAAACTTTGCAATTTCTGATAATACTCTCTGAGAGCTTGTCTGTAGGATGATGTCATAATGAGAATGAAGGAGATTTAGTCTGAACAAAGATATTTATATTGTGATTGGTCATGATTGATTAAGCTCTATCGCTGTTTAAAAATTTTGGTTAAAGGGTTGTAGGTGAAAACGCGATCGTGTAGGATGAGACAGTAAGCAGATGTTTCCGGAGGAACATTTTCACTTGTCTCAAATTCAATTCGCATAACCACCGATCCAGATTGGATACTTTCCTTCTGTTTAGAGCAATCAATATGTGTGATAGGGGCAATAGAAAGGAAATCTTTTGGGGAAAACAGAGGTTCATTTTCACTCTCATAATAGGAGGAGCGGAATTTTGAGTATATTTCATACAAGAGAGCAAATTTTTGGTTTTTAAAATCCAAAAAGAGATCATTATATGGGAAGCGGTCGGAGTTGAGGAAAACCTGAATATTGGTCAACCTGCAATGATCAAATTGTGACATATTGGAGGTAGATACTTGTTTTTTATTAGTTTGAAAGGCTAGGATAACATGTCTAGGGGTCTCGAGCTTCGTTGTAGTTTTGACTGGCCAGGTGTGACGCGTTGTTTCAGGGAGTGATGGATACTCTACTAGTTCCCAACTGCGAAAATATAGTGGAATTTCCATGTTTTTGTTGAGAATTTTTGTAAGAGCTAGTTGCTGAGGAATGTCAACAGATACGTGGGGTACTCTCCACTGAATCTTATCAATCCGAATTTTTGGTTGTTCGGATGTAGTAGTTGCTACAACAGCATCAAGGTCATAACTACTACGGATTAATACTAACTCCTGTTTCATATTGAGGAGAATTTTTCGATAGTCTTCAAAGAATCCCATCCACATGCTTAAAGGAATACAAACATTGAACTTGCCAGACTCAGAAATAAAAGTGTCTTTTGGGAACCAGCCAGCATTTTGCAAGCGTGAACTCTCATTTTCATTAAAAGACGGATACCCTTTAAGGGTGGAGGTAAGACCAACATTTCGAACGGAATCCACTACAACTCCGTTCAGTTCATAACGGAGCTCACGGAACAGAAAAGCAAAAGCGTTATTGATTAATTGCAGAGTTGTAACAGTAGTTCCATCAGCGTTTTTAGTAGTAACAGCAGTTCCATCGGCTTTGGTTAATTCTCCTTCGAGATACAAAAGACTTTGTAATGGGAGGATATAGGCATCTAGTTCTTGAACAGCAATGCGAATGTCATCGTTGTAGTCAAAGTTGGAATTGATAAAAGGTTGATAAGTGTGATACTCTAGTTCTGTAATAGAATTATCAACAAGAGGTTTTTGTGTAACGTTGAGAATACTCATCCTACAACACGTGAAAACCTAGATTTTCCAAAAATTTTCTATTATCGTTAGTAAGTTGCAATGTTGATTGTTGTCGAAATGATCTTCTGCGTATGCGGGACGGCTTACCACTAATAGATGGTTTCGACTGACCTCGCTTTTTATAGGGAAAAGAGATCGGAGGCGCGTAATATCTAATGCCCATTATTACCGGATCGTAAATGAAGTCGAAGTGTAATGGTCTCGTTACGAAAATTAATTATGTGACCGTCTTGATCAACAATGTTGACGGTAATGGTTGTGATTGCTTTAACACTCACTGGGAAATATAAAATATTTTGAGGTGATTCAACGATTTTATACCCGGGCGAAACAGAGGGAAAAAATTGATGGATAATGTGGCTTGGCACACCGTTGGAATATGAGCCTGTGGCTACATTGCAAGCAACACATATTGAATTCACTTTCAAAATTTGCACAGGAAAATCAGACGTATGTCTAATGATTGGGTCAAGACGTCGAGGTTGAAATCCGAGAAGGGATGCAATGGTACCATTCTGTGAAAAATCAATCGTAAAATTGGCTTTGAGAGAAACTGTTGTAGAATTCATATGAGGTGTAATGCTAATAATTTTCCCTTCTGGGAGATTTTGATGTAAATAATCAATAATATCTCGAATTTCATATGCGCCTGTAGGAAATGTAAGTAGTTCATTGTCACATGGAAACTTATTATTAGTTTCGTCTATATTGGGAATAACATTGAAGGATTCAAAGTTGCACAACCCGATTTCATAGTCCACATTATCATCAAGATATAGCGGGGATTAAAATGTGATTGGAGAGTGGAAGAAGTTCCCGACAGCGTAAATGTGAGGGACGTCATTACTGTAGAACGTTTGAATTGCAACTTCTGTATTAGGAGTAACAGTAAGAAATATATCGAAAATTTTAAGCATAGCTGTCCACAATTGTGAGCATTAAACTTTTGTATTGGAGTATAATTGTATACAATGCGAACATTTTTATCACTGCTACCAAAATATCTTATCAGCTGCAGTGGAGGGCGCAGATTCCCATATGAATCAAAGTATGAGACAAGATTGCCATTTTTCACGTATGCAACCCAATGAGTCCCGTCGCCAGACGAGTCATCCAAATTAACAATTCCACTTTCACAAGTCTGTATACCCTTTGGTAATTGATCTTTCATGAATACTCCTCGAAAAAAAGGAATGTTAAGTTGTTTTGCAAAGTGAAGTAGTTCAATATCGGAAAGCGCATGGGATGGTAGGTGCCTTAGCAGTTTTTTTTGTACGGTGCTAAAAAAAAACCCTTTCCCGTGGGAGAAACCTTGCGAGAGGCTTCTAAAGCCAAGTTATGACGCTTCTGTTCCGCAAGTTGTGACTGATTGGCTTTAGCATCATTGACAGCTTTTGCAATGGAGGCAGCACCACCTCCAAGAGCTCCAAGAGACCCGAGTATAGGTAGAAGTAAAGGTAGAAAGCCACCTGTTTTCGGTAGAGGCAGAATCCGCAAACGTCGCTTGGAACGTTGCGATTTTGGTGATTTTTTCCGCAAACCCTTTCCCATCTTGTTCAAACGTTTCTTTCTTTGTTGTGTACGATGTTTTCGCAGGCCAAAACCCATCTTTTTTTTAGCTCTCATTGCTCCAGCAACTCCCAAAGCTGCCATTCGTTCTCCAAAAGAGCTGTCGGATGCGAAGGCTCGCTGTATAGCTTGATCAGCCAAAAGTTTGTCCGCTTGTTGACGCGCAGTGAGACCTTTCTGCTGAGAATAGAAAATGTCGTGTTGTTTGCAAAATTCGTCAAGTGGATTTATACCAACATCTCCTCGTTGAAGACGCTTTTGCAGTTTGGTTGACGGGCCACAGAAATTGTAACCTGGGATGTGGGCTTCGAAAGGGAGATTTTCTATTACGTTGGAAATGAGGCCGCGACCTCGCACGATCGGTGTCTGCTGGAAAGTACGTGTCATGGTGGAGTGCACAATCATTATATACTCTTATTACGAATAGAGCGGGAGGTACTATATATAGGAGTCCATTTGGATGGCTACTAGTAATCACACAACATCATGAGAATCAAGCAGACGATACCAAAGCTTCAGGTAGATAATTACGATGGAATAGTGCAAGAAAAAACGTTCCGAAAACATGAAAGTGTGTTCAATGGTGCTTCTAAACGGGCTCTAATTGTTGGTAATAGTGGTGCTGGAAAGACTAATATCATGATCACCCTATTAATACACCCTCACGGATTACGATATGAAAATGTCTATTTGTTTTGTAAATCACCCTACCAAACAAAGTATCAATTTCTTCGCTCAGTTTTAGAATCTCTAAAAGAGATAGGATATTACGAGTACACGAACGGTGATGATATTAAACCTCCAGCGGAAATCGAATCAAATGCGATTATGATTTTTGATGATATTGCATCATGTAATCAGGATATAATGCGTCAGTACTTTAGTTTTGGGCGACACAAAAATACAGATTGCTTCTACCTGTGTCAAACATACACAGCAATTCCCAAGCAGTTATTAAGAGATAATGCAAATCTTCTCATACTTTTAGCACAGGATGCATTAAATTTGAAGCATATTTACGATGATCACATTAGCTTGGATATGTCGTTTCAACAGTTTAAAGATCTTTGCTCACTGTGCTGGCAGGAACCATACGGTTTTGTTGTGGTTGATAAAGATTCACCCAAAAATAATGGGAGGTATCGGAAAGGTTTCGACAAGTATGTATACCTATAGTGTGGTATATAAAGAGCGTGTAAGATTAGCAGTACCAGTGTTACGCCAGCCTCTCCATAATACGTGATATGGATCCAAAAATTGCAAAGGAATTGGTGAAAGCCAGACAAGCAGTCAAAGAAAAGTATCGAGCATTAAAGTCGGATATTGCCCAATCGGAAACCCAATTGCAAAAGCAGTGGAAACCTATATCGGAACCGCTGCAGCAGTTACTTGAAAAAGTAGAGCCAGTCAAAGTAAAACCAGAGAACTGGAAATTCGAATCTAAAACATCAACACCTCAGAAATCACCACTTTTACAGAAATTAACACCGACAAATATATACAATAGATACCTCCCCAGTACTACAAGTTTCCTTGAAGACACATTCTCTAACCTTCCCGAGCACTCTATTTTACAAGACGTTTCCGGGATAGAAGAATCACGTCCCGATGCTACAGTACTAGAACGAGAACGTGATGTTGACGAGCAAATGATTGCTCACACACGGGAAGAGTTTCGGCGCCTAAGCAAAACACCTGGTTATCAAAGTTATTTAGAACAGTTCCATCCATTACCTCGTCAATATATCGATGAGTCTATACGGGGGGATGAAGAGAATTTTGATCGATATCACGGTATAACACACGATTGGATCGGCGAAAAATTAAAATTGGGGAATACCCCAATAACCCTCGAGGAGTCGGATCTAATCTTAGACAATATCAGATATCCAGGAACGCCAGGTCTGTACGAGTTGTTGTTCAAGAAAGACCCTCGTGGATATAAACAGACCGATCTGGAGCACTACATGGATATGCTAAAACGGACCAATGCATATCGACGTAATTTTGATTCTAATTTACAAATTCAAGGAGTAAACACTTTCAAGTATAAAACAATAATTCGACCATATTTAGTAAAACACAATCTAATAAAAGTATCCGCTGAGGGTGCAAGCAAAACGGGGTCTTTTCAGGAACCGGCACCTCCTAAAGCTCGACCCAGATCACAATCATTCAAACATGTAAGGGGTGGTATATTAGAGTATTCCCCGAAACCAATTGAGTATGTGTATTTTGATGATCCCAATGAGTTGGTCAATCGATTGCGCTTGCTCATCGCTTCTGCGTATGCTGGTAATAACGGGCATAATAATGAAATCATGTCTATAATTGAGGAGTTGCGCGAATTAAAAATTATAAAATGAAGTTTTTTTTTTTTTTATATCGAAACAGCCGCGCAGGCCAAAGCCTAAATGCCGGAACACCGCGGCTGCTATGATGATCCCAAAGAAATTTTGTTAATACGATTTTTGAACTGCCTAAGGTTAGTAGAACTGGGAAAAGCTTCCTCCCGTAGATTGTTCCACAATCTAGACACCCTCGGAACAAAGGAGCGGTCGTATCGGCCAGTTCTGGATGTACGAAGTTTGACACGGTTAGGATGGGACGCCGAAGTTAGGCGGGTCTGTCTGGCAGGCACATCGCGCGGCGGCATCATGGAAGAGAGCTCTGAGGAGCAAAGCCCGTTGGTGTAGCGATAGAAAAGAGCTAGATCGCCGACGGCCCGCCGGTGCGAAAGAGTCCCGAGACTGTCTGTTAGAGAAGAGTCATCGATCAGTCGGACCGCCCTCCTCTAGACAGCATCGAGCATGGACAATGTAGTCGGGGCGGCAGCACCCCAAATGTGTGAGCAATACTCGAGGCTAGGCCTTATCTGGGCCTTGTATAGAGTGAGAAGGTCATGCGGAGAAAAGTACTTCTTAGCCCTAAACAAATAGCCTAGCTTTTTCCCAGCAGCTGCAGCTATTGAAGAGATGTGTTCGTGCCAGATCAGTTCCTCGGTGATCTGGACTCCGACCAGCCGAAATGAATGGCTCTTTGGTAGAACTTGACCGTCCATCGAAACTGTATGAGCGCTAGGACGTGTTTTGTTCGTCAAAGTACAGTACTGTGTTTTGGAAGCATTGAACTGTACAAGATTGTTGCGTCCCCAAGCAGTGATAGCTTCCAGGTCTCTTGTCAGAGAAGAAGTCGTCGCTAGTCTTCTTTTTTCCAGCTCAGCGGCAGACATCGGCTTGTCACTCTGAATTCCTGCATGTAGAGTGCTGTCATCAGCGAAGCTGTGGATTGGGTTGATCGTGCAGGAAAGGAGGTCGTTGATATGTAAGAGAAACAGTGTTGGAGCCAAGACCGATCCCTGGGTAACATCCGCGTTGACGTTGTGCGATGAAGAGGAGAATCCGTCAATTACGACGGATATCTTGCGGCCAGAGATAAAGTCAGCCACCCATCTGCAAAGCTTTTCTGGGAGGCCGTAGGATGGAAGTTTGCTTAAGAGGGCAGCGTGCCACAGCTGATCGAACGCTTTCGTGATGTCAAGAGCAACGACATGAGCCTCACCATGAGACTGGATGAGTTTACTCCACAGTTGCGTGACGTAAGCTAGGAGGTCCCCTGTGGATCGTTGGTGCCGGAAACCGTACTGCCTGTCGCTAATCAAGCTGTGACGTTCGAGGTAGTCTAGAAGCTCGCGATTTATGCACCTCTCCATCACTTTACTTGTAACAGAAAGCAGAGCTATAGGCCTGTAGTTGTAAGGGTCGGTTTTAGATCCTTTTTTTGGGATGGGCTGTACATGAGCAAATTTCCAGTTTTCAGGGAAGGTGCCGGATTCATAAGATATCTGAAAGAGACGCGAAAGAACTGGTGCAAGCTCCGCTGCACATCTCTTCAGTACAATGGCAGGAATCAAGTCCGGACCAGAAGCTTTGTTGATGTCGAGCGACAAGAGCACTCGTCTTACGGTCGTATGCCTGAATGTTACCTCCCGCATAGTGTGGGGAACCCTTTGAATTGACGGCACTTGGGCGTTGGTGGGGACGTCCATGATGGAGTTGGCAGCAAAGATCTTGGCTAGCACTTCCGCCTTGGCCTTTGAGTCGAATACAATAGTTCCATCCTGACACGTAAGTGGTGGAAGGCTACTGTGGGAGAAGTTCTTTTCAATCTGCTTGGCCAGCGTCCAGAAAGACCGACTGCCATTGCGCTGCGACATTACCCTGTGCCTAACTTTTATATCATGCTGGTTTTTGGCATTGCGTATCGCTTCGTTATATTTGTTTCTGGAGGCGACGTCGGCTTGTCTGTTCTCTACAGTGGGGTTTTGTAAGTAGGTTCTGTGGGCCTTGATCTTCTGCTGGCGAGCAGTGTCACACGATTTGTTGAACCAGCCGTTGGGCCCTGGTTTAGGAACTTTCACTGTGTGAGGGATGTATTCCTCCATTCCGACGTGGATAATTTCGGTTATTGAAGAACAGACAGTCGACGCATCCGCGTCAGTGAAACAGACATCTCTCCAAGGAAAGCTAGAGAAGAAGTCTCTGAGCCCCTCCCAGTCGGCATGTCCGTAATGCCAAGTTTTGCGGCCTGTGCGAGTTTCTGCTGCCACAGCGGCTTCTGACCGAAACCTAACCTCCACAACACCGTGATCTGAGTTACCCAGGGGGGACAGGACAGCAGTGCTGTAAGGGGCAGGATGCGAGATCAGAAAGAGATCCAGCAGCCAGCAGGCTACTGGCGTGTGACGAGACGCGGGGGAAAAAAGTAGGGCTCGTCACCAGCTGGGTCAGCCCTTGAGTAAGAGCGAACGCTTCGACTGCACGACCTGCTGCATCGGTCTTATTTGAGCCCAACCAAAGCTCATTTCGGGCATTGAAATCACCGAGAAGAGCTACCTCTGAAGCGGGGTGATTGACGTTCAGGAAGTCGATCTGGACGGCGAGGTATTCGAGTAGGTCATCCCAGTTATGGTTCGAGGGAGAGCGATAAAGGCAGCAAATATATTTGGGTGATGTTTTGGAGTTGAGGCGAAGCCACAGAATGTCCTTCCGGTCTGATTCCAAAGAAAGATCCCTGGAGCAGGAAAGACTGCTGCGGACAAAAGCCACAACTCCCCCGTTCTTTCTTAGATTGGAGTGCACCTCGTAGTTTGGGAAGTTGAGATGGTTAATCGGTGCAATCTCTGAGATTTTTGTCTCCGCCAAGAAAAGCACGGCGGGACGATTGGATTGCAGGTAGTGATGAACAGCATCAATGTTGCTGTTGATCCCGCAGATGTTCGAAAAACAAATTTTATCTTCGATGTTGTTCCCTCGAGCCCACCCTCCACCCGGACATTCCGAGAGTGGAGTGAGTTTACGTCCGGAGTTTTTAGTGCTCGAGGGATCCATCATCATTAATTTCTTTGTTTTGGTAGATAACCGACTGCATAGCTTAGGTGTGGAATAATGCGGACATTTATAAGACACCCTGGGAAAAGCTAGCGGGTCTACCACCTTCTTTTTACGTGTTAGTGATGTTAAATAGACCTAAAGTGGCCCGTTGACGGACTTGTACCGCCACCCGGCAATCGGTACTGAGGTATTCCTTAACGCGTGCACAATCACTTGGACGGGAAGAAGTTGTATACTAGTATACAACAACTTCTGGAACAAGCATTTTCCACGGCCCTCGCTCAGTAGGGCGGAAAATGTTACGTGTGTCATCATAAAACAACAGACGAAAGTACATATTTCTTCTACCGTATCCCAGACTACTAGAAAATATGCTCATTGGTGATTGGTGATTAAGATCAAGACTACCAAACTGCACTTTACAATAGAAAAATTGTCATTTTTCTCATGAGATTTTTTCTAAGATTTGATATAAGGTCTCGGACATCCATTTTTTCCTGGACAAGCTATCTCGGAGAGTAAGCGAACAAGCTGTATATATTTGAAGTATTATATTTTTTATTTAACGTTATTGGGGTTATCTCGTATTCATTCCGATACTCGATCAAGGTTACCAAAATATGTAAAAACGAAAAAACCGTGTTGCCATAAATTATGGTCCATAATTTATCGTTCGTTTTGTTTGTTTTCTATCAGTCTGTTTTTAATGCCAATGTTATGTCCTTTTAGCACAATTGACATTGAGGATCTATGGCTATATCAGGAAACAGATACACAGATAGTCCAGGGGCGTGCTCTCAAATGTCGATTCGCCAATGTTGCATTCGAGATAGCAAAGTATCGCGAGACGGAATCTGGCGAAGTTAATACCATAGGATTATAAATGACGAGTTCGAGATTCTGTTCACCGTTCGATAAAACGGTAGATAACAATGTAGGAGTATGAGTTACTTGAAAATACCTTCGTTATTGAATTCCTTTTTCCAACACACCCGTCTTAATAAAGTCAAATAACAAAAGTGACAGCACAGAGACAAACACTGACAAGAATCACGAAAATAAAATTCTGGTGTTGCATGCGAGAATATGTCAAATGCGAGACTTGAGAACACACCCATAGATTCCAAAATGTCCAACATAAGTATTTGAACAAAGTGTATATACAGGGTGACTTTGAAGTTGAGTCATTAATTTTCAGATAATGATTGTAGAAGGAAGATAAACCAAAATATGTGTGTAAAAATAAAAAAAAAATAAAAAAAAATTACCTTGTTTTATAAAGTATCCTCCCGACAAGTATTTCAGTGCGGACCTGTATTTGATCGTGAGGTCTTGGAGCACCGGCATGCCGTTCCCTGTGAGGTCTTAAGTCACCTGATTCACGAGACCGTTGTACTACATTAACAAAGGCACGAGGGGTTGGTTGCACTCGATTGGGAAACCGATCCGCATAAACATGTGCCATTTTTTATCTCGTTTGAGCCACGCAACAGACACCACTATTCACTCACGCGTTACCGACTGACACTGACTGTATACAACTGAATAAAATAATTGTAAAAACATCGTTCCAAATTTTTTCGCTCTTTTGTTTCCGATGCGATGAACCGATAACGCGGATTATATCCGTTGTTGCCAAACACGAGCACATAATATTATTATTGAGACAGGGCGGTACTCAAACTACCAAAGGGCTATAACTTTGTTACTTTAATTTTACCAGAAAAATGGTAAAGGAAAAAAACATTTCTTTTGATCAGATCTACTCACTGTTAAAATAAATGACTCAACTTCGAAGTCACCCTGTATAGAAGTTGGTTTCGGTGCCTAATAGTGAATTCAGAGCAGGTAGAAGGAGACATTCTATTATTTGTTTGTCTCCGAAATCACATAGTCAGCAGTCAGGGTGAAAGTTCATACAGGGTGCGGCAGAGAGGACGGACGTTTTTGGGATGGGTAGTACTCTCCGCCTCCGTCTACGAGAGAGAGGGGGGTGCCCTTTGACTCGTGAGATCCTAGCATTATTTTACCAGTTGTCGTTATCGAGCCTTGGACGGTGGAGCACCGCGTTTTCGCCTATGATTGCTTCGTCCGAAATAATGAGTCAGTCATCGTCGCCACTTCAACATTCATCGGAATAGAGCTGTTCCCTCTCGAAACACCATCCTTCGTTGGGTTGAATCACTTCGCAGGCGTGGTGAACTGATCAACAGAAGACCAAGAGGAGCGCTGCGAACAGTTCGAACTACTGAAAATGTTGAACGCGTTCGACAGGTCTTTCTTCGCAGTCCGACTCGATCTGCCCGGAAACATGCTGCTGCACTTCGCCTTAGTGATCGTTCGGTAAGGCGAATTTTGCAGATGGATCTTCGCTTTCACCCCTACAAATTGGCCATTGTGCAACAGTTACAGCCCGGAGATTATGCACAACGAATGAACTTCGCATGCGAGATGGAAGCACTGATCGATCAAAATGAGAACCTTTTTTTTTATATTCCAGCTACCACGAAGGCCTAAGACCTAAACACCCATTGGGTACCATGGGGCTATAGGGGGATAAGGGGAAAGGGAGGGGGGACGCCACACGGACTATGGCGAGGGAACACGTGTGCATGCAACATGCACACATTCTGGCTCCGCCTACGAGATCCGCCTGGTGGTACCTCCACGTTCGACAGTCAGAGACCGTCTACCACCTACGGACAATCACAACACCCATAGCCAAGAGAAAAATTTCTCCTGGGACGGGACTCGAACCCGCACAGCGCACGGCGACTGATCAGAAGTCCGAAGAGTCTACTACTGCGGCCACCGCTGCTGCCTGATTTTGTTAATGAGTGACGAAGCCTACTTTCACCTAAACAGCATGGTTAACCAGCAGAATTGTCGTTATTGGGCTAATGAAAATTCGCAACAGTTACATGAAAGACCGCTGCACAGCTCAAAAGTAACGGTTTGGTGCGCTGTATCGCAAACTTGCATCATTGGCCCTTACTTCTTCGAAGACGGTAATGGTCGTGATGTTACCGTGAACTCAGAGCGCTACGTCGACATGATCACCAACTTCTTTCTTCCTGAATTACGACGGCGACGTGTTCCAATCCGACGTGTGTGGTTCCAGCAGGATGGGGCGACCATCCACACAGCCCGAGCATCCATGGACGTTATTCGCCCTCTCTTCCCTGGTCCCCTTATTTCCAGGTTTGGCGATGTTCACTGGCCTCCTCGGTCCCCAGATTTATCCGTGGAAGTCGCCCAAGTTGAGAGAGCGATGTTGGAGAGAGTCTACGCGAACTTCCAAGAACGCCTCCAGCACTGCATCAACGATTTCGGCCACCACATGCCTGATGTGATTTTCCACACTTGACTGTCTCAAATGCTATTTCCTTGTGAACCTGATTCCATCAAGTTCGAGTAAAAATTAACTATTTTAGTATTTTTTTAAAACCGTCCATCCTCTCTGCCGCACCCTGTATAAGTTTGCTGCCAGTTTGACATTTGTTGACATTTCACATGAAATTTATATTTTTCGGTGTAAACATATCTAAGTGTGTAGGTTCCATACAATTCGACTGTCCCAGATAGGTGCCGAAAATATAGAAAGCTTCTGTGGAATGCAAAAGACCGTTTAAACTTAAACGTTGAGCTATTACCTGAATAGTTGTGACTTTTGTGTGAATTTTGATCAAAATCAGTCCCCTTTTTGTTTCTTTGAGTACTCAGTCGGATCGGAAAGGTCCAACTGGAACGTCTTATTTACCTACTTCAATTTTGAATCTAAAAGTTTTTAGGAAAGGTTTTTACTTGCACATTATAAATAGTAATTTTATGTTCTCAGTTTATTGCCACGAGATTCTGGTGAGGAAGCTAGGTATTGTAATGTGCATAGGTGTACAAATACAAGCATCGAGAAAAGCATTTTTATCTGTGCCAGAACATAGAAAAAATTATTCCGAGCCATACCGCCAACTTCAGTTGGGTTGTTGCAAAGACTTGAGCTCGAGTTACCAAAATATAATTCTCCATGTTATGTTAGATTATGTTAATTGTTTACTTAGTAGTCAATTCTACATATGTAGTTTCATTCATTAGCCAGAAAAACATTGGGAATTATCAGCATGAAAACCACAGGAAACTTATTTCAGAAAAAATGGCGTTAGTTAGCTATACTTCCCACGGCTTTGTAACAACTTCTAGTACAATTTTCCATGTGGTGCAATCGTATCAAAAAGTTATAGGTTTCGTCAGCAATGCACTATTTGGGCTTTTCATGAAAAAAAATGCTCTCAAATTGCAGCAATGAGCGATTCCGTTAACGGTAGCCTTATTTCTTCGAAGCTCTGATATAAACTAATGTTCAATAATTGATTATATTAACTTATGATACGTATTTATACTATTCAACTATATATGCTATACTATATAATATTACCTCACGAAAACAAGTATCATTAAATTACACTACAAGCATAACGCCCATATACAGGGTGTTTCAGTTTATTGTTGCATAACTTTAAGATTCGATAGAACTTTTAAAATTAATGCATAAAGTCTATATAAACATGGGTCGAAAAATGCGTGGCTTCCGAAATTTAGGGTGTTTAAATTTACTTTTTAAAATAGTTTTTTTTAAATATTTCGAACAATATTTGATGTGTAACAGTGAAAAATTGGTATACAAGGGTTTTTTGGTACGACAAAACGAACTATGGGCATAGTAGTTTACTGTAGCCGCTAGAGGGCGCTCTCTACTGTACCTGTAGTGTATTAAAATGACCGAAAAATTTTTCTTAGTGCAATTTTTTGCTTTTTGAATAAAAAAAATGATTCTTCGCACTTTTCTGCATAAAAAAGCTCTCCCGTGATTTTTTGTTATGGTTAGCCGTTTTTGAGATATTTCGATTTTTAAGGTTCGATGCATTTTTAATTATTTATGGGAAAATAATATTTTTTTTACATTTTTGATTTGGGCATTACAAGTAATTAAGATGATCGTTTAGATTGTGTTTTTAAACACAGCAATAATTCCTAACTCCAAATAAACACAAAAACAGAATATTAATTTGTTTAATTTTCCAATATTATTTTTAACAAATTAAATTAATTATTTACAACTAAAATGCTATTGGATAGTTAGAACAAACATACAAAATCTAAAGTAGTTGCTCGAAATGTAAACCCAATTGTTCAATACACAATTCACATCTACGAATGATCGAACGTGGTATAGCATTATTCAAATAAGGCCATATTTCATCATATGCATTCCTGATTCTGTCGATTAGCATATCTCTTGTGGTTACGGGAGTCTGGTACACTTTTTCTTTTAGAAATACCGACACAAAGAAATCTAATTTCTATTTAGGTCAGGGGATCGTGGAGGCCAGGCGACTGGTCCTTCACGGCCGATCCATATTTCTGGATAATTTTCGTCCAGCCAGTTTCTAACTATTCTCGAATAATGAGGTGGACAACCATCAAGCTAGAACCAGGCCATTCTTCTTAAATCTAACATAACATCATCCCACATATTTGCATGTTCAGCCTTTAAAAATTCCAAGAAGGTCGCAGCATTTAACCTTGCAGGCAAAAGGTAGGGTCCAAATAGTCGATTACGGTAGATACCAATCCACACATTCACACTAAATTCATGCTTAAAATTTATTTCCCGAACTTCATGCGGATTTTCATGCGACAAAATATGTTGATTATGAAAATTTACCACTCCACGTCTAGTGAAGCATGACTCATCGGTCCATAAAACGTTACTTAAAAACTCCCTATTATTATCAGTTCTATCAAGAATCCACTGACAAAATGTGATTCTTCGTTCTCCGTCCCCTGGCTGTAGTCCTTGCACAGGTTGCAAATGGTAAGGACGTCTATGGTCATTTCTAAGAACACGGTGAACATGGCTTGCTGAAATTCCCAAGGCACCAGAAACTCTCCTAACACTTGTGGTCGGATCTCTATCAAACTCACGCAGAATCATACGGGTAAATCTGCGCTGACGAACATTTATGTTTTGATCCCTTTGGAGATTTCCAAAACCATTTTCAATTATTTGGCGATGCACTCTTACAAATACTGAGCGAGTTGGATGTCGTCTGTTTTTAAATCTTCGTGCGTATTATCTGGCTGCTTCTGCTGCGTTTCCATTTACAAAGCCATACACAAAATGAATATCCGCTAACTCTTGATTGGAGAATAAAAATGGCATTTTTATAAAACTTACAAGAAAAAACAGGTAAAAGAAACTAAATTTCGTGCATTCACAATTGCAAATAAACGTTTCAGATTTCAAACGACAACAAAACTAATTGTCAACTAATTGACGTTTAACCTTATTCTGCTTTCAATTTCAAAAATATTTGCAGGCACAGCCTACTTCTAAAAATTATCGAGATACTGACTTTTTAACGTTATTTTATCATAAATAATTAAAAATGCATCGAACCTTAATATATAATATCGAAATATCTCAAAAACGGCTAACTATAACGAAAATTCACATAAGAGCTTTTTTCTGTTGAAAAGTCCGATGAATGAGTTTTTTATTCAAAAAGCAAAAAATTGCACTAAGAAAAATTTTTCGGTCATTTTAATACACTACAGGTACAGTAGAGAGCGCGCTCTAGCGGCTACAGTAAAACTATGCCCATGGTTCGTTTTGTCGTACCAACAAACCCTTGTATACCAATTTTCACTGTTATACATCAAATATTGTTCGAAATATTTAAAAAAAAAAAAGTATTTTAGAAAGTAAATTTAAACACCCTGTATTTCGGAAGCCACGCATTTTTCGACCCATGTTTATATAAACTTTATGCATTAATTTTAAAAGTTATATCGAATCTTAAAGTTATGCAACAATAAACTGAAACACCCTGTATAAAGACATTATCGCGCCCTCGTCGTAAGTCGCCGCACCGCTTCTCACCTGTTTTTATTGGCCTTGCTCGGATGGAGTAGCAGTACTAAAGATACGATATTTATAACCCACTGGTGCTCGGCAAGTGCTATCGATAGACGATCCATTCGCTGGAAATAATGTACTCTTTAAGGGCAAATGTACGGGGAAATCTATGGGTGTGAAATATATCTAACAGGTATGTAGAATTACAGGGGTTGGGAATGTATTAATATACTAACGTCTGAAAATTGGGGCATACCCTCCCCATCACCTCAACCTACCCACCCCCCAGTTTTTTTGTCCCAAATGATTATTTTCCTCTGGAACGTCAAAAAATGAAGTTTAAGCGATTCTGAATTTTACTTCCCACGGTACTGGGCGATATATGTTTTTTTACGATTTTTCTCCGAAAGTAATTTGCAGAATGTTAGATTATTCCTGTCTATGCATCGAAAACGTCAGCGTTGCTTGGGATCATTTTTGGTAAAGTTTCATTTATTGCCTAGACAAAACTTGTCCCTTAACCAAAACTAACTTAACCTATACTGACTATAATACTGATTGGATTGACGCCAGTATTGTATCTGAAAGCAATTCTTTGAAAGACCTATTTTGGTTATCAAAAAACATAAATAGTCTGGAGATATAAAGGAACAAAAAAAGTATATGCGTCAAAACTTCATCTGAAGAAACAAGAATTCTTTTAGAGAAAAATCGACTTTTCTATCAACCCACCAAAGGAAATATGGAGTATTATAAATAGTAGATTAGGTAAACTGAAAAAGCAAGGAGATGCAGTACAATTAATCTTGGATAATAGCATAATCAGTGAACCTCAAAAAGTCGCAAATATTTTTGGGGATTATTTTGCAAAAATTGCTGAGGACATGCTACTATCTACATACGATACTTTAGAGAGCCATTATTCTATACAAAACAATCTAAGATCATTCTTCTTTAACGATATTGTTCCATCAGAGTTACTATCAGTTGTGAATGACAAACCACCGGGCGGCCCAGATGGCATGCCAATTAAGGTGACAAAGTTTGTGGCTGACTACCTTATATATCCCCTACGTTATATATTTAACTTTTCTATCAGTACAGGAACATTTCCGGATAGCTTGAAGCTAGCAACCATCATTCCTGTGTATAAAAAGGGAGACCGAGAATTATAGGGCAATAACGCTAGTCTCTTGTTTTTCTAAACTATTTGAAGCAATTGTTCACCACAGACTGAACAATTTTATCTACGAACACTCAATTTTGTCACCAAACCAACACGGTTTCTGGCCTAGACTATCCACAAATACAGCTGCCTTTACACTTTTAAGTTATATCTATGAGTCTGTAGATAATGGGCGATATACCCTGGCTCTCTTCTTGGACCTAAGTCGAGCCTTTGATTGTATTGATCATAACGTTCCCATTGAAAAGCTCAGACATACGGGATTCAGGTCACCAGTAGATGCATGGATAAACTCTTTTGTATCGAACAGAAAAATAAAAGTAAGAGTGAGTTATACCACTTCAGAAACATTTGAAATAAACTTGGGGGTCCCTCAGGGACGTATATTATCACCTCTCTTGTTTCTGTTGTTTATAAATGATATGAGTGGGAGCTTGGTTAGTGAGGATATCAGAGTAGAACAGTACGCAGATGATACAACTATCAGTATAAGCGGAAAGTCACCCGAACAACTCTAAGATAAGGCAAACATTATTTTACTAACATTTTCAGAATGGATTACGGAAAACAAGTTGATAGTAAATTCATCTAAACAAAGTATATAGTGCTCTATAAAAGGCGAACTATACCTGCTCTGACGCTCACGCTAAACAGTACTACCATAGAGAAGCTGGAAAGCCACAAATTTCTGGGTCTCTACATGGAGGAAAAACTTTCCTGGGAAACACGCATAGATCTACCCCTACGAGGTCTAGTTAGTCGTAGGTGTCTAGTTAATACTTGTTTTGCAATGGCGTACTATCACATGAAGTACTTGGTTATATATTGATATTGGGGCATTTATAGTGGCATACAGAGAATATTCATTTTGCAAAAGAGGCTGATTAGATTAGTATTTGGTATCAACCCACTGGACAGCTGTAGACCAGTATTTAAAGATAATAAAATTTTTACATTACCGTCATTATTAATCTACGAGTCATGCTTATTTGTTAAAGAACACACAAATTTATTCTCCCAGCGCAGTGAAATACACGCCTACAATACTAGATATAATACCCATATTCATATTCAAAATTTTAACCCTAGCGCTTATAAAAGAGTCTGGTGTATTTATGTAGTGCCATGTATTGATCGACCAGCCAAAGATTGCTAGGGACGAAAGGGGGAAATGCGATGAAAAAACCTTACCATTAGACGATTTTATATGGAGTCATAGGCGGAGATCGGAGAGACTTGAATTATTAATTGAATTTATATTTTATTACAACTGGTAGTATTAATATTTTTTTGCGATTCATAATGACGTGATACCAAACATACATTATAAGAAATAAATATACACAAACACTGAATATTGAGAACAAAATAAATATATTTTTTAGGCAACAAGTAATATTCCTATGTACGCATTATGATTGAACAGCAAAACAAATTATGCATTCTTCTAAAATAGAATACAACAAGTCAAAAATATCTGACTGAATAGAAAAATATAGGAAAACAAAAAGTAATTTCTTGATGAAATAACCCATAAACAACACATAGAATTAGACTTTCTACTGAGATACTAAAAGCCACAAACCAATAGTATAATAAATGAATATCTAAAAATTCTAAAAGGTAGCCAATCTAGTATAGTTTCAATCCTGATTAGAGTCATGATCACTGTCTGAGGAACTGTCATTGCTATCACTTTCACCTCCTATGTTGATTATTATTTCTTCCTGTATTTCTTGAATGAGACTGTCTTTTTCCCAATATTCATCTTCAATTTTTATAACATGTCCAATAACCTTTTGCCAGTCACTGGCACTTACTGAAGCGATGGCCTTATTAGAAATTTCATCTAGTTTTTTTATAGTAAATTCGCCGCTTGTATTATGGCTTCTAATGAAAAATTTTACTTGTGCCCAAATCATCTCTATGGGATTAAACTGACACATATAGGGTGGCGTTCGAAGTGGGGTGTGTCCGAAACTTCTTATTAAATTATCTATCTTATAATTTTTCTCATCAGATGGTGGCCTATGTAGACAAGCTATTTCATAAAGCTCCATTTTTTTAGCATTAGGATCATGCTCTATACCTTTTTTGCTCAACCACGTGATGATGTCTCTTTTTAGAGAAGATCTAGTTGGAGGCTTGTCTTCCAAAGCTGAATGGTAAGGTGCATTATCCATTATTATAATACTATTAGGAGGAATGTTAGGAAATAGTTTTTCAGTAAGCCACTTCGTGAAATTTTCTTGGTTCATTTGACCGTGATAATCACCAGTGGCACAGCCAGCCTTGAAAATGAGACAGGCTCCAGGAACAAAACCATCTTGCGAACCCGCATGAACAATTATAAGTCGTCCTGGAAATGAATAAATAGCCTCATTTTAGTGTTATTTTAAGTTTGCCAACACCTTTTTGAATCACTATGTATAAAAAACATATTTTTGAGAAAAAAATACTTGCAAGGGATTATGTATTCAATTAGACAAATTAAATGAGCACTTATTAAGAATATTCCAAAATTGAGAAAAATGTATAATAAGCAAAATCGAGGTGAAAGAAACTTTATTACCTGTAGAACTTATATTGCTCAGGACACCCATAATTTCTTCGCTTTGCCAGCATTTCTTGAAAGTGAGGTCATTATCAACCCAAGTTTCGTCCAAATAAATAATATGCCTTCCTTCTTCCCGGAACTTTTTAATAGACCTAAGATACTTGTATCGCCAATGTAAAATACTGGGTCTTTCCATTAGTAATTTCCTTTTGTTGTGGCATTTACGCCAGTAAAATCCTTTTGCTTTTAAAAGCAGCCTCAACGATTCTTTACCAAATGGAAATTCCATTTCTTCCTTCAGTTTGATTAGAAGTTTACTACAAGTAGGTACCACTTTAAAATCACAGTAAAATTTTTCTATCATTCTCCGAATAATGGAAAAATCGACTCCATCAATTTTTTGGATCACAGAAGGGCGTGATCTCTTTTTTCCGGGAGAAGCTAAAGGCTGTGTGGAGGTTGCATTTTGCCTGTCTTTATCTTCTTTTCTAATTTTACTTATAGTTCGTTCACTAACACCCGTATAATATGCCGCCCTTGCATTTCTAGCTACCAGTGGATAAACGAAAGTATTGTTAGCCGCTTCTGCATCGCAAGCACGTATCACGTTTGCTATTATTTCCCTTGCCTGGCTGTGAATAACTTTCCCATGCTTGAATTCCATTATCACCACTAAACAGTAAATTATATTTTCAAAGTATTTGCCAACTGCCTACGCCTATGGGAGTAGGTTTATAAATGACCGTGCCATCGGCACGTTATTCTAGTTTCAGATAAGATAAGAGTTTTGGACCAATCAGCGACCGGATGTTTACCTGCGGCCTGGGTTTTCCAGCTACATTGCCAAATTCAGCGGAACAATTCTATATCTTAAATATGTTAATATGTATGGACCGCATTTTATGTAGAACATCTGACAACTTCGCAATTTTTTGTCCGCATTCTTTCGGCTTGCAATCTTTCGCTGGTCCAACAGTATAATAAATTGGCTTTAGATATTAAGCAGATTACCAGGTTATCTTTGTTCAAAAGTAAACTTCGGAACCTCATTTTATAGTACCAATGAAGTTTTGTGCGAGTAACACGTTATTTTTATATGTGTTTCTGTATCCCAATTCTTTCATGTCATGTATTAGTTATCCACATCATTTCTTTTTACTTTGACGTTTTGTATCCTATTTACGAGCTCACACAAATAAAGCATTCTATCTATCTATCTACGTATATATGACTCATTTCCGTCGATCTGTCAATCGACCTGTCTCGTTGCTAATCCTTGACCCGTCTATAACTTGGAAATTACCACTCGGACTTTGATGAAAATTTCACACGAGGTCGGAAGAGTTTTATAATTTCTGGAAATCGGTCTAGTGGTGGCGGCGAGAAAGGCAAAAAACGAAAAAAAAATTGCTCAAACTTTGTTTTTTGACGTTTCAGAAGTTCCAGAAACTTCTTTGTAGGTGTTAAAATTGGGGATAAGAGTTAGGGGAGGGTACATCTCATTTTTTATGTTAGTGTATTAACTTCCATCCCAGATGATTCTATTGACCTATGAGATATTTTTCGCACATTGATTTCCCCGTACATTTACCAACAAAAATAATTTCAGCAGACCGACCACGTACCTATCGGTTGAACTTGTCCTGCGCTACGGGATTGTAAATATTGTGTCTTTGGTAGTCGATCTAAGTGACATAGAACCAGATAGCAGACGGCGTGGCAACGCGATATGCACATACGAGGTGGCCGCGATATTATCTATATATATTAAGCTTGTAGTGTAATTTAATGAGATAACTTGATTTGGTGTGGCAATATTATACAGTAGATATAATAAACAAGGTGTTATTACGTGGCCAAACTTCAGGAGGTAATTTATTGAGAAATTTTAAGATGAAAAGTTCATATAAACATAGGTCCAGAAATGCTTAATTTTCATTTTAAAACTTTTTTAAAAATATGTTTTTCCTAAATATCTTAATAAACTGTCAGTCGATTTTGTCCAAATTTAGCAGTGGTACTAAGGGTAGTGAGTGGCTAGTTTAGCCCTAAGTAGATTACAATTATTAAATCCAGAGGGGTCCCGAAAACCACACGAATATCTGGGACAAAAAATTTGTGCGCCACTGACTTTTTCAATTTTTCTATTTTTTCGAATTGAGCACCTAAAAATACAACTTCTTTGTCGCTTCGTTTGCGAGATAAAAAATAAAAAGCACTTTTTGTTGCATGTTTTTGATAATTAAGTTACACGAAAGTCCGTCTTTTGAATTTTTTTGCTCAGATTATATCTGCTTTCAATAAAACAAATAAACATAAAATATTTACATAACGTTATTTATTGTTGCAATGTTTTGCCAGTGGCGTTGCACATTGGTAACGCCGGAAACTAACCGGGAAAACGTCTTTTTAAAACTACACTCAGGGCCAATTTCACCATCATATTAATATTTGACGGTCCTTGGACCAATGGAAAAATACCTTCGAAATGCAATTTGACGGAAACTGTCAAAAGCGTCTGAATATCAGTGATTTCTATTAAAATATTGGATAATATCAGGAAAATTCACAAGACGACTGTTTGATTCCAACATGATGCTTTTTTACAGAGAAAACAGCACAACTTTCATGTACTCATATTTTGATTTCCGTTATAAACTTACATTTAACAATCAGTTATCCCCAAAGCCAATGGGAATGCGGCAAATAATAGGTCGATTTTCTAACTGTTAAATTTAACAGCAGGTTTGGACGTTTGCTAAAAAATGGCAATCTTGTTAAGTTCAATATACTGAGTCTTTATATGTTATCATTATAGCTACATACCTGTTGAATTGTGTGGATTTGTCTGTATTTTGCAAGAAAATAGAATATAAAATACATTCCAACCAATTCCTCATCTTCCTTTACATCATAATAGTAATCATTTATTAATTTATGGGTTGATAAATTTCTTCAAAGCAATAAAAACATTATGTCCTCTCCATCCTAAAACACAGATAATATGTGTAAGACGTGTCAATCCCTACATCTCCGTGGTACATAATGTAATTACTATGGACATAGACAGAAAATTATGAAAAATTTCTCACAAATAATGTCTTTTAAGTCCAAAAATCATAAAAACTAATATTGTTTATTGTTTGATTGCCTTTTTGACTGGCGGGGTTATCTATCTGTCACTCGCAGGGTTACCAAGTCTAACGACGATCACGTCCCGTGGTGGAGGGTGGGAAATGAATCTTTTACGTTTGCTGGTTTTGAATTTAAAGTAGGAACACAAACATAGTCTGGGCTTGATTAGCGACAGGCAGTATGGGTTCCGACACCAGCGATCCACAGGGGACCTCCTAGCTTACGTCAATTGTGGAGTACGCTAATCCAGAATTACGGTGAGGGTTATGTCGTTGGTCTTGATATGATGAAAGCGTTCAATAAGCTGTGGCACGCTGCCCGCTTATGCAAACTTCCATCGCATGACCTCCCAGAAAAGCTTTGCATATTTCTCTCTGGCCGCAAGGTATCCGTCGTGATTGACGGGATCTCCTCTCCATCCCGCAAGGTCAACGCGGGTGATCCCAAGGGTTTGGCCTTGGCTCCGACACGGTTCTTCTTGCATATCAACGACCTCCTTTCCTGCACGATCAACCCAATCCACAGCTTTGCTGATGAGAGCGCCCTACATGCAGGAATTCAGAGTGGCAAGCCGATCTCTGCAGCTGAGCTGGAAAAAAGAAGATTAGCGGCGACTTCCTCTGTGTCGCGAGATCTGGAAGTCACTGCTTGGGGAGGCAACAATCTTGAACAGTGAAATGCTTCCAAAACACAGTACTGTACCGTGACGAACAAAAAGCGTCCTAGCGTTCATACGGTTCCGATGGATGGCCGGGTTCTGCCAAAGAGCCGTTCATTTCGGCTGGTCGTAGTCCAGATCACCGAGGACTTGATCTGGCACGAACACATCTTGTCAGTAGCGGTAGCTGCTGGGAAAAAGTTAGGCCATTTGTTTAGGTCTGAGAAGTACTTCCGCATGACCTTCTAATATCTATGCCCCATGTTGTCCAGAGAAGGGCTGTCCAACTGATCGATGACCCTTCTCTAACAAACAGTCTCGGGACTCTTTCACACCGGCGATCAAGTTCTCTTCTAGCGCTACACCAACGGGCTTTGCTCCTCACAGTTCTCTTCCATGATGCCGCCGCGGATGTGCCTGCCATACAGACACGGCTGCTTCGGTACAAAAAAAATGACTACAGTAAAAGCTTCCTACTTCCATTGTATGTCGGCTGGGCAGCATAATCACTAGTTGCGTTCGGCACTTGAAAAGACTTTAAGTGTAAAAAAGGCGAACTTTAATGGAATTACAAATATAGCCCAAAGTGTTGCTGGACATCGCCAGCGGACAAGTGGAGCAAAAAAGTCGGTAAAGCATAAAAAAATCGCTATGTCTGGCAACAGTGTTGTTTTGTCCAGATGACACATCACTCAGTCGCGACTAGGATAGTGATGGGAAAGTGTTGTATGGAATTGTTTTATTGATATAGATGAATTTCTAGAACATCCAAAGGTCTGAAAAATCTTTGAAAGATTTGAAAATCTCCAGATAATATACGTATATAAACATAGCCAACAGTCAAGCAAGTCAAAAATCTTTTGGAAGCAAGTATCGAGAACCACAGGCTCCAGGGGCGCGAGAGAAAGTGGAAAATATCTGAGATGTGAGGCAACTTGAAGTGAGATGATATTATAGCTGAGAAAGTGGCCAAAATAGAAGCTACTGAAATCAGCTTTGTGTGGTCTAAACTGTTAAATATTACCAAGCTATTCATTCGCGTTTCCTTTCAGTGAAGCCAGTGTTGGACTGATGCATATTCTAAATTCTTATAACAGAACCAATTTATATATTTATGTTTTTTTGATGCGCATTTTGAACTAGTTTTTCACTCATTGTAGAAACATACAGAACCTGAAGCAACTCGGGCTGGTGTTGTCTACTGCCTTCTGCTTCGATTTCTATCTTTGAATGCAGCCGTGCTGTTTGCTCATGGTTTACTAATAGTGTTTTTTTCGATGATTCATCATAGTAACACGGAAAAGGACACAGAAACGAAAAATATGCTTAATTGACAGATTACTGCACGCGACATGACATGAGAGTTGTTTAATGTTGTTTTGGGAGCAAATTTAGGATCAACGGTATTAACTGAGGTAGTATTTTAAACACAAACACTACGCTAGTTTTATCAGAAGAAAACACTATATCTCGGAGCCCCAGAGGTAAAGCGAATCTCAGGCTTTCGATTGTCACATCACTAGTGTGATGAAATGACAATTTGTCCCTTCTTGCATTACTTGAAATAGTGATGTTCATTGAGTTGCGTTCAGTACTAGGAACTACTTCGTGAACAAACTAATTTATGCAAAAATACCACAAAAATATATATACAGAAACAGAGCAGATATTCCAGTCTTTCAGTCGAGATAAAAACGATTCAATTCATATTTTTTACCGTTCCAATACATTCCACTGATCGCAAATGTATTCTCCCATCACTAACATTATGAGACACTAATTTCAAATGTCAATTCCGATCTTCTTTGGTCTTTTCTCCTTCTTAAACGTCACTGTATTCTATGTTTTGTGGTCACTTGTTTTGTTATTTGTGAAATTTTTCAACAACAAATTTCCGTATAAAATATGCTCTCTCCAAGATTTTTTTTGTGCAGAATTACATATTACACTGTCATGTACACGTGCACTAACCCCCAAATACGTGGTTACGTTGAGTGTACCATGTACCATCACCGATGGTGCGACTGATATACATTGGAACCAAAACAAGTGAAAAGGCTTTTTCATGTAAGGGTTTGGAAGTGCAAGTTTGCGAAAGTAGGATAAACTATAAACACATGGTAGGTGATATAATCACATATGGAATACAAAAGTTGCAATAAACATGGAGAAACCTTCAGCTAAACTGAAAAAAATGGATTTTACTCAGACATCAAGCATTTTTTTAAAAATTTTTGCTCAGTTTTACATAATTTCATAATATTTAATAAACTGAAAACATTTCAATGACAAGCTGTCACTTCATATTTTACAATGTTTTGTTTTGAATACGTTGATGCTATTTGCAGAGAGATCTTGAGGCTGTTTGGGTATATTTAACGGACAGTTTGGTACTCGTACCCTATTGGTGCAGAATAATGGTTAAATTGTGAAATCCGCGCTTAAACTTTTATTTCAATGAAATCATTTAACAGAAATGACACGAGGCTTACAATAGTTACTGAACATGCCCTCCTTCAACCTCAATGGAAGCATTAGCATCAATTGCCGAACTCCTTGAAATATTCCGGGCGTATGTATTATCTGATCACATGAATCTCGTATCCGTTGGGTTAATTCTTTTTCAGTGTTGACTGGAGCATTGTAAAATGCTCCCACAGGAAAAAAGTCTAACGGATTTAAATCCGATGACTTGGGTGGCCATGAGTGTAGGCCTGCGCGCGCGATCCAGTTTTCGACAAAAGTTGCATCCAAAAATTGGCGAGCTACTATGCTGAAGTGAGGTGGAGCCCCATCGTGCATAAATCATATTGCTCCTCTTACTTCCAGCGGGACATCTATTAGTTCCAGTAAAATAAATTACAAAAAATTACAAGACTCTTGCCCATTCAATCTCGGGGGTAAACATGAGGTCCATCCAGATAATCAAAGCTTTATAGATGTGATACCAGCATATTTATTTACTTACCATCACAATATCTGGGACATCCTTCACACTTGCTATTGGACGGACGTCTATAATATAGCTTAGCAGCGCCGATTTTGCTCCAATCTATGGTATCCACGTAGCACAGATTCGGACACCTGTCAACTTTGACCGATCCCCTGGCGATGTATAGTAGCTTTTCCGTCCCAATCTGAAATGAAAATATTTATTTTAGTCTGGCTGTTTCCAGATACTATGAATTACTATTCCTTTATCATGAAGAATTTCATGACGGCTTAATTCAAGAACTAAACTGCAGATTCCGTTCTAACTTCGTGGAAGCACGGGTCAATAATGTATAAGAGCATATAAAATTACAAAACTTTCTAAAATTATGGATAAACGCAAGTGACACCTTAATGCACAATATAATATTCAGTATGTACCTAAAAACATGCCGCATAAGAGTTTCTCCGAGACCACGTGTTCCTGTGAATACACACATCAGTAGTCTCATGTCTTATGAGATATACAGGGTATTCCTTAATGATACGCAAATATTTAAGGGTGTGAATCTACATGAAAAATTAATGTTAGTTTGCTTTATAAACTATGGCCCAAAAATTTTTCCTTACAAAAACTTGGGGTGTTGAAGTTTTAGGAAAAAAGATGGAAATTAATTAATATTTTCAGAACCGCTTCAGATATTTCACTGATATTTAGTACGCAGTGAAAGTTAATAAAGTTGCATATTTTTCGATGCCAAAATAATTTTTAGCTTTAACAGTGGCGTGCGTACGGGTATTGACTTTTTTGAGAAAAAAAATGATAACCCACCGTTTTTTTTCCAAATAAAAATTATTCTTAAATTCCCCGTTCAATTTAAAACAAATGATCTCTCTTGAACTGTTTTCCTTCGATGCGCCATTTTTGAATCAAAAAATAAAAACTGTTCTATGGCCCGAGAAAATTAATGTAATAATAGAAGAATGCAATTTAACAATAAATATCTCGTTGCTCTGGAATATGTCACTGGCTTCTGACATCCGACAAGTCTCTGTAATTCAAATCTGTTCGCTGTGACATCCTTTTCATTACTTAGTTTTTACAATCTTGTTAATAATGGTGAATTATTCAAATGCACAAATGGCGGAAATGCTATACGTATATGGCCTTGCCGACGGTAATGGTGAACAAGCCGGACGGATTTATCACCAGAGATATCCCGATCGTGCTTTGCCAGATAGACGAACTTTTTCTAATATTCATCGTCGTCTTGTTGAAACTGGTTCTTACCAAGAAGGAACACCTGAAGGTAGACCTCTAAGTGTGAGAACATCTCAAATTGAGGAAGCGGTGCTGCACGAAGTCGAAGAACATCCTGAAACGAGTACGAGGAAGATCGCTACACACTTAAATATTTGTCATCAAATTGTTTGGAGAATCATAGTGGATTTTTTGTTATATCCTTTCCATATTTTATGAGTACAGGCATTACGTCCCATTGATTTTCCAACGCGTGAGTTTTTGTCAATGGTATCTTCAAAAAATTACACAAAATCCGCAATTTGAATCAGTGATTCTGTTCACGGCAAAGCTAATTTTTCTTGAAATGCCACTCAGAATTTCCACAACAATCATTTGTGGGCAGAAGAAAATCCCTATGCCGTAACCGAAACCCATTTCCAACACCAATTTTCGGTTAACTAACAACAGTTGCCTTTGCTGCTTGATGATGTTCCATTAGTAATAAGAAACAATATGTGGTACATGCATGATGGTGCACCAGCGCATTTCAGTATAGCGGTTCGTAATTATTTACAGTTTACCCAAATCGTTGGATTGGCTGCGGTGGGCCCCAAGAATGGCTATCAAGGTCCCCAGACCTCATCAGTTTAGATTTCTTACTGTGGGGCTATCTTAAGACACTAGTGTACACAAATCCCGTTAACACTGTAGAGAAATTAAGAGAAAGGACAGTTGCAGCTTGTGAGAGAATAAAAAACACTCCAGGGATATTTCAACGAGTGCGCAATTCCAAATTTTACCGTTTTGTCGGATTCCTGCACTACTGGTGAAACAGCCAAACAATCAATGTTTTTCACCCATGTCACTACTGATGATGTTATATTTGTGATAAGTAATATGCCAGACAAGAAATTTACAGGGCCTGATGAAATTCCAATCTATTTAGTAAAAGAGAACATGGATATCTTTGCCCCAGTATTAGCAGACATCATTAATGAATCGGTCGCTGCTGGTAAATTTCCAACATCTCTTCAACTGGCATCGTTAATTATGATATTTAAAAAAGGTGAAAATTGTGATGTTGAAAACTATAGGCCAATCGTGCTATTAAGTATTTTCTCGAAAATCATTGAAAAAGTGGTTGCAATGAAAATTGAAAATTACTTTCTTAAATTTGGTATTATCACATATGCTCAACATGGTTTCAGGGTAGGCTACTTAACTGAAACAAGCATTATCGAGTATGTTCAGTATGTTTGTGATAAACTTGATTTAGGTAATTACGTAGTGAGTATCCAATTTGACTTGTCTCAGGCCTTTGATTGTGTAAGTTCGTCATTTGTGGCCGATAGGTAAACTTCATCATGTTGGCATTCGCGGATGTTTGAATCAATGGCTAGTTAGCTTTCTAGAGAATAGAAAATTTTATGTTACTGTCGCTGTTAAAAAATCTGATGAATTCAATTTAGATTGGGGCACACCTCAAGGCAGCGTCCTTGGACCACTTATTTTCTCGATTTTCATAAATGATTTGCCTGCACACTTATCCTACGGAAAATTACTTTTGTATGCAGACGACACAAATATCATTTTAGCTGACTCATCGCAAGATCGTCTTCAAGAAAAAATTAATGATTCGGTTAATGAGTTCAGTCAATGGTGCTTCAAAAACAGACTAATAATAAATACAAAAAAGACCGTTTCAGTTGAATATTTTATGAAACCAAAAATTCCGTCAAATTTTAATTTCAGTCTTCAATGCAAGACAGTTGAAACTTCAAAAAAAACTGTTTTTTTAGGTGTAAGCTTTGATCGCAATTTAAGATGGACAGAGCAAATTGATTCCGTATGTAAGAAACTTGGAAAAAGTCTGTATTTAATACTTACGCTAGGGAGGATGTTAAACACCTCAGCATTAATGGATGTCTACTATGCATGTGTACACTCTGTCATTTCATATGGCATTACTGCGTGGGGCCAGGCTAGTGAAATCTCTAGAGTGTTTGTCTTACAAAAAAGAATCATTCGCATTATATTTAAAATACGGTCCAGATCTTCCTGTCGTGAGATATTTGTTAAACACAAAATACTTACAATAGCATGTATATATCTTTATAATCTTTTAACATATATTTTTCAGCACAGAAATGATTATCTTAAGCATACTGACATCCATGACTACAGCACTCGTAATAAAAATAATATAGTTAGGCATGTGTCATATCATACGTTTCATTCAGAATCTCCCATAACAGCAGGAATATGCTTTTTCAATTTATTACCTCCGGAGATCAAAAACGTAAACTCCGTAGGGCTTTTTAAAAGACGTTTGTGACAAGCTATCGGACTGCGGTTTTTATGACCTAGGTGAATTTGTCACATTCCACAGTGCTTCTGATAGATCTTAACAAATAATTTATTGCCATGTGTGTATCATATGGTTTTTTATGTTCTTATTGTTATTTGTATTTTACTTCCTTTTATCTATATTTTAATCTGTATACACCGACTTATCCAATGTCTACAATGTAGATCTAACTGGATCAATAAATGAATCTGAATCTGAATCTGAAGGAGGGCGGAATCATTCATACTAAGTGAAGGGGGCCATTTTCAACAATTTTTGTAAACATTTCGTTGGTTTTAATGTTATGCTTATCTTGTTAGTTATTGTTCATTACCCCTAATGTGTTTAATTTTTCCAATTAAATTAATAATAATTTTGCAAGTTAGACAATAGAACGGTTTTTATTTTTTTACTCAAAAATGGTGCATCGAAGGAAAACAACTCGAGAAAGATCATTTGTTTTAAATTTTTTTTCTTAAACAATATCGAAGTCAATATCCGTACGAACGCCACTGTTAAAGTTGAAAATTATTTTTGTAGTTTATAAAGCAAACTAACATTAATTTTTCATATATAGTCACACCTTAAATATTGGCATATCATTAAGGAACACCCTGTATACAAGAACATACATGCACAAAACATATGGTGTTTGACCACCTGTCAAATTTAATGGCACTCGTATAGTGATAGTTGATGTTGTGCTTATAACATGTTCGAATGGGCGCAAAGCCCAGAAATGTGTTTTCTATTTGAAAAAGATAGCCACTGTGAGTACGCCTGCCTGCGCCATTGAGAGAATTCGGTTAAATGGGGACCGAGTTGCGCATTTAGGTAACTAAGAAAATGACACTTAGAAAGTTTTGCAATTTCCGAAAAAAAAACGTATTTTTTCCAAAATTATTTTTACAATTCCTGACTATATTTGAGGTGAGATTTTGAAATAAATCTCACATCAAAAAATTCACATTGCCACTTCTTCTCCTCTACAAGGTGTCATAATTACAACTTCAATATACGAGTAAGTTTCGTCTCTTGTTCTTAATCATCAACCTATTTTTTTCTTATGGACGCCATAATAGATTTTTCTACTGCTAAAAATGTATAAAATGTCATATATTGACATTGCCAAACCTTAGTTCTTTCAAAAAACCGGAATTTTCTAAGTAGACTTTGAAATCATCAATTAGTAATTTGCTTGATTATATCGTCAACCAAGCATTCCTTCAGTTTTTATGAACTACGCAAGGGTGAACAGCTCCTATTTCCCACTTTAATGATGTAATATTGTAATAAAGATAATAAAAATAAACTTTCACGCAAAATTAACAGGACAAACAAAATTTTGTTCAAATTAAATTTGAAATAACTTTTTAACCTTTGCAACAATTTCGTTAATTTTTTCGTCAAGTCGTAGGTAATTTCATTGCCATCATTATCGACTGCCGACCTTGCAAAAAATGTTTGTTGTTATACAGGGTGTAACTAGAAGGTGTATTTTGCACTAAATTTCTGAACACCCTGTGGAAACATTGGATTACTGAATAATGTGTCTTCGTATGAAAATTTTAAGCCACAACTTTTCTCAGCAGTTCTTTTTTGTTTCATGTCAATATCTCAATTATTGAAGAATATATGCGGTTTTGAAAAAAATCATGCGAATCATAGCCATAAACAATTTAATTTAAAAAATTACAGTGACATCATTGGTAATTAGACATTGTTATCAAAAACCAGTATTTCATCCCCGGGCTTAAATAACAGCTCTCATCATCTGTGACATAGACTCAATTAAACCAACTATTGTGTCTTGGGGTATTTACTCTCACTTGTTTACCAGCACCTGTTCCAACGCAGGCACAGTTTGAAATTCTCCACAGTTCTGCCTAACCCTTCTTCCTAATGTATCCCACATGTGCACAATGGGGTTGAGATCCGGACTCCTTGGCGGCCAGTGTAGTACTTGAATTCCAACATCGTTGAGGTATTGCCTAGTCATTCCGCTATATGCGGCCGAGCATTATCTTGCATCAGGAGGGGCGGGATTCCAAAGAAATACCGCCTCATACCATCACTCCTCCACCACCAAATTTCACTCCAGGAGAGAAACAAGTTTGAGCATAGCATTCTCTACACCTTCTCCACACTCTTTGGCGACCATCAGGTGAATAACTCGTAAATCGAGTCTCGTCTGTAAAAAGAACGTTTTTCCAGTCGTCGATATTCCAATCTGCATGAGTTCGAGAAAATTCCAAGCGCTGCCTTCGATGACCTACATCCAATACAGGACCTGTAGCAGGTACACAAGATGATAGGTTTCCTTCTCACAATCTTTGGCGTACGGTACCAGGTGAAACTATGGCACCATGAACATCATCCAATCTTCGAGTCAAAGCTGTAGCAGGAACTGTCCTTTTTCGAAGAGCTTGAAGTCTCAGAATCCGATCTTCAACTGCGTTTTTTTGCACATGTCTTCTTGAGTAAGAACCAGTTTCTCTAAATGTTTGTATCGATATATCAAATAGGACGACCATCATCTTGGAAAGCTACAACTTGCGCTACTGGTTCCGGTGCATTTTTGTTGATTATTGCTTGACAAGAATCTTCATGACATGCCATGAAAATGCTAACAGACACAGCCTACTTGAAACAATTTCTTACCCGGCAAAGCCTGCTTGAAACAATTTCTTGTTTATGGCTATGATTCGCATGATTTTCTTCAAAACAGCATATATTCTTCAAAAAAAGTTGAGGCGAAAACACATTTTTCAGTAATCCAATGTTTCCACAGGGTGTTCAGAAATTTACGGCAAAATGCTCCTTTTAGTTACACCCTGTATAACAACAAACATTTTCAATTTTTTGCAAGATCAATAATGATGACAAAGTTATTTCAAATTTAATTTGAACAAAATTTTGTTTGTCGGGTTAATTTTGCGTGGCAGTGTATAATCATGACAGATTGTTATTATAAGATTTCAAATGTTTTAAAAAACTGGACCTCCTCTAGTTGGACTTATCGAATGAAAAACGTTTCCATGTTATTTGAAGGTAGTATTGAAAGCTTCGAAAACACTATCATTTTATGTGACAGAAACATTTCAGAGTAAACAAAAGGGTGTTGTGAATACATTTTATATACGCCATACCTAAGGCGATGCACACAACTTGCATTCAAATAACAATAATCTGCGGCTGAGGTGAGATGTGGAGCGCCTCTATCCTGCTAAAATAATCAAATAAACATGCAAGAAACTGTGATTTTGAATACTATGAAAATATTAGTTTTCCTGTAAGGTTTTACAACGGCAATGCATGACATATTATGCATTTTTTCTGATCAGTCGCGACTCCCTAAAGTGAATTAATTTCACTTTTCGGTAGAAATTATTTCAAGAATACTGCATTTCTTGGCCACGCCTGCTTTTGCCACTTTCTATTACAATTTCTATTACCTCAAACTCAATAATAGGGACACAGAATTAAAACATTTTCACCAATGCAAAAATCCGATCTGGCGTACATACAAAAATTAAGTTAAATATTTAGGGCAAGACATATGTGCAACTTATTTCAAAATCCCGCCTCAAGTAAAGTCCGGAAAAATTAAAAACGATTGTATTGTATTACCATTCGCTAACTGATTGGTTAAGCGTAAGAGTAGCGAATGCTAAACTTCGCCAGTCAGTTAGTTAGTGTATTTCCGAATATAGACGACTATTATTATTATTATTATTATTAATATTATTATTATTATTATTTCGGAAAAATGTTGTTTTTACTATTTCTCTTCGAATACATAGTCGTATCTGTTTTCGACTCGAACTGGAAACACGATATATATTGTATGTGTTCACGTGACTTTATTATATTGTTAAGTTCCTCTATTATGCTAAAGATGTGTTAGTTTTCGTAAAATGTTACAGGTACTATGGCACTATACTTTGACATCTTGTATCTTAAATAGAAAGCATTTCTGGACTTTGCGGCCATTGAGAAACTTGATCAACACAGTATGAACTATCACTCTACTTCATTAAATTTGTCTGGTGCGGTGGACAAATTCCTTATGTTTTGTGCCTGGTACTTCGGCCATATGAAAGATGAGTACTTGGAGATGCATGCTTTATATTTGTCAAGTTTTTTTTTCAAAAATGCTAAATTAGTTCATATCATAGCCGTGCGGTGATTTATTTAGAACGATAATAATAATGTTTTTATATCACAATAAATGGATTTCACTATCTTCTTATTTTTTTGATTTGGGATAAAAAAAAATTATATTGGGAGTTTAATTTATGTTTACTGAAAGTTAAGAAATGGAAAAATTACAGAATTCCAACGTTTGACATAGGCAAATATTTACATAGCAGGTAGGTATATAAAAAGGTATATAAAGACTTAAATTATAGGTATTTATATATCATCCTCGCCTTCGGAGCTGTCGCTAGAGTCATCTTGTAGAGGAATTACAACGGGATTTACAGGAGGCAAAACACAATATTCATTTTCTTTTTCAATAATATGCCTAAAACACTGCTTCCATAGGTCTGTGGCAGCAATATGAGATACTGCATCTCTTATTGTGGCCAATAGCGATTCACTTAATTGAGGGGTCTGATTATGTTTTCTTACTTTTTTTTTAAAGCAGCCCAGACCAACTCAATTGGGTTAAAAATGCAGTAATAGGGAAGGTAGACGTAATACTTCATGGCCATTTTGCTGAAGCAGATTTTCAACAACATACTCTTTTTCAAATTTTTGTCTTTTAATAAGATCCAATAATATGGCTTTGGTTGATTTTTGTGGTATTTCCATTCCCTTATCCTTCATAAAATCAATAATGTCTTGTTTTTTTGTGCCTGTATTCGGAATTTTGTTTTTCTGTCGGGAATGGTATGGCGCATTGTCCATAATAATCACTGAATTTGGGGAAATGTTTGGTATTAACTGCTGCTCTATCCACTTTTCAAATAAGTCGGAGGTCATGTCCTCATGATAGTCGGCACATGATTCTTTGATATTTTTGGCAGATAACAGCAAGGCATTAGGTATAAATCCATTTTCACTGCCAGCATGGAGAATAATGATTCGTTTTCCACGGTTGCATGGTGCATTGAAAATGCACTTGTTGCTGTCGTCAACCCAGCCGTACTGCACAACATCATGGGTATCATACCACGTTTCATCCAGGTAAATCAGATTTCTTTTCTGCTCTCTATAGATTTTAACTTTGTGCAAAAATTCTTGGCGCAATTCAACGATTCGAGACGACTCCATAATCACCATTCTTTTATCTAATTTTTTGTATTGAAAACCACACAGTTTTACAATACAGTGCAGTGAGTCTAAGCATTTGTAATTATAAAAATCTTCAGGATAATCTTTCAATTTATCCCGTATCATTTCCAACGTGGGCACCAAATTTTCTTTATAAAATCCGTATATTATACGACGAATATCTTCCTGAAAACCCACGTCTATTCTTTTTAATTTTTGCCCTATGCGCTTTCTGTGGAAGGAATGGTTGACTACATCTCCCCTTTTTATAACCCGATAAATGGTAGACCGACTGATTTTTGTCAGGATACAAATTCTGTTTAAAATTTGATTTTGCGAGGAATCTGGATTTTCGTTTTTCAAACAATCATACATATTTAGGATTACTCTTTGGGTCTGTTCCTCTAAATCTTTATGAAAGAATTCTGCCTGCACAGGTTCATCAACCATCTCCTCGTGGCTTGGAGCATTTTCCCCAAGGTCTCCAAAGAGCCATATTTAGAACACACAAGAACAATCAACACAACAATTAAATCAACAAGTAAACTGAGTAGTCAAAAGTCAAAAACACACAAACTAATAAAATCTATGAAAAAACACGGACAGACTAAAGAAAACACGTTTATTCACCGCTACACGGCACTGGCTAAACTGTTTCAATTTTCAGTAGCCACCTGCACTTTTTCGGAGCTCTGAAATACACGCTTTCTCATTGGCTATGTCCACGCATAGGCGTGCTCTACTCCACGTGGACCGGTGAAACTGCCTTTGATCTTATACGGGGGATATTTGCTGCGAAATTTGGCGATTTTTGCAGCAACAGAGCGTGTTAAATATAGATATATAAAACGCACCCGGTATTTCACAGTGTTTCAAGTGACTTCAGATAAAGTATACATGGCCCAGGTAAAACCTAGCCTCGAGTATTGCTGACATGTTTGGCGTGCTGCCGTCTCGACTAGCTCTCTCTCATTCATTATACCGTCTCGCTTATGTGTCTGCCAGACAGACGCGCTTCACTTCGGGCTCTCATCCTAACCATGTCGAACTTCGTACATCCAGAACTGGCAGATACGACTGCTCCTTTGTCCCTAGGGTATCGAGATTGTGGAACAATCTACCTGAAGACTTCTACTATCTAAAACAGGATTAACAAAATTTATTTGGGCTCGTCATAGCAGCCGCGGTGCCCTGGCTTCTGCCTGCGCGCCTGCTTCAATGTAAAAAAAGATGCTTTCTTACTACTGTATTTTACTATGTATATTGCCTAATTTGATTTGTGCTTATGATAGAAGTAGAAAAGCGCGTCCATAGTCGGATATTAGGTACGATATGACAAAAGTTAACACCTGTGCGATTTCAAGCGACTTGCACCTGAAGTAGGCAACATTTTTTGCCTATACGGAATATTTCCTTCCATATTTTAACAACATGAGCCCTAGTTCATCAATTATCACATCACTGGTTTTTATAGTTGCTGGTTTACTAGTGTTTTGACCTATTGTCAAAAAATAAAAAAACATGTTGTTACGCATCTGTGAAAGGGGGTTTAGACGATGTGTTACGCCGTGTTACGGAGAAAGCCTCCAGAGTTCTAAAGAAACTGCGTCATATAATACCTGAATAGCCACTTTAGAAGAACATCACTGTCTTTTGGAACTTAATAAATTGGTTTCTCCCACCCATATTTTGGACTCAATTACATCTGAAGACATGTAGTATCTGTTCGGTTGTTTTCTCTGCCCATTGTTATTTATTTCCCCGCAATATCCACACTTTCCCGTATCCATGACCATGACGCAGTTGGAACTAGGTCAGCAGACTATGGAAAACCGAGTTTCTGTTATTCCATTTGCAGACGTGCGAATAGCCAATCCTATTTGCACGCAGCGTTAGCACGAATTCTGGGTTAACTCACGTCGAAAACAATGATTTGCCGTCGTCGCAAATAAAATTATCCGACTAGGTGGAATAGCACGGACAAAGTTGCACTAGCGCAACAGTTTGAGATGAACAAGGGAGTAGAATAATGGAAAATTAGTCTGGTTCTGTTACCATTGGAGGAACTGTATTCTCCAACGTTTTCTTTATAGAAAAGTTGTTTCATATTTATAGATGAAGCTGGTTTTAAAAGTTGAGTCATTTATTTTAACTCACCACAAGAAGTTGATATACCAAAAATCACCTGCATTAAAGTAGCATAATAAGAGAGTTAGTTTACATTATTAAAAACTATTTTAAAATATCATTATCAAGTTAGATGGATACTGTTTTTACAAAAATTGTTCAAATTTGTTCCCATTTGTTCTTCACAAGCTTCGAAGTTCTTCCAGAGTATTTAGTGCTCCATCATCTTTCAAATAGCCCCACAGAAAAAAATCACAAGGCTTTAAATCCGGGGGGCGAGCAGGCCAAGAAATGGGTCTATTCGAAAACTCATTATTTAGATGATGTTTATGAATTTCTCGTCTAAAATGTGGTGGAGCTCCATCATGTAGGAACCAGATATTCTATCTCACACTTAGACCAGCATCTTCTAATAATTGTGGCAAATTGTGTCGAAGAAAATTTAAATAAATTTCACCGGTCAGTCGAGGTGGAAAAAAGTAAGCACGCATGCCATTTACCACGCCAGCCCAAACATTTAACGAAAATATATGTTTTTACAGCATGCGGATTTTCTATTGCCCAAACATGATTGTTGTGGAAATTGTGCACTCCATTTCGTGTAAAGGTGGTCTCGTCTGTACACAAAATTAATTTCGTAAAATCTTCATTTCTGCCGAACTATTCTAAAAGCCACACACTTCAGGTTGTAACGCTTGTATCCGTTGATAATGATGAGGATAATATTGTTCTTGTCATATTGTCTTCCACACTTTACTATGAGAAACTTTAACTGGAGCTGCTATGGCTCTAGTATTCATTGTTGGTCGTCTTAGACCGTTTCTAAAATGTCTTCCTCAATTTGTAACCTCTCAGGTTGAGCAAGTCTTCCAGCCTGACCTATTCGTTGTTCTTTTAAATATCTGGTGTCATGAAGTCGAATAACTAAATTTACAAACATCCGTGGGGCGGCTGATTTCTTAAAGGAAACCTTTCCGCATACAACCTGCATGCTGCGGCATGCTGTTAGCACTCTCCGTATGTTAGTATTATGTCCACTAGTTCATTGTTTTCGTAAGCATGGGCCATGTTTTCGTACAAAATAATGAGAGAAATGAAAGTATACGCACTATTAGAAGACTGATACAACTGATCAAACCAAATAGACTCGTACTGAAAACTATACAATAACACAAAAAGTTTGCCAAATTTAGATAAATGATAAGAGTAGTAAACAAAAAACGCTTAGATTTTACACGTCAGTGGTCGAGAATATCTTTTAGAAATTTTTTTATTATGCAACTTTTATAGGTGATTTTTGGTATATCAACTCCATTTGACGAGTACTACAAGCAGTTAAAATAAATGACTCAACTTTGAAAACGTAGAAACATATATGGCATTCACAAGCTAAGATAAACTTCAGAAGCTGCCAGACAATACCTCGAAAAGTAATAGAACTACGCCCAAATTATAGGGGCAAAGTAGGTAATATGCCCCAGTTGACAAAACGCCCCACTAGCGTTCTACTGACACAAGCAAACTGTTTAGGCACAAAGCGGCATCCGGGCATCGAAGTCAGTCTGGCGATAACGCGGTTTATGTTCATATGCGCGTGTTGTATCTTGTTAGTAAAATATTGCAGATAATACTTTTCCAGTGGTCGGGCAACTTGTGGTGAGTTTCAAACAAATTTACATACCATTAATACTATTTATTTTATTCCAAACTTATGTGCACCATGTTAAAACATATAAAAATGCTTTCTTGCTCTGTACGTGTCAAACAACATAACGTTAAATTTGATACTTGGATCTAAGTGGGGCATTTTCGATACCATATTTTACAATTTGCCCCATTGTATGGTTTCTTATTTTCCCCACTATTAAAATCGCAAATATTATTCATAGTTCCTATATATTCCAGAATATGTCACGAAAATACGACCGGAAGTCGCTACGAGAGTCATGGCCAGCTAAAGATTTGCAAGAGGCGATGCAGCAAGAACGAAGTAAAACTACGGGCGTTAATGAGGCTTCCACCCATCGCCATATTTAACATGTATGGACTTTTATTTCTGGGGCTCAGTCAAAGATATCGTATTTGCTCGCAGACCCTACACTCTGGCTGATCTCCGGCGGAACATTGACGACGCTTTTGAGGATATTGGGACAAACCTTATTCAGCGGCAGCGTGTTATCGACTCCATTCCTACACGTGTAATGCAGTGTATCAATGTCGAAGGCTCCCATTTTTAACACTTGTCGTTACTTGTTATTTTTTTTTTTAGTTTGTACGTTGACAGTATTTCTTAATGAATGAAGCTTGTTTCTATGATTTCTATTCGGTTTCCGAAATGGATGTCTAGTGGGTTAAGCGTGACTGAGAATAGGTGGGACCTGACTTTTGGGCCACCGATATTATATTTCGAAGTTAACTCATTTTACGAAACTGATTTAGTGTCGAATTATCATTTTATTTTTATTTTTGCACCAAAGTTATATTCTAGTTTTATTTCAACAGAAATACTATATCTTACTCTAAAATTCATTAAAGTTACCCGGCTGTCCCCTTTTTTAAAAACTGTTTATATCTACATCAATATATTGGAGGTAGTGTAACATTTTGTAACTCGCCCCACTTAAGGTTCTGGGAGATATGTAATCAACATCTGCTAAAACGATTCAGATCGTTGTAACAAGTGTATTTACGTTGTAAAAGAGCTAAACTATACCCCTAACTGAGATCTTGATGATATCGTCAAATCATTTTTTAATAGGACCCTAAAAAGGGTCTTTTTGCTGTTCTTCTTCCTTCCACTCTCTCTTATTTCCTTATTTGTGCCTGACTTTGTTTGGAATTCAGCCAACTAAGCCCAGGTCTATACTAAATTACAAGACCAAAGGTCCTACGGACTGCTCTGACAGACAGTGGCGAATAGCCAAAAATTGACCTGCAGAGTGTTCCAATAGAAGCTAGATTTTCTTCTGTTTAACGACTTAAAGCTCCTCAAATTCCGTGCAGTCAGTTTTTTACACATTTTTATATACAGTGTTTTGTAACACGCCCTCGTTACTTTTTTGAACGGCGCAATTTATGAAGCTGAAATTTTGGATAAAATTGATGCACGAATACCATATTTAAGCGTAAAAGTGGCAGTTGCAAATTTCAAGATGGCGGCTGGGCGCCAATTTAGAACTTTTTTTTAAATGAAATAGGGGGTCGTGTAGCACCTCATTTTGAAGACCCCTACGAGTAATTTATAACTCTAGGATATAAAAAGATTATCTTTCAAAATGGCGGAACGATAGGCACTCAAATTTTACCGATTTGTGCAAACTTTTTATGCATGAGCTTCTAACCCTGGAGCGACGAATACGAAAGCATTTTAATAGCTCAAACTTTTACAATCTATTGTGTAAGTAATTCAACAGATGTCCACAAACTTTCACCTAATGATGTTAAAATAATTCTCGCCAAGCCATACGTTATGTACACCTCACATCTGTCAAGTGTGGACATCACCTATTGGCTGTTACCGTGACATCTGTTTGCAAATGGCAGTATGAATGGTTTGTCCGTGGTCATGGATGGGTTAAGGATTATGGAACAAACAGATAAAAGTACAGAGGCAGGCGTAACAACTCAAATGATTGATGACGCAAAATGGCGGATGCAATATATTAGTGTCCGCTTAGCAGAATATAGCAACAGTTGTTTGCAAACTGCAAAGGTAAATACTAATTCGTCGAAACTTACGTTAAATGGCGATCCTATTAGAAATAGAGTAATTGGTTAGTGACTCATTCAAACTTGAAATTAGTTTGCATATCAATTCAGACTCAGCTCCGACTAAGTTTAACGGTCTGCAAATACAAGTTGATTCATATCTCAAAAAATTGCTACTTAAATACCTATAAAATGAGCTGTATAATTTCTGGAAGTCTAATACCATTAAAATAATTGATTGCCATCCTAACGCCTATCTCTCAAACATCTGTATTTAAAGTGAATTATTGCAATAATTAATTATACCGCTGATTAAACCCACCGTTTTAAGTGGGATGATAAAAAAAGCATCCTCCCAGAACCAGTGATTTCGTTCTTGAGGTGTGACTCTTTCATAGCGATTTACTTCGTATGACATAATTTGCAATTTGCATTTGACACTTTGTGACACGTACAAGGTGTTCTACTATAAAGTGAGATTTTATGTTTTTCAGGTGTAATAATATATATGTACATCACGAAAAATCATGTCACCTATTTCTGTCGGTATGTTTGTCTGTCAGTCATTCTCTCTGTCTGTCCGCTAATACATACTTGCCCGACTATACCTTGGAAAGTACTGTTCGGATTAGGATAAAATTTTTATACAACGTTTCTACTACGCCAATGATCAAAACGCTGAGGTTTTTGGAAAATGTCGGCGAAGGTACGCGGCAAAAAAAAAACAACAAAAATTCAAATCGAGCAAACTTCATTTTTTGAAGTTTCAGAGGCTTCTGAGAATTTTCGGACAATTTTTTCTAGGGATTAAAAATTGAAGGTTTTGGATTATAGGGAACATGGAAGAACATGTTATCTCAATTTTTAATGTTCGTAGTAATTTCTGAGATGGATACCGCTACTCATGAAATCTGCTGAATAGGTAATATTGTTATTGACAAATACATTCTAGCAGAAAAATGTTGGACTAAAGTCCAAAACCTATTGTCACTTTATTCGGATGCCCAAAGTTGTATACAATGAATCCTGACCAATCTTAGTGGCAGCGGTAATTTTTTGGCGATTCTGATAAAACTAGACCTTCTAAACCACAGACAATCATACAAGATGTGACAGCGACTGACGGCCCTCTAATCTCCTTGTAACCAACTATTCTACAACTTTCCTACCAATAACCATAGGTGCCCGGAAGAATTTTTTCCAGGAGGTCAAATACAAGCTGTGTGCTCCCAAAATTCTTTGAAAAGCAAAAAGAGCTCCGATAGAGGATAACCTAGAAAGTATGTGGCTAAAACTTTAAGAAGGGTGGGAAGGTGCAAATTTTCCATAGGGCAGCCAAAGCCTACCAGAAGTTTCGTTTTGAGAGGGCTGAAGCCCGCGTGTAATCAGTTTAAAAACTCGTTTTTAAAGGTTTGCTAATGCGAACTCTTATTATACAGGGTGGCGCATCGAAAACGAAACAGACGCATTTACTGGCAGCTCAGTTTTTTTTTTTAAAAACGCTCAGACCTGTCGGTTTTGTTTTCGAGGGGGACGCAAGTTTGGTAAAAAATCACGTTAACACGTGCAGCCTCCTGGGTGGGGGTGACACCAACAATAAATTCTTAAATGGAAAGGGGGGTCGAGCGATACCCTATTTTAAAGGTCTTCCAATTCCCTTTATAATGATATAAAATTGATGTACTTCAGTTCTGTAGTTTTGAAGATTTATTGCTTTAAAGCTTAAAGTAGACTTTAATAGGTACATCAGATTAGTTTGTACTACTTTCAGAAAAAATTTGACTGAAAGAATTTACTTAATAAGTAAATGCTTTTCTTCACTACGCCCATGGTTTGTTTATCATTTTGTTATTAAAAATAGCTATTGGAGCGTTTTTTTGTGTCAAAAAAGTTATTTCTTGAAGAAAGATAAGGATAGATCTCGTACTTATTTTAAATAGGAATTTAGTACATAGTTCGCGATTGATTGACCAAACTTCGTTGCTAAAATAACTTGTAACGCTTTATTACATAAATTAACCATCGTATATTCCACAGCAGAAAGAGTTGAAATTATCTAAATATTTTTCGGAAATAATCAGTGCGCTAATAGAACAGCAGACATATTTAATGAGCGACATGAGAACAGTAACGTGGATCGAAAATTTGTTCTAGAACTTGTAGCTAAATTTCGGGAAACTGGGTCAGTCGCCAATAAAAAACATTGAAAATCCCATAAGGAACGAAGCAATCGAAGTGGGGGTTTTAGGGCAAATTTATGTAGATCCTACGTTAAGTACCCGCAAATTGGAGACTGTGTGTGGTGTTAGTCCACGTACTGTCCAACGGATTCTAAAGGCCCATAGTTTTCATCCGTATAAAATTCACCTGGTGTACAAGAACTTAATGAAGACGATTTTGATCGGCGATTACAATTTTGTGAAGATATGAGTGAACGAATTATAAACGATGAACATTTTCTATTCAACACTTGCTTTTTCGACGAATGTTCCTTTTTCTTAAATGGTGTAGTAAATCGTCATAACTGTCGATATTGGTCCGATTCTAATCCCAGAATTTACCATGAGGTTCATACACAGCAGCCACAAAAATTAAATGTTTGGGCTGGTATTTTTGGCGATCATTTAGTTGCTCCTTTTTTCTTACCTGGAAATTTGACCGGTGAAATGTATTTGGAATTACTGGAAGACACCATAGATCCTGCATTAACAGCCATAATTGAAAATCAGAATGATCGGCGGTACATTGCGAATAGGTTGATGTTCCAACAGGATGGTGCCGCACCACATTACGCATTACGTGTTCGATAATATTTTGATCAGACGTTTCCAGATCGATGGATTGGTAGAAGAGGTGCCATTGAATGGCCCTCAAGATCGCCAGATTTATCACCTTTGGATTTTTTTATGAGGGGTCATTTAAAAAGCAAAATCTATGCTACTCAGCCAACATCATTAGAAGACCTGCGACAAAGAATTGTGAATGAGTGCCTTCAAATTACTCCTCAAATATTGCAAAATGTGCGGCAACGTTTTGACCAAAATCTTTATTATTGCATGGAGAGTCATGATGGCCATTTTCAATATTTACTTGCCTAACGGGTCAGTTCATTCTTCATTTTAATTTCCTTTGCTGCCAAATTTATTGATCTCCACTAATGATGATGTAAAAGTTTTATTTAAGCTTTAAATGAATAAATCTTCAAAACTACTGAACTGAAGTACATTAATTTTATATCATTATGAAGGGAATTGAAAGACCTTTAAAATAAGGTATCACTCGACCCCCCATTCCATTTAAGATTTTGGGGGTGGTGTCACCCCCGCTTAGGGGGCTGCACGCGCTAACGTGATTTTTTGCCAAACGTGTGTCCCTCTCGAAAACAAAATCGACGGGACTGAGCGTTTTTCAAAAAAAAACTGAGCTGCCAGTAAATGCGTCTATTTCGTTTTCGATGCGCCACCCTGAATATTAAAAATGTTGTTGGTCGCTGTGGTAACCCCTCGCAGCGCCAACTCTCTAGGTCTGATGCACCTACAGTGGTGTAACATGCGTTGCAGCAGGCTTTACAATTTGAACAAGTGTGCTTTCTCATATTAATTACATATTATGTTAAATGACACTAACTTATTCTTGATAATCTCTCGAGAAAAATATCTGATACATATTTTCACAGCTTGAAATACTTTTTTAAATCATTATGGAAATAGTTCACAGTGACAGTGACAAAAACCTACCAAACCTATCGTATCCGCTATTTGACAGGATTTCGTACCTCATAATATTCTGTTTTATAAACATAGGAGCACAAATGCTTCGTTTCTAAGACACCAACTTTTTCAAAAATGAGGTTTTCGCTTTGCTGGTTTTGGGTGTATTGATGCTTACTTCGTGCTCAACTTTGAGTGATATGTCTGTACCCATTTAGTAAATTTTAATAAAATGAGCCACGGTATTAAAAAAAAATGAATTTTCAAAAAAGCATATACAATGTCAAAAAAAACGATAATACGTCAACTTGATCTAGGTAGGCTAGTGTGCAAACAAGTTTATTCCGCGCTTGCTACAAATGAGCATGAAGTGAACGACAACTAGTTCCAAGTTGACGTCTTGTAGGAAATACCTAAACTTTATTAACACCCAGTATATAGCTAATACTTGTCTAGAAAACGTTAGAGATAAATTACCACTGAACTATATGAGTACCGAGCTTGTGCAATAATGGCACGTTTCGCACTGAATTAGCTGAATATTCAACTAACTCAATATCAAAGTTCCAATAAAATCTGAACTTGATTAGCATAGAAATGAAAATAGAAGTAGTATTTCAAAATGGAGTGTATCAACATGTATATGGTAAACAACTGCGCAGAAAAAAGTTCGTTGTGAAGGTGGCGTGATATTGGTTTGTGATAATGTTGCGAAAATAAAAGTGCTCCAGCAAACATGACGCTAAAAAGGTACATACTTTTTGATGATGCGGGAACAAAGTATTCGCAGACATTGACGAATAGATATAGATATATAAATTCCACTATATTTTGACGATGATTAGTTAATCTATGATTTAGAAACTTGAACGACGGAAATGTATCAGAGCACCCTACAGAAAGAAGAATTATCCCCAATTGCACCGCATCTCTCAAATCTACCGCTCAACACAGGTGATCCGAATCTTAATATCGTCCTCAAATTAGGTGTAGGTTGCACCATCCCTATTTGATAAAAACTCAGAAAAAGTTACAATAGCATTGTATCCACAGTTACTTGTTAGGGAAATAACATCTTCAGTTACAACACGAAGTTACCTGACTTATATATATGCTTATCAAAATCTGTCACTGTCCCGCAGTCTTCGTATTGTACATCAAGACCTCAAAAAGTAATCCTATTATCTAACCGGAGCCTGTCAATAATAATGGAATTAGAGCCTTAATATGAACAAAGTTAGCAAGGTAGTGCAACTGGATATCAGACAATAAAACAGGATAGATATATCGCTCTATGATCAAAAGCGTTCCACTTCTTCTATGCTTATGGCTTCTGCTCAGAAGCACAATTAGCCAGACAATAAAAAAAGCCGAAGAACTCCTATGAAAGCCAGATGTAATGCGATACTACATAAGGTTAGCCGGCCGATTATACGCGAAAGGGATTCAACATTATAGCAGGGTTGTTATGCAACCGAGGCAAGGTATAGGTATCAATAATTAATCATTCAATCATGTTGGTCATAGTTATTTTGAAACAAAGAGGGATATTGATAAATCATTTTATATTAGGATGTAATATGATCAATTCAAGATAGACAGATTCGTAAATACAATAGGCCTGTACAAGAATGTGAACGCGATAAGTCTATCAATACACCTACCTTACAAAGAACTGCAGTTAACCTTGATATGTATATCACTGACACAAAATGAAGAGTCCATCTTATCGAAACGTCTCAATTTTGCAGTGACCCCTGAACATACTGACTAATAATATCGAAATATAACAAACAACCTGTCAATTACCAGAAAATCATATAAATGTAAATATTTAAGGTACGTTCTAAGAATAAAATATAGATATAAAAAACGTAGTATTTCCAAATTAACCGAAAACAAGATACGCAATTTGTTCACTGAAACAAGACGATAACATTATTATATTAGCAGCTGACAAAATGAAGGCAACCGTAGTATTGAATAAAATAGACTATGAACAGAAAATTGAAAATCTAATAGAGATCTAGAGATCCAACAAATAGCATAAAAATAACAATTGTCTTTCGGAATCGTTTGTGGTTCACATCGGCAAGGTAAATTCGTAAAATCTTGCTATAAAATGCCCTTTGAACCAACCTATATATTGCTCAGTAAACTAGTAGTGATGGCCGGAAGACAGGTGTTTTTAAGATAAACAACTATAAATTCTCAAAAACCACTCGATCAATCGACTTCAATTTTGTTGTGGTTATTTAGAAGTATGAAGCCTACGGATTTGAAGAATTTCAAGTAGCTGCGTGAAATAATCGTCAAATTAGCAACAAGTGCCAAAACCTGCATTTTGCCTCGGTTTTCGGACATAACTTTTTTACTATTAGTGGTATATTGTTACGTGTGGTATCATTCTGTAGGCCTCTTCCGAGATCCCAATGGTGAGGGTCGAATTTGAAACACACTGTAAGTAAAATTATCTTAAAGCATCTAGCTAATTTAGTGTGTTTGAAATTCCAGTTTTCCTTATTAATAATCTTTGAATAAACTATTAATATAGCTTCAGTTCGTCCGACCACAGAGGGCCAACTGTGGACTGCTGTTTCGAGCTATTTGGCAACTCTTCTTCTTCGTCTTCTTCTTCTTTTTCCTACTTTATTAATAGGCTCATGCCTGTTTTACTTCGGTTTTTAGCCTCAGTTGATGTTGTCTGACCATCTTTTCCTCGGTCGTTCCATTGATCTTTTTCCATTTGGCGATTTGTCTCTTGCTATTCGTACTGTTCTATTTTCTGTCATTCTTTTTATGTGTCGATTCCATTCTATTTTTCTTCTTTTGGTCCACAGGTTTATTTCCTCTATACCACATCTCGCTCGTATTTCCTCACTTCTTACTCAGTCTCTTAGAGTTTGATTTGTTATTTTTCGTAAGACTTTCATTTCTGCTGTTTCCAATAATCTTTGTGTTTTCGCCGTATCTGCTCTTGTTTCCGCTATGTACGTCATTATCGGTCTTATTGTTGATTTATATATCCTAGTTTTCGTTTCCGTTGTGAGGTATTTGTTTCTCCAGATTGTATTGTTGAGACATCCTGCTGCTCTGTTCGCCATGTTCACTTATTTTTGTACTTCTTCTTGCACTTTTCCATAGCTTGACAGTTGGATTCACGTTTCCATCACTTGTTCTATTATTTTGTTATTTACGACCAGTTTACATCGTCTCGGTTCCGCTGATATCATTATCGATTTAGTTTTCTCTGTTGAAATCACCATATATGGGCGCCGTATCTTCGATTTCTTTAATTAATCTTTGTAGGTCATCTTCATTTCCGGCTATTATTATGGCGTCGTCGGCGTAGCATATTATCTGCATTTCCTTTTCTCCCATTCTATATCCTGTTCCTTTTTTAACTTTCTTTATGATTTCATCCATTATCAGATTAAATATTAGTGGGATCAGCGAATCTCCTTGTCTAATGCCAGTTTCATACTTGATAGGTTGCGAGAGTTTTCCTTTACGTCTTACCATAGCTACGTTATCTTTATATATATTCTCAATAGTTTTTACTAAATCCAGTGGTCCTTGTTGTCAATTTGAGTGTTGTACTTAACAGATTTATTGCTCGATAATGATTGGGGTCTTTCTTATCTCCTTTCTTGAAGAACAGCATGATCGCTCTCCTCCATTCATCTGGTATTCTGTTCGTGGCGATTGCTTTTTGAATAAGGAGTTGCTGTTGTTGTACAAGGTAATCACCTCCATATTTAAAGAGTTCATTTGGTATTTGATCTTCTCCTGGCGACTCTCTATTTTTTAATTTATTTATTCCTTGTTTCACATCTTCTTGTTATTATACTTGGCGTTTCTGGTAAAGATTCTTCGTTTTCTTTTTTAAACATTTCTGACAGGAATCCCTCCCATGTATCCTCTTTTATGTGTTCTATTTCAACTAGTTCTTTCATTTCGCTTCTTTGTTGTCTTATGAAGTGCCATACTTGTTTCTGTTGTCCATAGAAATCCATCTCTAGTCCTTTTGTGAATCTTTCCCAGTAATCTGTTTTTGTTTTTCTTACCAATTGATGAGTTTCAGTTCTTATTCTTTTATATATGATTCATTGGTTTTATCTAACTTGTATTTTAGGAAACTTAAGAAAAATATTATGGACGCCGCCCGAGAAGCCCTTGGAACGAAAATAATAAACAAAAACAAAAAGTGGTCAACGAAAACATCATGGTTTACACTAGAGGTTTAACAAAAATGTCACCAAAAAAAGAAAGCTTTCCTATTTGGCAACTCAACTAGGATAAAGTTCCAATAGTCAACTTGGTATTTTCACTTTCGCAAAGGTCGATTCTGGTAATAATTATTTTGCCAATGAGTCTTTAATTCGTCCACAAAACAAAAAGGAGTCAACCCAATTATGCCTAATTGATATAATTCCATATATGTTGTATCGATGTCAAGGCCTAATCAAAAGGGATAATAATATCCAAGCATTGGGAAGTAGGACCCCAAGCAACACAAAAAACAACAATATTTCATTGGTGGAAGTAAGATCAACTTGTTCAGCGTTACTGTTATTTTATTTTGTAGAAATGCCACCCAGTAAATAAACATAAGTTATATAATTTGCGTTGTTGTGGGTATCTGGAACGGAATATTTCTAGTTAACTGGAATTGTAAGATTGATGTAATGGAGAAGACCATTCAATGACTCTGCGTGGAAATTGTAGAGATTCCAACGGCTTCAATTAAGGACATTTCTTACGACTTCGCTTTGTCTTATTAATGTTTTGTTGGAGATAAGATATTGTCTCCTGAGAGAATTTAATATGAAGTTACAGTCCATAGTTTCAAATGGCACACGATTAATTTCCAGACTGGTAGCTTGAAAACAAAAAAGTATCCACGTGATCCACGTCACAGGTATTTTTAGAGATGTGATAAGGATATCACATCTCTAAAAATACATCTAAGGATGAAATATACCTAAATAAGAATTCGAGTGCCTGTCCCCTAAAATCGTTTGCAAACGCCATCTATCTGTTAAAACCACGTAACAAAATTTGTTTTTAGTTTCCACGCTGAATAAATTTTATGTCACATGACATGAACCGGATATCCGCCACGGTATCTCCGGGTGTTTAGGCATTAGACCTTCGTGGTGGTTCAAGTATAAAAAAATAAACCGTGTGGGGCAAATAAGTATACTATATATATATACTATATATATATATACTATATATACTATATACTACTAAACCCTATTTGTAAGCGTTGCAATAGCTATTGGTCATTCGGCCATGAAACTACGAGCAGGATTCGACAGGATAGAACTCAGGATCGGGGTATCGCCGGCAGGCCAACACCGCCAGTTGCTGTTGGTATTCGGTGCATACGTATCGTGTGTTTATACGTTAGCATGTCGTCTACGGTGTATCCTCCCCGGAAACGTGACAAGAAGGGATATTTGAATATTCAGGCAAAAGAAATTGTCCTTAACGTTTATAAGAGTTTAGAGCATCCTGAAATGAAAATCCATGATATTGAGAGCCGTGTGGCAAACAAAACAGGCTTATGTCCTAAGACAATTTTCAACATTGTTAAAGAATAGAAAAAAAAAAACTAAAAATTGTCTCCACCACACAAGAAGCTGCATTACACGAAGCTGTTGGATACAGTTGACAACTTTGATCGGAATGCCATGAGACGCAAACTCCATCAATTTTTTGAAAGGCAGGAACTTCCTACCATAGACAAAGTTCATTACAGGAGATCAATAGTGATGAGACCTACTTTCTTTCAAAAGGACCACATTCTATAGTTTACTCAAAGAACTTCATTTGGAGTATTGAAAACGGGGCAGCCAACAGATTATTTTATGGAGAAGAAATTATTTAAAATCAATACAGAAATACCGCGACCAGGGTAGGAAGCTCTATTTTACTTGGATGGAACCTGGATAAATGCAGGACATACAAAACCTAAAGTAGTCTTCTTAGATGGACTAACCAGTGGCCTAAAGAATCCGTCAGTTACGTGTATCTAACCAATTCGTCATTTGTGTTGTAAAAATGGTATCAAGTAGACTGAATCTATGAGCCCAGGCTGAAGACTTAGCTACACTAAACTTAGGTATATCTGACAGATTTGGAACTAGCACCTGTTAGATACTCTGCTTGCATTATTATTAGATTTCTTGAATACTATATGAAATAATTATTTCCAGGAAAAGTAAAACAATTTATGATCTGTCACATTGGCAATAAAGATGGGCATTTGAGTCAAAGAAAATGAGCGACTACCATGAAGGAATGGACGGGAGTTCAGTTCAATAACGGTTCAAAGAAACGCTCCCAAAGCTTGACGACAATGCCGTCATTGTACTTGATAATCCTGCATGCCAGACTAGAAAACTAGTCATGTCACCATATCCACAAGAAAGGAAGAAATTCAACAATGACTCCTATCAAAAAACATTCAATGAAAATATGGTCAATGCCCCTTATCACAGTGAATTGAAATTATTTGTAAATATAAAAAAACTATGAGGCTTCAAACAATAGAACATTAAAATTTTCTGACGTGTTTTATGAAGCTGTCAACAGAGTGACGGCAAACCATTGGAAAGATTGCATCCGTCACGTTCAAGAGACAATCAAAACAAAGATGCGGGATCTGGACAATATGATCGATATTCAAATTGAACCTGTAATAAATAATATTAACCATTCGGACGATGATTCAAGTACAGCGAACAAAGAATTGTGAAAAGTATGTGCCCTTCTTTCTATAAAAATAATAATTTATTTTATTAGATTATTCCAAGACCATTGAGGAAAATACGGTCCTGTACAATCTCGCCTTTGGGCATGTTGTGTTTTGTCTGGTCGTAAATTGACTACGAATGGGGTATAGTGCTATCGGCTGAACAAGTTTACAACGAAAGTGACCAAGAAAAATTGCTGGAAAGTACTTTCAGCTTCCTAAAATGGCTCCTAGGTTACGTCGGTCCAATTTAAAAAATTATTTTGCAAAAATTCACTATTATCATTTCCAAAGTTTTTTGTTTATGTCATTTTGTCATATTTTGATTAGTTTACTGTGGGGGAGGGGTTGAATATTATTTCAGAAAAAGTCACATAAGTTCTGTTTGGCTGCACCGATTTTGATGATATTGGTTTCATTTGATAGAGCGCTCCTAATGAATACTGAATCTTGTCACATTAGCTCCGCCTGTGTCCACTAGCTTTTCGATGTGTCAACGTTTTTTATTTTTTCGAAAATTTCATATACAAAGATATTATTTTTGTATTGATAGTGGTTACACATATTGCCCATATATTTGCCATTGAAATCATCTTTTTCATTCATAAATATGGTGAAGGTGTAAATGAAAACTTATTCGGGAAGAACCTTTACATAAGTGAACATATCTAATCAAGTTTTGGTTTTATAAAAAGACCTGACCCATTCTACTCTTTGTTTATACATTGGCATAATTTACATCTTCAGTGTATCTTGAGTTTTAGTTGTGAATAAAGGTCTCCATTCATTTTCTGCCTTCTGCTTTTGTCACCTCTGCCTGATTTACTACTACTAGCTAGAGAATTTGTTCTGTACGTGTCACATGTTTTCGACATGTAGCCGTAATAGACGCAGAAAAATGTTGAAACGATCAATGATTTGAATACGGTCATATTGTCTTTTATGGTTATGTAGTTGACGTACACCTAAAACATTAATATTCCTTTCCCAATTGCTGAATTTTCTATTTCTTTAGGGGTACTTAAATGCTGCACATCGTAAGCAAATAATACAGGCAACCAGAGGAATTTCCCTAGCGCTGGGCAAATAAGAAAAAACAACTGAAGCTCCTTTGAGCATGATTCTTGAAAAATATTAGTGCTTAATGAGCTACAGATAAATATGGAATAGCCATTGAAGTTGGAGGCTTGTACTTAAGAAAATAACTTTATAACCTTCATAAAAAATAGATGAAGTATTTATAAAGAATCAAATAAATTATATCTACAAAATAGAAAACAAGAAAAGGGAAATACGAGACATCTACACAGTGAATAAACGTAATTAATTAAACTGCTAAAACACGTTTGAAATCAGTGAACTGTACTGCAAACTGACGAGGCGTTGAGAAGACTCCGCCCTCTTATTTTTTTTTGGAGACGTTTTTGACGTCAGAGCTTTACAGCTTTCAGAAAAATATGCATAAGCTCTAGGTGCTAGATACTTCAGAAGCCTTTGACCAATGGCTTTGTACGACCAAAAAATTACAACGTTGTTAGGATTCAGCCTTGTATGTTTCACGAATATCCAAGACTTTGGTCACTGCAGTGTGTATGTCGGCGTCAAGCGCTGAAATCCGCCATTCCCTGAAATGCCTAGTCAGTACCCATACTGCCGGCAAACACCGTAGCAGTTTGATTATTACAAGGTTTGACTAAGCATTCCAGTCATTCCTTGTAAGGACTGAACAATTTCAGTCAGACACCGTAACAACAACATTAAGTTCGTTACTGCATTTGCCTGATTCAGTCATTCATTGTACCAGTTTTGTGTTCATTTGCTTGAGTATACTCATCGTCTTTTCTGTGTTTGTAAAGATGACGCAGCATTCAGAATTGTTTTACAAGAAACTAAGTGAATACTATGACAGAATGAATAAGAAAAAACCATGGAACACAAATGCGTTAAAGGAGGTAAGTTAATTTTTATAATTTTGTGAACTTCACACCTAAATTATAACGTATATAGGCTTGCTCAACAGCAGCATCCATTGTTGCCGGATTTTGTATATGAATACTAGATTAAAAAATATAGATATATAATTCATCCATGTTATTTATATCAACAATACACGCCCTCCACACGCGTTTCGCCAACAGTATTGTTGCGGTATTGTGAATATGTATAACTCTCGAAAAAAAAAATGTAATGAAAAAATAATGTTTGAAATAAGGCAGTAGCGGTGGTCGCAGTAGTAGACTCTTCGGTCTCCTGATCTGTCGCCGTGCGCTGTGCGGGTTCGAATCCTGTCCCAGGAGAAACTTTTCTCTTGGCTATGGATGTTGTGATTGTCCGTAGGTGGGTAGATCGTCTCCGACTGTCGAACGTGGAGGAACCACCCGGCGGATCTCGTAGGCGGAGCCAGAATGTGTGCATGTTGCATGCACACGTGTTCCCTCGCCAGAGTCCGTGTGACGTTCCCCCTTTCCCCCTGTATCCCCCTATATAGCCCCACGGTACCCAATAGGTGTTCAGGCCTTAGGCCTTCGTGGTAGTTGGAGTATAAAAAAAATATATAAAATATAAGATAATTCTATGTAACTTTTATTCGTTGGTCACTAGTCGCAGTTCTGCTTTTTGTTTTTTGTTAATGTGTATTGTTTTATATTTCTTTCAATAGTTTCAGGATATTTCTTGTTGATTTAATACACTAATGATTGATGTAATAATAAAGACAACGCTTTAATCTATTCTTCTTTTCTTTTAGATTAACGCATGCTTGATTAATATGCTTTTAATATTATTAATAAAGTAGTACCTTGTTATATTAGGTACTTCATTGGAGCAACACTGTATTGATTACAGCTAACGTGGTTATTATGGTGTTTTTTGTTGAATCATTACAAGAAATGACTGAAATGCTTATTAAAACATTGTAATAATTAAACTGTAACGGTGTTTGCCGGCAATTCGGGGACTGACTAGGTATATCAGGGAATGACGGATTTCAGCGTTTGACGCCGACATGTATACAATCTTTATTATTGCAGTGTGTATATGTCGGCGTCAAAGGCTGAAATCCGTCATTTCATGAAATGCCTAGTCAGTTTCCGTATTGCCCCGGCAAACACTGTAAGTTTGATTATTACAACGTTTGACTGAGCATTACAGTAATTCCCTGTACTGACTGAACAATTTCAGTCAAACACCGTAACAACCACATTAACTTCGTTACTGCATTTGCCTATTTTAGTCAATCACTGTAATCAATACAGTGCTCCAATAAAGCACATAATATACTTTATCAATAATATTACAAGAAAAATAATCAAGCATGAATTAATCTAAAAAGAAAGAAGAATAGATTAAAATGTTTTCTTTATTATTACATTATTGTTTTTTTAATCAAGCATTTATTATATATACGAAATCCAGCAACTGGATGCTGCTGTTGAGCAAGCCTATGTACGTTATAATTTAGGTTAGGTTCACAAAATTATAAAAATTAACTTACCTCCTTTACCTCATTTGTATTCCATGTTTTTTTCTTATTCACACTGTCATAGTATTCACTGAGTTTCTTGTAAAACTTTTCTGAATGCTACGACATTTTTACAAACACAGAAAAGACGATGTGAATACTCAAGCAAATGAACACAAAACTGGTACAATGAATGACTGAATTAGGCAAATGCCGTAACGAAGTTAATGTGGTTGTTACGGTGTTTGACTGAAATTGTTCTGTCATTACAGGGAATAACTGAAATGCTTAGTCAAACGTTGTAATAATCAAACTGTTGGCATTTCAGGGTATGACGGAATTCAGCGTTTGACGCCGACATATACAATCTTTATTATTCATTACTTAGAAGATCTATTTGTATAGAATTACAACAGGTTTCTAGTAAATGTTTGTTCAGACCCATGCTGATACCGTAGGCATGATAACGTATGTAGGCGAGTCCTAGTACTTTTGGCACAAAATATTAATCGGATTTTTTTTTAATGAAGAAATTTATTTAAACACTAACTAGTAATCGTAAATAACAACCCAATACTTCACTAATATATACTATCGAATTATGTGGAGTGGCCCATTCTGCTCTACCAGACGCAATTCTTCGAATGTCTCTCATGAGGTCCTGGACGGAATTTCAATTTCTCTCAGTTTTTTTAAACCCATCGTCTTAACTGTTTTTTATCTTGGGCTTCTCAGTCTCCATGATAAACCTTCTAAAGCCCAAAAATCCTTTACTGGGTGAGCCTGTGGCAAGTTTGGAGGTTTAACGTTTTTGGGAATGAAAGGCATGTCGTGTTGACGAAGCCAGTTTTGGGTATCTCTTGAATAATGACATGATGCTAGGTCTGGCCAAGACATGATATAGTCATTAGCATGAGTTCGCTGACAAACTGAAGCAATTTGGAAAGGCAGTTATCAATATAGCTCTGGCTATTCAAAGCTTCATTCTATCCACAAAAGGTTGAGATACACCCCTGTTAGAAATTGCGCACCAGACAAGGATTTTATCTGCAAATTTCGCTTTATCTGTATCTAACATTGTCAGAGCATTCCGCTACGTTGTCCATCTATAATCCGTCGTTTCCCTTCATTTCAGAATTACTCAAAGTGAAATTCTTTTCGTCATCCAAAATAATGGTTTTTTCATTGGCAAAGTGTACCCGCCTCAGTTGGCGACATCCTGGTATACTAAGGAGTTGCGCTTGAGAGTATTTGAAGAATCAAGTCTCTTTCGATATTTGAAACAATTCCAACGATATCGTACTCCCAGATCTGTATTGACGAGCCAGTCTCAATCTCTCTAACATCTGTGCAGTATATGGACGCGGTCTTCCATTTTTTGGGATATTTAGACATGGTATTCTCTGCTCGCACCTCGCCGTTGTTCGATAAATGGTTCTGCGTGAAATGTTTTCATATCTGTAATATTCGACAGACTTCAGCTTTGGATACCCGCCCAATCAACTTGTAGATACTTTTCCCTATTTCTAATTTATACGATATCTTAAAGCGAAAACTTCAAAATAAATAAATGTCAACTGATAGTAAAGTAAGTAAACAAACTTTTATTTTGTGTTTGTTAAAATGAAAGCCAATGAATTTTGTGACAAAACTTTTAGGACATATAGGTACTGACGGAAGCTGATCAGTATCATAGAATTTTCTCTCAAGACCGAGTGTAGCGTCCTTTTTTTCAAGATTATTTGTATGTTGATCCAATTATAAGTGACAGTCGAGATAATTAATTCTATGTTGATATATATGATGTTGAAATCAGGTAAGTTCGCAGAGTACCTAATTAGTGAAAGGAAGGTAAGTGGTTCCTTTTTTATAATCACTGAGTGCGATTTGCTATTGAATAAATATAGTACAAATAAATACATTCAATTAAAATCATTAATGAAGCTGTCAATTAGCCAAAGTATTATTATTTGACCTGTATCGGCTTAATTGGCAATTTGATAAGAAGTAATCGCTTTCGTATTGATGTTTTACTACTGATAAGTTTTTTTATCAATTTGTACGCTCGGTAATCTAAGATAATACTAATCTTTCCACCTAGGCACAATTTTTGTCCTGTGGGAAACAAAAGGAGAACTATTTTTTTTTGCATATTGTCTAGTATTTTTGCACCTTTTATAATTACGAGTATATTAGCTTGATTCAAGAATATATTAGGATTGTCACGCATTTCTTACTAGGTGTTTTACTCTTTAGATTAAAATCCTTACTCAATTTTCGGTGTTAAAAATAACATTAATTGAAAAATCTAGCGAAATATTGGTTTTGTAGAATACTTATATAGGATGGAATTTGTTGCATTTTAGGTACCCTATAACACCCTGAAAAGGAGAATTACTAGTAACTCTGTATAGTATATATCTATTATTCGCGTTCATAGGAATAATATTGTAAAGTCGGAACGGACAATAAGTGCTGACGTGTACTTTTATTTTTATTGTTCCTTGATGTTTTCCATATCAGAAAAACTGAATAGTAGTAAAAAGTAGTCAATTATTCATGAGTCAGCTTGAAAAGCTGACGCAGCTCCACCATGGACGTCCAACGCCAGTGTGCCGTCGATTCAAAGGGTTTCCTACATTATGCGGGGAGTAAAATTCAGACATAAGACCGTAAGATGGGTGCTTTTGTCGCTCGACAGTCCGGACTTGACTTGATACCTGCCGCTGTATTGAAGAGGTGTGCAGCGGCGCTTGCTCCAGTTCTTTCGCGTCTCTTCCAGATATCTTACGAATCCGGCACCTTCCCAGAAAACTGGAAATTTGCTCATGTCCGACCCATCCCAAAAGAGGGATCTAAGACCGATCCCTACAACTATAGGCCTATAGGTCTGCTTTTTGTTATAAGTAAGGTGATGGAGCCGGCACCAGCGACCAACATGGGATCTCCTAGCTTAAGTCACGCAACTGTCCGGTCTTATGGTGAGGCTCATATCGTTGCTCTTGATATCACAAAGCATTCTATCAGCTGTGGCATGCTGCCCTATTATGCATACTTCCATCCTATGGTCTCCCAGAGAAGATGTTTTGCTGACACAGTGTTCCTCTTACACATCAATGATCTCCTTTCCTGTACGATCAGTCCAATCCACAGCTTTGTGGATGCCAGCACTCTATATGCAGGAATTCATAGCCGCAAGCCGATCTTTGCCGATGAACTGAAAAAAAGAACACCAGCAGCGACATCCTCTCCGACGAGAGACCTGGAGGTTATCATTGCTTGGGGACGCAACAATCTTGTACAGTTTAATGCTTCCAAAACACAGTACTATACCATGATGAACAAAGAACGTCCTAGCGCTCATCCGGTTTCGATGGATGGCCGAGTTCGGCCAAAGAGCCGTTCATTTCGGCTGGTCGGATCACCGAGGGCTTGTTCTGGCACGAACACATCTCGCCACCTGCTGGGAAAAAGCTAGGTTATCTTTTTCGGGCTTAGAAGGACTTTCCTCCACATGACCTCTTCACTCTATTCAAGGCACAGATAAGACCAAGCCTCGAGTATTGCTCACACGTTTGGTGTGCTGCTACCTCGACTACATTGTTCATGCTCGATGCTGTCCAAAGGAGGGTTCTACTAACCCTTAGGCAGTTCAAAAATCGTATTGAAAAAGTTTCTTTGGAATACTCATAGCAGCAGCCGTGCCTTGGCATTTAGGCTTTTGCCTGCGCGACTGCTTCGGTGTAAAAAACCCAGCCAACTGGTGTTTGAAAAGGGATAGTTCTACAGAACATAGAAGTGCTCAAAAGGAGAAAAAATGTTATTACGTTGAGTAAGACCGCATACTTGATGTAGTTCATATCTTCCAGAGCGAAATTCAACACTCAAACAGTTCAGGAGGCGAGTTAGTAATGTACGGTTTCTATCTGTCTCTGCTGACGATATGAAAATTTACAATGAAACTAACATCCTATTTTGAATAAGTGTACCAAAATAAATATATGACCATCTTTTAATATCAGCTGTGGGCCCAAAACTCAGATCTTTATTGAACGTGACGTAATCACGACTTTCGAATGACGAAGAGATTATGCGTATATTCAGCAAAATGCCATGAAATCAAATGTAGACGAGTACCCAAGCCGAGGCAGCGGGTAAGAACAAGCCATAAAGTTTCTGCTAGTGCTGATTTTGCTTCTGATTTTCTACAAGGATCCCTTCTTATACTTAAACTATACTTTCGGCTTACATACTATTTTAGAACACTGTTATATACAGTCTCATGCGGACGATTCTTTTGACTCAACTAACCTTGATTAAGTATCGTATAAAGTTGATTTAGACCTGATGGACATAAGTAACTATTGCAAGGTAAACTGTTTGAAGATTAATCCTACCAAGAGTTTTGCAATGTTATTCTGTCCCAACACCAACTATGAACGTTTTGAAAGGATGACTGATTTGAGGGTAAATATTCCACTGGTCGCACATGCAACAAGTTTAGGTGTCACTTTAGACGTAAATCTTAGACTTCATAACCAGGTCAGCTATACAATTCCGTCAGTACGTCCAACAAACTAAAAAGATTTCCTGCCTTTAAAAAATCGGTTGGAAAACAGCTGTTAGAGATGCAAACATCTTTCAGTGCTTGAGTTATTGTTTTGTTATTCTTTAACTCTTATTTATTCGTTTATGTTTCTAACGTTACTATTTTCTTTCTGGCTTGCTATGCATGTAAATAGTATAATTTCATAACTGTTCTGTAATTGTTTTATATATTGTGTTTAAGTAGAAGAGTAGCCGTTAAGCTAAATGTCGCCATGATGTGGAAGATCAAAGTCACTTTATTATTATATCCCTTGCAGGCTATAGTAGTCTTACGGTAGCATACGATTTTCGACCATTCAAACGATAATGACGTGATCCCATCATGCCATTCGCCGTTGCCGTGAACCACCTTGTTCCCAAAGTCGTGAATACGTCACGCTTTTTCACGAAATTTGGTAACAGTCGAGATTCCTGATTTAGAAGTATCAGTTACTAAATCACAGTCCGTCAAATATCTGCCACCACTAATTACAGTCACTCTACTTGCCTCTATATGGTTGATAAGAAAATTCGTGACCTAGTGCCAAACAGCAAAATCATTTTACATTGCATAATAAAAGTCAAACGTCTAAGTATTCTACTCCGTGCTATGTACCGCTAAGGGTTACCTCCTGTAATGTTTTCGTCCACAAATATTTGCAAAGGTTAAATATCCCAACTGTTGCAATTTATTGCGGGCGAAATGGAATAAATTTTTATGATGCGATTTTTTATGGAATTATTGAGCACAGTTCGATGTTTGTCCCTTATAAACAAATGAAAGCAGTGCAGACTATTTTAATATCCATGAGCCCAATTATGAAACTGCGCTCACATTGCATTTAATTATATCATATTTGATCCGTATTTATAGCATATCAGATTCGGATAATGCATGTTGGCGTAATTATAGAGCAAAAACACAATTTTGCCATCAATTTTATGGACTGATGTCATCGATAACTAGATAATCCATGCATTAGTGACACATAGCCTCTGCCCTGTTTCTGTTACATATTAATGGCCTACTTCGCTGCACGATGAATCCAATCCATAGCTTTGAATATGACATCGAGAGTGCCCGCCATGCTGTCTGAGGTTGAGCTTGACTGGTACCGAGTTCCTCTCTGCCAAAAAGTTTGAAGGTTATCGCTCCTTGAGGTAGCAATCTGTTCAGGAACATTAAAGTTTCGGAAGTCCCAATACATCCAACGTCCAATACCCTAACATAGTAAGAAGCTTTTAATCCATCAAGTGACGTATGTTTAACCAGGAGGTCAGTTATTGGAAATAAGGGAGTAGAGCAACTAACGTCAAGGATTTACGAAGTGTCACCGTTGCCCACAAGTATCATCTCTTAGGGCCGTATAGTCTTTCCTGCAATTGTAGGACTCCTTTATGGCCTGCTTGAGTTTCATAGTTTTTCCTTCAGAAATGCATGGGTATTTCTAGATTTATACTGTTCCGTGTCAAAAAAACGACATAATGTAATTTTTCAAGATACGTAATACCCGTTATTATGTAAAAAACCTATATAATGTCAAAAATTGTCTAAATGTCAACTAGATAGTTCCTAGTGTACAAACAGTTCATTCTGCGGGTGCTAGTTATGAGCGTCACCAAAAGCGTCATCTATGGAGAAATGACTCAACGACACGCTCAATGACCATGCTGCAAGTAGATCTATTAGCTGTGCCAGACGGGTTATTCATGTTGTCCTTTCTGAAGAGAAGTTATTTTCAAAGATATAAATTATGATTTTCCCGGTTCTTTTTGCGTTTTCAAAAACTTTGACAAGCACCACGGAAAATCACCCGCGCAGTGCATAATCAAGCCACATGAAAGACAAAATAGTAATGAGGCATCACATACCAAATATCACATCTAGCATACTTTCTCACCTGTAAGCTGTAATATACTTCACCAACTAGGGACTTTCCCATCTTATTTATCTCATTCTTAGAATTCAGCAAACTTGCATATGTAATTTCCAGGATGAATAAGGAAGAGTGGATCTGCATCCAATTTCTAGCTTTGAATACAATTCAAGTAAGTATATTTGAGACAAAAATCCAATGTAATTATCGTGAACATAGATTATTAGCACAAAAATGCACTGCCGTTTTCTTCCAGCAATAGTATACAACTTTCAGCTTAGACCTCCAATAATGCCATCTCTGAAGCGGATCCTCCATCACATTAGAGCCAAACATTGATAGCTGAAGCGTCATGGCATTCAGGCAACACATACAGTTAGAGAACGAGTGAACATTAAGTGAACAAAAGGTAGTTCTAAGTTGACATCTTGTAGAGATACCTACACAATGTCACAAAAAAACATACATTACAGTTCCACGGTCCGTCGCGTCAATCACTTGTCATCTGTCGACGCTTTATCTTTCCGTGCCGTCCCCCCTCTCCACGTGTAGCGGAAACAGAAGGCTAGAGACTGCATTCCGATTGTTTCAACAAAATGTCGTCTCACGTGTAATATTTTTAACTTATTCGGGTGGATTGATATTTTTAACATTTAACAAAGGTATCTCGTTTTACAACAAACCCAATGTCCCCGTCCTTTTGTTTTTATACTGATTATAAGTTCGATCTTCTCTACGTTCGTTCTGAAACACCTTGTGGCTGCAACCTCACCGACGAGTAAGTTGTCCGACAATTTAAATCTGTCCTGTCTCCTTTGCTAGCATCACACTTGTGTTTTCAGAATCCTGATGATGGCTCCATAGAGAATGCCGAAAGCTTGATTTTATCGTCAAAAGAGTCAACTTAAGCCTAAAAGTTTTGCCAATTTCCCAACTAACAAGTAATTGTATATAGTTATATATACATTTTAGTCTTAAGTTATTTATACATGAGCTCATGCCCAAGCACAAGTTTCTGCGAAACTTTTTTGGGTCCATTCGTTTATTGTATATTGCCTTTTACCTACTACTGCTACACTTTTTTACTGACACAAATCTTTTACTGGATGTGCTCGAAAAGGGCAGGGAGGTTAACAATTTGGTCTGAATAATTCCAGCAAATTGAATTTGGAGTCTATTGCCACAGCTTCTTTGTATCTAAGATATTTTACTTTGCAAATATTGGGTAGATAACTGCCATGCCATCAGGAGCGTATTTACCCTAGGGCCAAAAATGCCGTAGCCCGGGGTGACAGGATATGAGGAGCGGCTAAGCTGCCTCAATCTTCAATCTTTGCTTTTTTCCATTCCTTCATGCGGCAAATCTTAAGTGGCCCAGGGCGCTGAATTTTAAAACACGCTACTACGCATCACATGCAGGCGAAATCATACTTAGGATAATCCCTATATGAGAAAGTGGGGATATTCGTTACTCAATCACGCCAAAACATCTGGAAGAAATTTGGTACATAGGTATTTCTGTACGTCTTTTCACACATGCGAACGGTGTATATATGAGCAACTTCTAATTTTCTTTGAAATTGTTTTCAATATTGTAGTGCTACTTTTTCAAGGATCAAGTGGTGGAATAATAGCTTGTAACTAACCTTCGCCCTAGATAAAAGTCGTTGACAAACAGCTTAATGGAATTAGACAGTGCTGGCGTGAAAGTGCTTAGTCGCAGGTGTGACCGAAATGAGTAAGGGTATATAAATAAGGCATTTGCATCGTACATTGACTGCATTTCGACATTCGTTTGCTTAGCATGGCCATCTTAAGTTAGATTTCTTTGGTGTTTTGTTTTACTTTACGTTATTGGGGTGGGATAGTTGTGTTCTATTGTAGTTATATAGTTATGGTTATGTGTATGTATGTACGTTCGGTTATCACACAAAACGGCAGAGCCTTGGAGATGGACATAGGCTACCTTTTGTTGCAAAAATAAAACCTGAAGGGGTCAAAATAGGAGGTGAGAGTTACTATGGTTGCAAATATTATTTTTCAAGTTAGGGATACAAATATATATAATGTTGGAACTTCCACCCCCGAAAGAGGTGAAGTGGAGATTAACGCTTTTGAAGCTGAAAACCCTAGAATATTCTAAATCAGGCTAACTTAGAAGTAGCAGTGTGTTTTGCCTATAATTTTATCTTTGAAATAAAAAACATTAACAAAGAACTCCAGAAATTACCTATATCCTGAAGATGTGGTAGGAGGGTGTTGAATATTTCTATGAGGAACCTTTCGGTTTATACAAATAGATCTCGAAAACTATTTGACCTATGAATATGGAATTTGGTAGGGAGGTAGCTTCTGGGCAGAAGTCAGCTAAGAACGGATTTTACGACAGGGCTGGATTAAAGTGGGAGGAGTCTGTACGTAAGCCATTTGTTTTTCTACCAGATTGACAATTTGGCAGGGAGGTAGTTTATACGGATTTTGTCACAATTGCCATATTAAAAGTGGATTCTGTGGTATGTTCGAAACGGGGCTTATACACTTTCATGGCTTTATACATATTTTGACATTACAATTTTATACAAATTCATCTTTTTTAACAAGACAGGTACCTTTTGCAATGAAAATTTGGTACAATCTAACGTGTTAATTTAAAAAATTTGGTTATGTCAACAACTTTAAGGGTACGATGCCACGGGCAACAGTTAGCTTATTATAAATTAGTTATGTTTTTCAAATTTCACAATGTATTTTGCAAAACTCAAATAACTTCTTCATGTTTCATAAAAGCAGACCAAGATTCCCGTCACTTATTTTCGTCGCTCGGTCTCTCTGTCGGCGTTCTTCTACCATGGTAATCTCTGAAATTTTTAATAATATATAGGTATTGGTGGGTCATGCTTCACTCTTGCATGCACTTATGTGCGGAAAATTCAGAGCTTCAAAGGTTGACAAAATTTTTTGGGAACTATGCAAGTACTATATACAGGGTGTCCGTAAAGTTGGGGTTTTCCTTTTCAGAAACAACTACCCTTGAAATAACAAAGGTAATGTGTAGTGAAACGAGGGCGACCAAGTAAAAAAAAAATAAAGGAAAAAGTACTCACTCTCCAGTTGACGAGAAGGGCTAAGTACGTCTCTGCCCGAAATCATACCGCTCCAACAGAAAATGAAATCAGCTGATGCGCTACCGAGCAGACGCAGGCAAACAAGGAAGGCAAAATGTTGCGTAAAAAGTCTAGGTATTGCATCCCGTCTAATCGATTTGGGAGAATAAATGGTCCAATGAGCATACCGTTCACCATGCCAGCCCAAACATTCACCGAAAATGTTTGTTGAAAATGTGCCCGACGGACAGCGTGCGGATTTTCTACTGACCAAACATGAGTGTTGCGAAAGTTATTCACCCCATTACGCGTGAACGTAGATTCGTCTGTCACCAATATGCACTTCAAAAAGTCCGGATTATTATCATGTTGATGCAACAACCACTCACAAACCGCACTCTTGCTGGAAAATCGTCAGGTTGAAGGGCTTGTACACGTTGGACGTGAAACGGATACAGCCTTTCTTCACGTAGCGTTTGCCACACTTTAGTTTTTGATACTTGCACTTCTCTAGCCACGTCTCTAGTGCTTGCTGAGGGATTCTCGTCTACGCGATTACCTCTACACGCGTGACCGTAACCGTCGGTTGAAGGTTGCATACTGACCTGACACACTGACCCCGACCCAGTTCTGTCGTCGGGTTGAGCTAGTGTCCTAGTACCACTCGGGGATTTCGCGGCTACAGGACGGTATTCAGATATTTTTGATGTTGCAGAGCCCTTTATCTCGGTTCCCTTAAGACATTGGTGTATATGGTACTAAGAAAAATTGCTTATGTTTTCAAGATCTACACGTCGTGTAAAGGAAAACCCCAACTTTGTGGACACCCTGTATACAGCTTCTGAAAATTTTTGTTGAAGGGTGTTAAAATCATTTAAATGTATTTACCGTTTTTCAAGTTTATCATGATTTTAACGCGTGGCTATAATTTGTTTTCAGCAAATTCCCAAGTTAAGCAAGGGTAATTTTTTGGTTATACATCTATCAATTGGTTTTTTAATGAAGTGGTATACGGACAGTTAATTTTCAAGAAGTTTGAAGATACGTTGAGGTCTTAAATAAAAAAACTAACCAAAGCTCATAGATTCTCATGGCTCCTGAGAAAACTGTTTGTACCAATTTACGGCCATGATAAAGTTTAGCCCTCCCCCTCAAACATACTGTGATTTGTGATTAAAAATATATCTTAAACTGTGAATTCTCTGTTATTAATTTAAATATCTCTAGATCCTAAAGTTAAAGTAGCGGCGTTACACCCATGTTATAGACTTTCTGCATAATTTATGTATACCTCGGTGGATACATTACAATATCTTAAGGTTAACTGAAATGTGAAACCATTTACAAACGACCAAAGTTCTAATAACTCTTGTTCAATAATGGAGTGATCTAAATATGCTGCAACTTTGCCATCAGCATCGACCTATTTCCGTAAACTTGCTTGCTGCCTTCTAGTTATGCTGCCCACTCAAATACGGGTATCGAAACAACTTTGTGTGCGGCTACTTTCGATGATAGAACGATAAACGGGAAAATAAGAAACCCGTCTTAGAAGATTACCAATATTTTTATTAGATGCGCAGTATGTAAAAAATTCCATTTTGGTAACAATACCAGGATAATATAGATAGATAGATAGATAGATGCTTTATTGTCTTCGGATCATAGAAATGATATAAGACTCGTCAGGAATATCTCTATGAGTACATTATTATCTACAAAAATTAAAAATATAGTTAAGTATAAATACATAAATTTGTCGGTTAAAAATGGAAAGAAACACAGTTTAGTTAAAAAGGGCAAAGGACGCATGTGCGCACGAAGGAAAACATACACTAAACAAGCAGATACAATAATAAACAGAACAAGTACAATAAAAATAGAAAAAAAAAATAAAAGTTACGCATGAACGAGTAAATATATACACACATATATACACATACATAATACATATATATATATATACAGTGCTTGATCTGCAGAAACTGGCCCCAGTGATTGAAGGTGTAGAGGGCGCATTTATAAATATATATACTCGGAAGCGATAGCAAGTTATTATGCTGAAATATTGCTCTACATGCTTCTCTCCTTTTAATGTTAAATGTCAGCCTTACAATACGTTTCTGCAAAATAAACACTCTGGACGCGGTGCATGCTTGTCCCCAGACGATGGTGTGATTTGACAGATGCGAATACACCATTGCGTAGTACACACCCATCAGCATTGATTTGGGGACATTTGGCTTTAATTTCAATATCGCTTAGTAGGACCTATTGATTTTCCTGCATACACTGTCAACTTGTTGCTTCCAATTTAATCCTGCATCCAACTCAATACCCAGGAAGGTCGTAGAGTCTGAGATAGTTCGGTTAATGAGACGTGGAGTACTAGAGTAAAAGTGAACAACTACCGTCTTGGCAGCATTCAAGATCAGACGATTTGTTTGGCACCACTCTTCCATCTCAGATTTTATGATTCCAATGTTAAGGTACAGATCTTCAGGCGAATCTGCAGTTACTACAGCCGATGTGTCATCAGCATAGTTCACTACTGCACCTGAGAGCGTCAGATCGTTTATAAATAAGATGAAAAGAAGTGGTGACAATACAGATCCCTGAGCTGCACCTATATTTATTTTATAGGTAGCCGACTGCGCATCGTTCACTCTTACTCTAAGTTCTCTGTCTGTCAGGAAAGACGCTAGCCAGTCCAGCAAGAAGTCTCTAATACCTATATTGAAAAGTTTCTGCCTTAGCAAATCTACATTAATGATATCAAACGCTTTGGACAAGTCGAAAAATACTCCAGCAACTAGATGACCCAAGTCTATTGCTCGGTATAAGTGGTTAATAAACTCAAAAGAGGCTGTCTCAATCTAGCGTGATTTCCTGAACCCATGTTGATTATTGGAGATGATGTTATATTTTTCAGTATAGCTAGCTATGCGCGCGTGCAGTACTTTCTCAAATATCTTTGAAAAAACTGACAGAAGAGATATTGGACGATAGTTTTCGACTTGAGAGGGATCTCCCTTTTTCAATATAGGTACCACAATGGCCAATTTAAGATTTTTAGGAAATTTACCTTGATGCACCGACATGTTTATGAGCGCAGCTAGTGGACCTGCAATTTGATGACACACACTTTTAACTATTCTTGTTGACACACCATCGCTTCCACACGACTTATTATTTCGAAGGTTGTTTATCGCATTGGTCACTTCATCTTCGGTAGTTTCGCTGTAGAACATTGACTGAGCTAGTGAGGTTGTTGACAGACTTGTTGTTGTGGGCTGTCCTCCAAAGTGTACATGGAGCTTTTTCTCTGCTACTGTAGAAAAATACCTACCAAATGCGTCGGATGTACCTTCGCTTCGCAGATCTCCAACGGATTCTATATTTAAGATTATTTGATTGGTACAGCTGCTTCGTCCTAGTTCTTTGTTTACAATTTCCCATACCTTCTTCGATTTATTTTCTGCATTTTCAATTAGATGTTCATGATATCGTTTTTTAGTAGTTGTTAGTAGTTTTCTGTGTTTACTTTTTCTTTGTAGGTAATGTTGTCTTAGTTCGGAGTTATCTTTGTTATTTTGCAGGAGGGTGAGTATTTCCCTCAAATTTTTACTGGAGGATCTTATTTCCTCCGTTATCCAGGCTTTAGTGTGTGAGTTCTGCTTAAAAATCGCTACTCTTTCTGGACACGCGGTATTAAAATGCTATAAGAAAGTATTGATGAAGTTTTCAAACGCCGTGTCTATATCTTCATCTTCAACTATCGACCAGTGTTCTTGAGACAGGTTGGCTTTAAGGTTCTCAAGGTTTTCACTTTTTATTGTTCTTATCCGACGTGACTTGCTAATGTTTTTAGTGGATTCGCTGGTTGACGTGATGGAGATCGAGAGCATTTGGGCAGTGTGGTCGGATGGATATATGTGGATCAAATACTGTACAAGAGATGAATTGTGTACTGAGATTTGTCGTCATGTAGTCTATTGACGTATTGGATATTGTGTTATTCTTGCTGATAGCGTAGCGTGTAGGTTCGTTGCAGTGATTTACAAGGTTGAACGAATCTAAAATATCTCGAAGCATCATGGTGTTTATAGTTCGGCGAGAATAGTCAATGTTTAGATCGCCGCAAATAATAATCTTGTCGCGTGTGGCTGATACGTGATCGAGAATTTCCGAAAGACTCTCGAGAAAGGTTCTTATGTTACCAGATGGCGGACGGTATACACATATACTATTAGGTTCGTTTTTGTGCTTTGCAGAGTAGCTATTGTACCACAGCATTCGATGTGTCGTTCTACGGAAAACTTCTTGACATATGGAAGTTCCTTGGTAGTCACGCCTTGTTTCACGAATACAGCACAACCACCATGAATATATTAGCTTCTGCAGAAAGTTGCTGCGTTTGTATACCCCTTAATATTAGGTACACTTGCTGCATCAGACGACAGCCATGTTTCCTTGAGGCATAGTACATCAGGTGTTGTATCATCAACAAAAACATCGAGAGCGTCATATTTGTTCTGTATGCTACATCCATTAAGATGTACTATTTTGAATGTGTTAATTTTTGTGAGGCTGTTCGATGAAAAAATGATTTCTGTACGTCCTTAGTTCCTTTCGCTTTACTTGAAGTCGACGGTTGTTTCAATGGTGGCAGGACATGTTGTTCCTTGTTGCCTGGATGTATAGAGCTTGTTAAAGATGTTCTCTGCAACATTGGAAATTCCTGTATGACCTGATTGGCTTGACCACACTCATCGGCAGGCTTTTTTCTAAGAGGCAATATCGCGTTCACAACGGCGTGATTTTTGCTTATTTTATCGGCGTTCACTTTTTTTGAGGTAATGATATCCTTTATTATGTTGCATATGTGTTTACCAGCATTAGTGAACATGTTTGAGTTTTTCTTGAAGTGACAATGTTGAAGGCAACTGTCTATATCTAAGAGGTTTGTGGTAATTTCCCTTGCAGTATAACGTATTTGATCAATAATACCTTGAATTATACTATACTAAGTGACATATAAATCCGAACACCCAGTTTAAATGGTTTTATTTTAATAAAAGTTGGTGAATGTATTTATCTTACTGTAAACAACAAGTGAAAAAATGGTCAGCCTTATCAGTTGGACATTCCGGTTTTTATACTGCTTTTTTTAATTCACTAACGCTCTAAAAATGAATATTTCAGCCGCAGTAAAGAATCAACGTTGGCGGATTTTGGTTCTTGACATCCTTTACGATCGGCTACGACGCCTAGAGTACGGAGACCTGTTTTATTTCGTCAACTTAGTGAGTTTGATAGGGGCCGTATAGTGGGACTTCGGGAAGCTGGACTTTCTTTTCGGGCAATTGCAGTTCGAGTGCAAAGAAGTGTAGACACTGTGGTTAGGTGTTGTCAGGCATGGCTTCGAGAAGGCCGTACGCAAAGAGCAAGGGGCACTGGACGCCGCCGTAGAACAACAGACCGTGAAGATCGCCGCCTAAGGTTATTGGTCTTAAGGGACCGTTTCTCCACTACCAGGTCCATTGCAAATGAATGGTTTGCAGAACACGGAAGACCTATTGGCATGTGAAGTGTTTACCGACGAATGAGAAGTTTTGGCTTGTTTTCATACCGGCCACACTGGGTCCTCCCTTTAACTCGAGAACACCGACGTAATCGCCTTGAGTGGTGCAAACAACGGTCACTCTGAGATCAGGAATGGAACAGTCTTTAGTGACGAGTCTCGATTTTGTTTAGGCATGCACGATGGTCGTGCCAGGGTTAGAAGGCGACGTGGTGAAAGGAGGAATCCACAGTTTTTTGTTGAAAGACATGTGTTCACACTGTTGGAGTAATGGTTTGGGGTGCTATAGCTTATGGTTCCAGGTCACCTTTAATCTTCATCAGAGGTAACATGAACGCGCAGCGTTATATGCACGAAGTTCTAGAACCCCATCTTTTACCCTATCTTGACACCCTGGCAGATCCAACTTTCCAACAAGATAATGCCCGACCACATGTTGCAAGAGTCACAATAGACTTCTTTCAACATAATGATGTCACATTGTTACCATGGCCACCAAGATCTCCCGACTTATCCCCAATTGAGCACGTGTGGGATATGATGGGTAGGAGATTGCTCAATTTGCAACGTCCTCCTCAGACTCTAGAAGCACTTCGAGAGGAGGTGGTTGCCTGGAATGAGATACCACAGGAGGACATTGACCACCTGATCAGAAGCATGCCTAGGCGCGTTGGAGAATGCGTAGCACATCAGGGTGCATCCACACATTATTAAAGGTCAAAGGCTTTAAAGCAGTGCAATCATTTTGAAATTTTTATCATTTACTTATTATGCTTCATTTAGTACTTATACAAAATTTTATTAAAATAAAACCGTTTAAACTGGGTGTTCGGATTTATATGTCACTTAGTATATTTAGTACGGGACGCCTGCATTTCCACTCTGGAACTGTTGCTACTATGGTGTTAGTGTGTCCCATATTTCTAAGAATTCTCACTAGCGACTCACTGTATATGCAACCTCTGATATGGGCATCATTAGATCCTGCCAGTATGAGTATATAGTCCAACTTGGTGAAAATCAGACGATAGATTTGGTGCGTCCTTCATTATGTCATGCATCTGGGCATTTGGGCTCAGCATTGCCTCCACTGTTATTTGGCTGAGTGGCACGATGTTTCGAAAAATATGGACAAGGTTTTGCCCATGTTCGTCTGCAAGAATTAGTAACTTAGGCTTGCGTGGTTCATTTCTTTTTATATTATTCGAAAATGATTTTTGTTAGAAACCACTGTGTTTCCTTTAACTTTCTCAATTATTCCTTTGAGATGTTCTATCGTTTTATCCTTGTTCAGGACTTCGTTATTTAACTTTTCGATTGCAACTTTCAACTTTGCAGTGAGATCATGCAGATCTTCATTCTTTACTAATTCTGAGGCTAGTTTATTCCTAAGATCTAACAGCAACTCTTCCTGGGTGTAAGTTTTATCATCCACAGAATTGTCAACTTGTATGTGGATATAGCTGCTATTGTTGGATTTGTTGACTTTTTCTGGTATGTTTTTTTTCGATTTCGTTTGTTGTCGTGTATTCATTCTTTCAGTAGCTCCGAGAATTTTTGGTATACTTGGTATACATCACAGCAAAGGTATCGTGTCTAAATTTTATCGTATGATGAGTTTTTGAGGTTACAAACTACAATGTTTTCTTGAACAAAGTTTGCGTTTTTCTTACCCGTTTTTTAGTATCTGCGTACATTCCTGTTTCAATCTACATCCTGGGAACTGTAGAAATTATATTACATATTAAAACTGTTTAAAAACAAAAAACGGAAAATCAGTGAGTTTAATTTTCGACGTTGCCACTTACTTGGTGACGAAAGCATAACGAGGTAAGTCATCCTTTGGCAATCAATAGAGCGTATGAACAAAACTGTGGATTTAATCATACAGTAGCCTAAGTACTCAAACTTAGGATTTAAGCACGCAACGGTCTATGCCGATTGTCAGGTATATGGACTGATACGCTGAGTTTAACGATTGTTAGGAAAAGCATTCCAGAATCCAGGATATCACGTTGCACATCCAAAACGCTCCGACATTTCTCCTGATGGTGGAAATTGATCAATAATTAAAATAACTGTACCCCGCAACCTGGCTGTGAAAGTCCCATAACAACCCCCACAACCGGCGTCGTCACACCTGTACGGGCCATTTAATTACTCTATACTTATCGGTAAATTCTGAGCCCTTAAGTCAATAATAGATATCAGATCAAAGCATCTTTATAAGAATGGCTTGCGGCATTAATTGTCATGAATATAAAAGTATTATGGTTAGAAATACATGCAGTACAGTAGAACAAAGGAAAACCGTGTCATTGCCCACCTTTCAGGTAAATATTAAAAGCACTAGAACCGTAGCACTATAGGGAAGTTCATAAAACGCACTATTTGAGTCTAGTAGTGATGGCAAGATCAATTCAAATGCAAATAACAGTGATGAAAATTTACCCTGGGGTATGTGCTCAGAGGAATGTATACACAAACAGGCCTAAGGGAGGTTAACCTGACTTCTAGAAGGAATTGGCCTGTTACAGGGTTGAACTCGCACGCAAAAATGTGTTTGAAATATTTTGTTTGCTTACAAGAATAAGAAGGGTTCTAGGAGAATTCCTTGTAGAACTCCTACAGGCTACACTTTTCCCTTTGAAGTTATTGTATCGATTTAGATGAGTAGATCGATACGAACTCGAACGGGAAAATTGGGTGAGTGGTGATTTCGACTTTCAAACAATGCCTCTTCGATCCCTTCGATATTGGTACTTGAGTGCGTTACTGCGCTTACGAATGGAACGGCGAAAATTTGAGGTGAAACGCCGATAATAAAATGTCAGACGCGAAGTCAGCATATCAGCGAAAAGATGAGACAGTGAAGGACGATGTGACCGCAAGTCCGATGCTACATAAGAAACAACATAGATGTTATTAGAGACGACTAGTTAGCGATGTGTGATAGGCCAAGAGATACTTCACATATTAAAACAGATCAAATGAGACGCAGAAGCCTCGAATAATGGAAGAGAGATCCGAGGACCAAAGATCGTTGGTCTATAGTTAAAAAATTCCGAATAAAGGTGAAGCTACACCTTGGTTTTTATTTTTGGAGAAACAATTTGACATTAAATATTTTTTCGGATTGATGTAAGTAGGATGTGTTTATTAGTTTTCCGTAGCTGGCAAGATGTGTATCAAATATACTACAATCCTCCTTCGTATTACGTAAATGCGATAGGAAAAATTTCTGACAGGGATCATTCTCAATTTTTAAAGTTACAGTCATTGCTTAATCCGAAGGGAGGAAGACAGAGATGGACGTATCGGGGTGCGTTCATTGATAGCATTTGGTGTTTGATTTTGATAGTTCTGTCGTTTATACGCTACTATACTGTGTGGTTTTTTAAAATCCCGTTCCCAAAAAAAGGGTACATTCTGTAACGTGTGATATAGATGGTAACATCGCTTCAAAATTACGTTTACTGATATTGAGCGGTCCGCATCACTACTAGAATACTTCCGAATTGAACACGCGTGCGCGTTAAACAAATCCTGATATAATTTTGTGAGATATGCCTTGAAATCTGAAGCCTTCCGGTTTAAATTTTCAGACAGTTCGTTAAAGTAAAAAAAAATAGTTCAAACTTAGTGTCAATGCCGAAACCTAGTCGAACATTTAGTAAAAGCGTCAACCTTAAGGTGTACAATGGGGTTATTTAGTAGACGTATGAACTTATTGTTTACCAATATATGTTGAAAACTTACAAGAAATCTTATTGGTCATAAATAATACAATTTTTACTTACCAATATGCTCAAAAAAGAACCTAACACGTAGGCCATATTTAAGGCTAATATCAGGTAAGCTATAACCTCTGGATTTGTCTTCGAGGTCAAGAATTCTTTAAGTACTTTTGAGTGGTGCGTTTTTTGTTGTTTTGAATCAACCAGTTCAACCTCTTTGTCAAAGATCTACGAATTTGGTTCGTACTTACCAATTCCTGACAAAGGATTCTACTCTCAAGACAATTCAACTTTTGAAGACTGCATTCAATAATATAATTACTGGAATGAAATGAAATGGCCACAGTCAAACTAATAATGAACTCCAAACTGCGCAGCATTAACCAAGTTGGAATGTAAAAGACCAACTTGCCAAACAAAAATGAATAATCCGAGTTTGAGTTGAAGTGGTTGTTTTAAAATGAGCATGGCGCCCACAGGAATTTTTCCCGGGAGACCGATTATCGGAAAGACGAACTTTTGCGAAAGTGTATCAGCATCAAAGCATTTTGAAGAGCGGAGGCAGCAAATTTTATCAGTATCATGTTTTCGTATTTGAGTCCATCAACCGACTCCTCCATCTGTTGCTGAATTTGTTTGAAGTCGGAAACTTTACTGCTCTCATGATAACACTTTGCACTTCTGATGTAGTAATGGTATCTTTACTTACGTCTTCTACTTGAGCGCTTTAAGAGCTATTCAAAGGGAATGGAAAAGAAGGAACACGTTGTTCTGGCAACATAAGTTTTATACAGCGTGTTTATCCTCCATTTCGTCTAGTCCAGGTAGTATCTGCTCATCGGATGGGAAAACTATTTTGGTTAGGTTTTTTGCATAATATTATTAAGAAATTACTTCTCTTAACTGATCTGCATGTTGTCAGTTTAAAATTTGTTTTTTGTTTTTTAAGCGAATTCTAAAAATTAGTCTTTACACTCAGGTCAAGGTGTTTTTAGGTTTTCTTTGAGACATTTTGATCAAAAAATGTGATTTCAAACTTTTCTCTAACGTTAATAGTTTCAGACATATAGGCGATACAATACTTGAAAAACTGCGAAATAAGTATGCCATTTTCGGCTTGGAAAAACAATCCGGAAAAACGAAGATTTCAATGTTTCCGAACCTCCTAAATATTCTTTATGCATCCATTAACAAAATCCGAAAGTATTTTAGGGGGTATTGTTATTGTAAACATTTCTTTTTGTTAGCCATGCTTGCGTTCAATGTAGGTATATTCTGCGTGCGTTCGGGAGGGATGCAGATAGGGGCAGGTTTACGATAAGAATACCCCCTACAACGCTTTGGGATTTAGTTAATGGATGTCTAATAAATATTTAGGAAGTTCAGCCACATTTAAATCTTAATTTTTTCATATTGCCTTTCGGGGTCGAAAATAGCATATTCCACCCTTTTTCAAATATTGTATGGCTTACATCCCGAAAACTATGACTTTTAGAGAAACATTCTAAGGCACATTTTTTGTTCAGAGTGCCCAAAAACAATATAAAAATTCTTTGATCGGATTGAAAAAAACAATTTTTGGAATGTTAAAACAAATTATATAACTAATGCAAATTTGAGCCTAGCAGCATCGTTAAAAGTGATCCTTTTTCAATAATATTCTGCAACAAATCTGAATCAGAATATTTTTCCCATGAAGTGCGAATATACTACTAGGACTAGTTGCATGTACTTAGGGAATCTGTTCATTGCTCGCGCTGATTTTGTTTGTCTTGGGTCCGATATTTTTTCAAATCAGCCATACTTTCCGAGGTGCTATGGTAAACCTTGCTTTTGAGGTACATCGACAAAAAAACGTCCACAGTTACACCAGAACGAAGCATACACTGTTGAGGATATAGCTCAGTAAGTTGGTCTGTAATGGCCCGTGCATTTTAGCAATCGTTGAGAAGAGAAAAGCGACCGCGGTGGTCGAATCGCCGGTATAAAGTAATTAATACATATCGTCGGTGTCCGCACGTACCGGCGTAACTAACATATTACAAATTTTACAGGAGAGCTAGAAAACGAAAATCAGCAATAAATGAGATTGAAAATGACATACTGATTTTTTGGTCTGAACGTTGAGTTTTTTTTGTTAGACTAAAATGATGTAGAACCAGTTTTAACGCAGGGACGTAAATCTATTTAAGCCGGTACGTGAAAATTGTTTTCGGAATTTTATAATTTAGGTAATTTTCTGAAAATTTTAATTCAAAGCAGCGAACTGATATACAGCTACGTGACTTCGTGAAGTAAGAGACTACAAAAAAATCTGTGAAATTACGGCGTAACTCGATTTTAGATTATTTGTCATTTATGCCTGTACGTGCGGAGACCGACGATATGGTCGCTTCAATTCAAACATTGCCTAACTCAAAACACCGGCGTGCTGATTGTGCACATCCTTCAGATCTGCGGGTTATTGCATAATTCAATTATACAGGACAGTTTAATATGTAATTCGGTACAACAAACAATCCTGGATGGAATATTTTTATATACTGGTATTATATAATTTATTTTTCCAAAATACCATTTTCAGCAATACCTTGACATGAAATAATGGAAGTCTTGACAGGGCGCCGCTGCCATATTTCGTCGCATTATTTATTATTTATGCGTGTGTTCATAAGAGATTTTACTGTCATACACGCAAGTACTAAACAGTTTTAGGATATTATAAATGAATAAACTAAAAATGTATATTTTTAGGAAATGTGTGAATAAATAAACTAAAACATTATTTTCTGGAAAAGCAAAATAAAAAATAAATGAACTCGACATAGTTCTGTGAATATTAAGGAATAGACAAATAAGTATGTTAAGCTGAAGCAGTGTTTTCAGATGAAAATAAAACAACAGAAAGTAGAGTAAGATTATATATTTGCCGACAGTTTGGTATGGAAGATTCTGGAACCATAAGCATGGTCCACCATATAGAAAACATTCTACGTTACCGGGTAGATTAAAGTGAAGTACTTCCAGTCTGCAGAGGAACACGTTCAACATCAGCTCATATCCCTCGATTCGGTTCTGGTTTATTTACTATCTATGTAGATTATTTGTTTGCCTATTTTTGTCAGTTTTAGACTATATTTCAGTTCATCTACCTGTTATTTTTTTCCTATTAACTCTACACGATACTGTTTTGATTTATTTACTCACTTATTTTTGGCGAACATACATTTTCAATTAATTTATTTTCATCATAATAACATTTTGTAGTTCTTGTACATATGATTCACACATCAATATATTTTAAATCACAGTCAACCATGAAGTGACTGTAAACCCCTTATAAACTGTTGTTCTTTACCCGCATCAGCAATAAAGTAGCAAAATATGGCAACACCGCGCTGTAAAAAGTTACATCATTCCTTATTCCGTGTATTGTGATCGATAAAATCGGTGTCCTCGCTCGTCATGTACACGCGCCGGTCCCACGGACCGCTCTGACGGACAATGACGAATAGACGAGTCATGTACACGCGCGCCGGTGTTTTGAGTTAGGCGGTTTTGAACTTAAGTGGCGATATGTAGTTTTATCCGGTCAGAATATTATTGAGATCTATCGACGTTATGGCTCCCAGAGTTTCAAAAAAGATAGACTCTTCCTGTGGGGTATCCCAAAAGTAAAGTTTAAGTTCTTATACCGGGCCTGACTTGAAATAGAATCGGTGCAACATTGATTATCTTAGGCTTCAGCGTATTATTTATTCACAATACAATGAAATGAGAATGATTCAGATGATGTATATTGAAAATATAAAATTTGTACATCTGGTGCTTCGTTTTTAATTAAAAAGTGTTTCCTGAGATGCATCGCATGTTTTTAATTCAATTTGAAAATCTTAAATCTTATTTGACGTAGAAAAAATACCTTTATCAAGCGTAATATACTCTGCAGAACAGGACATATTATCACTCCATTTTATTCAAATTCAAAATACATTTATTTGCCAAAAAACAAAAACAAAGAAAAACATTATATTTACCGTAATATAGAAAATACACACACTTAATATTTTTGGCAAAAAGGACAAATCCTCGATCAAATGACGGTTAACACCCAGCCTTACATAAGTAGGGTGGGTGTGAAAATGCCCTGTGTTACACTAATTTACTCATATATTATTTATTTATTTACTCATGTGTGGGGTGCAACAGAATGTGAATTCCAAAGACAGCACCCGTTGCTTACTATAGTGATAAAATAAAAAGATACATAGATTACAAAATCCAGAAGATGAAAATCTGTAACACAAGCCTACTATATGAGAATAAACAATACTATGACATAGCAACTACTATAAAACGATATAAATTTAAAATTAATTTTTTTTAAAAATTAGCATGTATCAGTTACACTATTCCATGAATCGCACTAGTCACCAAAAAACACAAACACAGAGCACGTTACTAGACAGCTTTGATAACAAAACATATGAAATAGTGTATAAAAGTATACAAAAGTATTAACGGTTGACAACAGTATCACAGCAAACAAACAATTAGATAGTATGATACTATCCTATGTAAGCTGCCTCCTTACCGTTGCTTTAAACTTGTTTAAATTAACCACAAAAATGTCCAAATTTATAGAGGTATCGTTAAACACCCTCTGGGCCCTAATTACAGGTGAGTTGACTCCTAAATTCGTTCTACAGAAGGGAATCCTGAAAAACTTGGAATGGCGGTAGTTTCTATCTGGCACATTAATATTTATTTTTGAAAGCAAATAGGGACAGTCAAAATTGTTGAATATTTTGTATACAGGGTGTTTCAGTTTATTGTTGCATAACTTTAAGATTCGATAGAACTTTTAAAATTAATGCATAAAGTCTATATCAACATGGGTCGAAAAATGCGTGGCTTCCGAAATACAGGGTGTTTAAATTTACTTTCTAAAATAGTTTTTTTTAAATATTTCGAACAATATTTGATGTATAACAGTGAAAATTGGTATACAAGGGTTTTTTGGTACGACAAAATGAACCATGGGCATAGTTTTACCATAGCCGCTAGAGGGCGCTCTCTACTGTACCTGTAGTGTATTAAAATGACCGAAAAATTTTTCTTAGTGTAATTTTTTGCTTTTTGAATAAAAAAACTGATTCTTCGCACTTTTCAACATAAAAAAGCTCTCTTGTGAATTTTCGTTATAGTTAGCCGTTTTTGAGATATTTCGATTTTTAAGGTTCGATGCATTTTTAATTATTTATGGGAAAATAATATTTTTTTTACATTTTCGATTTGGGCATTACAAGTAATTAAGATGATCGTTTAGATTGTGTTTTTAAACACAGCAATAATTCCTAACTCCAAATAAACACAAAAAACGGAATATTAATTTGTTTAATTTTCCAATATTATTTTTAACAAATTAAATTAATTATTTACAACTAAAATGCTATTGCATAGTTAGGACAAACACACAAAATCTAAAGTAGTTGCTCGAAAGGTAAACCCAATTGTTCAATACACAATTCACATCTACGAATGATCGAACGTGGTATAGCATTATTCAAATAAGGCCTTATTTCATCACATGCATTCCTGATTCTGTCTATTAGCATATCTCTTGGGGTTACGGGAGTCTGGTACACTTTTTCTTTTAGAAATCCCCACACAAAAAAATCTAATGGATTTAGGTCAGGGGATCGTGGAGGCCAGGCGACTGGTCCTCCACGGCCGATCCATCTTTCTGGATAATTTTCGTCCAGTCAGTTTCTAACTATTCTCGAATAATGAGCTGGACAACCATCAAGCTGGAACCAGGCCAATCTTCTTAAATCTAACATAACATCATCCCACATATTTGCATGTTTAGCCGTTAAAAATTCCAAGAAGGTCGCAGCATTTAACCTTGCAGGGAAAAGGTAGGGTCCAAATAGTCTATTACGGTAGATACCAATCCACACGCTCACACTAAGTTCATGCTGAAAATTTCTTTCCCGAACTGCATGCGGATTCTCATGCGACCAAACATGTTGATTATGAAAATTTACCACTCCACGTCTAGTGAAGCATGACTCATCGGTCCATAAAACGTTACTTAAAAACTCCCTATTATTATCAGTTCTATCAAGAATCCACTGACAAAATGTGATTCTTCGTTCTCCGTCCCCTGGCTGTAGTCCTTGCACAGGTTGCAAATCGTAAGGACGACTATGGTCATTTCTTAGAACACGGTGAACATGGCTTGCTGAAATTCCCAAGGCACAAGAAACTCTCCTAACACTTGTGGTCGGATCTCTATCAAACTCACGCAGACTCATACGGGTAAATCTGCGCTGACGAACATTTATGTTTTGATCCCTTTGGAGATTTCCAAAACCATTTTCAATTATTTGGCGATGCACTCTTACAAATACTGAGCGAGTTGGATGTCGTCTGTTTGGAAATCTTCGTGCGTATTCTCTGGCTGCTTCTGCTGCGTTTCCATTTACAAAGCCATACACAAAATGAATATCCGCTAACTCTTGATTGGAGAATAAAAATGGCATTTTTATAAAACTTACAAAAAAACAGGTAAAAGAATCTAAATTTCGTGCATTCACAATTGCAAGAAAACGTTTCAGGTTTCAACAGACCACAAAACTAACTGTCAACTAATTGACGTTTAACCTTATTCTGCTTTCAATTTCAAAAATATTTGCAGGCACATCCTACTTCTAAAAATTATCGAGATACTGACTTTTTAACGTTATTTTATTATAAATAATTAAAAATGCATCGAACCTTAAAAATCGAAATATCTCAAAAACGGCTAACTACAACGAAAATTCACAAGAAAGCTTTTTTATGTTGAAAAGTGCGAAGAATCAGTTTTTTTGTTCAAAAAGCAAAAAATTGCACGAAGAAAAAATTTTCGGTCATTTTAATACACTACAGGTACAGTAGAGAGCGCCCTCTAGCGGCTACAGTAAAACTATGCCCATGGTTCGTTTTGTCGTACCAAAAAACCCTTGTATACCAATTTTCACTGTTATACATCGAATATTGTTCGAAATATTTAAAAAAAAACTATTTTAAAAAGTAAACTTAAACACCCTGTATTTCGGAAGCCACGTATTTTTCGACCCATGTTTATATAGACTTTATGCATTAATTTTAAAAGTTCTATCGAATCTTAAAGTTATGCAGCAATAAACTAAAACACCCTATTTCAGTTCGAATATAAGATTTTTAGGCATTGACCTGTTGACAGCAATGACAAAAATAAGCAATCTACGTTGACTAGCTATCTAAAGTCATACCTTTTCAGAAATATCTAGATTTCACTTCTCTACCATTTCCAGAATGTACCATCCGCCATAAAGACACACATTTAACACAAAAAACATTGCATACATTAATTACCACTGGAAGCTCATACCCCCTGGACTAATGGAGATAATATTATGAATATTATTCAAATATGTTAACCTAAGTGAAAATAAATCTACGTCGCGAGTAGTGAACTCAACTTGCAGGGTCAAACGAAGCAAGTACAAAGCCATGAACATCGATCGTGCTACATGGAGTACGTTCTATATAAGGATGTAAACACGGAAAGATCTAGTTTACTATGCTAAGAATAACTTGGTCGATATCAAGAGCATTATCGAAGTTTACAAGAATTCACCGGATGAGTGCGGCTGAAATATCAACATAAAACCTCGCCTAAAAGCAAGGAGGTAGTTTTGGGTGTTCCAGTCACCTAGTTGGTTGCACTATGAGAGGGAAATCAAGAAAGTTGAAATTGTGATATTATGTTTCGCGACGCGTTTTCTGAAGTAAACGTGGCAATATTTCGAATATGATACAGATTTTTCGTTCGAATTGCACATAGAAGTATTCTTACTATCTGTAATTAATTTGGTCAAATTCGGAATGTCATAACTTATTTATTTTGAACTCGATTGAATTGATTTTTTCGAAGCAGACAGCAAGTACACTCATAATTGTGTTCTTGATTATATCCACGATTTGATTTGTTGTACGGGGCAAGTCAAAATGATGTTTCATTACCCCAACTTTGAGTCACTCTGTGGTGTGACTCCAGTTGCCAATCAGACCTATAGTCTAGTTTATTATTCACTCAATATGTACAGTGGTTGAAGTTTTAGAGGCAAATGAACATTTTATCACCAATTATTCTTCCTTTCATAACTTTTTTAATTCACGTACGAATTGTCACCAAATTGTACAGAAATCTATTGCCTTCTGCGTTAGGTTCACATTTTTCCAAATCGTAATCGATTCCGTTTATCTACAGTGGCAAAGAAAATGACAGCAATAACCATATCTTCCTTTTATTCTGATTTAACGTTCATGAAAATTCGAGCGAAGATTGTTCTTTTGGAGCAAAATGAAAGTAGTGCAACAATTTACAAATTGGGGATAAAAGTTTTAAAGAAGAATAAGCATTTTGAATACATTTACCAATATGTGTATCTAGTTTTCAGTTTTTAATTTAGAATTTTTGAATTTTATAGATCACATTATCCTTATATATGATTCCTTCCGAAGACCACAAAATAAGATTTATTAGGATTTGATAGATGCTTGTGGTCTGTAGATAAATGTGCTAAGGTTTCCAAGCCTCTATTTATTCTGACTTGAGCTTCAGCCCAGATTGTACCAGGAAATGTGATGTACAACTGAGTGTCATCAGCATACATGTGCGATGAACAGAATTCAAGGTGTGAGTTGGCTCGTATATAATGTAAATAGCAGAGGTCCAAGGATTGATCCTTGAGGCACTCCTTGACTTAAATTTTTAATTTCCGGCAGCTTTCGGTTCATCCTTACCTGTTGTAAGCTGCACCCTGGATAGCCGCTAGTAGGTCCACGCTGTTGCCTTTGACTCCTATTGATTTCAAAATCACAATCATAATAGTATAGTCATTGAAATCGCAGGCTTTACTACAATCAGGTATAACTAATGCTGAAAATTTAAATAAAACACGGTTCCAAGCGATGGTATCGCAATGGCTGGATCATTTTCAGGAATCGGGATCGAATATCGGAATCCAAACTATTGGAATAGATTCCTGCAATTCGCTCAGCGAAATCGTTCCATTGGAACGACTACTTCCGCACCGAACCAGTTCTATATATTGTTAATCAAACAATACAGGAGGCGGATCTAAAAAAAGGATTTGAAAATAGCGACAAACCGGCGCCGGCGAATGATGATGCCAGTCGTAACTCTAATATAACTTTATCTACACAAACTGCACGAAAAGAAACCTTTACCCATTTAGAATGCAACGTTTGCAAAACCAATTTTACAGCAACTATTCCCACATAATTATCCTCAAATTCATGCGTAAGCGGTAAAGTTGAGGAATCTAACAGCCCGTCTGGAATTCACAACGCATATGAATTATGCAAATCCGACAGTTTACCTATATTCCTACAAAGCTTCAAATTGAGAGGAGTGAGCTCCCAGGCCTCTAAAGAAAATAGAGGTAAAATCAATTCTAGAGGTTCTCCATACAGGTGAAGTTGACATCCCAATTTCCCAACAGCTTTGCTTTAACTATAACAAGTTTCCCCAATACATTATTATTCGTGTTTGTACAGATAGCATCTATAATGACGTCCGACGTTATTTCTGAAATGGGTTTATGAACAAATAGACCGACTAAAGTCTCCATTATTATGAATTGCGTAGGCTAATCGTCTGTAATGTCACGAATGAAGGTTAGTTCTTTCATTAAACACAAGGTACATTAAATACAATAATAAAGAAACTCATTTCCTGAATTTAATATCAATATTAAGCGGAAGACTGTGTTTTATACAAATATTTTTCCATAAGCAATGGCGTATAGTTAATGTTTGTGTAACTGTAAGTAATTCGATGTAACTGCAGCTGATTGATTAAAGTGTTGAATTAATTTTATGAAGCATAATTGTGGATTTTCTGCTTTATAATCTATATAGGTCATATGAAACAAGTTCGTACCTTGCAGATAGAAATGGGTGTCAACATTTTCAACATGAAGCGTCTCATTCCGTAAGGCTGCAGAGAATTTCGGAAAAATTATAACACAACCCAACCTTCAGTAATGTTTATAACTCATTTGTTGATTTAAGATAAAGGAGACTGAGATATTCGCTGAAAACTTTGTAAAAGACGAAGGATCTAGATCTAGATAGATCAGCACTTAGACTGTCAGACAGTCTTTCAGACAGATGCACATATTCACGGAGAAACCTGACACTCACTCACTGACAGGCAGACAAATGAACGAACATTTTTGGGATAAGATGCCCACTGAATTTTTTAAACAAACAATTGTCTCCAAAATTAAAAATACAAGCGATTTTTCAAGTAATTATAAAGCTGACAAAATTTTTCAAATGGTTATGACATCGCGTCACCCCACTTTCAGTTGTTCCATAGTTACTACTCAGTGTTTGCACGACATGCAGTTGTAGGAACTGCGATCAGCTTGGATTGTCTACTGGGGGCGGTGTGCTTTTAGCTATAGATACCTTGATGAAGTCTGAGGTAGTAGACACTTCTCGATTTGGAGTTCAGTTTCCGGAAATAGATTTACACCTTCTATGTAGCAGTTATTTATATAACACCTAGTATTGCGCTTGAAGACTTTGATAATTTTTTAGACATGCTGGAAAGTTGGGATATATTGCATTCAAAAAAATTCTTTATAGTAGGGGACTTTAACTGTTGTCGATTTGTTGATAAAAGTATGAATGATCGTAAGACTTCCTCATGATTAATTTTTTATCTGTTTTAAATGTTCATCAATACAATAATGTACTTAATAGTCATAACAAAATGCTAGATTCAGTTATAAGTAATATTGACTGTACTGTTGAGGACCGCATTCCGTTAGTTTATGAAGACCATCATCATCCAGCCTTATCAGTAACGCTTAATAGGATCTTTCCCAAACATGAATCTGTTAATTCAGTTATGGAACATAAACAATACAACTTCAACAAAGCTGACTTCGTTGCATCGTTGATCAAATTACATTTTTCTTTCTTAAAAACTGCAAAGCAGTACTAGCAATGCCACTTCAAGTATTGTTTAATTTGATCCTGAATTCGTCCGTTTTTCCTGAAAAGTTTAAAATTGCTAAAATATGCCCTACATTCAAAAGTCAAGCTTCCAATATCATCACTAACTACAGCGGAATATCCATTTTGAACAATTTTGCTAAGCTTCTTGAAATGATTTTATATGATCGTATCTACCAGTCTGCAAAAAATTGTATTTCTATTTATCAACACGGTCGATCACCTATTAGCAACTTAGCGGTTTTTAGCCAGTTTCTATGTGAAACAGTGGACAGCAGGGGTCAAGTTGATGTAATGTATGCCGACTTTTCCAAAGCTTCTGAAAAGATCAACCATGAGATTCTCCTCAAGAAACTTTGCTATCTAGGTTTACAAAATAATTATTTCTTGCTATTAAAATCATATTTATCTAATATACAACAATATGTATGTGTAAATAATGTGAGATCGGAAGTATTCACTGCGACTAGTGGTGTGCCGCAGGGATCCAATTTGGGACCTCTTCTATTCTCACTTTATATCAATGATTTGTGTGATTCACCTAATTGCAATAAGCTATTGTTTGCGGATGATTTAAATATACCTGTAACGGCTAATAACCATAGAAGTTGACGCCGTCAAAAAAAAAATATATATATATATATACCTGTCTTTATATATACAGGGTGTTCGCAAAGTTGGGGTTTTCCTTTTCAGAAACAACTACCCTTGAAATAACAAAGGTAATGTGTAGTGAAACGAGGACGACCAAGTAAAAAAAAATAAAGAAAAAAGTACTCACTCTCCAGTTGACGAGAAGGGCTAAGTACGTCTCTGCCCGAAATCATACCGCTCCAACAGAAAATGAAATCAGCTGATGCGCTACCGAGCAGACGCAGGCAAACAAGGAAGGCAAAATGTTGGGTAAAAAGTCTAGGTATTGCATCCCGTCCAATCGATTTGGGAGAATAAATGGTCCAATGAGCATACCGTTCACCATGCCAGCCCAAACATTCACCGAAAATGTTTGTTGAAAATGTGCCCGACGGACAGCGTGCGGATTTTCTACTGACCAAACATGAGTGTTGCGAAAGTTATTCACCCCATTACGCGTGAACGTAGATTCGTCTGTCACCAATATGCACTTCAAAAAGTCCGGATTATTGTCATGTTGATGTAACAACCACTCACAAAACCGCACTCTTGCTGGAACATCGTCAGGTTGAAGGGTTTGTACACGTTGGACGTGAAACGGATACAGCCCCTTTTCACGCAGCGTTTGCCACACTTTAGTTTTTGATACTTGCACTTCTCTAGTCACGTCTCTAGTGCTTGTTGTTTTTTGAAACGCAATCGATTATACGTGTTCGTTTACCTCTACACGCATGACCGTAACCGTAGGTTGAAGGTTGCATACTGACCTGTCACACTGACCCCGACCCAGTTCTGTCGTCGGGTTGAGCTAGTGTCCTAGTACCACTTGGGGCTGTCGCGGCTACAGGACGGTATTCAGATATTTTTGATGTTGCAGAGCCCTTTATCTCGGTTCCCTTAAGACATTGGTGTATATGGTACTAAGAAAAATTGCTTATGTTTTCAAGATCTACATGTAGTGTAAAGGAAAACCCCAACTTTGCGGACACCCTGTATATATATATATATATATCAGTATCCAGTGAAGAGGACTGTATCATCTTACAGGAACAAATCACTTTCGTACAGAAATGCTGGGTAAGAAATCATCTGCACTTGAACATTATCTAAATGCAACGCAGTAACATTCAGTTGCAAGTCCAAACCTATATCTTATCGGTATGCTGTTGAGAATTCGACACTAGGAAGAACCGATTGCATTAGAGATTTAGGTGTCTATTTTGATAATCAGTTGACATTTAATTTTCATGTAAGCCGAAGAGCGCTGAGTGCTTGTCGAACATACGGGTTTATTGTTAGGAATTGCAAGAATTCCAATGATACCTCAGCATTATCGTCTCTGTATTTCAGTCTAGTAAGATCCAAACTAGAATATGGCTCACTCATTAGGGTGGGTCAAAAAATTTTTTTTTCGGTTTTGAAAAAGGCTCAGTAATAAAAAGGTGCCAAATGGTGCCGTTAGTTCATATGTAAAATTTTATTACATAATTCTGAGTTTTATTGTCTCCGGATTGTACTAAAGCATTGTGTGTACGTAAACTTCTAGCGTCTCCTCGGGCGTCACTTTACTAATTCTTTATGCATCTTCGATTATGGTTCCTGTTACTTTGGTTGCCTAAGCGTTAGTGTTAGCTACTGTTTGGTTGAGTTCAAGTAGCCAGGGAGAGGGAGGGGTAAGAGTGGGGGTGTTAGGTAAGACACACGGGTAAAGGCGCGTATTCATCTGAGCACGAACGGGAACGAGGCATGGCGTATGTGCAGATGTGGACGTACATCCGAGGCGCGCCACGTTGCGTTCGGCCGTCCGTCGTATGGAGCGAGGCAGTTCGGGAGCCATCCGAAGGTAGTCGGTACATCAAAGACAAATTTTGCCTCGCGCGTTTAGATGTGGACAGTTTGTTTAGTCATCGTACGTTCGTGCCGCCCGCCGATTGGTAAAATATGAGTTGGGACACGGAAAAAACAATATCTTTCATTAAAGAGTATGAAAAGCGCCCGATATTGTGGAAAAAGAACGATAAACATTATTATAATATAATCAGAAAAGAAGATGCATGGAGAGAGATAGGTGAAATATGTAATCAATCCGTGGACGTCTTAAAAAAGAAAATTGATAGTCTTCGAGGTTCAAGAAGGAGGGAAAAAAATAGAATTGCTAAAAGCATGGGAACAGGTAAAGGTAAGTTGAAGCACCAATGTTTATAATATTTTTTCAATAGTAATAATTCTGATGAAACCAAAAGTATAATATTTTTTTTAATTTCAGGAAGAAACGAAATTTATGAGTCCAAATGGTTTGCATGGGATAGCCTAAAATTTCTAGATGACCCAGAAGAGCTACAAGAAACATTGTCCGTACGTATTAATAATTTGATATTTTTGATTTTCTTTTTAAGTGAGTCTGTTTTTTGTGTTTTTTTTTGTTTGTTTAACTACATATACAGGGTGTCCCAGAAAAGATGGTCAAGCCGTCCACTGGACATTTTTGGAGACAAGATAAGATGCAAAGATTACACATAAACTCTGTGGCACAGTTTCTGTTTTAAATAGGAGATAATACATACATAAAACAATTATATACTAGTTGCATAAACGAATTTATTGGAAAAAAAATTTTACAATATTTTAGGCGTAATCATTTTGCCAAGGAACAGAACCATGTGAGCAGAAATAATCAGTAAACTCTGCTCGTATATTTTGTGCGGAAATACTTGATTTACGTGGAACATTTTCCAATGGAGCTAAAGAAAATTTGTCACCGTTGCCTTCTCGCCACGAGCCAGGAATGATTTTTCCATTTTTTTCTTTGTCAAAAGTTCCATCCGGTGTATAGATATTTCTTGACGAATGGCTTTTACGCAAGAAATTGTGTAAACGAATGGTTGCCATGACTACTACTTTTGCCGTCTCTGGCTCCAGCTACATTGGCTTTCTCAAGACTCGAAAAACAGCAGAAATAATTCCAAAAGCATTTTCAACTATTCGACGAGCCCTACTCAGTCGATAATTGAAAATCCGTTCTTTAGAACCTTTGCGATGACGACCGGAGTATGGTTTCATTATATTTTCTGTTAGTGCAAACGCCTCGTCGGCAACAAATACGTACGGCATTTCTTTGTTCCTGCCAGGTAGAGGTGAGCACCCTGGAAATTTCAAAATGTTTTTTTCCATATCTTTGTACAACTGGCAGTTTTTGAATACACCTCCGTCAGAAACACCACCCTGGCAACCAACGTCCACAAAAATAAAATTGTAGTCACCATCAACAAGAGCCATTAATACAATACTAAAATTTGATTTGTAATTATAATAAATGCTACCGCTATTGATAGGACATTGCAGCGGTATATGTTTCCCATCAAGGGCTCCTAAGCAATGTGGAAAATTCCACGTTTCGTTGAACTTTTCTGCTATTTTTAACCATTCATCTGTTGTAGAAGGTACCTAAAAAATAAAAAAATATATTTTTTCAGAATCATCCTGCTTCATCCGACATCATAGAAGTTGATGAAGAAACTACTGACAATACAGACCGAATTGTTGAGGACCAAAATCCTATTTCTTCGCAAAAAAAATTTTTGTCACCACATAAAAATGCTCCGAAAAGAAAAAAAAACGAGGACCCGCGTATACAAGAGGCCTACGATATTTTAAAAAGCAGAACAGCCACTCAGAGTAAAGATGAATGCTCAATGTTTGCTGACTTTATCGCACAAAAAATGCGAAAGTTTAGCCCTCATACGAGAGCTGTTTTGCAACATCAAATACATAATCTTATTTTCCAAGCTGAACTGGACTCTTTACCAATTTCCCCTCAGGTGTTATCACCATCCCAACAAACATTTCAACCTTCAACATCTATTTGTCAAAACTTTCGTACTTATAATTCACTACCGTCTCCTTCTTCGTCAATATCATCAGTAGGACCTCCATCTTGTACTCCATCACCACTTCAATGTCCTCAAAGTAATATACAACAATATAATGAACATGCACCACAACAATCATTCAGTGAGCACTCGAGCACCCATAGCCAGGAAGTGCCACCCGACCACCAGGAGATTACGTCCGAGAATTCACTCATCTTTCAAGTCAATTCAAGCCAACAAACTGCTAACCAGCTAACTACAGCTACCTACTTCTCGAAATATGATGAAATATGATACGTGAAATGTTAGTTAAGATTGAATTAAACATACCTTTACGTGTTGACTCAATGTATTTATTATTTCTTTGCATACTTCCGGGACAAATTTTGAAATAACTTGTTTTGATACGTTGAATAAATATTGTAGACTACTAAACGAGTCACCAGTTGCCAAGTATCTTAATGTTATGGCCAATCTTTCCTCAGCAGTGATGGCTTTTCGAAAATGTGTGTCACTTCTCGTAATTTTGTCACGAATTGATTCCAATAAATAAAAAAAGTCGTCGGATGACATTCTGGTAAAATTTCGAAAATGTGCTCCGTCCTCCTGCATCAAATCATTTAAGAATAATTTTCCACGTGTAACCAACCTATTACGATATATTTTAGTAGTCCACCAGCGCTTTTTCTTCTTTCTTTTGGATAGACCGGCTATCACAATAAATGCTGCAGTACTGATTACTAGAACGTCGTCATCAGCCATACTATTTTTGCGAAATTATTGTTAGTTAGTTTAGAGCGTAGTGCGGACTGATCACATATTTCCATCTATTCGGGTGTGCGGCGGATAGCTACTTTGTTCGCTGCCTCGGCGAACCGTTCGCGACTTCAAATTTGAACAACCGAGGCATGCGGCAAGCGTCCGTTCGGCCTCGCCTTGCCTCGTTCCCGTTCGTGCTCAGATGAATACGCACCTTAAGACAAGTCGCGCACAGTTCATCGCAATCAGTATCTTGCGTTAGAAAGTGCGGACGTGTAAGTTTCGCTGTCAGAAAAATGGAACGTACTCGAAATAGTTGGAAGTGTCCGATATTTGGTGATTTAAATGACTTGAAAGACAACGTATTGCCAACCTATGGGGATGTAATGCGATTTTATGAGTGGACCCGACACAGGTTGAAATACGAGAGAGAAACAAATAAAGAGCCAACATATAAAGAAATAGAGGCCATTGTAGTTGCAAGACTGATAGAAATATGGGCAAAATCCTCTATCCCTACAGTTGAACCCAAACGAATGAAGGTAATGTTACAAACGTATCACTTAAAATGCATAAATCTCCTCAAATCTAATCCAAGAATACCTAAAAACACGTTGGAAGGGTTTCGTCTTGGGAGTAAAGCCTTGTTTGATATTTCGGCTTGCAAGTGTCAAGAGTTTCTCAAATGTGCTTGCCCGAAAAACAAGAAAATACCTGCAAGAGAACGTGGCTTTATAACTGATCAACGAACCGCTAGGCAAATGGTGATAGGTGCCTTAGATGTTGTCACAACAGCAAAAATTACAAAAACACTGAAAAGGAAGTCAATACGAGAAAATTCTAAGAGCAAACGACTGAAAAAAACCGAAACATGTACGGAAAAGCTGAGTAGCACTTCTGAATCCGAAAGTGTTCAGTCCGATGCTGAAGAACCAACACAAATCAAGTTGAGGACTTCAAGTGGTCAATCTAAGAGTGACACTAGACTTGATTATACTTTGCTATCAAAAACATGCGATAGATTCGGAGTGTCGGATAGGGCAGGAGCAGCTATCGCATCAGTTGTTCTACATGCGTCGGGTTCTCAAGTAATAGATAAAAATAAACTACGCCGAGAACGAAAAAAGGCCAGAGAAAATATAGTTTCACAGCAAACTGTTTCACAAATACACGCATTGTATTTTGACGGAAGAAAAGATCAGACTCTAATGATGTCTGAAATAGAAGGAAAAAACTATAGAAAACGCATAGTTGAAGAGCACATTTCTTTGATAAAAGAACCTTATTCGGAGTTTTTAGGCTATATTACACCTGCTTCAGGCACTGCAAAGTGTATAGCAAATGAAATATTTGACTTTTTCTTGAATGCTGATATATCCGTCGATGATTTAACTGCAATTGGATGTGATGGAACTAATGTGAATGTTGGCATATATGGCGGTATTATACGACTGCTAGAGAAACGGTTAGGTAGACCCTTACAATGGATTATTTGTTTATTCCATATGAATGAACTACCATTTAGACATCTGTTCCAATATATTGATGGTAGTACCTCTGGACCACGAACATTTTCAGGAACGATTGGCAAAGATCTCGAGAACTGCGAAAAAAGACCTATAAGCAAGTTTAAGCCTATTCCAACGAGCTTACCGGAGCTTTCTGCTAAAGATATCAGTACTGACCAAAAATACTTGTACAGAATGGTTGAAGCAATCTCAACCGGTGTATTTCCTAGCGATTTGGCTAATAAATCACCAGGTAAAATGTCGCATGCGAGGTGGCTGACTCGTGCGAACAGGATCCTCCGTCTGTATGTTTCTGTAGAGACTCCGCCTGAAAGTCTAACTATTCTTGCAACGTATGTTATCAAGGTTTATGCTCCGATATGGTTTTCTATAAAATCTCATTCTAGCTGTAAAGATGGATCGCGACACTTTTTCAAACTCATCGAGTTATCCAGATATTTACCAGCAAATTTGAAATCTATCGTCGATCCAGTAATTCAAAGAAACAGCTATTTCGCACATCCGGAAAACGTATTGCTCGCAATGTTAACAGAGTCTCAGCCGCACATTCGTGAATTAGCTGCACGACGCATTTTGAAAGCTAGATCAGTAACAACTAAAGATTTGCGCATTTTTAAGTTACCACAGATTAACTTCAATGCATCAACGTATTATGATCTTTTGAATTGGCAAGAAGATATCTCTGAGCCACCATTATTGAAATCTGTAACCGAAAAATATCTCCGATTATTTATTGAACAGAAAGGAGAAAGAGACTTGGATTTCTTACGCCTTCCTTGTCACACACAAGCAGTAGAAAGAGCAGTCAAAGCTGTAACCGAGGTCTCAACCACTTTGTGCAATAAGCTAATGAGAGAGGGATTCATCAAAGCCCAGATGGACTCGAGAAAAGCAATGCCAAAATTTGATAGCAAAAAGGATTTCTCTACAAAATAAACCCCTCGCTCAATGATTATTCATTATTATTTTTGTTGTAAACATTATTTTCTGTTCAATAAACGTTTACTTACTATTCATTCAAGACATTTATTTGTAAATTATATTCATTAGTGTGACTTTGTATGCCACGCAGTTATACCTCCTTTAACCCCATCTTTGACAATTTCCACATGATTCCGGAGGCAGAAGATTAATTCTGATTGCAATCAAACTTCATAACATGTTCACACTCATGATTTAGCACCTTTTTGTCACTGAGCTTATGAAAAAAAGGAACATTTTTTTTTTCACATATAAAAGTGACCCACCCTATCACTCATATGGAGTCCTATATATAGCCAATACATCGTTGCTATTGACGAATCACAAAAGAAAATTTTGAAATTCATAGCTTATAAGATCGATGGTGTTTATCCACCAAGAGGCTGTAGTTATCCTGAGCTACTACAAAGATTTGGTTATCAGTCTTTGGAGAACCGTAGATATCAGTTATCTGTACTTTTCTTGCACAAGCTTTTCAATGGAAAAGTAGAATGTCCTGTATTGTTAGCTCAAGTCAATATTCTGTCTCGTAGAATAACATCTAGACAATTCAATACCCTCCTGTGCAAAAGAGCTCAAACAAACTTACTATTAAAGTCTCCGATGAATTTTATGTGCCGAAATGCCAATAGAATTTCAAGTATATGTGATATTTTTCACTGCAGTGTCTGTGAATTAAAGAATAAATCTCGAGTCCATCTGTGATGGGTTTTGGTAAAGTTTTTAAAGTTTCTTCTATTTCTCTTTTTTCTTTTTGTTTTTCTAAGATATTTTCATTTTGTGCTGTAACTACCATGTAAGTATACTGCTCCTTTTTGCTCTGTAAATGGTATTCACTGCTGGGCAATAACCGCATTATTATTATTATTATAAGCAAAAATGTCTTACGATTGGTAGGGCAAATCCAAAATAAATTTAACATTACAGCGCTTCTTACTTTGGTTTCTGGATTCGCCAAGTCTACACCAGAAGACATTAAATTATTCATTGAATAAAATTTGTCAAGCAGTACTTCAAGGTTCAAAATCATCATTAATCCTAATCTGGGCAAAGGGCGGAACTTTATCAAATACCTCTCTGAATATACTAACAAAAAAGTAAAGTATAAAATTTATACAATACAATCGATGATCCAAACTTCTAGAATTTTGCTGTAAAACCGTAGTGTCGAATGATACACCCAAACTTGAAGTTTTATAGTTTGCTATGGTACTTAGAGTTCTGTATTTTAGACAGCTTTTAAATGGATCACTGTACGACATTAGACCTTTTCAGGTTATTATAAAATGGCGGCCTTGAGAACATTAATTTTTGTTGTTGCTTATCTTGTCGAGAGATTTATACTCTTGATGAGAGTTTTTCTTTCCCCAGTGATTAAAGCAAAACGGCAATGCGTATACTGCGTCAGCATGTTTTGTGTGCCTGTGATAAAAAAATCTAATTTTCTGTAGCATTTGGGCCGTTTATAAAATGTTTAATGGTCGATTATTCCGTAATGGATAGCTTACTTCAGCAGAGTGCCTCGATGACAACTTTTTCAACCGTGGGAGGAAACTGTTTCATATAAATAAGGGATGTAAAAAGTTTTAAATTTGGGGGATGTATATGTTTCAAATATATATTTATGACTTTCGTTGTCTATAATATCTTGAGTAAGGGGTGCTATATCTAAAGGGACGACGCAATCTATTTGTTGATGATACAAAATAAAATTTCTTGTGACTTAAAGTCGTCATCACGTTTCTGTTCATCAATTTTGCTGTCATTTTGCTCCAACATATCCAAATATGAAATATTGACTGGGTGAGGATCCGACTTGCTTAGTACTTCCTTTCCTTATATCGCCAACTTCCCTAAACCATGTTCACATGCTACATGACCAAAATAGGCGTTGAGTACTCGGGTGACAATAGCTCTCATCCTCTCCTCTCTGAGCATCAAGTCATTAGTTCTTCTTGCCATCTATGGTAAACGCCACACTCCTCTCCAACAGAACATCTCGACAGCGTCTGTTGTCCGTTAATCATCTTCCTTTACGGAGACACTAAAGTGTTTACTATGCTCATCTTCGTTTGTATGGTGATGTAATGACTTTTCCTTTTTTTCGTCACCTTCGCCATCGCTCCCTCTGCCACTCCTGTTCTAATAATTTCTTGAGTGCATCCTCCAAAGTTTGATATGAGGGAACCCAGGATAACAACGTGGCTCGCCACTTTGATGCAGTTAATACTGTTAATGTTTGTCTTGCTGCTGCTTTCCTGTATATTAATCATATTTTTTTTGAATTATTAACAGAATAAATAAAATGTTTGCTATGCAAACTTGAACAAGGTTAAAGAATACTAAAAGATGATAATAGATGTTTATCACTAGAGATCATTACATAGAGCAGACCAACAATCATCATGAAAAAATATGATTCCAAAATCATGATAATGCAATTAATCCACGCCATTACAAATAATTTTTTGATAACTTATTGATATATGCGCCAAAGGAAAACAGCAGCACCCTGTATTCAGAAGTCAGAAGATCAAAGGCTTTTTCGCGAGGGTTAGTAGTGAAAAAGATGATGTTAATTACATGATCAAACGAACTTATCTGCAAGTGATGTTCGATCTTATTTATGTGAAGCCCTTGTCGAAGTAAATATTTAGAATACATATCGTAGTACCCTCATAGTAGTATCCAACGGCCACGATTTCAAAGCGCGCACGGAGAGAAGGAAAGCGGCACCACGCCCCTTCCCCCCTATCTTTCTCCCGTCTGGCCGCCTATAAACCTTCATTTACTTCAAAGCCAAGTTGTTGCAACAATTGGGTATTACATAGGGAGAAGGGAGCTATTTACTTCGACGAGAACTTCACATAATTAAGATCGAACATCACTTACAGGTAAGATCGTTTGATCACGTAATTCTGTTCCGAAATCGTCGAAGTAAATATTTAGAATACATATCGTAGATGTTCAAGGCTAGTTGCAACAACATACTACTAACGCTCTGCAATAGTACATGATCGGTGGTACACCACTATGCAAACTGTACGCGATGTATGTGTCAACTAAATGTACCATTGTAACAATTCAAGTTAAGGCTTTTAGCAACAGGTAATATGACGTACCTGGTTCAAAACTTAATATCCATTTTATGGTAATGAGCAAATAACGTAATAACATAGTTATGTTTAAGATGTGGAGACTTGGTTCACCTCAAATGCCGCTTGACCGAAGCTATTGTTTGGCATAAGACGTATCTCAGAAAACGCACTCCAGCCCGTCGCGAGCCTGAGACTACTATAATTTAGCCGGCGGAGAGGTAGACGCATTTCATGTACTGTGGGTTGTCAATTGTGACACCCCCTGCTAAAACCGACTTCATCCATCTTGGAGCCGAGGCACCACGATAAAGCTACTGTCAGTGACAAATAAGTACTTTGGACAGATATTTGGGCGTGAAATGAAATGAAAGACAAGCTGACACCAAGATCCCGATGTTCATCGCAAAGTTTCGGACTCTGTCTTGGTTGCTGTCCATTATTGCCCTTACTAGGTTTAGTAATGTCTGCATCGTTCGTTCAAATAAAGTTACTTTGTTTCTGTCACAATTTAACACTGAGCTTGAAAGTGCTCAATTTTTTCTTAAGGTATTCCAGAAATGGTTTTATTAACTTTGTGAACACATAAGGGGTATAATTTACCCTACACGGTACAGCATTGTATTGGCTGTCCCTTGAATATGAATCTGAAATATACTCTATCACTCTCCCTAACTGGTACCAAAATCCCTGCATATTCCAAATTCAGATTCGTTAGGAAAGTATCTCTACGGAGAAGTCTGATCCCAGTTCAATAGCCTAGACTTAAGTGTTATATCCGTATAAACAAACAGTCTTTTGAGATAAGGAATCAAACCTGTTGACCCGTCAGACTTGGGGGCAAGAAAAAGTTGGATGGGTGCTGACTTTTAGTTAGCTCAACTTTTTTTACTGATAGCACCGCAGCTAAGCAATTCATACATGGACTGATCTGAATGGCAAGTGACCACTTGAGTCCAACTCAGGACTTTAGCGCCACTCCTAAAGCTCTGCCATTGATGACGAATACGCGATAATGTCCATGCTGATCTACACACCTGATCTGCAATAGTCGGTTGATGTTGTCAGTACCTTGTCTGGCCTTTTGGCCTTCAGTTGCTGCTCTGTTATCTGATTTCTATTTAGAATTGACTTACTTGGTCAGACCTACACCGAAGAGCAAGATATCACTGGAGGCTTCTGTCAGAGTACTCCCGAGTCCTTTGATTTAATGTGAATATCTACTATCTTTGAACCTAGATGATGGAGTATTGCCACTTGCAGTTAATGAACAGCTCACATGTTGCTGTACACAGTCCAAGCACGCATCCTGGGGTGCGACAATTCCTATTATGGCTTCCGTTACCTCATGGTTCACCTTAGGTGGCTAGAATAGAACAGAATTTATTCATCTATAGTCATCAACAAGATCTGCTCTCGAAATGTCAGCCTTGGCACAACGCGCGAACATTAATTATACTAAGGTCGCCGCATCATCGTGGCGATGCGTCATCCACTGAAACAGACTACATGGCCTTTAAGAGAACACAATCCAGAGCGATCTGCTGTTTGAGTGCCACTTATGCAAAATGTAACGGGCATAATGATAATTAACTTCCGTTATTAGTGAACATTAGAACTTTAGTGGTTTCCTACCGGAGATGTTCATACGTACAGTCCTGTTCCATAGTTATCACCAGCCATGTGGAATTTGCTATCACAAGCAAAATGTAACGCTTGTCTCGCATATATGAACCTAATCTCTATTTGTTATTAGTGAAAAATGTTACTTGGTGACGCCCCTTCAGAAAAAGAGGCCTGCACGCCACTTTCTAATTTTGGTCGGCGACGAAATGAACCTTCAGGCGACCGTGGGTCGGTATTTTGTTCGACAATGCACATCTACCTTCTGTCCTGTTTTCTAATTCTAAATGTTCAGCGGATCCTCGACACTGCACTGCGCGTAACATGTAAACGACGCGCGCTGATTAACGTCTTGACGGTCGGGCACGAGATCAAGGAATGAAGGTTTATAGGCGGCCAGAGGGGAGGAAGGTAGGGGGAAGGAGAGCGGTGCCGCTTTCCTCCTCTGCGTGCGAGCTTTGAAATCGTTGCGGTTGGATACTACTACGAGGATACTACGGTATGTATTCTAAATATTTACTTCGACGAGGACGGAACACAATTACAATATGTCAATTATGTCACAACTAAATTTTTTATTATGGAATATGGAAAGTCAGCAAAAGCTGAAGTTAGCAATCACTCGCTATCTAGCTAGCTTCAAGAATGCCTTCCAGTTACGAGTTAACACTGAAGAACTGCTTTTAATGATAGCAAAATGAAAACACTGTCAACCAACATTAGCACATTACTCCCCTTAAAAATGTTAACAGACCAGTCAAAATCGCCCAAACTGAGCATTTGTAAAATATGTAAGTAGAAAACGTCTTTGGTCGTTGATTTAAGTTTAGGTTATAGTAACGATAATCAATGAAGATACCTAAGTCCAATATAGAGAGGTAAAGTATTAGTAGCAAATGAAATTATGCTATACCTCAGAATTTAGAAGTGTTCGACCAATAGCACAGCCCTACAAAAAAAAATAAAGGTGGAGATCCGTGAGACAGACCATGATATTCCTATGAATTGTTCGACGCTGAATCCGAATCCGTGATGAAAAAAGTTTCTAGACGTCTAGAATTTAAGCTGGAGCATAGCATTTCCATGTATTTTTCAACGCTGAATTCTAGTTTATGGTCGAAAAGATCCGTACACCGCTAGAGCTCATAACCGGGCCCAAAAACTACCTTTAAGAGAGCGAAACTTGAGTTTCGGATTCAGAGGCGAAAAATGCATGGTATTACCAAGAATACAGCGATTTAGCACCCATCACATGCAACTCAATTTCCACTCGTCATTACGGATGACGGGGGTGAGCTCAAGAAATGTTGAACTTTTTTACTTCAAATTCCGGTTCAGCATTGAAGGATACATACTAATACCGTGGTTGAGCGTCTGGCATCCGAAAATAAATTTTCCGCCACTTTTTAGTGGTTTCGGCTTCGGTTAAAAATTCAGTTGCGGTCGGTCTCTAGTTTCCGTCGAAGCTCAGAATATTAAACAAAAAGCTTATTGTAGGACTACGTCATCGCAACATCTCCGTCTAACCTCTGAATTTTGATCAGCACAGTTTTGAAACTTCCACAAACTCTGTTACTTGAAAATTCTTAATATCTGGATCAGTGGCGACGCGTGACTTTTCCTAAACTGTTACCAAAACCAGATGTGAAAAATCTTATTAAAAAGTGTTTATTCTGAACCTTCCAAACATAAGTTTTGGCTTATCTTAGGTATTTTCTTTAAACTATTTTTAAATTAAGGTAAACATTCCTGGACTGAGCGTCTGGGGCATTTGATATACCTCATGCTATTACTAATCCAAGCCGTCCGAAAAAACAGTCGACGTTTATAGATGCTCGGAAAATTTTTGATCTTTTTTGGCAATGAACGTTAACAATTCCCTGTGATTTCCTCTATTGTCAGTGTCATCCCCTTCAAAATGAACGATAATTCCTGTTTTGCCAAAAAACATACGGTATCTAGAAGTGTGCTGCCTAAAAGCTTGGTTAAGACAACTTTCGATTCTTGTTTTGCCCAACTGAACTAAATTGGCTTCACGTGTAAAGGAGAAATTTCATGTCTCCTCTTTAGAGCCCTAAACTAATTAAATTGTCGACTCCGCTGCTGGTCCACCGATTTTTTCTGTATAAAACAGATGACATCCCCAACAATACAATCTGTTTTTTTTGCAACCACATAACTAAGAGTTCCCATATACCAACTTAATTTAAAATATCAAAATACGTTTTTTTATTCCTTTTTAAAATCATCTAAAATAGGTGTTGGTCTTCCATCTTCAATGATCTCCTTTTTTTTTCTTAACAATTATACAAGGAGAATGACTTTTCAAGTTGTTGATCAATTACGCAGCGATACTCATCCATGTTTAATTGCACGCACACTACAGCCGTTAACCAAAATGGCTACTAAGAGTGAGAAGTGAGTAACCAAACTAAAAAATGGTAACAAGCCCACATAATAGTCGCAGCGTACGCACTCGGACGACCGCGATCAGACACGAGCCGGTATCGATGGTCCCCGACATACTACCAAGTGTATTCATAAATAAAAATGGTAACCGACAACTAAGTCGAGGCGAGTCAGCTTCATCGTGTTTGAAAAATCTAGACACTGTAGTGCGCATTATTTTCATGGGGCTAATTTGCTATTTACTGAATTACATATCGCTGTTGGTAAACAAATAAATAATATTATTTCACAGTACTTAGTCATAAAATATTTATTTTTAAGATTTTTAACTGTTACCAATGGTAACAATGGCCGATTTTCCGTCACATCCTTAGGGCTTTAAAGGCAAAACTATGTCAGTTGTGCCTTGCCTTGAGGATATCCCGTACAATTTTGAACGAAAGCAAGACGTACTTCCTTCATCCGTTTTAGGCTGAATCATCGACAAACATTTATCTCCGAGATGAATCCCGTGTAAATTATAAAACTTTTTCAATACCCAAAAATTTCCTCCATTAAGATGAATAATGAAAGATTATTAGGGAGAATGAATTTTATCAGTTATATTATGCCTAAGTAGTCAGACAGGAGCCAGAACCTGGTTAGCAATATACCCCATGTGTACGAGTACATGTTATTTTGAAAATAGTTAACAGAAGTCTTACATTGACTAATATTGTAGGTACTATAGATTATGTAAGGTTGATTAGAAATACTAAACTTTTTATGGATAGCTGCCAGCAAGGAAGTGACCTTACCCTTAATACTAATGCAACCGCAGAGGCGCAAAAGGATCATTCAACTGTTATCAAACTGTGACATTTCGTAACTATCATGAGGGTCACGACCACGGTATATATTATTTTATAGTCGTGATTCCTATGGTTGTGAATATCTTGAACCATGGCATGGCTCGCCTAACTTCAAATTTGTTTGGTCTGCACTGTCAATTAATTTACCCGATTTATGGTAAATCTTTCCCAACTAAAACCTGCTGAAAGCAAAATTGAAGATAAATTAAATACCTAGAATATTGTAACCACGACACTCGATCAAATCCTCAAAGATGTACAATCAAACCAGGTATACAAAAATGCTATGACCACAAAGCTACTGTTGCAGAAGTAAGATAAAGTATACTGATTTTCTAGTCAATCAATAATTGAGCCATGGTTATGACACTAAAAACGAGCATGTATAAATCAACAAAATACCGCAGAGCATTTTAAAAATAAGTGAGAAAGATTTTATTTACTTCCGATAAATCAATAAAACCTGGAATCATACCAACGAATGGAACACTTTTAGCATAGAAAACAATGGGACCGTTTAGTCAATAAGAAGCGGTACCGCAGTGCAGCGCTTTTTATGCAGTAGCAGTGGAATAGCTTTGACAGTTTGCAACATTAACCAGCATGCTATAGTTGTAGTCACCGTTCTTGGCGGATGACATCATCAACGCCATATGAAATAAGTAAGCAGATCGAGTCTCTGTACCATGGGAGGAACACTGCGCAGACTAATCTTCAGCGCATCTGCTACTCTCTCTAGTACGCATGAAGTAGGTAACAGGGGACACTGCTGTTTTCATTCCCTTCCTGGAAATAAATTTCTCCATGATCGCATTTCCGGGCATTGTATATTGAAGATTGATAACATGACAACTAGAATTGCACGCCGATATCAAGTAAGTTGTCACTCTGACAAATATGATTGAAGGGCACTCAAACGTAACAACAAAGTTTTCGAGACGGATACACACAACTACAGAAAACGTATAGCTTACCGAACAAACGTTCAGACACAGTGGTGGGTTACATGACACTGGTAGTCTTACTTTGACCCGCCAAGAACGGTGACTACAACTATATCAAATCTGGCAGCCAAGACACATTTCGTCGTCTGAAATGTGAACAGTGAACCGGCTAGCGGGGCACTGAATACTTATTTTTATAGGTAGAATCATCCGCGAAAATTCATCAAGTGATGCAAATGCGTCTCTAATGTGCAGTGCAACTTGTATACCCGAAGGTTTGAATGCATACTGAATATTTTGTATTTTAGTAGCGTTTCTCCTTATTCGTACGTTCAATAGAGTTCATAATCGCGTGTTATTTTCTTTTTTGCTTGGTTGAATATTTGTGAGAAGCAAAAATATTGTTTGTATTTACGATTCTTGTGGATAGTCCAGTAGATTAGGTCCATGATTTCATCATGGCACCTGAGGTAGACGTCTGCGAGGTCTGCAATGATAACTTTATTGTCTCCACCAAATCTATTAAATGTGATACATGCAACCTAAAATTTCATCCGTCGTGTGTTTCGATTAAAGATAATTGGATGAAAATTATTTTAGAATGCAACAATTTGCTATGGCTATGTGATGAATGTAAATCATTCCCTTCCAATAAGTCATATAATGCGAAAGTTGTGGTATTACAAAAAGAGGTAGAGTGTCTAAACCGCGAACTGAACTCGGCACATAAACGGCTGGAGGACCTAGAGTACACGGTAACATTACAGAAGTCCTTGTTGGAGTCTAATGAAAGGAAGTTGGGACTTCCTTCCACTTCTAGCTCACAAGCAGGCAACGTTGTTCCCACGTATCCTTCCCAACCGGGAGCTAGTAAATACAGTGATGTGCTGAAAAAACCAGTCAAGAATGATTCTTCCGTCCTAATTATCAAATCTTCTTCTGAAGTTGCTAATTCAAATCGTATTATGGATGAAGTGACGTCATCGATTAATCCTAGTAATTTAAACGTCCGCATTAATACAACCCGTGTAATCAAGAATGGAGTTGCTGTTTTCTGTCATGATGATAGCTCACTTGCCACTCTTAAAAACACTCTTTCCAGCAAATTTGGTGAAAACTATACTATCAATGAAGCAAAGAAATTGAATCCCAGGTTGCTTGTAAAAAACGTAAATTTAAACGGACTGAACACTCCCGAAGATATCATTTCTAGTATCACTTCATTGATTAGCTTTACTGACACAGAAAAGAAGGATATAAAATTTGTAACTAATCTGAAATATGGAAATGCGTCTCACATCATAATTGAAGTAACCCCTTCACTACGCAAAGTTTTGCTGGAGAAAGAGAGTTTGTTTGTTGGATGGAAGAAGTCACCAATTTATGATCACTTACGTGTAATCCGTTGTTCAAAGTGCAGTGGGTATGGACATACTGATAAAACATGCAAGTCCGAGCTCACTTGCCCCAGGTGTACCAGAAAACATTCTCTGAAGGAATGTAAATCTAATGTCTTGCAGTGTATTAACTGTATGAATTATAACAAAACTAACAAGAAGAATCTACCAACGGACCACTCTTCAAACTTCGGAGGATGTGCAGCTCGCCAATACTATATGGACAACCTCAGACAAAAAGTGAACTATGGCTAATTCGATTTCATTGAAAATTTGTCATTTAAATGTACGATCTCTAGTAGCTGGTTTCCATGATTTTACACACATGATTAAAGATTACTTTGATGTCGCTGCAGTGACTGAAACATGGCTAAACGACGGTATACCTAACGATGTAATTTCAATTGAAGGGTATGATTTTTTACGAAAGGATCGGGTGAGCAGAGGAGGTGGTGTTGGGCTATATGCGCAGCGTAACCTAAATTGTTCAATAGTAGAGATTGATGTTGCTATTAATAGCTCTGTGGAAATTTTATGCTGCAAGTTCAAACTTCACAACATTGCATTTTTGGTCGTGGTTGCCTATCGCCCTCCTCACTTGAATTTAAATGATGCCATACATAATTTTGACAATTTGTTATCTTTTTTTACTCCGTTGTATGACAATATTATTTTCTTGGGTGATGTAAATATTGATCTGTTCAATCATGAGAACCTTCTAAATAGATGTTTTGATTCATATAATTATGCTCAGATTATTACCGAGCCCACTAGAATTACGCAGTTCAGTTCCACATTGATAGATCCCATTTTTGTGAATGATGTAAATATTATTTTAAACTCTGGGACATTAGCAGCAGATCAAATATCTGATCACAGATTAGTTTTTTGTGAATTAGCAATGCCTGCTCCTAGAAATGCACCAAAATTTATTGAATATAGGGACCTGAAAAATATTGATATGGTCTTGTTCAAAGCACACTTAAGACTTAGTGTATTGGATGAAATTTTTTATATTAATGATATCGATCAAAAGGTTTTATTTTTCACTGAAAGTTTAATTGCTCTTTTCGATACACATGCACCTATTCGTAAAGCGCGTATAACGAAAAATGCATCGCCTTGGTTAACTCCAACCTTGAAACGTATTTTCAAGGAAAGAGATGAAGCTTTACTCAAATTTCGACATGATTCAACTGAAGAAAATTGGATCAACTACAGAATTTTGCGTAATCACGCACTTGCTGCACTTAAAAGAGAGAAAAAAGCATATTTAGCTCGAAAAGTCAAACCCTAAAAAATTTTGGAACCACTTAAGAAATTTTGGAGCTTACCAAAAAAATAAGGCAGAAATTCCCCCACACTTGCTCAATCCTGATGAAGTTAACAATTATTTTTTATCAAATTTTATATCCCATAATGTTAATTCCCGTCTTATAAATCGTACGGTAGATGAATATATTTCAAGTTCTTTTAATTCAGACATTCCGCTCTTTCTTTCACTTTCATTTAGTTACCCCAGAAGATGTTTTAGATATTATAATTTCCATCAAATCTCAAGCAACTGGTTGTGATGGAATTAACATAGGAATGATCAATTTGTGTATTCCTGAAGTGTTACCTCATCTAACACATATCGTCAATTTTTGTTTAGAAAAAGGAGTATTTACAAGTTTGTGGAAAGAGGCTGTTATAACTCCTCTGGCTAAGAATAATAATCCTACAGAATATTCGGATTTGAGACCCATTAGTATATTGTGTGCCTTGTCAAAGATATTGGAAAAAATTGTTTATATGCAATTGGTAAAATATTTTGAAGAGTACAACATATTTCCAAATTGTCAGTCTGGTTTCCGTAGTGGTCACAGCACAACATCTGCATTATTACACGTAACTGATGAGATTATCTCTAACTTAGACAATCATATTTACACTGTGCTGGTGTTGTTAGATTTCTCAAAGGCATTTGATACGGTTAACCACGAAATGCTTCTATCCAAATTAAAATACTACGGACTATCTGACGTTCCTCTTTGCTTTTTTAAATCATACTTAAATAATCGCAAGCAACGAATAAGAACAAGCCAAGGAGTTTCTCTTAGTGCCGATGTTGCTTCTGGTGTTCCTCAGGGTTCCGTGCTTGGTCCTTTACTATATTTAGTTTATACTTTTGACTTGCATACTGTATTACAGTTTTGTAGTATTCATACTTACGCAGACGATACACAATTGACCTTCACTTTTGACTCTACTAATGTGGATCAAGCTTCGCATAAAATAAATTTAGATCTGGTAAATATAACTGACTATTGCAAGGCTAACTGTTTGAAGCTCAATCCTACCAAGAGTTTTGCGGTGTTGTTCTGTCCCAAAACCAGCTATGAGCATTTTGAAAGGATGATTGATTTGAGGGTAAATAATGACCATATTCCACTCGTCACGCATGCAAAAAGTCTAGGTGTTACTTTAGACGTAAATCTTAGATTTCATCACCACGTCAGTAATATATCTAAAGCTACATATGCAAGCCTAAGACTCCTGTACTCCAATCGTTCTATTCTCAATTTCAAGACTAGAAAGAAATTGGTGGAAAGTTTAGTTATGTCTAAGCTGCTTTACTGTTTTATACTGTTTTATCCTTGTCTTGACTCCATAACAAAAACCAGATTGCAGAAAATTCAAAATTATTGTTGTCGTTTTGTTTTCGGCCTTCGTAGGTATAGCCATGTTACATCCAAGATCTGTGAGCTGGGGTGGCTGAAGCTCAATAATCTTTTCAAGTTTCATATGTTGGTTTTTGTATATAAAACAGTCGTTACCAAGAGACCTATTTACCTTGCAAATAAGTTAGTTCCGCGTAGGAATTTAATTTCAAGAAGGTTACGTCATGATGAACAGTTCAATATTCCTCTTCACTACACCTCATTATATCAGAGATATTTCACGTATAATGCTGTTGAGCTTTACAATTCAGTCAGTGCGGCTAACAAACAAGAAAGTTTACTCTCTTTTAAGAAATCAGTTGGAAAACAGCTATTGGAGATGCAATCGTCTCTCAGTGTTTGAGTTGTTGGTTTGTTTTATTTTTATGACACTTTATTATTATTATTATTATATTAATAGTTCAAGTGTGCATTTGTTTCTTTTTCTTATTATTACTATTGTTTGTTTGTGTATCGAGTTTAACTGTGTTACTCTTTCGTACACAGTGAGGTTAAGTGTAAGAGTAGCCATTTGGCTAAACATCGCCTCACTGATGTATGCTGATTAATAAAGACATTTATTATTATTATTATTATTATTAAATGAGAACTGCTGTCAAACTGACAAAGCTTTCCCATGGTTACCGCTATTCAGCATAAAAGCGCTGCAGCACTTCTTTTTTCCTACTATCTGAGTAGCGTTGATATGGTTTGTAATGTTTTTTATAATATTGGTTTAAACTTCATGAATAATGTTAAGTTGGCGATAAGTTGTTAAACATCATGGAGTATACGTTTGATGAATATTCTGATATGCATTTAATGTATGGATTGGCATGATGTAATGCTTTAAAGGCACAAAGATTGTACGCTGACAGATTCCCTCATAGACACCTGCCTAATTCGAAGACTTTCCAACGAATCGATCAGCGGTTACGAGAAACTGGTAAGAAATGATTGTAGCCTTATTTTGAGTAGTAAAAACCATTTGGATTTTAAGTAGTTTTGTTCAAAATATGGCCCGACATAGTGGAGCTCCCAGAACTGTACGTACAGCTGAAGTTGAAGAAAATGTTTTAAATGCTGCTTTTTGAAAATCCTACAGTTGGGGTAACACGAGAATTTCAAGTTTTCAAATGTACAGTAAATATCATTTTTCAAGAGCAACTGCTCCATCCATACCACGTGCAAAAAGTACATGGTTTAAGTGCGGATGATGACCCCGAAGGGTAGAATTTTTTACATGGCTCCTAAGAAAGTTTAACCACGGCAACGGTTTTACTTCGTTAATATTATTTTCGGACGACGCAGCATTTGGAAGTGATGGGCCCATTAACTCGTATAATCTTCACATTTATGCAGATGAAAATCCTCATGCAATAATACAAACCCGCCACCAAGTACAATTTCAAATTAATTTATGTTCAGGAATAATTGGACATAGTACCCATTGCGTTACTAGCTAGACTAAATGGCCAAAGGTATTTACAATTTCATGAAGAACAATTACCCACTCTGCCGGAAGATCTTCCATTACAAACACGCATGAATATGTGATTTAGGCACAACGGCGCTCCACCTTATTTTAGTATATTAGAGAGCACCTAAATACAGTTTATCCAGACCTGTGGACGGGCCGATCAGGACCTGTATCGTGAGAGGCTAGATCATCAGATTTCTTCTCCTGGGGTGATTTAAAACGACGCGTTTACAATACGTCAATGGAGACTGTAGAAGATCTTCGACAAAAAACTTCCCACCATAGCTAGGAAATGGAAAATAACATCCAAATGATTTGGAGAGTACAGCAAGAATTAGTCCGTTGAGCTCGAGAGTGTGTTAGGCAAGGTGGTGCTCATTTTGAACAATTTTTGTAGTTATTATTTCCGTTTATCAGTTTTGTTGCCGTCCTCATTTGTTATTGTTAAAAACCATAGCAACGCTACTCAGATATTATCCAAATCAACTTGATTATCATGTAAAAATGTTTTATCATCATGGTACAAATAATGAATTGGAACTTTTAAAAACAAATATCTCGAGAACTATTAGCTTTAGGCACTTCTAACAAGAAGACCTTTTTTGTTGTGGAAATACGAAAAAATGAGATTTTTCGGTCAGTTGTTGTATACACAATAGTACCAGAAAGTTATGATAAGTTATTTACCGAAATAGTGCTGTAAGTGGCACCCTCTAGAAGTTTGGCCATAAAAAATAACGGATTCTTGTTTCACATACTAGAAAACCTGCCTATACCGAGTTTTATGCTAAAATCTGAAATACTTAGCAATAAGGAAAAATAGAAAATAAATTTGCAACTCTGACACCCTGTATCTCGCAAACTATCAGCTTCTGGACTAAGGTATGTTTATGTCAATTCACATATTGTCTGTAGTATCTCCAGTTTCGAGATTTTCCAACCTTTCGTACATGTATATCAAATCCAGATTTATGAAAACATGTCATAATATTTAGTGGATATTACTGCAACTGAAAGTAGCCCACAATATCGTTGGAGAGCATTGGAAGCATTATTTCAAATGAATTTTGAGGAAGTATAAATCTACTGGAGTTTGTTCAACTACTCGTACGACTACACTATAAATAATATTGGGTGATTTTTTGCTAGTATCTTTTTGGCAACACTGTTTTTGACAGATGACGCGTGAATCGTGTCTTGTTTCATTGTCAAACTTGTTCAGTTTGGTCTATAATTTAACCATGAATCGACTTACGAACGAACAACGCTTGCAAATTATTGAATTTTACTATCAAAATTCATGCTCGGTTAAGAGAGTGCATCGAGCACTGCTTCAAATTTATGGGCAATTTGGTCGGCCTACTGAGGGAGCTATTCGGAAGATTGTGACTAAATTTCGAACCCAGTTTACATTATTGGACATTAAACCACCAACACGCAGACGTAGAGTGAGGACTGAAGAAAATATTGCGGCTGTATCCGCCAGTGTTAGTGATGACCGTGAAATGTCGATTCGCCGCCGTTCGCAGCAATTGGGCCCCTGTTACTACACTACGTGGAAAATTTTGCGACAGGATTTGGGTGTAAAACCTTATAAGATACAGCTGGTGCAAGAATTGAGGCCACACGACCTCCCACAACGTTTCCAATTTGGAGAATGGGCGCTGGCAAAGTTGGAGGAAGATCCACATTTTTATCGAAAAATTGTGTTCAGCGACGAAGCTCATTTCTGGTTGAATGGGTACGTTAACAAGCACTGTTTGGTGTGGATTATGGGCCGGTGGCATCATCGGGCCGTACTTCTTCAAAGACGACAATGGCCGGAACGTAACTGTTAATGGCGAGCGCTACCGTGTGATGATAACAAACTATTTTGCCCAAAATGGAAGAGCTGGACTTGGCTGACATGTGGTTTCAACAAGACGGTGCCACATGCCACACCGCACACGAAACAATCGCCCTACTGAGAGGCGAGTTCTGTGAACAGTTTATCTCACGTTTGGGGCCCGTCAATTGGCCGCCTAGATCGTGCGATTTTACGCAGTTGGACTATTTCTTGTGGGGCCATGTTAAGGCTAATGTCTACAGGGATGAACCAGCAACGATTGATGCACTGGAAGACAATATTGAAGCATTTATTCGTGAGATACCGGCCGATATGTTGGAGAGAGTGTGCCACAATTGGACCTTGCGCATGGGCCATCTAAAGCGGAGCCGCGGCCAACATTTACATGAAATAATCTTTAAACATTAAATTATATCGACAGTTCTATCGACTGAAATAAAGATTTAATCGTTTTTTCTAATTTTTTGTTTTTTTGAAAATCAAATCCTATACCTCTTAAAAAATCACTCTTTAATAATAATTTTATGCGAAACGACGAAATAGAACATTTACCAGCCACAACAAAAGCTGAATCTGTTTATAGTAAGTGCAGTAAGTACAGTAAGTATAGTAATTTTCGTTAGGTTAGACAAGTAAGCATTTTGTTAATTGCAGCATTTTGTCGATGATGCATGAAACATAGCAAATTAGTCCTGCTAAGTAACTACGTAGCAATACCATTAAAATTAATAGGATTATTGTTAGATAAATATTTTACTTTACAAAACGTTGATGCTGCAAGTTCAAACGACCGCCTCCCAGAAACAAGAGCACCACGTCAGAAAATGAGCGTTTTCCATTAATTTACTGCCTTCCTTTGCTCCTACACTTTTATATAATGCCATGATGTAACCTGACCATTAACTAAAGAAAAGTTTTATCAACTAAGAACAGGTAAAATCACATTCTTAACATTTCATAGACAACGTCAATTTATTGTGTTTTAAATTGTAGTAAAAAAATGGTTTGAATGTCAAATTTTTCCTACTTATATGAAGATTATACATACAATATACACGGTGACTTTGAAGTTGAGTCATTAATTTTCAGATAATGATTGTAGAAGGAAGATAAACCAAAATATGTGTGTAAAAATAAAAAAAAATAAAAAAAATTTTTTTACCTTGTTTTATAAAGTATCCTCCCGACAAGTATTTCAGTGCGGTCCTGTATTTGATCGTGCGGTCTTGGAGCATCGGCATGCCGTCCCCTGTGAGGTCTTAAGTCACCTGATTCACGAGCCCGTTGTACTATATTAACAAAGGCACGAGGGGTTGGTTGCAATCGATTAGGAAACCCATCCGCATAAACATGTGCCATATTTTATTTCGTCCGAGCCACGCAGCAAACACCACTATTCACTCACGCGTTACCGACTGACACATTGACTGAATACAACTGAATAAAATTGTAGTAAAAACATCGTGATAAGCGTTTCAAATTCTTTCGCTTTTTTGTTTCCGATGCGATGAACCGATAAGGCGGATTATATCCGTTATTGCCAAACACGAGCACATAATATTATTATTGAGACAGGGCGGTACTCAAACTTCTAAAGGGCTATAACTTTGTTACTTTAATTTTACCACAAAAATGTTAAAGGAAAAAAACATTTCTTTTGATCAGATCTACTCACTGTTAAAATAAATGACTCAACTTCGAAGTCACCCTAATGTTCTTTTTTGAAACTGCTCTATGCTTTCGAATGAGTGACTAACTTGAGTTTCGCAAATGAATGAGATATACAAACATTAAGTGGCCTTTTTCGTATTCTAAAGTCTGGAAACCTCCACAAAAAAGGCTATTTTCGTTGTTCAACAACTTGCCTGAAAAATATTATTTTTGATACTGCTCAGTGTCTATATGAAGATAAAACCTTTCCCTACAAGATCCAGAAGAGTACGTTGAGCTTAGTTTATTTTGGAGTATTATTATTTAATTGATAATAACGCTCTTTGATACACACATGAGTTTCCCTCACTTACGAAATATTCCTCAAAATAATAGAACCATTACTGCTGCCTATTATTGTGAAATTTTTTGTCCATATTTGAGATGTCTATCGGTCAAAGAGGCATGGCATCCAGAGGAGTGTTGACAACCTAACACTATAAAAGTGTACACAACAAAAAATGGCCAATATGTACTGAAACATCCTAGCCTGCTTTACACTCCAGATGAGTCACCATGTAGCCTCCATACGTTTGCAACACTCAGAGAAAGCGTTCCTGGACAATACTTCAGGAGTTGAAAAAAAAAAACAGTTCGTATACAACTGGTCCAATGGAAGTCTTAACTTAGAAAATGCCCTGTTTAATAAATACTTGAAATAAATGGATTCTATCCGCTATACAGAACCGCAATCTAAAATTCAGATTTAAAACCATGCTCTCCCTACTTCTTTCACAGAAAACCCACCCCACCTACATTGAATGTAAAGCAGTCGGGTGCAATGTACTTCAGATGCAATCTCATGATAACCAAGATTAATGGGTGTTCTGCGTAACAAAACCGCCACAAAATTTGTTAGGCGGTTGCAAAAAGATCCAGAGTGATGTTTCACAATGCTCTGAGAGATATCATGCTGAAGTTGTAACATATATACAACAAAAAGGGTTTGATGCCAAACTTCAGTACAGTGTTCCTTATATCGCATCATTCTGATTAAAAGTCTCGACATGTACAAACTTCAAATAAAGCACATCAAGCCCATTCATACAATTTGTAGCAGGTAAGTAGTAACTTTTATTTTTACAACAGCAAGCAACAATAGATGACTCACAGGAGCGCACAATAAAAGGAAAACAAAATGCATCTTTTATTTGATTTGGTAATTTATTATATTCCCTCAGACCCTTTTTTCACACTTTATTGATTTTAATTAAATGCAAATATCAGCTGGTTCTGCCGTAATAGGTATAAATTCCATTATTTCCAGCTAAATAATCCAACTAGCAAAGTAGTGGTATAAGCTTTTGGTAAAAGAACCGTTCAGCCATAAAAGGTCTCTATTGTTGTTGCCTGAATACCAAAATGCGGGCTTAATGTTGTGTGGAATGCAAATTTGCTTGCTGCAACATATTTGCTCTAAAATGAGGTGTTCAAACAGAAGATATAGATCTGGTACAAATTCTGGGTAAATAATTCGACTCTGTCGGTATTTCATTTCAGACATTTGTCAAATTGTTATACACCTGCGGGCAACACCAAAATATTCTAATAACCTAAAGACAACATGGACGATGCCATGATTATACACAACCACCCGCCATATTGGGCAAACATTTATTCCTCTATTTAATATTAAATAATTATGTTTCAGTTCGAAATTACAGATATAAAGTGATAAACCTTAGTGTCTAAATATAGGATTTGTGGAAGATTTAACGCAAATAAGTTCAGTTTTCCATCTTAAAAATCTAGACATACTTTTGATCATTATAAAAATATGAATCAAATACGAAGCCCGTAGAAATTGAGTAACTAATTTGCACGATAATCACAATAAAATTTGCTGCGCAAGTAATTCAATAGCCCTATATCACAGTGTAGAACTTTATCATATACCTGTGTATAAAATTCACAATGGCCGATATGTAAGTAAACAAGATGACTGCAATGTGTTAGTTATATATTCTTCACTTTGTCTATGCAATACATAAGAAATAGTTTGGCTGCAATAAAGTAGAATCATGTAACAGAATAGTTGTATAGTTGACAAAAACTGAATCTTGCACTGACGCAAATGTTCTATAGCGGCTGCAAGAGGTTTACACTTTTGTTGTATAACTGTTACCTGCAGCCCTTATACAACCTCTTAAATGATAGAAGTGTCCTATTAGGTGTACCCATTCCGCTTGTATAGCTGTTCTAAGAGGGTTTTGCAAATGTTTTTACAGTATACAATGCTGTTTAAGGAATACTGTATATAATCATTCTTGCAACTCTAATAGGAGTGATAATTGTTAGTTGGGAATGAGGTAAAGTTCCTTTTACAACTTATAATAAATGGTCATTAAGGCCCGTATCGTCAGTCGTCCCTACAATTGTAGGGCGCCTTTATGGCCTCCTTGATTGTCATAGTTTTCTACTTCTCCGTGTCAGAATTCTATTTTGAGGTTATGTCACAAACATCTATTTGCAAAAAATTGTGCTTGCTTTTGAGTTATATCATGTTTTATCAGCCTCAAATTTCCTACAATTTAAAAAGAAAACATATCTTTACAATAGGAGAGCGCTGACGCTGACACGGGACAAGTGTAATCTAGAATTTTTGAAGGAGAGAAAGGAGTATGACAATCAAGGAGGCCATAAACGCGCCCTACAATTGTAGAGACGACTGACGATACGGGCCTAAGTAAAGATTTGGGTTACAGAGAACCACTTTACAGTATTTAATATTTCTTCAATCCTTGTGGACCTGTTGCATTGCAATATTACCCGCATTTCCTTATTTTGTAGTTTTTGTAGAGTACTTATTTTATTCCTGCTGAAAAAATACAATAAAGATGAACAGTACTGAAAATGGAGGTTTATTATTGTATTATAAACCGTACTCTTGCAAATATTAACAGCAGTTTAGAAATTCTGTAAAAAAAAAAATAAAGCTTCATTGAAATTTTCTTAATAATGTAATCGCTCTGTTGTCAACTATATCAAGCGCTTTATTTACAACTTTGATTTGGATCTTGGTTTGTATTATATCCCAGTTCAATTTGTTTACTTTTGAATATGCTTCAATATTTTGCATTCTAAATACACCAACGTGTCATCAGCAAATAGATTTATATATTTATCCGAAGAAGTTCCATATAATATAAGTATATTATAAAAATACCAACTCAAGCAAGAACACTTCCCTGAACAAGTCCGAGGTCTATCGAAATGTGGTTAGAGATAGAAGAATCGGTCTTAGTCTCCTGGCTGCTGTCGCTTATATAGCATTTTAAAACAGTGAAACCAACTCCATATTGATTCAGTTCATTTAACAATATTCGTCTTTCTAATGTTCCAATCAAGGAAGAATGCAATTATACAGTTATTATCATCAATAAGTTTCATCCAATCAGTTATTGTAATTTGAAGAGCAGTTTCACAGGAATGACCTTTCCTAACGCCTGACTAACTGCTTAGCCTTAAAAATATTCGATTCAATATACTCAGCAATCATTATGGGCACATGAGTATTTACCGGTCTAAGTTCGGATACTTCTATAGAAGTAGGCGCTTTAGAGCGAAATCACCATAAGCAAGTGCTGATAAAGTTCAAAATTACATGACCAATAGAGTGCAAAACACGTTTCAGAATTTTAGGGTTTACAATATATTCACTATATGTTTTATCTCCAAAAGAATGTTTAATCTCTTTTATTATATATTATTGTAACATGACGATTCTGTATTTTGTTCCAGTCAGTTTTGAGATTGTCCATGAATTATTTTTTTACGGTGAATACCGCTTTTGCATTGAAGGCAGAATTTAGGGACTGACCTCCACAGCGCATCCGTATAAAAGCTTATCAACCAAACAAATCATTCTAGAACAATATCAGAATTAAAGGATGGAAAAAACTAAAATACTCGTAATATAACTTTATCTACGGTCAGGCGCTTATGGCTTCTTTTTGAGTGTGCAAGTTGTGACACCATATAAGAAAATGAACAAAACACTTTCATTCTAAACCCTAGCTGAATATTGAGACGTGGATCGCACAGGAAAATTTTCAGATAAATGGAGCCATTTCTTGTTTGTTATATTATGATTTTACTTTGCCCATCATTTTGCAGTCTACTCAAATGACAAGATATTTGAACTGGTTAACTTGATGCAGTATTTTTCCATCCACACTTATGAAGGCGAGCATTGATACTCTTCCTGACCAATACTATACTTAATTTTTCATTCGAGCTAGTCGTATGCCATGTTTACACCAAGCTATCTCTATATTTGGCTGCCTGCAGCGTAAACATGGTATATACATCATATGTATTTATGTTCCGTGGCATTTTAGAGCCGCTCTGCTTTTTGCCTTGCATCATAACCCCTACGCCCTAAATACTGGAATAGCTATTATCTGCGGCCAAATGGTTATGTATTATGAATAGGTTTCCTAACGTTATGTGCTACTTTCCACCCTAGGGATTTCTTAATGCCGCAGGGCGGTAAAGTAACTTTAGCATAGGCTATTTTTCAATTGACCAATGCATATCGACTACTAATATTCGACATTATTTTTTGCTAGGCAAGTAATAAAATATTGGAAATGAAACTAAATAATTCGTGTTGTTTTGAAATATGGTGAAGGTATCTCGAAGTGAGATGAAGATAGTAAAAGTTCTCGACTGTGTGCTGAGCACAAGGGCTTATTCAGGATTTGTTCTACCTCAGAGGAACTTCTAGAACCTATCCTATTATTGCTTCTTAAATCCATTGTGTTCTATCTTTTCAATGCCAACTTGAAAAAAAATATGGAATGTGCTCAGAAATCCTCAGAAAGGCAATATTTTTCTTATATGAGAACAAAAGAATTACGTGGCATTTATAGTTAACTAGTATAATAATATTAAAGATTAAAAATAGACATTTTGAGGGACCCCGAGACATATCCCAACCATTTCACACAAAACAATGTCTTTGATGGCGAAAACGAACATGAGACCGAAAAATCACATTATCGTATGGACGTTAGACGAGACAAAAAAGGATGTCTACAGACCATCTATAGATCGTGTCTTGAGACCGTCTCCAGACTCCAGACTATAGACAAATTGCGCAACGGGGTCTACTAGTGTGTACTAAGCTTAAGGATTAATACTCTGAACTACCCTTTAAACAAATCAAGTATAGGTATAGTCAATTATTATTTGAAATTCAATATAGATGTTACAGTTATTCTTGAGACTTTCGTTGTCGAACTTAGATTTAAGGGCATAGTTGTTGTTTTCTCAGTTTTCGAATCGGTGTTGATCGCATGTAAAAATGTTGTAAATCTTTGGAAAAAACTATATATGTTAGATCGTAATTATTTTGATAATGTATGTTTGTATGAACCAAGAATAGGAATACAGGGCTGTACATATTCACGTATAGTGCAGAAGCTCTGTGACTTAAACGAATTCCAATATAGCAACATAAATAGAAACATACCCGGGGAGAAATGCGGGACGTGTGGTATTGACTTTGAGCATCCATCGACGCATTTTCTGGACAGGCTACAGGCGCACCGCTAAGCAAATATTTGCAATTTAGGCGTTCATCTAACATATAGTCTAATCATATTAGCAAATTTCTTCGAAATAATTGCAAAGTCCAGTTTATTGGTGCAAGTTGTTCAATTGCGCATTTTACACATGGACGCATAAAATGGTTATATAATTTTTTGTGGAAAAACTTTTTATTTGGCGACAAAGAATGAGAAAACGTGTTTTTTGGGATTCAATCTAAAGTGTTGACAGGAACGAAAAAACTTTTTATGTAAGATTTTTAGGTATTTATGAGATCAAGATCAAGGCACACAGAACCTACTTACAAAACCCCACTGTAGAGAACAGACAAGCCGACGTCGAGTCCAGAAACAAATATAACGAAGCGGTTCGCAATGCCAAAAACCAGCATGATATAAAAGTTAGGCACAGGGCAATGTCGCAGCGCAATGGCAGTCGGTCTTTCTGGACGCTGGCCAACTTCTCACACAGTAGCCTTCCACAACTTACGTGTCAGGATGGAACTATTGTATTCGACTCAAAGGCCAAGGCGGAAATGCTAGCCAAGATCTTTGCTGCCAACTCCACCATGGACGTCCCCACCAACGCCCAAGTGCCGTCAATTCAAAGGGTTCCCCACACTATGCGGGAGGTAACATTCAGGCATAAGACCGCAAGAAGAGTGCTCTTGTCGCTCGACATCAACAAAGCTTCTGGTCCGGACTTGATTCCTGCCATTGTACTGAAGAGATGTGCAGCGGAGCTTGCTCCAGTTCTTTCGCGTCTCTTCCAGATACCTTAAGAATCCGGCACCTTCCCAGAAAACTGGAAATTTGCTCATGTACAGCCCATCCCAAAAAAGGATCTAAGACAGACCCTTACAACTACAGGCCTATAGCTCTGCTTTCTGTTATAAGTAAAGTGATGGAGAGGTGCATAAATCGCGAGCTTCTGGACTACCTCGAACGTCACAGCTTGATTAGCGACAGGCAGTACGGTTTCCGGCAACAACGATCCACAGGGGACCTCCTAGCTTACGTCACGCAACTGTGGAGTAAACTCATCCAGTCTCATGGTGAGGCTCATGTCGTTGCTCTTGACATCACGAAAGCGTTCGATCAGCTGTGGCACGCTGCCCTCTTAAGCAAACTTCCATCCTATGGCCTCCCAGAAAAGCTTTGAAGATGGGTGGCTGACTTTATCTCTGGCCGCAAGATGTCCGTCGTAATTGACGCATTCTCCTCATCATCCCACAACGTCAACGCGGGTGTTCCCCAGGGATCGGTCTTGGCTCCAACACTGTTTCTCTTACATATCAACGACCTCCTTTCCTGCACGATCAACCCAATCCACAGCTTCGCTGATGACAGCACTCTACATGCAGAAATTCAGAGTGACAAGCCGATCTCTGCCACTGAGCTGGAAAAAAGAAGACTAGCGATGACTTCTTCTCTGACAAGAGACCTGGAGGCTATCACTGCTTGGGGACGCAACAATCTTGTACAGTTCAATGCTTCCAAAACACAGTGCTGTACTTTGACGAACAAAAAGCGTCCTAGCGCTCATACAGTTTCGATGGACGGCCGAGTTCTACCAAAGAGCCATTCATTTCGGCTGGTCGGAGTCCAGATCACCGAGGACCTGAACTGGCACGAACACATCTCTTCAATAGCTGCAGCTGCTGGGAAAAAGCTAGGCTATTGGTTTAGGGCTAGGAAGTACTTTTCTCCGCATGACCTTCTCACTCTATACAAGGCCCAGATAAGGCCTAGCCTCGAGTATTGCTCACACATTTGGGGTGCTGCCGCCCCGACTACATTGTCCATGCTCGATGCTGTCCAGAGGAGGGCGGTCCGACTGATCGATGACTCTTCTCTAACAGACAGTCTCGGGACTCTTTCACTCTTTCGCACCGGCGGGCCGTCGGCGATCTAGCTCTTTTCTATGGCTACACCAACGGGCTTTGCTCCTCAGAGCTCTCTTCCATGATGCTACCGCGCGATGTGCCTGCCAGACAGACCCGCCTGACTTCGGCGTCCCATCCTAACCGTGTCAAACTTCGTACATCCAGAACTGGCCGATACGACCGCTCCTTCGTCCCGAGGGTGTCTAGATTGTGGAACAATCTACAAGAGGAAGCTTTTCCCAGTTCTACTAACCTTAGGCAGTTCAAAAATCGTATTAACAAAATTTATTTGGGATCATCATAGCAGCCGCGGTGTTCCAGCATTTAGGCTTCTGCCTGCGCGGCTGTTTCGATATATAAAAAAAACCTACAGAATGAGACCGCACGTGAAAAGATCCGACTAATAGCAAAAATGTTATGGCCGGAAAACCCGGCAAAATGCAGGTTTTGGCACTTGTCGGTAATGCGACGATAATTTTGCACAACTACTTGAAATTCTTCAAATTCGCAGGATTCATACTTTTGAATAACAACAGCAAAATTGGAGTATAATGGTGCAGTAGTTTTTTGAGAATTTCTAATTGTTTATCCTAAAACACCTGTTTTCCGGACATCACTACTAGTTTATTGAGCTATATACAGGATTAGTTCAAAGAGCATTTTACAGCAAAATACACTAATTTACCTTGCCGATATGAATTACAAACCATTCCGAAAGATAAATGTTATTTTTATGCGAAAAACAAAGCTTACGTTTTTTTCTTCAAAGCAAATTCAAACATTTCATATCTGTGAGTAATTGAGCGAATGCGCTACGATATTCGAAATACATACGTTACTATACACATGTTAAAACAATGCGGATGTGTCTATCCTCTTTTGTTGCGAGTTACTCAATAATACGAAATGTTTGAATTTGTTTAGAAGAAAAACGTAACCCATACTTTTTTTGCATAAAAAGAACATTTATCTTCCCGAACAGTTTTCGATTCATATCGGCAAGGTGTATTTTTCTATAAAATGCCCTTTGAACAAACCCATGTATATTGCTAAAAAAAAAACTAGATGTGTTGGGCGGAAAACAGATGTCTTGGGATAAACAATTAGAAATTCTCACAAACTACTTGACCAATCACTCCAATTTTGTTGTGGATATTTAGAAGTACGAATTTGAAGAATTCCAAATATCTGCGAGAAACCGTAGTCGCAACACCAACACGTGCCAAGACCTGCGGTTTGCCTCGGTTTATTGCGATAACTTTTTTGCTTTTAGTCGGATCTTTTTACGTGTGGTCCCATATTGTAGGTCATAAATACTTAAATATCTTATAGAGTTTTTTCGTCCCTACCAATCATTTAGATTGAATCCCAAAAAAACACGTTTTCTCATTCTTTGTTGCTGAATTAAAAGTTTCCCGCCAAACATTGGAGTACCCATTTTATGGGTCCATGTTTTGAATACCCGCTTGAGCAACTTGCAGCAATAAAACCAAACTTTAGAATTGCGTCGCAAACCAGGGGTATTTTCGTCTAATATGATTAAACTAATAGTGCTTCGCTGCAACACCAACCCCGAACAAAATCTGTCAAGCTTTACACACTTTTCAAATTACTATTGAGCTACAATCAGAACAGAAATCACTTTTCAAGTGCAATATGTATAGCTAATATATTGCTTAGACTTAGATTTGTCACAAGTAACAATACTCGTAAATACGTATAAATCGGAAGAATTGTGCTGTAAACATAAGTGATGTCGAAAAGAGACAGCGTTTATAATACCAAAGGATACCAAAAATCGCATTGCTCAGTTCCTATAGCCCCCCGCGCCCCCTCTAGATCTGCCACTGGGTGAGCAGACAACACTAGGGGAGATGAGAAAGATCCCTTATTGTAATTTTTGGCTTGGATCCCGTAAACCATTAATATCTTTATAATCCCACGTTCATTAATAATCTATATCATATTTACAACAACTTGTCATACGAGCTACATGATATCTTGGTTGATAAAAATAAAAAATAGAATCACACTTGTACTATATATTCCAACTAACACGAAAAATAATAAATGAACAATGAACAATCCCCAGGCATCAAATAAAATTGAAAGAATTGTCTTCCATTATCGATGGAGGCACCAATGGTACATGCGCCTAAGCTGCCGTTACAGATAAGACTGCAGCTACCACTCTTCCATCATCAAAATAGAACTCATTAACGTGCCAGGAGCAGAAGGACTCGAGGGCGTGATTGGCTCTATGTTTACATACTTTACGTCCCACACTACATTTTAGCTGTAGCTAATAGAATATTGTTCATACCGTACACATGTACATGTTACAAATATAATGTAGATTAATAATGTAGACGGAATTATAAAGATCAAGATCCAAGCAAAAAATGAGACGGACGCTTTTACCCTTCCTTAACGCCTCCTCACTCTCCATATTCGGGACTTTTAGTATGTTCACCTGGACACCTCGAAGGCTGTATCAGCTTTTCAAGCTTCACAAATTATTCAAGCTGATCAATTTATTTAGTTTAATTTGTTTATATATCTAGGCCTGACTTGGACTTGGATCTCAAAGATATACATAAACAACAATTACAGAAACCATTGCACAATTTATTTAGTTAATTTTTGATGAAGCAATAATTTCCCAGGAATGAGATGGGGATTGAAGGTTCATATTTTCTGATATCCATTTCATTTATGGGATAGCTGAAAGAAAACAGATCACAAAGCAAGCTATAACTAGATGAAAATATTCGTGCTGAAATTCAATAAAGCCAGAGACTTTGATGTTTGAACCAGATTGGACCATCTTATATGGAAATTATTTTGCAAGTCATCACAGCATCCTTCTAACATTAAAGTAAAATTTTCAAATACATCTAGTTTAGCAAAATCAAGATTGAAATTAACTTTTTCATAAAATAGTTAAAAAAAATCATTACTTTACGAATCGAGGAAATCTATTTATCATGGTATGCACACCCTGGCAATATTTCTATCTACTGGTAGTTGAACTCCAGACGAGTTCAATACAGCAAGATTACGCAACGAAATTAATGGGGCATGTAGAAGTTTTGAAAAGCTTTCGTACCGCTTTTATGTATCCTAGACGTCTAGACAGCAACTATACTCATAAATTTCCGTATCTACACAAGTATTGCCAAAACAAATGTCACTTTGGAATTACAATTTTTACGTTAAATGATATACCCGAGTTCCCTCCTTTTGAAGGAGAAATTTAGAATTTCTATAACGTGCCTTGAAAACTGAAGGTTGAAAAAACAATCAGAGAGACAATGACAATTTTTGTAATTTAAATATATACGACCAAATGCATAATGACTTTTAGAGGCCTCTATGTGAGGACGACCTTTTTCTTGCCTTGTCACTTGGAAGTGACAGGACAGCTTCAAAAAATCAAAAAAAGATAGTAATATGGCGTGTACATTACGAAAAGCTATGCCACTCATTGCCGTCGGTCTGTCCGCCCGCTAATCTTTATGATCACCTATAATAATGAGAAATACTGATCTGATTTCGATGACATTTTTACAAAATGTTACTACTGTGCCAACGACGCTAAAACATTGTAGTTTTTCGAAAGCTGCCAGCGCCAGCGGTGGCATAGAAAAGGTATAAAAGCAAAAAAATTAAAATCGCATCATCGTTTTTTGTCGTTACACACGACCCTGATCATTGTCGGAAAAATGTTTGCAGGGGTTAAAAATTGTAAGTTAGGGCTGCAAGAGCTGCTGGCGCAACTATGTAAATTTTTTGACGTGGTACATTCATACGCCTCCAACCCCAGTAATTCTGCGAACACACAGGCTTAAAACAGAAATATCTCTTACAGTCGGGTGACAATACGTGCGACGTGGTCCTCCGATGGACAAGCGTCGTCTTCGGTGGTTGTACGTCACAGTCGGCATCTGCGTGAACTGTGCATGGCGAACGCCAATATCGTCATTCACGCGGGAACGGTCATCGCAACGATCATGTACACCTTTTTTGTTACTCGTATACATGTGTGGCTAATGTTTGTCTCAGAAGGGCCAACTTGTGCCAAACACAATCCTTTACGAACTGACGACATCGTAGCGTGGGAAGTATAGAGTCAACTTACTTGACCCCATTTTTTAGAAAGGGGAAAGCATTTTTAGTCACTCCAAAGGCAGAAAAGCTCGTCTGTATTGCTCATCCGGCCTCTCCTACCCTGAGTGTGAGTGAAATTCTCCATAGATGCGGCATACTGACTAAAACCCTCCAGTCGTTCTCTACACATATTATCACGTAATTCTAGAAGTATTTCGTTATTGATTGTCATGACCGCTCAAATAACAAGCGCGAGACGAGTCATGGCGTTGCGTTGTTTTCATACTGAAGGAGTTTAGTCATATTATTTGCTGTGTCGGACTTATACGAGGGGGTACCTAAAAAAACCGGAATTATGTTTCAAAACCAGGTCAGGCGAATAAGGTGCGAGAGGCAGCGGAACCATGCCATTTTCACTGATTTTATACACCCAATCATCCAGATGCAATCTTGCTATTCAACCAACTTTCTTCTCAGAAATTAAAACTAAAGACACAGACCACTCGGCCTCACAAAACATATGCAACCAATAATGCGTGTAGTTTAGTTGAGTGATTCCTCCATAGATGGACGTTCACAACAATCCTAGTGAGCAAAGTTTTATAGGTTTTTTACATACCAGTGAGATCTTTTTTGATATGAGACCTCCTTATATGATCAATTATCAGTTTGATGCTTCATATCGAGTGTCTTCTGTAAGAGACATAATGGGCATATGTCCCTGCATTTATTGTTAAAAAAGGAAATTCTAATGTTCATGATCATGCAAAGAGACCTTATGTTAAACCAGCGCATCTCCCGCCTTTTTTATCATACAAAATATGATAGAATAGTTGTATAAAAGTGTGTGCATAAATACGAGGGCGGTTCAATAAGTACCCGTGTTTAACGACAGGGGGCGTTCCTAAGGGAAGTTAATGTTATCGTCGTGTGCTGCCATCTATCAACCGACGGCATAACAAATTTCAGTCTGATTGATATGTTGGTTTGGATTTGGCAGCCATTCGAGTAACATTTTTTTCGCGATTTTCGCCAAGATGGAAAAAGAGCAGTATCGTTCGACAATTCGCTTTTGGTTTTTGGATAGGAAAAAATGCAAGCAGATAAAAGCAAAGTTGGATGGGGACACTTCGCCATCCATGACCACAATTAGATATTGGTTCAACAAATTTAAACGTGGACGAACCTCCGTTTTTGATGAGGATCATGATTCTCGCTGATCGACGAACCAAAGTGCGCAAAGTAACAGAGGCCGTAGGTGTGTCGACCGGAACGGCAATCAATACTTTGCATTATAAGTTGGCTATGAAAAAATTGTCTACCCGATGGGTGCCGCGATTGCTCACGGCGGACAACAAGCGTTAACTTCGAAGCAGTGTTTGGAGCAATTTGAGCGAAATCCGAAGGAGTTTTTGCATCGAGTTGTCACCGCCGATGAAACCTGGATTCATCATTATACACCGGAAACAAAGCAACAATCAAAACAATGGATTTCTCTCGGCGAATCGGCTCCAAAGAAGGCGAAGACGGTCCCATTGGCCGGAAAGGCCATCGCGATGATTTTTTGGGATGCGAACGGCGTCATCCTCGTGGATTTTTTAGAAAAAGGAAGAACGATCACTGGACAATACTATAGTGAGTTTTTGGACCGCTTCGAGAAAAAATTGAAGGAGACACGGCCGCATTTGACGTAAAAGAAGGTACACTTTCACCACGATAACGCACCAGCACATTCATCCGGAGTTGTCGCCGCCAAACTGCATGAATTACGTTATGAAGTGCGGCTGTCTGCCCCCCTGCGAATTTTTCTTGTTCCCTGACATGAAGAAATGGCTCGCGGGTAAAAAAAAAAGAAAATGGCAAAAACGTTGAGAAAAGTGTATCTTTCTAAAAGGGGATTATGTTGAAAAATAAAAGGTTTTTTTTTTGTAAAAAATTGTGTCTTCATATCTAACACGGGTAGTTATTGAAGCGCCCTCGTATTAAGACGTGAAACGCTCAAGTATGCTGTCGTCATAAGCCAGAAGACGGTATCTGCTAATTTCACATTTTTCAGGAGCGAATTTTAACGTTTCAAGGAACAAGAATCCTTTTGGTTTGTACCCGGTTAAAATTGATATTATTTTCTAAAGAATTCATTGATTTCACCGAGGCTGCCTATTTATAACTAAAAAAAGCATATATACCATTACCACTGAATTGTCTGAGTTGTTGTTTTCTTTTTATTAATAACTCAATAAGTACGACGCCATTTTGATTATCGCACGGTCAGCATATATAATCTTTAGTATATGAAACCTATAAAGTTTTTTTATAATATCCTTGCAAATATACTAAATGACCGAAGAAAAGTAATTAAAAATATTGTGAATTCGAAGTCTTATAGTGTCTGCAGGTGCTATTGCTTCGGTTATACATATATTAAAACACAGTATCTGTATGCTTTCTATAGGGATACAGTAAGTACAGGTCATTCACATGTTTTAATTTACTGTTCTGCAGATACTGTAGTCTAATTTAAGATAATCGTAAAATTGCCAGATAATGTAAAAAATAGATTTTCGGTATTTATCATGACATGTACTGTATTTCGTCATCGAATCATGCTTCTCCTACCTGCCTTTCATATTATAATGACGATATCTCTTTTTCTCATTTGTTGCACTTACCGCGTTCTGGCTTATGACTGCAGTATGCGCACCCGGATATCATAAACACTCGCGCAGTTTTGGTGTCAATGTTGTGCATTACCTGAAATAGAACAACAAATGCAATTAGCGGAAGTTATGATATTACGTGCATTCCTAGTCTATTCATAATGTATGAGTCAACCTTTAGTACGGGACTATACTTTGAGACCAATAGTAGTAAAACGGTGATTATAGTAAGAAGAGAGAAAACGTTATCAGAATGCTGAAAATTGCGGCAAGTCCGTTCCAAATTTGCGTCAAATGACATATGTAAAATGTCGGATGATATTATACTAAGGGCCAACGTCACCAACTACAGTCCGTTATTCTCCACCTATAGGGTAACAGACCGTCAGATACAGCGAATGAGCTTCAAGTTCCAATCAACAAATTTTAGCGACCAATAGCTATGAAATGTTGAAAACAAAATACTGTCAAAGTATGAGATGACAACTTGTCATTGAAACATCACCAGCATATTGAATATTAAGAAATTACATATAATTCAGTCAAAATTATATTCATGCTTATATTATTTTCTTCTACTGATATGTGATACTGGGTGTTTTTTCCTATAAACCTCTTGCAGATAGCCATTAAGCACCAACTTGATGACAGGCTCTACCAAAAGATACTGCTCGTTTCCAAACATTCATTTACTTGCCGTTCATCAGAACCATTATGGCACCTTAGATTGATATTCCCACAAAACCATTCAGGTTTTTTGATATCCATACATCCATAAAGTTGAATATTTTTCGTTGTTCAGGAACTGAACAAACATCCACACTATATTCACGGCGATTAAGAAATTCCCAAATATATGCCTTAAAGCTACCAGCAAACCTAAAACCTGCAAAAAAACTACAAATTTGCCATATTTTTCTTTTTTCTCGAGTACACATTCTAGGTTATATTTATATTAGACATTATTTGAATACAGATGATTATTGCACTTCAAGGAGTGACACATGTGTCGGATCTGTCAACTCTTGGTACCAGTCACAAAACATATACTCTGAAGGTTTAATTCCATGCTATTCAATGACAACACGGTGACTTGTGTGGTTATCAGCGACCGTTTTGTGAGGGTGCGACAGGGTTGCCAGATTGTGCATTAATATCCCGTTTCACCTCCTGGTCCCAGTGGAGTAAGTTCCGCCAACTATTGAAATATACTCTACTATGCTTTATAAGACTATTCGTCACATTTTTCCCAAAATCATTGCACAATACTTGAAAAAATGCAAATGAAAATTTAAAATTATTTCCATGACGCCACAATATAGCTCCGTCGGTACCTTGAGTTATACATCTTGACAGTAGGGATGTTCGATACGATCCTATATTTAGAAGTATCAATACATTTCACGAGTATCCTCATCTTTCGATCCGGACTGTGTCAGAAAGAGTGACTGCCATTTGGCTGCGACATTACCCTGCCAAATCAGACATATCTTTCATCATTTTCAAAGAAATTGTACAAAACCTTCAAATTTGTGAAGTTAGCGAGTTTCACTTCATAGGTTGTTACCAGACATGCCCAAATCAACAGTTGCTGCCGTGATATTCATCCCGACCACTGCATCTCCACGGCTAGGAGACCTGTATGTTAAATTTGTATTGATAGGGCAGCGGGTTATGCTATAAATCATATGTCACAGTGTTTGTGCACTGATTGCAACGGTTAGATGATAGCAAAAAGATTTTCATAAATAGGAGATCTTTCCCATTCCGGATCGAACAATCTACCAAAGATGCTTATAATCATCATGATACCTAGTAAATTTTCACGAAAAAAATTCAAAACCAACAAATGTAAAAGATTCATTTTGCACCCTCCACCACGGGACGTGATCGTCGTTGGCAACCCTGCGAGTGTCAGATAGATATCCCCGCCAGTCAAAAAAGAAAAATAGACAAACAATAAACATTACTAGTTTTTTTGAATTTTGGACTTAAAAGCCATTATCTGTGAAACATTTTTCATAGTTTTTTGTCTATGTCCGTCGTAATTGCATTATGCATCAGGGAGATGTAGAGATTGACACGTCTTACACATATTATCTGTGTTTTAGGATGGAGAGGACATAATGTTTTTATTGCCTTGAAGAAATTCATTAACCCATAAATTAATAAATGATTACTATTATGACGTAAATGAAGATGAGGAATTGGATGGAATGTATTTTATATTCTATTTTCTTGCAAAATACAGACAAATCCACACTATTCAACATGTTTGTAATGATAACTTTCAGTATATTGAAGTTGGTAAATTCGAGAGTGCCATGCATTAACAAACGTCCAAATCTGCTGCCAAAACAGCTAGAAAATCGACCTATTATTTGCCGCATTCCCATTAGCTTTGGGGATAACTGATTGTTAAATGTAAATTTATAACACAAATCAAAATACATAAAAGTTGTCCTGTTTTTTTCTGTACAAAAGCATCATGTTGGAATCAAAAAGTGGTTTTGTTTATAATACAGTCGAATTTTCACGATTTCATTCAATATTTCAATAGAAATCATTGATATTCAGAGAGCTTTGACAGCTTCCGTCAAATTGCATTTCGATCAGGTCTTTTCCTATTGGTCCAACTGACCGTCAAATATTAATGTTTGTGAAATTGGCACTAAGTAAGCCATTTAATCCTACAAACAGTTCAGACTGCTGGAATATAACGCATCTACCCGTATAAGAACAGTCTGAAAAGCCTTATAAAAGCCTTTCGATATTTAAAATACTTGAAAATAGCGAGGAAATTAACCGAAACCGACGCACTTCCTCTTCTTTGCTCTCCTTCTTCCTTCCTTCTTCCCTTCTTTCCCACTGACTTTGACTCAAACTTGGGAAACCAGACGTAACAGACCTATTGACCTTCATGACTTTAACCTAGGGAAAATGTTCTATGGACCGCTCCAACAGACAACAAGGAATAGAAAAAACTGACGTCAACGCACAATGAAATGATATCACGTACCCAGAGTATTACTCGGTCAATCGTCCATAATGAAAATTGATACACATTTGAGTGCTTGCCCACGAGTTTATTTTCCAGCAAGGCGTTCGTCGGAGGCTATTTAAATTTGACATAACCAGCCCTTAGGTATTGTAAATAATGGATGAGATACTAATTGACATGCAACGGTGTCATCATTAATCGACATTTCCATAACACCTTTGTACAGGCTAAAATCATCTGGGAACAAAAGCATTCATATCATCAAACAATATTGTGGTATGTAGTTAAGGACCGGTTGAAATTCAACGTATTTAGTCATTCATTCATGTATAGTTTCAGCGAACCAGAACGTTTGAATACTTGACGATGTTATTCCACCCGCATATGAGGGAGCCGAAAAGGGGAATAAGGGATAACTTGAACTGGGAGTGCTTTTTTGTGTAAATATTGCACACGGTGTACCTAGTGTACTTAAATGGATATAGTGAAAAGGTGGGTAGTATGGACCCAGATTTTCATATCTAAAAATAAAAAAAATCGTTATTTGCGGATATAATGTGGTGATCTATCTTCAAATCTTACATATATCAGGCTCCCATTATGTTAAAATTTACCTAGGAGTAACATAAAACTAGACAGACGGTTGAAAAGTCCCAGATCAAATGAAACAAAGGGTGTGTCCCATCTAGGACGCTTTTCTCTAATACCTTTCCTCAGATTAATTGCTTTTTTGGGATAATTGCTGATCTGAGTTGACCCTCTCTACTCTAATAGAGTAGAGGGAAGGCCCCTATCGATTTTATTACGACGCACATGTACCATCTTGTCTTATAAAAGTAATAGAATCATCCTCATCCATCAACGTCAGACGCTTTTTACAGAAGGAAAAACTTCAACTCCATTGAATTGCGTACTCGAATCAGGTCGCAGTCTCTGTCTGCCGATATTACTGAAGGATTAGTAAATCGATCCTGCAATCCTTGTTTTTTTTTTGTTGACCTGAGTGGAGATGTATCTGGAGGATTGTGTTAATTTTCCCAAGCGAATTACTTCGTTCAGTCACGGATATACAAAAGGTCCTACTGAGCCATACTATCGCTACACGCCCCTCCCAGTTAAAGAGACTGGGTCACACAAAATGTATTGGAACAGGAAAATAATCACAGACCGCACAATACCAAATAACATCCCTGACATAGTGCTAACGTTAAAAGAACAAAAGATAACATACATTCGGACTCGATCTCTCGGCATGATGACTTAATAGCGGCCTGCGAAACCAACATACAAAATATCCAGGTTACTCAAACAGAGCTGTCTTCTAACATTGCTAATATTGAATCGAGACTTGCAAGATCTATGGAGACGATGCACTCAGGCAACGGCGCTTCTTCTACCCCTATTGCCCCAAGCTCCCAAGTTGAGACAATGGAGTTATTTAGACGTTCCCACAATATCATTCTGAAGGGCATAGCTGAAGGGAACGATGACATAAACATAGTATCAGAGATAATTAGGCATATTGAACCATCTGCCGAAAATCACCGACTCAGCATCACTCGCCTTGGCAGAACAACTTCAAGCAATCGTTTAATTAGAGTTGTGTTTTCCTCACCTATTATCGGAAGAAAAACTCCATCCTTAGCCGCCCCACGCTTTGTCACGTAAAAATCTCTGACGACAAAACCAGAGGTCAAATGCAAAAACTACAACACCTTCGCGAAGAGCTTAGACGTCGTCAAACAACAGGCGAAAGTAATATTACTATAAAATACGTTCGTGGTAAACCTTCCATAGTACACTCAGCTACCCAGGGGATCACACCTTCAAAAAACTGATAAATTCTGTGACAAACTGGACGGTTTGTTACACTAATATACAATCTCTCTTTTCTAAGCTACTTGAACTGCAAGCATTTGTTCGGGACAATAATCCAACGTTCGTTTGCCTTACTGAAACATGGCTCCATTCCAACGTGTCCGACTATTCCATCAATTTGCCTGGATACTATTTATACAGAATGTATTCACCACGCACTCCTGGTTTTGGTGGAGTATGCATTTATGTTCGCACAGAAATCGCGTCTGCTTTCTCGGTATCTCCCTCTTTCAGTCCTTTCGATGGCATTGACAATCTATTTTTGGAATTGAGGTGCCCAAATTTCAGCTTCACGATAGGCTGCATATATCGGCCACGGCCCTGTTTGGGAGACACACACCTGTGCAGTCTCATTTCAGATCTCTTAAATAAAAACACCAACCTTTTCATAGCTGGTGACATCAATCTACGTGACATTAGCTGGCCTATGTCAACCATTCCTGAATGCAATTCTTCTTCTGCTGCTTACATCGACTTGCTACGTAACTCTAGCATATCTCAACTTGTTGATCGTCCAACGAGATTCAGGAAAGGACAGACGCCTAGGGCTCTGGATTTGATATTCGTTAACGACGCCGACTTTGTTTCTAATTTAGATTATTTGCCACCTTTTGGCAAGTCTGACCACTGTTCACTTTTATCTTCTCTCCAGTTCAATATAAATAGTCGTTCTACAACCGATAAGTTTAAAACCATCAAAATTGTAAACCACGATGCTCTTAACCAAGCCCTGTCTGAAGTCAACTGGCCTGCTTTGCTTAACAACCGTAGCACCCAAGATATGTGGGACACTTTCGCTCAACGAGTCCTAAGCGAAACGGCTGACAATACTGTTGAAAAGAAGGTATACTGTGACACCTCAAAGCCCTGGATCAACTCTAACATATCGAGGATACTTCGTCACAAGAGATCTTTGTGGCAACGGTTTAGGAGGAGTGGCCATTCAAAAGATTACGTGTCTCATCGATCCTTTTCTAACCTCCTATCTAGAACGTTACATAATGCCAAACATGCTTATGAACGAAAACTCGTTACCTCCAAAAATAAGAAGAAGCTGTTTCGGTATCTAAGAACAAACCTGAATTCCAAAGTTTCATCACCTCAGATCCGCGACGCTGACGGTCATCTCCACATGGATGCCACCGAATCTGCCAACTTACTGGCAGAGTCCTTTAGTGATGACTTCGTCGATGAGCCTAATGGAGACCTTCTACCGACCACTATCTGCCATATGTGTCCCAACAGCCTTTGCGAAGTTGAGTTCCTGCCTGAAGATGTATTAATGCACCTGCGAAATCTGAAGACCTCTTTCTCCCCTGGTAAAGATGGGATGACGGCTGCTGTACTTAAAAACTGCGCTTGAGCACTGGCCCTACCATTAAGCTTGATATTCACATCGTCTTTTAGATCTCATACCCTACCCTCATGCTGGCTTAGTGCTTCTGTTACCCCTGTATTCAAAAAGGGCGACAAATCCTCCGCTAAAAATTATCGACCAATAAGTCTCGTTCCTATCGCCGCCAAATTAGCTGAAAGAATCATATTAGATAAGCTTCTCTCATTTGCTTTCGAAAATGACCTTATCCCTAAGAATCAGCATGGATTTCTCCCTGGTCGATCAATAATGACCAACCTTCTCCACTCTCTCAACGATTGGACTCTGTATCTGGACACTAAGACTCCTGTTGATATAATCTACTTAGATTTTTCTAGGGCTTTCGATCGCGTACCACATAGAAGGCTTCTGTTTAAGTTGGAATGTATGGGAATAAGAGGCGAGTTCTTGCTGTGGATTAAGGCTTTTCTCACCGGGAGGACTTTCTCTGTGCGCGTCAGTGATAGCCAGTCTCACCTTCATCATGTAGCAAGTGGAGTTCCTCAAGGCTCTGTCTTGGGGCCAGTGCTGTTCCTTCTGTATACAAGTGACCTGCCCGCATTGATTTCCTCCACATGTTCATCTTATGCCGACGACTCCAAGATTTACAATACTGTCGTAAATTCTGCTATGCTTCAACGAGATCTTGATATTGTTTGTCAATGGTCAGTCAGTTGGCTTTTACTCTTAAATCTAACTAAGTGTTGTGTCCTTCACCTCGGGAAGACAAATCCGCGATTTACATACAAGATCTCTGACCACAACATCGAAGCAGTTTCCAGCCACACTGATCTGGGCGTTGTAGTCAACGATCGTCTTTCCTGGTCAGAGCATATTCACCACGTTACATCAAAAGCCAAGAAACTTCTATACATGCTGGAGAGGTCTTTCAAAGGATCCGATGTCAACACTTGCGCCTACATTTACAAGACATTCGTGAGGCCAATTCTTGAATTCGCTGGCACGGTATGGGACACTGTGCTTCTGCGCGATAGAAATCTCGTCGAATCAGTACAGCGTCGGGCTACTCGTATCCCTTTTGGAGCACGAAGACCAAGCTATGAAGATCGCCTTGAATTATTCAACCTGACCTCATTCTCTGAGCGAAGACTTCGTGGCGATCTTATAGTTACGTTCAGGATACTTCATGGTTTGATGGGCACCAACCTCATGCATCTATACCGTCTGTCGCGCAGCAATCTACGCGGACACAGCTTCAAACTGCACAAGGAGCCATTTAAAACAACAGTCCGACAGTGGTTTCTTCCCAACTGCATATTCAACACCTGGAATAGTTTACCTGAAAGTGTGGTTGGCGCTACTTCAGTTAATAGCTTCAAAGTGCAGTATGATAGCTGGAGGAGTGTACAAACTTTATAGCTATGAACTGTCTTTTTTTATTTTTTTCTATTTGATGTATTTGTGTTACGTGTCCGTACACTATATTTACTGCACGAGCTTATAGTACTGTGTACTCTGCTCATCTCAATTATCATAATAATAATAATAATAATTATAGATATCGCGGTTCCACTCCCTGTCAACCTTCAAAGTACCCACTCAGAAAAAATCAACAAGTATCTACCACTGTCAGAAGAAATTAAGCGGATGTGGGGAATGAATACAGTTATGATTGTACCGATAGTTATTGGCGCCACAGGTGAGGTCCTTAAGAAGTTACACACAAGTCTTGAAAAGCTAGACCTTGACCAATATGTTTACAAAAAAATTCAGAAAGCCGCTTTACTGGGGACATACAGAACAGTCCGTAGGGTCCTGTCAGGCGAAAACTCGACATTGCAACCTGCAAAATTGGTAGTTGCCTTCAAAATGCTTACATCCTCAGGTGCAAACCTGGATTAAGCATAGCAAACCCTCTCAGAGGAGATGATTGAATGAACAAATAATAATAATAATCATAATAATAGTCTTTATTAGGGGCGAAGTTTAGCGTACAAAAAATAAATTAATAAACAAAAAATATCTCAATGTTAACAAAAGTAATAAGTTATGTAAGATATAAATTAGGTATAACTATCTTCCAGATTAAAGAAAATCTTACACTGAAAAGTTCTGTGAAGTGAAAGATCGAAGAAACAATTGAATCAAATACCTATATTTATCCAAAATACATATTTTAATTTCTTTTCTAAATTTTCCGTAAGTTAGCCATTTTATGGATTGTGGAAGTTCGTTATAGAGAATAACTGCGTTGTATGTGAAGCATTTACGAAAGTAGGCTGTCTTGTGGAAAAGGATTGTGAGTGTCTCCGCAAATCGAATATCTCTTGTGTGAATGTAACTCCTAGGTATCAGAGTCTATCTTTACAAAATGGAGGAATGACTGTGAGTAAAAGCTTATGGGTATACGTGACTGAGTGTAACTCATTTAGTTATTTTACTCTGGTATGATTCGGATAATGGGTTATAAGAAATCGGCATATTGAAATAGTCGGATCATTCAGATATTAGGTTACAAGGAACCACCATAATGAAATATGTTACTCGGATGATTCATCTAAAGTTGGAAGGCAACACCGAACACAGAGATTGATCGTCACCTCGCGGTTCGACTCAATGCGTGCTTGAGTTTGATGCAATTTTGACACATGTCAAGGACAAAAATGCTTTGTGGTTTTTGAAAATATCTCTGTAATACCATGCACCTTTCAGACAAATTAAAACGTTGAAAAGTTTCAATCAGGGTAATATATAAGGCCATACGTCTCGAGTTTCGGTTCCTGCTCCCCATGCTCCGAACGCCCCTAAGTCCGCAGACATCCGACTGACCTTGGCGGCAAAAGTACAGGTGCGGCATATATACTAAGTGACATATAAATCCGAACACCCAGTTTAAATCGTTTTATTTTAATAAAAGTTGGTGATGTATTTATCTTACTGTAAATAACAAGTGAAAAAATTTTCAGCCTTATCAGTTGGACATTCCGGTTTTTATACTGCTTTTTTTTTAATTCACTAACGCTCTAAAAGTTAATATTTCAGCCGCAGTAAAGAATCAACGTTGGCGGATTTTGGTTCTTGACATCTTTTACGATGCCTAGAGTATGGAGACCTGTACGATTTCGTCAACTTAGTGAGTTTGATAGGGGCCGTATAGTGGGACTTCGGGAAGCTGGACTTTCTTTTCGGGCAACTGCAGTTAGAGTGCAAAGAAGTGTAGACACTGTGGTTAGGTGTTGTCAGGCATGGCTTTGAGAAGGCCGTACGCAAAGAGCAAGGGGCACTGGACGCCGCCGTGGAACAACAGACCGTGAAGATCGCCGCCTAAGATTATTGGCCTTAAGGGACCGTTTCTCCACTACCAGGTCCATTGCAAATGAATGGTTTGCAGAACACGGAAGACCTATCGGCATGCGAAGTGTTTACCGACGAATGAGAAGTTTTGGCTTGTTTTCATACCGGCCACACTGGGTCCTCCCTTTAACTCGAGAACACCGACGTAATCGCCTTGAGTGGTGCAGACAACGGTCACTCTGGGATCAGGAATGGAACAGTATTGTCTTTAGTGACGAGTCTCGATTTTGTTTAGGCATACACGATGGTCGTGCCAGGGTTAGAAGGCGACGTGGTGAAAGGAGGAATCCACAGTTTTTTGTTGAAAGACATGTTTATCACACTGTTGGAGTTATGGTTTGGGGTGCTATAGCTTATGGTTCCAGGTCACCTTTAATCTTCATCAGAGGTAACATGAACGCGCAGCGTTATATCCACGAAGTTCTAAAACCCCATCTTTTACCCTATCTTGACACCCTGGCAGATCCAACTTTCCAACAAGATAATGCCCGACCACATGTTGCAAGAGTCACAATAGACTTCTTTCAACATAATGATGTCACATTGTTACCATGGCCACGAAGATCTCCCCAATTGAGCACGTGTGGGATATGATGGGTAGGAGATTGCTCAATTTGTAACGTCCTCCTCAGACTCTAGAAGCACTTCGAGAGGAGTTGGTGGTTGCCTGGAATGAGATACCACAGGAGGACATTGACCACCTGATCAGAAGCATGCCTAGGCGCGTTGGAGAATGCGTAGCACATCAGGGTGCATCCACACATTATTAAAGGTCAAAGGGCTTTAAAGCAGTGCAATCATTTTGAAATTTTTATCATTTCCTTATTATGCTTCATTAAGTACTTATACAAAATTTTATTAAAATAAGACCATTTAAACTGGGTGTTCGGATTTATATGTCACTTAGTATATCTTACTGCGAGTTGGTAGGCATTTTAGTACCGGCGTTGCAAATATAGGATATAATAGTTGCTTACGAACAGCACACATTCTGACCTAACCTAAACAAAACTAAATGAGCGACGCTTACGATTTGACACAACTTGGAATCGTACCTCCCCCCTTCCCGCTGTTAAGATACCCAGATTTTCGTCTGATATATCCCAGCTGGTGTAAGTTGGCGCCACATATGACGTTTTTCAATGTTTAACGTTCATAATTGAGGTTAGGTATCTTTAGTGTTTGTAAATAATCTAGTTAGTGATTAATTATGGAGGAATACGATTTAAAGTTTTTCATTAATAATCATAATATCACTTTATTAGAACCTATCGACAGAAGTGATCATTTATTCAAAATGACGAATAAGTGTGCAACAGCAAATACACTGATTATTATCTTATTTATTTGCTCTTTGACAGTTGACAATTATGGTACGTTACTCTTGAAATCGTGCTGACGATCAAAAACGTAGCTCAGGTCAGAAGCTAATTTCAACTTACGACATAGAATCGGCAGTTCATAAGCAACTATTGTATCACAGTTCATATGGCCTTAGGTCTGGAAATAAACATAATGTAAATGTTGACAGAATCGCGTGGGAAGTACCAAGGCGACCTTCTTGACCTCATTTTTTTGATATGTCTTATGCAGGTCTTGCGTATTAACCACAGAAATGTACAAATACCAGTAAAAAGTTTCGTACCAGCGTCCAGAAGTATGTACTTTCTGCTTCATCCTAATGCCCTAAAGATGTTTCACGGTACACAGGATCTATTCGAGTACAAGCTGTTTTGCTGTAGAAATCAGAAAGGCCTTGATGTCTCTTCAAAACATTAAAAAAAACAATGAAAAACGTGTTGGGTGCTATCAAGAATCAATAAGCTGGACCCCTCGTGTCACGGTAGAAAGATGCCAGCTGCTTTAATCGACCCGGAAGACCTTGATCTTAGTAGCAGTGAACTCACAAACTGTACCTTCACATTGTTGCCACTTCTCATGCCCAGGCATCGAGATCGGAAATTAATATCATCCCTGTTATCATTGCGTGATAGGTATTAGTAAATCACATAATCTCTACCGAGATGGATGGCCGTTTAGGTATATTTTGCCATTTATCCCTTGTTATCATTCCAGTTGAAAGCCTGATTTAATTTAAAGTTTTCATTACTGAAAATGTGTGCTGGCACATGTACTAGTATCGGGATGGGAATAGTCTACAATATGTTGCAGAACAAGTGTTGGTACACATTAAGCCTTCATTCTAACAATCACTAGTTCTGCAAGGATCATGATAAACTGAGTCCCACCTGTTATACAGTGCTTTTCAAAAAGATCCCTTCTTACTTATCTTTTACTGGTAAATTGAAAATTCCAGGATGGCGACTGGATGCCATTTTTTGAATGGAACTCGACCATTTTATGACTTGTTGTTTATGGCAAGATAAATCGATATGTAAAAATTCTTGAATTCTAATAAACATACGTAGGTGTTTACCTTTTTTTGTGACACAGTATACTTTAAGATGATTATTTGCTGAGCTGCAAGCGATTCAGTCAATATACAGAAGCACTCAACTTTGACAGCTTTTCAGTCCACGATTTTGAGAGATAGTGATTTTATCATTTATTCTACGGTTCTTGAATTTAATAAAATGTTCAACTGCGACTTTTACGCTAAGATATAGTACGTAACGATTTGGTTACCTCAAACTTCAGTTTGCTTACTTGACGCTTGCAAAAAAATAATAAGACGGGCGACGTCTCTGAAGTATATGATGGTGGATACGTGCTAGGTGTATGTAAACAAACTTCTGTAAGATCTTGGAATTTAGATTCTAGGTTAAGTAGCAAAACTCAACGCTTTGAAGACGCATTTTTCCGTTTCTAGGGTGTTCCACGTAGCAACGCGTTTTACCTTGCATTTTACCTATTATCCTCTTTGCCGGAATAATCTCATAAGATTCTTGCACTGCAAGATATATCCACATCGAACAGTTTGAAAGATTCTTGCACATGCTCGCGCCATAACTCAGTTCTAGTGTTGATTTTAAAGATCATAACCTTTCTGATCATATCACATGGTGGCAATCAACTTTCATTTTTGGTCAAACTGGTGTAATAAAATTGTGGTGCCATCAACATCCGGTCTCATCGTTTGAAGCAGGCGAGGGTCGTGATAATGGAAATAAAGTTAGAACGGGTTTTGTCTACTTTTTATCAGCATTATAACATGTGTGAAAATCTCTCTTAGTATTTTACGAAAATCCAAAGTTCAGGCTAACAGTCAAGCTCAAAAATTGCTTTAAAATAAATACTCTACAAAATCTTGTACGAGAAGGTTTGAACTTTCATTTAGACACAAGTAATATTTGTTAACCGAGTTTTTAAGTACTGAAATGACCATTTTAGGCTTTTTCAGGCATTAAATCGCCCATACCATTAGAGAAATGTTACTAAAAACATTTTTTAATCTGACAAACCTGAAAAAAAAAATTAAAATTAAAAACATTCGAGTACCGTATCTGTAAAGGAATTTGGCTAATTCAGCTAGATGTCGCTTGAAAGCGCACAAGTAAATTTAACCTCCATCCTATTTCTTAATATACGTCTATTTTATAAACATTTACTTACCTAATATAAATCAGAACAGTACAGCAAGAAGACGTAGAAAGAAAGCATCGAATGATCGATAACTGCCTTGTCAGTCCAGGTACTGACGATGCTGACAAAGCTGAATGACATCAGTCAAACTGGTGAATTTTGTTTCCAGAATGTACTTTATTCCATTTTAAAAACGCTCCTAATTTAACACTAGACCTTTATAGATATAAATAATGTCTATTTTATACTTTTTCTAATTATTAAAAAATCAAATACTAAAACATACAGCTTCCATCCATCCGACCAAAGTCAGCCAACCGTGGACAGCTGTTTCGTGCTTTTTGGCTACTCATCAGCATGGTCTAGGCATGGCCAATCGTCTCTGGACAACGAACGAAAGCATAGCAACTATCCTCTATCCAAAAGTTAGAATAAGTCAGCGCAAAGCGCCATCTATTGCCAGAATCGACATTTGACAACAGAGTATATCAATTCCGGTTGGAAGTGTGAAGAACATTTTATCAATAATGATTATTTATTTTGATTGAAACCTCTGAAGGTAGGACCACCGTTTCAGTAAGCTTTAATCCTTTTGGACATTACATCAAAAGCGCCACCAACAATGATGCAATGTATGTCAGAAGAGCTTCGTCATCGCGAACATCTGCACCGTTATAATCTCTTAATGTAAAAATATTGGTACAATTGGGAGAAATTATCTTTTTGTAAACTCGAAGAATGTCGATGGAGCAATAAATTCCGAAAATAGCGAAGAATTTGTTTACGAGTTCCCAACTGGTTGCTAGGAATCAATGAGCGGTCGTACAGACTATTACACCATGTCTGTACCATGTAGAATGACACCAAAATATCGAGAGAACTGTTATGATGACAGATATTAATCAATAGACTGAAAACATGTTCCTCAATAACGTTTGAACACATATTACATCTGAAGCCTTAGATGCAAAACTCCAATCTCCTGTTCACTGACTGCTGAATTCTTGTAAAACAACGATACGAGTAGTGTTTCTTAATAACACTAGCAATTTTCTCTATGACCGTAATCGGTCTGTCTTGTTGCGTAAAATATATTTCGTTTGATGCCTAAACAAACCTCTAAGTTTTCAAAAATGTTTCAAAGACCAAGTATATTAAAACAAGCCTAATGAATTACCACTTGAATATTTGTCACACGCCAGAACGTGGTTAATTCAGTACGAACATAGTCAACTTATTGTTTTGCTCAACATCTAATGGTTCAATTACAAATGAATACACACATCTGCTTTTAAATTCAATAATCGTAAAAATACGGACATACAGACAGATATTATAAGCTCAAGACAATTAATAGAATTAGGCCAATTTCACCAACAACAGTCCGTTATTCTCCACCTATAGGGTAACAGACCGTCAGAGACAGCGAATGAGCTTGAAGTTCCAATCAACAAATTTTAGCAACCAATAGCTACGAAATGTTGAAAACAAAATACTGTCAAAGTATGAGATGACAACTTGTCATTGAAACATCACCAGCTTATTGAATATTAAGAAATTACATATAACTCAGTCAAAATTTTACGAAATGTTTGATTTTTGAATTAAATTCGCGTTTTAATTACTATTGTTGATCTTTTATTCATGTTTATATTATTATATACATCCATAAAGTTGAATATTTTTCGTTGTTCAGGAACTGAACAAACATCCACACTATATTCACAGCGATTAAGAAATTCCCAAATATATGCCTTAAAGCTACCAGCAAACCTATAAAACCTGCAAAAAAACTAAAAATTTGCCATATTGTTCTTTTTTCACGAGTACACATTCTAGGTTATATTTATATTAGACATTATTTGAATACAGCTGATTATTGCATTTCAAGGAGTAACACATGTGTAGGATCTGTCAACTCTTGGTACCAGTGACAAAACATACTCTGAAGGTTTAATTCCATGCTATTCAATCACAACACGGTGACTTGTGTGGTTGTCAGCGGCCATTTTGTGAGGGTGCGACAGGGTTGCCAGATTGTGCATTAATATTCCGTTTCACCCTCCTGGTCCCAAGTAAGTTCCGCCAACTGTTGAAACATACTCTACTATGCTTTATAAGACTATTCGTGACATTTTTCCCAAAATCATTGCACAACACTTGAAAAAATGCAAATGAAAAGATATTTCCATGACGCCGCAAAATAGCTCCGTCGGTACCTTGGGTTATAGACCTTGACAGTAGGGATGTTCGATAGAATCCTTTATTTAGAAGTATCAATACATTTCACGAGTATCATCATCTTTCGATCCGGACTGTGTCAGAAAGAGTGACTGCCATTTGGCTGCGACACTACCCTGCCAAATCAGACATATCTTTCATCATTTTCAAAGAAATTGTACAAAATCTTCAAATTGATGAGGTTAGCGAGTTTCACTTCATACGTTCTTACCAGACATGCCCAAATCGTCAGTTGCTGCCGTGATATTCATCCCGACCACTGCATCACCACGGCTAGGCGACCTGTATGTTAACTTTGTGTTGATAGGGCAGCGGGTTAAGCTATAAATCATATGTCACAGTGTTTGTGCACTGATTGCAACGCTTAGATGATACCAAAAATATTTTCATAAATAGGAGATCTTTCCCATTCCGGATCGAACAATCTACCAAAGATGCTTATAATCATGATACCTAGTAAATTTTCACGAAAAAAATGCAAAACCTCCGAATGTAAAATATTCATTTCGCACCCTACACCACGGGACGTGATCATCGTTAGACTTGGCAACCCTCGAGTGACAGATAGATATCCCCGCCAGTCAACGACCGCCAGTCAAAAACACAAACAATAAATATTACCAGCTTTGATGATTTTTGAACTTAAAAGGACATTATTTGTGAAACATTTTTCATAATTTTTTGTCTATGTCCATAGTAATTGCATTATGCATCAGGGAGATGTAGGAATTGACACGTCTTCACATATTATCTGTGTTTTAGGATGGAGAGGACATAATGTTTTTATTGCCTTGAAGAAATTCATTAACCCATAAATTAATAAATGACGTAAAGGAAGATGAGGAATTGGATGGAATGTATTTTATATTCTATTTTCTTGCAAAATACAGACAAATCCACACTATTCAACAGGTATGTAATGATAACTTTCAGTATATTGAAGCTGGTAAATTCGAGAGTGCCATGCATTAACAAACGTCCAAATCTGCTGCCAAATTTAACAGCTAGAAAATCGACCTATTATTTGCCGCATCCCATTCGCTGAGGGGGATAACGGATTGTTAAATGTAAACCTATAACATATATCAAAATACATGAAAGTTGTCTTGTTTTTTCTGTACAAACGCATCATATTGGAATCAAAAAAGTGGTCTTGTTTATAATACAGTCGAACTTTCACGATTTTATTCAATATTTCAATAGAAATCACTAATATTCAGAGACCTTTGACAGCTTCTGTCAAATTGCATTTCGATAAGGTATTTTTCCATTGGTCCATAATATTAATGTTGGTGAAATCGGCGCTTATTTTATTAAAAAAAAAATAGGATGTTATTTTTATGAAATGCTGCATTAACTTGTGGAGGTGTATAAAAATATGATGTTGGGCAATAACTGCCTTGATGAATGTTATGATTACAATCTAAGTTTAACGTGGTCTGTTAGTGTATCGTGTAAAAATATAATACACAGTAAAGCTATGTAACCTAGATTTTTATGTGTCATCACAACAATCCTTCTCAATCGACGTTCGTTGAATAAACAACAAACTCCGGGACTTCGGCCGCTTTCGCGTGCACTACTTGTCGGCAGGTACCCGGATGAGTCATTTCAAAAACACTGCCTGGATGTTTGATTTGTTTTATTCCAATATTTATGTGCTATGTGCGCCAAAATACCAATTTAGATTTACTAATTACAAAGATAAGGTTACGGGTGAATACAGTATCCACCCGAAATCGCATATTAAAGTTTCCTTGCTTTCAACCAAAGCCATTGACTTGATTCTCCTCATTTGGATCACCGAGAAAATCCTTTAAATATAAGCTAAATATTTTAAATAGCTGTTCATATAGAGATTATAGAAATGGAATTACAACATAACATCTATCTCACTAGATCGATTTTTTCTTGAATAAAATTTTGACGCCTGGCAGTCGTTTAAATTCCTCTTGCAATGAACGGGTGGTTGTGGGCTTGTTGACATAGACCTTTGACTTTAAATAACTCCATACCAGGGACTGTCTCATATATATATATATATATATATATATATATTGGACACAATTTCGGCAGAAGAACTTTGTTATCATGTTGTGATATCGAGCACCAGTAACAGTACTGCTTCACCAGCCTTATTTTCAAAAAGATATAGTCCAGTGATGCCTCCAGTACCAAACAGTGACACGTTGTGGGTGCACACGTGAATTCTCCAAACCCTATATGTGACAATTTATTTTGCACAAATTAGTCTATATACTTTCTCGTTATGACTGATTCATGGGTTGAGTGTCAAACGGGAAATTCGATTCTCTCAGATTGTTTATTTTTGCCTGGGTTCAAGCAATAAAAATCATGTTTAATATGATTTTTTTGCTCAAGTTATAATATTATTAACCTGCTAAAAACAATGTTAGTCCAAAACTACTTTTCGGGCTTTTTGCATTATTGACATTAATAACCAGTGAAGGTCATTCGAAACTTCAATCTTCTGAAACTCAAAACCATGTTAAGTCCAAAAAAATACCCACTTTAAAACTGGTTTATTTGTCAATGACACAGTTTTTATTATCTGCTGAAAAATTCAAATTGTGTGACTTATGAGGTTTTAGTAACGAGCGATTGATATGCATCACTGTCCGTGAGACTATATCCGATTGTTGTGTTGAACTTACAACTGGTCGTAAAGTTGTTCCTCCAAACTGGCTGCCAAATACTACGTTAAATAATTTGTTTGCAGGTGTATATGGTACAAGGATCTTCACTATCGGCTTGCCTAGTTGTGCCCACGAGATCTAGCAAACATGCATATATATGCATTTATTTACACTAGATTTCAGATATAGAGGATTCCGCATTATTGACGTTCAAGGGGTGAAATCAACCCCTTCGAAAGGTCCGAAGAAGATGGGATCTACATGGTCTTATAGCTACTAATGAGAGAAACACTTCTGATTCACTTTTAGCTTGTATAGGTTGAAAATGTAAGACACATTTTTCACGTTCAAGGGGTGAAGTCCACCCCTTCGGCGGATCCAAAGAACAGACCCGATAGCCACTAGTAATACACTATTTATGTACTTTTAGCCTGTAACTCTGTGACTAGGTGGGAGATGTAAAAAGCTGCCTATCTTCTGAATGTATAAACCACCCCTACGTCAGGTAGAAAAAAATAATGATCTGTCTTCTACGCCCACACATAAACGATGTGCTTAATTCATTTTCATTATTCAACAATGCTGTTAGTTTCTTTTAAATCTCATTTTAAACATTTTTACACTAAGGGTGGTATGTTGCTAGAATTAGCTAGAAATACGATGCAGTCATTAAAAAGTCTGTAATTGGCACAAAACTAATGGCTGCTGAAAATTGGCTGACAACTTCACGAGAATGCCCGGAATAATTAGTTGCAAGGAACATGTTGTATACTTTGGAATTCTGATAATGTGTCTAGCCCTAATAGTTCCATCGTGTGATGTAATTAAATATTATTTTGTTCACATGGGTACTTTGGCTCAAAATTAATTCAAATTTTATGGATAAATATCTAAAAATTTAAATTGACCAACTGATCAAACTTTAGGCATCTCAATTCTGCATATTTAGAGTAAGTTCCCTAAATATGGACCACCCTAACTTTTTCTTTAATTAAAAATTTGAAAAATTGACAGAAATCAGTCTAATTTATTTTATTTAATCAGTAATATATTATTGCTTATACAAACATTTTTTTTATCAAAAAATAGACAAATGACAAAATAAAACAGTACATTTGTCAAAAAGTAACGAAAGTTATAGACTACTACTTGGCATGATAATATGGACCACTGGATTTTAATATGGACCATACCAAAATGCGGCAAATAAAACCAAAAATTCGCTAAAAAATCTTTTAACAAAGCGTTGGAATCATATAAACATCTAAGGTTTAGAACAAAATTCACATATAAATATGGCTTTTTCCACACCATTGCAATCAGCATGTGCCCGGACACATTGGATCCATAATTCCCCATTGCAATCTTGGGAATACAAACTATCGTAGTACAGACTGGCTGCGTTTTCTTGCACAGTAGGATCAGGTATGAAAGAATCTTCGCCATCTGAACTATCCTTTACCGAAAAATCACTGGAATCGTCGGAGCTAGAGCTTTCACGCGTTTTAAGAAGGCGTTTTCGTTTTTTCGTGGTGGTTTCCTTGGTAATTTTTTTTATCTTCATTTAGCATTAATGCTTCTTTCAACCTATTAGTTGTCTCAGGATCCATGGATTTTTTTTGCCCTTCATAAGTGATTCCTCAAGTTCTAATTTGTATGGTGAAGATGTCAAAACAGTCGCTTTAGTGGCCTTTCTTCCCCTATTGCTTTTTACGTTTCTTACGCGAGGTATTGGACTGATATTTATCGGCGTGATAAAAGCAAGAGTTGCTGAAGTACCTGCTATGGGGTTCGGAATTAAGACTCCAGCATCGCCATCGCTCTGAATTGAATTGTTGGTAGTCTTGACTGTTTTACAAGACACATTACTGTTCGTGGGAGATTCGTTATCCAACTCTTCAGTTTCAGATACAGAAATGAAGACATGATCTTTAAAGATGTATCTGTTAAGAGGATAAATCCCTGTTGTTTTAAAGTTATTTATAGCCAGCTCTGCACACTGAGCTCGCACTTATGCACGGCCAAAAATACCTGCTATGTCATAGTGAGTTATTGGCTTAGTGTTAACTCGAATCCATACACGAATTAGTTCTGACAGATATTTTTTTAAAGGACCCATAAACGTCTTGTCCAGAGGTTGGATTTTATGGCTTGAATGGGGAGGTATAGATAATAACTGAACATGGTATTACGTGCTAAATCAATTACCTCTATATTCCGAGTGTGACTTGAATGTCCGTCGAATATTAAGAGGACTGGTGATGTAGCGGAAGGTTTCACATTTTCCAAAAAGTGTTTAAACCATTGAGTAAACAGATCTGCTTGGATCCACCCTGTTGGATGGCAAGCGTGTATTGCTCCGGGTGGAGCACCATTCATTAATTGCGGATGGTCTCGCTTACGGGGAAATATCGTCATTGGTGGGACGGATGATTCTGCTGCATTCATAGAAATGACACACGTAATGGTTGCACCCCGTTCAGCAGAAGTGACTGCAGCTATTTGTCTTTTACCCCTTAGTGATAGAACTTCCGGCATTTTGTTTGGGATAACAGATATACCCGTTTCATCAACGTTGTAGATGTTAGCAGGAGGATATTTGAATTCATTGATTGCGTTCTCCAATAGGTCAAAAAAATTAGAGACGTTTTCCCTGTTAAATCCTTTAATCCTCGCAACTGAAGTTCCTGTCGAACGACGAAAAGACAAATTAGGATCAAGAGACAAAAACAACTTCAGCAATGTTTTTCCAGCAGATTTATTTACTTTTGAAAAAGTATTTTTTAAATTATTGCGTTTGGCGAGTTGGTGTGCAATTGATTTAATGCCCCGTCGACTCAAACCAAAACCGCTATTTTCCATAGCTAGAACGTAACTGACCAAGTCAATTTCTAGATTTTCTGGTTGAATAGCTTTTCTTCCTAGTTTAATTGCTATTAGGCTGTGTAAAGGCAAATTATTGTTTTTAGATAAGCGAATAAGTGTAGTTTTAGGGACATTGAACGATTTTGCGGCTTTTAAATATCCCATTTTCTTCTCTCTCACTGCAATTATGGCATTTTTCATTGCTTCCTGGTCTCATGTTTGTCTTTTCTTAAGTGGATTCTTCGCTTGTGAATACAGGTATTCTAAAAAAAACAGCTTTTAATATGGACCACTAGTCCATCATTTTTTTTACTTATCTTATTATTCTGAAAAAAGTAAGCCAATAATCATCTCAAATATTTAGCAATCTAACAAAACAATATTCGCTCAATAAATAAACTGAGAAAAAAAGAATATTTTCAGGATTACATCCTTGTGAACTTACCTAAAACTTATAACATATACCGCCAACAAATTACTATGGCCGACTTGACGTCAACGTTGCACCTGCACTGCTTAAAATCGACTGACACATGCGGGTTGAGTACGGAACAATATAAGAAATGATTTAGATGTGTTGCCATTGTAAGGAAAATAAGGTGGTCCATATTAGCGGACTAGTCCATATTTGGGCATTTTACTCTATATATTATATAATATACAGGGTGACGGGAAAATAGATGCAGAGCCGGTGGGGGGAGATAGTACAAGCCAATCTGAGTCGATTTTACTATAGGAACTACTGTCCGAAAATTAGCCATTTTCGATTTATACTAATTTTTAAGATTGTATAAAATTAACATCCTTTATACGTTAACCAAGTCATAACTTGAAAATTGTGTTTCTTTTGATTATTTTTTGGTTTTACAATAAAAATATTCTAAAATACAAAATGTACATTATTGACGTTATCTCATGCAGTAAGCTCCAAAATAGTCCGATTTTTGTTAAAAAAATCTTCGTTCATCTCAAAAGCTTCAGTTTACTAGAAAAAGTCGCATACAAATTTTTCGTACAAAATTATTAGAAAACATCTTCGTTTCATTACCTTTCAAATGAGGTATACAAATCACAAATCGAATAAGAATTGGCAAAAATATGACTATTATAAGAGGAGGAAGGAAAAAGCAATACAAATACTACACTTACAAAATCATAACTTAATAGAGGATAATTTGTTTGAAACTACATTTTTTATTATTATAATACATTTTCAATATGGCGCCCTCTATTTATAATGCACACAAGTACTCTTCTTATGATAGCTGATTTTACTACTTCCGAATTCCTAAGAGAGGCTTGAATTTCTGGTGCTGCATGTATTATCCTGTTTCTGAGGTCTTCTATTGTGGGTACAGGATTTTGATCAGAGTATACTAAAGCTTTCATGCGAACCCACACAAAAAAAGTCCATAGGTGTGAGATCGGGACTGCGTGCTGGCCATGGGATTGGTCCGCCTCTACCGATCCATCGGTTGGGAAACTGCTCATTTAACCAATTTCATACTCACGACGAGCTAATTCAGCATTGCCTCTGGCATCTCCATAGTAGAAAAGGATATCGGCATATTCTTCGAAGCTGAACGGCCGCATCCTTTGTTCATGAGCCATTGTTCCTCGATAGGTAGATCAACGAACAATCAAGACACACAGCAGCCAAGTCGTCAGGAATCACAAAAACAGGGTACAGTCTAGGTCGTTAGGGAAAGAATCACACACGGAAGTCCAACGAGAGCCAAGTCGTTAGAAATATCAACAAATCGCAAGATCAGATTGAAGCGAGGGAGGGAGGGGGGTGACTAGTCTTACTTATCACACTATTCCGGTGGCAAAGTCCGATGTTCGCGGCTCTATCTTTCTTTCACTCATATCTTTGTCATTTCTAAACCGGTTTATGATACCTCATTTGAAAGGTAATAAAACGTAGATATTTTAAAATTGTTTTGCAGGAAAAAAATTGTAGGTGATTGTTTCTAGTAAATTGAGTTTTTGAGATGAACGAAGATTTTTTTTAACAAAAATTGAACAATTTTGAAGCTTACTGCATGAGATAACGTCAATAATGTACATTTGAGTATCAATTTTCGTATTTTAGAATATTTTTATAGTAAAACAAAAAAAAAATTAAATGAAACAACCAATTTTCAAGTTTTATGACATGGTTGACGTATAATAATAATAATAATAATAATAAATGCCTTTATTTCCAAACAGTTTTCAAAAAAAAAATCAGAAAGAGAAACATGAGTATTAACCAAAAGAAAAAGGAAAATATAAAAAAAATAAATAAAACAAATGTCGACTGTCTGAAAACCACAAGGGGGAGTTCACTATCTAGTGCTCTTCCACTCATCCCTTGGAATTGTAAGAAACATTATGCCAGTAAATACATCCATCAACCATATAAAAACATCAATATGAACAGCATGTAAGTTTTAAAAAAAAAATAAGATAGAAAAGTGAGACATGTGGTAATAGATTTAAAAAAAAAGAAAGTCTAGAATAATATATATATAACATATATACATATATATATATACATATATACATATATACCCATACATACCGCATAAACAAACGCCAATATGAGCGACAATTAAGTTTGAAAAAAAGAGCAAAGAGAAAACGTGGTGGTAAATGTAAAAGTCTAGAATGATATACAAATACATATACGTACATTTATGCATCATATGAAAAAAAAAATATAAATAAAATAATGGAATGCAAACAAAATAAAATTGAAATTCCGCAGTAAGAATAATTCTACTTTATACATTCAAGGTAAGAATCACGCAAAACCGCTTTGAACTTGTGAATTTCATATGATTTGAGGTACTGGGGGATAGGATTGTATAGCTTATATATATTATACGTAAATGATCTTTCATAAAATTTAGTTCTGTGGAATGGAGCGGTCATGTTTTGTTTCGAACGAATATTTACGGAATGGATGTCTTTTCTGAATGTTATTTTCTCGTAGAGGTAATGCGGCTGCCTGAGAGTTAAAATTTTATGATAAAAGCATATTGTGAATATCTCAAAACGAGCCTTCATATTTAGCCACCGGAGTTCTTTCAGCTTATGACTAACTCTTTCAAATTTTCTTATGCCATATACGTATATAAAACGTATGCATGAGTTCTGTGTTCTCTGTATTCGCATGAATGTATCACAATCTAAACATACAGAATAAATTGGAACACAGTACGAAAACTGTGATAAAACCAAGGTTTCGCAAAGAATTCTTTTGATGTCTAAATTGTGAAAATTTCGGTGAGGATATAATAATTTTAGAGCCAGATAAGATTTTTTGATACAGTTTGATATGTGCTCACGAAACCTCAGATTATAATCCATTGTTGAGCCTAAGTTTTTAACTTTATCACAGTATTTTAATCTAATATTATTTATGGTTATATTTAAATTCTCAATCACATAAGAACGGTCTTTACCAAAGATCACAGCAGCTGATTTATTTGGATTTAATATTAATGAATGCTCTTGCAATCTTTTAGAGAGGTTAGTCAAGTCACTGTTTATTTTCAACTCGGCAGCTGGCCAATCTGAACTAGGAAAAGAATAGTACAGCTGGGTATCATCCGCATAAATGTGTGACTTACAGAATTCCAAACATTTAAGGATCTGACTGGTATATATAGTGAAGAGCAATGGTCCAAGTATAGATCCTTGCGGTACACCTGTGGTAGTGGGCTTTGAACTAGATATTTCATTCTTCAGTTGTACACACTGTGATCTGCCACTTAAGTATGAATTAAAAAGTTTTACGCTGTCAGTAGACAATCCACATGACTTTAAGATAGACAGCAAAACATCATGGTTAATTGTGCCAAATGCCTTGCTGAAATCTAATAGTATTAAAGCGGTAGACTCACCCAGATCATTCGACTGAATGATATCATCAGTTATTTTAGCAAGTGCAGTGGTGCAACAGTATCCTGGACGAAAACCTGACTGTGTTTTAGGAAGGATACTTTGACTTTCAATATGTGTTCTTAATTGTATTTCAATAATTTTTTCAACCAATTTCGAGAGACCAGCTAGAATATTTATTGGACGAAGATCTGATAGCTATTCAGCTTCCTTACATTTTGGAATTGGCACTATTAAGGCCACTTTCCAGCACTTTGGATATTTTCCCTCCAGAAAAATTGTATTAATAAGATGTACCAAATATGGTAAAATATACGGGACACACAATTTGACGAGATGTATGCTAATGCCATCATTTCCTGGTCTGGTGTTTTTTATCCTACTTAATGCGTCAAATACATCTTGCTCAGATACCAATTTGAAATTGAACTCTGAATTACATATTTTGTTTTGATCATAATATATAGCAATATGATTACCAGACGCCACACGAGGTATGCTGTCAATTAAAAAGTTATTTATATGTTCCACATCTTGCAAATCAATAGGAATATTTGACTTCTGTGACTTAATACTAAGCGAATTAGGTTCTCGCCACAAAGATTTCTTATCCTTACTCTGAGCAATTTTATCAAAATACTTTCTTTTTTCATGAAGAATAGCATGATTGGTTTTGTTTTTTAGTTTTTTATATTCATTCCAATTTGAATCGTTCGGATTTTTTCTATACTTAGACCTCGCTGCATCCCTACTACACATCAAATTCCTTATATCATCCTTCAGCCAGGGAGCTTTAGGCTTAGTGATTTTGGACGTTTTCAAAGGAATGTGCTTGTCAAACAAAGTTAGAATTAAATGGTTGAACTAGTTCACCTTTTCGTCAATATTTAACAAGTAACATATGTCAATTAAGGGAAGATTTTGCAAATCAGCATGCAATTTATCCATTTCAAGACTCCTAAAGCTCCGATAAGTGTAAAAGATAATCCGCCAACGTGCTTAGATGCGATCATTGAAGGATCGTTGCAAAGAATAACATCTATTAAAGTCGCCGATGTATTAGTAATATGAGTAGCTTCTTCCACTATTTGCTGTATACCTGTAGAATCTAACATTTCAAGCATATAATTTGTAGGTGCAGCCTCAGTGTCGAGGAAATTTATATTTACGTCTCCTAGGCATATCACTTTATCCTCACGGTGCATAGCCACACATAAAGATTCTTCAAGTTCATCGATAAAATATTTATAATTGAAATGTGGTGGTCGATATACTACTCCAACTGCGTATGATTTACCTTTAAGTGAAACTGAGACCCAAAGTTGTTCAATATTATGTGAAACCTCAATTTGTGAATATTTCAACTTACTATCTATATACAAACCTACTCCTACACCCCTGGTACTTCCGTCAAACCTAACAAGATCATAACCTTGAATATATACTGTATCATCGCTTATACTGTCATTCAACCACGTTTCTGATAATGCAAACATAGCATATTTCTTAGAAAGTACATGTTGCTGCAAACTATTAAATTTAGGAACAAGTGAACAGATCCAATCCAATCAAAAAATCCATCGCTAAATACAATCAACTGTATATCTATATTCAGAGCTAAAAAAAAAAAAAAATAGCAAAAAAACAAAATATATGTAATGAATCTTAACAATACACACAAGTTCAAAGAATACCAAACGTTGAAAAAAAATATCCCAATACAACATAGCTATTCATTCACACTAAACTTCTCCACTCCCTTGTCAGTTTTTACAAAAATGTTGCCATTAACCGTCCACACGTTCTTGAAACCAAACTTATCACAAGCTGCTTTAACTACTTTCAACCGATGCGAAGTTAGATCTTCCTTAATAACTATCTTAGTGCCTTTAAGAAACTTTTTCTTATTATACGTTGCCATCTTAACCGAATTGTCAGTAAACGATACCAAAACATGCCTAGGTTTTGTATCGCTACGGCGACCAACCCTATAGACAGCAGTTATCTCCGATTTGTTAATATTCACTTTCATTTTATTGGTGAAAATATCGTAAACCTTGTCAGTAAGAATTTCTCTTTCCGCCTCTGGAATTTGTATCAGCCTCAAATTATTACTCTTCATATGTTGTTGAATATTGTCTAGTTTTTGCTCCATAGTTTTTTGGCCACCTTCTTTTGACATACCAGTAGATTCATTGAAATTTGTTTTTAAATTTACTATTTCAGCTTCTAACTGTGCAATTTTTTCATCGTAATATTTAAATTTATCATTCAATGCAGAGGTAACTGTTTCAAGAATGATATTGGAAATAGTTTCTGCAACATTCTTCCTTTTTAGTGTATCTATTAAAGTCTGCTCAAAATCTGCCTGACTTTGTCTTGTAGGCATATTGCACTTTTATAGAATTATATTCGATTCTGTCAATTGCAGCTAGATTTTAACAGATTTGAATCGGACAGTGGTAAAAACTCACAGTTTTTGTTGTATTTCTCGGAGCACCTACACACACGTCTGCTCCACACCTGTGTTGTCTGACTACCCCGTATAAAGTCGTTAATTTTATAAAATCCTAAAAATTAGTATAATTCGAAAACGGCTTATTTTCGGACAGTAGCTCCTATAGTAAAATCGACTCAGATTGGCTTGTACTATCTCGCCCCACCGGATCCGCATCTATTTTCCCGTCACCCTGTATAAAGCGAACACAGCGTTTTGACTCAATTGGATTCTGTGTTACGTGACCTGATCCAAACAAGGAAAATATAGGATTCTTACAGTAGTTCAAGACATACTCAACCAAGCAGTTGTTTCCTCATTTTGCCATAAAGGTTTCGTAAACGTGCATAGGTTGTTTGCGTCAGTTCTTTACATGCTCAGTGAATCTCAGTCTGATATCAAGTTCTACACTCAATATGTTAGCACTATTGGTGAGCTGGAGCTGCTTAATGTCGATGTTCACATTCAAGTCCGAAACAACGTCGTTTCTCCTGCTCTCAGCACAAAACAATAAAATCTTAGATTTTTATGTTGAGGCTGTGATCGGCAGAATATTTGCATAGACTATCAATATCTTCTTGCAATACTGGAACAGTCATCAGAACTGAAACAATGGAAGAGCTGGGTGTCATCAGCGAATGAATATCTGAGGTGTAAAGTGAAATAGATAAGTTAAACATATAAATTAAAAACAAAAGAGGTTCCAGAATGGAACCCTGAGGAACTCGGGAAGGTATTCGGATGAAGTCCTGTTTTTAAGATAGTTTTCAAAAACTTTGATTACAACCTCATCACAACCATTAGAACACAGCTCATAAAAGTGTATGATCTAACCTATCGAAAGCTTTAGAGTACTCGACTGAAATTAAAGCCAAACCCATCTTGTTCTAAAGCACGAAAGATGTCGCATAGGTTTAATAAAGCCAATGTTGTAGTGTAATGTTTTCTAAATCCCGATTGAATAAGTGGAATTATCTGATGTTCTTCAATGTAGGATTGAGTTGAAGTTGAACAATCTTTTCAAGAATTTTCGATAAAATAGGTAGTAAACTAATCGGTCGGAGATATGATAGGATACCGGGTTTCAGTGCTTGCTTCCAGATTTTAGGGAAGTGACTGGCTTCAAGACAGATATTCATAATGTGAACTAAGTGGAGAAATATAACAGGTAGGCTGATCTTTACCATAGTTATTGTAAGACCATCTATTCCTCTGGCATCTGATTTAAGAGATTTATTGTCTGTAGAGTGTCTGAGGGATCAAAGATTTTAAATGAAAATGAATCAGGTGGAAAAAGTGAGGTATTCCGAGGCATTAACTATACTGTAAACTGACATGATTTCTTCTGAATTAGACAGATTCTTTGGAAGAGGGGGTTTAGCCCAAAAATGTACATTAAACCAATCCATACCGTTTTTGCGTCATTCTGTTCAGATCTTTTTTCTTTCCTCACGTGAGAAAGCAAAACGCCCAGTTCTGCTTCTGCCACCTTGTTCAAAATACTATACTAAGTGACATATAAATCCGAACACCCAGTTTAAATGGTTTTATTTTAATAAAATTTTGTATAAGTACTTAATGAAGCATAATAAGGAAATGATAAAAATTTCAAAATGATTGCACTGCTTTAAAGCCCTTTGACCTTTAATAATGTGTGGATGCACCCTGATGTGCTACGCATTCTCCAACGCGCCTAGGCATGCTTCTGATCAGGTGGTCAATGTCCTCCTGTGGTATCTCATTCCAGGCAACCACCAACTCCTCTCGAAGTACTTCTAGAGTCTGAGGAGGACGTTGCAAATTGAGCAATCTCCTACCCATCATATCCCACACGTGCTCAATTGGGGATAAGTCGAGAGATCTTGGTGGTCATGGTAACAATGTGACATCATTATGTTGAAAGAAGTCTATTGTGACTCTTGCAACATGTGGTCGGGCATTATCTTGTTGGAAAGTTGGATCTGCCAGGGTGTCAAGATACGGTAAAAGATGGGGTTCTAGAACTTCGTGGATATAACGCTGCGCGTTGAAGTTACCTCTGATGAAGATTAAAGGTGACCTGGAACCATAAGCTATAGCACCCCAAACCATAACTCCAACAGTGTGATGAACATGTCTTTCAACAAAAAACTGTGGATTCCTCCTTTCACCACGTCGCCTTTTAACCCTGGCACGACCATCGTGCATGCCTAAACAAAATCGGGACTCGTCACTAAAGACAATACTGTTCCATTCCTGATCCCAGAGTGACCGTTGTCTGCACCACTCAAGGCGATTACGTCGGTGTTCTCGAGTTAAAGGGAGGACCCAGTGTGGCCGGTATGAAAACAAGCCAAAACTTCTCATTCGTCGGTAAACACTTCGCATGCCAATAGGTCTTTCGGGTTCTGCAAACCATTCATTTGCAATGAACCTGCTAGTGGAGAAACGGTTCCTTAAGGCCAATAATCTTAGGCGGCGATCTTCACGGTCTGTTGTTCTACGGCGGCATCCAGTGCCCCTTGCTCTTTGCGTACGGCCTTCTCGAAGCCATGCCTGACAACACCTAACCACAGTCTCTACACTTCTTTGCACTCTTGCACTGCAATTGCCCAAAAAGAAAGTCCAGCTTCCCGAAGTCCCACTATACGACCCCTATCAAACTCACTAAGTTGACGAAATCGTACAGGTCTCCGTACTCTAGGCATCGTAACCTATCATAAAGGATGTCAAGAACCAAAATCCTTTACTGCGGCTGAAATATTCATTTTTAGAGCGTTAGTGAATTAAAAAAAAGCAGTATAAAAACCGGAATGCCCAACTGATAAGGCTGAAAATTTTTTCACTTGTTATTTACAGTAAGATAAATACATTCACCAACTTTTATTAAAATAAAACCATTTAAACTGGGTGTTCGGATTTATATGTCACTCAGTATAAATTACGATAGATATATCGTAAAGTATGTGGTACATGAGACCCCAGAAGTTAAATCGATGGAACCAATAGATTACAACATTTTGTAAGACAAGAACAAACACTAAAAGTTGATTAGTTCAACTAATACAGCAAAACAACAATAGTATCGTTGGTGGAACAGGGTAACTTTTAATCGAAGATTTATTTTTTGATGTGTATAAACAGATGCCTGATACCGGTGGCGACTTTAATTAACTTCTTGAGCAATGTGTTGGAATCTTTTCATTATTTAAAATGAAATTCACATAGCGTTCCGAATGTTTACAAATGAGAAAGCTTTTCTGCTCACGAACTTTTACAGCTTTGCTATAAATTGATGCAAGGCGGAGACACGAGGCTACTATATCACTTTTATCTCGGACGAGCGCGTTGCTTTGTGGGGGAAAATAAGCAAATGGATCTGCAGATTCAAGTAACTCGTGTAGGCCCAGAAATCTTTCGAGCAGATATCATTTAGTCTCATCTTTAGAAAACGTTTTTATCCTCTAATTCGTTATAAAAGTTAATTTTTTTTTTAATTGTATTGAATCGTATAGAGCTTACTCATAGTACCGAAGCAGTGACGTAGCAAGAATACCTGAAAAGGACCTGACTGTCACCTGGGAGACACAAATGTAAAATATATTTATTGCCAATCTCATTTTTAATTTGTACTATGAAAAAGGCCACCAAAATGGTCGAAATGTGACAACCGGGAATCGGCTGTATTTAGAACGAATAGTACGAACTTTTGTGGCAGTGTGCCATTCCTGTAACGATTCAAATTCAAATTCTTTATTATCCTGAGAGACATTGCAATGTATGTACAGGATTCGTCAGAGTGAAAACTAATAAAACAACACAAAATAAATTGATGTATAAATCAAACAAAATAAACACGCAAATAAATCATAAAATAACAAACTCAGTGACGGCACAATAACATTTGCTTACGAGAGATTCTGTCTGTTTAGCCTCAAAATGATGTATATCTCTACACTTTTTAATATGATTCGGTAGCCTATTGAAAATTCGTGGACCCAGCATTTCCGGAGATCTGACGCCGATACTTGGCAAAACACTCAATTAAGTCTCCAGCTTGCCTGGTGGAGTACGACTTAAAATTGTTTAAAAACATATTTGTGTGAATAAAAGCATACACTGCCATTTCGTATAAAAATAAAGAGAGTAAAATTAAAATTTTAAGACGCTCAAAAACATTGTCACAAGAATGCCTATTACTAACTCCTATCATACATCTAACCACTCTTTCTGGGTCAAAAATACTTGCTGGACATTTGAGGACAAACTCCAGAATCATAGTGCATACCTCTGTCGTGTCTCAACTTGAGCATAGTAAACAAAAACTATCTGTGCTTCAGACACGACCATTCGTAAATTTTTCATAAGATATGATTGGGAGTTTATCTTTGTAGCAATATATATACAGTGGCCTTTAAAATTTAAACCTGTATCTAAAAGATACAAGCCCAAGAATTCTTGAGTCATTCAAAGAAATATTTAATTCCATAGGTTTCTTCCGAGGTTTTCTCGGGATGTTAAGAAATTGGACAACTGATGTTTTTTTCAGAATTTGAGCACAGCTGATTGCTGCTAAACCACTTGTGAATATTTTGCACTTGAAGCTCCACAATCTCGCTCTCTTTGTCAGATTTCGCAACACAATCTTAAGATGGGTGAAGACTCTAAGAAAAACAGGTAATCTAGTGAAAAAAAACTACCTGATCCAAAACGAACTCTAAGAACTCCTGAAAACGTAAAGCGAGTAAGAATCGTCAGAAGTCCTACACGATCCGCCCTAAAACATGTAATTGAACTAAACATGAATCAGGAATCGTTTAGAAAATTTTTGCATAAGGACTTAAAATTTCACACCTATAAAGTACAGGTTGTCCAGCAATTAGAGAAAAGTGATTTTGAAAAGCCTAAAGATTTTTAAGTTATTTTGGAGGACATTTTAGACTTGCATCTTCTAATGAGCGATGAAGCTCACTTTTACTTATATCCGAAGATCAAAATTTATTGCAGTGATTCATCTATGCTGCACCAGCACACCGGTTGTCAGATTTCAAAAATGAATATACCTACCTATTGTGTATGATCTAAAACTACTAAGAACTAGAAAACGTATATTTAGATGGATAAACAGTATCGGGACTATGACAGTGGGAAACTTCTTGATTGTCTGACCATAGTCAAGGAATTCGTAAAACATCAGTTTGGTAGGTTAGGAGCACTAACATGAAATTGCCGAATATAGTGACAACATGACAACCCTGTCAGGATTAGGGTAGACCATGACCAGGATTGGTCTATATTTCATTACCCCTTACCGCACTACTAAAGTGACCACTCTCTGAGGGCAAGACCGATTGGTTATACGTTGTAATTACTTAACCAGTTGTTAATTAATTGAATGGCGACGACACTGATCCGTCTAATGATGTTGATTAATAGAACCATCTAATTTTGATATGATTTTGTTTTTGTGTTTTCGACAACTCTTAATAATTGCGTTCGCGGGTCAAAAAATGAGCCAGTTTGGAACTAAACCTGAACCATCCAGAATTACAAAGATGCGCATGTCCAGTTATTTTATAGTTCGAGATTTTCGTTTACCGCGAACGACTTTGGGACCGTTTGCGTATTCAACACTGTTGCCAATCTGCCCTCTATTTTGTGCTGTTGCCAAGCTGCTATTCGATTGACACTATTGACAGCTTCCAGGTGTTTTCGGTACTTCAATAACTTCCAATATTTCTTCCAAATCATCATCACTAAACGATAAATGGTCCGACATCTTAAGCACAAAATCTTAAGCACTGAATCTTAAGAACTTAAGATGGAACACACAAAACATATGTATGGAACAGCAAGCACTAAAAAGCACACGTGACAGATTTTCACAGAGTAGGTTAAACACTTTAAACCCGAACAGAGGCAGCGGAAGATGAAATATCAAATGTCCATAACGATGCTAATGCGCATGATCAGACGGATCGAACTTTTAGTCTCACCAAAAATCTGAGAACCGTCAGGACCAATTCGGAATCAGTTCTGTACCAATTCGATATGATCCGCGAACGCAGAACTGTAACTAAAAATTCAAAATTTTCTTGCCGCGAACGCCGATTTCTGAAGTGCGCATGCGAAGTGGTTCAAAATCAATCCCGAATCGGAACCGTGAACGAAACTACTGATTTCATTATGATTAACACTGAAGTCTATTTTAGTTATTTAGGTATATTATTTCCGAATTTTGGATACTACCTAATACATTTGGTCTATAAGCTCTTGTTTTATCAGCCTGAAATTGTCTAGAATTAAAAAAAAAACTCAACTAGGAGAGCGCTGACGCTGACACGGAACAGTAGAAATCTAGAAATACCCAGATTTTCTGAAAGGGAGAAAAGACTATGAAAATCAAGGAGGCCATAAAGGCATCCTACAATTATTGTAGGAACGGCTGACGATATGGCCCTTAATGCCAAATACCGTTATCTAAACGTTTACGTACTCTCTATCATGATAATAGTTCTTATAATAACGTTACTGTTTTACCAATGTGATCGGTGATTCTAATGTTTAAGTTCTGTAAATGAAACTGTTTGATTTACATGTCAAGTTAATTCGTTAGGCTAATGTTTTGTCTTGCCCAAGTTATTTATGAATGATCTCTTTTTAACTAACAATGAAAATCGAGTGCTTTTGCTAAGGTATAACTTACACACCGCGAAGTACAACTTAATGAACCAGTTCGATAAATTGTACGTTTACAATATGTTTTTAAAAAGCTTATTATCTAAACTCTTAGAATTTCGATAGAAGCATGTAAAATAGTCTTACTTTAAATTAACATTGAATCCAAATAAGTAATTTACGAGTTATTTTATAAAATATGTCAAATGGTCGAAATTACCCAACTTTACCCTATTTTCGTCATGGTTACATTATTTCCATCGTTTCGTATTTTGACATTGTCAAATATCTGGTTGAATAAATGAATATGAACAAAATAGTTCATTATTATATATTGACACCATCTATAAGAGCTAGTTCGCACGCAAATGGAAAATTTCCCCTCCAGCCCACCGCCCACCGCAGAGACCAGAGGCACGATGAGCGACGAGCCATCGAATTTGATCTTCGGGTATAGATGGAACAATAATTAATGAACAGAATTTTAGGCTGGACTCCTGAAAATCCACGAAAGATCATAAGTTTTGTTCGCGGTTCCGATTCGGGATTGATTCCGAACCACTTCGCATGCGCACTTCAAAAATCGGCGTTCGCGGCAAGAAAATTCTGAATTTTTAGTTACAGTTCTGCGTTCGCAGATCATATCGAATTGGTACAAAACTGATTCCGAATTGGTCCTGACGGTTCTCAGATTTTTGGTGGGACTAAAAGTTCGATCCGGCTGATCATGCGCATTACCATCGTTCGGGTTTAAAGTGTTTAACCTATTCTGTGAAAATCTGTCACCTGTGCTTTTGCGTGCTTGCTGTTCCATACATATGTTTTGTGTGTTCCTTCTTAGGTTCTAAAGATTCAGTGCTTAAGATTTTGTGCTTAAGATGTCAAACCATTTATCGTTTAGTGATGATGATGTGGAAGAACTATTGGAAGTTATTGAAGTACCGAAAACACCTGGAGGCTGTCAATAGTGTCAATCGAATAGCAGCTTGGCAACAGCACAAAATAGAGGGCAAATTGGCAACAGTGTTGAATAGGCAAACGGTTCCAAAGTCGTTCGCGGTAAACGAAAATCTCGAAGTAGAAAATAACTGGAGATGCGCATTTTTGTAATTTTGGGTGGTTCAGTTTTAGTTCCGAACTGGTTCATTTTTTGACCCGCGAACGCAATTATTGGTGGTTATTTTTTTGAGGAGGCCGCTACGTTCAGATGATCCAAGAACCAGAACAACGCCAAAAAGGGATAAACCCCCGGAATGCGTGCTGTCAGCAAGATGGTGCCACAGTACATATCGCCAACGCATCAATTAATGTTGTCCGCAACCTTTTCCCAGGAAAACCCATTTTACGTTTCGGAGATATGCAGTGGCGTCCAAGATCTCCAGATCTGTCAATATGTGTTTTTTTTCTGATGGGGTATGTGAAGAGTCGTGTATATACTCACAAGCCTCGTAGTTTGGTCAAGTTAAAGAATTTAATTTGCCATAGGAAATCCTGATTATTGATCAAGCGATGTCATAGCGTGTTAAGGAGAACTTTGAAACGAGAATCGAAAACTGAATCCAACTTGATGGTGACCATCTTCATGACATTATTTTCCATGCTTAATACACGCTGTAAATAGCACAAAGTAAGCTTCCTTTTGATGTTAACAAAATCCTATCTCGCAAATTTCTTCTGTAACATTTATTTCAAAATCGTTCGGTTCCCAATTGTTACCCTGTATATGATTATATTTAACGTCCAGAAAATCATGGAATTCAGCATGAAAACCACAATATAAGTTTCAGATGCTCCATTAGAGATAGAGGTATTCTATCCCTGTAAAACGTCACGCTTCAAACTTTGCAGACGGAAGTGTTTACAATCAATTATACGAGATTCACTGAGGGATTAATTTCCCAAATGTCAGTTAGGATGACGCCAACTTTCTATTGGTTTTCCAATTCCCGCGCCTTCTTGGGCTGACGTCCAAGGTGGAAACACTTTGTCACAGTAAGTTTTTCATTTAATTAAACACGGGCCTAACGGCGCTCCTTTTGACTGAAGTAATAGCAGAGACAGCTTCAGATGGAATGCTAAAGTTTACCATAACTTCAATGGGGTACATCATCCTGAGATAAATTTACGGGATAGCGATTATCATAACAATAAGCTTGATTTTTCTATGACAATTATGATTCCCTTCCTAGCTTATTCAATTTTGGGTGATGTAATTATAACGATTTAGGATCAAATCAACCTAGAACTTAATATCGGTGGATACTTTAGAATGATAATCGATAACATTACATGAAGCGTAACATGTAATAATTATTCTCAATATTCAATTTTATTATAGAAACAATAATTTGAACAAAATGACTGTAATTTAAAAAAAATGATCGACGATAGAATATCATTATCTAAAGCCACGCAATTAGCTACCAAAATGCGATCACGTAGGTTGGCTGCTCTTCCCATGCAATGTTGTCATCAGCTCGTGGAAGATTATGTCCGCCACAAGTTAGCTGTCTAACATTAAAAGGAATAAATGTATGAAGTCAGTCAAATAGGCACATAAGATTAGTCCCCACGCCTCACTCATTTGACAATGTTGTGATCTAGAACTTTTACTCTGCCCTACCATCCCAAAACATGACAGGTTTTTTCTATCTTCGTTGCGCTGGACGCGGGTATTGAAGAAATCTGGAGAGCTGCAATGCAAAAACCAATAAATCGGCAAACACTTCTAGAGACAAATCCCCATCAAATTTAAAACTTTTTGAAATGCCTAATGCAGCATATTAGGTGTTAGAATATCTTTACCAATTACTGGCGGAAAATACCTGTAGGTTTTTTATAAATAGATAATTTACTGTGGATTTATAGGCTTTTGCGTGAAATTTGGTTTCTTTATGAAATTACGAAATTAGTTTTAAAATGCTACTTGATAGTATTACATTCTCAAAAACTGGAAACATTACTGAAAAACATTCATTTTTAACCCATTTTACGAAAAAAAGGAACAAAACATGAATAAATTCTAAAAGAAAATTAACACCAAACTCTAAATATTATTATTAATATACAAGTAATAACTGAAAGTAATACGAATACTTAAAGAACATATAAAGAAACAGATAACTAGATATAAACGGCAGTTTCTTCCTCCAGACACTCGCAAATTTCCTCATTGTTCTCTTCTGCGGCAGCTTCTTCAGAAGGGCCATCTAAAAGCATTTTGCACCATCTGAGTTTTTCTACACTTTTCCAATCTGCTGAGCCATCAAATGCCTTAACGACTTCTTTTTCTTTCCTGGTATGCTCCGGGACAACTTTAGCTATTTCAAAGCGGGTCTCTATCACATTTTTTCACTTTCAGGAGAATTTCCTACATTTCCTGGCCAGTAACAAACCAATACTTCGGAAAAGTGTAGATTTTTATTTTGATTCCATGATGAAAATTGTTCAAGAAAATCTTTTTCATGTTGGAAATGCCCTTCACTTGTTTTAAACAGTCTGGAAAGTAATTCACTTCGAATCAACGCCAACGGATTTAGCGTTTTTTGCATTAATTTTGGATTTGCACGAATGCATGGAGTTTGTACCTATTTTTCATGAGCTTTTGCTCATATCTGCCTTTAAAAACAGATAGAGCATATCGAAATTAACCGAATTCCATGCCTAACTCAAAACCCATAAAATGCGGTTTTATCGTTTTTTGCATGTTTGGTATTCATTTGATGCTGGATCTTAAAAGCAAATGGACAGTGAAATCTGCATGTGCCCCTAGAATTACTGGGGTTAAAACGATTATATTTAGCTTAAGAAAATTTGATCATGTTTCGGATCGTTATCCTTTAATAGGTTGGTTAAAGATGACAGATTTAGTTAAATACAACTATCTAACCTTTATACGTAAGTTAATTGTCTCTGGAACTCCAGTTTGTTTACGTGAAAAAATTATTTTTAGGTATAATGTTCATCAACGACCTATCCGTAACACATTTGCTTTAACGATGCCCCTTCATAGTTCATCTGTTTTTAACATGTCATTCTCATATAATGCATGCATGTTGTATAATAGCTTAGATTACAGAACAAAAAGCCTGCCGCTGTATAGTTTTAAAAAACACTTAAAGGCTCTTCTGCTCAATGGTCCTTCTTAAAGCTGTTTTTCTCCAGCGTTATATTTTTAAGCTAACTTTTGTTTAGGTTGTGATCAGTTACATGGGCATTTTCCTCCTTTTATTTTCTTTACAGCTGTACTTTTTACCACCTATTATTTTAATGCAGTAAATCGTACAGAAAAGGAGGTCGACGATATGCACTAGGAACAATGTCGGAGCCAAGACCGATCCCTGTGGTAAACCCGCGTTGACATTTTGATATCTTGGGGCCATAGGATAAAAGCTAACGTCAAAAAACTGAAATACACACTAACTCACCCCCTGCAATTCGCCTCCAATATTCTACCCCCATAAATAAAACTTTGTAAGATTCAAACGAGAATGCCAACTATCGAAGTTTGAGTTAGCTTTTTGGTCCATGGCAAGTAAAAATAAGGGTTAAATTTTTCCAGATAACCAGCTCTAAATGCCTGAGCTGAACATTTTTTTAATAAAAACTTAACTAATTTTAAAAAAGAGTTTCGGAAAGTGGGCTTTTTCACAATTCTGATGATAATTTCAGTAGATGCCAATATTTTAAGAACCACAAACCATTAAACTAGTAGTCTTCATGGAATATATTTTTAGTCGTAAGCTTTAAGTCGTAACATTTAATCTTGACACCTATTAACTTCAGGTTTCTGGTAAACAAAATAATTATCATTTTACAAAAAGTAATACATACTCACTGATCAGATAAATAGACATTTCAGAAAATCAATATTTGAAAGACGTTTCATAATATTTGCTCTATACATACCTTTTGCCGTTTGTTTCTTGTTTGGTATTGGAGAAGAATCATCATCGACTTACCTGTGGAAGAAACAATTTAGATAAATTCTAAATGTAACATACAAGTACCGTAGTGTGGTCCTAATGTACCTTCATGAGTTTCACCGTATGACAATTTTGACCGCTAGCAATGCGAGGTAAATTTATACAAACAAAATGAAAAATTACACAAATGTATGGCTTGCTAGTAGAAATGAATGCAGAGTTTGGGGTACAATGCTGTGTCTATACGAACATTTTTCTCTACACATCATGATACGAATTTCCATTAAATACAAGTGGCCATATAGCACTTATACAGAAAATCTTTCACTTTTTATCTGGAACAATAAAATTCAATTTAAAAAAGTATTTTCATGTAACATCAAACTTTAATCCGAGTGTTTTACAATGATATACCCCCCAGATGGTCCCAGATTCACTTCTCTCTACATGGATCTCGGCTCCTGCTATACCTACAGCAAAGGATAAATGGGGAAAGTTTTAGATGAAACTTAGTTAGTGCTTTAGAAGCTGAATTCAGATTTACGATCGTTCAATTGGTTTTGAAAATATCAGCGAAAAATCGAAACAGGGGGAATTTGTTTTTTGCCAGTGAATCCAAAACGGTTAATTAGACAGCTGTGAAAACGTGACATTATTCGGATTTTTTTATAAGAAAAATAAGACAGCATGTATGAAATGTGCGTGCACGTTAAGGCATTTTTTCACATCATAAGCAACTCGACGACCCGGTGCTCGTATATGCTTGGCTACAGCGCGATCTATGAGATACTAACATCGGTTAGCTATCTTCAGGTTGATCAACGCTATTAACTTGCTTATCACATTTCTTGTAATTCTATGGTCGATTTTCAATACTGCTGCTCCGACTGATCACTTCAAGAGTTCCTTCCAGCGACGCAGCCTTGGTATTCATGATTCTGCTACGCGGCTGCTTCTGCCAAATGGATGTTTCAGAAAAACGTATCGATATTTCTAGTGTATGGGTACAAAGATGCTTCTCTACCGAGATCCAGGGTGTTGAAGTTTTATTTAGGAAATTGAAAAAAAAATATATCTACGAAGTGGGTAAAGATACCGAGTGAAGATTTTAGACGTTCAGTTGCGTCATAAGCAACACACAACACACCGTTTCCCGACTCCAACTAAACCAGTGACGTAGAAGCTGAGGTACCTGGATACCTCTAGCAGTAAATATTTTCTACGCCACTGGTCTTTTCGGAGAAAAGTAGTGCATTTTATTAAATACCATTCAATTTTCCATAAATTTTGTCTCTAAAGGAGTGTTTGTCAGATCACTTGTTTTGGAGATATTTAGGTAAAATTCTAGAAAACACCCTGAAGCTTGATATTGGAAGCACTATATGGCATGTGAAGAAAGCTGTGGTAGGTAGTTCATTATAATATTAATTGAATAATATGCGTGTGTCCTCAATCAGTTGCCACGCCTTTTTTTTTATAAACAAGAGGAAATTGTGGTGTGATTCCTCTCTTTTTTTTATATTAAATAATGAATCAATAATTCACTATAAGTTAAATCTAAGGGTCAGTCAATGCAAAACAATTCTCCAGTGGCGTGCAAAATTAGGCCCTAGCTTAATAAAGCGGATTGTAGGGGGGGACGTTAAGAGCGCTCAAAACGGATTAAGCCACAAAAGCCCGAGATGTTAGTCGGAATTCCTTTTGCTTGACCACCACACAAAAGAAAAGGATCTAACAGCAATAAAGAAACATAATTAACTGTAAACAGAGAGCCAAATAAAACAAGATTTTTAAAAAAGACTCACAATATATTATCAAAACAAGCAGCACATATGGTCCACCACTGGAGTGCAAGTTAAAAGAAAGGATACTATTCAAAACTACCTGACAATAAAAGACAGTGATAATTAACCCTGCAAAAGTTTACCATGGTATACGTACGAAGGCTTTACAAATATTTTAACGCCTAAACCTAAGCTTATCTGGACAATTGTCTACTTCTAGTTACAGCTCTAAGGACAGCCGAGATGTGCTTAGCTCTCACAAATGCTGAGGTCAAAAACTAGTGGCCAGCAGTGGGCAGTGACGTGAGGAACATCACAAGGCAAGGGCGACTTGCCTCGTTATCCAAAAATTACGGTATAACAAAACTTGTTCACAACAGGGTGTTTTGACAACCAAATCGGCTGCGAAACAGCTACAAGGCGGCTACGAAACAAAGCTGGAGGAGTGTGAATGGTTGTTCTCCGCAATGCCTTTCCACTAAAAGAAACAAACTTCTTCAGGACATGCATTAATGGACGTGGTCCGATGGTATGCAAAAGAGAACTTACCGCTGGAGATTAAAATCCCATTAAAATCTCTATTAAAAGAAAGTTAAATGAGTGGCATTAAAGAAGGTATATTGATAGGACCAAATATCCCTATATGGCTAGTACGTACGGAAATCGCAAGGTGGCGCTGAAAATGGGCAGAATCAACTCTACGAGGGTCTAACGATATTTTATGAGGAAGTTTCTAAAATAGTCTGTAACAATACATTAGTGTACATTAATGTCCAAAAGATTACAACCCAATACTGAGTCGCTGAGAAAGAAATATATAATACGTGTGAAATTATACAATCAATAAGCTATGAATATTGCCAAAAGAAAACCATTAAAAAGGGTTTGGCCTAGGAATCGGTACACTATAATCGATAGAGAGAAGTTCAAATTACTGATAAGAGTGATCAAGATAGTAAAAAAAGGTTACGTGATTTTGGCACGTGATACAGTAGCGTAGAAGCTTACCATTTATTAAACCTTTCCTGTGTACCGCTCTGGTTTTGTCGGCGTATGCATTTTTGTTTATAGATAAAAGTAAACTTTAAAATAAAGAAAAAGTGTTGTCCAAATAAAGCTAATAAGAATTAAACACGACAAGAATATACATTACATTTGATACAACATACATGTTTATTTCCAAATTTATGAGGACATAACATTAGGAACAAAAAATATTGCTGAATAAGTGATATAAAAAACAACCTAAAGGAGGTGATGAAAGTGGATTCAACACACAATGGAGTTTTATAAAATGCACTTCTTTTTTACGAAAAGGCCAGTGCCCCGATTAGGGGCCCAGGCACCCCAGTTTCGACGTCGGTTTAGCTTGGGCCCGGTAGATGAGCATCATTGGATCCAAATTTATAGGAACTTTTTTTGTTATTTTTGGATATACTTTCTACCGCCGAAACATTGACACGTATTACTGAAATACCCTGTGTAAACAAAAAGGGACAGGAATGCAAGATTAAGTACTTTTATCGGATTTATTAATGATGTTCATCCTGATGACGAATCTTGTTCATGAAATAAGAAATTCTCTCGATGAATCCCGCAATGAGCGAACGATTTTCTGGCGGGGATGCTTGACTCAAGTACTTCTCTCTGGAAAGTGGCGAAGTAGCGCATAAACGGAAAGCGAAAACAACTCCCGCACATCCACGGTCCTGGGGGCATAGTCTTCAGGACAGAGGGCAAGGTCGAGGTTTTCGCTGATGTTATGGAACGACAGTTCTCTCCCAACTATGATCTTGATAATGATCTCGAGGAGGAGTAACAAATTGTAAGATCCGTCAGGAGATATCTTAGGACAAACGGCGTCAGTGATCCCGGCGCCGCCATTAGTGATTGTTCCTAAGAAGATTCTTTTTCGGAAGATTCTTCAGATGAAGAGTTGCACAGCACGTCAGCGGCTTCTCCCGAGATCCCGCATTGCACAGCAGCAGAGCTTCAAGTTCATATTAAAGACCTCAAGGTGCGTAAAGCGCCTGGGGAGGATCAAATCACTAATAAGGCGCTGAAGCTGCTTTCACGGAAGTCCTTAACTTATCTCGTGGCTATTATCCATGCCATGCTAAGGACCCAGTACTTTCCATCGGCGTGGAAGATATCGATATTTCCTCAGGACTATTGTCCCATCAGCCTACTGTCTGCTCCGTCTAAGCTCGCTGAAAAGGTGATTCTACGCCACCTTGCGAATTTCTCGTCAGATCACCATGTGAATCCAGACGTGCAATTTGCATTTCGGTCTGAGCATAGTAGGGAGTTACAGGCGGTTAGGCTTGTGGAGCGAGTAACCAGGGACTCCACCCTTAACGAAAGTACTAGCATCTTGCTTCTGGATGTCTCGAAGGCATTTGACAAGGTGTGGCACAAGGGCCTTCTCTATAAACTAATTCAAAAGGGCTTTCCATTCTGGCTCCTAAAACTTTTGAAATCCTTCCTTGCCGGTAGGAAATTTCGAATCAAAATTAATAATTTCTTGTCGACAGTATGGCCCATCAGAGCCAGCATCCCTCAGGGTTCGGTTCTAGGGCCAATCCTTTACTCACTTTTTACGCATGATGTCCCTTGCCCTAGCGACTGTGAAGTCTATCTATATGCTGATGACACTACAATGGTGGCCCAGTCGCGTACCGCTACTCTGATTCACGACAACTTACAAAGTGCGGTGGATGAGGTATTGGAATGGGAAGATCGGCGGCTAATCAAAATTAATTACTCGAAAACGCAGGCAATCTATTGTACTAAAAAACGTAGCGGCGCCCCGCCTGAGGTATCAGTGAATGTAGCTCGCATACCATGAAGAAATTCTGCAAAGTATCTCGGTGTCACTCTTGACAGGGGTATGACCTGGCAGAATCACACTGAAGCGTTAAAAACTAAATTCCAAATTACGTTTCGGCAACTCGACTCTTTACTATGTAGAACCACAAAATTAAGTTTGGTTAACAAAGTTCGGCTATACAAGATGGTTATCAGACCATTAATCATTTACGCATGTGCAGCATGGTGTTTTCTTGCCAAAACGCATATGCGTAATCTGCAGGTTTTACAGAACAGAACCTTGCGAACCATCACTAACGCACCATGGAGTGTCTCCAACGAGACCCTTCACAGAGACCTCGACATCCCTTACCTAAGGGACTACATCAAACATCAGGCGCAGTTACGTGATTGTCAAGCGGAATCGCACAGCAACCCTCTGCTGCGTGAGTCAGTAGACTACACAGTCGAGCAAGTTCGCCAACACACAAGACCGCAGCTGGCACTGTGATCAAAATCAAATCGTGCAATTCTAGATCCAACCAAAATTAGGATTTTTGCCACGCACAAATTCCTAAATTAATTTTTAGATTAATTTAAAATAAGCGAATACCAGTTAATAGCAAGGCATCCCTTTAACCGGCGCACTTCACCCTATTTGCTCTTCGCCCTTCCTTCCCATCTATCTTCTTCCTTTCTTTCTCTCTGCCGTCGTCTGGTATCTGGGCAACCAGACCTGACAGACCTACTGACCTACGATACTTTAACAAAGAGCGAAGATCCCACGGACCGCTCTGACGGACAAGGACGAATAGAAAAATTAATGATGTTTGAGAATAGGACCGAGCACATGAATTACGTGGATAGGTGATACCCGTGTCAAGAACTGACATTTCGTCAGGTTTTTTGACATTTTGTGGGCATTTTGTGACATAACGTAGGTATTTCAACAAGATGTTAACTTAGCACAAGCTGTTGTACCGTTGTTGTTAACTGGTTTTGAAGCTGTGTACCTGTTGCTTAAACGTCAGCGAACAGCGGTTCTAGCTAGCAAACTTGGAACGAAGCATTTGCACACTAAAAACTACCTAGTCTGCAAGATAACATTCCGTCGGTTTTTACGTCTTTTAGGTTTTTTACATAATACCCCTGCGAAGTCGAGTTGCTTCCGGTGAAAACAGCGACTAACAGTGTTTATGCTACAAAACGAGCAACATATATTTATTCATAAATCCACTAATATACACCTACTTACAGGCTCACCGTTTAGGTATTACGATATTTCTTCAAGAGGATCAGCAGTCTATCCAGATAGACATCCAAGCATTACAGTCCGTTCTGCTGGGAAAAGGGGATACAATTGCTGTTTTACTGAATGTAGATATCTGAATTGCAAATGTAATTTCGGGTTTATTTTGCTGCTAAATGCAACCCCGCGTTTAAGATTTCTCTCAATCAATATTGTTTCCAGTAGCTGGAAACAGGATGGCAAATATTCTTATGCCTTTGAATTAGCACGTCGGCACAGGTGATTGCGACTGGAACTGTTTGATAGATAAACAGCTGATAGATCCTATAGTAGGAGTTACATTACGTAACGAGGAGACACGCAAGCTACGTAACTCGACACTAAATCTCCGTTTCGATCAAATTAAATCTTATCATGTGTTTATGTGTTGAGGCGTATGGCCATTTACTGTTAGGCTGCCTCAACTGAAAATGGTAAAACTGTTGCCACGATAACGATTGGTCGAAAGAAGGCGTGTCCGAACTTACAAAAAACATCGTGTCCATTTTTCCTGAGCGGCGAAAGGAGTCCCTGATATTGGACATTTACTGTTGGTTCGGCCACTCCAAGAATACAAATTGGCATCAAAAATAAAAATGACAATATATCAACATGATTATTATATTATACTTTAATGTCTGGATAATATGTTCCAATAACAGCCTGAATGGTTCTGAGCCACACTGAGATAGCATGAAGCCATCATTACAACGTTAGAATGTACCGCATAAACCTAGCAAAATTACGCACGTCATCATGGTTGTCGCAGTTAATTATTGATTTACTCGTATTAATAAGTTGGCGAAGCACGATCCGCTAATTAATACCACAGTACAGGGCCAGTTGAATCACTCGGGCTGATATTTGTCGGACGAGCGGTTTTAACTCGCACGCAGAGCAGCATAGGTTTTAGCAGGGTTGTCAGGTTTTCAGTCACGTAAGTGGCCAAGTCTTGGTGAGAAAATCGCCAGCCCTTAAGGAGGTCTATCTACTAGCTGAAGCCTATTTAGCCTGTTGACGTTCACTATAACTGAACAGCATGGGTGAGGGGGGCAGGGAGACATAATAACACTCCAAGAATCCACAATTCATTGAAAAGCGGTTGATGGTGAGGGTGGTATGTTATTAGACACGTGTAAACTAAATTAAACTATAAGGTTATTTACAGAGGGCGGATCTAGGGCGACATGTTGAGGTAGATGTACTTCTCTGGAAGCGAAGTGGGTTACCATCAACTGAAAATTAAATAGCGAGGGGACAAGAATTTTCCGCATATTTCCCTTTTCCTAGTGATTTTCTTACAAAAACAGTAATACAATCGTACATCTAACAACTCTGTGTCAAACGTGTTAGGATGGGATGTCGTATGTCGTTCATATGCTCGGAACACGACACCTTGACATGACATACGACAATAAACCCCCTTATGCTTGGGGCACAGAACTCCCGCTGGTCCTCACTACAAAATAAATACAGTCCTTGTTTTATGTTTTATTAGTCCATACCTATATCAGTCAACGTTTATTACAAATTAATAGGCGTCAGAAATATTAAAAATCGCAATTTTCGCCAATTTGCTGGATACTGGGCGTCATTAACGTAGAGAAACGCCAAGCAATCCATTTTAGTCATTTGAAGCCGTCAAATCGCCACACTTGACAACCCTGGGTTCTGGCACAGAGAGCACCAATATAATACGAGATGTCGACGTGATCGCTTCAGTCAGAAACAGCAACAGACAGTAGTAGAGTCGAACTGTATTTTCAGTGCTGTTAGATGCGTTGACCTGTGTATGTTTTATCGTAAGATCTCTTGATTACAATTATGAATCAAATATACTAAGTGACATATAAATCCGAACACCCAGTTTAAATGGTTTTATTTTAATAAAATTTTGTATGAGTACTTAATGAAGCATAATAAGTAAACGATAAACATTTCAAAATGATTGCACTGCTTTAAAGCCCTTTGACCTTTAATAATGTGTGGATGCACCCTGATGTGCTACGCATTCTCCAACGAGCCTAGGCATGCTTCTGATCAGGTGGTCAATGTCCTCCTGTGGTATCTCATTCCAGGCAACCACGAACTCCTCTCGAAGTGCTTCTAGAGTCTGAGGAGGACGTTGCAAATTGAGCAATCTCCTACCCATCATATACCACACGTGCTCAATTGGGGAAAAGTCGGGAGATCTTGGTGGCCATGGTAACAATGTGACATCATTATGTTGAAAGAAGTCTATTGTGACTCTTGCAACACGTGGTCGGGCATTATCTTGTTGGAAAGTTGGATCTGCCAGGGTGTCAAGATAGGGTAAAAGATGGGGTTCTAGAACTTCGTGGATATAACGCTGCGGGTTCATGTTACCTCTGATGAAGTATAAATGTGACCTGGAACCATAAGCTATAGCACCCCAAACCATAACTCCAACAGTGTGATAAACATGTCTTTCAACAAAAAACTGTGGATTCCTCCTTTCACCACGTCGCCTTCTAACCCTGGCACGACCATCGTGCATGAATAAACAAAATCGAGACTCGTCACTAAAGACAATACTGTTCCATTCCTGATCCCAGAGTGACCGTTGTCTGCACCACTCAAGGCGATTACGTCGGTGTTCACGAGTTAACGGGAGGACCCAGTGTGGCCGGTATGAAAACAAGCCAAAACTTCTCATTCGTCGGTAAACACTTCGCATGCCAATAGGTCTTCCATGTTCTGCAAACCATTCATTTGCAATGGACCTGGTAGTGGAGAAACGGTCCCTTAAGGCCAATAATCTTAGGCGGCGATCTTCCAGTCTGTTGTTCTACGGCGGCGTCCAGTACCCCTTGCTCTTTGCGTACCGCCTTCTCGAAGCCATGCCTGACAACACCTAACCACAGTGTCTACACTTCTTTGCACTCTAACTGCAATTGCCCGAAAAGAAAGTCCAGCTTCCCGAGGTCCCACTATACGGCACCTATCAAACTCACTAAGTTGACGAAATCGTACAGGTCTCCGTACTCTAGGCATCGTAACCGATCGTAAAGGATGTCAAGAACCAAAATCCGCCAACGTTGATTCTTTACTGCGGCTGAAATATTCATTTTTAGAGCGTTAGTGAATTAAAAAAAATCAGTATAAAAACCGGAATGTCCAACTGATAAGGCTGAAACTAGTATATATGGCTTGTAATTCGACAGTGTACAGTGAATATAATTAGTTCTTATCTCTCTCATTTTTGAAATTCAGCAAACTTGTATACCTATGTAATTTCCAGAATGGATAAGAAAAAGTGGATGCGCAACTAATTTCTAGCTTTGAATCTCAATTAAGTGTTTTTGAGACAAGAACCAAATGTAATTATCATCAACACATACAACTTACAGCTTAGACCTCCAATAATGCCATCTCAGAAGCAGCTTTTACATCACATCAAAGCCCAAGATTGATAACAAGCCTCATGACGTTTAGACAACGCGTACAACTGAGTGCTAAGTTAACATCTTGTAGACTAACCTACGTAATGTCAAAAAAAATCGGCATAATGTCACTTTTCAAGATACGTGATACCGGTGCGGATCTAACTGCTAGGATTCCAATACAATTTTGACACGAAAGTACTGCTATGACGAAACACCTTAAATGCTTTCGTCAATGACGATGCAGTAGTAAGTAAAAGAGAAAGATTGAGAACGTCAACAAACTTAACCCTTAACTGGTATCGTAATTTCGTCATATCGTCAATTCTGACCCGAGACCTTTTAAAAACTCTAAGGCTACCAACTTCGAAAAAGTGTATACAACAGGTTTATACACATAAAATACTCTTATATGAAAACTATCTATTGTCCAAAAACAAATGAAAATACTGCACTTGGGAATGAGTAACGCCATATAATTTACGAGATTTCAGCTGAAACATGAACTTATCAAAAAAATAACGTAATGAGCCATTAAACAACATATTTGGTCTTCATATTCTACAAAAAAATACTTTTTTGTTGAAGATATAATTAAACTGACGTTTGAGGTATATGCGCATGCGTAAACTGAGAAGTCACCAGACCCCCACCACATAACTGCGAAACATCTAAAAAATGCGAAAGTATGGTATTTGATGTTTTTGTAGTTTCTGGTTATTTCGGGTCTTAGGTTGTTCGAAAACTCTGAATCCATGCATGCCTTCTATGGATGGACATATCGCTAACAACACTTAAAATTTCTGTGTAGCAAAATGTCTTTGAACAGTATTGGATCAATTTGTCCGCTTGTTTCGCGACATTGTGTGACTAGCGTAAGTGAAACCCTCATAGATAGACACCAATACATCTCATCTTCAAGCTTCAACTACAAACCAACCACAAGGCTATTTTTAAATAGATCCTATACTCCCTCGTAACCATTGGCTATCGAAGCGAGTATAGCATATTTAATCCTAATTGAAGCAGCGAGCTACCCCGTTTTGTTCTGCTAAACAACTTACTGATAAAGGATTTCATACTTTTTTGTCGGCACCGGTTTTTTTTTCGCTATTCTATTTGGTTGGGAGTTGCTGTGCCGAAATCATATATATACAGGGAAAATTATCATGTGGAGAAGGGTATGTAACAAAAAATAGGAAAAAGAAGGAAAGTGGATTTGTGCAGAAAATAGGATAGGTAACCCGAGCGATACGTATTTCTGCTTGGCTTCGTCAGGTCCGAAATGAATGCACATAATTATATAACTACAAAAGTAGATACTCACATCCATACATTCGGATACGGGTGTAACCTGAGGAAACGACGATGGAGAGGAAAATCAAGGTGGGCAACGTGGAAGGCAACACGGCCTGAATGTTGGGAACATCGAGCATAAATTCGTGTTTTTGTAATTCACCGCGACTACTTCGAACAGCATCTATAAGTATCATAAACAGAGCAGTAGATAATTAACATTTTCTATCAAACGAACGATGAACACTTTCGTTTTTTCCGCTGCTACTTCATCGCACATTAGCAATGTCATTAAACTTAGTTCCCTCTGGAAAGGAATACTCCATGCTCATCTCATTTAAGCCGGGCCAAGACAAACATTATCGCTAAATCTTCAAACGCTCGCGCCACAAAATGCATTGAAACGCAGCGACAGGCAAATAGAAGCAACTGAATTGAACAACTGAGTGAGTGCTGGTGTTTGTTTTGACAAGGCGTAAATGACGTTTGAATAGAGCTAATGAAAGCATTTAACAAACCCAAACCGGTCCAGCGGTGTGGCGCTTTTATACTGAATACTAGTAGCAGTGGAATAGCTTTGGCGGTTCGCAACATTTGATGAATAAACAATCAAATCTAATAGCTAAGTGAGAACTACTGTCAAATTGACTTTACCTGAATACAATCATTGTTACTACTATTACTCGTTGTTACTCTTCAAGGCGGTCCGGAGAAGTTTAGCCTTTAGGCCACAGTCACTGTAATGTCAGTGTCTGTCGTTAATCTGTCAGGTCTGGCGGCCCAGAAACTAGAGAAGTTGTAAGGGAAAGGGGTGAGGGAGAAAGAAAGCAAGTAGGAGCGAGAAAGGAAAGAAAAGGAACTATTTTATGTACAAAAATGAGCGATCTACGTCGCACATACGTCTTTTATTTTCTGGCCTCCAAATACTACCGAATTGCAACGTCGCATTAGCGCCTAGGGTGGTTCAAAAAGCATCTAGGTAGTGGCAAAATGATATGGACCATAGTTTTTAGGGAAGTGTCTGAAATTATATTGTGGTATCCAAAATCCTACATGCAGTTTAACTGTGGTATCTGTGATATATCAGGTAGTAAGAAGAAAGGTAAACATTCAGGTGATGAAGGTCACCTGCAGGTAGTTGACCGCAGAACACCGTCAGAAGTGTTTCACGTGTCGCAAAAGAAGCAGGAAGTGAAGTGCTGACATTTCGATGCTCCGCTCATAATGTAAAGGCGAGCATTATTATTCTATTCTATTCTAACACCACGAAACTATAAAATAACTTACGCATTTACTTGAAAAAGCCACCGTGATTACAGGAACGGCATCAGTAGGCGGTATTTCAAGCATGTAATATTTCATTTGTGCAACATGGAGGATTATAATAGCATTCGATAGTGAATCCAAAGACGCGTACATACAGGGTGGCGCATCGAAAACGAAACGGAGGCATTTACTGGCAGCTCAGTTTTTTTTTGGAAAAACGCTCAAACCCGTCGATTTTGTTTTCGAGCGGGACACAATTTTGGCAAAAAATCACGTTAGCACGTGCAGCCCCCTAAGCGGGGGCGACACCACCCCCAAAATCTTAAATGGAAAGAGGGGTCGAGTGATACCTTATTTTAAAGGTATATCAATTCCCTTTATAATGATATAGAATTAATGTACTTCAGTTCAGTAGTTTTGAAGATTTATTGATCTAAAGCTTAAATAATACTAATACATCATCATTAGTGGAGATCAATACATTTGGCAGCAAAGTAATTTAAAAAAGAAGAATGAACTGACCCGTTAGGCTAGTAAATGTTGAAAATGGCCACCATGACTCTCAATCCAATAATAAACATTTTGCTCAAAACGTTGCCGCACATTTTGCAATATTTGAGGAGTAATTTGAAGGCACTCATTCACAATTCTTTGTCGCAGGTCTTCTAATGATGTTGGCTGAGTAGCATAGATTTTGCTTTTTAAATGACAATAAAGGAATCCAAAGGTGATAAATCTGGCGATCTTGGGGGCCATTCAATGGCACCTCTTCTACCAATCCATCGATCTGGAAACGTCTGATCTAAATATTGTCGAACACGTAATGCGTAATGTGGTGGGGCACCATCCTGTTGGAACATTCGCAATGTACCGCCGATCATTCTGATTTTCAATTATGGCTGTTAATGCAGGATCTATGGCGTGTTCCAGTAATTCCAAATACGTTTCACCGGTCAAATTTCCAGGTAAGAAAAAAGGACCAACTAAATGATCGCCAAAAATACCAGCCTAAACATTTAATTTTTGTGGCTGCTGTGTATGAACCTTATGAAAAATTCTGGCATTAGAATCGGACCAATATCGGCAGTTATGACGATTTACTACGCCATTTAGTAAAAAGGAACATTCGTCGGAAAAGCAAATGTTGAATAGAAAATGTTCATCGTTTATAATTCGTTCACTCATATCTTCACAAAATTTGTAATCGCCGATCAAAATCGTCTTCATTAAGTTCTTGTACCAGGTGCATTTTATACGGATGAAAACTATGGGCCTTTAGAATCCGTTGGACAGTATGTCGACTAACACCACACACAGTCTCCAATTTGCGGGTACTTAACGTAGGATCTACATAAACTTGACCTAAAACCCCCACTTCTATTGCTTCGTTCCGTATGGGATTTTCAATGTTACGTTTTTTATTGGCGACTGACCCAGTTTCCCGAAATTTAGCTACAAGTTCTAGAATATATTTTCGATGCACGTTACTGTTCTCATCTCACTCGTTAAATATTTTTGCTGTTCTATTAGCGCACTGATTATTTCCGAAAAATATTTCGATAATTACAGCTCTTTCTGCTGTGGAATATACCATGGTTAGTTTATGTAGTAAAGCGTTACAAGTTATTTTAGCAACAAAGTTTGGTCAAATCAATCGCAAACTATGTACTAAATTCCTATTTAAAATAAGTACGAGATATTTCCTTATCTTTCTTCAAGAAAGAACTTGTTTGCCACAAAAAAACGCTCCAATAGCTATTGTCAACAACAAAAGGATAAACAAACCATGGGCGTAGTGAAGAAAAGCATTTACTTGTTAATTCTTTTAGTCCAATTTCTTCTGAAACTAGTACAAACTAATCTGATGTACCTATTAAAGTCTACTTTAAGGTTTAAGTCAATAAATCTTCAAAACTACTGGACTGAAGCTCATGTATTTTACATCATTATAAAGGGAATTGAAAGACCTTTAAAATAATGTATCATTCGACCCCCCTTTCCATTTAAGATTTTAGGGTTGGTGTCACCCCCGCCCAGGGGGTTGCACGTGTTAACGTGATTTTTTGCCAAACTTGTGTCCCCCTCGAAAAAAAAAATCGACGGGTCTGAGCGTTTTTACCAAAAAAAAAATGAGCTGCCAGTAAATGCGTCTGTTTCGTTTTCGATACGCCACCCTGTATAGTCGTATGAGGTGAGATAGATCTAGGGATTGTACTATATAAATTTTGACTTGTCTTGAATTAAATTTTGACTGTTTGGTTTTTAAAACTATATTTTTGAAGGTCTAAACAAGAATTTAATTCTATTTAGTGCGAGTCGCGGTCTAAAATGTTTGCGTGTCTCCTCGACTACGTAATCTACTGCTTCACGTAACAAAGTGTTACTGTGCGATTTCGCTTGCGGGTAGCCTCGTTGTGCCATACTTATGATGTACTTAGGTAGGGGATGTCAAGGTCTCTTTCATGGTAGCGGTTGATACATATCATGGAGCATTAGTTATTGTTCTGACAGTCCTACTCTGCAGAACTTGTAGTTTACGCATGTATGACTTAGCTAAAAAGCACATGCGTTAGATATTGCAGGTCTAATGATGGGTTTGTATATCCAAATCTTATTGAACTTATTGTTACAACCATGTATTATAAAAGATGTGCGACGATGTGCGATTTAATTCAATTCAGGATGTTCGCAGTTGTGCTCAGATCCACGCATATCATATAAATGATAAATTAAAGTAACAGGCGTATCGGACATTTCATTAGTCAGAACGCTACGAGACACGTCTTATCTGAAACTTGCATTACCGTACAACGGAGATAAAAATAATCGATAAGTGTTTTAAAAAAGTGCCGTTCTTCACTACAGTCTGCATATCACCGCTTACGTTTATTGTGACCTGGAAGGTATTCTGCCAACCCATACGTAAATGTGTTGAGTGAACTAAAGATAAATTAACATAAACGTGTGCAATTTACGTTATTTGAGCAAGTTTTTTAATTACGTCAGCATTTGACAAACTTAATAGCACTAACGCAATAGCTCAGATCATTTTTTATTCGTTACTGTTTCTCAGACTGGCTCGTATGGCTTTTTGTTTATGTCTTGTGGGTTTGTAAGTCTATCAAAACTTGTAGAAGAAGGAGAGGAGAGAGAAAGAATGCGTGAGTTATAGAGGTCTTTGGTATTGTTAACTAGGATTCGATAAATTTTACTTGATCAGAATATAAATTGGTTTGTTATAAGTAAATGGAATTTGGTCGGCCAGCAAGATTTTAGATCTGGTTTTCAAGCCGTTTTCTTGTGCGTTTGTGAACATGCTCTACTGTGTAGTCTATGTCCATGTCCTCGCTCAAACTTCACACCAAAGGGTTAGATGACGTTATCGTTTACGTTCTACATCTTTTACTTTCCATGCCATCTGGCGAGAGACGAATTGTAATCTAAACACATTTCAAAAATGTTTTTGGATGTTATGTGATGTTTATATGTACATCACGAAACTCCATGTCACTCATTTCCATCGGTCGGTCTGTCGGTATGTCCATTAATCCTCGGTCCCGTCATAACTTGCAAATTACTGATAGGATTTTGATGAAACTTTTAAACGAAGTTACTGCAGTGCGAAGGATGAAATAGCTATGTAGTTTTTGAAAATAGATCCAGTGGCGACGGAGCTTCCGCTAAACAGGAAAAATAAAACTAATATTGCTCAAAATTCGTTCATGCTGTTTCAGAGGCTCCTGATCATTTTCAGATACCTTTTTGAGTGGTTGGGGGTTGTAGGGAGTAGCGTGTTATAAATTGCGCATCTTTGGTATTAGTGAAAGGTGCTAATCTGATATCAGTTATACCATGCATTTATCAGTCAAATGAAAACGCAAAATATTTATGGCTACAAGTCTCCCCGCTCCCTGTGATACGATCGCCTCACCTCCCGAAGATCCTAGGTAGTCGAATGGCCTGGCGGCAAAGGTAGAGACACGCGTGAAGTTGGGACTTTCCTCTTCAGAAACAACTACGTTTTGTAATAAGACAGCACTAAGCATCATATATCACACCTGAATCGACCACTACGGAAGACGTTTAACTGCTTTTAGTTGGAACTGATAGGGATATCACCTCGCGTTTAATAGTGCGAATGGGTACAGCAGATTGCTACATTCGTACACGTAGATCGTCAACCATATTCACCTCAGTTTTATACAATAAACATTTCAATTAGCTCAAAAAAATAATTCACGAAGGATCTTTAAAACTGACCTACGTGCACTCGCGAAGACTCGGTAGCATTTTGTAGACATTTACCATATATGAAAATGATACAGAAAAGCTCCGATATTGCTGTAACGGTGTGCCATTTTTTAGAAGCGATGTGTAAAGGTTTTGTTTACAAACGTGGGTAGCGCTAAGATTGGGTATTGATCCGCATCGTACGTGTTCACGTTTGATCTGATAATAATATCTACCATATATGCCATGTAAAGTCCCAACTTTGAGGAAATCCTGTATTTTACGATGAATTGTCGGAAAATCCAGTAGCGGTGTTAGGGACATTGGACACATTGCTTTTGATATTTTTGTATCATAAGCTCAACATAGTATTTTTGGATAAACTTTCAAGTCGACTCTATATTTCACGTATGGCTGCTTTGATCGATTTCATGTGTATCATCTCAAGAAATATTTATATATGAGAAAGTCACAGCCGAGATGCGTTTAGCTCACAAATGCTCAGGTCAAAAACTAGTGGCCAGCAGTGGGCAGTGACTTGAGAAACGTCACAAAGTACGCTTGCCTGTATAAAAAAAAAACCTGTTCACAACAGGGTTTTTTGACAACAAAAACGGCTGCGAAACAGCTACAAGACAGCTACGAAACAAAGCTGGAGGAGTGTGAATTGTGGTCCTCCGCAATGCCTTTCCACTAAAAGGAACAAACTTTTTCAGGACATGCATTAATGGACGTGGTCCGATAGTATGCAAAAGAGAACTTACTGTTCGAGATTAAAATCCCATTAGAAAATGGACGGGGTAGTACCCAAACCAACCCAACTAAGCGTACGGTACAACATAAAAGGGTACTACGAGTCCTCCATAACCTGGTGTTTGGGAGTCTAATATCCCTGAATCTGGAAGTTAGTGAAACGACACCCACTCCACAATCTCCGCGGGAAAGTAAATGACGCAGAAAAACTACCTTTTTAAGAGAAGGTTAAACTAGTGGCCTTGAAGAAGGTATATTGATAGGACCAAACATCCCTGTATGGCTAGTACGTACGGAAATCACAAGGTGGCGCTGAAAATGGCAGAATCTACTCTACGAGGGTCTAACGATATTTTATGAGGAAATTTCTAAAATAGTCGTTAATAATACTGCAATATTAGTGTCCAAAAGATTTCAACACAATACTGAGGCGCTGAGAAAGAAAGATATAATACGTGAGAAAGAAAGATATAATACGTGTGAAATTATACAATCAATAAGCTATGAAATTTGCCAAAAGAAAATCATTAAAAAAGGTTTGGCCAAGAGAAGTTCAAATTTCTGGTAAGTGATCAAGATGGTAAAAAAAGGTTACGTGATTTTGATACGTGACACAGTAGCGCAGAAGCTTACCATTTATTAAACCTTTCCTGTGCACGTCATTGGTTTTGCCGGCGTATCCATTTTTGTTTATAGATAAGTAAACTTCAAAATAAAGAAAACGTTCTGTTCAAATAAAGTAATAAGAATCAAACACGACAAGAATATACATTACATTTGATACAACTTACATGGCTATTTCCAAATTTATGAGAACATAACATTAGGAACAAAAAATATTGCTGAATAAACGATATAACATCCAACCTAAAGGAGGTGTTGAAAGTGAACATCTCTGGATTCAACACACAATGGTGCTTTATAAAATGCACTTCTTTTTTCCGAAAAGGCCAGTGCCCCTGTTAGGGGCCCAGGCACTCCAGTTTCGACGTCGGCTTAGCTTGAGCCGGTAGATGAGCATCTTTGGATCCAAATTTATAGGAACTTTTTTGTTATTTTTGGATGTACTTTCTATCCCACAAACATTGACACGTCTTACTGAAACACCCTGTGTAAACAAAAAGGGACAGGAATGCAAGGTTTTACTTTCATCGGATTTATTAATGATGTTTGAGAATACGACCGAGCACCTCTAGAAATATTTATATACTAAGTGACATATAAACCCGAACACCCAGTTTAAATGGTTTTATTTTAATAAAAGTTGGTGAATGTATTTATCTTACTGTAAATAACAAGTGAAAAAATTTTCAGCCCTATCAGTTGGACATTCCCGTTTTTATACTGCTTTTTTTTTAATTCACTAACGCTCTAAGAATGAATATTTCAGCCGCAGTAAAGAATCAACGTTGGCGGATTTTGGTTGTTGACATCCTTTACGATCGGTTACGATGCCTAGCGTACGGAGACCTGTACGATTTCGTCAACTTAGTGAGTTTGATAGGGGCCGTATACTGGGACTTCGTGAAAAAAGTGCAAAGAAGTGTAGACACTGTGGTTAGGTGTTATCAGGCATGGCTTCGAGAAGGCCGTACGCAAAGAGCAAGGGGCACTGGACGCCGCCGTAGAACAACAGACCGTGAAGATCGCCGCCTAAGATTATTGGCCTTAAGGGACCGTTTCTCCACTACCAGGTCCATTGCAAATGAATGGTTTACAGAACACGGAAGACCTATTGGCATGCGAAGTGTTTACCGACGAATGAGAAGTTTTGGCTTGTTTTCATACCGGCTACACTGGGTCCTCCCTTTAACCTTTAAAACACCGACGTAATCGCCTTGAGTGGTGCAGACAACGGTCACTCTGGGATCAGGAATGGAACAGTATTGTCTTTAGTGACGAGTCTCGATTTTGTTTAGGCATGCACGATGGTCGTGCCAGGCTTAGAAGGCGACGTGGTGAAAGGAGGAATAAACAGTTTTTTGTTGACAGACATGTTAATCACACTGTTGGAGTTATGGTTTGGGGTGCTATAGCTTATGGTTCCAGGTCACCTTTAATCTTCATCAGAGGTAACATGAACGCGCAGCGTTATATCCACGAAGTTCTAGAACTCCATCTTTTACCCTATCTTGACACCCTGGTAGATCCAACTTTCCAACAAGATAATGCCCGACCACATGTTGCAAGAGTCACAATAGACTTCTTTCAACATAATGATGTCACATTGTTACCATGGCCACCAAGATCTCCCGACTTATCCCCAATTGAGCACGTGTGGGATATGATGGGTAGGAGATTGCTCAATTTGCAACGTCCTCCTCAGACTCTAGAAGCACTTCGAGAGGAGTTGGTGGTTGCCTGGAATGAGATACCACATCAGGGTGCATTCACACATTATTAAAGGTCAAAGCGCTTTAAAGCAGTGCAATCATTTTGAAATTTTTATCATTTACTTATTATGCTTCATTAAGTACTTATACAAAATTTTATTAAAATAAAACCATTTAAACTGGGTGTTCGGATTTATATGTCACTTAGTATAAATGAGAAAGTGTAGATGTATTTTACTCAATCACAACAAAATGGCTAAACGGATCAGGACGAAATCTGGTACAGAGATAGATTATAGTCTTGAATAGTAAATATCATACTCGGAAAATATAGAATCCACGGATAGCTTAAACAGCTTAATGCAATTTGAGATGGGGTGGGGTGTCTGGCGCGGAAGCGGTCAGTCGCTGGTTCGACCGAAATGTGTAAGGATATATAAATTTGGCATTGTGCATTTAGTGTAGTGATTTAGGTTTGCTTTGCTGTTTTGTTTCACCTCAAGTATTATACTTCGAATAAATACACTGCCACGCAAAATTAACCGGACCAACAAAATTTTGTTCAAATTAAATTTTAAATAACTTTTTAACCTTTGCATCAATTTTGTTAATTTTTTCGTCAAGTTGTAGGTAATTTCATTTTCATCATTATCGACTGTCGATCTTGCAAATAAATTGAAAATGTTTGTTCTTATACAGGGTGTAACTAAAAGGTGCATTTTGCCCTAAATCTATGAACACCTTGTGGAAACATTGGATAACTGAATAATGTGTCTTCGTATGAGAATTTTAAGCCTCAAGGTTCAACAGTTCTTTTTTCGATTCATGTAAACATCTCAACTATTGAAGAATATATATGCTGTTTTGAAGAAAATCATGCGAATCATAGCCATAAACAAGAAATTGCTTCAAGCCGACTTTGCCGGGTAAGAAATTGTTTCAAGTAGGCTGTGTCTTATGGCATGTCAAAAAGATTCTTGTCAAGCAATACTCAACAAAAACAACACTGGCACGGGTATCAGGTATCTTGAAATGCGACGTTATATCGATTTTTTTGACATTATACTGTTTTTTTTGACATTATGTAGGTTTCCCTGCAAGATATAAACTTAGCACTTAGTTGTAGGTGTAGCCTAAACGTCATGAGGCTTGCTATCAATCTTTGGCTCTGATGTGATGTAAAATCTGCTTCGGAGATGGCATTACTGAAGGTCTAAGTTGTAAGTTGTATGTGTTGATGATAATTACATTGAGTTCTTGTCTCAAATTCACTTAATTGAGATTCAAAGCTAGAAATTACTTGCGCAGCCACTTTTTCTTATCCATTCTGGAAATTACATATACAAATTTGCCTAATTTAAAAAATGAGAGACCTAAGAAACGATTATATTCACTGTACACTGTCGAATTACAAGCTATATACATGCAAACAGTAATTAGACACAACGCGGGCGCGGTGATGATTTCCCGTAATTCTCCTCAGTTTCTCGTCGGGTACAGTTAATAGATATACTTCATTGGCAGCAAATATCACTGATTTTATACACATTCAGACCAATACACATAATCCATCCAGATGCGATCTTGCTATTCAACCAACTTTCTTCTCAGAGATAAAAACTACAGACACGGACCACTCAGCCTCACAAAACATATAAAACCAATAATGCGTGTAGTTTAGTTGAGTGATTCCTTCATAGATCGTTCCCAGTGAGCCAACGTGGAATGACTGGTTGCGGCCTAAAAACTACCTAGTCTGCGAGATGACACCTTATAGGTTTTTTTTGACGTGTTATAGGTTTTTTACATGATACCCGTGCGGAACAAGTAGCGCAAGCAGCTTTACAAGATGGTGGTCGTCCTATTCGGTATATCGCAGAAAGGCTTGCCGTTCCTTACAGTACGGTATTGGATGCGATACAAAGATTTAGAGAAACTGGTTCTTACTCAAGAAGACCTGGGCAGGGAAGACAAAAAGTAACAAACGCAGTTGAAGATCGGTTTCTGAGACTTCAAGCCCTTCGAGAAAGGGCAGTTCCTGCTATAGCTTTGACTCGACTAGATTGGATGATGTTCATGGTACCATAGTTTCACCTGATACCGTACGAGGTTGAGAGAAGGAAACCTATAATCTTGTGTACCTGCTACAGGTCCTCTATTGAATGTAGGTCATCGAAGACAGCGCTTGGTATTTTCTCGAACTCATGCAGATTGTGATATGGCTGACGGGAGACACGTTCTTTTTACAGAAGAGTCTCGTTTTACGAGATATTCACCTGATCGTCGCGTCACCAAAGAGTGTGGAGAAGGCATGGGGAACGCTATGCTCAAAGTTGTTCCGCTCCTAGAGTGCAATTTGGTGGTGGGAGAGTGATGGTATGGGATGGTATTTCTTTGGAATCCCGCACAGATCTTGTTTCGCTACGAGGAGGACACCTTACTGTCGTAAGGTACATTAGAGAGTGTTTGGAAGAACATGAGGTTCCTCATATGCCCTTTATAGAAGAACATTTTCTCCTAATGCAAGATAACGCTCGGCCGCATATAGCGGGAATGACTAGGCAATAACTCAACGATGTTGGAATTCAAATACTAGACTGGCCGCCAAGGAGTCCGGATCTGAACCCCTTTGAGCACATGTGGGATACATTAGGCAAAAGGCTTAGGCAGAACTATGGAGAATTTCAAACTGTGGCTGCATTGGAACAGGCGCTGGTAAACGAATGGGTGCAAGTACCCTAAGACACAATAGCCGATTTAATTGAGTCTATGCCAGAGAGGATGAGAGCTGGTATTCAAGCCCGGGGAGGAAATACTCGTATTTGATAACAATTTCTTATTACCAATGATGTCAGTGTAATTTTTTGAGTTAAATTGTTTATGTTTATGATTCGCATAGTTTTATTACCAATGTTGTCACGGTATTTTTTTTAATTAAATTGTTTATGGCTATGACTCGCATGATTTCCTTCAAAACAGCATATATATTCTTCAAGAGTTGAGATATTTACATAAATCAAAAAAAGAACTGTTGAGAAAAGTTGAGGCTTAAAATTCTCATACGAAGACACATTATTCAGTAATCCAATGTTTCCACAGGGTAATCAGAAATTTGGAGCAAAATGCACCTTTTAATTACACCCTGTATAATAACAAACATTTTGCGAGATCAACAATCGATAATGACGACAATGAAATTACCTACAACTTCACGAAAAAATTAACGAAATTGATGTAAAGGTTAAGAAGTTATTTCAAATTTAATTTGAACAAAATTTTGTTTGCCCGGTTAACTTTGCGTGGCAGTGCAGTTATTGGGATATTTGTCACATAATCTTTAATGATACTACGCGGGTAAGCTACATGTATCTGTTATCTAGCTAACTATCTATGCTGTGTGGGCTGGTACCTCCTTCTCTGTGTTGAACGTGATTGTCTATCCAGTCAATCAGTATCATCTCTGAACTACAATACAGAGAGACGTACAAATTTGAACACTTACTAATTGTTACCCGAGGAATTTTATGGTTATGGTTTTATCTGTGAAATCATAGTCGATATTGCAATCAACTGTCGTAGCAGGTACCAAAATCTCTCACCGCCAGCGTCAAGCCGGCAACACCGCGGCCTGCCATCAAATTTTTAACCGTTAATCGATACAGACGTACTCCGTACGCTTGAAGCTGATAATAACACAAAACATTGTAATGCTATGAACTTCCGATCACGTTTTGTTTCTGTGATGTCATTAGTAAATAGACAACCAGCTTGCATGCTTGGAAAATTGGTTACTTTATTAGTTAAAGGTTCTGCGGTTAAAGCCGCAGGAATAAAAGCTAATATGGCGTTAGGTCTGAAAATACACCCATCATGATCTTTTTCCGTCCTGTTTCCGCCGCTCAAGGCCGGTAAAAGGCAAAATATGCGCGGCGGCTTAAGATGCTAAGAAGCAGCTTCCCAACATTGTTGAAAGTTCTGGACTTGAAAGTATGCAAATCAGCCAACCGTTCTTCATTCCGTAAAATATCAGACGTTCTTTGACCCTACAGGGTATTCGCGGCTTCGAATAAGCTAAGCCTCATCGCATCGCCATTACAGCACCCAAATGAACCTTCATTATCCACTAGGGATGCTCCGCGCTAATCCAGCGTTCTCTGATTGATAACGGTTGAGAGTAACCAAAATCCCCTCTTAATATTCGAAGAGATCAGTTTGCAAGATTACACAATTTTAGAGTCTGGACCTCACCGTTTTGGTATCTGTCGATGAAAAATTTAACATTTTTCTGATAAACAAATCTCACTCAGAAACGCAAGCGACCGCAGCCACTTAATGGAATTTAAAATTTGAAGATAAAGAAATGAACGTAAAAACACAAATGATTGGAAATCTATTATAAAAAGGTTAATTGCTACAGCGTCATCTACGAGACATCAGCGTTTATAAGTAACTTTCGACAAAGAGGAGAAACATAGCTGTGGGAAATTCTTATCGATGTCGACAAGATATTTCAGATTCTTTTTTGGAAGCTGAAATACTGTATCAAGTTGGCTATCTCCAGGTGGAATACTTTAATCAACGATAAATAATATTCATATACTAATTCCCTTCTGACCAAATAAAAATAGTTCTATATACCAAGTCCAAGATAAGCATTAAATGCATGGGATCTCAACACCTACGGGAGATACAGCCTAGGCTGAATTAAGAAAAATCTGCGTTCTTTGGGGCGAATTTACATGCCTTTGAGAAACCATGTAAAAATTTCATGGCTTACTGAGGTATTTGGGAAAAACTAAAATTTGGCCAAATCGTTTTTCTTGTAAGAAGTATCAACAAACTATTGCAACTATTTCATTAGAACTTTTTAGGCACTACGTGATAGTGTTTTTAAATTTTGTGCCCAACGTTTTGTTTTTGAGAAACCATCATCAGATTTATTTTTTCTATGGTCCGAAAAAAGTTCAGATGTTACACTTGTTTTCTTAGTTATAAATATAAAGAATGAGTTTCATTATTTTTTATTTTAAGTAGGCGCAGCAACCAAATGCTGTAAGCATGCTGTAAGATTATGTGATTACTGATAGATACATATTACATAATGATATGATGGGGAAAAATTTCTCAAAATAATGCTTAATCTAGTGATATTCGGAATAACGGATACATTTTCAACATTATTTTATTTTATTCACAATAGGTGTTCATTTAAATTTTGTACCAACTCTAAGAAAATGGACTTACTTGGGTGCTTTCTTTCGGGAAATTTATCAAGATTCATTTCCGCATGTCCAACTTTTCTGCATTGCTAACATGACCGCCTGGCATCTTTGAGGATAATAAAGCAATATTAACAATAATATCAATACTCGGTGACAGGAATTTACGTCAAGTCAAGCATTTGTTGCAACACCTAGTTACTGAAAAAAATAAGAAAATCAGAAAAACAGATTTTTCCTTAAAATAACTGCAACATGTGATAGGTGTACATCGTATAAAGACAGATACAGGGCGTACTTTTTGACCATATTAAGAAATAAAGTTGATAGTGTTTTTTCAAAACCGCACTGAAGGGCACAAAATTTCAAAATACCATAATATAGTACCTTACAAGTGCCAGTGGAAAAGTTGGTTTAGTTTTCAGAAGTTTCTTAAAATGAAGTTAGAAAAAAATGATTTGGCCAAATTACTTATCTAGGACACCCTGCATAGTCATATTGGCTATAACCTGGACATTGATACAAGCAACATAATAGCAGCAGCATCTCTCTTATTTTTTACATGGAAGACAATAAAGAGATCTTTGCTCATAAGTGAATGAGAACTATAAAAATAGTTCATGTTATAAGAAAAAACAGTGTCATGTCATATTTATCTTTAAGACTAATCGTATTTGGCTAAAACTATGCATGACAGCCATTGGAAAAAGTTAAAAATTGTTATACATCAGAAAATGCTTCTTAAAAAATTGTAGCCTTGAATGTAGCCTAAAATATCTACAGTAGCATCATAGGTATTACGTTCGTATCATATTTAATTTCTAACAATAAACACACCATAATCTGTGAAATGACCGATTGCGAACTTTAATTTGTGTATTTCAACCATCCCCCCCCCATCCATGTTTCATACATTCACTCAGGAAACAAAGTCTCGTCATTTGACCTGCTATGGTAGAAATAGGTATGTATTAAAGTGTTCGTATGCTTAGTGTTAAATGAACCAATAATCGCCGCTTAAGTATTTTGCATGAGTTTTGAAGTACCCTGTATTCACGCAGTGGCTATTGGAAATCGATAGAAGCCGATCAAAATCCTGCCATGCGTCCGTTTCGGCCGGTGCGGCCCAGTAGACATTTATACACTAGAATAGATACAGTAAAACGCTTCAATTCATTCGTGATCATAAATACCAATTTCTCTTATTCATGCAATGTCAAGACTGGAGCGTTTTCCTTTTTGCGTGTTATGAATAGCTCTAAAGTTCAAACATCATTTGCCTAATTATGATACTTCTGTGCTGAAGAAAAAAAATGCAAACACAAACGAAGACTGGTAAAACAAGATCCTTAATAAATGGAATAAAAATATGTGATATACTCGATGCTTGTTTTCCATGTTTGATTAAAAAAATATACAATTTGTTTATTGTAAGTTGAAACTTTTTCCATCAACGAATATAAATCAATCAACTGTTGGCATAAATATGAAGTGGCAAGCTATATTACTCGCATATTTCTAGCTATAATTTTCTGCTTCTTTTTGATCTCGTTGGTCAACTAATATTTTAAGGACTCCATATAGATCACGATACATCTCCAAATGCAACTTCAGACGCAAATTGATATGAATGTGGTTATGGTATACCATACCACCAAAGAACTTAACATACAGGGTTATCCAAATTAAGTGTCCACCATTAGTAACTTTGTTATTAGTGAAAATATAAAGTTGTTTGAATTAGCAAACTAGTAGCATTTTTAACGCTGGTAAAAATGAGAAATAAAAAAAAACAATTGAGAGTCGTTATTTTGAGTTTTTTCAGTAAAATAACATTTTTTTAAATGGAAACCCCTGTATATTATATTTTTTTCTGTTAAAGCATCAAATTTTAAACAAAAAAGCTTACAATAACTTTTCTCCTAGGTTACAAATTGTTGAAGTTATGGCCCCCAATCTGAAACAATTAAATTGTATCGACAAACTTTATTTTCAACATCAACTTATAATCTTGCAAAATACAATAACAATTTTTTTTAAAGAAGATGCTCGAAAACACCACCTTGTTCTTCAATACATTTTTGGGCACGTTTTTCAACTGCTCGAACTGTCTTAAGTATGGTCCTACCATCTTTCTGGGTTATCTTTTCCCTAACTGCAGTCTTTAACGCGTCAAGGTTATCGTACCTTCGCTTGTAAATTTGGTTCTTTAAGTAACCCCACAAGAAGTAATCAAGTGGGTTTAGATCTGGTGATCTGGGAGGCCACTGTATTGGGCCATTTGTTCCTATCCACTGATCATTAAAAGTAGTACTTAGAAAATGATAAGTACCTCTGGAGTTGTGGGCAGGTGCGCCATCTTGCTGAAAATGCAGATGATGTCTACTTATAAGATCCAATTCGTCTAAGAAATTAGTCAGAATTTCTGACATAAATTCCACATCTCTTTCATCAGTTAGGGTTCCCTCATAAAAGAACGGGCCAACAATTTTTGAACCAATTATACCGCACCAAGCGTTGAAACTGAAACGGACTTGTGGGCCTCTTGGATGTACTAACAAAAGATTTTCTCTTGACCAATAATGGTGGTTTTTTCTATTAAACATTCCAGAATTTGAAAAATTTGATTCATCTGTCCTTAAAAGGTAACGAAAGTTATTTACATTTTGGCGACAGAAGCTAAGATACCAATGGCAAAAAACAAGTCTTCTCTCTGGATCCCCTGCCAAAAGCGTTTGAACTGGTCGGTACTTATACGGAATAAATTTGTATTTTTTTAAAATCCTTTGAACAGTACCATAACTGAAATTAGAGTCCTTGAGAATATCTGCTATTGAATTCTCACGATAAGCTTCAAAATATCCAATAACTGCAATTTCCGTGGCCTCGCTTATTATGAATTCTTTTTTTGCCCTTGTTTTAGCAAAAACATTTTCGTTGCCCCTAAATTTTCGATAAAGTCTCAGAAAATATCGTTCATACGGTTGAATGCGAGCGGGATATAATTCACTGCTTCACTTGCTCTCAAGGAGGATTTTCTGCACACTAAATAGCATTCTAACATATCACACTTTTCTTCGTGGGAGAACATTTTTCTTTAAATTAATGACACAATAAAGCTTATAAACAAGTATTTACACTAATGTTTGACATTATTTGATTTTATCATTGTTTTTCAAAGCCTTCTAGTTGCGAGTATGTCCAGTTTAACAATTTGTCGCTTATCTTAATGCTGTCGAATCGCGAACGCCATGTTGTTTTCATAGCCGTCTTAATATTATAATACTGCAAATAATTAAAAATATTTATCGTTATTTTGACTTTATTTTTGACTTTAGCGGAAAAGTCATTATGAACTTTTTTGTTTAAAATTTGATGCTTTAACAGAAAAAAATATAATATACAGGGGTTTCCATTTAAAAAAATGTTATTTTACTGAAAAAAATCAAAATAACGACTCTCAATTGTTTTTTTTTATTTCTCATTTTTACCAGCGTTAAAAATGCTACTAGTTTGCTAATTCAAACAACTTTGTATTTTCACTAACAACAAAGTTACTAATGGTGGACACTTAATTTGGATAACCCTGTATACGAGCGTGCATCAAATATGAACCCGACTTTTCTGTTTAACGCGCCATAGGTGAATGGAGTGGGGCAACGTCTTGGTATATGTTGGGTGGGGATGTCAAGAAGAGGGAAGTCAGTCGGTTTGGCTCGCCGAAGTAGATAAGCTATTGGTAGCATCACGTCTGAGCAAGAGGTGCACACGTCTGTTGCGCACCGTATTGGGCCACTTAAAGCAGACCTGGGAGGTCACCACTTTAACGACGACGAAGGTATGGAAACGTTCGTGCACAATTGGCTACTGACGAGACCAGCTTCATTCTTTGACGGGGGAATTAAACAACTTCCGATCCGATGGGAAGAATGCATCAATAAGAGAGAGGATTATGTAGAAAAATGAGATGTGAATAAACTTGTATTTACTATAGCAATAAAATTACTAAAACAAAAGTCCGGTTCACCCTCGTATATTCTCAGTATCTTCAAATGGAGGCACAGTCGCTCTGTTAATCTACACTGGACATGTAGCTTTATATCGGACTAGCTAATCTGGCCAACACTTAAAATTAATTCTGATTGTAAATGATGACAAGCCTTTTTTGGAAAACGATCGATCTGCTTATAAGGTATAGTAATTTTATTACACTGGCTGTTGTTCATTTTTTTGGCTAAGGCATATCTTCCCAAGCGAATTCATTATATCAATGGATAACTACTAATAACTACCAGCTACCGCGATAGAATAACAATTACACAAAAGTATCGTTTAATCCCACCTGTAGTATTGAGTTACCAGGAGGGGTCATCAGGACCGGAACACGTGTTTCGTTCAGAAAAGCTCTGTGAGCAGGTTTTGACATATCAACTCAAGCTTAAACAAAATTTCGTACAATGCGCTATAGTTCATGAGAATCTATTTTTTCATTATTTGTGGTTCGCCAAAGTGCTTAATTTCTTATGTAAGTTATGAGTAGTGGTTATTTTGAAATCAGCATGTGCAATTCTTCAGTATTCTGTGCAATTTCAAATTGTAATCATCATAAAAACGTTCTAAGCAAAGTAAGACTATATTATATGTACAGAACAAGTTCTTAGCATGGTCATTTTTGTTTTGAAAGAGTTAGCCAGACAATGGTTAATTCTGTTGTAATTCACACATATTGCATTAACTTGAAAAGACATGAGCATTTCAATTACGGTAAATTACAGACTGCAGAAACAACTTATCAGTACAACGATTCTTGGATAATGTACTGTGCCAGTAACGTGATTCAGTTTTTTGAGGTTAAGGTACCATAGGAAATAAATTTAATAAAACCTCAAAAGTAAATGACAAAATATTTCGATGTTATCGATCTAATTTCCCCACCCAGCCCAAAACATCACTGCAAAAAATGTGCATGAAATTCAACGTATTTTGATGTGATATTTTGATTACTGGTTAATGACAATTTTGTAAATCATGACATGAGGTTAAAATGAGAGATGAAGCCATGGAAAGATTTTCTAAAATAGGCATGTAACGCTTCCTTTCCGCAAAAAGTCCAGAAAAGATGGAATGCATTGAAGATTCCAACTTTTCTGCACAATCACAGAAAGGAGGTTACCATTAGCTTCCGGTAGCTCAGTCGGTGGCATGAAGACATCTACAGGCGTGTAGCTGTGTGTCGACCATGGCATGGCTAGAGGATAGAAGAACAAACAGAACACAAAAATTTAACAGATTTTATTTAACAAAAAAAAAAGGCATTTTCATTACATTACAATTTTACAAAAATAACAAAATAAGTTTTACATCTTTGGCGCTGCTATAACGCTATCGACTTATCTTTCGCTGGTCCATTTTTACTCGACTGAAGCCAGGATGGCCAGGGGTTTGAAGGGGAGGTCCCAGTTATGAGGGGTGACCTCCATATAGTGGCTTCACAACCAGTTGTAGGCGAAGTTAAAGGCGATGGCGCTGCCAAGGTACATGCATGGGTGAAAATATTGGCCAAGGCTAGGCAAAGTGAAAGGGGAAGAGAAAGGGGGTGGCCCGAATCATTTTTGTCCTATACGGACACACATTCTAGAAAATTCTAGCACATGGTGCTATATAACCTTGTGCTACAGAGAAGAAATTTCTAGCCGTTGTTCGATCGGTGGCTCAAGTGAAAAGGAAGCGCGAGGAAGATCGCAGATCAGGAACTCCGCATCAAGCGCTCCAAGCGGAAAATTTTCCAAGCAAAAAAGCTAGAGATGGGATTAATGAAATGATAATCGAGAAGTGATTTAATAAATACGATCGGACGGTGAAACCGTTACACTCGCCCCAACTTAACCAAAAAAAAAAATCGAAGAAGCATTTAAGAATTTTTTTTTTTTACTAGGAAATTGAAAGTTATCACGGAAGGACAAATGTACAACCATTCGACCAGATAACAAGTAGTAAAAGTAAGGTAGAAACAAAAATGTTAGAAGAGAATTGGAAGAAAAAGGGATAGCCTCAAGTCTACCAAACAAGAGGGATGGTTATAGCACCAACTCGCTGAAAAGTACAGTGAAGTTGCACTTAAAAAAAACTATCATCATATGATGAAAAACCCAAAACATAAAACATCGTCATACCTAAGACGAGAAAAATAATAAACCAAAAGTTTCAGCAGTAGTCCAAGCACGAATCACAATGGCATCCAAAATGCACGACTGACTACTAAAAACTTCAAAACTAAGTAAGTACCTAAACCATAAGAGGTACTAAAAAAAATATTAATCTTTCTCAAAACAATTGCCAGATTATCTCGCAATACTCCAAACCCAAAAAGATTATGATCTACAGTGATATTTTAAACCAATATCCAATATAAAAAAACTGTGCATTACTATTTTCAAAATATGAAAATCAAAAGAAATTAACAAATTCTATTAAGAATTCCAGTTATATAACAAAACAATTTACAAGTACTAAACCAATGAAAACTTGATCAATAAGGTATTTTAATCAAAAAAAAGATGTTAACTAAGTGCAGTTCTGATTCCACAAAAAAATTGTCGGGCGCCAGCAGTCTGTAAGACTACAAAATAATTCAAACTATTTTTAGAGAATTAAAGTATATAAGGGACATTCATGAAATATTGAAGTAAGATTTTCAAAGTCAAAATATAGCTTAAGTTCAATCAATGAACTAGAATTCAAGAGTAAGTTCAATCAAAATTTTCGGGTCATGTGACAACATAAGAACCAGACCAAAAAAAAAATTTGAAGTACAATATAGAAAATAGCAAAATAAATTTCCAAAAAAACTAAGTGCAACACAAGTGCAACTGTAAATCTAATAGTGTTAAAATCATAAAGTGAAAGGAAATATTAAAGCCATATGAGCATGATTTTATAAAGGGTTCTCAAAAAAAATTTAAAAGTAAGCAAAATATTAAAAGTTTCATGAGTAATAAATGAGAAACGAAGTGAGCATATGTAAAATGCAAAATAGCGAAACGAAAATCACAAGATATTTTATTAAATCATGATACATGAGAGTAATGCCGCAAGCAAAAATTGTATGCAAAAGACTACGATATATGTAGGTGCAAAATTGGAGTTATAAAAAAAAAACAATCTAGTGAACAAGAAATAGAAATAAATATGACAGGTAAGAATTCGAATTTTGATTTAAAGCAAAAATATGAGAGAAAGACAACTTTCTAGGGTCACCATAGGTGCATTCCAAAGCCCTAGACAAGAATGTCTATAGTCTATGGAATATTCTCATGTAGATCACTGATATCATCAGCGCACTTCAAAGTCTACACTGAGAATAACCATAACATTGTAAAATGAAAGTTAAGTTCAAATATGAAATATTACGAGATTAGAAAAACTATAATAATTTACCAGTGTAAAGTATGAAAAGAGAATTACTATACTGAATCTATAAGAATTGGCGATTACTTCAAGTCAAGACAGAAATTGAAAGAAATAAGAAGCCGGAAAAAAGATTATGAGAGCAGACTATCAAAACAAATGCAATAATGCAAAAGCAAAATCACCAGATATTTCAAAATCTATAGCGAAACATGAAAGCAATGTCGCAACCAAGCTCAAGACTTAGCAATACGCACAAATGTGCACAAAGGCTGAAAGCATATATGAAAAATCTCAAGAAGGAACTGACAATTACTTCAAATCAAATTGAACTGATTGAATTGAACTGAGACATAAATAACTATATCAAAAGTGAGTTTTACTTATACGCCAGAGGTTTCAAGAGTTTATCAATACGCACAGATTTGCAACTAGGCGGAAAGCATATATGACAAGTCTCAAGAAGAAAATGAAATGCATATGAAGAAAACACTTTCAATTAAAGAAACTGTGGATAGTACAAGACCCTCAAAGGCATACATCGCAACGAATCTATGTAACTATCCAGACTGCAAAATACTGTCAAAGTTCAAAACCACTCAAAAATATGTAAACAAACATCAAAAGTTTGAACCAAAAATCAATGTAAGTCTGTGCTCTCGAAGAAAGTTATAATGAATTCAAAAAGAGGATACTATCAAAAACTTCAAAAGTAATAGACTTCAAAAATAGAAGTACATAAGTATGTAAAGGAAATTCAGAAAATATACGCATAAAAACATTATAAAATATTATACACAGTATTTGTCACATGATTTAGATCGGGAATGCAATTTAAATTTTGAGTACACTCAGAAAAATGAAATATTCAAAAGATGAAGTATACACATTAAATTGGAATCAGAAAAATAACGATTACTTGTAAATTTTGTACATGGTGGACTGACGTAATGGTTCAAAAGGTTGAAAGAACAACGATGACTAATGTCCAAAGTAAACATTCACCTGCCTTTTACAGGAAATTAGCTTAACAATTATCAAAGGAAATTCTTGTCCGTTCGCATCTGTACTTGGAAATAAATATAGGAAAACCTACTCGCTCCAATGTACAGATCGAAAAACTCGCCCCCTTCGATTGAGCGGATATATGAGTATTATTACAAATGATAATGATTAAGCAAGAATAATTTATCTGAATTTTAGAATATGAGAGTATATAAAGCATAATAATACACAAAAGCAAAAGTTAATCGCTGTCCGAATCAGAACTCTCACTCATTACATCATTACGCAAAACATCAATACCATTGCCATGATCAACATTCAACGTATTATCAGGTTTCAAGTCTTTAACATGAAAATCTCCCAAGATATTACCATGGAGATCTTTCAATGTGTATACTAACGGAGATTTTACTATATGAATAATACAATGAAGGAATTTTGGACTTAGTTTGGCACAAAAGTTGTCTGCAGCACTTGATTGAAGGAAATTGCGTTTGAGAACTCTATCACCTTTATTAAATTGCAGATGTCGTCTACGCAGATTATACCTATTTCTATTAAGTTCGTAGGAACGCCGCATTCTGTGCTGGACTTTAAGGTAAAATTCTGGAATTTGCTGAACAAAATTTGGATCTATGACGTTCTGGTCGATATTGACTGGATTATTGGCAACAGGTGCAATCTTTCCATAGAATGACCCATCAACTGGTACATTTCTGTAAAAATTTAGAAAGCTGGGCGAGTATCCTGTGACTTCATGTTTAGCAAGTCTGATTGCTTGAGCTATTTGATGAATAGACTCATCCCAAGTTTTATGAGAGTCTTTGATATAGGACCTAATTGCAGTAACGATGGTTCTGTTAACTCGCTCAGTAGGATTTACCTGAGGGGTGTATCTTGCTGAATACCAGATCTTCTGCACTTTATATGAATCTGCAAGCGCTTTAAATTCTTTAGAAATGAACTGTGGACCATTATCTACAACGATGATTTGAGGAACTCCAAATATAAGGAAAACTTGATTTTCTAAAAATTTTACAATTGAGCTTGAAGTTGCCTTAGGCATTGGATGAACTAGTACAAGTTTAGTGAACCAGTCACAAACTACTAAAAGAAAACGATTTCCTTTTTTAGAACGAGGATATGGTCCTAAAAGATCTGCTGAAATCATTTGAAATGGATACTTGATGTCTCTATATTTACCCATTAATCCAGCTTGAGGTAAATTACTAGGTTTGCATTGTGAGCAAACTTTGCATGAGTGTACATAGAACTGAACAGATTGCTTCATTTTAGGCCAATAATAAATAGCTGATATGCGAGATAGTGTTTTAAATACTCCTAAATGACCAGAAGTAGGATCATCATGATACATTTTGAGCAATTTAGATCTATTTGGAGCTGGAACAACGATTTTCCAGTCAGTATAAGTTTCTGCAAGTGGATTATCAGAAAGAATATGTTTGTATAGAATATTATTTTCTACTTTAAAAGATGGATACAATTCAGGGTTGTTTTCAACCTTACGTATCATTTTACGATACCACTTGTCAGGAGATAATTCCGCAAGATCTAAAACTGACACATTAACCTCATTTTCATGCAAACGCGAAAGAGCATCTGCTACAGGTATATCTTTGCCTTTACGATGAATAATTTTAAAATCATAAGGGGAGAGACGACATAACCATCTGCATAGTCTAGGTGAAGGTGTTTTTTGAGATCTCAACCACTGCAAACTTGAATGATCAGAAATAACGAAAAAGTGTGTGTGCTCTATGTAACAACGGAAATGTTCAATACTAAGAATGACTGCAAGCAGTTCTTTTTCAGTTGTAGAGTATTTTCTTTGGCACTTGTTGAGAGATTTACTGAAATAAGCTATGGGATGTTCCAAACCATTTTCTTCTTGATAAAGAGTGCCTCCCACACCAGTATTTGAGCTGTCACAACAAATATAGAAGGGCTTGGAGAAGTCTGGACTAGCAAGAATTGGAGCGCTGGTTAGCAAATTCTTAATTTCCTTAAAAGCATTGTCAGCATCAGGAGTCCAAGTGATAGGTTCACCCTTCTTCCGATTTTTAAGCAAGTCTGAAATTGGAGAACATACACCACTAAAATTGTTAAGGAAACGACGATAATATCCAAACATTCCAATCAACCTTCGAATCTGAGTAGTATTAGTTGGTTGAGGATATGATAAGAGTGCAGATACTTTTTCGGGGTTTGTTCTAAGTCCTTTCTCATCAACAACATAGCCTAAGAAAGTCAAAGATGAGCGAGCAAAATGACATTTATCAAAATTTACAGTCAAGTTAGCATCTTTCAATCGATTATAAACTTCTTTCAGTATCCTTAGGTGAGTTTCAAAATCAGGAGTTGCCACAATTATATCATCCAGATAATAAAAAACATATGGTTCCAGATCAGGACCGATAACCATGTCTAATAATCGACACATTGCACTTGAACTATTAGAAAGGCCAAAAGGAAGTCTTCGAAAGCAATACATTCCTTTACCACGAACTATGAAAGCTGTTTTTAATTTAGATTCTTCATCAAGTGGAATCTGGAAAAATGCTGATTTTAAATCAATGGATGATAGATATATGGCATCTCTGATTTTAGAAATTACAGAGTCTATTAAAGGAGGAGGATACGCGTCAGGAATTGTTACTGAATTTAGTTTTCTACCATCAAAACAAACTCTATATGAACCGTCTTTCTTGGAAACCAGCCAGAGCGCTGAACACCAGGCACTGCTGCAAGGTTCTATAATACCCATGTCCAACATTTCATCAACTTGCTTAATAAGAGCTTTCTCCATTACATGAGAAAGCGGATATTGTCTTTGCCTGATGGGCTTTGCATCACCTGTGTCAATGTGATGTGTATATAAATGTGTACAACCAATACTGTCAGTAGGTGCAATGCTATTAAAAAGTTCAACAATTTCAAATAATTGTTCCTTTTCCATATTAGATAGCTTCTCCACACCTTGAATACAATTTACAGCACAAGATTGATATGAAAAAGTATGAAAATCAAGGTTGAAATTGAATTTTAGGATGAAATCCATGCCTAAAAGTAATGTGTGTGTAATGGAAGGAACTATTATGAATTTAATAACATGAACTTTGCCATTAAAACCTACTGGCAGCAAAGCAAAACCTAAAGTATTCTGCATCTGGCCATCAGCAGTTGTTATTTGCAAGGTACTACTGTAATCGATGTTGAGATTTAATTTACGTAATAAGTATAAGCCAGATGAACCTAGAATGTTGGCATTGCTTCCAGTATCAAGCAAAGCTAAAATGTTTTCATCACCAATGGATATTGAAAGAAGTGGACGATTGTCATTTGGTTTTTGAATAAATGGTTCTGAATGATCATTTGATGGCATACCTACAAGTTGTGAATGATTAATGTCAAAATCGGGATTAATTGCTGAAGGTTGTCTTAACTTGGCTATTTGTTGGACTTCAGAATGAGACCTGGAGTTGCTTTGCCCTTTACGTCTATGACTCCTCGAGTCTGGGCGAAAGAAGTTCCGGGAGTCGGATTGGAAACTTCTTGCCTCACGTTTTTTGAACAGGAAGGACAATTAGAGCGTGTGACATTTTTCATACCACAGGTATAGCAATAAACAGCCTTAGGAGCTCTACAGTCTCGAACAGAATGTCCTAGTTTCTCGCAGTTCCAACATACAGGAGCTTTTCTGTGAGATGATGGAGCACTATCAGAAGTAACCAAGCTGGAAGTGGAAAGTCTATTGTGGGGTTGACAAGTCAAGAAGGAATCCTCTAATTTCCTACAAAGTGATGTTAGTTCAGGAAAAGTGGAAATTTCATGAAGAGCAAGTGACTTTATGAAGTCAGGCAATAAATTTCTACGGACAATATTGACCATGTCCCTTTCTGTAAATGTATTGTAGGTTAATCTATTGAATTGAGATTCCATGAACGAAATGAATATCGTAACATGTTCATGCTGACCTTGTTTGCGTCTACGAATCTCATCAATTAGGTTCATATCATAATTGTCACGTAGGAAAGCATCCTTGAGTTGTTTAATCAAGTCCTGCCAATCATGAAAGCTATTTCTTAGATGGCCATTATGCCACCATGTCCAGGCTACATCTTCAAAGAGATCACCTGCAGATGCAAAGAGATCCATCTCATTGCAACCACGGGAAGACATTAGAGATTCGACAATTTCTAGAAATTCAATAACTGAGCTATTTCCAGAAAATTTTTTGATTCCCCATTTGAAAACTGGTATCTTTTTATGTGGAGCAAAATTTATAGGAGAGAGTGGCTGTGTATGTACTGGAGGAAATACTTGAGGATTAGCAACAGTCACAGGCGCCAATTTATGTAACGCTTCCTTTCCGCAAAAAGTCCAGAAAAGATGGAATGCAATGAAGATTCCAACTTTTCTGCACAATCACAGAAAGGGGGTTACCATTAGCTTCCGGTAGCTCAGTCGGTGGCATGAAGACATCTACAGGCGTGTAGCTGTGTGTCGACCATGGCATGGCTAGAGGATAGAAGAACAAACAGAACACAAAAATTTAACAGATTTTATTTAACAAAAAAAAGGCATTTTCATTACATTACAATTTTACAAAAATAACAAAATAAGTTTTACATCTTTGGCGCTGCTATAACGCTATCGACTTATCTTTCGCTGGTCCATTTTTACTCGACTGAAGCCAGGATGGCCAGGGGTTTGAAGGGGAGGTCCCAGTTATGAGGGGTGACCTCCATATAGTGGCTTCACAACCAGTTGTAGGCGAAGTTAAAGGCGATGGCGCTGCCAAGGTACATGCATGGGTGAAAATATTGGCCAAGGCTAGGCAAAGTGAAAGGGGAAGAGAAAGGGGGTGGCCCCAATCATTTTTGTCCTATACGGACACACATTCTAGAAAATTCTAGCACATGGTGCTATATAACCTTGTGCTACAGAGAAGAAATTTCTAGCCGTTGTTCGATCGGCGGCTCAAGTGAAAAGGAAGCGCGAGGAAGATCGCAGATCAGGAACTCCGCATCAAGCGCTCCAAGCGGAAAATTTTCCAAGCAAAAAAGCTAGAGATGGGATTAATGAAATGATAATCGAGAAGTGATTTAATAAATACGATCGGACGGTGAAACCGTTACAGGCAGACATTGAATTGTGAATGATATATTGTGTTTTTTGGATGTTATATGACATGTGCACCACGACAAAAATGTCACTCATTTCCGTCGACCTGTCTGTCAGCTCGGATGTTGATGAAATTTTTAAGCAAGGTGGCTACTATGCCAAGTACGAAAAAGCTTTGAAGATTTTGCAAATCGGTCCAGTTGCGGCGGAGAAAAGATCTAAAGACGAAAAAAAAAATCGCCCGAACTTCGTTTTTTGACGTTTCAGAGGCTCCTAATTTTGTGGTTGGGGTTGTAGAAGTGGAGGAAGTTACATGGAACTGTTTTGGTCTTAGTATATTTATACGCCCCTAGCCCTGATAATTCTATGCACCTATTAGCCATATTTTACACATAATGTATTTCCCCGTACATTTGTCTTTAAAACTTGATAGAGTCATGTTTTCGATCCGCGTACTCCTGCTGTCTAAGGTCACCGCCCGACGAACCGGCCCGACTGTCTGATACTTCAATACCAAAAATATATACACGTACCATGCACGAAATGAACAGCAACTCGCTGCACCAATGTTGCGCTGGGCGCTGCCGTGCCGCTGTAGAAAGGGACAACGTTGCCAGATGAGCAGTAACTACCGGTAGGGCAGGAAAATAATGTCTATGGACAAACTGTATGGGCCTGTGTGACTGACTTAATCCGTTTAATTCCTCTACTGTACATGTTCGTAATTGAATTTTTTTCTGAGAAGATTTAAATTGAGATAAACATAATCATTTATGAACTGATGACAGCATTGCGTAGGAAGTGCAAAGATGACCTACTTGACACCATTTTTATATTCACATATCAAATAAGAATATTTCTTACCGCCACAATGACAATTCCAAGCATTTCGCTTTCCTTGATACCAACCGCCCCCTCCAAAAAAGTCTCGCTCTCGATCCGTCCCCGGTAACAGCCCTTCTTGAAGCCTTTTCGCTTCTGCCTTTGTACCATCCACAGCTCGACTGGAGGCTTAATGAGCCTGTGTGAGAGGATTTGACATTTTACATCAACTGTGAAAACACATCAGCATTTGAGTTATGGTAAATTGCTGAATGTAGGGATAACAGCATACGCGAGTCGAATCGAGAAACAACTTAACTGTAAATTGATTCTTGAATGATGTACTGCCATGCGATGTAGTCTTTTATCGTTGAGGCCTTTTTTCAGATACATGTCTTTGAAACACTGATAAGAAAGAAAACATCTACTTTCTGTGATGAGGGATTCTTCAAAGCAACCTTGGAACGATTGAGTAAGTCTTACTCCAGCGCCTAATGAATCCGCTTGAGCCTCCAATTAATTACACTAGTGCTACTACCCTAGAGCTCCGTATTGGAAGTGTTCCTCTGAAAAATATTTTATGGAGCGTTTTCTAACAAAGCCATATAAAATGCGATCTACTGTGGTGAGACGATGGAGATATTTTGGCCCCCTATCATCAATAGTTCTGGTTAGTAGCACATCCGAGATAGTCCAAGGAGTCTAGAGGCAATTCAAGAAGATTTAACGATATCCAAGATCTTCTATTCTTGTCGAAAAATATCCAGGGCAATCCATTCGACTGCCTAACCCTCTGAGAGCTGGTCCCAGCCGATCAACGGAAGATCTCAGACAATCCATGGAAATACCATCCCATCCTTAATATATATATATATATATGATAATTTATGATAATATTATGATTGTTTTATGTTGTGAATGTAGATGATTGAAAAATCATGTTAACAGTTTTTTTTTGTGAAAATTAATTTTTCGTGCGTTTTTTTTCTTCAATCGTAATTTGTTAACAAATAATAGCTAATATAAAATGTCAGCTTACTGCCTAATTTGAAAATAGTACATTCCGCGTTAGCTAGCTTTGAGCGCTGTTAGCGGCATCAAAAGCGTTCATCTGTCAAGGAAGTTTCCCAGTTTTTTACATTACATGAAATCAGCACCACAGCCGCGTTGTGTGTAATTAAGCCATATCACAGAAAACAAAACATTTCCGCACTGCCTCACATCTAGGCGCTGAGTTGTATTTTCTACTTGACATCGTAAAATAAATGTACAAAAAACTTAAATAACTGGAAATAAACATGAATGTGAAAGGTAAACACTTTTTTACGTTTCATAAATATTTCTGTATGTAACGTAGTTTTAATATACTTATACAAACAGTGATTTTCTTTTCTTGTCGTTCTCTTCTTTGAAACTTACGTAATTTCCAGAATCAATAAGAAAAAGTGGACGCACAACTAATTTTTCAAGTAAGTGTATTTGACACAAGAAACCAATGGAATTATCATCAACACAGATCATTAGCTCATAAATACTCCGTATCCACGTACGCACTGCCGTTTCCTTCCAGCTATAGTATACAACTTCTAGCTTAGACCCCCAACAATGCCATCTCTGAAGAAGATGTTCCATCAAATCAGAGCCAAACATTGATGGCGGAAGCATCATGACATTTAGGCAACACGTACAGCTACGGAACGAGTACACATCAAGTGTACAACAGCTACTGCTAGGTTGACATCTTGTACAAAAACCTACATAATGTCAAAAAAAATCATGTTAAGAAAACAGACAATGTCACTTTCCACGATACGTAATAGTCCTGCACATCGCGATAATGGCACACTGATCATCAATTTGCTAGAACTGCCAGAAGCTACGGTTTAGGCCATATGAGGTATGAATGGCCTCCGCTACTGTTATACAGGGTGACTTCGAAGTTGAGTCATTTATTTTAACAGTGAGTAGATCTGATCAAAAGAAATGTTTTTTCCTTTAACATTTTTGTGGTAAAATTAAAGTAACAAAGTTATAGCTCTTTAGAAGTTTGAGTACCGCCCTATCTCAATAATAATAGTATGTGCTCGTGTTTGGCGACAACGGATATAATCCGCCTTATCGGTTCATCGCATCGGAAACAAAAAAGCGAAAGAATTTGAAACGCTTATCACGATGTTTTTACTACAATTTTATTCAGTTGTATTCAGTCAATGTGTCAGTCGGTAACGCGTGAGTGAATAGTGGTGTTTGTTGTGTGGCTTAAACGAAATACAAAATGGCACATGTTCACGAAAATGCTGAACTTGTGGACATGATTCTTATTTACGGGTCTTTACAAAATTACAAAATGCTGCCGCGGCATCACGGATTTATGCGGATCGGTTTCCCAATCGAGTGCAACCAACCCCTCGTGCCTTTGTTAATGTAGTACAAAGGGCTCGTGAATCAGGTGACTTAAGACCTCACAGGGGAGGTCATGCCGGTACTCCAAGACCGCACGATCTATACAGGTCCGCACTGAAATACTTGTCGGGAGTATACTTTACAAAACAAGGTAACATTTTTTTTAATGTTGTTTTATTTTTACACACATATTTTGGTTAATCTTACTTCTACAATCATTATCTGAAAATTAATTACTCAACTTCAAAGTATTAAGTCAAACACATCACACCGGCAGTACATACTTGACGTTTAAGCAGCACATACAGCTATTACAAGTGAATGGCGTAGTATAAATGCATTTTGCAGTTACGTAGATGGTTGCGGATGCCAGTGTCAGTCTACAAGCACCTCAAATGAAGTGAGCTATAAAAGTAAGAACAAATTAGTGGCACAAGCTTGAATGAGTTCATCAAGGGTAGTCGCAGGACCACAATGTTAGCAGCTTCTTTGAAAATTCCTACCATAAAAAAATTTTTAGCACTTCGATGTTTATATTCAATTATCGCGTTCGCATTGATCTTGACCTCAACTGTAATAATTATGTAAAAAAGTTATCTTGAATAACTATTATACAGACAATTATATAGATATCAAGTCACGTTTGTCGCTCTTATTCCGCCGAATCATCCGAAAAATGCTCAGCTTTGAGCGGGACCGTATATTTACTTTTAAAATGAAAGATGCGGCTTTAGGTTGACTGACCAGTTAAATACACAGGTACCGGTCTGTGATAGGTCATGATCTTGCATAATATTATCCATACATAGCTGGGCCATCATTATTAAAGTGTTGCCAAGACTTCAGGCAACGAAAACGCCGAGGTAAATCGTTTTTTAATGGAAGAGCTCACCTTTTTATTGAATGGAAGCAAACGACGTCAAGTGCAAAAGCTCGTATCTCAATCGGTTCAATTGTAATTTTATAAATTGGTCAATCAATCAAACTTGGTGTCCTTTTACTCAGCTTAGATTACCGTTTCTTGTTTTATAGGCGAATACGTATTAGTACGCAGGAAAGTTTTTGTTTTTGTCATTTGCATCAATCCTTAAGCTCTTCTTTAAAACTCACAATGGTCTACAACAGCCCAATACGTGGAATTGCCAATGTGTGTTAGCGAGACATGACGTTGAATATCATTCAGTTAATAGTTACTATAATAATAATATTAATAATAATAAGTCTTTATTAGGGCGAAGTTTAGCCATAGGCACTCAACCCTTTTAAAACAATAAACTTTACATATACAATGTATGTGGTGGTAACTTTAAGTGTACCAATTACACTAAAAGGTAAGTAATAGTAAGTTCAAAGTTAAAACATTTCAAAAGACAGTTGTTTTTCACACAAACTGGATAAAATAAGGAATATTCATAATAGAAGACACTATATCAATAAATGAGACACTAATAGGATAAAACATAGATGTAAACGATGAGAATGCCCCACAAAAGCGTATTAATTTCTGCCAGCATTTCCATGGCTCAATGTATTCATCTTAACTTCTAGTTTACATTTAGTAATTGACAATGACTTATAGAGATATCTGGCAGAGAGTTATATAACTTAACTATTCCGAAAGAAAGCAGTCCTGTGGTGTGGCATTGTTGAGGTGTTATTATAATATATATTATATTTCAGGAATGCATAAACCTGCGCACAATCAGTTTCTCCCTCAAAAATAGGGGCACAGATATATACTAAGTGACATATAAATCCGAACACCCAGTTTAAATGGTTTTATTTTAATAAAATTTTGTATAAGTACTTAATGAAGCATAATAAGTAAATGATAAAAATTTCAAAATGATTGCACTGCTTTAAAGCCCTTTGACCTTTAATGTGTGGATGCACCCTGATGTGCTACGCATTCTCCAACGCGCCTAGGCATGCTTCTGATAAGGTGGTCAATGTCCTCCTGTGGTATCTCATTCCAGGCAACCACCAACTCCTCTCGAAGTGCTTCTAGAGTCTGAGGAGGACGTTGCAAATTGAGCAATCTCCTACCCATCATACCCCACACGTGCTCAATTGGGGATAAGTCGGGAGATCTTGGTGGCCATGGTAACAATGTGACATCATTATGTTGAAAGAAGTCTATTGTGACTCTTGCAACATGTGGTCGGGCATTGTCTTGTTGGAAAGTTGGATCTGCCAGGGTGTCAAGATAGGGTAAAAGATGGGGTTCTAGAACTTCGTGGATATAACGCTGCGCGTTCATGTTACCTCTGATGAAGATTAAAGGTGACCTGGAACCATAAGCTATAGCACCCCTAACCATAACTCCAACAGTGTGATGAACATGCCTTTCAACAAAAAACTGTGGATTCCTTCTTTCACCACGTCGCCTTCTAACCCTGGCACGACCATCGTGTATGCCTAAACAAAATCGAGACTCGTCACTAAAGACAATACTGTTCCATTCCTGATCCCAGAGTGACCGTTGTCTGCACCACTCAAGGCGATTACGTCGGTGTTCTCGAGTTAAAGGGAGGACGCAGTGTAGCCGGTATGAAAACAAGCCAAAACTTCTCATTTGTCGGTAAACACTTCGCATGCCAATAGGTCTTCCGTGTTCTGCAAACCATTCATTTGCAATGGACCTGGTAGTGGAGAAACGGTCCCTTAAGGCCAATAATCTTAGGCGGCGATCTTCACGGTCTGTTGTTCTACGGCGGCGTCCAGTGCCCCTTGCTCTTTGCGTACGGCCTTCTCGAAGCCATGTCTGACAACACCTAACCACAGTGTCTACACTTCTTTGCACTCTAATTGCAAATGCCCGAAAAGAAAGTCCAGCTTCCCGAAGTCCCATTATACGGCCCCTATCAAACTCACTAAGTTGACGAAATCGTACAGGTCTCCGTACTCTAGGCATCGTAACCGATGGTAAAGGCTGTCAATAACCAAAATCCGCCAACGTTGATTGTTTACTGCGGCTGAAATATTCATTTTTAGAGCGTTAGTGAATTAAAAAAAAGCAGTATAAAAACCGGAATGTCCAACTGCTGAAAATTTTTTTACTTGTTATTTACAGTAAGATAAATACATTCACCAACTTTTATTAAAATAAAACCATTTAAACTGGGTGTTCGGATTTATATGTCACTTAGTATAGGTAAGTAGAAGCTTGTGATTATATGTGAGCATATTGAAAGCATCTAATTTGTCTGATATTCAGCCATCCTAGCACTGAGAAAACAGCACCGATATGGACGTACTTTCAGAGATTCTGAGAACCAACAGCAGGTTTAAAGTTATCTTATGGTTTCACAATCCAAGAAAGGAAAATCTACTAAGTGCAGTGCGAGCTTAGATATCACCAAAACTTGCACAGTATTCTCTTAACTTCATAATCAAGTAGCTGTTTATTTGCATACAACAATCCTAGAACTGCATATCAACTTTTGCTTAGGTTACTTACATAGTTAATAAACTTCAGGGTCTCATCAAAAAGTACGCCTAAATTTTTTGCATATTCCCCAATTTGTATGTCCTCTTCATTTAAAGATATTATCAAAGTGTCTTCCACTTTATGCCCTATTTTTTGGGTGACAAAAACTATCACAATTGATTTAGCAGGATTAAGCTGTAAATTATGTTGTCTAGCATAAATATCAATTGGTTTTAAATCTTCATTGAGCTCCTGTTGCACTTGATGCACATAATCGCAATCAAAATGGGTTGGAAATGTATACGAGAAACAGAAAATCCAGAAAATACTGAGGCTTGAAGGATTAGATTTTGAAAAGGCAATATTGCCGACCAATGCATTTGTAATACTATTGAATTTTAAAAGTGCAATAGTCTTAAATTATTTTAAAAACTGAGGCACCGCGACTATTGTGAGCAGTTTAAAGACGGCTAGTTCCGAGTTTCTGATATTACGGGCATTGTACACAGCGAGGATGTTTTGCGTCTAGAAGTACTTTTTAGCCTTAAACAAATAACTCAACATTTTTCCCAACATTTGTCGTTATTGAGCAGGTGTGTTCGTGCTAAATCAAGTCGTCGGTAACCTATACACCAGTCAGCCGAAACGAATGGCTCCTTAACCGGACGAAACTAGTCGAAAATTATGGCATTTCTTGTTAGTCAAGGTACAATAGTGTGTTCTGGAAGCATTAAGCTGTACACGATATCTCGGCGTCTAGCTACTATACTACACATCGGCTTGCCACTCTGAATGCCTGCGTGTGAAGAGCTGTCATGAGCAAAGTTATGGTTCCTATTGATCATACAGAAGAGGAGGCCATTGATATGTAACAGAACGAATTGTGTGATGTAAGGAGGCTACTCGTTGATCGCTGATGCCGGAAACTCTACAGCCTGTCGCTAATCAATCTGTGAGGCTGAAGATGTCCCAAAAGATCCCGACTGATGCACGCCTGATCGCCTTGCTAAACAAAAAAAGCAGAGCTTTAAGTGTCGGTCTTTTTGGTCGGGCTGAGTGTGAGCAAGCTTCCAATCCCAGGGGAAAACACCAAATCTATAAGACATTTGAAAGAGACGCAAAGAAACTTGAGCGGCGCTCTACTCCACGTATATTCAGTAGAGGAGCAGATTCAGTAAGCCTTGGTATATTCCTGTTCTACAGGGTGACTTCGAAGTTGAGTCATTTATTTTAAAAGTGAGTAGATCTGATCAAAAGAAATGTTTTTTTCCTTTAACATTTTTGTTGTAAAATTAAAGTAACAAAGTTATAGCCCTTTAGAAGTTTGAGTACCGCCCTGTCTCAATAATAATATTATGTGCTCGTGTTTGGCAACAACGGATATAGTCCGCCTTATCGGTTCATCGCATCGGAAACAAAAAAGCGAAAGAATTTGAAACGCTGATCACGATGTTTTTATTCAGTCTGTGTCAGTCGCTAACGCGTGAAGTGAATAGTGGTGTTTGTTGCGTGGCTCAAACGAAATAAAAAATGGCACATGTTTATGCGGATCGGTTTCCCAATCGAGTGCAACCAACCCCTCGTGCCTTTGTTAATGTAGTACAACGGGCTCGTAAATCAGGTGACTTAAGACCTCACAGGGGAGGGCATGCCGGTGCTCTAAGACCTCACGATCAAATACAGGTCCGCACTGAAATACTTGTCGGGAGGATACTTTATAAAACAAGGTAAACATTTTTTTTTATTTTTTTTTTATTTTTACACACATATTTTGGTTTATCTTCCTTCTACAATCATTATCTGAAAATTAATGACTCAACTTCAAAGTCACCCTGTATATTGTTGGCAAAGCAAGTCACTGATACTGTTTTGGCCTACCTGTACGTAAAAAAAACCAAAATCACTTAACGGTGTCATAAACAGCCGATATGCGTTGATTAATGTGTCTGCTATATTAAAATGGGCGTTTGTTTTGGCTTCTGCTCATTAGGCCAGTGCGGCTCCATAAATATGCAGGTTAAAAAATGGCTGATGGATACTGGTACCTGGAACAGTACGAAAGTGAAACATGCAGGGACATAGATATATGATTGGTAATAACTGATAAGGAATTCTATGGATACGCAGAATTTGAGGTGGGCTGCAACTTTAATCTTTTCGACTTTTCATTCGTATCTCCACAGTGACTCAGTTTCATTTACCAGGATCCTTAACATAGCTGTAGCGGTGCACAAACTTCTTAGCAGAGTTAAGCACAGGAGAAGTTCTCCTCTATGGGAAGACTACAAAAAGGCATTGCAGGAGTACAAAAAGAAGATTAGAAAGGCCTCCAGATAATCCTGGAGGTACTTCTGTCAGTCCATAAACAACATTTCTGCTACTGCGAGAATAGACAGGTTTCCTATGCAAAGACATTAAAGCAAGACTTGGATTCGTATTTCCGGCCATGTTACAGCAGGGACGGAGTTCGGTTGTTCCTCACCTGTTGAATGTGTTTCGAGCATGTGTGGCCACGGGCTTCACACCTAGAAGCTGGCGGCAGGCTAGTTGATAGATACTTAAGGCATGGCCCGCTGGAAAGGTGTGTCATTCATGCAAATCAGTTTACATATCAAGCTGGAAAATCGACTGATCTGGCCTTACACAATCTGGTCGGTAGGCTGGAGAAGATTCTAGATCAGCGAGAAGGTGCATTTAATTTCACCACAACCGACTCTATCAGACATGCCTTGGGTAGACACGGGGTTGGATCAATCCTAATATATTGGGTCCTATCTACTCTGGAGGGTCGGGTAGCAACAGCTATGCTGAATGACGTAAGCTGCAGCGTGAGCGTAGCTAGAGGCTGCCCTCAGGGCGGAGTTTTGGCACCCCTACTGTGGTGTATCGTGGTGAACGAACTCCTCGTGAGGCTCAGCAGTATGGGTGTCTACGTGCAAGCCCATGCTGATGACGTAAGCATAGTAGTTAGGGGGCGTTTTTGTAGAACAGTCTCGGAGATTATGCAGGGCGTTCTGCGCTCTGTGGAATCGTGGTGTAGGGAAATCGATCTTTCTGCTAATGCTGAAAAGACTGAGCTGATCCTATTCACTAGGAGAAGAAGGCTTGACGGGCTGGTCATGTTGACCTTCTTTGGGACTAGATTAATATTGTCCCAGTCAGTGAAATATCTGGAAATTATACTGGATTGCAAACTGAACTGGAGAGAGCATGTTGAATACAAGGTTAACAAGGCTCGCAATTCGATGTGGGCCTGTAGACGTGTTGTCGGTGTAAGGTGGGGGCTTAAACCCAAAGTGGTATACTGGCTCTACACGACGATAGTACGTCCATCTCTCTTGTAAGGCTCCCTGGTCTGGTGGCCTTGCATTAGAACTGAGACAACTAAGGCCAAACTCAATAAAATTCAGCGTTTGGCCTGTATTACTATTACAAGCGCAGTGCGAACAACGCCATTGAGTGCAATGGAAGCTCTGTTGGATCTCCCACCGTTGGATCTGCTGATTCGCGGTGAAGCGAGAGTAGTCGCTCATCGACTGTGGATTCAGGACAGCTGGGCTTTCTTGAATTCTGTCAAGGGGCATACTGCCAACTTAGTCGAATTGCAAAGGGAGGACCCCGTCCTTCTAGGCAGAGGTGATCGTATTACCCCTAAATATCGCTTCAACCGCAAGTTTGTTGTGATCCAACGAGGGAGGAGTGGGACGCCGGTAGCCGGGGACCCTCCGGAGTGAGCGGGCAGGTCTGGTACACGGACGGCTCGGTCACCGAAGAGGGCTCCTGTGCTGGGGTCTTTGGGTCTAGAACTAGGCTATCTCTGCCTCTCGGTGGATACACCACGATTTTCCAGGCGGAAATATTTGCGATTCCGGCTTGTGTATCTCACATTCTGGAGGAGGGTGGGCCTAGGAGAAGAATAACAATCTTATCCGACAGCCACGCTGCAATGAAAGCACTAAGTGCCTGGAAGATTACTTCGAGTCTTGTATTGCAATGCAGGGAGGATCTGGATTGCCTCACAGCGAGGCATCCGGTATCGTTAATATGGGTACGCTGGGATAAGGGGCAATGAGACGGCGGACACTCTGGCGAAGTCAGGATCAGCCAGCAAGCTCGTTGGTCTTGAGCCAGCTCTAGGAGTGACCGCGCATAAAGCTAGGAGGAAAATGGAGGCGTGGGTTGCAAGAAAACACTCTCAGAAATGGAGACGTATCTCCAGACATCTCTGCCAGGCACGCGAACTCATTGAAGGGCCCAGTGCTAAGAATGGACGCTTCTGCCTATCTCTGGATAGAGCCAACATAAGGTTGCTGATGGGAATGTTGTCTGGCCATAACACGTTAAGGCGTCACCTGCACGTGATGGTGGTGGTTGGGGATCCCTTGTGTGAATGCTGCGGGGTAGAGGAAGAGACCTCGGCGCACGTTTTGTGTCGCTGTGAAGCTATGAGCTACTATACTGGGGTCCATTACTTTGGACCCTCAGGACGTCAAGGAGCTTGGGCTCAAGGCGATTCTCAACTTCGCTAAAAGGGCGAGGCTTGTGATCTAAGGATTGTAGAGGTTCATAAGGGCCCGCTTAAGCGGCCTATGCACTGGCTCCTTATGGTGGCCAGAATGGCTCTAATTTCAAGATTAATGCATTCAACATAGCTGAGGTATCAGCGAGTATAAATATATTCATCGCCTGGATGATGTGTGTCAATGATAGTAGCATATTTTTTTATAGTGAAGCAGCCGCGTAGACAGAGGACTAAACACCGGAGTACCGCGGCTACCGTAGGAAGTTAAGGACAGTATTAATTCTATTTTTGGCAATGGTGTCTCCAATCCCAGCACATATTAGGCATATTTCCCCTTAAAACTTCTCCTCCAGTCGGGTGTCGATACATGCGACGTCGACCCCCGATGGGCAAGCGTCGTCTGTGGGCGTACGTCACAGTCGGCAATTGCTTCTACACTACTGTGGATTGGGTTGTACTGTGCATGGTGAAGACCAATATCGTCATTCCCGCGGGATTGCTCATCGCAACCATCATGTGCACCTGCAGCCGTTCCTCTCAGGAGGAGGAGGTAGGACATTTAATTTTTTGTTATACATATGTTCGTAGATAACGTTTTTCTTAGAAGGGTTAACGTGTGTCAAACATAATCCTTCACGAAATGATGGCAGCGTGGCATTAGAAGCACAGAGTCAACATTCTTGACGCCATTGTTATACTTTCAAAAGAGCATGCTTGCAAAATGGATTGATTTTAGTTTTCAGTTGAAGCAAGGCTTACTTTATCCGTTATTCTTCTTGGATCTATTACCTATTCATAGTAATTTAGAGGATCATCAATTTGCTAGGTAATTTCCAATATACTAGAATTTGATATTTAATATCGTACATAATTCAGGCTTTGAGTATAAAATGTCCTATTACAATATAATCTAGCTAATAACTGTTTCACATACAATACGGTACATAAACCACTGTATATGTCAATTGTTTCAACTACGATTAATACAGCTTTGTAGTTAACTGTATCCCATTCTGCTAGGGACTAAATTACCAAAATAAAAATATATTGTTTAACTGCCCCCAGCAAAACAAAAAAAAATGTTAGATTTAGGAACGTAACCGAGGTTTTGTAGTACAGAATATGTTTTAAACTCCATAAAAGATATCCCACAACGAAACATCTATAACCGCAGGTCGTAAGCACCAGAAACCAACGACTTTGAAATATTTATTTGGTATATTCTACCTATATGGAAGATCTGATGTTTCAATACGTTTTGTAGGTCAATATTGTACGTAGTTATGAAAAATGTCTGACATTCCGACTTCTGTCCCGTGCTTCCTCTATCATAGAGGGAAAAGCGGAAAATATTGACTTTCGAGAATGTTATCGTGAAATATGTTATACGTAATATTTTAAAAGGTAGTCGGGAACGAAACTCTGTCGCAAAAAATAACTCTGAATAAACCATCAAAGCAATGGAAAATGAGTTTAAATAACTAGATTTTTTTAGAAAAGGTTTAATTATGAACCGTCAACTTCTTGATTAAAAGTTAATGCGGATATAAAGTCGTACTATGATTAGTTTTTACATACAGGGGTTGAAACACTAATGTGAAGCTCTGTCGAATATTAAGACTTGCACAAAGTTTTGTCATCTACAAAATTACATATAGCTCATTTTATGCTAAATTTTTCACAATGCAACTGGTTCCAAAAGTGGTATCTGGCAAATACATTTATTTAGAATGCCAAACTCTGCAGATGAGCACAGAAGAATGACGGAAGTTTCCATTTTGAATTTTGATTTATACATTGTGTTTCAAATTCAAACCTCACCTATTGGGATTTTGGAAACTGTAAGAGATACAAAGTCGCTTAAATAGGATAAGGAAAGGATAGGAAAGTTGCGTATTCAGGTAATCAACAAAATGCCGCTTAGAAAGTATCGAATTTTAAGTTTTTTCCTGATTTTAATGGTAGTGGGATTTCAAAATAAATTGCACGTTAAGATTGAAACTTCTTCTCATCTACAAAACGCTATAATAAGGTATCAATATGACGTTTCGTCTCTTGTCAACCAGCATCAACGTTATTTTTTTCTTATGGACGCCACATTGGATTTTCATACACATAAATGGAGTTTTCAATTCTGATTCGAAAAAATGTATAATACGTCATACATTGACATTGCCAGATCTTAGTTATTCAAAGAAGCAGAATTTCCTAGGTAGGTCTTAAAGTTATCAGAAGTTTCGCATACCAGATTTATCCCAAAATCACTTTTATTTTTTCCCGATTAAAAGTTAATGTCGATATAATTTCGTACTATGATTAGTCTTAATATACAGGGGATCAAACATGAGATACTGTCGTGAGAAGCTATATCGAATGTTAAGGTTTTCACTAAGTTTTACCATCTACAAAATTGCTTATAGCTTATTTTGTGTTAAAATTTTCACAATTTCACTGGTTTCAAAAGACAGACAAGTCCCTAAGTGGTATCTTGCAAATACATTTATTTAGAATGACAAACTCAGATAAGCAAAAAAGAGAGAATGATGGTGTCCAGGAGACGGACTCTGTATACAAATGCTTTCTGAGTGCCATTATTGATAAATTGTATACATCAAAATTCGTTGCTTCATCAAGAATCAAAAATTTTGAAACAAATGAATATTTTACTACGCCCTGAAGTGATAAGACACGTAAAAAATTGTAAAAAACATCGTAATCGTATAGAAATTTTACAAAATATTAACGTCACTAAAAAACTGTTTGACTACGTTCAAAATTTATCACAAATTAATAAATCACTCAAGAACGATCTGAAGCATAATTGCCACTACATCGCATTTGCCAAATTCCGATGAGGTCGGTTCAGACATTTCCAAGATTAGGAAGGCAGAGAAACGAGCACAGACATGTCGCGAAAATTAACGATATATTTTCCTGCTGTAGGCAATAGGTTTTTTCAAACAATCAGTTTCTGAGGGTGCCGAAGAATTATGTGCTGTGCTCCATATGAGTTTAGTACGTAGCAAGACAATATCGATAACTTCAACTAGTTTGGATGACTTTATTTGACAGTTTCTCATGGAACCTCCTTGTAAGAACTACCTGCCACGTTTTCGACAATGTATAATTTGAAGAGTATTTTACAATCAATTCAAACCTGTGGTGCATATCCATCTTCAGCAACTGGTAAATCAAGAGCACGATGCATAATTTAAGATTTTATCAAAATTTAATCGTAAGCTTTCAACCGGCATACATTTGAAGCAAATCTTTCGTCCTCCGAATTGGGCAAAAAACGGCTCTTTTTCGGTTGCTCTTTTCGCTTTTCTTCCATCTAGTATAATATTCTCAGAGGATGTTGGTAATCATTTTAGGCCACATTCCTTTATTGACAGAGGCTTTAACTAGTTCTACTGATATTTTACCGGTCCACTGCCTCAGATTCCTCAGCCATGAGATGCGCTGTCTGGCCGGCCTTCTTTTTCTTTTTAATTTGCCCTGAATTACGACCTAATGAGCGTGATATTTATTATTCGTCATTATGTGTACTGATCAGTTTCCGATCTTGACTCAATGCTTTGCAAAACGTCTACATTGGTAACTCGATGCACCCATGAGGTATGGCAACATCTTACGATAGAAATACGTTTCGAGCGCTGATATTTTCTCAATATTCTCTACTCCGTAGAGGAAAGTCGAAATCATAACAGTTAAGCACTTTTCAGTCTTCATTCAAGCATACTTACGGCTTTTTCAATTCTGACGCAAATTTTCTCTAGAGTACTCCCAATCCTCGTTCCTGTTGTACCCCAAATACTCGTACGTGACATTCTCAAATCCGATATTCCGTTTTAGAGATGGTTGAGATTTTTGCTAATTATCACTGTGTGCGTTCTGTTACTGTTGAGATAAATATTGCATTCAATAACGGTCCATCTTCAGTACCTACAAAGGTTTCTCTAAACATACAGGGTGTCGGGAAAATAGATGCGGAGCCGGTGGGGGGAGATAGTACAAGCCAATCTGAGTCGACTTTACGATAGGACCTAATGTCCAAAAATTAGCCGTTTTCGAATTATACTAATTTTTATGATTTTATAAAATTAACGTCCTTTATACGTTAAGAAATTCATAAAACTTGAAAATTGGGTGTTTCATTTGATTTTTTTTTTGTTTTACAATAAAAATATTCTAAAATACGAAAACTGATACTCAAATGTACATGATTGACGTTATCTCAGGCAGTAGGCTTCAAAATAGTTTTTTGTTAAAAAAAATCTTCGTTCATCTCAAAAGCTTCAGTTTACTAGAAAAAGTCGCATACAAATTTTTCGTACAAAATAATTAGAAAACATCTACGTTTTATTACCTTTCAAATGAGGTATAAAAATCACAAATCGATTAAGAATTGGCAAAAATATGACTATTATAAGAGGAGGAAGGAAAAAGCAATAAAAATACTGCACTTACAAAATCATACCTTAATACAGGATAATTTGTTTGAAACTACATTTTTTATTTTTATAATACATTTTCAATACGGCGCCCTCCATTTATAACGCACACGCACGTGCTCTTCTTATGATGATTTTACTACCGCCGAATTCCTAAGAGAGGATTGAATTTCTTGTGCTGCATGTATTATCCTGTTTCTGAGGTCTTCTATTGTGGGTACAGGATTTTGATCAGAGTATACTAAAGTTTTCATGCGACCCCACACAAAAAAGTCCATAGGTGTGAGATCGGGACTGCGTGATGGCCATGGGATTGGTCCGCCTCTACCGATCCATCGATTTGGAAACTGCTCATTTAACCAATTTCTAACACTTAGGCCCGATTTCACCAACATTAATATTATGGACCAATGGGAAAATACCTTATCGAAATGCAATTTGACAGAAGCTGTCAAATGTCTCTGAATATCAGTGATTTCTATTAAGATATTGAATAAAATCGTGAAAATTCGACTGTATTATCAACAAGATAAATTTTTGATTCCAACATGATGCTTTTGTACAGAAAAAACAGGACAACTTTCATGTTATCCCCTCAGCGAATGGGAATGGGAGAAATAAGGTTGATTTTCTAGCTGTTAAATTTGGCAGCAGGTTTGAACGTTTGTTAGTTCATGGCAATCTCGAATTTTTCAAGCTCAATATACTGAGTGTTATCATACATACCTGTTGAATAGTGTGGATTTGTCTGTATTTTGCAAGAAAATAGAATATAAAATACATTCCATCCAATTCCTCATCTTCCTTTACTTCATAATAGTAACCATTTATTAATTTATAGGTTAATGAATTTCTTCAAAGCAATAAAAACATTATGTTCTATCCTAAATCACAGATACTATGTGTAAGACCGAGTCAGTCTACTTGCTTTTTGAAAAGATTTATTTTCGACTATCAAAATACAATTCTATTGATGTATATAGTATGAGCGCTAACAACAGACTAACTAACTGTGAATACAATAAAATAAGACTGGATAAAGCAAAGTGCTGATCCAGGGAAACTCGATCCTCTTCTTTAGTGGTAGGGGTAAATCTTCTGTACTATAACGCGTGTAGACTGATAACACTTCTTGAAGAATTTTGAAAAGTGTGAACACCATCATGTTCTGTTGTCAAATTGCAAATGAAGTATCTGAAAATTCTTACATACAGTGGACCTTCGTCATAGTTTACTATCCTGATTATGATCATCTTTGGCATCAAGAAAACTTGGATGCAGGAGAGCTACATCCAGAAAGTAATATACTTCCACCAATGCGCCGCTTCAACTTTAAAAAAGTATCATTTAATGACGTCAGAGATGCTATCAATTCTCTTAAAAGAAAGAACTCTAAATATATTTATGACATGAGCACACTTTTGATAAAAATGATAAAAAATCAAATCATAATGCCTCTAACCAAATTAATAAATATTTGCATTGAGTGTGGCATATTTCCGGACTGCTTAAAACGTGCAGTTGTGATACCGGTTTTCAAAAATGGCGATACTGAGGATATCGCAAGCTATCGCCCAATATCATTACTTCCTATTCTCAGCAAAAGAAACGAAAAATATGCTTCATTGACAGATTACTGCACGCGACACGACATGAGAGTTGTTTAATGTTGTTTTGGGAGCAACTTCAGGATCAAAGGTATTAACTAAGGTAGAGAGTATTTTAAACACAAAAACTGAGCTAATTTTATCAGAAGAGAACACTATATCTAGTGATGTGATTTCTAGTTCTTTGCATTAAGTTGCATTCAGTTCTAGGAACTGGTTCATGAACAAACTACATAATGCAAAAATACCACAAAAAACATATATACCGAAGGAGAGCAGATATTCCTGTTTGTCAGTCGTAAAAACGTTTCAATTCCTATCTTTTAACCGTTCCAATGCATTCCACTGATTGCAAATGTATCCTCCCATCACTAACATTGTGAGACACTAATTTCAAATGTCAATTGTTGTTTGGTCTATTTTCCAACGTTACTGTTCTGTGGTCACTTGCCACTTGTTGTTTTGAGCTTGTTGTGTTATTTCTAAAAAATGGATTTTCGGAATAAAAACAAGATCTTTCTTGTGCAGAATTACATATTGGACTGTCGTGTACAGTTAAATCTGCACTAACCCCGAAATACCTCTACGTGGTTATGTTGAGTGTACCATATACCATCACCGATCGTGTGACTGATACACTGAAATTAAAATAAAAAAACTGCAACTGCAATTAAATGTATGAATAAAATCTTGAACAGTTTCGGACCAGTGGTGTCAAAATGTCGTTGAGGAATTGGAGAGAAGTGTGTGAATGTGTTGAAACGCAACACCTAACAAAAATTTGAGGGAAAAGGCTTTTTCATGTAAGAGTTTGGAAGTGCAAGTTTGCAAAGTTAGGATAAACTATGAACACCCAGTAGGTGATGTTCAGTTAATATAATCACATATGGATTACAAAAGTTGCAATAAACATGGAGAAACCTTCAGCTAACCTGAAAAAAAATGGATTTTACTCAGCCATCAAGCATTTTTTTTTAAATTTTGGCTCACTTTTATATCATTTCATAATATTTAATACACTGAAAACATTTCAATGGCAAGCTGTCACTTCATATTTTACAATATTTTGTTTTAAATACTTTGATGCTATTTGCTGCCAAAAATTTGACGGACAGATCTTGAGGCTGATTGGGGACTGTTTAGTACTCGTACCCTATTGGTGCAGAATAACGGTTTGTCAAATACTGCAATCGGCCCTTAGTATGAAATGTGCTGGGCACCCGTCATGCTGAAAAATCATTCTGTGTCTTGTGTGTAGCGGCAGGTCTTCAAGTAATTCAAATAGAACATTTCTTAAGAAATTTTCGTAGGCTTCTCTATTTAAGTTGTCGGGTAGGAAATGTGGTTCTACCAAACAGTTATTTATAATGCCGATCCAGACATTCAGACAAAATCGCCCTTGAGATCCTTTTGGTCTCTTCGTATGAGGATTTCCCACTGCACGTTCACGCCAATAGTGAGCGTTATGGTAGTTTATTCTGCCGTCTTTATCAAATTTTGATTCGTCGGGCAATAGAATTTCTCTTAAATAATTGCTATCTTCAACATCAGCGTTTAAAATAAAACGACAAAATTGCATGCCCTCATGAGATCTCCTTCCTCTATGACGTGCACAGGTGTGTAGTGGTAAGGGTGAAATATGTTTTCATGAAAAACATACCACGTTTGCCTAAATACGCGGGCGTCAGGTAGGCGACGATTAGGAAACATTTCCCCATACTCACGACGAGCTTCTTCAGCATTGCCTCTGGAATCTCTATAGTAGAAAAGGATATCGGCATATCCTTCGAAACTGAACGGCCGCCTCCTTTGTTCATCAGCCATTGTTCATCGATAGGTAGATTAACGAACAATCAAGTCACACAGCAGCCAAGTCGTAAGGAATCACAGAAAACAGGGTACAGTCTAGGTCGTCAGGAAAAGAATCACACACGGAAGTCCAACAGGAGCCAAGTCGTTAGAAATATCAAAACAGCGCGCAAACAAACACATTCGGACGCAACAAATCGCAAGAGCAGATTGAAACGAGGGAGGGGGTGACCAGTCTTACTTATCACACTATTCCGGTGGCAAAGTCCGATGTTCGCGGCTCTACCTGTTTCTTACACTCATATCTTTGTCATTTCTAAACCGGTTTGTGACTTTGACACCTCATTTGAAACGTAGATATTTTATAATTGTTTTGTACGAAAAATTTGGAGGTGATTATTTCTAGTAAATTGCGTTTTTGAGATGAAGATTTTTTTTAACAAAAATTGAACTATTTTGAAGCTTACTGCATGAGATAACGTCAATAATGTACATTTGAGTATCAATTTTCGTATTTTAGGATATTTTTATTGTAAAACAAAAAAAAAATCAAATGCAACACCCAATTTTCAAGTTTTATGACTTGGTTAACGTATAAAGGACGTTAATTTTATAAAATCTTAAAAATTAGTATAATTCGAAAAGGGCTATATTTCGGACAGTAGTTCCTATAGTAAAATCGACTCAGCTTGGCTTGTACTATCTCCCCCCACCGGCTCCGCATCTATTTTCCCGTCACCCTGTATTACGCGGGAAGTACATATAAAGGGCGTGAATTTTTGCAGGGTAACCTGGCTTTGTCGTCTGTTAACTGTTGATGTATTTTTACTATGAGACATGACGTAGACCGTTACCTAGAACCGAGACATATGATCAGCATTTTGTAAGTCGAGTAGTCTAGCCAGTCAGGAACCCATAATAAACACGAGATCCTAGTGAGGCTATTGACACGAAAAACAAAGAAACCGCTGCTTTATCAAATTAGGAGAAACCTGTTCGTCTGTGAGGTTAGCATTTAAAACTGTCAGGTACTTTAGGAACTTGGCAAAATGTAACATTCACTCAGCTTGAGATATCACTGTTTCATTATTGATATGTGGGAGATGCGTATAAAATTACGCAAAAAATCGATTTAATCTCAACTTGTGTACTAGCTAGTCGCGAGTCCACGTCGCGAGCACTCGCAACTATGAAGGAATCGCAAAACGGTAGGGATAGAATTTACGGCTTAAGAAGCTATAAAAGACCTCCGCTAGCGCCAAACTATAATAGGACTTGAAACTCTTGATTTTTCGAAAACAAGAGTTTTAAGAGAACGCAGCGACCCTCTATCGATGCTCGGTTAACGACATCGATAGGACTGTGCGAGGTAAAGGGAACCAACCCGGCATTCCCAGATACTGAAACACATGAGGAGACGTTGTACCAGACCACAGGTCACGCACAACGCCCAACCGAGACCCTGATGAGTCGGGCGACGCGGAGGATAGGGTTTAGTGGGTATTAAATAGTCTCCTCAAGACAATCTGGAGTCCCACACACGCCGTAGCTCGGCCATGGTAAGGTGCCTAAATGCATTCCCCCCTCACAAAACTAACTATAATACCTTTTACCGTTAAAAACAAGCTGATGGGATAGTTCAAAGGAACTGTGATGTGAACTGTTTAAACTGTGCAGCAGTTACATCACTTCCATCTCCCGTTCTTTACTTTCATGTGTGAGTATTGTAAACACTTTATCTTTCCAATTTGTCTACTTGCTTCTCTTTTTCTTCTTATATTTTTTTTGTTTGTGTCTCGAGTTTATCATTGCTAGTTTCTATCACTTAGTGTAAGAGCAGCTTTTCTGCTCACATTCGCCTCACTGATGTGTATTGAGAAAGACATTGTTATTATTTCTGAAGCAGATGTTACATCAAATCAGAGCTAAGCCATTTAGCTCAAGTGTCAGACAAAACATACTCGTATAGCGTTACGACTTTAGGCAATAGCACAGCTAATAAGAGTGAATATGAAGCGAATGACAGCTAGTTTCAAGCTGAAATCCTGAAAGATAAACACAATATCATTAAAAATCGATATAATGTCGCTTTTTTACCGACATAATAGGGATGCCGCTATAAATTGTCCCAATCTAAAATATTATGTATCACTAGCAATTTAGCAATTAACAAAGCTTCTGCTTCTTGTGTTTGCAGGGCATCATCAATAAGGCAAAGTAATGAAAATAGTGTCTAAAAAAAGAATACTTTCAGAAAAAATTCAACTAAGTAGTGCAAATTATAAGCGTATGTCTCCCTAACGTCAGAAAGAATGCATGTTTTTCGAATGGGTACTATATCGAGTGGGCTGGTCCCGTGTCGGTGGGGAAGGGTGCGTTGGATAGTGGGAGAAGTGCCGTTTCAGTTTTTGAGATGGTTTGGAACGTTGAGCATCGTGTGTTCACTGTACGTCGGTACTTTCAAAATGGCGAGTCTGTCGTTTGAACGCAACGTGAGTTTCGCGTTCACTTTCGTGTTCCCCGTCGTGGGACAGTACCAGACCGTAACATTTTGAGATGGGTGGAAGCACTCAACACCACAGGTAACGTGATGAAGAAAAAACCACCAGGGCAAAACTGTACTGTTAGAATCCCCGAAAACGTAGACAGAGTGAGAGTTGACATGCTGCAAAGCCCGAATCGTTCCGTCCGTTTGCCTGCCAGTTCCCTAGGGATCCACGCGTCCTCTGTAAGTCGTATCTTGAAGAAGGATTTAGTGTTCCATCTTTACAAAATCCAAGTTTGTCAACAACTGTTGCCAGGGGATTATGCACAACGTGTTAATTTTGCACAGCTCATGATTGAACAGTTGGATAACAATGACATGACGTTGTTTATGAGTGATGAAGCACATTTTCATTTACATGGATACGTCAATAAACAAAATTGTCGATATTGGTCTCCAGTGAACCCCCCACAGTTGCATGAGTACCCCCTGCATACCCCGAAGTAAACCCAAATTCCTGCACGGATGCCGGCCAACGCAATGGGCTCATTTCGGGAGAGGCGTGATTCCTGCATTTCGGCTCAAGGGTGCCATATGGCCGACATTTTGATATAATAAAATATTTTTTCCCATACTTATTTTGACTGTACATTTAAAAAACATGCGTCCTTTCTGACGGATATAATACAATACAACACTTTGTTGGTGTGATTGTACATACAGTGCTTGCACACGTCACTCTGTAACAAAATTTTATCTCATACATAGATAATCGAATTTTAATAGAAGTAGTCGAATGCAGATGACATATATGTATATATAAGGATTATGTAAATCGCCACAATTTGAATGTAGGTATAAAAGCTACAGTAAAATAAAAGAATTTAAAAAGCAATAACAGAGAAAGTACTTAAGTATAAATTTTAAATCAAAGAGCTCTCGGTATGAATAAAAAGAATTTACATCAAGGATACTTCTTATTGTCTGTTTAAAGGGATTTCAATACAAAATCTGATTTGCAATGGTAATTGAATGTAGTATATAAAGTTGCGGCGAAATTCAAGCTTTTCCGACTTTTTGATAATCTCACAAAAGGAATATATAAGTTCCTAGCACTCCTTGCATTTTCGTCAGTAAGCGAAATATGTTCACGGCAATGTAAATACTGCTTAACGTACACCAGTGCTTCATAAATATATATTGAAGGCAATGTCAGTATCCGCGATTCTTTGAATGTTTGTTTGAAATCCTCAGTGAATACAATATCCAAATGCCCGCCTCTGTAAAGAGAATGGTCGATGCCAGTCTGCATCCTGACCCCAAACTAAAATACCATAGGATATCAAAAAGTGGCATAGGGCAAAATAAACTGACTTCAACGTATCACTATTCAATCATATGATACATAGGCTTCTAAGTAAATAAATGTTCTTGCTTAGCTTTTTTGCTGTTTCATCAATGTTCAAGTCGAATTTCATCTTCTTGTCTACGTGTATACCCAGAAATTTTGTATGTTCTGTATATTGTGATCCTAGATCTTTCAATGAAAATATTATATTTACTGTCTTGTTTTTATTCAGGGTTAGCTCCTTTGCATCAAATCACTTGTGGCAATCGACTGCGTGATCACAGCCTCCCCAGGAAGCTCAGATCTAAGAGAGATTGTACGTTAATAAATATAGTACATATTTTTCATTTTTGTGGTTCGGCTAATCATAAATGTATATCAGAAATAAAATCAGCCCAAGAACTGAACCCTGAAGTAAACTGTGTTTGATATATACTAAGTGACATATAAATCCGAACACCCAGTTTAAATGGTTTTATTTTAATAAAAGTTGGTGAATGTATTTATCTTACTGTAAATAACAAGTGAAAAATTGTTCAGCCTCATCAGTTGGACATTCCGGTTTTTATACTGCTTTTTTTTAATTCACTAACGCTCTAAAAATGAATATTTCAGCCGCAGTAAAGAATCAACGTTGGTGGATTTTTGTTCTTGACATCCTTTACGATCGGTTACGATGCCTAGAGTACGGAGACCTGTACGATTTCGTCAACTTAGTGAGTTTGATAGGGGCCGTATAGTGGGACTTCGGGAAGCTGGACTTTCTTTTCGGGCAATTGCAGTTAGAGTGCAAAGAAGTGTAGACACTGTGGTTAGGTGTTGTCAGGCATAGCTTCGAGAAGGCCGTACGCAAAGAGCAAGGGGCACTGGACGCCGCCGTAGAACAACAGACCGTGAAGATCGCCGCCTAAGATTATTGGCCTTAAGGAACCGTTTCTCCACTACCAGGTCCATTGCAAATGAATGGTTTGCAGAACACGGAAGACCTATTGGCATGCGAAGTGTTTACCGACGAATGAGAAGTTTTGGCTTGTTTTCATACCGGCCACACTGGGTCCTCCCTTTAACTCGAGAACACCGACATAATCGCCTTGAGTGGTGCAGACAACGGTCACTCTGGGTTCAGGAATGGAACAGTATTGTCTTTAGTGACGAGTCTCGATTTTGTTTAGGCATGCACGATGGTCGTGCCAGGGCTAGAAGGCGACGTGGTGAAAGGAGGAATCCACAGTTTTTTGTTGAAAGACATGTTCATCACACTGTTGGAGTTATTGTTTGGGGTGCTAAAGCTTATGGTTCCAGGTCACCTTTAATCTTCATCAGAGGTAACATGAACGCGCAGCGTTATATCCACGAAGTTCTAGAACCCCATCTTTTACCCTATCTTGACACCCTGGCAGATCCAACTTTCCAACAAGATAATGCCCGACTACATGTTGCAAGAGTCACAATAGACTTCTTTCAACATAATGATGTCACATTGTTACCATGGCCACCAAGATCTCCCGACTTATCCCCAATTGAGCACTTGTATGATATGATGGGTAGGAGATTGCTCAATTTGCAACGTCCTCCTCAGACTCTAGAAGCACTTCGAGAGGAGTTGGTGGTTGCCTGGAATGAGATACCACAGGAGGACATTGACCACCTGAGCAGAAGCATGCCTAGGCGCGTTGGAGAATGCGTAGCACATCAGGGTGCATCCACACATTATTAAAGGTCAAAGGGCTTTAAAGCAGTGCAATCATTTTGAAATTTTTATCATTTACTTATTATGCTTCATTAAGTACTTATACAAAATTTTATTAAAATAAAACCATTTAAACTGGGTGTTCGGATTTATATGTCACTTAGTATATCTTTCATCTGATGTCCTATTCCCAAGTTTTACTAATTGTTCTCTATTGTTTCAATTCAAATCGATTAGGTTGCAAGAAGCTGTTTCGAAGTTACATTCTCTCAATATTGGCGTGATCCGGCATGATGCCATATATTGTAGATATTTTATATCAATGCTGCTTAACTTGACTTTTTGGTTTTATAGGTATCTGAGATATCGAGTCGATATATTACCTACTTTTTCGCCTATGGTACACGTTGGATACCATACCCTAGGGCATATAGCAGTTGCGGTGTGCCGGTAATTAAGCTCACGCGGCTGCTTCGGTATATAAAAAAATGTATACGAGAATTTATGCTGAGACCGAAAACGCACACTGAGAGAACAAATATCCCACAACGCGTTGCGGTCAGTGTGAAACATCCACATTGCAGAATGTGTGTTATGGCTTTTATGGAAACGCCTGCGGCAGTCAAAGAAATATCTCATATCAAAATTCTTATCGTCGCTATCATATTACTCATGACCACAATGTGGCAACAAAGAAAAGTCATGATGGATAATTAACGTGTAAATATATTCTTCTTGCCAGAGCGGGACATCTGCGGAATTATATAATAAAAAAAAGTATTTAGTGTTTAACAAGTTTTTTATTATAGAAGTCAGAATAACACAAAAAAGCACTAGACACAAAAACGGGACTATATCGGCCTCGCTGGCGACACGGGGACCGACCGCCCGAAAGCGGGACTGTCCCGAACCAAGGCACGTTATGCATAAAGGTTGATTCTCACTATACATTCCGTTTCCATTCCGTAACCGTTCCGTAAATTATTGAAATTAAATATTCGCCTTCGGTTAAAGCAGGCTATTGCGTGTGTATGCACATTATCCGTAAGGTATACTGTGTATACAATCACATTGTACGGAACGTTTACGAAACTGATATGGAATGGAAACGGAATGTATAGTGAGAATCAATCTTATAACGGAACCATATTAAATTACAACGCACAGTGATTTGCGATAAGGGTCCTACTAGATTCAAAACTTTTTGGTAGATATCCATAGAAAATATTTTTTATTCTATAACAGGTACTAGACAGATAATATACTTAATGCTCTACTGTTAAAAATTGAAAACCGCAGTAAGTCGTATTCATCATAATCAGATATAAAGAGACTGTGATATTGAAATAAAGGAACGTCGGTCATTTATTGGAAATATTACATACTTAAAAAATCAAATTATTGAACACATTAAACATTATTGAACAAATTATTCACTGGTAAGCTACTTATAATTTACTAGATATAATTAGGAGCTTTAAGTTTTTCATGACAATTTAAAATTCTTCCATGTAATAACAATATATTCATTCAATCATACAGTCCTACCAAAAATAAACGTTTATTAGTCGCCGGTAAACACTAACAATGTACTTAAATGAATTACTTGCATCATAAATCACACAAGAGTATTTGCGGCTATTTATTTTACAGGAACTATTATTCTGGCGTTTTGAGTTGCATTTCATATTGTCTGATCGACACTTGCTTTTTCATCAATAAAGTATCTTTTGCAGTGTCCAGGTATACAGCCTTGCTGACTACCAGTTGATAACGTAGACGCTGAGCGGAATGTTAACGAAGTTGAAGATACATCACAAATGCTAACAAAGCTGGTTTCAGAAGGTGTAAACTCATAACGTGCATAAAATCTGTCGAATATAACTTTCTTGTTTCATAATCGAGGTACAACTAGAGGTGAATGCTAATAACAACACACAAAGCATTCCTGGAAGCAACGTTAAAATGAATTTCAACACTGGAATATTTTGAATTTTGTTTCAAATTCGAACCTCACCAATGAGACCTCGGAAAATGTAAGAGATACACAGTCGTTTAAATGCGGACAAAGTTGCGTATTTAGGTAATCAGCAAAAGGCAGCTTAGACGTTTTCGAAATTTCATTTTTTCCTTTCTTTATTTGTAGTGGGATTTCAAAATAAATTGCACGGTAACTTTGGCATCCATTCTGCTCTGCAAGAAGGCATCATTACAATGTCAATATGACGTTTCGTCTCTTGTCCACCAGCATCAACTTTAATTCTTCTTATGGACGCCACATCGGATTTTCATACAGATGAATAAAGTGTTTAATTCTGATTCCAAAAATGTATAATACGTCATACATTGACATTGCATGACCTTAGTTGTCTCAAAAAAGCAGAATTTTCTAGATAGGCCTTGAAATCATCAGATAGTCATTAGTTCCGCATACCAGATTTATTCCAAAATCACTTTTATTGTTCCCGACTGTATTCGAGTTTGGATGTCCAAATAAATTGCATGTTGTCATTGTTACTTATTCTCCTCTACAAGATAGTGAGGTCAAATGTTGTTTTGTCATTAGTGTTACATTTTCTTAGTTGGCTATGAATTTGTTGTTGGATGAAAATTATAAGGAAATAAAAAGGTATGGTGAAACCTGAACGCAAAATGAAAATATGTTTATGGTCATAAAAATAATCATAAATAAGCAGAGGCAAATCATAGCAGATGTTCAAAATGTTGTCCGTTATTTTGTAGGCAAAGCCCGACTTTTTCTATACATTGTTCTCGGCTCGATTTGTTCTTCTTTTTCTCAGTCTTTCAAACTCTGTTGCTATGTTCAATTTGGGATCTGGTCTGGTATTCAAAACAAATTAAATTATGATTTTAAGATTTACCTAGGAACTTCTGGTTTTCTGGAATAACTCATGTTTGGCAATGATAAATAAACTCTATAAGAGATAAAACGTCATATTGAAATTCTAATTATCCTACCTTGTAAAGCAGAAAAAGTGGCAGTATTGTTGTGCAATTTATTTTGAAATCCCAACACAAATAAAGTCAGAAAAAATCGACACGATTCTGAGAAATTTCAGTTTTTTCGTCTCTCTCCGGAAGTATCCGAGATCAAAATGGTGAGGGTCGAATTTGGAACACCCTTTATAGTGGAACAATTTTGTTTGACTATTTTGTAGTCCTGATTTCGCTCATTCTCGTTCAGCATCTATGCTGATTTTCCTTAAACAGCTCTTACAGGTTGTATTGCTTTCTCTTTGGGTAACGTGTACATATTTATGACAGCTAAGCGCTTGAGGGCTTCTAACGTCTCATTTGTATAAACATCATATACGCTTTCAGGTTTTCTTAAATGATTATTAGCATTGGTCGATTCCTGCTTTTTTCATCATTGTTCATGTCCCCTTGATTAGTAATATCTTCCACGTTTGAATTATGTAACTTTTCAGCTCTGTTCAACTCGTCAATTTCTATATAATTATTGATTTCATAAACGCCGTTTTTAATGGGAATTAGAACCAATTCTTGTGAATCTTCTTCAGATTCTGTAAAAGAGTACACGATTCTTTAGTTGGTCCTTAACTAACGCTGATATACGTTCGTTCTCAGAAAGCAAGAAATTAATAAATAGCTTCACTGATGTTTGCTTAGTATTCGAGCTGACAAGTTAGAACCTGTCCCTCGCGATATGGCTACACCAACTGGTGCTGAGAACGGTTCATGTATTTTCTGCGGTGTCACAATGCGCTGTGGTCGTAAAACATGACAGCTGTAATACGAATTTCGCTATGTGGTCTTTCTATAATTGAATCGTGATCGTGAGTGTTTTCATAAGGGGTAATAACATGAGTTTCGCGATGTGAACGTCTTACAGTGACTGCAACCCGTTGTGAGCCGTTTTTTTGCTCAATCTATTTTTTCGGTCTTTGAACATGTAATGGTATAATGGTATAATAAGACCGCATCTGTTTGTTATTGATATCACCGGTAACCTGATTTATCAACATATAACATCTCAAAAACGAACCTCAGTATATATTTTACACTATTGATATACCAAATGATTTGGAAATGGGCACCTCAGGTTTAACCGACGGCGACGTGAGGTCGATTTATAAACAGACCGCCGGCGTAGCGTTACTGGAATGCTGCCGCAATTTATAAACTCGCTAACGTTTCGGAAACTGCCGCATAATCTAACTCAGAATTTTTCGCATATTTGAAGACCAAGCTTGTTTGCAAATCATTCTCGTTAACAGTGGAAAAGAGGTGAAAAGTGACGTTATTTCGATTTTCTTTGACATTATACTGTTTTTTTTGACATTATGCAGGTTTTCCTACAAAATGATAACTTAGCACTTAGTTGTACGTGTTGCCTAAACGTCATGAGGCTTGTTATCAATCTTTGGCTCTGATTTGGTGTAAAATCTGCTTCTGAGATGACATTACTGTATGTTGTATGTGTTGATGATAATTACAATGGGTTCTTGTCTCAAAAATACTTAATTGAGATTCAAAGCTAGAAACTAGTTGCGCAGCCACTTTTTCTTATCCATTCTGAAAATTACATATACAAATTTGCTAAATTTCAAAAGTGAGAGAGATAAGAAATAATTATATTCACTGTACACTGTAGAATTACAAGCCATATACATGCTAACAGTAATTACACACAACACAGGCGCGGTGATGATTTCCTGTAATTCTACTTTTCGTAATTTATAACTTTGAACATAACCTCTCTTCAGAAAGCACAACATAAAAATAACCCGTCGGGCACAGATAATAGATATACTTCATTGGCAGCATATTCAGTAATGATTTTCTCAAACAGCAAATATCACTGATTTTATACACAAGCAGACTAATACACATAATCATCCAGACGCGATCTTGTATACAAGCAACTTTCTTCTCAGAAATAAAGGTACAGACAAGGACAACTCGGCCTCACAAAACATATACAACCAATAATGCGTGTAGTTTAGTTGAATGATTCATTAATAGATGGACGTTCACAACGATCCTAGTGAGCAAACATGGAATGACTGTTTGCGCCCTAAAAGCTCTCTAGTTTGCAAGATGATATCTTATAGGTTTTTTTGACGCGTTATAGGTTCTTACATGATTCCCGTTAACAGACGATGAAAGCTGCTGCCTAACCTTACTTCTCTGTCAATGTCAAACTGAGCCAAAAACACGCGGAAAAACCAGGTGATCTTTGGCAACGAAGACAGAAAGTTAAAACTTCGTCTAGTCTAGCATCAGCATTGCGGTCGAACGTTGCGGAATTCCTGTTTATAAACAGTTTAACAACAAGCTCATGCAACATGCATGCATGCGTTACGGCAACGGCACGGCATGTGGGACCGAACGACCTAACCATTAAAAAAACAATACCCCTAACTGATTTTTGTATTTACTAGGGGATATGATTGGAAACCATAATTTGAAAACTATGAAGAAAAAAGAATAGTGAAATTGTGACACCTTTTGTGGAAGCAAAAAGTCCGAAAATAGATACGCAGCATAACAAAACAATGCTTCGTTTTCAATTCTGGACGATTAAGGATCTCTAATATTCTGAGAAGAATGACAGATGCCGAGGGATGCTCCCAAATCCATTTAAAACTTTTTTATTAGGTCTGCGACTTCGCATTCCTGTTCCAAGGAATCCGTTATTGCAGTGATGTAGGGTTCAAAAATATACAACGTATTAAACTTTTATTTGCGCTCCTCAACTTGATGTTTGTTTGTGTTAATGCGTTGTGGAAAACGCTTAATGAAATTTCACACTTACACTTATTAGAAGCATGCTTTGTTATTTGTGAAAACTAAAAATAAGTAGGAGGTAATGTATCCGACTTTTTACGATATTTACGCAGCTCATTTATTGTCAATGCCATTTTGTTGTTTGCTTTTCGAAATCACGAAAATCGGAGCTAAAAATATAATTTGTGTGTACGGAAAACCACCAAAAATAAACAGTGAATGAATTTTCAAGTTCACAACACACACCGTAAATGAACCTCAAGTATAATTTATTATAGGCCAGGAAATACCTTCAATCGATTAGAATATCTAAAATATATTCCCATTTGCTTGAATTTTTGCGCATCCTTTCAACCGAAAAATAAATCTAGCGGTTAGGAAATAAACAAAAAAATGTTATACACCTAGATTCTCCACGTTCATGAACAGTTTTGAGTCATAGAGTAAATGGGGAACTTAATCTAGTGGCTATGATGTCGAGCCACGGCCACGTCGTAATCGTTTTACGAACGCCGTCCATAACAACCGCGCTTATAGCGCATCGAGAACACCGCGTATATGGCTTGCGCTTTTGACACGAATAACGAAGAGCATTTTTTGATTTTCTACGGACCCATGTTACCTCGCTGACCACGTGTTGTTAGAATTACTCTTATGAGGAGGATGATTGGATGACGAATATGTTGACACAGTGACTCTACATCACGTCTTGGCCTGTTCCATTAATCGAAGAAAGAAACTAAGTCCAAAAGGTATTCACGCATACTTTACGTGATCGGACTCCAGAACGCCAAGAATGTTACAGGGCCAGCGAGGCTGCATGCACCGCCGTGTTTGGCGTTGGTCCTGTATACATGGTATTCCTTAATGATATGTGAATATTTAAGGGTGTGAATCTACATGAAACATTAATGTTACTTTGCTTTATAAACTAAGGTCCAAAAATGTCTCCTTACAAAAACTTGGGGTGTTGAAGTTTTAGGAAAAAAAAATGGAAAATAATTAATATTTTCAGAACCGCTTCAGATATTTCACTGATGTTTAGTACGTAGTGAAAGTTAATAAAGTTGCATATTTTTCAATGCAAAAACAATTTTTAGCTTTAACAGTGGCATTCGGGTATTGATTTCGATATTTTTTAAGAAAAAATGGTACGCCAATGGTTTTTTGCCAAGTAGAAATTATTTTTGAATCATTCGTGCAATTTAAAACAAATGATCTCTGGTGAGTTGCTTTCCTTCGATGCGCAATTTTTGAGTAAAAAAATAAAAACCGTTCTATTGTCTAACTTGCAAAATTATTATTAATTTAATTTGAAAAATTATTCACATTAGGGGTAATGAACAATAACAACCGAAAACATAAACATAACATTGAAACCAACAAAATGATTACAAAAATTGTTGAAAATTCACTTAGTATGCATGCTTCCGCCCTCCTTCTGATGGAATTGCGCACTGGTTGAAATATCCCTGGAGTGTTTTTTATTCTGTCACAAGATGCAACTATTCTTTCTCTTAATTCCTCTACAGTGTTAATGGGACTTGTGTTCACTAGTGTCTTCAGATAGCCACACAAAAAGAAATCTAAACTGTTGAGGTCTGGGGTCATTGGTGACCATTCTTGGGGCCCAGCGCGACCAATCCAACGATTTCGATAAACACTTTGTAAATAATTACGAACCGCTACACTGAAATGAGCTGGTGCACCATCATGCATGCACCACAAATTGTTTCTTATTAGTAATGGAACAACATCAAGCAGCAAAGGCAACTGTTGTTCAAGAAAATTGAGGTAAGTCTGTCTGTCAAGCCGTCCTAGCAAGAAGAATGGGCCAATAAAGTGGTTTCCAATAATTCCTGCTCATGTGTTAACCGAAAATTGGTATTGGAAATGGGTTTCGGTTAGATCATAGGGATTTTCTTCTGCCCACAAATGATTATTGTGGAAATTCTGAATGACATTTCGAGAAAAATTAGTGTGAACAGAATCATTGATTCAAATTGCGGATCTTGTGTAATTTTTTGAAGATACCACTAACACGCCTTGGAAAATCAATGGTAATGCCTGTATTCTTAAAATATGGTAAGGATATAACAAAAGATCCACTAAAATTCTCCAAACAAGTTAATGGCAAATACTTGTGTCTAGCGATCTTCCTCGTACTCGTTTCAGGATGTTCTTCGACTTAGTGTAGCACTGCTTCCTCAATTTCAGGTGTTCTCACACTTACGGGTCTACCTTCAGATGTTTCTTTTCAGACAGAGCCAGTTTCAACAAGGTGACGACGAATATTAGAAAAGGTGATAAATCCGTCTGGCTTGCTCACCATTACCGTCGGCAAGGCCATATACGTAATGCATTTCCGCCATTTCCATTTGAATAATTTACCATTATTAACAAGATTCTAAAAACTAAATAATGAAAAAGATGTCACAGCGAACAGATTTGAATAACAGAAACTTTTCAGATGTCAAAAGCCAGTGACATATTCCAAAGCAACTACATCTACATTAATTTTCTCGGAAAATAGAACGATTTTTATTTTTTTACTCAAAAATGGCGCATCGAAGGAAAACATTTCAAGAGAGATCGTTTGTTTTAAATTGAACGGGGAATTCAAAAATAATTTTTATTTGGCAAAAAACCATTGCCTAATAACAGTTATGCGTTCCTTGGGATACATCAACGCGCTTATCACGTACTAAACAGGCGATGGTTATTGTCTTGGTTTAATGTCTTTCTTGGATAAATAGGCTTTAGTCACGCTACGCGTATCCTATGGCACATTTGATTCAATGATGCAAAGACTGTAAAATCCCGATGCTCTTTAAGCGTATTTTCTGAGACTACAGGCATATAGCTCTGATTTTTGTTATAAGGAGAGAGGTGGATAAATCGGGAGCTTAGTACCTAGAACGTCACGGCTTGATTAGTGACAGGCACCAGCGATCCACAGAAAAGCGTCACGCAAGTGTGGAGCAAAGTAATCCAGTTTTGTGGTAAGGCTCACGTCGTTGCTCTTGATATCACGAAAGCGTTCGATCAGCTGTGGCATGCTGCCCTCTTATGCAAATTTTCATGCTATGGCCTCCGCCTGCTTCCAAAACACAGTACTATACCTTGACGGGCAAGAGGGATCCTATCGCTCATCCGGTTTCGACAGGGGGCCCAGTTCTACCAAAGAGCCGTCCAATTCGGCTGGTCGAAGTCCAGTTCACCGAGGACCTGATCTGACAAGAACCTATATCGCCAATAGCGGCAGCTACTTTTCTCCACATGACCACTGTACTTGTCCCTAGGATATCAATATTGTGGAGTAATCTACATGAGAAGGATGTTCCAAGTTAGCAGCCGCCTTGTACTGCCATTTAGGTTTCTGCCCGCGCGGCTGTTCGATGTAAAAAAAGATGTAATCAAATCTAAGCAACAGAAAACATTATGTTGAAGTAGTGACTGCACAGTCTGACCAGCACCCATATCATACAGGGGTTCCACAGGGTTCCATACTTGGTCCCCTCCTATACGTAATATATGTAAATGACTTTCCCGCGAAATCCTCGGTAATGTATGCTGATGATACCTCATTACTTATTAATGGAAAAAACCTGGAGTCAGTGATAAGAAATGCCAACACAAGCTTAGCTAGTGCAGAGCAATGATTCATTAATAACGGCCTGGTCTTAAACCACAAAAAGACAGTGTTCCTGAGATTTAACTACTCCAATATACACATGGATCGTAGTCTCCTTATAAAATCAAGCGGTAGATCCATGGAACAAGCAGAAAAATTTTTAGGAATACACATATCGCAAAACTGCAAATGGCATACGTATATAGAGAAAGACAGTCAAAAGGTGCTATTGCATGTACCAGCTGAGTTTTTATCGTTGATAAGTGGATATTGTTAATGTTTTACCATGCACATATCCATTCTACTCTGACTTATGGAATAGAAGCGTGGGGAGCATCCTCCAAGTTACAAAGGCTTCTTATATTACAAAAAAGAGCTGTTAGAACTATTGCAAAGGTGGGAAGGTACCTTAGTTGCAGAGAACTATTCATAGCTTTGAAGATATTAACGCTGTCTTCAGTATATATATTAATTTACGTCAAAACTCACCTGGACAAAATTTTAGTTCTATAAATTCTGGAATTTATAATACCAGAAACAGAGAAGTATTGGAGGTGCCGGCACATAGGTTGTCTAGAACGGAGGAGAGTGCCAAATACATGGGAATAAAACTCTTCAACAAACTACCCATTGATTGTAAATCACTACCGCTGATATTAATTAAAAAATAATCAGGCAAATTTTACTTGATAAAGCTTTCTACTCTATAGAGGAGTTTTTAATGAGTGATAGTCTTTTTTAATTGCTTTAATGTATTGTTCAATTTTAATTTGTTAATTTGTTATTTTAATTCGTTTTCATGTTTATACTGTTCGTGTTTTTATTTGATGTTTTGAATGTTATTTATGTATGTAGGCAATTCTGTTTATACTAATAATCAATTGCCTTATCCTATATCACTTTGTGATCCACAGGATGAATAAGTTACTATTATTATTATTAAATTCTTGCAGTACCGACCCTGAAAGAATCGTTCCATCATTTTCCGATTTAGCCGACTATTCCGAATTGTGTCCAAACATACCGAACTAACAAATGATTGTATTTCAGCATGTTTACCACCAGCAAAGCGTAATTAAATACTTAGGATATTAACTGGCAGCGCCATACGGAACTAATCGAATCAAATAATGTACAGGGTCTGTCCGGAAAGTAATAGGACTCATTTTCTTCCGCCACGACTGCGAGCACCGACTGGATACGGTAGAGGGCGTTCCTAGCTAACGAATGAGCGGCTGGTCAGTTGTCTCCGAGCACTTGGAGAGTCAGGACAGGCATTTTGGCGCGGCGTGTTTCTGTGAGTGGTGCAAGCCGAAAATGCAGCGTTCGTTAGAGCAGAGGTACGCGATTAAATTCTGTGTGAAACTCGGTAAATCTGCGACAGAGACGTTTGATATGATCAAGCAGGCTTACCCAGGTGTTGCTTTAGCAAGAAGTGGTGTGTTTCCGTGGCACCAGGACTTTTTGGAGGGCCGGGAAGAGGTCGCTGATGAAGACCGTGCTGGAAGACCTTCGACTTCGACAAACACCGATAATGTGAGACGCGTGTGCGCAAAGTTTTGAACTCAGACCGTCGACTAAGTATTCGTTTAACTGCCCAGATGTTAAATTTACCAAAATCTGTGGTTCATGACATTGTGGCACAGCATTTGGACATGCGCAAGGTGTGCGCGAAGATGGTCCAAAAAGTGCTCACTGACGACCAGAAATTGCGGCGAGTGGAAGTGTGCCAAGAAAATTTGAACATGTGTGAAAGTGACCCCCAATTTTTGAATAACGTAATTACAGGTGACGAGTCGTGGATCTTTGAGTATGATCCCGAGACAAAGAGGCAATCTTCCGAATGGCACACGACGGCGTCTCCTCGCCCAAAAAAGGGAAGAATGAGCAAATCCACAGTGAAAACAAAGCTCATTTTCTTTTTTGATATCAAAGGCATCGTCCACCATGAATTTGTTCCTCCTGGACAAACCGTCAACACCAAGTTTTACGTGGAAGTGCTCAGGAGACTCAAACGAATGGTCAGTCGGGTCTGACAAGACATCGCAGCCCACTGGAAGTTGCACCACGACAACGCCCCGGCTCACACCGGCTTTCTTGTGAACAGCTACCTGACCAAGGCTTCCGCAGCCGCCCTACAGCCCAGATGTGCCCCCCGGACTTTTTTTTGTTTCCTCGCCTGAAAAGGCCGATGAAAGGCAAGCATTTTGGGACGACAGAGGGGTTCCAAGTAGCATGCACCGCGGCTCTCAAGGCTATTCTGGAGAATGCCTTCAATGCTTGGAAATCGCGCTGGCAGCGCTGCATCGACGCAGCAGGAGCCTATTTTGAAAGTTTTTAAAGAATTGTAACGATTGACTCAATAAATTTTTTTAAATCGACTCAGTCCTATTACTTTCCGGACAAACCCTGTATACCAGCCTCACGCGTGGGGCAATTCTCCGCGAATTCTCCGAGTGCGTCGAAATGAATTCCAACAACTTCCTGCGTAGATGTCGAAGGCCGTGGTCGTGTCGTGGACTCTGTCAATGGGAATCGCCGTCGAGGACATTGCCGACCGCGTCCTTCGCCAAGCAGGTCGACGGCGCGGCGTCAGTAGATTATCCCCCCAGGAGAAGTTCAATGTGTGCGTAATGGTTATAGTACAGGTCAACCGATGACAAGTTATTTTCTACACGTTTAGAAACCTAAGCACCATGCTCTCAGAGGGTCAGTTAATATCAGTATATTGTAAGCATAGACAATAATCTTAGACACTTTTCTGCATGTGAAAAGGTTCACTTGACACTTGCAATAGTTAATCCAGCACGTACATTAGGTATCTTGAAAAGTGACATTTTGTCGTTTTTTGATACTCCGTAGGTTTTTTGTGACATAGAGTAGGTTTTTCTGCATGATGTTCTTCTTCTATTCGTCATTGTCCGTCAGGGTGGTCCGTGGGACCTTCGCTGTATGTTAAAATATCCTAGGTCAGTAGGTCTGTCAGGTCTGGTTGCCCAGATACCAGACGAAGTCAGGGAGAAAGAAAGGAAGAAGAAAGAAAGGAAGGAAGGGGGAAGAGCAAAGAGGGTGAAGTGCGCCAGTTGAAGGGATGCCGTGCTGTGGTTAACTGGTATTAGGTTATTTTAAATTGATCCAAAAATTAATTTAGGAATTTGTGTATGGCAAAAATCGTAACTTTGGTTGGACCTAGAATTGTACGATTTGATTTTGATCACAGTGCGAGCCGCGGTCTTGTGTGCTTGCGAACTTGCTCGACTGTGTAGTCTACTGACTCACACAACACAGGGTTGCTGTGTGGTTCCTACAAGCTGTTAACTTAATACAAGCTATTGTCCACTTGTTGTGAACTAGTTTTGTAGCTGTGCGTGTTGCTTAAACGTCAGCGAACAGCGATCATGGCGAGCAAACGTGGAATGAACTATTAGCAGACCAAAAACTACCTAGTCTGCAAGATGACATTTCGTCGGTCTTTTTATGTTTTTTAGGTTTTTTACATAATACCCCTGCCGCTTATTCAGTCGCAGGTTAACTAGGACTCTTTGGTCTCCACTTATAGTTATCTATGAAAAAGCGTTTTTCAGTATCATGTTTATAGTAAAATGGTAGTTAACTTTAACCAGAAGACCATCTATGAGTTGACTAGAAAGGATGTAGTTAAATTATAGCAATACCTGACGTTTGTTGACACAGACATTGGCATTTATTCTAAAATTCACAAATTCATATCAATTTATCGATAAGTATCAATTAAAGCGGAAAACTGTGACGTGAATGCGTATAGCAGAGACAAAGTGACAAAACGGCAAGAAATAATCTGCCATCGGCCGAATTATTTTGACGAATTTGGCGGCTGGAATTTCATCTTACAAAAACGACCTTTTCTGTTTCCAGGAAACTATGCTACTTTTTTTGCTGTCTAATATGCTTTTCTTTTTACTGACCATTGCACCTAAAATCATTTCCTTATCTATTGAGAAATTTTGAGCTCTCTTCCATATTCTCTTTCTCCACGCTAGAAAAGTTTTTGATGAATTTTAACAACAGTAGCCGTATTTTCTTCTTCGTTGCTGAAGACCTTTATTTTTGACCAGAGGAGGGCGGCCCGACTGATCGATGACTCTTCTCTAACAGACATTCTTGGGCTCCTTTCGCATCGGTGGGCCGTCGGCGATCTAGCTCATTTCTACCGCTACACCAACGCGCTTTGCTCCTCAGAGCTCTTTTCCATGATGACGCCGAGGCAATCGTTGGACTTTGAAAGTACCTCATGGCAGGATGTGTATAGGGATAGTTACTTTAAAGTTATCATGTTGCTCGGTTATCTCCGAATCAGAGGTAACGTCAGAGCTTTTCGTGACAATCTGTAAATTTAGAATATCTGTCTAAGTACCAGATTATTAAGGTATGTATATCGGGCGTGACTTCCTAGCAGTACGAAGCTACCGTTCCCCCATGCAAGGTGTAACTTCCATGCGGTAGGATGCCACCGTTCCCCCATGCAATGTGTTTTAATATCTTATAATATAATTGAGAAATATCATGGCCATTATTATATTGTTTTATGATTAGTATCAAGGCAGCTAATTAACAGAATGAACAGACAGTAGAGTTGTGCATGTCGGTAGAATATGGAAGGTACTCAAAAGGTTTTCCAAAAAATAGGCATGGTCCCGACAACCCAGTTCTATCGACCGCATCTCTCGCCATGAAAGGACGACCCCCTGTCACTACGCCACCAAGTAAGTGGCTTTCAAATTGAACATTGAATCCCTCTATAAGTAGTTTATGTACTACCTCTCAATAAAATTTAAAAGGTACAGGGTAGCACTCCGTATGCTTGTAAGGTGAGATTGCTGTTTCCTCATGTTTATCATAGTCTTATTTTAATATTATGGTCTGGTAAAGTCTAGGATTAAGTCTGGAATCTATTTTTGGGGCTCCTAATCAGCACTTCAGACTACTTCCATAGCACAAAAGCGAATTGTGCGATCAATGGCGCAACTTCTACCTGTAGTTGCAAAGAACTATTCAAGTGATATAAAATATCGACTATACCGGGCTTACTGATATACGAACTCCCGGTATATGTATGTATATCAGAATAAACGTAAATTTGCCATGAATGGGGAAGTCCATTAAAAAAATACGAGGCGGCAAGGACAATTTATATCCAGCGTTCTCGAAATACGTCGAGGGAAACAACTCACCCAATATACTGGATATTAAAATATTCAATAAGTTACTGAAGGGACTGCAAGTGTCGCAAGTTTGTTGAAAGAGTTTCAAGTCAACCAGTGTCTGTATTCCGCGTGTTATTTTTACTATGTCTGTCTATACCATAATTATCTAAAACTGTAATGACTCATCAATGTTCACGTGAACATCACTTAACCACCGGCAGTCGGGTTGTCAGTGGCGGGGTATGCATTTTTAATGTGGGTGAACTTGATTTCATTTATATGTTTAATAAAAAACGAAATGGCTTGAGATACGTTATAGATCAGAAATTTGGAGATGTGCTAGTTGAGTCCTCTCTTCATTCGTCGTTGCTTCCACTTCCATCTGAAAGTAATAGTTGTCGCTATTGCCTTCTTCGCCAAGATTAGCTATAACTGGCTTCATCATGGTGTCGATGTAGTGGTCAAGCTGCCACATTTTTGCTTCTTCCTTCTCAACATGACGGAGAGCATTCTGCCACGCTGCAGTCGTTACTAGCTGCATGGGATTCTCAAGCAAAGCCTTGATCTGGTAACTTAAAAGTTGTATGGCGCGCAATATAGCCCTTCATTTGAATCAAGATGAGCTCTATTAGGTGCAGCTCACAATGGTTAGGCGGTAAATGTAGCACAGTGACACTACAATGACGGGATATCTCATCAATCACGTAACTAATGTTCGCAGGTTTGTGATGTTTAATAATAATAATAATAATAATAATAATAATAATAATAATAATCTTTAATGATCATACAAAAAATACACGAGTATTCATAGACATGTCAGTATTGAAAAAAGAAAAGTGCAGTATCGCAGACATAAAAGTACTCTAACCATAATAATATAGCAAAATATCAAGAACATTATTAAATTATCCATTCAATTTAGTCAAGAAGGCCTGCCTATCTCTTGCCAAAGCATAATATTCCTCAAAGCTGTAAATACAAGCTCTAGTTAATACAGATTTCAATTTACATTTAAATCTGCTCAGCTGAAGCGATCTCACCTCATCTGGCAACGCATTGTACAATTTGATTTCTTCACTGTTGGTTCTAGCCAATCTGTTTGTTGGAAGTACCAGATTATTGCAATGTCTTGTGTTGTATAAGTGAAAATCGGCACACTTAAAAAAGTCTGAAATGTTTTTTCTGACACATATTTTTCATAGATAATCAGGCCATACAAAGTTATTATATTCAATGATCTGAAGCAAGGCCTACACGATTCATGTTGCTTTAAACTAGCAATGCACCTTATTGCAGATTTCTGAACTTTAAACATTTTTTCAATATGTATATTAGCTGCAGAGCTTCAAACTAAAAGTCCATAACGTAGAATAGAATCAAAAAGAGAATAATAAGCTGTAATTGCAGCTATTTCGTTGACGGTATATTTTATTTGCCGTATAGCATAAATTGGCCAGTTTAATTTACTACATAAAATATTTACATAGTCATTATACAACAGACTAGTGCTCAACACTACACCCAGAAATTTAGTTTTTGTCGTTGTTCCAACCGTACTGACAGGTTTAGTTTCAAAACAAAGAGTTTCAGTTTTTGCTTCATTCAGAACAAGCTGGTTTGTGAGAAACCACGCCTTAGCCCGATCCAGGACGCTCCCGAGCATCCGCGCTGCGTCCACGCCCCTCTCTACAGCGATTCCAAATGTTGCATCATCGGCATACAGTATGGATCTCTATACATGTTCGTTTTTGAATGCTTGCAGCAAATCATTCACATATATGAGAAAGAGGAGTATGGTATCTGTTGTCGTTTTGTTTTTACTAAAGTCAAACTGCCTGGGCCTTAATTGTTTCGTACAGTTCCGTTTTCACACATGAATCGTAAAACGGAATGACCTATTCGCGCAACCATTGATGCATCTCACTTTAAAGACTCCATATTGGTACACGTACGGCTCGACGACGGTAGGAAGCATTATCCATGATGACCACAGAGGTGGCGTCAACTCGCTGAAGCACCCATTGAAACCAGCTCTCGAAGCAGCTGGCATTCATTTCGTTATGATAGTCACCTCCTTTCTTAGAGACGAAAGTCAAGTTGCATCCTGCTAAAAAGCCACTAACGCTGCCAATACGTGTAATATTTGACCTTTTCCTGACGCTGCACGAAGACCTGTTGACAAACCTTCAATGCTTGCTTGTCGGTTACTTAGTACATTTTTGTTTACCCAGGTTTTTTTAACCCACGTCTCGTCCAAATAATATATTTTTATGCTGTCGTCTATATTCAGTGATTGCGCGTAGGTAGTTTCGACGCCACGCGACTATTTCAGGTTTCTCTATTAATCCTGACTTCCGATAACGTATTTCGTAACGAAAATTAAGTTCGTGCTGGGTTTTCCTTAAAACTTCGACGTAAAATGTCATCACTATTGATCTTTGTATATATAGCCTTAATGATTGGTATCTGATTCCTAATAAAGAATGAATGTACGGTTCGTCTTAACGCCATTTTGCTGTCTTCATTTAGTTTAATGGCCTTTCGTCTCTTCAAATGGAACTTTGGATCAGCAGTAGCTCCAGTTTTCTTCTGTTCATGCACCACCCTGCGAACAGTCCACTCTGGGACGCATGTCACGCTTTCGCAACGCGTAAGTGCACCTCCCTGCGACATAGTCTTGTTCAAATAATTGAGCACGATTTCTTTCGAATCCTTTTAGTGCCTTACGAAGCTTTCTACTTGTTCCCTAGCTTCCAGTACTTCCACTCCCAGTCTCAAATTCCATGGTTAAGGAAATATAAGTATAACCCGAACAATAACAACAGAAATAACAGGTCTTTCAACACCAAATAATATCACGCGGACACTAAACTCTCAACGAAACAAGTTCCAAGCGCTGCTAGTCTACGCCAATGTATCGGGCCTTGTAGCGAGGAAGCCTTGAGGCGTCATCGTATCTCAGGACCAGAATCAGTTTTCATTCTTTCGTTCAGTTTATGGTAATATGCATGCGCGTTCCTTACTCTTAGCATGTTTGTTGATTTTGACTGGTTTTAATGTTTTATTATAAGTAGACGAGCTCATCAGTGGAAAAACAATACGTTGTGATTTTTAAAGCCACAAAATCATGTTGAATTGCAAAAAGTTGTAAAATACAATATAAAGTATTAATGCATATGAGAACTTTCCCAAACACCTGCCGAAAGTAAAAAAAGTTCAACATCTTCTGAACGACTTTACCATTTTTCATTAGAAAACGATATAGTAACCTAGAAATCAGACCATTTCCCCATTAAGGCTTATTAGATCGCTTAATATGAGTTGTTCACTCCATATCGCTCCTAATGTTCACCCCCCATTATATCCAAATAGCTCAAGCCATTGTCATCAAGCCATCTAAGAACCATCTCGACAAAGGATCTTTCTTCAGTTGGAAAAAAATGCAATTGAATTATTTAGTCCGTTAGGAAGTTACGATGCCGCATAGCCCCAGTAAGAAAACACAAAGTATTCCCAAAACCTCGGAAGAATTCTATAATGGATGAAAATTTCGATTTAGGTGACTAATATTCAGGATCCTGTGGTGGACAGGTACTTGAAAGATTTTTGAAAAACTTTTTGGTTTTTGATTTTTCAAGAAAAGACACGCCAGGGTGACATGGGAGGTAGATTGACTTGAGATAAATCAAATAAAATCAGCATACCTTAGTAAAAGTTTTATAGTTTTCGAGATATTGTCACTTTCAAGTTTTTTGAAAAAAATCACTACTTGAAGAACTTCTAACTTATGACTTGTTTTCCTGGACTATCATAAATAGTTGGTTGAGACAAGAGAGTATTCATTTCATTGAAAGCTAGCAGGGTATGCTAAAAAAATATTACATTTTGTTTCCATGTGAAAACCTACTAAAGCTTGACTAATTACTGTGAAAAAAATGTATCAGTCTGAAGTGGCTAATAATCTTAAACATTAACCTACTTAATGCTCTTTTAAAAATATAATTTTTCTCAATGGAGCCAAATGTAATTATTTAGTTTTTTTTAGCATACTGTGCAATGAAATGAATAATAATGGTAGCCCAGGAAAAAAATTAGAAGTTCTTCATAGCCGTAACAGGCAAAAAGGAGCAAAACGTATGGATTTTTTGAAAAAACTTAAAAGTGGCAATATCTCTAAAACTAGAAAACTTTTACTAAGGTCATGTTGATTTTATCTGATTATTCTGAACCCAATCTACCTCCCGTGTCACTTTGGCATGTTATTTCTGGGACAACCTGTATAGATGAAGGTTGTCGAGACAGTTTTGTAGCATGATGAATAATTAACAGAAGTTGTTTCTATGAGATTTTCATATCTGTATTCACTTATGAAATAGAGCTAATTTTCTTACGGCTTGGCCACAGGGATGGGCGGCGCGAAAGATGATCTGGGAAGCGGGGCGACCATCCGCGTTCGGCGCCGCGCCCAGAGAGAAATGTCTTTATTAACGTTATCTCGCTATTGCTTAGAAAGTAATAGTTTTTAGTTTCAGTACATAATATTTGGAAGAGTTTGGAGAATGCACGATTTTAATAGAACATAAATACAGAATGTATCTAGTAATTTTTTTCGAGTAGGTACACCAGAAAGAGTATCGAAACCTTCGATCATCTTCTAATTAATATTCAACCAGAATGGGAAAGAAGTCAACGCAGATAGAATTTTAAGTGCCGTTGAAAAATTCTTTTTAACATTAAGGTGTGTACCTATCTATATAAAGGATTACATTTAATTATCTGAGCATATTTTAGGGAATGATAGTACCCCTTAATATGAAAAACCTTCCCCAAAAATTTTTTCGTAACTAAATTTTTTCGGAACTATCATTGTCCAAAATATGGTTAGCTAATTAAATGTCACCCTGTAAGTAATAAAAGTCTCGGTGTTCATTTATCGCGGCGAAAAAAATTAACTCGTTTGGTCACTGCACTATTCGCCGCGACTGCCGCTTGACTCCGTGGCTTGTGCGGTACTGATTGATGTCTTTTTTCACTCTCCCGCCGCGCCGCCAAGTACATTTCTATGCGTTTATTTCAGTGGCTGGACGCTTCGCCGTTCGCACCGCGCGCATATTCGCTGTGGCGAATGTCCTGTGGCCAGGCCGTTAAAGCTGTGCTTAGTCCATACATATATGCGCATAGCTGAAGTACACTGAGTATATATATATATACAAATGTTGTTGTGGTCATTTGAAATAGTTCTGTCAAGAGCTTAACGAGTCTGCTCTTCAGACCTCAGCTCAACATTATTTTTAGTGAAATCTTGTTTCCGGGCAAATATCTAAATCATCAAATGCTTGCGTTACTATTGGCCATTAGCAGCTGGGCACGCCACAATGTTAATATGAGCGAGCAGTCGCTTATATTTTGATGCATAATTGCCATTTGACCGCAATATAAATAATATCTAGCAGCACTACCACTTACGCGCTACAAACTTAGAAAAAATGGAAAACATAGTTGCTGCTGTCAGGAATTCAAGTCGGTACCTTTAGTTGCAGGGAAGATGTTATACCACTGAGCCAAAATATACTGACAGCGGCTAGTTTTCAAAACCGGTAATCATATTTCTGGGTGCACTATCGAGGTCATCGTTTTTGATTTCAATCCGCATGTTTTTTCTGCGTCTCTGCTAACTATTCCTATTTTTACCTGTGCCACACATACAATCTGAGTAGGCACAATATTTTCAGAAACTATTATTGAGTATATTCCCAAATTACCATGTACCTGTTTACAATTTAAACAAAACAACAATTTTTGAAAAAATTGTCATTTTTTGTACTTCTTGAAATATATACAGGGTGGCCGATGTGTAACTGGTTTGTATCTTGAATATTTGTAAAATGATATATAATACGTCCATATTTTCATCTTAATCTTTTATGGAAACTTCGAAATTATGTATGTGTAATATCAGACAAATGTCCGCCTCTAGAAGCCGCCACTTTTTGGTAGGTTTCGGGGGGAATATTTTCATTCGCTTCCGTAATATTGTTCTCCAGCTGCTCTACAATATTAGGTTTGTTGGCATAAGCCGTATTTTTCACAAATCCCCATAAAAAAGTTAGGAGCCGTTAAATCCGGTAAACTTTGTGGCCAGTTGGTTTCACCAAATCGATAAATTATACGTTCCAGATATATTGACCGCAAAAAATTAATTGTTTTCCTAGCTGTGTGACAAGCTGCTCCGTCCTGCTGGAACAACATGTTTTGCAGGTTAAATTGTTGCACCGTATCACGGTAGCGCTCACCAGTGTACAGTAAGATAATTACCTGCAGCATCTTCAAAGAAGCAAGGTCCTACATACCAAACACCGCACCAAACTGTGAGTCGACGAGGATGTAGTGGTCATTCATGGATGACACGAGGGTTGTCTAATGCCCAAATACAACAATTCTGCTTATTAACAAATCCGTTCATATCGAAGAGGGTTTCATAGCTCATTATCAGTTGTCGGTAGAAATCGTTATTTCCATGGTCAGTAGGCTGTAGTTTTTGGGTCAACTGAATTTTGTATGGCCGCAAATGCAAGTCTTTTTTTAAAATAGCGCATAATGACGTGCAACGAATACCCAGTTCTTGAGAACGATGTCTGGTAGACGTCTCAGTGCGCTCTACTACACTTTCACGAACTCTATGGTTATTTTCCGGAGTACGAACAGTTCGAACACGACCCGACCTTGGCAAGTCTTTAACTTTACCTACTTGTTCAAATTTCCGTACCAACTGACAAATCGTGTTGACACTGGGCACACTACTTCGACCGAAGGCTTGTCGTAGCTTTCAAATCGTTGCAACAATCTACTCATTACTTAAGTAAAACGTTTTGCGCTCCACGATGAATTGGACACATGTGCTTTAAATTAATCAGTTATATATTGGCCACCCTATATTATCTAAATAATACCCTGTACTTCACATGCTGTTATTATTGGGGATTTATATTAACTCCCTTCATATGGTTAAAAAATGTCAACAAAATTTGTTTGACAATGATGACTAAAAAGTCGAAGCTTGTTGTGCTACATTTTTTTATTCTAGAATTATTTATGCTATTCAGTATAATTATTCTACAACAAATGGAAAACAAAAATCTACAAGAGTTTTTCGCTATGATGATTTTGAAAAACAAATTTGCTCATTATGAAATACATTTTTCTACCAGCCAAATTTTTCAGAGCAATATTCTAATATATTTACGTTAACATTCAGCTTTTTCTCTATATCTGGTGTAATTTTTTATTAACCATTGGGCTAGGTAAATGGCTCAACAAACTATTTCATCAATCAGGTGGCTCGAAAATTCTGCATAAGAACATTTACACAAGGCCTAACAATTTCTATAAGAGAATTGACACAATTAAGGAACGTATATATAAAAATATCGTAGAAACATTTTTTGAAGCTCAGTCATCAAGCTCGTCTAACAAACAATAAAAAAACAAATGTTGATCAGAGAGGGAAGTCACGGAGATTTTCTGTCCCAGTGGAAAGATATCCGTGGAAATCCAGGAAAATTTTTATCCAGCTGGCAGGAGATTCAAATCCAAGAATATCCGATACAATCCAAGCTGATCCGAGGTGAGCCATTATCAGAGAGGTTCGGAAAACGGGATGCGGTACACTGGCCAACGAAGCTGTAAAGCAACCGCTGTACGAGTACATACATTAGAGTACACTGATATGGGCACATGGTACGTAGATTATTCCGTTTGAAGTAGGAGCATATCAGATACATGTATATGGTATATCGATATTCTCCTATCTCATGTGAATCGTGTCTAAACAGAAAGCTACAATTATGCTTTGGTTATTAGAGATGTTGAGTCCATTTCTCATTCGACGGATCTGATTTTTTGCGTTTACACAGAAAGTGATACATAATATAGATTCGGTCATAAAGACACTTACCTAATGACGATTTACTTCCTTTGCTTACGGCATAGCCTATATGTGGGTTTCTAGTACATACCTGGAATAAAAAATGCATTTGAGCGGTTGTCTATTTAACGAAGATGCAGTTATATTAGAAAACTATAATTGTACCATTTTTCTGGATGTTTTTGCATTGTAGCTGATTTGAACCACAACTATTCTCGAAAGTGCCATTTATTTTTGTAGTGAGAGCGCTACTATTAACAAGGCAGTTAAAAGACAGAGCACAATACCAAGGACCAAACAACAAAAGTGCTGACTCAACTCAAACCAAAACATAAATTAAATAACAGTATAAACACTTAAGATGTCTGGTATCACTCTGGCACCGCGGCTCTTCAACGGAAGTCTGTCCAGCAATTTTAACCCAAACAATGAATGCTGATTCGTCGCTTTGAATATGTTATTGTCTAAACAAGCAGAGTTAATTGTTTCGCCAACCACAAAATGTCCAACGGATATTATAAAAATGCAGGAGTCATCAGTTAAGAAAAAACGTTGTGAACGTTATAGCTATTAAAATATCGATTCTTTTCGTTTTCTGCTGCTTATTCTCCAACAGACAGATTTATCATTGAATCTTCAATTCATGATATAGCTCATTTAATCTATAGCTGTTATGTTAGTCTTTTGAAAAAAATTGTCAGTTTGCTGTCGCTCTTAAAAAATCATACAATTTTAGACATTGAGCGCGTTCAACCAACGTTAAGCGATCTAGCGGTGGAGCGCTTTCATGCTGAAAACAAGCAGCCGTGGGATAGCTTTGACAGATCACAGAGTTCAAACAATAAAGTTTCAAATCTGAGAATCAAGTGAAAAAGGCTCTCAAACTGACAAGGCTATCTCATGGCTAAAGCTATTTCACGACTACTGTTTTTTATAATGACAGCGCTGCACCACTGGCCCGCTTTACCTTAGCTAGATGTACCCAATAATCGAATATGTGTCAATAGCAACGGCTAGGACAGCTAGATGTTCAGAAAGAAATACATCTTTCCTCCTCAATTAACCTATACCTTACCACGTCTTAAGCGTTTATCTAATCTGCGATAGGAAGACATATTACCAATATCTGTTCTACCGAGCGTTACTGTATAATTGTGCTATGATCTGACGCGCTGTTCGAACTAATGGAACTTTTTAAGATAATCGTTATTTCAGCTAATCCAGAAAATAGCACCTACTAGTTATTGGCATTCTCACCAAGCTGAGGGAGCCAATATGTATTACATGAGAAATTACTACAATTTCAGGCAGCAGCGGTGGCCGCAGTAGTAGACTCTTCAGACTCCTGATCAGTCGCCGTGTGCTGTACGGGTTTGAATCCCGTCCCATGAGAAATTTTTCTCTTGGCTATGGATATGGTCATTGTCCGTAGGTGGAAGACGGTCTCTGACAGTCGAACGCAGAGGTACCACCCGGCGGAACTCGTAGGTGGAGCCAGAATGTGTGCATGGTGCATGCACACGTGTTCCCTCACCAGAGTCCGTGTGGCGTTCCCCCTTTCCCCTGGAGCCCCCTATAGCCCCACGATACCCCATGGGTGTTCAGGCCTTAGGCATTCGTGGTAGTTGGAATATAAAAAAAGGAAAAAATAATGCATTAGGAACGCACCATTTTTAATGCTTTTCAGAGCTGCTTTCCAGTGGTTTTCGGTTTGAGAGCGATACGCTTCCAAACTGCTCCACAAACATGCATGAGAATACAATGCGCAGTGGAACGGTATTGGTGCTGAACACTACTGAGTTACTCCGAGTTACTCAGAGTAACTCGACAGGACACTGAGAAGCACCGCAGAGGCCTTTGATCATCCTCACAAACAGTGTGGTATCGAACATACATGCACTTCATCAAGGAATCAGTAATGTGAGTCGGTCCTATGAGCACGTCATTGGTGGCCAGGACGTGAGTCACGATCATGTCAAAATAACAGTGAATTTTGAAACCGTGAACGTTCATTAACCTGTATTGTGGAACTTAAATACCTGCCGTATATTACGTCTCATAGACATCTTATGAATGAACATGATATTCTTTATATTTCCAGATAAAATATGTTGACTGTTGACGAACGACATTGAAGACAAATATTTGGACAGTGTTGTAATCATTGGGCAGATAAGCCTAATTCTCTATTTCTTCAATGATTTAGATACCCGCATTTTTGTTTAAATTGGGTAATATGTTTTTCCGTAGACAAGTGTTTGTCAGAACTATAGCCACGTTTTAACACAAAATACAGTAAAGTTGTTGTGATTGTAGTATGAACCTATAGGCGAAACGTGTCATTGTTATCACTGAATGGGTTTCTTTGTTTGCTCAGAACATGTTTCCAATATGCTTAACGCGGTTTCTGTCCTTGTAAAGTTATTACCTAATATGCCATGATGTATTCGTTAGCTATTCACGCAGATGTTCTAAATTGTTATACACATCACAGTTTCCTGATTCTAAATACATTCCCAACTGGCCTTAGGAAAATTAAGTTAGTATAGTAAATATCGTTATAGTCCAGGAAATATGGATAATTCGATATTAAGGGCAAGATGCCTAAAGCAAACAGTCTAATTTGGAACGTACGCTGTAGCTCTTTCTACTAATTCCTCCAGTATCTTCAGTGAAATAAAATTATAAAAGCATAAAATCACTCCTGTAACTGTTAAAAATTGAATAATTTTTTTTGTGTATTACATAATATGTGGTAGTCATGCACGAGATCTGACCCACATCACAGTTCTTCTCATCTCACAACAACCATACAACCCCATACCTTAAAAAAAACACTTTGCAGTTGAGTATGGTTGTACTTCCAAGCAAGAGATGGCATGCCATCTTCCACTTGTGGCAACACTGTATACCAGTGGTCTGGTGAATCTGACAACAGAGCCAAGTACCCCCCTTTATTTAATAATAATAATAAAATGCCTCTCATTTTCTTCGCGAGGATTCAGCTAGTAGCTGTTCTTACTCCCGAACCAGGGCACTAATTGCTTACAAGCACCTTTACAGTAAAATTTAATGATTTCTAAGAGTTTAGGAAAAAAACAACAAGAGTCTGTTTACAGTTATATAGATAGGTCATCATTAAATATATTCTCCTTAATTTGTCCTTTAAATATACTAACTGGTAGCTGCTTGACTGAATGCGGTATTTTACTATACAATGCAGCTCCTGTATAAGAGAACGATTTTTCGAAATTAGCTGTTTTATGAACAGGAATATTTAGAGTATAATCGACAAATCTGAGATTGGCATTATGATGTTGATTACGCATTGATAATTTATCTTTTAAGTAGGCGTTTATTACAAAGAACGGAATGCAGCAAACGGCACGGATGTACCATCCACCTTTTTCTCAAAGTCAACCATGGAATACGCTTCAAATTGGTGATATACTTTCTCGTCGGGAACACCTACTGCATAACGGACACATGCATTTTGAATCTTTTGCAACCTGTAGGATTCATTTTGTATCAGGCAAGAACCAAACATAGAATCAGCATATTCTACTTTGCTTAGAATCAACGGATTAGTTAACCTAACTAACCGAATTCGGAAAGTAAGTGTCTGAAACAATACATGCTTTTCAAGGAACTATATGAGCTTTGTACTATCTTTGTGAAATGGTCATGGAATGTCGACGATGACTCAACAAGCACACCTAAATTTTTTATCTGCAGTTTATGATGGAGTGGCTCACCTTTGATAGATAAATTAGCAACTTTACTGTCAAAATTGCTTAGCTTGGATTTAAAGGTAATGTCTGTGGATTTTCTTGTATTTATAAGTAATGCATGGCTAGAGGAATTTTGATTTGCAGCCTGTAGGTCTATTGGCAGTAAGAAATCATCAGGATTATATGAAAGGTAGATCTGGGTGTCATCTGCATAGTAGTGAACTTTACAATAAGAAATATACTCATAGAAATCTGATGCAAAAGATTAAATAAAATTGGCCCCAGGATCGAACCATGTGAAACACCTTGCATAACACTGCATTTCGAAGATATTTTTGCTCTAAGTTTCATCATTTGTCATCTACCAGATAGATAACTAGAGAACCAGGCAAGAGATGGTGCAGAAAATCAAAAAAGACAGTTTTGCCAAAAGAAATCCATGATCTAGGCAGTCAAAAGCTTTAGACATGTCTAGCATCACGCATGTTGTAACGTTACCATCATTTATGGCTCTTAAGTAGTCGTCACTGTGTGCAGGCACAGCACTACGTCCAGGTTTGAAGCCTGACTGTGTGGAAGGTATAAAATTATATTTTTTTATATATAACTTAGACAACATAGGCAATAGACTGATAGGTCTATAATCACTAAGTTCCAGCGGATTATCAGTCTTTGGCAGAGGTATTACAGTTGCTAATTTCCACAATTCTGGAAAAGTGCCAGTCTCTAAAGGAAAGTTAATGATATGCGCAATAGCATTAAAACAATATGGTATAAACATTTCCAACATACTTAGGCTAAGTCCATCATGACCTGATTTTATTTCCATGAACTCTTCAAATATGATTTGCTGAGAGATTAAAGTTAGATTCCTCAACAGAACGATGCTTGTGATTTTCATAGTACACTAGTAGTAATTCATCTATAGTGCTATTTCTAATAGAATTTATAAAGAAATTATTGACAGAGTCAGGTTCAAGAAGGCAGTCGTTAAACTTATTTTTATCACCATGTATACCTAACTACTTAATACCACCAGCTATGAGAATTGCGCGTTTGCCTTAACTGATACTCAACGTAAGCCTTCTTCTCTCTACGGATGGATGCAATTACTAAATTTCGTAATTGTTTGTAATGAATCCATTTTTGTTCAATCACTTCTTTGCTATAATTTTTCTTTTTTAGGTTTTTATAACTAAAATAAGCTTTATCTCTTAGTTTCATCATAAGACGTATGTTCGGTGTTATCCAAGGGATGTCTTATTGTATTTCAGAAGAGCACATGCATCTAGAACAAATAGAATTATTTTATTCAAATACTAAACTTTAGAGTTAATATCAGGATGATGGATCACACCTAACCAGTAAAGAGAAAAGGCGACAGTAATGAGAAGGTTCATGACCATATTCTTTAAATTTCTTGTCTCTATATACTTAACATTGCTGGCGACAGGTAGTGATTCTACTCAAAAATATACAAGGTGGTGGTCGGATATCGAAGGGACCTTAACAGTGCCAGTTTTAGTGACCGGTACTGTTCATGCAAGTTCAAAAACATAACTCATACAAATTCAAATTCTTTGGCACGTGCGCATACAAGTCAAACCTGCACACAAGAGGAAGATGATTTTCGTAAAGATCGGAAAAGGCAACGTTCGTCTTCAATACCTCGACAAAGAATCCTAGTTAAGCCGGGTTCAATATATTCGCTAAGGCAAGTGTGGTGAACCTAAGAAGAAGCTGTGAAGAGAGAGGAGCTCCTCCAGACCAGGCAGCAGGAACACCCAGGTACGTGCCAATCCTACATTGTCTTTGTATGGCTCGGGTGTCGATTACCTTATTACCTTAATTATATCTGAACGCGCTTACAGTCCCGCGGCTCTTCACAATTTAGAATCATCTTTGCAATAACAGGTACATTTTGACTAACAAAAGCCACGTCAATCAGTGTAGAGGTGAAATTGGTAACTTTGGCTGGTTCTTCAACAATCTGAGCTAGTCCATAGTCTCTTCATAATTTGCACAGGAAGTCATAACTTGAACCAGACTTATTCAAAAAATTAATATTGAGGTCACCCATACAATTATGCTATCTACTTCCAAATGAATGTCCTCCAAAGATGCTTCCAGACCTAACAGTGGTAAGAAATCTACCGACGGTGGTCTATAAACAATACCAGTTGCATATTAATTTTAATTTTAACTCATAGTTGTTCTAGACCTGTTTCAACCTGACTTTTTGAGTTAGATATGTTACAACTAGGCCAGTTCTTAAGAAAAAAGCCACCCCACCACCTCTTTTGCCAAGTCTGTCTGATCTAAAAAGTTGGAAGCCCTCAATATCAATATGCTTGTTCGAAACTTCGGGCTTAAGCCATGTTTCTGTTAAACCAAACACATCAAAGTTTTGAAGCAAAACGTAATCGCTAATATCACTGAAGGAGCTAATCAAGGATCTCACATTTAGAAAGCCAGTCAATAAATTATGGTCATCACTTGCAATGACATCAAATTCATACATGTTTATCAGTTCTAAAATATCGTTAAAATAAGGGGTTATAAGAAGAAAAAATAAAAAGTGTGTATAAAAAAGAGTTTGTATGGGATTAAACGTGACGATAGAAAACTTTTTAGCTAAATTTAAATTTCACCCTGGAAAAAACTACTGACAGTAGTTCGTTTTGTTACGTACTATATCTTCCACCTTTTTTAAAGAGGCAACTTTTTTATTACAAACTGCATGACAGGTATCCATATTTTTTTATTGTTTTTTTCATTAAAAACTACACAATTGACGCACTTGAGACTAGGACTTCTACAGAATTTCCTCTCGTGGTTACCCATACACACAGGACAAACCATATGTGTGACACAACTTTTTTGCACATGAGCGTATTCACAGCATTTAAAACATCGCACTATGAAAGATGCTCAAAAACATTACACCTGCTCCAACGTATATCCAATTTATTTACATGCAAGAGTCTGTGAAAAGTCGAAGGATCCGTTTCTGCTGCAATATCTATCTTGCCATTCCTAGCTGGATATTTGTAAACTATATTGAAAGTGCACTTATTTCTAAATAAATATGCTTCTGACTCGATGTTCGTAGCAGGCACACCAACTGTTTTGATTCGAGGATTCTTCATTTTTGGCATAGATATTGTGCAATCATCTGCCATACTGGTTTCAATCGAGGTTTTAAATTTTCCAAGTGATTTGACCTTGATGATTAAAAAAACCATGACCACTACAAAAAATCACTAGGCTCTAAGAATCCCATTGTCGTTTTGACACATTCTTACGTTTAACGGATATCAGCTGACATTGACATGTGCGGGCGCCCATGAACGTTGTTATGAACAACCTCGTCCACGCTAGTATGACACTCACCGGCCGGATCGCGATGCACATACATCCAGAGACGCGTCTGTTAAAAAGTTTTGAGGGTATATGTATGTACATACGGGGATGTGCGATATGTGAAATGTGTCTAATAGGTGCATAAGATTACCTGGGTGTTTGGCGTGAACCACCCCCACCTCCTACAACCCCCAATACCTAGACATTTTTGTCTGAAAATGGCCTGGATACCCTGCAAAGTCAGAAGATGAGATTCGAGCTTTTTTATTTTCATTATTTTTTACCTATAGTTCCGCCGCTGCTGTACCGATCATCAAAAACCACAAAGCTTTTTCGTCCTTGGCGTAGCAGATAAAAATCTTGCATGAAAATTTCATCAAAATCTGAGCCGATGGAGATGAGTGACTTTTTCGTGATCCGAAAAACATGCGTTACATGACAGGTTCCGTTATCTGGGGTAAAGGCGGATAGTAAGGGTAAAGACGGACACAAGTACATATCTCTCCACTTCTGCATCTAACAGCGAGGGTTTACATTGTTTGCACGCTACGCCTGTCGATTCGTGTCAGTACGGCTATAGTAAGCATCAATAGAGCACGCGACTTGATTGTTGTTGTTTGTGAGCACAGGTACGGCATTTATAAAAAGTTGTTTGTTTTTGCAAATATTAAAATACCGTAAAAAACCTGTCTGTACATAAGTTATGTCAAATATTACAATTGGATCTAGCTATCTTAAAGAGGCGGGGGTTTATCCCTAGCCATATGCACCATAAAGTATTTCCATTTTCTTTGTTGTTGTTTTTCTATCAATTAATTTGTAAAAAATTGTCTATAGGTGGGGTAAAGACGGACAGCATTATAAAAAAAAAATCGGCGTAAAATTTATGAACTATGAACCACAAAAAATGGAGCAGGCTCTGGATGACATTCGGAACAAAAGAAAATCCCTTAGAGGTGCCTCAGAGTACTATGGAATATCAAAATCCACTCTATCCGACAAATACAAGAGACAAAAAGCTGGAAAAAATGGTGCACCTACCAAACTTTCAGAACAACAGGAAAAAATGTTCGCAGAAGGAATCACTCAGTTTGCAGAGTGGGGATTTCGTATGACTCGTTGGGATATAAGATGATTGGTAAAGGATTACCTTAATAGAAAAGGTAAACAAATAAAACCCAGTTCAAGGACAATATGCCTGGGATTGAGTGGTGTTATAACTTTGTCAGTAGAAACAAAATTTTGACTGAGAGATTTGCACAAAATATAAAGAGATACAGGGCTAATGTAACCAAGGCGGTAGTAAAATCCTATTTTGAGAATTTAGAACAGACTTTAGTGGGAGTTGAACCTATGAATATCGTGAAGTATGATGAAACCAATTTGACAGATGACCCTGGAAAACAAAAAATTGTATGCCGCCGTGGTTCGAAGAGGGTTGAGAATATAATTGATTCAAGAAAATCTAGCACCTCAGTTATGATGGCAATAACAGCGGCAGGGCAATTGTTACCTCCATATGTAATCTATAAATCTTTTTACCTATAGCCAACCTGGATAGAGGGAGGTCCTGATGGTACCATGCACAATCGAACTAAGTCAGGCTGGTTTGATGGTCCTGCTTTTGAAGATTGGTTTGACAGGATTTTACTTCCTTACTTTCGAAACCTTCCAAGCAAAAAAGTATTAATAGGAGACAACTTAGCCAACCACACTTCTATACACGTTTTGGAATGCTGTCAAAATTATAACATTCAATTTGTACTTCTTCCACCTAACGCAACTCACCTCTTACAGCCCCTAGATGTGTCATATTTTGCACCGATGAAAAAACAATGGCGTAAGATTTTATTGGAATGGAAGATGCGGAATAGGGGCTGCATCGTGAAATCAGAATTTCCAAAAGTTTTGAAGAAAGCTATTGACAGCATTTAAAATTCCGAAAATAACAGTAAATCTGGTTTTAAAGCTTGCGGTATTTTCCCACTGAACGCTAATGTAGCTTTAAACCGAATTTTACCTGATTTAGATCCAATAATGGATAGAAGTGAGGGCGAAGTTCATTGGGTGTAAACCTTAAAAGAATTTCTCAAGGAGAGCAGATTAGCTACAACTCAGGTTGAACGTCCAAAAAGAGGAAAAAAATAAAAGTGGCACCGGGAAAGTCTATAAGAGAGATTTTGAAGAAAGCAGTGACAACTCTGAACCTCAATATATGGACCTATCGAATGGTGGCGGTGAACAAGAAGCAGCTAAAAATCCCAGCGATGAGGAATTAAGAGAAGAGGGAAATTTCAGTGGTGAACCCGAAGCTGATCTACATAATCAGATCAATTTAGATTGTATCCAACAAGGCAATTTTTTGTTGTTGAAGTTTGCCTGTCCAAATAATACATTCAAATTTACTTTGTTGGCTGTGTCTCAGACGTTATAGACGCCAATGAAAAACTTTATTATGTAAATTTCTTAAGAAAGCAAAATTCCGAACAAATGGGTGATTATTTTATATACCCTAATATTAAAGACCAAAGCTTGGTAGAGTTTTCTCAAATTTTAAAGGTTTTAAGACAAGAAAAAGATTTAAGACGTGAGCGTTTTCAATTTTCCAGCTTGAAAACGCATAAAAATATTAAAATTGAATAATTCAGAAATTTATCAAAAACAATTTTATTGAAATTTTTTATTCAGTACGTTTATTATTCTTAGGTTTATTTTACTAAAATAGGAAAATGATATGTTTTAGTTAGGTGCAGTCTATTAACTTTTACATTTATTATGTGTTTGTTTTTTAAGTTTATTCCTTAGATGAAAGTTTGTAAATAAAAAACTTGGAACATAAATTGTTTTTTTTTGAGTTTTGTAACTTTGCCAGAATTAAATTTACATAAGTTTAATTTTTTTATGTCCGCGTGTACCCCCACAAAGCGACAAATGCATTTTTGCATTAAAATAATTGGGTGTCAGGCTTTACCCCACACATAGGGGGACAGCGTTCAACATGGTACGTAAATTACTTTTTTTTAATTTTTCCATGTGATCACAAAAAGTTATTCAAACCAAAATTCAAAAACGTCCGACTTTACCCCAGATGACGGTATATTACAGAAAACCATGCCACTTATTTTCGTCAGACAGAGTCTTAGTGGTTACGTGGTAGGGTTTGATCAGGAAAGTTATGCTAGACGGAGTATTGATGTATTTATTATTTCTCGATTTTTGCAATTATATTTTAAATTAAGCCATATTATACCATGTGTTTTTGGTTTTTCTGAAGAATTTGAATAGCCTCATGTAGCCACATGTGTCATTTATAATTCAGGAAATGTAGGGACTGAATTGAACACTCATGACTATACTTCAAAAATAAGTGTACTAGACAACAGACGATAAATGCACATTTGCACGTATCTGGAACCATGAAAGAGGAAAAATTACAATTGTAATTCAAAGTGATGGAGATATATTTGCTTTTTTATTCATAATTCCTGATATCAACCTTAGTATTACTGAGCTATGACGCTGGGTATAACAGGGTCAAAGGTTGAGAACTAAACTTGCTGATAATAGCTATATACTGAATAACCATACAATAGATATGATGTAGGAAAAATACAGTAATAGAAAGTATAACAGTGTTAGAAAAGTACATGCCTAATTCCTGTAGGAAAGCTCAGTGCCCTTGGAATAAGGCCTATTATCCAAAAGTTTACCTATATTACATAAGCCCAATATGTGATAACCGACTATACGCAACTTTACCTGTTACATCAAGCCACAGCTGGCCGTATGTATGAAATTTCACTGAATCTCATCTACGATAAAGAGTGGCTGCACGTACGAAAAGTAAACCCATAACTGGTTGAATAAAAGCAGCCCTCCAATATGCTAATAAAAATGTATATTCTGCCAAGAGGTAAGTGACTATAAACTGGTAACGATTCTGTTTTTCCTGTACTGTTTGGACCAGGACCAAAAATGTGTAAATGTATCGACTGCAGACGAATGCCAAGGACAAGGTCCATGCGTTACGAGACTATTACTAACATACACTGACAAATAAATAAAATATCCTATGCAGTTTATTCACGCGATTTGTACCACGTAGCGGCCAGCGGTCAAGTTGAGATCATATGAGTTTTGCACAGGCAAATAGGTTTACATCAATATCAGGGGCAAAGCTAGCTTCCAGATTCAGCGTATTCTCTGTATGAAATCATACAGCACGGTGTCATATAGAAGTTTCACGGGACCAGAAACATTTAACTATGCCCTAAAGTGACTAGACGAAGAAAAACGTCGCAGAGCAAAATATGAGATTTCCCGAAAATCGGGATTTTTATCATTTGAGACAGGTTTAGAAATGATACGAAAGCTTTTACATTTTGCCCGTATGCAAAGTTTTCCGAAAGCGATGTACCTACATATAACAAAAAAAACATGATGTCTCGATATTTGGATGTCACGTTAATAAATTCCAATAAATTCTTCTATGCAAAGATTTCAAAACACGATGAATTTCTTCTGTAGAAGCCTGCTATATCTGGAGTACCAATCGTGGTTTAACGTGGACAAAGATCATATTTAGATTGGTAGCTCATGGTCGAAGGTATGGAAATTTCTTGACGAAATATCAAACTAGCATTTTCTCAGAAAAACTGGTTAGACAAACGAGATCAAAGATATATATCCCATCGTGAACGTCCAGAGGTCAAACTTGTACAAATAGAGACTGCCAACTGATAAATTGCCTAGAATTTTTGGCATACCGTTCGTGAAATGTGTTGTATCTTTTATGTTTTGTCTATTATCCAGGTGTACAATGCATGCCAAAATCTGAATCTTCCAAATCAGCTACGAACTTGGCTTGTTGCGAAAATAGATATACGTATTTTAAATTTGACATTATGTATACCATTCAATCTTTGTTTCCATCTGAAAAAATGACTTCTGATTTTTTTAATTCTAATCATCACACTCTTTTTGGACTCTCCTATGAGAAAACCGTTTTACAAAGGGTACTATAAAAGTTTTGCAAGATGACTTAACAAGCGGACGCAGGATGCTGCAGTTTACTGCATGTTGGACATGTCCATGAGCGTATAGTAGCCGCCAGCAACACGTCTGTTAATTTAGTGGTTCAATGATATTGACAGTGTAAAGTCCGGACTATGGCATCGTGGTCTCGTAGTGAGATAACGGCAGTTTTACGGTATAACTTTACGCGTAGTTTACGCATAGGCCAGTGCTTGGAAGAAATGACGCTTGCAATAAAGAATGATTGTCCTCATGGTACGACTATTTCGGGTGGTACAGAGAATTCCAAAGGGGCAATTTCACTCTGGATGACGCTGAGAGGGAATAAATGCCGCGAACGTAAGTAACAGAGATCAACATCGCTGATGTAAGAAAAATGCTTGACGAAAACCGGAGAGTGACATAGAGAATACCCTACAATCATGCACCAGCAATTCATTCAAATCTGCATGACCACTTACAAGTAAGGAAACTTTGTTCTCTCTGGGTACCGAATAGTCTGACGGAAGAGCAGAAGACTCGTCGTACAACTTGGTTTGTTAAGGGACATCTCGGTATGTGAACAGCATCGTGACGGGTGACGAAACTTGGCTCTATTATTACGATAAGCTAACCAAGGCTCAAAACAAAGTTTGTGTCTTTGGTGATGAGGACATAGCCGTAGCTGTCAGAAAATTTCGATCTATTAAGAAAAAAATGATAGCTGTATTTTTCAAATCGAGCGGGATTGTGGATCGTGTCGTTTTGGACACACTGAAGACAGTCACATCTAAGTGGTACACGGAACAGCGCCTGCCTAAATTCGTAGAGTCTATGAAAAACCTGCGGCCAAATTCAAGAATGGGCACTTGGTACCTCCACCATGACAACGCTCCAGCTCACCTCGCCAAAGCCTGCACCGAGTATTTGCCCACTACTGGACTGAAACTTATCGAGCACCCTCCGTACAGTCCAAATCTTGCTCCCGCGACTTTGCACTGTTTCCGCATGTAAAAATGAAGCTTAAAGGAAACCAGTTTTCCAGCGATGAGGACCTTTAGAGAGCTTTTGACGAGTGTGCCGCATTTCCGGATGAAACTTGGCAGAGCTGGTTTAAGGACTGCTTTTGGCGGATGGAGTAGTGCATTGAATGTGGTGGAAATTTGAACGAAGTCAATAAATAAAGCTGCATTGAAAAACTATTATAGTGCCCTCTGTTCTGCGTCCGCACGCTTGGCACTTGGCGCAAACTACAAAACTCCACAAACTTTTGGCTTTTTTTTTTGAGGAAGCAAACGTCGCTATCCACACGTTTGCGGGTGCTTCAGTTCTTTTGGAGTGGCAAGCATGAAGTTCATCGAACTTGTGTTGACCTTCACATTTAGATCAACCCATTTTTATTACAAAAACAAAAAAATAAATCAAAGAAATAGGAAAGTTCGACCAAGAAGATAGTGGATGTTACAGACTCATAAAGTCCGGATCAACACAAATAATTGTCTATTGTCACCTCGGCTGCTATGAGGATCCCAAAGAAACTTTGTAGCCCCCACTTGTAGGTTATTCCACAATCTCGACACCCTACGGACAGAGGAGGAGTCGTATCGGCCAGACTCCGACCAGCCGAAATGAACTCAGCCATCCATCGAAACCAGAAGAGCGTTAGGAGACTTTTTATTCGTCAAGGTGCAAGCATTAAATTGTTCAAGCTCGTTGCGTCCCCAAGCGGTGATAGCTTCCAGATCTCTCGTCAGAGAGGAAGTCGCTATTAGTCTTATTTTCTTCAGCTCACCGGCCGAGATCGGCTTGTCGCTCTGAATTCCTGCATGTAGAGTACTATCATCAGCAACGTTTTGAGAATTTATCGTACAAAAAACGAGGTCGTTGATATGTACGAGGAACAATGTAGGAGCCAAGACCGATCCCTGGGGAACACCCGCGTTGACATTGGGGGATGAAGAGGAGAACCCGACCAGCCATTACAGTAACTCAATTAAGCAATAAATGTAATTGCAAAAAGGGCCAGGATAACATAAAGACTGATACAACAGCTGACCCAATTGAGACAAAAATAACGAACAATTACGCTGTAAGAATTATAGTCGAAGTTACCTGAGAAAGAAAGATGAACGGTTGAGTTTAAATAGTGTGGACAAAAGCAGACAAACAGTGACGGAAGATATTTCTTCTGCCATATTAATTTTTGAAGGTTTATTATAATGCGTATGTTACTTTATTTTTCACCTTGTAGTAGATACTTTTGTAGTTGACTTTAAGTAATTTGGAAGATAGGTTATTAAAATAATAGGGAGCAGCATTATATATTCTGTAACTAACTATTAAATATCGATGCTGTCTCAAATATAAAAGTTCGCCGGAACTTACTGCAAATATACTAAGTGACATATAAATCCGAACACCCAGTTTAAATGGTTTTATTTTAATAAAATTTTGTATAAGTACTTAATGAAGCATAATAAGTAAATGATAGAAATTTCAAAATGATTGCGCTGCTTTAAAGCCCTTTGACCTTTAATAATATGTGGATGCACCCTGATGTGCTATGCATTCTCCAACGCGCCTAGGCATGCTTCTAATCAGGTGGTCAATGTCCTCCTGCGGTATATCATTCCAGGCAACCACCAACTCCTGTCGAAGTGCTTCTAGAGTCTGAGGAGGACGTTGCAAATTGAGCAATCTCCTACCCATCATATCCCACACGTGCTCAATTGGGGATAAGTCGGGAGATCTTGCTGGCCATGGTAACAATGTGACATCATTATGTTGAAAGAAGTCTATTGTGACTCATGCAACATGTGGTCAGGCATTATCTTGTTGGAAAGTTGGAACTGCCAGGGTGTCAAGATAGGGTAAAAGACGGGGTTCTAGAACTTCGTGGATATAACGCTGCGCGTTCATGTTGCCTCTGATGAAGATTAAAGGTGACCTGGAACCATAAGCTATAGCACCCCAAACCATAACTCCAACAGTGTGATGAACATGTCTTTCAACAAAAAAACTGTGGATTCCTCCTTTCACCACGTCGCCTTCTAACCCTGGCACGACCATCGTGCATGCCTAAACAAAATCTAGACTCGTCACTAAAGACAGTACTGTTCCATTCCTGATCCCAGAGTGACCGTTGTCTGCACCACTCAAGGCGATTACGTCGGTGTTCTCGAGTTAAAGGGAGGACCCAGTGTGGCCGGTATGAAAACAAGCCAAAACTCCTCATTCGTCGGTAAACACTTCGCATGCCAATAGGTCTTCCGTGTTCTGCAAACCATTCATTTGCAATGGACCTGGTAGTGGAGAAACGGTCCCTTAGGGCCAATAATCTTAGGCGGCGATCTTCACGGTCTCTTGTTCTACGGCGGCGTCCAGTGCCCCTTGCTCTTTGCGTACGGCCTTCTCGAAGCCATGCCTGACAACACCTAACCACAGTGTCTACACTTCTTTGCACTCTAACTGCAATTGCCCGAAAAGAAAGTCCAGCTTCCCGAAGTCCCAATATACGGCCCCTATCAAACTCACTAAGTTGACGAAATCGTACAGGTCTCCGTACTCTAGGCATCGTAACCGATCGTAAAGGATCTCAAGAACCAAAATCCGCCAACTTTGATTCTTTACGGCGGCTGAAATATTCATTTTTAGAGCGTTAGTGAATTAAAAAAGAGCAGTATAAAAACCGGATTGTCCAACTGATAAGGCTGAAAATTTTTTCACTTGTTATTTCCAGTAAGATAAATACATCCACCAACTTTTATTAAAATAAAACCATTTAAACTGGGTATTCGGATTTATATGTCACTTAGTATATTTAAATCATGTCTAAATTTTACCCTATTCTATAAATACGGAGGCGTTTTGGTAAAGACAATTTTATTGAATAATGTGAAATGAAGTTTCCTCTGAAAGCAATACTGAGCCAACTTACATCCTCCAGCTTGTATAACACCCTATAAATTTTGCGGATGGCGAATATGAACCTGAGATACGATTTTTGGATTTTCTGATATTAGTCCACAATCCATTTCCGTTAAACAGGGTACACACGTCATCGCAGTAATTGATTAGGGATATAACTAGAATTTCAATAAGAATAATCTTAAATCGAATTGACAGAACATGGTGATGTGGGAATAGACTTCAACCGAGCAAATGCCCTTTGGATGCATTTTTTACGTGACCGGAGAATCTTAATTCGTTAACCATTTCCAAACCTAGGTTCTTTGCCACCTTAACATTCTTCATTATATAGTTACCCACCCTGAGAGTAATGTTATATGGTAAAGTAGCTTTTTGTTTGCCAAATAACATAAAGACCGATTTAGGTGGGTTAATGGTAAAGTTGATGTACGAAAGATTCAGCGTGATGTACGAGCACCTTCCCACTTCAGTTGGCCCACTTCAAGATTTGTACCAAAATATGCCTTTATAAACTAAACATGATAAAACTATTTACTTCTAAAGCAATTTACTTTCTCAAAAACATTTTAGATACACTCTAGTCGTAAAAAATACATATTTGAAATCACTTAGACCTATAACTAATAGAACATCTGAACAAATAAACAATGTGCGAATAAATGCGCGAAGTTAACAAAGCAACAATTGAAAGATTACCATTGGGTAACATCACCTTTATTTTTTATTACGGCTGAAATTCTTTGGGGCATAGTGTTAACCAAGTTTTGGCAAAAATGAAGCTTTGGTCTCAGTTCGGTGATTGTACGAGCAGGATGTTGTCGTAGAACCTTTTTCATCTCGTACCACAAAGTTTCAATAGGTGACAGAAATACATATTTGAAATCACTTAGACCTATAACTAATAGAACATCTGAACAAATAAACAATGTGCGAATAAATGCGCGAAGTTAACAAAGCAACAATTGAAAGATTACCATTGGGTAACATCACCTTTATTTTTTATTACGGCCGAAATTCTTTGGGGCTTAGTGTTAACCAAGTTTCAATAGGTGACAGATCTGGTCTGCTAGAAACCCATTTCAAAAGTGGTACATTATTTTCTTCCATCCATTTAATAGCCTTTTTTTGCGGTATGGTACGCTGAAACACAAAATCTTGGCCGGATGTCAAACATTCTTCCATCACTGGTAAAAGCGATTGCCAAATACATATTTGTTTGAATCCACATTTCCATCAATGAAATGAAGTTTTCCTACTCCCTTTGATGACTTACTGCCCCAGACCATAATGAATGCTGGAAATTTCGCTTTTCTCTTCAGACAGTCAACATGGAATGCTTCATTTTTTTTGCGAATAACTCTACTGCGACTGTCACTAACACAAACTTCGAATCGGGCCTCATCACTCCATTTTATTGCACACCATTGTTGAGGTGTCCATTTTCTATGTTCTTTAGCCCATCTAAGCCGATTTTTCTTTTGCAGTGGAGTTAATACTGGCTTTTCTTTGGCCTATAAACAAGTTGTGCAACTTTAGGGTTTTTACTTGACTTTTTTTTATAAGAAAACTTACCTTGCAAGTTCTAAATCCCAGTTTGTGGGCCTCTCTATGAGTTGTACACCTCGAAATTCTCCTTCCACCAGTGTCACTCCACAGAGCACTTAATTGTAAATAATTGGCAAGCCTGTTTTTCAAGATTATTTTTCTTAATGCTCTTCGGTCGGCATTTGTGATATTACTTTTTTTCACATATCGTGGCTTAATATTAACTGAACCAGTTACGTTATATCTTCTAACAATATTTCTCACACTGTACCGCGATAAGTCTAACAAAGTTGCAATTTTTGAGTTTGATTTCCCAGAATTAAAAAATTTAATTGTCAGTAACAGAATTTTCTGACTAATAACCTTTCCTCTACCCATTTTGAAAACCTTAATTACCCAAAACTATTTTAAACGTATTCTGACAGCTGTAATTAATAAAAACAATTATCATGGCTTTTATTTTTCAGTCACCTATGCGTTATAGACTTATTTTGCATTGAAATGAAAATAGGTTGATATGCTGTAATTACAACATGTGTTATTTTTATGCTGCAAATTTGATTAGGGAGTGATAAAGTTGGTGTTTTCTACTATATATTATCAAAATATTCATTGTTCATATTTTAAACCTATAACACCCTGCTACATTTTTATTATTTGTGTTTGATAAGAAAAAAACTAAGATTTCAATAGTTGGGCCAACTGAAGTGGGAAGGGGCTCGTATATCCAATTCCATATTAAGCATATACCTTCTTCTGTAACAAAGGTCGATGATCACTATTATAAGCACTTAGGTTTGTCCAATATCTAATGTAACCCAGGTAAGATTTCTTTTCGCCTATGATCTTTATTCCCTCTATTCTGCACTGCCTGATTACGTGTAACGGAAAGTATTTGTCAAGCTGAACAGAATCTATTTACTTCATAGCTGTTTCAAGCTTTTCCGCAATTATCAGTACGGTATATGTAGGTAGATCCTATGGAGGTAGATGACGGTTAGCAAACAGGCGAATGCGGGTCAGCTGAAAAACGCAGTATTTTAGTATTGGAGAAATAAAGGTGACACTGCCAACTAAGGGTAATTCGTTAAGTTCGGAACTAGCGAGCCCTCCGTACATAGGCATGCGATAGTCTCTCAGGCGAGCACTAAGTTCTCACCATGCTACCAGCATTGACGTACTAAGTAAAAGTTACATAACCTAAACACAGGCTGAACAGGATGCCTGCTTTCCGTCTACTCAGCAGAACGGTATAGGTCTAGCTAGTGCGCAAATTCAAGAACGGAAATCATACCGAAACAGCAAAATAATGGCGATAAAGTATCTCTAAAAACTAATAATCTCAATTAAGGATAAGTTGAAAGTCGCAGAATACGATACAGAACAGCACTGCTCGAGACGACAATTGATGAACGAGAAAATCATTTAGATTTAGATGACATTATTTTATTTCCGAAGGAACATACTCGTAATTAGGTAAACATGTATTATGTACTGTTTAACATTTACAGAGTCAGAAACATTTTGCATTTAAATCACTGTATCTAGCGCTAAATCTGTGTAAGGCAGGGTTCGCGTGGGTATTTGAGGTTAGGAAAGATTTGAATTCTTGTATGATACTTAACTAGATTGGGTAGGGCCCTAAAAGCTAATTAGCTATGTGGAACTTGCAGGATTAACGAATAACTGGACCCTGCGAGCCCCTCCCTAACGCATCGGTGCACTGGTTATCCCACACATTTGAGTAAAGCCGCCCTTCCTCTTTCCCAGGAATAGAATTAATATCAGGATCCGTAAACAAAAATATTTGTTCTTTCGACTTGAACGCAGGCAGCAGCGGTGGCCGCAGTAGTAGACTCTTCGGTCTCCTGATCAGTCGCCGTGCGCTGTGCGGGTTCGAATCCCGTCCCAGGAGAAACTTTTCTCTTGGCTATGGATGTTGTGATTGTCCGTAGGTGGTAGATGGTCTCTGACTGTCGAACGCGGAGGTACCACCCGGCGGATCTGGTAGGCTGAGCCAGAATGTGTGCATGCACACGTGTTCCCTCGCCAGAGTCCGTGTGGCGTCCCCCCTTTCCCCTGTATCCCCCTATAGCCCCACGGGTGTTTAGGCCTTAAGCCTTCGTGGTAGTTGGAGTATAAAGAAAAATAAAAAACAAACGGGTCCGTTAGAACCAGAGTAAATATTATGTTTAGTTTCGTGAGCGGTAATATTATTTGTGAAAAACATCTGAAGTAGTTTTAATTTAAAATTGTTAGGTATTTCAACAAGTTAGGGTTTTTCGGTGTAGCCACGTATATGCTGGTACCATAGGGTTGGTAGTAGTCGTCGACGTAAAAGCTGTCACTTGAGTTCTCGAGGAGCTGTTCGATGCCATTTTAAGGCGGTTGGTCACGTTTTTAACACGCTTATAAAAGCTGATCTGTACGGGAGTAAAAGAGATAGAGCTAGCGCGCGTCTGCGCATGCGTGCAGTTTAGGACACTCTCTGTTGGTTGGGGCATAAATCGAACTAAAAAATGAAAATAGATAATAGTTTAAAAAACTAAGAAACACGCTTTTATAGCTAACTAAAAAGTAGAAAATAATTTTCAATTACAAAGAGTTTATATTCCAGTAGTAGATGGTCAAAAATCAATCATAATTAATGACCTCAAAATAAAATTATAATAAAATTTAAGATATTAAGGGCCAATTTCACCAACATTAATATTATGGACCAATGGGAAAATACCTTATAGAAATGCAATTTGACAGAAGCTATCAAAGGTCTCAGAATATCAGTGATTTCTATTAAAATGTTGAATAAAATCGTGAAAATTCGACTGTATTATAAACAACACCACTTTTTTATTCGAACATGATGCTTTTGTACAAAGAAAACAGGACAACATCCGTTATATCCTCAGCGAATGGGAATGGGAGAAATAATAGTTCGATTTTCTAGCTGTTAAATTTGGCAGCAGGTTTGGTCGTTTGTTAATTCATGGTAATCTCGAAATTTGTTAAGTTCAATATACTGTCTGTATATGTGATCATTATAGCTACACATACCTGTTGAATTGTGCGGATTTGCAAGAAAATAGAATATAAAATTTATTCCAACCAATTCCTCATCTCTCTTTACATCATAATAGTAACCATTAAAATTAAAATAGCATATCAATTGAAGAAAATAATATAGACATGAATAAAAAATCAACAATAGTAATTAAATCATGAATTTTATTCAAAAATCAAACATTTGTTTAAATTTTGACTGAATTATATGTAATTTCTTAATATTCAATAAGCTATTGATGTTTCAATGACAAGATGTCATCTCATACTTTGACAATATTTTGTTTTCAACATTTCATAGCTATTGATTGGAACTTGAAGCTCATTCGCTGTATTTGACGGGCTGTTACCCTATAGGTGGAGAATAACGGACTGTTGTTGGTGAAATTGGCCCTTACAGAATAATTATATTCAGAATAAAAGGCGTGGGATGTATTTTACTACATTTCATAACTCTCCTCTCATAGATAGTTGCCAATAGAATCATTGTAACATTTAATATATAAAGCACCCCACGCTTTCTACACTGAATTGAATTATTCCGTTAACGACTTAAATGTTATTATAATTTTATTTTATTTCATTAATTATGATTGATTCTTCGACCATCTACTACTGTAATTTTAAGTCAAGTAAAAATGTCAATGCGACCGAGTTCAAATTTCGTGTCCAGGTTGAATTGAAGCATGTTTATGAGCCCACTGATAAAAAACCTTGTTTTTAGACAATGTTATTTGATAACTTTTCTACCAAATTACTTCTGTCACGTCTAGGATGGCTCAAAATTTTACCAAGCTCAACGTATCCAATTTTTGACAGGCTTTCTTCTCTGGTAGTACTCCGTGGCATGGTAAGGAGGAGAATACATTCTAATTTTTAAGAACCGGTCCAGTGATGGTAGAGATAAGTGTAACCAACGAAGAATATCAGAATTGAGCATACAATTTTTAAAAATCTCTGGGGCGCAGTTCAGGGAAAAAGATGGTAACCCTCATATTTCACTTGACAGTGATAACGCTCTATATTTTTATGTACGTCAAAGGTCAAATAGCTCCTATCTCTTTCTAACACATGTATTGCACGCTTCTCGCGCTTCTTTTTCGTACGCATTACTGCGTCAGTCGTATTTGGTTTTCAGTGTGTACGTAGGTAAAACTGTTTACTCAATCAGTACGAAAGAAGGACCGAGTCAATCTACCTGACTCAATTTTTCTAGCTTGATTTTGTCTCCGTAATGACATCTGTCTCCATTTATAATCTAGTGTTTCATCTAGCATTTTTGTGAAACACACAACTGCGTGCTTGTGATTCTCGGGAAATACAAAAAACACCTTATAAAAAGTTTTTTAATTCCCCTTCCACGTTGCCAGCTTTTCACACTTTTGCCCTTAAGCGTAGTGTATTTCAATAAAATATAGACTTTAGCAGGTAGTCAGCAGCTTTCATGGCATATACAGAGAGTGGGCCAGCAGCTGAAAAAAGCTATTCGGAACAAATGGTGAATGTAATATATAGAAGAGAATAAATAAGGAAGTTTTCTGTAGACAGGAATATTACGGAGATGAAAAAAGGAAATATCGTCTGATCGTTACGTGGCAAAAAAAACATATATCACTTAATCTGCAAGACAATATTTTAAGTGCCTTAGATAAGAAAATGGCACTAGCCTTAATCTCTATAGACTATTCGAAAGCCTTTGACAGCATCAATCATAAATTATTACTTGCTAAATTAAATTACATAGGTCTTGACAGTGTATCCCTTTCATTTTTCGACAGTTACCTTCATCAAAGAACTCAGTGTGTTTTTCTCAATCAAGAAATGTCTCGAGTGACAATAATTCCGTCAGGCGTACCTCAGGGCTCTGTATTGGGGCCACTTCTGTTCCTCATATATACGTTCGACTTAAGCAAAAGTATTGATAATTCTCATGTCCAGTCATTTGCAGACGATACGCAATTGCTCCATTATTTTAACCCAGATAATGTCAATAATACCACTCAAATTTTACAAAACGATGTTAATAAATTAATTAAATACTCTTTAGATCACAATCTACTTATTAATCCACAAAAATCTAAAATGTTATTATTTTGCGCACAAAGAAAAACATACAATGTAACACTGCTCTTGAACATTCAGATAAATAACCAAATTTTGCAATTTTCTGATTCTGCAAAATTTCTTGGTGTTGTTTTTGATACAAAATTAAGGTTTATTGAACTTGTAAAAAGTCTATCTCAGAAAACCTACCTACGGCTGCGCACTCTTATAGCAAACAGGTACTTACTAAATTTAATGTTGCGTAAGAAACTATGTGAAGCATTGGTCATATCTATACTAAATTATTGTAATATCGTATACTACACTTGTTTAGACAATTTCATTAAAAACGTTATTCAAGTTATTCAAAACAATTGCATACGATTCATTTTTGGTTTACGTAAATTTGATCATGTATCAGCGAAATATCCCGTTCTAAACTGGTTAAAAATTAATGACATGGTCAAGTATCACTATTCAGTTTTTGTTCACAAATTGATGCTCACGTCTAAACCTTATTACTTGAAGGAAACAATTTCATTTAATAATGATGTTCACTGTAAAACTCTCAGAGAAAATAATATTAGAATACCCCTGCATACGTCTACACTTTTTAAACGCAGTTTTTCTTACAATGTTGCTATTATTTGTAATGACCTTCCTAAAGTATATAAAGAATTTTCATTTACTGTCTTTCGACAAAAAGTTAAAACATTATTACTCAACCCTCCAAACATATAATTTACGTAATCATACATTTCTTTTTTATTCCATCTTTAATTCAGATTAATAATTTTTTGGTGCATTTGGGTTTGGAAAGTATGCCTTTTTCTCTTTTTTTAAATTTTACTTTCGATGTAATGAACCAAATCTGTTTGTGGATAGTGTATTCTTTTGAACATCTGCTAGAGGCTATATGGTTGAGTGTAAGAGTAGCAGCATGCTAAACTTCGCCATATAAGTCTGACATTTGGCTATACTACAATGTAATTGTGGATAAATAAAGACGTCTATTATTATTATATGTGAAATATGTGGGATCAATATATACGAGATCTCAAATAATGCTTCCCATCATGTCTATCTAACAAATTGATACAATCCGAGAATCTTACAGCGAACCTTTAAATATTAGAATCATTCGCTGGCTAACCTTAAGCCGCATACAGACCGAGATTCCAACGCAAGCTTACAGATTTGGAGGTGTGTACGGAGCGAGCCAACATAAGTCAACGGTTTCGAAGGTAACCTTTGGCGTTCGATTGCGCTTGATCGGTAAATCAAGGCAGGTTTGATTTGGTCTGGACAGGATTTGCTGCGTTTCTAGTATTTAGTCGTTTGTCTGCGTTGGATGAGAGGAGACTTGTTGCTCGACATGAGCACCGAATTTAACCCAACGCGGTCCAACTCGAAACTAAATGTAGGTGTAGACGAGAATACGCTTGCTTGGCGTTGAATGTTCGGTCTGTATGCGGTTTTAGAAGGAACTACGATTTCATATGCCGATGGCACCATTATTTTATTCAAAGGAGATATTGGGATGCCGTTAAGGAACATACAAGTATTGGTTTAGAAAAAATAAAGCCCTAATTAGACTATTACAAATTAACATTTTTTAATAAATCACACTATACGGGGTGTTTCAAATTCGACTCTCGTCATTAGGATTTTGGAAACGGTAAGAGATACGAAGTCGCTTAAATGGGGGAAAGTTGCGTATTTAGGTAACTAACAAAATGCTGCTCAGAATATTTCTTTAGCACTTGACTCCACCTACTCGACATCGAAATTAGTGTGGAATTGCAAAGAAGCTCTCGGTGGCATAGGGGAGGGAAATGAAGTCCGTTTCATATGGATACCAGGATACACAGGTCTAGAGGGAAACGAGACAGCTGACACTCTGGCAAGGAGTGGGGCTAGCACACCCTTGATAGGGCCTGAGCCAGCTATTGGGATCGCATACTTACGGCTAAACAAATAATCTCTGCAGAGAGATCAATCAATACTGGGAGGGATTAGCAGGGTTAATCCATGCTAAGGCAACTATACCAGTCTTGACAAAGAAGGTAAGAGACTATGGCTGAACAGGAATAGCCGCAAAGCTCTAGTAGAACTGTACCCTGGTCATTGCAAATTGCGTAACCACATCAGCAGGCGAGGCATTACGGAAGACGCTGAGTGCAGACTGTGCATGGAGGGAGACGAAATGGTCAGGCATGTATTGTGCAGATGCCCTGCAATTGCCAGAATCAGGTACAACATAGTTGGAGACGTAGTACTCCAAGCATATGACCTAAAGGATCTTTTTCCAAACAAGTTGATCGACTTCCTTAGAAGCTCGGAGCTACTGGGAGAAATAGACCAAAGAGTCGCAATGGAGGATCGTTATTGATACACTCACAAGAAACCTAACCTAACCTAACCTACTACTTCCCTGCTAGGTGGTCTAGATTAACAGGAGCCGAGTTAACGGACAGAGACAAACACACGGATGGAAATGAGTGCCATGTCATTTCGTGATATATTTGTACAAGTTGTGCTACATCAAAAATATCTTATCTAAAAAACTTATCCAAGCACTGATACGTCACGTATTTCATTCATGTGATTCTGTTTTATTTGTTCGATATCCTTGACACAAAAAGACAAGAAAGTAGGAAAAGGAATTACATGGAAAAACGTGGTACAATAATAGCTACGAAGATACGAACTTTTTTTTATCAAAAGTGCAGGAAATTGTACAAATGGACTCTGAACAATGTGTCGAGCTAACACACCCTCAAGGTAGGCAATCAATAAAATAAAATTGGTGTTTATTTACCTGTTTCCCATTTTATTTTCATTTATGCTTCTTGTCAGGAGGGATCGCGATGTAATCGTGATCGAAATCTCAGTTGCCCTTAAGGAGTTTCCTATAGGAACAGGAAACAGTCCGATAAATCGCCTCAAATAAAACTAGTGATAATGAAAACATCCCTACGTTAATAGTGTGTGTGTGCGCATTCATGTAGAGACCTTTAGCTTGCTGGGCACAGAATTGTCACTGCTATTAAATCCTTTCACATTTTTGAATATTTCTAATAATTGTTAATTACTACAAGTAAGTGAACTTATTGTTGTTGATTGTATTTATTTATCGCATTATTTTGACAGGCCAGGAGTCCCATGCTACTTGATAAATTGGACTATTCAAAAATGGGTACATCTTCTGTCTTTGTTGGGCTCCATTATGTAGCAGCCTCAACCACGCACCTTTATCTGATCCAGATGCAACCCAGATATGCAGTGTGCTCTATTCGGGCATTATTCCAAACGGTTTGAAAATTCTATATGAATATAATAGTGCTTGGCCTATAATGGCACACATCTTTACCAAGGTATGTAATGTACTATTTTCACTGTATCATGAAATAAGCTTTGCATCCGACGTTATTTAAGTATGAAAAATATTATACGCCTATGTCGTTGAAAATACTGCTAGTAAGAACTGCAGATAATTATCGCATACTAATGGAAAAGGAGTGAGGTAATACTTTCATATTTACTGGATTAGCTATGGCAGAATATTACACAGGGTGTCTGCGAAACGTTGGGAAATCGCGAAAATGGAGATACTACAGACCGAAATATGTGAATTGACCTAAGCATACCTCAGTCCGAAAGTTGATAGTTTGCGAGGTACAGGGTGTCAAAGTTACAATTTTATTTCAGATTTTGGCATAAAACTCGGTATAGGGAGGGTTTCTTGTATGAGAAACAAGAATCCGTTATTTTTATGGCCAAACTTCTATTTCGGTAAATAACTTATCATAGCTTTTTTATGCTACCCTGTATACAACAAGTGACAGAGAAATCTTATTTTCCCGTATTTGCACAACAAAAAAGGTTTACTTGCTAAAAGTGTCTAAGACAGTGGAAATACAGGTGGGTGTGGTCTTTAAAAAACTCAAAATATTATGCGCAAGTAGGGTGAAAAATCTGACCACCTACCAAGATACACTTTTTTGTATTAAACCGTAAGCTCATATACGATATATAATAATAATCGTCATCATTTATAATGAGTACATTATAAAAGAGCGAAGATTAGCACATGTTGCTATTCTCCCAGTTGACCCAAATATCAAAAAAAAGTATACCTAATATTAAAATACGTGACCACATATAAATTTGAAATTAAACCTCCAAGCACATACACACACCAAAAATACACACATTTATGTAGGAGCTGGTTTTGGATTTTCCGGAATAGAGTTGTGTAGAGTAATAATGTAATAATAATAATAATTAACGTCTTTGTTTATTACTGCGTAAAATGTGAAAGATCGATTAAATAAAGCTGTTTTGTAGTTTAGCATGGTGTATAAACGCGGAGATCTGATAACTCTATTGAATGACATTGTATTTAAACGAGGTATAAGTTATTTTTTCAAATATAATGGCGTAATAATATACAAGAGTTAGTAAATAGTATTGAAAAAGCCTAAAGACATTTAACCAGCTCATACTACCAATGCTCCTTGAAGTATAGTCATATTTTTTAAATTATGTATCCGACGTCAGCAATTATTTTGGACTTCTTGTAGTCGTTTTGCAGTGGTTTCATCTAAACATGGAAAATAAGGGGTAATACAATAGATCTTAGTGTTTTATCAACAATTACTAAGCTTTAATTTGTTTTTTTTTAATAAAAAGGTGCATATTATTCTTTAGTAAGTTATTTCCCGTTTTGGGCTGAAAAGCATAATTCTAGTTTTTCAGCGATAAGTTTCAGACCGTTGTGCTTCGCATACTTAATTTGAACTTGCATTTAAGCCATTATTGATTAGAGAAGCTGAATATTCAAAAATTTTGGGATTAAAATATATATAAATCTGCGTAACGTCAGCGTATGGCGTAACATTACAGCTTTTAATTACTTTAATTATGTCGGACATAATTATGTATGGTGAAGAGCAAAGGGCCTAGAACACACCCTTGCGGTACTAGCATCTCTTACAGCAGAAGAACCACTATCTGAGATCTACCAGGAATATCAAAGGTTTCTAAGAAATTTAAACCCCATTCTCATAGTCCTAAATATGTTAGCTTTGATATTAAAAGGCCATGGTTAATTTTATCAAATGCTTTAAAAAATTCAATGAGTAACATCACTCCTGTCTGCATCGGTGACGATATCATCAGCTACAGACAACCGAGTGGTCGTTGTGCTAAATTCTTCTCTGAATCCAGATTCTTGATCAGGAATTAAATTATTTCCAGACACGTACAATTTTAGCTGGAACGAAAAGATTTTATCAAGGAGTTGTGATAGCATGGGTAGCAAACTCGCGATATATAAAAAACGATTACAATACAGACTAGTTGAGTGATAAATTCATTACAGCCGTTGTAACAATTGCTAAAAGATAGTAATTTAATACTGAATTTGTAATGAAAAGGCAGGAACCGAAGGACGTGTAGTGTGCGGTTTGTGGATAAAGTGTCTTTGGTTTCGTGGTAGGTAAAGCTTGTCTACAGTGTACCGCCTTGATTGTCACATTACTCCTTAGTCAACAACGAACATCGTTTTTAACCAATAAATCCTGTACTCCTGATATACACGCGTAGACATGCCAGTCAATTACATTTGACTTTAGGTCAATGAATTGTCTAGCGCGTGCTGCTATTTTTATATATGGTTTTTTGGATAATTTAGAATTCAACACCTGTCCTATGCTAAATTTTATGACCTTTTTGTTGTTGGTACTGCATAAGAAATGGATAGTTATGCTCGTCAGCTGCGCAACGGTAAGTAATAGTTTCCTGAAGGATTATTTTATAATATACAGGGTGTCCTACGAGAGGTATGAAAATTTGGGAGCAATGCGGCTAAAGTATTGTAACGAAAATACCGTTTTTACTGTTCAAAGTCTGATTTGCTATTTATAACCACACTTGCAACTAAATTAGAACATATTTACAACTACGTCGACATCTCAATTCCGCGCAAGACTGTGTCTGTAGACTCGGCTGTGACTAACTGCCTCCGCCATCTGGTCGGATATTTATGCCATGAATCGACGATTCTCGGTGTACTCCAGAATTTTCTAGCAAAAACTCGATGCATCCTCGATGATTCTTGAATCCTCCTCCTAAGTAGCACCACAAGCGCTCGCGCAAGTGATCGAAGCTTCGATACATGATGGCGTAACTCGGGTTGCCTAGTTTTGAGAGGGTATCTTCTCCGCCATTCAGGGTCTCAGTTACGAGGACGTTACAGAATTTTGGAAATAGTGGCACTTTCATTTGCACTGGAAGTACATTCCAGCTTGATTATTTTATAAAGACCAATCTTTGGATCCTTCGCAAGACTCAAATACTATCAATATGCATACATATATCATCCTATACATAATTAAGTCCAGCAGTTTCTGGCATATCTCAAGTTATGTGTAAAAATGACAAATGTTTGCCTTTGCCATGATTTGCTTCTTATGGTAAGCGACGTACCTACTTGAGTTTCGCTAATTCAAAGTGAAAGCTCTCTTAGCGGGCAGCTCTCAAAGCGACCATATTCCTTAAGCGGCAAAATTTTGTTTAACCGATTTTAGTCCTATATTTTAACATAGAAAATTACACGCCAATAAACGGATGCGGCCAGCAATTTTTGCACAGAGGACGAAATAATATCTCCTATAAGCGATCGCGAAGCTCTAATAACCGAGCAAATGAAGTTTAGCCATTACATTAATATGACCATTCGGTGATTCCCCGCGAGGTTTTGGGGGATTTACAGTATTAGACGATCACAAACTGTTGTGTTAGAGGTTAGAATTTAGAGTTAGCACTTTAGCAGTGTTTGTATTTTAGTGTGCACCTTTAATTTATAACAATATGCCGCCGAAAAACCGAATGTTGACGCTAAAAGAAAAGATGGAGTAAATGAACAACAAAAAAGAAGTTTTTGTAGGACTGAGGCTTAAACATCGATAAAGCATGTTTTGATTGTTTTATTAGTGCTATAGATCGAATAATACCCATATCTAGGGGGCTTGTAGAAGAAAAAGCAAAGTACATTGCACAAAAATATGGTTATCAAAAGTTTAGTGCATCCGATGGGTGGCATTAAAAGTGGTTTAAAAGAAACAATGTTAGTTTTAAATACATTTCTGGTAAATCGGCCGATGTAAATTAACAGACAGTCGATGTATTTATAGAGAAATTTCCTTCATTGCTTTTGGGATACCAATGTGAAGACATTTACAATGCGGACGAAAGCGGTCTATATTTGCGTTCGCTTCCGGATGAGACACTGGCTTTAAAGTCTGAAAAGTGTTCGGGGGGAAAATTATAGAAAGAAAGACTAACCGTATTATTCTGTGCAAGCATGACTCTACAAAAAAAAGCACTGTTAGTGATTGGCCAATCTGCACGCCCTCGAGCATTGAAAAATGTAAACATGTTATGTGGAAGTCAAATAAAAAAGCCTGGATGACACGCGAAATAATGGGTAAGTGGTTAGCCGAGTTGGATCGAAAAATGGGCATTAAAAATAGGAAAATTCTGCTATTTTTAGACAATGCTGCAACTCATCCTCGAGACTTACATCAAAAAAATATTAAAATTATCTTTTTGCCTTCAAACACAACAAGCATGTGCCAGCCACTGGATCAGGGCATCATTAAAAAATTTAAATTTTATTATCGTAATCAGATTTTAAACCATACTTTATTAAATATGAATGGTGTTAAATGATCTTCCGAATTATCAAAAAAAAATACTGTTTTGCTTTATAAAGACGACGTGGTAGAATGCTAATGAGACAACAATTCAAAATTGTTTCCGAAAAGCTGGGTTCAGAAAAGCTGGGCAAGAGGTTCCTCATTTTGATCGCGAGGATGACTTGCCATTATCTGTTGATTGCCAACGATCAAAATTTGGATGAGTAGTTAGCATTGATCAAAACACTCCAACTGAAGAAGATGTGGGGCTTGAACATTTAGTCGTAGACCTAGGTGGTGAATCTAATCAAGGAAATGATGACGAAATTGAGGAGATTCAAGAAGAGGAAAATAAAGTAAAAAGCAATGATGACGCCTTAATTATAATATAAATAACTGAAAAACTATGTTGCCTTTGAACAAATTAAAAATTTGGAATGTCATTTTCAGAAATGTCGTGATGATGCAAAGCAAAAAAACTGAAGCAGGCGACTATTCTAACATTTCTGTTTCTGAATAAGTTTTCTGTCCTTTTGTTATTTGTTTTCGCAGGTCATCAATACATACATATATGTACGTATTTCATTATACATACATACATATATGTAATTATAAATTATAATTTTATGTACAATGTGTACATACAAGTCTTATAATAAGACTTAATATATGTAATTATCATATTATACTTTATAAATTCATATATGTAATAGTATGTATGTATTCACATACATATATGCTATCATGTCACCTATAAATAAAAACTGTGCAATTCCTATATTTGATAGTTTTCTTTTAAGCGGTCACCTCCAATAAGCGGGCAAAAAAGCTGGACCCATAGCTGCTCGCTTACGAGAGCTTTCACTATAATATATTTATACGTTACCCGTATTTCTAGATCACATAACTGAAGGAATACTCGTACAAATCGTTTAAATAAAATTTTTTCAATAAGTGACAACATTACAAATAAATTTGTTTATATATCAACTAACGTGTAACGAAATCACTTAGAATGACACTTGAAAACGTGCTGCGCCTTGAGGTTATGATGTCTCGGAAACCAGAGCCAAATGAGAGATTTGGACACGGATTAGGATTCCGCGCATCAAAAACCTTCAGTTCGGGAAGGTATACTCTGGTTTCTGGGTAAAAATCTTGTCGGCCCATATAATTATCTTAAGGCGTCAGTAGATTATTAGGTAGAAAAATAAAATTCTATAATTTTTATTGATTCCCGAGTATCCGTGTTTTTCGTATTTCCCAGAGCCGAAAACTCTTGTATATCCGGGTATACCGACCTAGGCATCCAAGTCTGAAAGCTCTACTCGTTCACCTCTTATTCAGCATTCCGAAAACTGAGGACCAAGCTAACGACTGTCTTTTTTTTTTAACTCCAACTACCACGAAGGCCTAAGGCCTAAGCACCCATTGGGTACCGTGGGGCTATATAATAGAATAGAATAGAATATATATGTTACGTGAAAATTAACAAAACATTTGTTTTTATACTTGTCATAAAAATTGTTGGTATGCATAACACATAAAAATAGCTTCTTGAAAACTACTGATGACATATACAACATATATTGGAATGCCTGGTGTTATATCCATGAACATCCGAGTGCATTGAGAATTTATGCTTGTTCTTATAGGGGGATACATGGGAAAGGGGGAATGCCACACGGACTCTGGCGAGGGAACACGTGTGCATGCAACATGTACACATTCTGGCTCCGCCTGATATCTTTCTTGCGATACAAAACAAATTGTCCTTCGCCGAATACGGTCGTACCAAATGTACGATAATATATGGGAGCATATAATGTTCAACGGCGAAACGCATAATTTTTTCATTACTGAATTCTTTGCCGGTGCTACGCCTTAATGTTCAAAGGCAATGCAAAGTATGTTCGTTCAGTACATATTTTACAAGCTTTTTTGCAGCCTTGCATTATGTTATCAATCAATCAAATACGATTACACTGCAGAATGGCTGCAATTATTCCTTTATTACTTCATCAGCTGACTGCATCACTTTTACGGCATTTTCTGAAAGAGAATGTAGAGTTGAAGGCACTTTGCTATATAACCTTAAGTGAATAAAAACAGACAACTGGATCACTATAGGGGAATATAATGGGGCATTCGTAGTCCATTTACGCCCAGATAAATCACTACATGCTCAAAAGCGAGATTGTACAAGTCCGTATTTTCCTTAATGGAATAACCTAACAAAATAAATGATTATATTTATAGAAAGAACTGCACATACTTTTCACAATTCTTTATTTACTGAACGTACTTTTACTACATTTTAATATCGATCATATTGTCCAGATCCCACATCTTTGTTTCTATTGTCTCTTGAACGTGACGGATACAATCTTTCCAATGGTTTGCGACACTCTGTTGACTGCTTCATAAAACAATTTTTTCACGTCAGAAAATTTGAATGTTCTATTGTTAGAAGCTACATAGCTTTTTATGTTTGCCCAAATCATTTCAAGTGATAAGGGGGTAGCCTTCAAACGGTCTTATTTTGGTTTTTAGCTATTTCGTAAATAACATTAAGATTATATTTATATTTGTGCTCGATGACTGGAGTTCTGGTTTGTCCATATCTTTATTGAAACTAATGTCTTTTGATAGGAGCCATTGTTGAATTTCTACCTTTCTTGTGGACATTGTGGGAATTTTTTCTAGTTTTCTAGTGTGGTATGCAGCATTATCAAGTACAATGACGGCATTGTCGTCAAGCTTTGGGAGCGTTTAGAGAATCCATCGTTTAAATGAACTCCAGTCCATTTCTACATGGTAGTCGGTCGTTTCTTTGACTCAAATGCCCATAGGGCATTGGGCTCAAAGCCATCTTCACTGCCAATGTGACAGATAATAAATAGTTTTCCTTTTCCTGGAAATAGTTACTTCATGTTTATTGTGCACAATATTTGATATTTACTTGTATTTTGTGACAATAAACATTATTATTATTATTATTATTATTATTATTATATAGTATTCAAGAAGACTAATAATAAAACAAGCAGAGTTTCTAACAAATTTTGGTTCCAAATTTATCAGATATGGCTAAGTTTAGTGTAGCTAAGTTTTCAGCGTGGGGTTATATTATAGATTCAGTCTACTTGACACCATTTTTACAACATAAATGACGAATTCGTTAGATACACGTACCTGATGGATTATTTAGGACAGTGGTTAGTCCATCTAAGAAGGCTTGTCTTGCTGATTTAATTGTAGAGCCAGCCCATACTTTATGTTTTGTACGAGGGATGTCTTTTAAGTTTTGCATATAGAAACATAGTAGGCCGCGCGGATCGAACGTCAGTACTGACTATTAACCTCACCCTTTAATAAACTTAAATTCAAAGTTTCACAACAATACGTGCAGCGTTCTCACTACAGTGAATTTTTAAGTGTCACCAAATCATTAGAAAAATGGAACTCAACCGAGAACATTTTCGCGCCATAATTTATTACAACCTTCAGAGACAATTATCGCAATAAGAATGCCTTGCTGAGTTACTGCCACATCAGTCGACAATTTCCCGTTGGTATGGAGAATTCAAACGTGGACGAGTGTGTCTTAGCGACGATCCCAGGGTGGGTGCACCAAAACCGGCAGCCACCCAGGAAAACGTCGATGCTGTGCGCAAACTCATCATTGAAGATAGACATGTGAAATATCGCGAGTTTGAGGCGTCCTTGAAGATCTCAAAGACCTCAATTCAAAAAATTTTACATGAAGAATTAGGAGTAAGAAAGCTAGTTTCTCGTTAATACCCCACCTTTTGACTGAAGAGCAGAAAGCAGCCAGAGTTAATTGGTGTCAAAAAATGCTTGACCGTTTTAATTCCGGAAACTTAAAAAATGTGTACAGCATTGTTAGTGGTGATGAATCGTGGATTTACTGTTATGAACCAGAAAATAAACGACAGTCGGCTGTTTGGGTGTTCCAAGGTGAAGAAAAGCCAACAAAAGTAATCCGTTCTTGAACTGTTTCGAAAAAGATCGCGACATTAGTGTCAAAAGCGGGTCCTATTGCAACAATGCCTCTTAATGAGCAAAGAACTGTTACTGCGGATTGGTATACCACCACTTGTTGGCCAAAAGTCATCAACGAGCTTCGAAAAATCAACCCCGAAAGAAGAATCATCCTCCACCAAGACAATGGAAGATCGCACACAGCCCAAAAAACAAGCCAGTATTTAACGGAAGAAAACGTGGAATTACTGGACCATCCTCCATATAGTCCCGATCTAAGTTCTAACGATTTCTTTACTTTCCCGAAAATTAAAAACAGTCTGCGTGGTGAAAGGTTCCAGTCACCAGATGAAGCAGTTCAGCATTCAAATCTGTCAGCAAACGAGTGGAATAAGTGCTTCGAAAATTGGTTCGAGCGCATGCAGATGTGTATTAATCTTCATGGAGAATACTTCGAAAAACAATAAAGTCATTTAAAACTACCTACCGTGTTGTTTTATTTCCATATGCAAAACTTAAAATACATACCTCGTATGTCCTCCATTTATCCAGGTTTCATCCAAGAAATAAATCTTCCTGCCCTGGTCGCGGTATTTCTTTATTGATTTTAAATAATTTGTTCTCCATAAACTAATCCCTGTGCTGTCCATCAGAATAATCTTTCTGCCTCATTTTCTATAGGTACTCAAAATGACGTTCTGTGAGTAAAGTATAGAATGTGGTCCTTTTGAAAGTAGGTAAGTCTTCATCAGTATTAACCTCCTGTACTACTTTCTGTCTATGGTAGGAAGTTCCTGCTTTTCCAAAAATTGATGGACTTTGCGTCTGATGGCATTTTGATCAAAGTTATCAACTGTATCCAACAGCTTCGTATAATTTATAATAAAAATAATAAAATAAAATAATTTCGTTTGCCTGAATATTCAAATGTCAACCCTTGTCTCGTTTTCGAGGAGGAGACATCACTGAAGGGGAAGCATGGTTGAAGGAAGCATTGGGAGAAATATTCTCAGTTTCATCTGCTGTATCCGTAGACGACATGCTAACGCATAAACACACGCTACGTATACAGCAACTGCCGGCGTCGGCGTGCCGGCGATACCCCGATACTGAGTTCTATCCTGTCGAATCCTGCACGTGTTCGTAGTTTTATGGCCGAATGACCAAGAGCTATTGGAACGCTTAGGCGGCTGCCGCTTTGCCGCGCTGCATCCTTGTTGTGGACTACGAATAGGATATAGTTCAATCAACCAAGATCACAACACTCAAGTTCCATTGGAGTTGTGCAGGAAACACGGACCCCGGAAGGCACAAAACGGAACGTTCATATTAATATGAGACTACTAGCGTCATATGATGATGAGGTTCACAAATGATAACAACGCCCCCTCCTAACTAGCAAAGTAGTGGTATAAGCTTTTGGTAAAAGAACCGTTCAGCCATAAAAGCTCTCTATTGTTGTTGCCTGAACCAACCAAAATGCTGGCTTAATGTTGTGTGGAATACAAATTAGCTTTCTGTAACATATTTGCTTTAAAATGAGGTGTTTAAAATATTCTTATAGCATAGTTATATAACACCTTATAGGGCAAATTTTTAACTGTTGCATAAACGTTTATACAACTATTTTATACGGCATATTTGCAAGTTAGTCAAAATGGTTGTGTTGTGGCATCCATGGTAACGTTTATAAAGCAAACCCGAGCCTTGTTGTTTTGCTGTGCAATTTACTACCTTAGCCAACAAATTGCTCCCAACGGAAGCACTTATACAACTGTTGTTTAGTAACTGTTAAAGGCTGTACATATCCTAAATATGTTGGTAAACAACTTCACCATAACCTAAATTTCTGCTGTCATATTTTTGTTAAAATGCCATAACCAATGTTTTAAGACAAACAACGCATGCATATTGGTTCAAAAGGTTTTATCAACTGTTCAAACAGAAGATATAGATCTGGTACAAATTCTGGGTAAATCATTCGACTCTGTCGGTATTTCATTTCAGACATTTGTCAAATTGTTGTATAACACCTGCAGGCAACACCAAAATATTCTAATAACCCAAAGACAACATGGACGATGCCATGATTGTACACAACCACCCGCCATATTGGGCGAACATTTATTCCTCTATTTAATATTGAATAATTGTTTCAGTTCGAAATTACAGATATAAAGTGATACACATTAGTGTAATTGTGTCTAAATAAATTAGGATTTGCGGAATATTTAACGCAGATAAGTTCAGTTTTCCATCTTAAAAATCTAGACATTCTTTTGATCATTGTCAAAATATGAATCAAATACGAAGCCCGTAGAAATTGGGTAACTAATTTGCACGATAATCACAATAAAGTTTGCTGTGCAAGTAATACAATAGCCCTATATCAAAGTGTACAAGTTTATCATATACCTGTGTATGAAATTCACATTGGCCGATATGTAAGTAAACAAGATGACTGTAATGTGTTAGTTATATATTCTTCACTTCGTCTATACAATACATAAGAAATAGTTTGGTTGCAATAAAGTAGAATCACGTAACAGAATAGTTGTATAGTTGACAAAAACTGAATCTTGCACTGACGCAAATGTCCTATAGCGGCTGCAAGAGGCTTACACTTTTGTTTTATAACTGTTACCTGCATCCGTTATACAACCTCTTAAATGACTGAAGTGTCCTATTAGGTGTGCCCATTCCACTTGTATAGTTGTTCTAAGAGGGTTTTGCCAATGTTCTTACAGTATACAATGCTGTGTAAGAAATACTGTATAATCATTCTTGTAACTCTAATAAGAGTGATAATTGTTAGTTGGGCGGTCCATCCTCGGTCAGTGATGGTGAACGTTCCATGGCTTACGATGGATTTTTATGACAGTGAGTAGTTTTTTTAGTATTTTGATGTAAAAATGACATTATTAACTTGCCTGTTCTTCTGCTTTGTTTCTTATCGCCGATATAAGCCCTTACCAAAGTTATTTATATTATTGTTTCAGCTCTACTTAAATGTCAAAAGAACGAAAAATGGTTGCATAAATAATCTCAACATTTCTCTTTGATTTGAAATTACGGAAAAGGCAAAATAGACCGGTCAAAGCGGACCGTGTTCCGTTTTGCCAACATATTGTAGATTATAATTGAACCTATGTTTTAGTCTTTTTTTTTTCAGATGGTTCATAATTATGAGAGGAAATCAAACCGGCAGTCATGGGACGGAGAAAATATGGAACAGGGGTTTTGGAAACAATTTTCCTAAGCAGATTAGCAAATTTTGGATGCTACGAGATCATCTAACGAGGATAAGGAGAAGAAATGTTTTCTTGATAACCCAAAAATTATTATGCCTTTTCCAAAAACAACGGCGACCAAAACAAATGTAAAACGTGAGATAATTGCCATGATAACTTCGTCTCCGTATCGGAAGGAACTTGAAGTAAAACCTAATGCGTCCAAAACAAAACAAGTGAAAAAGAGTCTTAACCTGGAAATGAAAACTAAGAACAAGACCATTAAAAAAAGGCTAAGAAAACATGGATAAAGCAAAGCAACTGAACGATTCTACGTATGATGAAAAAAAGAAGGTATATAATGTATTCATAGTTCTCATCTCTATTCTGAATCAAACGAAGGCTGGGTTCAATGCCCTATTTGAGGTCTCTGGGCTCAGTGTAGCTGTGCGGGCGTTGATGAGGATGACGCGCAGACAAGAAATCAATGCCAGAACTGTTCCACAGACGAAGTGTGTATACTATTTCAAACGTTTAATAGGTCTATTTTGCCCTTACGTTTGTTCCTTTTTGCCTGCCTTTGTGGGCAAAATGTTACCATACGTAATATTTTGGATATAATCGATAATCTTCCAATTTTGTGATATAACTGAAAGTCTGATTAATAAAAATTGTAGAGTGATTAGTAGTAAGTACATTTTCATGATTCTCCTCTCATAGATAGTTGCTAATAGAATGATTGTAACATTTAATATTTCAAGCACCCCACGCTTTTTACTCTGTGTCACGTGCTAAAATCACGTAACCCTTCTTTTTACTGTTTTGATCACTTATGAGTAATTTGAATTTCTCTTTATTGATTATAGAGTGCCCATTCCCTAAACCAAACCCTTTTTAATGATTTTCTTTTGTCAAATTCCATAGCTTATTGATTTTAGAATTTCTCACGTATTATATCTGTCATTCTCCGTGACTCAGTATTATATTGAAATCTTTCTTCTATCTGAGAAATTTCCTCATAAAATATTGTTGGTTCCTCGTAGACAGATTTGTTTCTGCCTACAATCTACCTAGCTGCAGCCAGCGCGCCATCGTATGATGTTTATACGTACTAGCCATATATGAATGGTTATCTTTCTATCAAGATACCTTCTTTACCGGCTTTTATCTGTTCCTTTTGATGTTCCGTCGAACGTGCCTTCTTCAGGGCCACTTATTCAACCTTCTTTTACGGGGTTGCGTGCGCAGACAGTCCAGCGCCATTTTTTCTTTCTGCTGTGATTTTGGTTGTGTGCTGGCGTTTTTTTCGTTAACTTCCAGATTTTGGAATATTAACGCCCAAAGCACCAGTTTATGGAGTAGTACCCCTTCATCTTGTACCTTACGTTTAGTTGTGTTGGTGGGTACTACCGCGTCCAGTTTGTTATGGGATTTTAACCTCCAGCGGTAAGTTATCTTTTGTATACCATCGGACTACATCCTTTAATGCTTGTCGTGAAGAAGTTTGTTCAATATCTGATTCCTTTTAGTGGAAAGCCATTATGGAGAACCACCAATCACACTCCTCCAGTTTTGTTTTATAGCCTTGTAGTTGTTTCGCAGCCTATTTTGTTGGAATCCATCTCTTCCCCTTTAAAAAACCCTGATGAACAGGTAACATACCATTTTAATTGTGTATTTTATAGATATTGATATATTGATTGTTGCTGACTGAAATTCTTAGTGTGTTTTTGATTTTGTTTGGCATTTTACGAATTCAAATTTAGAGTAGTGCCTACATGTCACTGTCTTTTCAGCTTATCACATTACATTAATCATGATTTTGAAAATTGAGCTGCCATAACTTATTTTAGAACAAGGGATAACCTTCTGAGGGTATATCTCTATGGTATTTTTTTCTATTTTCTTGCTCTTGCAGAAAGAAAAGTAAGTTTATAGTAACAGAGAATGTACATGAAGTTCAAGTTTTGAGTCTTTTAAATGTGTAGTTCTGTCTCAGACATAGAGTAGAGAGTAGATTTTTAAATAGTCTTTTTTTCTCTCTAGGGTTTATTATGCCATAAATTTTGAGAACGAGGCAAGCAGCCCCTATCTTGTGACATTCCTTTCGTTACTGCTCACTACTGGCCACTGATTTTTGATCTGAGTTTTTCAGAGCTGAGAACATCACAGCTACGCCTAGAGCTGTAACTGGAAGAAGACCATTGTCCAGATAAGTTTAGGTTTAGATGTTGAAACATTTGTAAGACCTATATTTGTAAAGCCTTCGTACTTGTACCATGGTAAACGTTTTGCAGGGTTAGTTATTACGGTCTATCAATTTTATTGTCAGGTTGTTGTTAATAAAATATTTTCCTTTAACTTGCACTCCAGTGGCGGAGCATATATGCTGCTTGTTTTGGCAATATATTGTGATTCTTGTTTAGATATCTTGTTCTATTCGGCTCTCTGTATACAGTTAATTAGATTTCATCATAACTGTTAGATTCTTCTGTTTGTGTGGTAGTCAAGCAAACCAAGTTCCGACTGAAAACTCGAGGATTTTGTGGCTTAATCCGTCTTGAGTCACTGGCTCTATTAACACCCCCGGACTCTCCACTTTATTGAGCTACGCCACTTGACAGCTGCTTTGCTTTGACTGATCCTTAGATTTTATTTATAGTAATTTACTAAGTCTTCAATTAATTTAATTTAGAAAAAAAAGAAAGAGGAATCACACCACCATTTCCTCATATTTATAAAAAAAGGCGTAGCATCTGAATTGAATTATTCTGTTGATAACTTAAATTTTACTATAATTTTATTTTGAGGTCATTAATTATGACTGACTGTTCGACCATCTACTACTGTAAAATAAACTCTTTGTAATTAAAAATTATTTTCTACTTTTTAGTTCGGTTAGCTATAAAAGCTTTTTTTTAAACTATTATTTATTACTTTGAAGAAGGCAGTCGAAATGGCCAAAACATTGGTTAACATTCAAAGCAATATAACTGATATCTTCTGAGAGTCAGCAAAATATTATGTATAAATATTAATATTTTGGAGGCCTTCTCACATTAATTTATGTAGAGCACTTGTATAAACACCTTATACTTCCTTGAAAAATTGAATTTTACAAATTCGATTTTTGCTAAAAAACTAACCCCATCCTCAAAATCATAATTCCAATTTAAAATCCGTCAATACATTTTTTTCGGAAACTCTAGATCTCCTGGTCTATACGGACTTCAAACGGTATAGTATATGAAAATTGTGAAACAAACATACGTTTTTCGTCAAGAAATTGCTCAACAATAAGAACTCGGAAATAATACCGACAAGCAGTTACAAATTACTTTCGTACGGTATACAAACGCGTGTGGGTATTTAAGTTGAAAAGCAACTTAAGATACGAGATCTCATGTTTTGCCACGTATGTTCAACGTAAAGCACTACCTAGTGTGACGCGAATATTTATAACGCTTTTTTTTTCGACAACTACGCAAAACTTGTGATGAAAATTCAACCGCCAGCATGTTTTTTATTATACAAAGAGAAATCTGCAAATATTTGGCATGTGCATCAACTTTTTAAATTTCACAGCTACGTAGATCAAGTAGATAAATACTGTTAAAAAGGAGTAATATAAATATAGGGCCATGGGAATGCATCAAAGAGGATTCTCTTCCCAACAGTTATCACTACCTGGGGATGCTACAATTTGGTGCAGTTAAGAGTGGTTTTCCACTGAACGGACAGTTGAGTCTAGGTTGTGTTTGTATTTTCCTAAACCTCAAACAAAACCGGAACAAACCCAAAACTCTTGCCTCCATCAAGCGGGCTACATTTTGTTTTTGTTTTCGGTCCTTTTTCGGTGGTTGTCACGAGAAAGGACATGTTTTCTTCAATAACCAACCAACATGTTTCGAGAAGGATCTTTTTTTATTCTTAGTTGAGTCTGATTGCCACTGAAGTCCTTGGAAAAAAGTAAATGTAGGGTCTCTATAATGAAGTAGTGGACAAAAGTTTGGGAACATGCCTAGTACTTTTTAAAAAGTGCGTTAAATTTTATTTTTCATTATTAGGGACAATTTTTTTCTCATATAGCTTGCTTACAGTCTTGAAGGTACAAATGACAATTTGTGTTTTCTGTGGTACTACAGACTAGCATTAAAATACCTTCGTATTATTTTATGACCAAAAGAAGAGAGACAAGTATGGAAATATTTTTTATTACAAAATTAGATACAATAACTCTATAAAAAGATTTAAAAATACTGTTTAGCTAATATTTGGTAGCATAGCCTTTAGCATTCAACACTGCCTGATATCTGCTGCTCGTAGAAGACACCATTTTTTTGCAGACGTCTGTTGGGACATTTTGCCAAATATTATTTACATAATCAGTTGTCAGTTATCTTTCAACATGCTCTCAGTGATGTTCTATAGGGTTTAGGTTCGGGGGTTGCGAATGCCATGTAAGAACATTAACATTTTTTAGTCTTAACCAGTAATTTACGAATTTTGAGGTATACCTGGGATCATTATCTTACTGAAATGTCCTTCGTAAAGGCATTTCTTCTTCAGAAAAAGGAAGCATGTGTTCACTATAAATATCTTTGTAGAGTTTTTGATCCATTTTCCGAACAATTTCAACAATTGGAGCCGTTCCAGAACTAGAAAGACAGCCCCAAACCATGATGTTGCCTCCACCGTGCTTAACTGACAACTGATACTTTTTGTCGAATTTTTTTCGTATTGGACGTCTCACATAATGCGGTACCGTCAGACAAACAACTTAAATTTGCTTTCGTCGCTCCATAAAACTGTATTCCATTGTTCTTTCCAAGTTAGATGAGTTTTAGCAAGATTTTTTTTTTTGAAACGAGAGGCTTTTGCACTGGATGCCTACCATACGGCTCAAAATCCACCAAGCGTCTCTGCACTGTTCTGACAGAAAGATTTTTGAAAATCTGTGTGGCTGGCATTCGAGGATCTTCATGGGACAAACGTTTAATGTAGCGATCCAAAACATAATCGGTTTTTTTCGGTCTTCCGCACCTGGATCGCGTTGCTGTTGATCCGTATTCTTGATATTTATTAAAAGTTTTCAAAATCGCCCCTTTGTTCATTTTTGATACCACTTCTAAGTAATTTATTTACCCTGTCTCTTGAATCTTTTTAAAGTTCTTCTACTTTTGCCATTCTCACTGATGTTAATATTTACCGCACGCAATATCAGAGTATCGCAGAACGAATAAATACGGCAAAATTAGAATGTTTCCATACTTTTGTCGTTACAAACACTGTGGTATTTAGAAAAACGCATGTTTCTATTTTCAGAGAATTTTAATATTGATAAGATAAACCTTGTATTACGTCAGCCAAAGGCAGACTTTAATATTTATAATATTTATATTATCTGTTCCTTCACAATTTTAATTTAGGTATATGAAATAGTTCATAATAATGTTAGTATGTATTTGTTTCCAAACTTTTGTCCGCTACTGTATTTGTGTCTATAAACTAGCCACGAAAACCCTTTTATCGTAAACATATATTTACTAATGATTAAAATGGTATTATTTTTTTAGAAAAAGGAGAAGAAGAAGAAAACGCCAATACAGATATTGGGTTCGATCACATTTACCTAGACCAAACGATGCTGCTGTACAGTGATGACAATTAATTGCATGGGGAACATCGCACATCATTTCATAATTTTCTGAGAGTGTCTTGCTATTGCCATAAAAGTTGCAAAGTTGAACAATCCCAACCGATTACATCTCTGTTAAAGTAAATGCGAATTTGGGGGGATACGTGCAGCCCCCCTCCCCCTGATGTTCAAGTCTGGCATTTTTTCAAGAAAATTGTATATATTGCTGAATCTTAAGTAAAATAATCTTGCCAGATCTGAATCGTAGAACTTTGCTCCCCCTAGACATTTCCCAATCACACCCGGCTCTTCAGTTTTGTTACAAAGGTATTTGATTTCAGACGCACTGCTTAAGTGCTGCAAATTTATTCAGTCACCCCTAACACCGCCCTCCCCGAGACTAACATCTTCCTAAACATGCTGCGACCACCACACTGCGGCCCCTAGACAGATTCCCAAATCCGCCCTTGTTTTAATCGATAATCGAATAAATCTGGAGTAACACTGAGGTTCCTTGCTACTCGGGACAGTTATCAAAGCATAATGTACTTATAAATTTATCCAGCGCGTCTAAAACATATTTCTTACCTATAAAAAGAATAAGTTATTACTTTATCTACTAATTTGGTCTGTCTTGGTATTTAGACTAGCAAGCCGAAAGTAGGAAACACGACACAACCGTTTCCACTAAAGAACTTCAAGTTTCAAAACCTCTTGATAAGACGGCTTCCGAGGAGGTAGCTATTTGTTCGAACTGTGAAGATTCTCAGTTCGCGTTTAACAGGCCAGTCACCACGTGACCGCCAGATGGCTGTCGCTTCTGGATGTATAGACGATGTAATCTACTGCCATTGAAAAAAATATATAAACAATGCTAACCATGGGCCGCATGCCCTAAGCTTGGTCTCTCGTCTCTGGGACAAGGAACAGCTAGTTCTTTATATACGAAGTTAGAATAAGTCGCAGAAACCTGATGAGCTCATCCTGAATGCCTAAAAACAGGCATAAGTAGTGAGGGTAGATATAGGTACAACACAACGACTCGTGCTAAGTCGCTGTTTTTACTTATAAGGCACCCTACGTTTGATATCTACTGTGGGATATTGAGGAATAGCTTCCGTATCAAGATATTTTGTGGAAACCATTCGATGAATGTCAAAAAAGAAAATATTTCTTTCAGCCAGGAGTTCCCCCGGAAAAATAGCACTAATTAGTGCTATTTCAATAATAAGCAGTGCCCATGCTAGATGCTAGCAATAACCCAGATCAGGTGAGGTCAGATTCGATCTCGAAGCTTCGCTCTCTATAATTAAATTAAATGTTTACTCAGACTCGTCAAGGTACAATTAGTCGATTTCTGGAGTCTGTCCATTTCAGAAGAGCACCAATCCAATCAGACTAATCGAAACAGCCAAAGCCATAACCTTTGATATTTGAAGCAAAATAATTCGCTCACCATCAATTATACTCGTTTCGGTATCTGGAAACACTACATATTTCGCATTGCTGGTTATGTCAAATTATGTTACATATTGCTAAGGTACGAAGAATTTCAATTTATCGTTGGTCTGTTATTGAGCTCAGTTCAGGGGTCAAATCTCAGTCAAAGGAGTACTTGTCGGAATTTAACAATTACCTTTATCTCAGTAGTAAATTTTTGATTTTTCTAATCTCATGGTTATTTTTATCTGAGCAATTTTGGTTTACCCTGATCTTTAAAGACAGGAACATATTGTAGCTATGCTAATGCTACCTTCTACTATACTATTTACGAGATACGGGATGGTAGTAAAATGAAATGGATGAAACGTTACGACCTCACCTCTCTTTTCCGGACTTTACACGGCTTTTCGCAGAATTTCAAATTTCAGACTGCGAGCGAGAAAAAAAAATACTGCAGAATATTTTGCTTCTTTATATGAATATATAATAATAATAATAATAATAATGGGTCTTTATTAAGGAATACATTACATTCATATAATGCTCCTTAAAAGGCCGAGTCTAGAAAACATGTACTCTACTCATTGCTGAGGATGCTATAGGAGCACTTTTTGAAATTTTGTTTTTGCACAAGTTTTATGATGGGTTGAAGTGCGCACTTTTTCTGTTCAACTTAGCGATTTTTTTAAAAAGAATAGTGAAAAAAATGAAAAAGTGGCTCTATAGCACGCTGTGGGGTTTTGTTTTCAGAACACTGAAAATTTCATTCTAAAATATCAAAAAATAAAGCGTCAATTTCAAACCTCTACAAACGTATTTTGGACGAATTTTGTCTACTGTTTCGTGCTGCCAACATAAGCGTTGCGGCGCAATGTACAGACGTATTCAGATAATTTGGTGGCCCTATTTCATATAAAATAGCACAGATAAGTCGTTCTGCAAATAGGTACTCATAATCGCGATCGCTGATACTCCTCGATTTTAAAGCCGTTTTACTTCCCTCGTCATTGGCGAGGACGTATTGTAATCGTGAAAAATTTCTAAAATGAGATGTTACGTTTTTTAAGTCATATGACATATACATCATGAAAAACTATATCACTCATCATTATCTTGGAAATTACCGCTCGGATTTTTATGAAATTTCCACACAGGGTTACTTAAGCTTTGTGGTTTTAGTCCAATGGCAGGGGTCCTATAGGCAAAAAAGAAAAAGCAACAATTGCTGAAAAACCGTTTTTGACGTTACAGGGGTTCTTTATCATTGACATAAAAAAATGAACTGCTTAAAAAGTGGGGGTTGGAGGGTGATTCTAAATGTTGCATCTTTGATATCAGTGAAACACGTTCTATTATTAAGAAGCTTCTGGTCCCTGATTACAGGAAATTTAAGTAACGAAAATCCAACGAATAACGTGCTCACGATTTGAAAAAATCGGTACCTGCTCTATAGGTTTGACACCAAGAGCCAACAGACCTATCTGCAACTGCCGACATTAGGGAAGAATGAATTCGGATATCACTCCAGTCAAGTATATGGGAATTCAGCGTGGAACTTTAAAATTATCGATATGTCAAGGAAATATGTTTTTGAAAACGATAATAGATTTTATACCTGCATTTTCATTTGAATTTCATGACCCGTGAAATGTACCCATTTCGCCGTTACCTTCAATTTGTGCTCTGCAGTTTGTGATTTTTTCTGGATATAAGCAGGACACAATTGCCTAAGGTACTATCAGAAAATTTTGTCTTTGTGCAAGAATTATGGTGGGTTGAAATGCTTACTATTTGTGCTCAACTTCTTGATATTTTAAAAAGATCCTGGTGGATAAAATCGAAAAAGTGGATCGTTAGCACCCTCTGGACTTTGTTTTTAGCACGCTGCAAGAGTTCCATTTGGAAATAATAAAAAATGAAACGTAAGCTGTGAAGTGCAAATCGGTTTTTGGGCGAAATTCGTCTACTGTTTCGTCCTGCCAGTCCAAGCGACGCGACGGTGCGTTCCGACTAAGAAACAATGTATTAAAATAATTTGATATCTTTAGTAAAATAAATTCAAGAACTCAAATTCAAATTCGTTTATTCATGTCAATAAACACTATTATGTTTACAAGGGTCATGTGGTACATGGTAACAACTGCACGAGGGTCATAAAAATATCATACGCCGTCAAAATAAGAGGAAACAGTTAGGTAGTTTTTGCAAAGCAATAAACAGGTAGGCTTACTCCTGGATTAAGTACACTTCTTATCTACTGTAATAGGTAGATGGAGGCGATGCTGCCAGAAATGGATTTGTGCGATCAATAAACAAAGCACAAGATTGAACTGCCGTGTCCAGTGATTTTTGTATTGCCTTTTTATTGCCTTACTAGAAAACTCTGTTGGGTATATGATGGAGTTTATTAGAACTTTACAGCTTGTTGTCTGCCTTCTTCTACAAACTTCACCAAATCGAGACGCTGTCAACCTTATCCTCCGATGAAGGCGCCACAAAGTACAGTCCTGTGATTTGGTGACTTGTTCGATCTGAAAAATCTCATCGTCACTTTTTTTAAGTTTCCCTAAAAATTCTTGGTTAGCAACCTCCAAATCAATGTCATTCATGTCAGGTTTTTGACAGAATTCGCCATAAAGCTATTCATTTTGTTTGGAATTGCTATCCGATTTGTTGGGTATTTTTAAATCAGCTTTTTTTGGCCTGAGTTTCTTTTCAAGATTCTTGCATTTGAGTCTTTGTTCCATCTTAGCGATACGCGAGGTTGGACTAAGCTTAGAACGCAAATTTATTTGGACCACATGGACAGGCCGCTGGGTATTGTGGCTCACTACAGATGCAGCACATCGTCCATGATATGACCTCTTCTTGCAATAATTTATTCGCCCACTCTCCAATGTATTTTGCGGTTATAGAGTTGAACTGCTCCACACTATTGTTGACCTAGTCATGAATTAAACTCACTGCATTCGTAATTAAAATGGTGGCATATGACCTTTTATTGTCCATTATCAACCTTGATAAAAAAAGGCACTCAAGAACAATCACACCAACAAGAGTGCAGCACAACAATTCAAAAACACAATATCGACAAACAGTAACAAGGAGAGATAAATACTAAATGATCACTTACTGAGTACCAAAATAGGAAAGGATTTACAGGCTAAATCGCTAATATAAATCCGTCTCTGTTATTATAAAAATTTACCGTGGTATACACCCGCAGTCATCCTTTCCTCTTTTAAAGTAGCGCTGACGACCTTCTAGGGCCAGCCCACCCTCGTTTCATTTTCACCCCCCCGTTACCTCAACAGATGGTGCTCGTGATTGTAGGAGCCCCGTTAATGGTATCGGGCACTGCTGTATCTACTATCTACATCCATTTTAAGATAGTTTGTAGCAAACTTGATTAAGTTGCGATTTGTCTTATCAGCTTCCAAATCTAAAAGAGTCAGGTCGTTATTAGATGTAGTTGTCGTGCATTATGGGTTTCGAACAGGGTGTTGACATAATTTTGGTTTCAAATTCAAAAAAAGTGCCAAAGTATCTCAGAATAGTGTGATATTGTGGTGACTCTGAAGACCGTTTATAAGTGATATTGACGATTCCATAGCTTGACGAAAATAAAAAAATAAATATTTCGCATGGGTCCGTAGAAAGCATTTTTACCGATAATTTGCAAATGAGTGTAAACTTTTGAGGCAGTTTAGTTGGAATTGAAGTGTCATCTTGGTACAGATCCGGACTGCATTAACAAAATTATAACTGTCGATGAAAGCTGGATGTATGTCTACGCCTCTGAAACAAAAATTCAAAGCTCCCAATGGAAACGAGTGTCTCTCCTCGCCCTAAGGAGGCATGTCAGTCGAATCTTTACGTTAAGACCGGATTTAGCACTATGCTATTTCTGAATCTTCTCAAAAGTAAAAGGTGTGCTGGAAGGAAAGCACCATTTCCGATATCAAAAGAGCTATAACAGAGCAGCTGAAGGCCATTACAAATAAAGCCCTCTAGATATGCTTCCAATCATGGAATCAGCGATCGAATAAGTGCGTCGCTAGTCAAGGTGATAATTTTAAACGGGATTAATTTTAATTTAATGTGAGTTCAACAATTTGTTCGTAATAAAATTATTCATCGTATATTTTGGTTACCCCTTGTATGCCTAATCTTTTACGAAAGCAGTTTACGCTGAAACATTAACCTCTTACAAGAACAGAATGAATCTACACTTGATTCCATTTTGTAGCATACGAAAGTATATACCATGACGCTTTTACTTCCTATGCCAGTGGCTCTGTTAGCTAACCATGATCCGTCTATAACTTGGAAAATAGTGCTCGAATGTTGCTAAAATTTGCTTTGTAGCTTTTTAAAGTCGGTTTAGTAGCGGCGATAAAAAAAATTGCAAAAACTTCGTTTTTGACGTTTCAGACACAGACACAGATCAATTAAGAATACTTTTGAGAGGATGTATATTTTCATACGTATGAAACTATGAAGTATAGCTATCCACTGCCGGGCGAACATCCACTCGACGAATTTGTTAGCTGAACAGCGGAGATGTCAACGACACCCGGCGACTACCAGGGTAATATATATTCAGGTGTGAAATAATGAATAGACGTTCGCCAATTTTCTGCGAATAAGAAGATATTTCGTGAATTGAAGAATCTTATCTATTTTTAGTACCTTTCTCTCAAGCAAATAATACCAGTGCTACGAAGGTGGTCCTCGATTATTATAAAAATACATGAAACGATACGTTTTCTTCAATCATACTCATCATATTATATGGCCAGCTATACGGATTTCCATAGCCGGTCAATAGTAAAATTACTAGAGCGTTAGAAAGCGATTCATCGTGCGTATTCAAATCTCACAATTCCAATTTTTGCCAAATCAACAATACTTTCACTTATATTCAGTCTACTACTGGCATTTTCATAGTCGACGAACAATAAAGATACCAGATAGTACAAAAATTACATGACATTTTTTCTGAAGATAAGTACCGTGATATTCAGTTTATAAAGTTTATTAGAATGAACGAACAATGCTTGAAGGAAATAAAGCATACAAGTATATGACTTACATATTTCGTCTCGTACTGCTGGATACATACCTGTAACAAACAAAAACTATAAGTTATCTGTAAACTTCTAAGAAACGTAGAGGTACTATTGGAAGACCTTCTAATATATTTATCAAGCTTGTTCTACCAAACATTTTTCAATTCGTTCAAATACCATTTTATGACAGCAGATCTCTCCGATAGCTCTAAAATCAAATTTCAAGCGACATTTCACTTCTTAAGGGAATATTCCAGTTCGCAGAGATACTTATAAACCGCTAGATGGCAGCTTAATTATCAAACCCTGTATTAAAATATAGCTCCACAAAACATCGGTGTCAGAGATAGTCTCAACGCTACGTTGTCAAATTTGCGATAATGAAGTTTAGCACTTTTCAAGTGGCGGCATGACTACTACTATTCGTCATTATTCGTCAGAGCGGTCCGGTGGACCTTTGCTCTTAGTTAAAAGTCTCGTCCGTCTGTTAGTCAGGTCTGGCTACCCAGATACCAAACATGTTTAAGGGGAAAGAAGGGAAGAAGGAAAGAAAGGAAGGAAGAAATAGAGCAAAGAAAAGAAGTAAATCATTTGAAATAGCTTAAGCATTATTGCTTTGATTACTAGAATTATTTTGTAACTAAAAAAAAAAAATAATTTTGATCGGTTTTGTATACTGAAATAATTTTAGCTGGTCTGAATTTACAATTTAATTTTGATCACAGTGCGAGGCGCGGCCTGGAATGTTTGCAAACTTGCTCGACTGTGTAGTATACTGAATCACGCAACAGAGGGTTGCTGTGCGATTCCGCTTGATTATAACGAAACTGCTCCTGTTGTTTTACGTAATCCCTTAAATATAGGATATCAGATCTCTGTGAATAGTCTCATTTGACACGTACCAAGGGGCGTTAGTAATTGTGCGCAGGGTTCTGTTTTGCAGGACTTGCAGTCTCTGCATGTGCGTCTTGGCAAGAAAACACCAAGCCTCGCATGCGTAGGTGATTTTGGTTCTTTGACCATTTTATACAACCGAATCTTGTTGATCAAACTTAATTTTGAATTTCTGCACAATAGAGGATAAAGCTGCCGAAAGGTTATTTGGAATTTTGTTTTCAAAATATCAGTATGTTTCTGCCAGGTCAATCCCTTGTCAATGATGACTCCAAGATACCTCACAGATGATAAATGCAGGTTGTCTATTGCGCAAACATCGCCTGCAATGCCTGAGTGGCGCTAATCAGGGGACTTATTATTTGTTGAAGGGACCTAAGCGCAGTTGCTAGGTCCACATTCTGCGTGTTCAAAGTGGGTTGAACAGAGGGGGCAGCCAAAGGTGTTGAGACGGCTGCTTCCGCGTATGATTTGTTGTGCTATGACTTCCAGATTTCGCCTGGGGGTGAATCTGCAAGTGGGACTGTTAACGGGATGCGCCCCTCCACAGTTCGCACACTTTCGCTCCTCTTGTCCTGTGAGGGGGCATAAATGTGTCATGTGGTCAGAAGCACATTTTAAACATTTGGAAGGTGCTGTGGAGTAAGACTGCGCATGACCATACCTTTGGCAGCGGTGACACTGCCCAATAAGTCTAGAGTTCTTTTGAACTTCAACTCTGATTGCTAGACCCAGCAGCTCATGTTCATTGAACAGCTGCTGGGCTTTTCAATCTTGGGCAGTATCACGACCACCAAAGGCATGGGCGCGCCACCACTGCGTTTGAGTCGGATAATGTGGAGAAGAGTATATCCCCTCTGTTCTAATTCCCTTTGATCTCCTGTTCCGAAAACATTGCGGGTATGCCTCTGACTACCGCGTGAATATCTCGTTCTGAAGGAAGAGGGAACGTATGATGGGGCACGTCCTCCTCCTTGACCAGGCGAACGATTCTTCGGTAGTCATCCTCAGTTTTCGGCAAAATCCTGATTCCCGCATCAACGGCAACTGCGCGTTCTATATTAATGCCTAAGCTTATAAAGGTGTAGTTTAGATGTCGCCACTTGGTCGCATCACGCAAAACAATGGGCGTGATTCGCCCCTGGCGGGGTGCTGTGTGCAACTCACCAGTCGATGCAATGGCCAAAGATTGAGAAGATGTGGTCGCTGCATCGACCGTCATAGTGGCAGAAGAGGTTGATACGTTTAATGAAGCAGAAGGTTTTGAGGGGACTGTCAACTTGAATTTTGATTTTTCTTTTGGAAGAGGTGGGAAGTCATCCGTCTTGACGGTTTTGTTCGTTATGTTGATGCGTCTTTTCCTAGACTTGGCCTGGATGAATCCGTCATTCTGTATTTCATCGTCGGTCGATGTCACGTCAGTTAAATTTTCAAGAGGTCTTTTTAAATTGACAGCCTTGTCAGATATAGAATTAAAATTTGCATTATTGATTAACTGTGTTACATGGGTGGTCAGGCAGTCTATTTTACTATTCCCTAACTGTCTCAGTCAGCTCCTTTATTTGCTGGGCCTGGCTTTCGATGATCAGGGTCTGGCGCTGGATGATTCTGTCCTTTTCGTCTGCTACAGCTGATGTCATCAATTCCTTTGATTTCATGGTCTCAGTCTGCCGCTTTATTTGCTGGGCCTGGCTTTCTATGATCAGGGTCTGGCGCTGGATGGTTCCGTCCTTTTCATCTGCTACAACTGGTGTCATCAATTACTTTGATTTCTTGGTAATTTATGTTCTCTCCTTCTGGCTGGGTCCATTCATCATCGGGGACGCTGGGGGATCATTACTTTGACCTCCAGAGTCTGTCTCCATGTTTTTAAATCGGGTTTTCTATTGAAAAACTTGAACACTTTCACGAGCAAAAATATGACGTATTGTCAATTATCCCTTATACAGGGCGCACTCACGGCGGCATGAAATTGACCTGTCTGCGATCAGTTTCGAAGTACCAATCGCTACTTGTTAATGTATAGTACCTATGTGTATGAGAACGGTGTTTTTTGCGCCTACGATTTATCACTGACTTAAAACATACAGGTCCATTATTGAGGGTTTTATTTTGATAAAAGTTGGTGAATGTATTCATCTTACTGTAAATAACAAGTGAAAAAATTTTCATCCTTATCAGTTGGACATTCTGGTTTTTATACTGTTTTTTTTTTAATTCACTAACGTTCTAAAAATGAATATTTCAGCCGCAGTAAAGAATCAACGTTGGCGGATTTTGGTTCTTGACATCCCTTACGATCGGTTACGATGCCTAGAGTACGGAGACCTGTACGATTTCGTCAACTTAGTGAGTTTGATAGGGGCCGTATAGTGGGACTTCGGGAAGCTGGACTTTCTTTTCGGGCAATTGCAGTTAGAGTGCAAAGACGTGTAGACACTGTGGTTAGGTGTTGTCAGGCATGGCTTCCAGAAGGCCGTACGCAAAGAGCAAGGGGCACTGGACGCCGCCGTAGAACAACAGACCGTGAAGATCGCCGCCTAAGATTATTGGGCTCAAGGGACCGTTTCTCCACTACCAGGTCCATTGCAAATGAATGGTTTGCAGAATGAGAAGTTTTGGCTTGTTTTCATACCGGCCACACTGGGTCCTCCCTTTAACTCGAGAACACCGACGTAATCGCCTTGAGTGGTGCAGACAACGGTCACTCTGGGATCAGGAATGGAACAGTATTGTCTTTAGTGACGAGTCTCGATTTTGTTTAGGCATGCACGATGGTCGTGCCAGGGTTAGAAGGCGACGTGGTGAAAGGAGGAATCCACAGTTTTTTGTTGAAAGACATGTTCATCACACTGTTGGAGTTATGGTTTGGGGTGCTATAGCTTATGGTTCCAGGTCACCTTTAATCTTCATCAGAGGTAACATGAACGCCGTTATATCCACGAAGTTCTAGAACCCCATCTTTTACCCTATCTTGACACCCTGGCAGATCCAACTTTCCAACAAGATAATGCCCGACCACAAGTTGCAAGAGTCACAATAGACTTCTTTCAACATAATGATGTCACATTGTTACCATGGCCACCAAGATCTCCCGACTTATCCCCAATTGAGCACGTGTGGGATATGATGGGTAGGAGATTGCTCAATTTGCAACGTCCTCCTCAGACTCTAGAAGCACTTCGAGAGGAGTTGGTGGTTGCCTGGAATGAGATACCACAGGAGGACATTGACAACCTGATCAGAAGCATGCCTAGGCGCGTTGGAGAATGCGTAGCACATCAGGGTGCATCCACACATTATTAAAGGTCAAAGGGCTTTAAAGCAGTGCAATCATTTTGAAATTTTTATCATTTACTTATTATGCTTCATTAAGTACTTATACAAAATTTTATTAAAATAAAACCATTTAAACTGGGTGTTCGGATTTATATGTCACTTAGTATATTATAAACATACCTTATGTGAACATGAAATTTGATCTCAGTCGCGTCGATTCTTTTCGAGAAAATATGGAAACAAAATTCAAAAATTGGACAAAAAATCGAACATTCTTTAATAAGGTGTAAAAACCTAATACCTGGACCATCACAAAAACTAAAATCAGCGACCACAAAAAATAAGATTCAAGAACGTGACCAACCACCTAAACGACTGCCCCGTGCACGAGACATATTGATGGGCAGAAATGAGTTTCGTAGATTTCCGGGAATGAAAATAAATTAGTCGAAATCCTCAATTTTACGGGATTACGGTAGCGTTCCACTGAAGAAGAGAGAAATAAATTAGCAGGATTTGCAATTTTTCAGGCTGACGGGAAACCAATTGAATAAAAAATCGATGAAGTGAACAAGATATGCGCAATTTACGATTCTAATCCCAATTATTTCAAACAAGCAAATTCTGATCATCAGACTGTCAAATACAGTCATCTAAATAAGTAGCCACTGGTCCACTATAAATCACCGATTGAGACTGTTACAAATTCACTGTTGGAAAGAATCAGGGGAATTGTGATCGCTCCTTTCAGCAAACAAGTTTTTTTATGCTTTATAATTAATCACCACAAATATCCGGTCAGTCAGTCTACCTAGAATGAACATCATCCTACTATTTATCTGATTCGGCGTGTTGAAAGTATAATATATAATATAAATTACGAGCGAAAAACCTCAAATAACTTTAATTATCCAATGCTCCACGGTATGCCAGTAATTTATCAATCATAATCTCAATAAAAATTGTTAAGCCTGTAATACACATTCTCTGATTCGTATCAAAATTGTTACAAAAACTGACCACAATCATTTGAATTCGGAGTTTCAATAGTATTTACACTGTCCTCCGTGATCTTGATAGCTATACAGTGCTTTTCAAAATGGTCCCTATATTTATCTTTTAACCAGGTCAAGTTAATAAGTTGGAGTTCGAGGTGATGCATCTATTAAATAAATATTTCAACGTTGGAATAATAGTTGAAAATTTCAAGGAGGTATCTGGGCGACATCCTGAATTTTTTTGTTTGAAATGAAATGAATTTTGAAGATATTTTCTGAGTACCATTATAATTCTAGAATGACGGACTGGTAGGCTGTCAAAATTGAGCAAGTGTTCATTGAATCGCTGGTAACTCAACAGCTAATTATTGAAACGTCGTACTTTATGCAGCGTTAGCTCGAAGCAGCGAATATGAACACTTTTAAGGTTGATTCTCACTATACATTCCGTTTCCATTCCGTAACCGTTCCGTAAATCATTGAAATTAAATATTCGCTTTCGCTTAAAGCAGGCTATTGCGTGTGTATGCACATTATCCGTAAGGTATACTGTGTATGCAATCACATTGTATGGAACGTTTACGAAACTGATATGGAATGTAAACTGAATGTATAGTGAGAATCAACCTTTAAGGCTCTTTACCGCATAATATATTAGGCAAAATAATACACAGCCTAGTTGCAGTACCCGAGTAACTATTATACAGGGTGATTCACAAGTTGTGACCAAAAATGAAACATAGTACACAGGACCGCCTTTTAAGGAGGTCCTCTATGTAACATTTTTTTCTCGAGGACTTCATTAAAAAGAGCTTTAAAAATAAAAAACATTTTTTTTAATATCTTCAGAACCGCCAAATGGAATAAACTAAAATTTGATATGTGGATTTACCTAAGTATTGTCAACATTCAAAACTCCTTACTTAAAATTAATGTGCACCAGTGGCGGAGATACAGGAGATTAGTGGCACAATTTGTCCAAATAAAAGTAGTACTACCTTCAATTTGCTACAATCTTGTATTATTTTCCTACTGTCTTCGAAAAATGAAAAAAATACGAATTATTATAGATAATCAAATACACATCAAAAATGTACTTGATTATTATATTTAAAGAAGGTAATATTGATTCGGCATTGAATATTTTCTTTCGCAATTCCTTTTTCATCAAATCTATATAGTTTCTCGGTGCAGGGTAATTTCCAATTTCCATTTGATCGATTGCATCTGCATTTGCAATCTTGTATTTTAATTCATTCAAGACAATATTTCCTTTTTAGTTTTTAGGACGGTCTCTTGCAATCTGGAGCGGCCTTCATTACGAAGAGATTTCGCAATTTCATAGTAAATAAAACCTATTACTGGTTGAAAGTGAAACCAAGGCTACTTTCGTAAAATTCCGCAAAACAGTTGCCTTTACTTCATATGCCACTGGGCGAGGACGTGTTATCGCAAAAAATTTCTAAAATGAGACTTGTTTTTTGGATGTTATGTGACATGTCACATTATGTGTCGGTCTGTCCGTCCGCTAATCCTTGGCCCGTCTATATCTTGTAGAGTACCGGACGGATTTTGATGAAATTTTCACAGAAGATTAGTACTAAGATGAAAACCAAAAGCTTTGTAGTTATCCAAATCGATCTAGCAGCGGCGGAGCTATGGGCAAAAGCCGGAAAAAGTAGAAATCCCATTTCAGAGGTTTCTGATCATCTTTGGAAACATTTTTGTAGGGGTAAAAATTTCGGGTTAATGTACGCACATAGATGTAGGAGTTTGTACATTTATGTACATGTGTGTAAATGTGAGTAAATTATCCCAGAAAATATTTTCAGCACTTGTGTATACGTATCTGCATCGCGGGATGCCCGACGCGGTGAGCGACCACCGTGCAACGTTGTCAGATTCTTCATGAGAAAATGTTAAACACGATTGTACGCGGTACCGTAGCTGTACCACAGAAAAATGTACAATTAGCATCAGTGTGTAGTCCAGCCTTTAGAAATGCACATTTACTCTCTCAATATACCACGAAAAGTTAAGTCGCAAGGAAATTATTGCATCAAACAAGTCCTAACGGAAAAATTCTCTTATGTGTGCATGTTCAAATGAAACTGGTTACTTGAAACTTGGTTCATGCAACTGGTTTCATCATAAATCATACCTGAGGCATCTCTAGTATTTATCCATCCAGATTGGCGCTAACTGCATGCGTCTGTTATTTTAAATGGGTCTTCCTGGGTTGACAGCGGGGTGATAATAAATTTGTGTATCTATTACCGATATGCTAACCACAAATCAAGAAGTCCACTCGATATACTTTAGACTTTTTGTATGCTTTGAGAACATCTATTTCGCAGATTCTCACTACATTTCAACTTCATTCGGTAATCGATATGGAAATAGGTAAGAACGTTTTCCGTGGGCGTTTATGAAATACACGAATCGGAGGTATATATGCAGGACTGCCTCAAAGCGACTTTACCTGCATTTTCGAACAGCATATCAATATTTTATATGAACATATCTAGCGTATACATAGTGATGAAACGAGAACTCCTTTCTCCTAGCTTTGTGCCAATAACCGGAATACATAACACCAGAGAATATTTATGATCTCCAGATTGATTCAAGAAAACAACACACATTTTAGGGAACACATGAAAATGAATCTCCAGAAATGCTGACTTCATTTTCTTAATATCACAACGTCTAGATTTCATCGATTTCACTGTAGGCACTAATATTCATAGGTAAAAGGGGGTCAAATCTGGTGATTACGGTAACCATGAAAAAATACCAAAGCGAGACATCATCATTAGCGAAAACAGCTCACAAAGTTGATCTCCGGAGGATCTTGCAGTGTGGCACGTGTGCCCATCAAGCTGAAACTATACTAAGTGACATATAAATCCGAACACCCAGTTTAAATTATTTTATCTTAATAAAAGTTAGTGAATGTATTTATCTTACTGTAAATAACAAGTGCCTTATCAGTTGGACATTCCGGTTTTTATACTGCTTTTTTTTAATTCACTAACGCTCTAAAAATGAATATTTCAGCCGCAGTAAAGAATCAACGTTGGCGGATTTTGGATCTTGACATGCTTTACGATCGGTTACGATGCCTAGAGTACGGAGACCTGTACGATTTCGTCAACTTAATGAGTTTGATAGGGGCCGTATAGTGGGACTTTCTTTTCGGGCAATTGCAGTTAGAGTGCAAAGAAGTGTAGACACTGTGGTTAGGTGTTGTCAGGCATGGCAACGAGAAGGCCGTACGCAAAGAGCAAGGGGCACTGGACGCCGCCGTAGAACAACAGACCGTGAAGATCGCCGCCTAAGATTATTGGCCTTAAGGGACCGTTTCTCCACTATCAGGTCCATTGCAAATGAATGGTTTGCAGAACACGGAAGACCTATCGGCATGCGAAGTGTTTACCGACGAATGAGAAGTTTTGGCTTGTTTTCATACCGGCCACACTGGGTCCTCCCTTTAACTCGAGAACACCGACGTAATCGCCTTGAGTGGTGCAGACAACGGCCACTCTGGGAGTCTCGATTTTATTTAGGCATGCACGATGGTCGTGCCAGGGTTAGAAGGCGACGTGGTGAAAGGAGGAATCCACAGTTTTTTGTTGAAAGACATGTTCATCACACTGTTGGAGTTATGGTTTGGGGTGCTATAGCTTATGGTTCCAGGTCACCTTTAATCTTCATCAGAGGTAACATGAAAGCGCAGCGTTATATCCACGAAGTTCTAGAACCCCATCTTTTACCCCATCTTGACACCCTGGCAGATCCAACTTTCCAACAAGATAATACCCGACCACATGTTGCAAGTGTCACAATAGACTTCTTTCAACATAATGATGTCACATTGTTACCATGGCCACCAAGATCTCCCGACTTATCCCCAATTGAGCACGTCTGGGATATGATGGGTAGGAGATTGCTCAATTTGCAACGTCCTCCTCAGACTCTAGAAGCACTTCGAGAGGAGTTGGTGGTTGCCTGGAATGAGATACCACAGGAGGACATTGACCACCTGATCAGAAGCATGCCTAGGCGCGTTGGAGAATGCGTAGCACATCAGGGTGCATCCACACATTATTAAAGGTCAAAGGGCTTTAACGCAGTGCAATCATTTTGAAATTTTTATCATTTACTTATTATGCTTCATTAAGGAAAATTTTATTAAAATAAAACCATTTAAACTGGGTGTTCGGATTTATATGTCACTTAGTATATGTCTCTACGCACGGTTTTTGTCAATGCATGGCCACCGTGATCACCAGATTTAATCCATATGGACTTTTTTGTAGGAATATTGATGACCTGAAAGAAAGTACAGGTCGGGGGGTAAGCGAAATTGAACCTGCCACGTATACTTTATAGCATTGTGCAAAATACGATCAAGAAATTCGATGAGTGCTTGCAACAGAAAGAATAAAAAATGAAATACACATTCTTGAGTATTCGATTTCAATTAACGAATTTTGCCCAAAATGCTCTGTACTTCTTAATTATTTATAATTATATATTATTTATAATTTAATTTGAAGATCCTAAGTGGCGGCTTTAGGAAGCCGCCTACAGAGGGGAGGCGCAGTGGAGGTCGCAGGATTCGTTTTCGGGGGAGAGGGGACTGTTATCGGCTATTGAAAATTCAAGAGCGGAGGGAGGGTGCAGCCTCCTATGATCCAGTAGAACTGGACGGAACTACTTCTGACACATTATTCCATACCTTCGATACTGTGACAGTGCCAAGTCATGACAAATAGTAGATATGAACGGATTATACTTACTGACTGGACTAAAACCGTTATCTAAACTACGCATCTATACTTTATTTTTTTTTTCTTTAGTTTAGTTCATACTCACGTACTGATCCTCTGCTTTCTGCATTTATCATCTGGTTATGTACAAACACAATAGCTCATTAAACAAAATCAAGAATAACATGATAAAGCTTTTCAATGCAGTCAATGTTTTGATCTGATATAAGCCAGTTTCAATGTGGTAATCAAGGACGTACATTTTCTATAGCACAATAGGACATTTGTCATAAAGCATGAAATACTGTATTTGTTCATATGAAAAACGCAAAAATGAAGCCAAGAGCAAACTAGTATTAAGCTGAAAAGTATGTTATTAACAATAATCGCGCACATTGTTCAGTTGAGTCAATAAATCGAATGATTTTATAAGAAAACTGTACAGTGAGGGTTAATATCTAAGACATCTTATCTTTTGAATTATTAATCAGTGGGTATACAGGGTGTTTCACAACTTATCCGACAAATTTTAACCACACATGCACTGTCATGAAAGAAGTAGATTTCTAAAAAAGAAAATGTAATAAATGTCCTACAGAAATGAAGATAATAAAATAATACAGTTTAACAGTTCTCTTATAAAAGCGTCAAAATTGTTGCCATTGATTGCAACGCAAGCTTGGGCGCACTAATTCAAATCCTTCCTCCTCCTTCGGTGTGCATACAAATTAGAAGCCGCTCGCGAATTTTGCCCTGCTTCTCCGTACGCTAAAACAATGTCCACTAACTCCTTATTAGTGTACACATGTACCATTTTTATTAATAAATAACTAAAAACACATCCCAAAATACTTTCATTTAACTTCACAAAAATCTATCGTTCTTCATTCATTCATAAACCTTTTACACGTTCTTATTAGTATTAAAAAACTAAAAATTCCTGGTATTGTTTTTTTCGTCAGTTGTTTGGTACAACATTTGCTACAATAAATTACTAATACGTGTTCTAATATCACGAAGATGAACGCAAAATACAGATATTTATTTTTCAACTTATTATTGAAACTCAGGTTTATACCTTAATTTCTCTGGGATTTTTATTACATTTTTTTTTGAGAAATCAACTTCTTTCGTGACAGTGCGTATGTGGTTAAAATTTGTTGGATACGTTGTGAAACACCCTGTATATATATATATCTCAATGAACAAAACAACAAGCAATTCAAGTAAGTGTGTTGAGAATTTGAAGAAGTTGAGACTTTGATCTTTGGGAGAATAGACTTTCTTCGAATTTACTCGAATAAATTTTCAAGAAAGAAAAAAACAAAATCGGTATTCCGTAAATCCCTAAAGATAGAGACATCAAGGATAAATCTTCAACAGGTAAAAGAAGAAAGCTATAGAAAAGAGTAGAGCATCAAACTAAGGTTGGGATTAGTAAATTACCAAATAACGTACAACACATTCAGAGTGATTCACAAGTCGTAACCAAAAATGAAACATAATAACACAGAGCCGCATTTTAAGGAGCGTCTTTTATGTAATAATAATATTTTTTTTCGAGGGCTTGATTAAAAAGATACGGGGTGTTGAAGTTTAAGAATGAGAAACATTTTTAATATCTTCAAAACCGTCAACTGGAATGAGCTAAGATTTTGTTTGTGGATTTACCTAAGTATTGTCCACATTCAAAAGTCATTACTCAAAATTAACGTGCACCAGTGGCGGAGATACAGGGGATTAGTGGCATTATTTGTCCGAATAAGAACAGTGAGCTAATTTTTTTTTCGAAACACGCAATTTTTCGAATTATACCCTCATTTCGCTACAAATAATTACTCTTGTGTTATTTTCCTAGAGTGTATTATTTTAGTTTCGGTTAAATTGGCATTGAATGATTCTAGTACAAGTACTAGACGGATTGCAGCCCACTTATCATCTCAAAGTCTTGCGTGGATAATTTTTAATAGGAAATTTTACATCCTTACCATCGGAAAAATGTGCAATGTCTACAGCCCGGCTACGAAGTGCAACGGCGAAATTTTTGTGAGTGGTTAGGTACTGCAAATGCTTAATCAAAAATGCAGATTTTAAAGATTTGGATTTGTGGTCAGATGAATTGCTTTTGACGAGGAGTTGAACCTTTAATTCTCATAAGGTTTTCTAGAAATGTCTAGTGCGGCATTTTCAGTGGCCAACTATTTATGCACGTATTGCCACAACGTTTAAATGCAAACTCGTACGTAGCTTTTCTAGAGAATTTCATAAAAAATGTGTTAAATGATGTTCCGTCAGCGACGAGAGTACGATGGCGATGGTACCCCACCGCATGTTCGTCGTGACATAACCGCATGGTTGAATAATTATTTTAGACAACGATGGATTGGCAGAAACGGACCCATACAGTGGCCTGCGAGGTCTCCTGATTTGAAACCCCTGGATTTCTTTTTAATGACGCCTTGGAAAAATTTTACATAGTAGGCCCCCTCAAAATACGGTCCTGTGTGTGATGTTTCATTTTTGGTCACGACTTCTAAATTACTTTAAAGACACGCGGTAAATTTATTTAAACAAAAGAATATACAATTAAGCTATTGATAACATTCATTACACCGTATACCCCTTCTACCAATGATGTGCCATCTCTAACATTCATTTTATCTGTCGTTCCTTGTGAGTAGCCTTGTCCGCTTTGCTACATGCCCAAAATAAGTTCATAAATATTTCATTGTCCAAAACACACATAATGTATGTTTACAATTTTAGACTCAACTTCGCCCGTAGTAAATCAATCCAATATTAAACACTCAGAACGACTACCTGTTTTAAACCGTAAGCGGGGCGGGCTCCCATGTAACTATTGGTACGTGTCCACGTGTTCGTATCGGAAGCTTTTAATAAAGGTCTCAGTCTAAACTGGACGAGATAGATGGGGAACACTTGTGGTTTAAACAAAATGGTGCCGCATGACATGCAGGCCATCAAATTTCAATTGCTGCATAAGACATTTCCCGGCCATGTATGTTTCGGTGATTACAGTTGTCCCTCTAGGAGGTCTGATTTAACATCATTGAATTTAGGCTATTTGAAGTCAAAGGATTGAAAGAGGGAATTCAAAGCTGCCTCAATGAAATTCAGCCACACTTATGCAAAATGGTAATGAAAAAACTTCGACAAACGAGTGTGTATGGCTAGCAGAGCCGTTTGCTCCACGTGCTGATCCATACAAAACCCTGCATTGTGTACTTTGATAGCATTCTAAAGAAGAAAAACTGTGGTTTCAATTTACTTCATTCGTAAATTTAGGAACGCCCTCCATAAGGGCATCCACTGACCCATATCGAACAAATCAGGCAACGCAGAATACAAAAACACTGGCAAGAAATGCAATGTCTACGGCATTTGTATGACATTCGGTATAGCAGCATCTTTGGGTCACTGACTTCAAATAAGGGATTAGTGTGTCTCTATTAGGGCATTCAAAAGTCACTCCAGGGTCATCCCAAGGACACTGCCTAAATGATGAACTAACTACATGTTATTTAGTTCTTTCTGGTCGCCGAGTCCGAATCAGTCAATATCTGCTGATGCACTTGAAATCCATTTCAAGGCCATTCCAGAGGCAACTTCAAAAAAGCTGAATGATAAGTTCTGACAACCTGTCATATGGTAGTAAATAATGTTGCGTTAGTTTTACACACAATCCCAGAAGATACGCTCACCTCACTTCAGTTTGCTCAAATTATGGCTTACATGCAGCTTTTAGGTTGAGTTTATTTTGCTTATGTGCAAAATACATATTGTGAGATTCTTAATTTTTTATCTAAAAGTACCTCAAAATTAACAAACCTTATTAATCCTAATTCGGGCAAATAACGGGAGCTTATTAAAAACCTCTCTGAATAAAAGTAACCTAAGAAACTGAAGGAAACACATGAATCCATTCAACCTACCGTATCATGTGCGGTAAACAGCAATAATGGTTGATTTCTATTACATAAAATAAAAGTGTGTGCCTTGTTTATTATAATCTATATTCACGTGTTCAAAACAACCGATGATACGGAACTTTTACAGTTTTGCCGTGAAGAAGTAGTACCGATGAGTCGCTACAAGCTTCAAGTTTGATAGTCTGCTATGCAAGTTAAATTCTGCTTCCATGGCCGATACATAATTTGGCACATTACTTTCCAAAAAGTTAATATACTAAGTGACATATAAATCCGAACACCCAGTTTCAATGGTTTTCTTTTAATAAAAGTTGGTGAATGTACTTATCTTACTGTAAATAACAAGTGAAAAAATTTTCAGCCTTATCAGTTGGACATTCCGGTTTTTATACTGTTTTTTTTTAATTCACTAACGCTCTAAAAATGAATATTTCAGCCGCAGTAAAGAATCAACGTTGGCGGATTTTGGTTCTTGACATCCTTTACGATCGGTTACGATGCCTAGAGTACGGAGACCTGTACGATTTCGTCAACTTAGTGAGTTTGATATGGGCCGTATAGTGGGACTTCGGGAAGCTGGACTTTCTTTTCGGGCAATTGCAGTTAGAGTGCAAAGAAGTGTAGACACTGAGGTTAGGTGTTGTCAGGCATGGCTTCGAGAAGGCCGTACGCAAAGAGCAAGGGGCACTGGACGCCGCCGTAGAACAACAGACCGTGAAGATCGCCGCCTAAGATTATTGCCTTAAGGGACCGTTTCTCCACTACCAGGTCCATTGCAAATGAATGGTTTGCAGAACACGGAAGACCTATTGGCATGCGAAGTGTTTACCGACGAATGAGAAGTTTTGGCTTGTTTTCATACCGGCCACACTGGGTCCTCCCTTTAACTCGAGAACACCGACGTAATCGCCTTGAGTGGTGCAGACAACGGTCACTCTGGGATAAGGAATGGAACAGTATTGTCTTTAGTGACGAGTCTCGATTTTGTTTAGGCATGCACGATGGTCGTGCCAGGGTTAGAAGGCGACGTGGTGAAAGGAGGAATCCACAGTTTTTTGTTGAAAGACATGTTCATCACACTGTTGGAGTTATGGTTTGGGGTGCTATAGCTTATGGTTCCAGGTCACCTTTAATCTTCATCAGAGGTAACATGAACGCGCAGCGTTATATCCATGAAGTTTTAGAACCCCATCTTTTACCCTATCTTGACACCCTGGCAGATCCAACTTTCCAACAAGATAATGCCCGACCACATGTTGCAAGAGTCACAATAGACTTCTTTCAACATAATGATGTCACATTGTTACCATGGCCACCAAGATCTCTCGACTTATCCCCAATTGAGCATGTGTGGGATATGATAGGGTAGGAGATTGCTCAATTTGCAACGTCCTCCTCAGACTCTAGAAGCACTTCGAGAGGAGTTGGTGGTTGCCTGGAATGAGATACCACAGGAGGACATTGACCACCTAATCAGAAGCATGCCTAGGCGCGTTGGAGAATGCGTAGCACATCAGGGTGCATCCACACATTATTAAAGGTCAAAGGGCTTTAAAGCAGTGCAATCATTTTGAAATTTTTATCATTTACTTATTATGCTTCATTAAGTACTTATACAAAATTTTATTAAAATAAAACCATTTAAACTGGGTGTTCGGATTTATATGTCACTTAGTATACATGTCATTGCTTTTCGTTACTTCGCTTTCTGGGTAGTTGCAAGGTTTTCGCATAAATCTCACTGTGCGATATTTTAAGTGAAACAAACATTGGAGCCACGGTGAAAGAGGCGGAATATGAAAAAAAAACACTAGAAGATTTTTTGGTGCAAAGGGATAACTCAGAAGGGTTACTGTAAAATGTGGAAAGCAGTAACTTAATATAGGTAACATAGTTTTGTTTCCATGGCTTATTTAAGGTATCAACTTTGAAATAGCTAATGAATTTCATTTTCGTCACATCATTTTTTTTGCATAAATGAAATTCGAATAGGATGCTTGCCAATAAAGTTATATGGATTGTATATCAAAAGACCGGGTGGGACCATTTTCATTTTATCAGCTATGAAGATTATGCTGGGAAATGTTTTATTAAAAATAACATTATTAAATATCCACCGCCACTGTCTAAAATCTGATTGCTAAGGATAGCAAAAGTTGATCCATTTGGAGCAGTCAGCCCGTTGCAAACTTATGGACAGATAATCTTTGCCAATATTTTGGTCTTTAAATTTGCATTTCACCATAATGTTTTACGTTTTACCTCCTCTGATATTTACATTTATAGGTATTTTACCGAATTTTGGCTAGTCATCGCTTTCGTACATTCATCTCTGTCTCTGTGCGCGGTCGTTGTTTGCATAAGCTCGCAAGCGTAGGTCAGTTTTGTCGCGAAGGTATGCGTCCTCCATATCTATGCTTTATCTCCTTGAGTATGACAACCTGACAACCCTCACGACGTGGTCAGCAGCACAGTGTGCAATTCTCCTTAGGAAAGTTAGGTACCGCACATGGTGCAGTTAATCGCTCTGTTCACTTATTTCGTATGATATTGATCCTGAACTGCTAAAATCTGTGGAAAGACCTATACATAGTCAACCGAGAAAGCTCGGTATAGTGGATTAATTTGGGATGCAGAATACGGTCATCAAGAAAATTCTAAAGCTTAAAATGTGGAATCCGATTAGGGATGCTAATTTTGAACGTGACCCTCAAATAATGCTAAAGCGTGGTAAAGTCTCATGCCGGTTAAATTTTACAATTCGCCAATGGCGAGGAACTATTATAATCCCAATCCATTGTAAAGGCTTGCGGCAAAAACATTTATAACAGCCAAGAGCAAAACCTGGAAAATACAGTTAAGTTTCTGTAATGGCCGCTAGGGTAACTGCAATCTTCAATCTAAAAAAGTGATGTTTGTGTGAATTCAGCTATATGAACATAACAAAAAATACCTAATCCTTTAAATTGTAGGATAATCAGAATGTTTTTTGTTTGACAATTTTTGCTATATAATAATAATAATAATAAACGTATATACACATATATATATATATATATATACATATATACACATACATACATATATATATATATATGTATATATATATATATATATATATATGTAAAGTGTAACTATAGAGGCGAAGTTTAGCAATATGCTACTCTAACACTTGAATGAATGAATGAATGAATCTTAAAATTTAGAGGCATCCCGGCCACCATAAGGAGCCAGTGCATAGGCCGCTTAAGCGGGCACTTATGCACCTCTACAATACTTAAATCACAAGCCTCGCCCTTTTAGCGAAGTTGAGAAACGCCTTGAGTCCAAGCTCCTTGACGTCCTGAGGGTCCAAAGTAATGGACCCCAGTATAGTCTGCCTATAGTAGCTCAGAGCTTCACAGCGACACAAAACGTGCGCCGAGGTCTCTTCCTCTACTCCGCAGCGTTCGCACAAGGGATCCTCAGCCACCCCCATCACGTGCAGGTGACGCCTTAACGTGTTACGGCCAGACAACAGTCCCACCAGCAACCTTAGGTTGGCTCTACCCAGAGATAGGCAGAAGCGTCCATCCTTAGCACTGGGCCCTTTAATGAGCTCTCGTGCCTGGCGGAGATGTCTAGAGATACTTCTCCATTTCTGAGAGTGTTGTCTTGCAACCCACGTCTCCATTTGCCTCCTAGCTTTATGCGCGGTTACTCCTAGAGCAGGCTCAGGACCAACGAGCTTGCTGGCTGATCCTGTTTTCGCCAGAGTGTCCGCCGTCTCATTGCCCCTTATCCCAGCGTGCCCCGGTACCCATATTAAGGATACCGGAAGCCTCGCTGCGAGGCAATCCAGAGCCTCCCTGCATTGCAATACAAGACTCGAAGTAATCTTACAGGCACTTAGTGCTTTCATTGCAGCCTGGCTGTCGGATAAGATTGTTATTCTTCTCCTAGGCCCACCCTCCTCCAGAATGTGAGATACACAAGCCAGAATCGCAAAGATTTCCGCCTGTAAAATGGTGGTGTATCCACCGAGAGGCAGAGATAGCCTAGTTCTAGGCCCAGAGACCCCAGCACCTGAGCCCTCTTCGGTGACCGAGCCGTCCGTGTACCAGACCTGCCCGCTCACTTCGGAGAATCCTCGGCTACCGGCGTCCCACTCCTCCCTCGTTGGATATTCCACAATAAACTTGCGGTTGAAGCGATATTTAGGGGTAATACGATCACCCCTGCTTAGAAGGACGGGGTCCTCCCTTTCTAATTCGACTAAGATGGCAGTATGCCCCTTGACCGGATTCAAGAAAGCCCAGCTGCCCTGACTCCACAGTCGATGAGCGACTACTCTCGCTTCACCGCGGATCACCAGATCCAACGGTGGGAGATCCAACAGAGCTTCCATTGCACTCAATGGCGTTGTTCGCACTGCGCTTGTAATGCTAATACAGGCTAAACGCTGAATTTTATTGAGTTTGGCCTTAGTTGACTCAGTTCTAATGCAATGCCACCAGACCAGGGAGCCGTACAAGAGAGATGGACGTACTATCGTCGTGTAGAGCCAGCATACCACTTTGGGTTTAAGCCCCCACCTTGTAACGCTTCCTTTCCGCAAAAAGTCCAGAAAAGATGGAATGCAATGAAGATTCCAACTTTTCTGCACAATCACAGAAAGGGGGTTACCATTAGCTTCCGGTAGCTCAGTCGGTGGCATGAAGACATCTACAGGCGTGTAGCTGTGTGTCGACCATGGCATGGCTAGAGGATAGAAGAACAAACAGAACACAAAAATTTAACAGATTTTATTTAACAAAAAAAAGGCATTTTCATTACATTACAATTTTACAAAAATAACAAAATAAGTTTTACATCTTTGGCGCTGCTATAACGCTATCGACTTATCTTTCGCTGGTCCATCTTTACTCGACTGAAGCCAGGATGGCTATGGGCTTGAAGGGGAGGTCCCAGTTATGAGGGGTGACCTCCATATAGTGGCTTCACAACCAGTTGTAGGCGAAGTTAAAGGCGATGGCGCTGCCAAGGTACATGCATGGGTGAAAATATTGGCCAAGGCTAGGCAAAGTGAAAGGGAAAGAGAAAGGGGGTGGCCCCAATCATTTTTGTCCTATACGGACACACATTCTAGAAAATTCTAGCACATGGTGCTATAACCTTACACCGACAACACGTCTACAAGCCCACATCGAATTGCGAGCCTTGCTAACCTTGTATTCCACATGCTCTCTCCAGTACAGTTTGCAATCCAGGATAATTCCCAGATATTTCACTGACTGGGACAAAACTAATCTAGTCCCAAAGAAGGTCGACATGACCAGTCCGTCAAGCTTTCTTCTCCTAGTGAACAGGATCAGCTCGGTCTTTTCAGCATTAAAAGAAAGATCGACTTCCCTACACCACGATTCCACGGAGCGCAGAGCGCCCTGCATAATTTCCGAGACTGTTCTACAGAAACGCCCCCTAACTACTATGCTTACGTCATCAGCATAGGCTTGCGCATAGACACCCATACTGCTGAGCCTAACGAGGAGTTCGTTCACCACGATACACCACAGTAGGGGTGACAGAACTCCGCCCTGAGGGCAGCCTCTAGCTACATTCACGCTGCAGCTTACGTTATTCAGCATAGCTGTTGTTACCCGACCCTCCAGAGTAGAGAGGACCCAATCTATTAGGATTGATCCAACCCCGTGTCTAACCAAGGCCTGTCTGATAGAGTCGGTTGTGGTGCAATTAAATGCACCTTCAATGTCCAAGAAGGCCACGAGTGCGCCACTTCTCGCTGATCTAGAGTCTTCTCCAGCCTCCCGACCAGATTGTGTAAGGCCAGATCAGTCGATTTTCCAGCTTGGTATGCAAACTGATTTGCATGAATGACACACCTTTCCAGCGGGCCATCCCTTAGGTATCTATCAACTATCCTTTCCAGGGTCTTAAGCACAAAAGATGAAAGAGTAATTGGTCGAAAATCCTTCGGGCCAGTATATCTATCTCTGCCCGGTTTAGGAATGAATACCACTTTAGCCTGCCGCCAGCTTCTAGGTGTGAAGCCCGTGGCCACACATGCTCGAAACACATTCAACAGGTGAGGAACAACCGAAATCCGTCCCTGCTGTAACATGGCCGGAAATACGCCGTCCAGACCTGGACTCTAACACTTAACCACTAAAGTTAAATATTATGTTGTTAACAGTTAACAGAAAAAACATGCAAAATATATATAACAATTCACTTATAACCCATATGAGAAGTGGAAAATGAGATATTTTGTGTGCACATACTGCTACTCTAAAAAGATCTATGAAATATTGAGGGGAAAGTTAATGGTTCAAATAACTCAACATTGTAGCGGAAACGTGGTAAACTCATGGTCTTAAATTTACTGTCCAAAGAATTATATATTGCTGCAACGTTATATGAGAAACTTCGTTGGAACAGAGATGTTGTATGCCTCGGAATTCTCATAAAGTACCTGTCTCTAATACCTCTATCGTGAATGGTATTATTAAAAATTATTTTATCACATAGGTATTCTGGCCTAAAATTAATTAAAATTTTATGGATAAATGTGGAAAAGTGTAACTTAACTAACTGGCCAAACATTAGCCATCTCAACTCTGCATACTTGTGAGAGACATGGTCGAACTTTCTCATGCCGAATATAAAGCGAACACAGCTGTTTTGAATCAATTGGATTCTGTGTTTAGTGATGTGATACAAACAGGGAAAATATAGATTACTGCAGTAGTTCAAGATAGACACAACGAAGGTTTCGCAATGTTTTTTCCTCATTTTGAAGTTTAGCAGATATCTGTTTGAATTAAGACTGCGTAAACGTGCATATGTTTTTGAGTCGGATTTTTTACATGCTCGGTAAATCTTCATTTTGTGTCATTTTTACACCCAATATTTTTGCGCTATTGGTGAGCTCGAGCTGCTTATTGTCTATGTTCACATTTAAGAGCGAAACAACGTCGTTCCTTCTGCTTTCTGAACAAAACAATAAAATCTTAGATTTTTCCGGGTTTATGCTGAGGTTGTGATCTGCTGAATATTTGCATAGACTATCAATATCTGCTTGTAATACTTGGACAGTGCTCTGTATATCTTCTATACCGAAACAATGGGAGAGCTGGATGTCATCGGCGAACGATTGAATATCAGAGTTGTAGACTGATCTAGATAAGTCAAATGTATATATTAAAAACAAAAGAGGTCCCAAAATGGAACCCTGAGGTACTCCTGAAGGTATGCGAGTAATGCCCTTCACTGAAACACATTGAGTCCTGTTTTTAAGATAGCTTTCAAAAAATTCGATTACAACCTCATCACAACCAACAGAACGTAGCTTAGCACATACAAGTTTATGATCTATCTTATCGAACGCTTTAGAGCAGTCGACTGATATTAAAGCTGAACCCATTTTTTTGTTCAGAACACGAAAGATGTTGTCGCATATGTTTAATAAAGCCGATGTTGTATTGTAATGTTTTCTGAATCCCGATTGATTAGGTGGGATTATCTGATGTACTTCAATGTATGATGTAAGTTGAAGTTGAACAATCATTTCAAGGATTTTTGACAAAATAGGTAGTGAACTGATTGGTCCAAGATCTGATAGGAGTCCGGGTTTCAAAGTTTTTGCTGTAGGTATTATCAGTGCTTTGCAAATTTTAGTGAAGTAACCGGTTTCAAGACAGATTGATAATATGAACTAAGTGGAAAAATATAACGGGTAGGCTTACCTTTACCATAGTTAGCGTAAAACCATCTATTCCTTTGGCATCTGATTTGAGAGATTTAATAGTTTGTAGAATTTCTGAAGGATCAATGATTCTGAATGAAAAAGAATCAGGTGGAAAGAAGTGACGATTTTTGTATAGGTGACATAATTCTTCCGAGGCATTATTTGTACTGTAAAATGACATAAAATAGTCATTGATTTCATTGGATCAGACAGATTATCTGGAAGAGGGGATTTTGTCCGAGAATGTATATTAAGCTGCTTTAAGCCAATCCATAGATTTTTTTTCGTCATTCTGTTCAGATAAAAATTGTAGATATGCTCTTTTCTCTTTCCTCACCTGAGTAAGCGCGTGATTTCTTTTTTGCTTGTAAATATTTAGATTTTCTAGAGTTTTATTTGTTTTATATGTAGCATTGGCTCTTTCTTTAAGAACGTCACGTAGGCGGGGAGATAGCCATGGAGCAGGTGGTTAGTTTACTCTAAAAGTAGTTACAGTTATCTCTAGAAATAAAGTGGTGAGCGCTATTCAAAGGTTTCCGTATCTTCGAGACTACTGAGCTGGCTTTAACAAACTTGGGCTAGTTGAAAAGAGCTATTCTTGGGCTACAAATGTTATAATATTTAAAGTTTTGTTAGTTTCATACGTGGCCGCTGGAAGGCATTTATCGACATTCCTACAGGAATGTTCTTAAAAAATGCATTGGTATGATTTTTTTCTTTACAAAAAAGTAGCTAAATGATATCTAAATAAGCTCGCAAATCTGCATCTCTTTCTGAAATTGTAGTACCTCGCATTATTAGTTGGTCACCCTGTACATCAAGATAAACGATACCATTCACTTCCAGCGATCTGTCTGTATGTCTGTCGGTCTGCCGGACAGTACGAATTTTCATAAAAGTTTAACGCAAGGTTACTACGATACCAAGGATGAAAAAGCATAGTTTGAAAATCGGCCCAGTGGTGTTGAAGCTAGGAGCAAAAATCGAAAAAACAAACATGGCACGTTTTTTACTGTTTCACAGGCTACTAATCATTTTCTTAAAAATTTTGCGTGGATGGTGAAAAGGCGGAAGAGAGTATATCTCACCCCAATAATTATGCGCACATTAGTCGCATTTTTTACAGTATATATTTTCAAGTACAGTTGCAATTTAAAACTTGACGATAGAGCAATATTTTGGACACACGCGCATTCGTAAATTATCTGAATATGCACACATGCATCTCTGTCTGAACAATAGGCTGCTACCGCAGTTGACGAGAGGCGAGGTCATCAATAACACGGTTGCCAGATGGCCGATACTGTCGGTAAGGCGGGGAGAAATTTCTAGATCGCAACGATCTCGAACGGGTGAGGACTATGGACTAATTGTGTAGACCTCTCTGATAAACTTGATCAATTTAATTTTTATTGTTATATATGTTCGTAGCTGACTTTTTTTCAGACAGGATAACTTGCGTCGTGCATAATCCTTATGAACTGACTTCAACGTTTACTGAGGAGTGCAAGTCAATCCACCTTTTTTGTTTCTTGTCTCACTCTGTACTCATTCTCTTACTCTATGTCGATGTGCGTATATGTATTTCTGCGCAATTTTGGCTCACCGTCACTGGTAGTAGTAAACAAATTCATAATAAAACTGCTCGGCGCCGTGCAAATCATAACTTTCAATGCATTTTTACGGCTTCTACAATGCCAGTATGAGGATATTGCAATCATGTCACATGTTTTAACGACAGCCTTCGCTTAATTTAAAAGTCGTTTATTTCAAGCAGAAATTGATGAAATTGCGTAGTACGACATGTTGGTTGCACTTGCGACAACAATCTTACCTTTAGAATGAAATCGGATCACTACTCCCGAAGAGCAGCATTGTACTTTTTGAAAACTGCTGTGGAATCATTTTCAAGAAACAAACGAATTTTTACACCAACGTGTTAACACAAGTCAAAAAAAATACAAAAAGCAGTCTAACGAAAGACTGATGTTCAAGTTGTACAGAATATGTATCACCGTATGATACGATACATTATCATTCAATAAAAGCAGATACAGCAAGTCATAGAAGTTGTAAAAAAAAACAGGAAGACATGCAAAGCCTGCAGGATTGCGTACGATGTCTGTAAAAGTGATGAGACTGATTTTTTTTAATTTTTTTTATTCAAATATAATTACAATTTTATATTATAATAACTTCCTTCTGAAACCACACAGCGCTGGAGACAGTTCTTCCAATGTCAAAGCAGTGCTGGAACTACGCTACTGGAGTAGTCTTCAGCTGGTATGTTAGAGCAGTTTTATTCTCTTCGACAGTTCCAAAATGGGTTCTCTTAAGGTGACTCCTTAATTTCGAGAAAAAAGTCACAAAAACGCAAGTCAGGTGAATAAGGAGACTGAGTAACGACAGGAACAGCTAAAAACACGATATTGATATTACTGTGTGACAAGGAGCATTATCGTTATGCAACACCCAGTTGTTCTTGATCTGACGAACGGTGTGTGGTTCATCTTCAATCGACTCTCTCCAATCTGAAAATGTATTAAGCCACTGAAACGCAAGGGTTTCCGTTGCACTGTGTCCAAGTCTGAAGCCAAACTTGATAGCACACCGTTGCTCGAAATCGATGTCATTCATTTTTAGTACACAATATGAAAGACTGTTTCACAAAAAAATTCGCTACGGATAACCAAATGAGACTTCAAATTTGTACTGAATGTTCCACTGTCTCCTTCGGCGCCTTCAGAGTTGTCAGATCGAATGCTACGTTGCCAGTCTCAACACATAATTTACAGACCTCGTATGGAATCATGTTCTGCAACAAATCTTTTGAACAGCTAAGAACCGTATTTTGAGGCTATCATTTGGAATCAATATATATTATTCGACCCTTCATGATTTGAACCACAAAAAACTTCCAGAATAACATCGAACCCAAACAAGTTTTAGGGCCAATTTCACCAACAACAGTCCGTTATTCTCCACCTATAGGGTAACAGCCCGTTAAATACAGCGAATGAGCTTCAAGTTCCAATCAACAAATTTTAGCAACCAATAGCTATGAACTGTTGAAATATAATAATTCAGTCAAAATTCAAACAAATGTTTGATTTTTGAATAAAATTCATGATTTAATTACTATTGTTGATTTTTTATTCATTTCTATATTATTTTCTTCAATTGATATGCGATTTTACTGATTCAAGATCATCTACTGGGTGTTTTTTCCTATAAACCTCTTGCAGATAGACATTAAGCACCTACTTGATGACTGGCTCTACCAAAAAGTTCATAGATATTGCTCGTTTCCAAACATTCATTCATTTACTTGCCGTTCATCAGAACCATTATTGCACCTTAGATTGATATTCCCACAAAACCATTCTGGTTTTTTAATATCCATCCATCTATAAAGTTGAATATTTTTCGTTGTTCAGGAACTTAACAAACATCCACACTATATTCACAGCGATTAAGAAATACCCAAATATATGTCGTAGAGCTACCAGCAAACCTAAAACCTGCAGAAAAACTAGAAATTTGCAATATTTTTCTTTTTTCACTGAGTACAGATTCTGGGTTATATTTATATTAGACGTTATTTGAATCACAAAACATATACACTGATTTGAATAACAGCTGATTATCTCCTAATATTTTAAAACTAACCATATCGACAAGTGACACATAATTCTGTGGGATCCGTCAACACTTCGTCCCAGTGGAGCAAACTCTGCCAACTGTCGAAATAAACTTTATTAATTCCAAGTCTTATTTTTGTTTTACTGTGCCTGTTTAGATATTCAAATACGGCCAGGAATTACTAGAGCCTGGCTATTTTAGGCCTTCAATAACTCCTTATTTTAGATCTCTCCTTATTTTGTTGTTTCCACGCATTCATGGTAGAAAGAAAAATATTTTATCGAATATCGATACAGGCACGCCCATCACTACTTTGACATATTTGACAATGATGTCAAGGGGACAATCGTTATGTGTTTTTGTTTTTGTCTGAAATAGGCAAAAGTAGGCTTTGTGTATTAATTTTATTTTTATAGCGTTTCCAGAATTTCATATTTTGAAACGATGTCAAGGGCCGGCAGGGGAAAATCCTTCTCTGAGAAATGAAAATCATTAAACGCGCTGTTTTCAGGCTATTTTATTCTATCCCTTGGGGAAGTACAGAATGAAGAAAGGACTACAGTGCTCAGTGGCCATTCAGTGGCTCAGTGCTCTTCTGTAATGATAATATTAAAATACTACTAAACAGCTAAATAGCTTTCTGGCCTTTCAATTTCGAAGCTACCAGTCCTTTCTTAGAGATGGTAGCACAGTTAAGGATAGACTCGGGGTATACGGTTACGGATGTTTATGATTCCTCTAGATATCGATATATCGTCATGAAACCATCGATGCGTAAAGATCGATGTTCTACGTCCGATGTATCGATGTTTTCGATACATCAATGTATCGTCTATCGTCGCCATCCCTATATTGTATAACCTTAACCACAAATATTTTATCACTATTTATAATTCTTTTTAGCTCTTATTTTTCAGTAATTACTAATAATTTTAGGTCTATGTGTACAGTAATTGCATTATGCACCTCGGAGATGTAGGGATTAACATGTTTTACACATATCGGTGTTTTAGGATGGGGACGACCATACTGGTTTGATTGCTTTGAAGAAATTCATTAACCCATGAATTTATAACAAATGATTACTATTATGATGTAAAGAGAGATGAGGAATTTTTTGGAATACATTTTATATTCTATTTTCTTGCAAATCCGCACAATTCAACAGGTATGTGTAGCTATAATGATCACATATACACACAGTATATTGAACTTAACAAATTTCGAGATTGCCATGAATTAACAAACGACCAAACCTGCTGCCAAATTTAACAGCTAGAAAATCGACCTATTATTTCTGACATTCCCATTCGCTGAGGGGATAACGGATGGTACACCTATAACATAAATCAAAATACATGAAAGTTGTCCTGTCTTCTCTATACAAAAGCATCATGTTGGAATCAAAAATTGGTCTTGTTTATAATACAGTCGAATTTTTACGATTTTATTCAACATTTTAATAGAAATCACTGATATTCTGAGACCTTTGACAGCTTCCGTCAAATTGCATTTCGATAAGGTATTTTCCATAATATTAATGTTGGTGAAATCGGCCCTTAAAGTAATATTTTTAGCCGCGAAAACAATATGAGGTATATCAATATTGATTTCCCTATCAGAATCACGTGGAGCCTACGTTTTGTTCCTTGCAGATTGAGTGCGGTTAAGGAATGAATTCTCGTTGGGTTTTAAAGAAACACGTCACTGGTCTTAATCTTCAGATTTTCAGATATATATGCTCACTGTGTTAAATGATGCACTTAAGTCATAAGGTCGACGTTTCCACATTTATTTGATGTCTTCAGGGTTATAAAATACGAAAAGTAAGTTTCGACAAAATACAAAAATACGAAATAAACTCATATGTTTAAAAAATCTAATTTTGGGAATTTGTTTAAAAAGAGTTGTTTAAAAAACGTTTGACTCGATCTTGGGCCTGGCAACGTGCAGATTCATTGAAAGGAGGAATCAGAATATGCAAAGATTCTACCACAATTAATAAAATTCCTCCTTAATGCCAGCTTACGTTCGATGAAGCACGTCTCCCTAAAATTACAATCTTCTAAGTTCAACGGATTCGGCTGTGCGTTAATATATCAATCAACATCCTCTTTTATATATAGAGATGAGAATATTTTTCTCAAAAACGGTTATCCTCATCGAAGTCAACCAAAAATTATTTTATTCACCTGAAGTATAAGGCTCTCCAAAAATTGTAATTCTGAGCCGTTATCACATATGTTGCAGGAAGCGAATTGTTTTCCATGATTCCTTTGTAATCGGTGATTTTTTTGCTAGTATCTTTTTGGCAACACTGTTTTTGACAGATGACGCGTGAATCGTGTCTTGTGTCATTGTCATACTTGTTCAGTTTGGTCTATAATTTAACCATGAATCAACTTACGAACGAACAACGCTTGCAAATTATTGAATTTTACTATCAAAATTCGTGCTCGGTTAAGAGAGTGCATCGAGCACTGCTTCCAATTTATGGGCAATTTGGTCGGCCTACTGAGGGAGCTATTCGAAAGCTTGTGACTAAATTTCGAGCCCAGTTTACATTATTGGACATTAAACCACCAACACGCAGACGAACAGTGAGGACTGAAGAAAATATTGCGGCTGTATCCGCCAGTGTTAGTGATGACCGTGAAATGTCGATTCGCCGCCGTTCGCAGCAATTGGGCCTCTGTTACTCCACTACGTGGAAAATTTTGCGGCAGGATTTGGTGTAAAACCTTATAAGATGCAGCTGGTGCAAGAATTGAAGCCACACGACCTCCCACAACGTTTCCAATTTGGTGAATGGGCGCTGGCAAAGTTGGAGGAAGATCCACATTTTTATCGAAAAATTGTGTTCAGCGACGAAGCTCATTTCTGGTTGAATGGGCACGTTAACAAGCAAAATTGACGCATCTGGAGTGAAGATCAGCCAGAAGCATTGCAAGAGCTACCAATGCATCCCGAAAAAATCACTGTTTGGTGTGGATTATGGGCCCGTGGCATCATCGGGTCGTACTTCTTCAAAGACGACAATGGCCGGAACGTAACTGTGAATGGCGAGCGCTACCGTGCGATGATAACAAACTTTTTTTTGCCCAAAATGGAAGAGCTGGACTTGGCTGACATGTGGTTTCAACAAGACGGTGCCACATGCCACACCGCACACGAAACAATGGCCCTATTGAGAGGCGAGTTCGGTGAACAGTTTATCTAACGTTTGGGGCCCGTCAATTGGCCGCCTAGATCGTGTGATTTAACGCCGTTGGACTATTTCTTGTGGGGCCATGTTAAGGCTAATGTCTACAGGGATAAACCAGCAACGATTGACGCACTGGAAGTCAATATTGAAGCATCTATTCGTGAGATACCGGCCGATATGTTGGAGAGAGTGTGCCAAAATTGGACCTTGCGCATGGGCCATCTAAGGCGGAGCCGCGGCCAACATTTACATGAAATAATGTTTAAACATTAAATTATATCGACCGTTCTATCGACTCAAATAAGATTTAATCGTTTTTTCAATTTTTTTGTGTTTTGTTTGAAAATCAAATCCTATACCTCTTAAGAAATCACCCGTTACAGTGAGCACTGTTGTAAAAGTTGTCCTGTCTTGATATATGTATAATAGCTACATGATTCAAAACGGGGAGGCGGAAGCTTTTTAAACTCTATATGAGCGTAACAGATTTGTAATAGACTGTCCATCTCTAGACCTTGATGACACTGAAATTATAGGTGTTGAATTTGGTGCTTCAAGAAATTGATCTGGGGGATTTTTATCGTAAAGAATGAAAACAACCTATCAATCATCCATTCATTGGACCATAATAAAGATTTGTATAGTAAATCAAGTTAGTCATTACTCATAAACCGAGCAATAAAAAGTCTAAATACTACCGACCTTGAGTAGAAGTAAACACTTTTATGCCTAGTGTAATAAAAGTTTTACGCTAAATTCAAAGTACAGTACAAAGCATGACGTCTTGCGAAACTATGAGGAAGGTCTGGCGACTCTCCAAAATGCACATACGTACGAATTTGCTGAAAACTGCTTAAATCACAGGCAATACATCAAATGTGATCACACATAAACTCTGTCTTCAGAATGGATACGTTCTAGATATCTTATTCTGGTAGATGGTATTCCAGAGTTATGGAAGATATAAGGGGAAACTACTCAAGCATCCAGTGTAAAATGTTGAAGATTTGTATAAAGTCAAGTGATCATTACTCTGTGTCAAGTGAGAGATATAAATTCAGCACGGTTTAGATGTAACATGCTTTTATAGTAACGGGTTGCAGGAATGTGGACGAAAGTATATCTCTAAGGGCTACCATAGACACGCATGGTATTCGTCCTTTTTACTTGTAATTTTTTGGTCATCGTGCAAAATGCTGGTGTGTGTAGGGTAGTATCAAATCGCCCATCTTCCGACAATAGTTTGAATCAAACCAACCGAAGGTCAATTTTTTGTGTTACCAGCTTGTTTGTATAAAACACGGCAACTTCTTTATTTCTACAAGTCATTGCGCATTTGTTTCTTATGCTACGTACATGCCTTAATGTAGCGTAAGATTAACGTTGGGCCCAATGCGTAGTCCTTCATTGAGACTTCTTTATTGAAAGGACTCATTTCCATATCACTAGAGAGTGATGGGAGTCTTGCTAAATAAGGCGACCCTTTTCAATTTGACGTTTGCTTGCCATTTCTGATTATTTGTCGATCATCAATAAGAGTGTTGATGCGGAATATGTCTTCTATCGACAAGAATCAGAGATGGTATGAATCAGTGTTCCTTGAAAAAAAGTATGAAATAATGACGAATTGTCAGGAGTCACAAAGATGTGAGATAACTTTTTCATAAGTCTAGGAGGAATGGTCCATATCTGTCATATGCGGGTGAAGCAATTGGTGGCTTCAGACCTGGAAGGTCGACAAACAATTGCGAAGCTGGACGTTCACAGGAAATTAAAAGCCAGGAATGTGTGCAAATAACTCCCCTGCGCAAGCTAGGATAAGAGATAAAACAAAAGTGCTTTCGCGTAAGCTCGACGGGTGAGATCCACTATCTCCGTTTTTAATTAACCTAACATTATGATATCTACATTACAGTGGACCTCCGGTAATCCGACAAATATTATGCAGGGCAATGTCGGACTATCGAATTTGCCGGATTATAGAGCATTGCCTAAGACCCCCTATGGTCCGGAATTTTTTACAAAAGAGTACCTTGTAATCCAACAAATTACATATCCAATGGTAAGATTATATATGTTATGTATATGTATATACTTTGAAGTACAAATCATACATAGTTTATGTATGTCGAATTTAGTAAATTGAATAACAATAGAGAACTTACGTTTTATTATAAAATTAAGCATAAATGCATACATACATATGTACTACAATAATCAAGAATTACTAATCAAAATCATTAATGAATTTATCAAATTATGAAGCTTGGAAATATTCATCATTTTTTTTGTTTAAGGTTGTTATAACGCGAGATCAGAACTTTGTCCCTCAGTCTTCTCAAAAGTAAAAGTTCGTTGTATGATGTACCATTCTCTTCATCCCATTGTAAATCTAGCTCAAAGGCGTTAATTGCGGCTTGTGCTGTGACTTGTGGAGCAGTTGCAATCACGTCGTCGTTATTTTCCTGATTGTTTGTTGTATAATTAGAAACCTCTTTTATAATCTCTTCGTCGACGTTTCACGAAAAACATTTTCCTCTTTATCTATTCTACGGCACCAGATTTCCAAATCTTCCGGACTTATCTGTGTTTCAGTAGCGACTTGTTCTATAACTTCCGAAGTAACACTGATTTGTGGAACGTTGCTAGGAGTGGTGACTATATCTGGACATAACTTTTTCCAAGACGAATTAATAGTTGATGACGATTCCACGACTGACAAAGAGCAAAAACCAAGTCTTTCATATTAAATTCTTTGAAAGTTTTTTCTATTGGTTGGTCTTTTGATACGGTTCTCAGAAATAGGTTTTTCTTATAGTCTTGCTTGACAAACTGAATGATATTCTGGTCCATTGGTTGAATCAGTGCAGTGCAAGTTGGCGGAAGAAACATCGCAGTGATGCATTTATCCTCAGTTGTTAGTTCTTCTTCAGACGGATGGCCGGGAGCGTTATCAAGAAGCAACAACGCTTTTTGAGGAAAATTATGATCTCTTAACCATTTTCTAACTTCAGGTACGACGCATTCATCAAACCACTTTTTGAAAAGGTCTTTTGTCATCCATGCACTTTTTTTTGTCCGTAATAGTGTATAGGTAAATCAATGTTTTTGAATACCCGTGATTTATTAGATTTCCCAATGACCATCATCTTAAGCGCGTGTGTGCCCGCAGCGTTAGCACATGGTAGTATGGTTACACGCTTTTTACTTACTTTTCGTCCAGGTACGGATTTTTCGTTACAAGAAACGAAAGTTTTGTTAGGAATCACACGCCAAAAAAGTCCTAATTCGTCTGCATTGTACACCTATGACGAGTCAAGATTTGAATCGTTCATCTTTTGCAGAAATCTTAATTTAAAGGGCTCTATGCATGACGACTTTTAAAACGTTCTAGCCATTCTTTGCTGGCCACAAAATCATCCTTTTTTGTTATTTCCTTATAAAAAACTTAGCTTTCATGGCCAACATGGGTCCTGAAATTGGTGCATGCCTATTTCTTTCCTGAAGAAACCACATGTACAAAGCTTCTTCCACTTCTGGATGTTCAGCTTCCTTGAGTGTCTGTCTCTTGCCTAGCCCGCATTTAGTTGTTCACACGAACTTTTTGATCTTCTCGTGGTTTCTTTTAATGTCATAAATTGTAGATCGGCCTACGCCGTATTCACTTGCTAAACGACTGAAAGTTTCATTGCGATTTAATTGTCAATGTCTTGTGCTTTCGCTTCTGAGTTTGTGATGACATTACTAGGTACTATACTTAATACACAATGAATAAATCGTAATCAATGAACGCACGCTAGGCCGTACCGCTATCACCAGTAGTCAAATTCAAACTAAGTAAAACAATGCTTACGCGTCGAGCACGATAGCGGTGACGCGTACAAGTTGTAACCTGTTCACACCTGCGTGATCTACATTAGCGAAGATTGTCAAATACGTATGTATGTGATACATATTCAAAGACATGTCGGATTACAGGGGGCGCCGGATTAGACCGTGGCCGGATTATCGGGGGTCCACTGTATTAACGAAAATTTTACCCGCCAATCAAACCAGATACGAGGTCTGTAAATTAGGTAATGAGACTGGCAACGTGGCATTCGATCTGGAAACATTGGAGACGCCGGGCTAGGAGAGGAGACAGGAAAACATGTGATCCGCCTTCAGTACAAGTTTGAACTCGCTCGAGTCACTTGGATGTCCGTAGCGATTTTTAGTCAAGAACAAAAACTTGTGTTCCTGTTATCTTAGCAAGTCATGGTGAGTACCTGCTATATTCTATTTTTATTTCCCTTTTGGCTGCTGCCATCTCAGGCGTAGTTATTCCTGAAAACGAAACTTCCAACTTTCAGTACACCATGTATAAGTTCGACAATAATAGTCTCAATTTCTTAGTTGAATCCCAGTAGAAAAAAAAAACGCAGAGTGCAGATCCTAACGTCCGGACTATAGGTGACGACGAGCGCAGAATTCCAAATAAAAAGCTTCTCCAACATTGCGTTCTTCGGCAGTCTGAACAGAAAAAGGATCACAACGTAAAATTCGGATATTGCATTTCTTTGGCAATGCTCGTTTTTTTTTCAGTGAGGAGAGGGAATTATAAAATTGGCTATCGATTTGGGATTCTGATTCAGACGAGTCATTCATAGAACCTTTTCCAGGCTCTGACAGTGATTCATATCAACCATCGGATTCTTTAGAAACCGACTCGGACGATGATATTGGTGACTTATCGAGAGCAAGTAAAAGGAAACAAAGGTTACGGATTCCATCACGTAATGGAGCCAGCACGAGTCGTGCACCTGAATCTGTAACCCAAACTAACCAAAACGAACCTGAAGCTGAAAGTTTGGGGAAGTCTGCTTCATCGGAAATGCCGGCGCCGGTGCCTACTGTTTCAACATGTGGTGAGGGATGGGGGCCAATCGCAAGAATTTACAAAGCCATTCCAACCTATACCCAGTCATCTGGAATAAAACCAGAAGTTGCCGCTTTACTAGCAAATGCAAGTCCAGGACAATTCTATGAAGCTGTTGTAGACGATTCGATTTTCTCATATATTGCGGATGAAACAAATCATTATTCTAGTTGTCTCTTACTTGAAACGGATGCAAGTGACAATTCCCGCTACCATAATTGGGTACCAACAAATAAAACAGAAATCAGACATTTCTTAGGGCTAGTTGCCTGGATGGGAATGGTCAAAGCACCTACATTGGCTGATTACTGGTCAACGGATCCATTATTCAACTTTAGTTTTCCTCGTTCTGTATTCAGCCGTAATCGATTTGAAATTTTACTTCGAACAATTCATTTTGCAGACAACAATCAAGCTATCGCTGGTGATAAGCTTGCTAAAATAAAACCTTTGCTAGACAAACTCCTGAAGAATTATAAAGATCTTTATACTCCTGAAGAATAAGTATGTGTTGATGAGACTATGTTGCCTTATAGAGGAAGATTGTCTATAAAACAATACATAAAATCGAAAAGACACAAGTATGGTATCAAATTATTTAAGTTGTGTTCAGGAACAGGATACACACATAATATCAAAATTTACGCAGGCAAAGAAAATGGCGAACGAATAACTCCAGAAGGTATTGTAACATTTCTTACCCAAGATATTATAGGTCTCGGCAGAACCTTAGTAACAGACAATTGGTATACGAGTTTACCTTTAGCTAAAAGGATGCTTGATTCTAATACACACCTCATTGACACGATACGCAAAAACCGCAAGGGGCTACCAAAGGAAGTTGTAGACAAAAAACTTAAAAAAGGAGAAGTTGCGGCCATGGAGAACAAAGATGGGATAACATTACTGAAGTGGAAAGACCAAAGGGATGTGCTTGTACTGTCTACAAAGCATGATGCTGAAATGGTAGAGAGAAGTAACAACAGAATACCTAAAGTCGTCATCGATTACAATAGCGGAAAAAGTTCTGTGGATCTCTCTGATCAAATGGGATCGTATTCTAATCCTCTTCGAAGATCTGTCAAATGGTATCGCAAAATCGCATTTGAGCTTTTGCTTACAACTTCCATGGTAAATGCTTTTATATTATATAAGAATGTTACCGGATGTAATATCAAGATTACGCAGTTTAAAAAGGAAGTCATAAGATATCTTATAAATACTGCTAACAACGAGAACATTGACCATGAACTACCGGCAAAAAGACGACGACACCATTCTCTAAAACAAAAAGATGGCGCAAATAAGCATAAAACAAGAAGATGTTGTAAGCATTGTTATAAAAAAATAACGAGCTTCATGGTAGGAAATATGCTACCAATCGTACACTCAAAGTAGACACCTACTGCGAGGATTGCGAGGGAAAGCCATTTTTATGTTTGAATTGTTTCAATGAAATACATCAAGGGTAGTCAGACTTAGTTAAATATTTGTCCAGTTTTTATATTTCACTTATTGTATACAATGTAAGTTACTTTAGTTTAAAATACATACTTTGCTAATATTGATTCGTAGTATTTTCTAATGGGACCACAAAACTAAAAAAAATTAAAATTAAAAAACCATGCTTATAGATATCTTCTATGAGGCCGTGCTGGTCCCCTAAACAACATTATAACATTATAAAACCGGCCAGCGGCTCCATACCCAAGTGAAAGTCTGCTGGTCTCATAGGACCAGCGCGGCTCGAGGCAAGTCATTAAAGCTGGTCCCATGGGACCAGCGTGGAAGTCAACGTGTTAAATAACAAGTGAAAAAATTTTCAGCCTTATCAGTTGGACATTCCGGTTTTTATACTGCTTTTTTTTTAATTCACTAACGCTCTAAAAATGAATATTTCAGCCGCAGTAAAGAATCAACGTTGGCGAATTTTGGTTCTTGACATCCTTTACGATCGGTTACGATGCCTAGAGTACGGAGACCTGTACGATTTCGTCAACTTAGTGAGTTTGATAGGGGCCGTATAGTGGGACTTCGGGAAGCTGGACTTTCTTTTCGGGCAATTGCAGTTAGAGTGCAAAGAAGTGTAGGCACTGTGGTTAGGTGTTGTCAGGCATGGCTTTGAGAAGGCCGTACGCAAAGAGCAAGGGGCACTGGACGCCGCCGTAGAACAACAGACCGTCAAGATCGCCGCCTAAGATTATTGGCCTTAAGGGACCGTTTCTCCACTACCAGGTCCATAGCAAATGAATGGTTTGCAGAACACGGAAGACCTATTGGCATGCGAAGTGTCTACCGACGAATGAGAAGTTTTGGCTTGTTTTCATACCGGCCACACTGGGTCCTCCCTTTAACTCGAGAACACCGACGTAATCGCCTTGAGTGGTGCAGACAACCGTCACTCTGGGATCAGGAATGGAACAGTATTGTCTTTAGTGACGAGTCTCGATTTTGTTTAGGCATGCACGATGGTCGTGCCAGGGTTAGAAGGCGACGTGGTGAAAGGAGGAATCCGCAGTTTTTTGTTGAAAGACATGTTCATCACACTGTTGGAGTTATGGTTTGGGGTGCTATAGCTTATGGTTCCAGGTCACCTTTAATCTTCATCAGAGGTAACATGAACGCGCAGCGTTATATCCACGAAGTTCTAGAACCCCATCTTTTACCCTATCTTGACACCCTGGCAGATCCAACTTTCCAACAAGATAATGCCCGACCACATGTTGCAAGAGTCACAATAGACTTCTTTCAACATAATGATGTCACATTGTTACCATGGCCACCAAGATCTCCCGACTTATCCCCAATTGAGCACGTGTGGGATATGATGGGTAGCAGATTGCTCAATTTGCAACCTCCTCCTCAGACTCTAGAAGCACTTCGAGAAGAGTTGGTGGTTGCCTGGAATGAGATACCACAGGAGGACATTGACCACCTGATCAGAAGCATGCCTAGGCGCGTTGGAGAATGCGTAGCACATCAGGGTGCATCCACACATTATTAAAGGTCAAAGGGCTTTAAAGCAGTGCAATCATTTTGAAATATTTATCATTTACTTATTATGCTTCATTAAGTACTTATACAAAATTTTATTAAAATAAAACCATTTAAACTGGGTGTTCGGATTTATATGTCACTTAGTATATATACCGAGCGCAGTGAGCAAACAGTTAGTATTACAACAAGAGTATATAAATTAGAAATGATGCAGCGTCAGAAGCCACCTGTAACTTATGATGTTCACGAAAATAAAACTTATTATAAGTTATAAATACACTTTAATCAGTAAAACTATTTATTATAATACTCAAGTTTCTTCTTATTTGTTGACCTAGTTGGCGGAGAGGAAGTTCGTCATTCTCATGATTTCCTTCATTTTCATCTAGGTCTTGTTCAACTAACTCAAAGTCAGGATCGTCCAAGCTCTGCGCAACATCATGGAGTACAATACAAGCAATAATTATTTTCGGCATATTTTCCAACTTTACGCGGCAAACATACTGTAGGATAGAAAACCGGCATTTCAGTTGGCCGAAACAGCATTCAATTATAACTCTTTCTTGTTTTAAAAGCTTATTGTAATTTATTTCTGCACCTGGAGTAGGATTTCTGAAGGGAGTCATAAGGCATGGCTCAATACCATAACCGTCATCGCCAAGTAATACAACATTTGGTTTATTTATTAGTTGTGATCTAGTCTGTGAATTTCTTCATATTCTGGAATCATGCACTGATCCAAGCCAACTGATATCAACACTTTTGAACATCTCTCTGGCATCACAAGTGGCTTGCACATTTAAAGTAGGTTTCCCTTTTCGGTTGATATACTCATCTCCATGGCGTTTTGTTTTCAGGATTCTTATATGTGTACAATCAATTACACCAATCGCTGTCGGAAATGCTCGTATCCATTTGTTCGACTGTGCAACTATGCTGTTCACAGCTCTATCCACAGTCCGAGATACCGTTGCTTGACTAACACCAAGTTCCTGACCAATACCTTATTGACATCCAGCGTCACCGAGATAGCGTAGACATATCGTCATTTTATGAATACATGAAAGTGCTCCTCCTCATTCTCAACTAAAAATCTGTTCGCAAGCCATTGTACATTTGCTTCGTCGAACCGATATAATTTTTTGAAGTCACGACAAGTGAAGGTAAACGAGGTTTGTACTTTTTAACATCCCTAACAACCACAATTTCCGCCATCATCGTTTGACCACCTTTCGTTACGAAGTTGAGTCTGCTACTGACCACACTCAGAATTTTTGAAGGATATGCTTCCTATACCAAGTATAAGGTGAAGATTATGAATATCCTTTCACTTATGTCACTGCTTTGAAGGATATGCTTATACTCGAAAAGCAAAAGCATTTACTTCAAATTATTATAAATACCATCTGGAGGATTTCGTTCAAAAGTTGCAAGTACAAGGATATCCTTTATTTTATGAATATGGCTCGATAACTATCACTTCATGTCAAGCCATTAGAAATCTAGGGTAGCCAAAGTACTGTTGCTAGCTTATCCCGAAACTTCCCGAAATGAAAGTTTCGTTCGACAGAGATATGCTTAGACCAAGTTCTCTTCTTGTGCGATTGTTTATTCGTCAGTGATACTACCAACTTGTAAACTGATGCCCTCTGAATTATCCGTTTCGAAAGTTTAGCGATAGCCATAGAGTCCATTCCCTCACAATAGTCGAAAAGGATCGTCCCCCATATTATGTAAGTCTATTTCAGAGATACTTCCGTTCCCCTTATCGCTCTATCTTTACATCCACGTCCCTTCCGGTACTTAATTTTATCGTTTGGTCAGTTTGCTTCGTGGATACTCCAGGCTTTTGCTTAAGGCTTGCAACAAAATTAAAGATAAAACACTGGTTTGTGGAAATTAAGTCAAGTCCTTAAAATGTATCTTAAATACCTTTTGTCTCTGCCTTTTTGACTCTTTAAAATAGTAGTTTAAAAAACAAAAAATCACGCATGAATAGCTAACCGAACTAAAAAGTAGAAAATAATTTTTAACTACAAAGACTTTATAGTACCGTAGACGAACAATCAATCACAATTAATGACCTCAAAGTGAAATAAGAATAAAAAAGTTATTAACATAATAATTAATTCAGAGTAAAAAGCATGGGGTGTGTAATATATTTAGGCCCAATTTCACCAACATTAATATTTGACGGTCCCTTGGACCAATGGGAAAATAGCTTATCGAAATGCAATTTGACAGAAGCTGTCAAAGGTCTCTGAATATCAGTGATTTCTATTGAAATGTTGAATAAAGTCGTGAAAAAATGGTTGCCTTACAAATAAGGGTACATTATAGATGTAATACCATGTCTTTGTGCTTTAGAATTAGGATAACTGTCACAGAATTTCCAGTTTCACAAAAAAAGGTCAGTTATGTAAATGGACCAACCAAAATGATATAATAATAATAGGCCGATTTTCTAGCTATTATATTTGCTACGATGCTTGCACTGTTTTTGACGTCTGTTCATGCATGGCAATCTAGTTTTGTCTGTATATCACGTAAAGGGTGTTGTACAAAATACGTACCTGTAGAAATGTACGGATTTTTGTTATTTTGCAAAAAAAAGGATATAAGACGTATTCTAACTGGTTCATCATCTTTTGTTACATCAAAAACAAGTCTTGCCAATTTATGATCCAGAAATCCACACCAAATGTCAGCAAATAGCACATTCTGCATTTCTGGGTCCTAAAATATCGATATTTGTAAAAGTATCCGCATCCACATATTATTCATCGTCTATATATTATAAGTCAGAATCAAAAATACCTATTTATGAAAACATGTCTCCAAACATTGTTTTATTTTATTATTTCTATTATTATAACACGTCTGCGATATCAATTGCTTTTAATTAAAGTGATCTACACATCTGCAGTGTTGCCGAACCGACAAATAAACGGAATCGGTAAATAGTGCCGTTGAATTCGGTATAAGGAAAATGCCGTCCCTAGATCAGTGGTAGATCAAGGACCTTTGAGAAATGAAAAACGTCTGTTATTATATTGGGCGCGCACACAATATGTTTTTTGAGGGCATAGTTCTATACTACAACTTCTACAATGTGCATACTGGTCGTCCTTTTTCGATTCTTGCTTATAGTATTGTATATATTTTTCTGTTTTACCCTTGAACCCATGAACTCACCTCTCATTTTAATTTACAAACATGCAGGTTTCGGTTTCTTTATTGCTTATCCGGTGATGAGGTAATGACGGTAATCTACCAGTCTGTACCTTTTGTTTGCACAAAAATCAATTCAGAGCAATCGGGGAAGGGATAAGGATGTGCGTTCGTAATCATAGACAACCCAAAGCTACGCCTCTCATGTGTCCGACTACCTGAGTGTGTATGCATATGTATTACTGATATGGGGCATAGAACTGTGAAGACTACATAAAATTAACTTTTAGTTTTATTTTTGGTTTCAGCTCTTTTTCGGAAAGTATAGAAATATTTAAATTATTTTGAAAAATCGTGGAGATTGACGTTATCGGTAAATATCCTCTTTTCGGTAAAAATACCGAAAAATCCGGTCAAAGTCCATGCATAGACAATCTGAAATTTGCAGTATGAATTTATATTCTAAATTCTATGCATAACCGTTCATATTCGTCAATATTTCATTTGAAGCTTTTATCTTATGGACGGTCGAAGCCCAACTCATGATTAATGGCAACATTCGCAATGAACAAGGTGAGAATGCACTATCTTGGAAAACTATCTGCTACCGTTGTGCTGTGCCCAGTGCCCGAATCAACAAAGAGTAAGTCCGAAACTGCACACATGCGCAGACCGCGCGATAGCTCTATCTCTCTTATTCCCCTACAGAGGATCTAAAAAAGAATTTATCAATTCTTGCGGTCCTAATAAGGATAATGGAAAACTGTTATCAAATTATTGTAACATCATCGGTCCTTGATACGTGTGCGGAGCTTCGAATTAATCAAACTTCTGGAAATTGGTGAAAAGTATGCTCAAAGATTACATATATACGTACAAGCTAATACAGGAGTGTTAAAATGGACTAAGGCATAGGCCCAATTGTAGTATGAGACTGAAAAGTACATGGTGGCAAATCTCTATAAAATAAAATATTTTAAGTCATTCTTAATAAGACGTTAGGAATTATGTATGAAATATAAATAACCACCTCTGGTAGCGCATAAACATGGTTCTACTTGTTTACAGTCTGGCATAGATACTCATGCTACTCGTACATATTGCATGTCGACTCAAGAATGTACGAATTGCTAGTAGCAAAAGTGTCTTTGTCAGCGTTATGGTAGGTGTCCATTTACATACACGTCTGAGAGTAACTCTGGGAGATCAACCGGTTTTCTATCGGATAGCAGCTGCACAGAATTCTCCTCTCAAGTGTAAACTTGTTATTACGTTTTCTATTCAATTTTGATTGGTTTCGTGAGGAGTATTTCGAAACTTCTTGAGTATTGGTCTTAGACGCTCTCTAGTCCTAAGTGTGTTAGCCTAAACCTTACTTTTACAAGCTTTTTCTTAACCCGGTTTGTTAGTATGTATGTTATTTCAGCACGAATGCCGCAAGGTTCTGTATTGGGACCATTGCTTTTAACACTGTACACTAGTTCAGTCAATCTATCAAGCTTATTAAAACCAGCTCAGCACATACATATGTATACGGGTGACATGCATATATTATTTCTTGGTGACTGTCTGGAAAACAGTGGATATCCAAATTTATCAAGATTTTGTTACTCTGGCAGATATTTCTGCAAAGCATCCACTCCTATTAAATCCTTGTCTATGACTATGGTATTTGCTCTGATCGGCAGTTTATGGAATCAAACAAAATAGATGTAAATAACACCGACATTGGAATTACAGGTAAGGTAAAGAATCTGGAGCTTACTCATTGATCAGGATCTGCGGTTTAGGGATCACGTAAGAAATGCATACAGAGAGCATACGCATCGCTAAAACCACTTTATCCCCATAGATAATATTTATCAACAGACACTTAAGAAATGTTGTGCGATACTCTAGTACCTTCACAGTTTATCTACTGAGCACCTGTATTTGGTCCATGTCTAAATCAAAACAGCGTCAATCGTTTTGCGCTTATATGCTTTATGCTTATTTCGCAAAATAAGAACCCCCTATCTCTACCAAAAAGTGTCATTTTAGCAGCTGTCCATAATGCTAACACGAAACATAAGCATCTATTCAGTATCTCACAGGACATTCCTTTATGAAAGAAGCTTCAAATTTACAATTGTTATATATTATTACCTTATTATCTCAAATCATTCAATACACATAAATTTAAGAAACTAGTTTTAAATAACTTAATTAAATTATTAAAAATTACACGTTTAATTTAGGGGACCCTATGTATGTATTTGGTTAATTTTAGGATCGGCTATTTTTTACACGTACTTCTACTACTGGAAGGGCTGAATGGAAGAACACCTCTACGTAAACTCCCCCATGAGGTTTTTCCAATAAGATTATATTCTTTCTCATGTATGTTTGCGAAATGTATAGAATTATAGTACAGAAAGCCAAACCAGTAATTTGGCATAAATTTTAAAAAGTAAGAAATAAAATGAAAAATACATTTTTAAAAACAAGCTTTTATTTAGCCGGTAATAAAGTGAACTAAAGAATTAAAGACATTTTTTACCTATTGGAAATATTTAAACGATAACGTTTTGTCAGAAGGATGGAAAAAGGGTGTAACACGTTTTTATATGAAAACTTGAGATAAGGGAGCTTTGATTATTTTTCGGTTCCCAAGAAGTAGGATCTGTTTAGCTGGCGCCAAGAATAGTTTTTGGATTACTACCAATCAGTTCTTGCAATGGACGACTCAAGGTCATAATTTGCAATTAAAAAAATACGCGCAAAGGCCTATACAAAGGACAGAGATGAAGTGCGAGTCTTAAATATTTGAACAAACCATAAAGCGATGGAATTTTACGCTTAGAAGTGACATAATGAAATTACCTGTAGCGTGTCATCAGATCTTCCTTGTTTGAAGGGGTGTTACTCTGGTTACTAGAGGCGGGCAATTATGTGACTATATACCTAACTCCAATTTTTAATAAAAAATATGAGAAAAATCGGATTCATTTCATTATAACGATATTAGAAAAATAGATCAATCAATCAATAGATATGTAGATAACAACAAAAACAACACATCACGAATCCCAGGGATAATGAAATTTCAAAATAATTCTATAGATCAGCCTCAGGATATAGTAAACGCATTCAGTGAGTTTTTCAGCAGCGTCTCACAAGCCCTATAATAATGCCTCACTAAATCATAGTAATTTATTTGTCCATTTTCATCCAATTGAGGAAAATGAAGTCAGGAAGGACATTAAATCACTACAGGATAAGATGACATATGGTCTAGATGGCATCCCGTCGTAGACAATTTGTTAGCTATAATGGCTTCCAATCTGAGACCTACTTGGCACCTTCTGGAGCTCTTCAGGGGTCCAACCTGGGACCATTACTGTTTTTGATATTTATTAATGATCTCTGTGACTCAGTTGAATGTGAACGCCTATGCTTTGCTGACGATCTAAAAATTTATTCCCAGATAAATACTCCTGATGATTGTATCAAGCTACAACACCAATTAAATTTTGTGCTGTCTTGGTATGTAGAAAACAAGTTGGAGCTTAATGTGAGCAAGTGTAAAATAGTCAGCTATACCAGGAAAATTAATGTTTGCGAATATCCGTACTCTATTGATTGGTCTGTGCTAGAAAGATGCTCTGATGTACGTCATTTAGGTATAATCTATGTTCAAAAGTTAACTTTTAGTCAGCATATAAATAAAAAAGCATCAAAAGCATTGGCGGCTTACTTATGGTTTCATAGTAGGGAATTGCAGGAATTTTCATAACATACAGTCTATTAAGCTATTATATTATGCTTATGTTAGATCCAAAGTCGAATATTGTAGTATTATTTGGAACCCTTACTATGAATGCTATAGCACAGCTATTGAAAGAGTACAACGGAAGTTTATGAAGTTTGTTCTGTTTAGGATTGATGGGACATATCCAGAGAGAGGTACAAGTAATGAGGAACTATGTAGTCGCTTAGACATGTTGACTTTGGGAAAACGTAGGTACTGTGCCTCAATAATATTTGGCTACAAAATGATCAACAATTTAATTGATTGCCCCATGATCCTGGAACAGATCAAGTTTCGTACTCCAACGTTTGCATCTCGCATCTTAAAATATTCGGACTTCCTAGAGCTAGGACAAACATTCTACTCAAGTCACCGTTATATGTAATGTAACTCTAACAAATGTTAATTACCTGCTAAAGGCAGCTAAGGCTTATTCGGACCAATAGCTCATGTTACAAATTTATACCTGTGTTGCATTTGTTGTTTTCTTTTCGCTTTTTTTCGCTTTTTTTTGCTTTTGTATTATGTTTATAAATTGACCTATTAATGGGAAACTGTTGGACAATAAAGCTATTATTATTATTATAACTTCGGACTAGAGTAGCCATCTCTGGGATCAACTGTTTTGCATTTTACCTACACCATAGGCTTAGTATTCTACTATACCCGTATGATATCAAGTTCATAGGTAAGGCCTGAGCGTGGGAATTGTTAGTAGATTGTTTGTTGAGAACTCCTAGGTTCACTATATAACGGAACCGTTAAAGTTATAAAAAAACAATTTTACCTTACACGGCTCTTCTATTATTATTTTTTTTTTATATTCTAACTACCACGAAGGCCTACGGCCTAAACACCCATTGGGTACCGTGGGGCTATAGGGGGATACAGGGGAAAGCGGGAACGCCACACGGACTCTGGCGAGAGAACACGTGTGCATGCAACGTTCGACAGTCAAAGACCGTCTACCACCTACGGACAATCACAACATCCATAGCCAAGAGAAAAATTTCTCCTGGGACGGGACTCGAACCCGCACAGCGCACGGCGACTGATCAGGAGACCGAAGAGTCTACTACTGCATGCGCATGCATACTCTATTAGTCAATAATAAGAAATAACAAACATGCGGTGGAGCATAAGTATAATAAATACTTAAAAATAGCGCTCAACGTTTACTTGAGCAAAAATTCTAAGTACCACTCTGTCATAAGATGCTTACAACTGTTGTTCGAACTAGTCGCCTTTTGATTCCAAGAATACAGCTTTGTGTTTGGCGTTTGAAAGATATGGGGTCATCTAGTTCTCCAAGTATTTTCATTCCGACGTTCCTGCAAAGAGCCGCAACCGCACCCGGTGTGGTGTTCTGTTACCACCATAGGGGTTGCTGGCACCGGTAGCACCTCCATTCACACTACACAATATTCAGTCTTTCATTAAACGTAATTTCGTTTGATTGCTTTCTGTTGTAGGTACATGCAAAAATCAAGAGTAATGAAATTATACCCCAAGTGAGCGTTGAAGTATTAAGGAACTGCACGAACTTGATTTTCGTTGCGAAAGTCAGGATCGATACAGAAACCTGAAATAGTCGCGTAGCGTCGAAATACCATATAATAACTGAATATAGACCACAGAGCATAAAGATATATTATTTGGACGAGACGTGGGTAAATGGCCACACAGTTAAAAAAACCTGGATAGGCAAAGTTGTACTAAGTAACCGACAAGCAAGCATTGAAAGTTTGTCTACAGGTCTTCGTGCACGTCAGGGAAAGGTCAAAGATTGATAGTTACACATATTGACAGCGATAGTGGCTTTTTATGAGGATGCAACTTGACCTTGGTCTCTAAGAAAGGTGGCGATTACCATGACGAAATGGATGCCAGCTGCTTCGAGAGCTGGTTTCAATGGGCGCTTCAGCGAGTTGAACACAACTCTGTGATCGTCATGGATAATGCTTCCTACAAGAGTCGTCGAACCGAACGTATATCAAGTATGGGGTCTCTTCCGTTTGACGATTCATGTTTGAAAGCGGAACTGTATGAAACACATCACAAACCTGCGAACATTAGTTACGTGATTGATGTGATGACACGTCATTGTAGTGTCACTATGCTATGTTTAACACCGTACCATTGTGAACTGCACCCAATAGAGCTCATCTGGGCTCAAGTGAAGGGTTATATTGCGCGGCATAACACAACTTTCAAATTACGAGACGTCAAGGCTTTGCTAGAGAATTCCATACAGCTAGTGACGCCTGAAGCGTGGCAGAATGATGTCCGTCATGTTGTGTAGGGAGAAATAAAAATGTGGCAGCTTGAAAACAACATAGCGACATCTTATTACTTTCAGATGGAAGTGGAAGCGATGGCGAATGAAGAGCGGTAGACTCAATTGGCCCATGGGTAATCAGAAAACAAACCGACAAAGGTAATCTCCAAATTTCTGATCGATAACATCTGAACGGTTTCACCGTCCCATCGTATTTATTAAATCACTTCTCGATTATTATTTCAGAATCGCAAATCATTAATCCCATCTCTAGCTTTTTTGCTTGGCAAATTTTCCACTTGATGCGATCTTCCTCGCGCTTCCTTTCCACTTGAGCCGCCGATCGAACAAGAGCTAAGAAATTTCTTCTCTGTAGCACAAGGTCATATAGCACCATGTGCTAGAATTTTGTAGAATGTGTGTCCGTATAGGACAAAATGGTGAGTTTTATAATACTATACAGTTTTATTGCTGGATCTGCCTGTAGTGTATAGATAATCGATGTGAAAGTGGTTTATTTCTTGTACGATTTTAAAATATCCATCGAACGTCATTTTCGACTACTTCGATCATTCGCCATAACTTTAATCAAATCGAGGTGGAAATTATAAGTACGTTGATTATGAATATTCGATATTTGTGTTTTTATATCAGAAGCATGTGGAGAAATTTTTGATGACCACCATCTTGTTTTACGCTTTTTTTTGCTATTTCATGATTTTATTTTATGAAAGGCATTTCCAATTTTCGGTTTGATTTTATCAAACTATATAATGTAATTCTAACCTAGAAAATCGTTGGTTCTCTTTTGAGGCAGACTGAGATTGGAAATGCCTTGGCCATTAGGGCACGTTGCTAATGCACACGGTTCTTTTTCAGATTGGGCCACCCCCTTTCCCTTTCTCTTTCCCTTTCCCTTTGCCTTGTCTTTGACTTTGCCTAGCCATGGCCAATCACTTCACCCATGCATGTGCCTTGGCAGCGCCATCGCCTTTAACTTCGCCTACAACTGGTTATGAAGCCACTATATGTGAGGTCACCCCTCACAACTGGGACCTCCACTTCAAGCACCTGGCCATCCTGGCTTCAGTCGAGTCAAAATGGACCAGCGAAAGATAAGTTGATAGCTTTATAGCAGCGCCAAAGATGTAAAACTTATTTTGTTCTTTTAAAACTGTAAAATTGTAATGTAATGAAAATGCCTTTTTTTTTGTTAAATAAAATCTGTTAAATTTTTGTGTTCTGTTTGTTCTTCTATCCTCTAGCCATGCCATGGTCGACACACAGCTACACGCCTGTAGATGTCTTCATGCCACCGACTGAGCTACCGGAAGCTAATGGTAACCCCCTTTCTGTGATTGTGCAGAAAAGTTGGAATCTTCATTGCATTCCATCTTTTCTGGACTTTTTGCGGAAAGGAAGCGTTACATAAATTGTTTTTTTTTTTTGTTTTTTTTTTATAATCGGGATTAATTGCTGGAGGTTGTCTTAACTTGGCTATTTGTTGGACTTCAGAATGAGACCTGGAGTTGCTTTGCCCTTTACGTCTATGACTCCTCGAGTCTGGGCGAAAGAAGTTCCGGGAGTCGTATTGGAAACTTCTTGCCTCACGTTTTTTGAACAGGAAAGACAATTAGAGCGTGTGACATTTTTCATACCACAGGTATAGCAATAAACAGCCTTAGGAGCTCTACAGTCTCGAACAGAATGTCCTAGTTTCTCGCAGTTCCAACATACAGGAGCTTTTCTGTGAGATGATGGAGTACTATCAGAAGTAACCAAGCTGGAAGTGGAAAGTCTATTGTGGGGTTGACAAGTCAAGAAGGAATCCTCTAATTTCCTACAAAGTGATGTTAGTTCAGGAAAAGTGGAAATTTCATGAAGAGCAAGTGACTTTATGAAGTCAGGCAATAAATTTCTACGGACAATATTGACCATGTCCTTTTCTGTAAAGGTTAATCTATTGAATTGAGATTCCATGAACGAAATGAAGATCGTAACATATTCATGCTGACCTTGTTTGCGTCTACGAATCTCATCAATTAGGTTCATATCATAATTGTCACGTAGGAAAGCATCCTTGAGTTGTTTAATCAAGTCCTGCCAATCATGAAAGCTATTTCTTAGATGGCCACTATGCCACCATGTCCAGGCTACATCTTCAAAGAGATCACCTGCAGATGCAAAGAGATCCATCTCATTGCAACCATGGGAAGACATTAGAGATTCGACAATTTCTAGAAATTCAATAACTGAGCTATTTCCAGAAAATTTTTTGATTCCCCATTTGAAAACTGGTATCTTTTTATGTGGAGCAAAATTTATAGGAGAGAGTGGCTGTGTATGTACTGGAGGAAATACTTGAGGATTAGCAACAGTCACAGGCGGATTTGATGCTAATGGAATAGGACGAGATGAAACTGATGGAGGAGATGATTGAGCAGATGGCATCTCAAGCTTCTCTAAAAGATCAGATTCACACACAACAAGTTGTGTCTTTAATCTAGATTTTGTACTTATCTCCTCATCACAAGTAGGAGACATTCGATCTATCCTACCAGATAGATGCAATAAGCGCACACAAATTCTGCGATGTTCAACAGAATCAAATGCACCAGTAAATCTAGAGATCATCTCAGTGAGTTTATTGAATGAGAGTCTTATCTCAGTCTCATCCTCATCAAAAGGAATAGTCACAGAAGGTTCTGAGAAACTACGCCCTTGAAATTCCTGTGCTAATAAGCCACGTAAAACTTTACGTTTATCCTCCACGGTATTAGGGACTTCCAAACCTCTGATATGAATCTCGTAGTGGAGTTCATGACTTAATAAGTCATTTGGGCTTAGTCTAGACTGAACCATGATTGAGAAATAAACCTCAAAGAAACACTTGAAAGAAAAAAAATTAAAGTTAAAAACCTGAATACGTCAAGAAATGACAAGGATCTAAAACACTATAAAAAACTAACAATACAAACAAAAAGTTTCAATACAAAAACAGGAGCAGCCGAATCTTAAAAAAAATATTTTATATCTGACATACATTAAAAGAGTACAGAGACGTTCAAGTACTGTTAATAAAATGGAAAATCAGACACTAATGTTCTAATTTCCCCCAAAGAATATGCCAGATAAAACTATAAAACATTAAAATTATGAAAACTTTTGCTCCAAACAAGAGACAAAATTACTACAATAGTTACTGAGGAACGTATACTATTTCAACAACAAGTTGAAGTTTAATTATCATAAATGAGTATGTGTGTCTTTGTATAGGTAAAAATGATTTAGGAGTCACCCCCCCATTGAAAAGTAGCAAAAATATAATCAAGAAAAACATCATTTGTTTCTTGAAAAAAAAAAGGTAAGTATCAACGCACTATGTCCAAGTGTCAATTCAATACAAAAAAAGTAAACCGCCAAAATGTACGAAAAATTATGAATATCAATTTCATACAATTCAGACAAATGGATAAATCGCAAAATGATTTACTCCAGATAACTCTAGTCAGTAGATTATTGCCATCAGAATGAAAACAAATGATCAAAAGTTCAAGTATAGTCAAAAATTCAAAAAGTAAAAACATTTGGGGAAGGCAAAAATAATTTTGAAAGTAAATTTCCTACGTACCAAAAATCTTGAGCTATATCAGTACACCAGAGATCCAACAATTAGGCTATATATGCATACATGAAAAGTCTCAAGAAATCAAAAAAACTGCACATGAATAAATACTTTCAAAAACTAAGAGGTTAGTGATCAAAAATGAAAAGCATATAAGAATATGTAAACTATCAACAACAATAGTCACAACCTCAATCAAAAGTTTGATGATATTCGACAAAAATGCTGAGAAAGCTAAAGTCCCCAGACTATCGATATTCAACAAAAAATTATCAAAATATCATCAATCTCAAAACTACAATGAGAAAAAAAGTTATAACTGTCCCCAGCAGTAAATAAAAACTATAGTAGTATGTGATAAAAAAAAAATTCTGGCAATGATCTCGCTGACTACTAAACAAGACAATTTAAAAGTTAATAGTATACCTATGAAATAAACAGGTGGAAAAATTTTAATCTTCTGATAAAAAATTTAAACATTAAGCAAAAAGTAAGGATGATTAAAGAATTAGAAATTTGAGTAGCAAAAGCAATTAAAAATAGAAATGCTGCCAAAAATTGTAAAGAATTTTGAAAACTATGTTCTGTCTGCCAATCTTCCACTAGCAAACCACTTGTCGACAAAGCCAAACACCTATCGAAGCCCCACGTTGGGCGCCAATTTATGTAACGCTTCCTTTCCGCAAAAAGTCCAGAAAAGATGGAATGCAATGAAGATTCCAACTTTTCTGCACAATCACAGAAAGGGGGTTACCATTAGCTTCCGGTAGCTCAGTCGGTGGCATGAAGACATCTACAGGCGTGTAGCTGTGTGTCGACCATGGCATGGCTAGAGGATAGAAGAACAAACAGAACACAAAAATTTAACAGATTTTATTTAACAAAAAAAGGCATTTTCATTACATTACAATTTTACAGTTTTAAAAGAACAAAATAAGTTTTACATCTTTGGCGCTGCTATAAAGCTATCAACTTATCTTTCGCTGGTCCATTTTGACTCGACTGAAGCCAGGATGGCCAGGTGCTTGAAGTGGAGGTCCCAGTTGTGAGGGGTGACCTCACATATAGTGGCTTCATAACCAGTTGTAGGCGAAGTTAAAGGCGATGGCGCTGCCAAGGCACACATCCTTCAAACCATTTCCTTTTTCATTAAACATATAAAAGAAATCAAGTTCACCCACATTAAAAATTCATACCTCGCCACTGACAACCCGACCACCGGTGGTTGAGTGATGTTCACGTGAACATTGATGAGTCACTACAGTTTCAGATAGTTATGGTATAGCTCGTTTAAGAACCGTTAAGAAATACGATGTAGAAACACTCACGAAGTCTCGGAAGCATCTTGAGGACACCTACTATAAACGAGCACCATAATCACACATTTCAAATCCGATTTGTAAGCAAACAGCTCTGTTGATAAACATGCACGCTTTTTTCACATAATCATTCGCTTGAAACAGATGCGCATTTGATATCGCAGATTTATTCAGAACCTAATTAATACCTTGACTATCTTTGGTGTATGTGTTGTTGGAGAAAGTTGCTAAAAACTGTACACGCCATTTCAAGCCCCATATTCAATATTATCCTGTATTCAGATGCTGGGCATTTCATGGTACATGCAGATTCTTACTCCGTACTACAACCTTGTGTTCCTGTGAAGCAAACCTGACTTCTTGAACAACTATTTGCCAAGCTTCTTTTTCCTTGTTTTTTATTCTACCGGTGCCAGTGTTCATTTAACAGAAGAAGCTTACGAGCAGAGAGTTCGTGCCGAAATTGTATTTCCAAGGCTTCAATAACAGGATACTGGAGGTCAGTTTACGGCCTCAACGGATCCCTTCAAATTACCCAGAAAGGTTGCTAGGAAGTTAGTTCCTTCCCGCATCCCTAACCTTGAGCTTAATGTCATTTCCGAAAAAAATAGGGTGACTTGTTTGGCAGGATGTGGAAACAGAGGAAAGTTGATGAAACTTTCCAGCAACTATAAATTGTTGAAACTGACACTTTTCCAACTCTAAATCGACAAAAATGGGGTCAAGTACATTGATTATATACTGCCTAAGCATTCGTTGGAGATTTCAAAAAGAGCGATGAGTCAAATCGTTTCAAAAGGCGAAATCGAAACGTGACTAGGTAGATTCAGTTAGGTACGATAAATCTTCTACCATTACATATAAAACTATATAAAATAAATTCATTTATATATCTGTTTCTATGGCAGCCGTACGGAAAACATGTGTGACTCACTATGTCTAACAGACGGATAATATTACTACGATCAGCAACTTTTTAATAATAAAATATCTTTCACTGACACCAAACCTGGAATAATTTACAACCATTTACGTGGTTGCTTGCAACCTACAATATTCAACCCCTTCAAATAATGTCTAAAAATGAGCAGGAATCTCTGAAACGTTGTGAAACTATATTCCAGCGATTTTTATTTTTTTATCGATAGTTGCGCCGCCACTGAATTAATTTTCAAATTCTAAAAACGATGGAAGTATTGAGGTCGCGATAATATTGCAACCTCAGGTCACAAGTCGCCTGTTGTTTGAGTTATCTGGATCACACAAGTCCGCGTGTCTCATTTATAATATTCAGAGAACCATCACATACTGAGTAATACAAATAAACGATTAGGCTAAATGGGTGGGTACATTTAGAGATATCATAACTCAGAAAATGATGTGTAGGCATAAAAAAAATCTTCATTTACAAAAGCATGGTAGAACGCTGAAGTGGTACGTACTTCTAATTACCAAATATTCCTAAAATATATTCCCCTGTAGTGCTGTGTCCGTGTCGACATCGCCGCAGTACATCAGTTGGAGCTATGTAGTTACCTATCTCAGTTTTTTAGTCTTTTATAATTGTGTAGTATTTGTTTCAACTTTTCTGTTTACTGTGAGGTGAGCATAATAAGGCAACACTTTCATTTTGAAGTATTTTGTGTCCCAATGTATTTTATTATAAATTTTATATAAATTAAATATTCTTAGAAGGCTGAAATCTGAACAAAAATATCGGACCTTGGGCTTTCAAAGAATAATCGAGTACTTAGATAAAAATAAAAATATTACTGACAACTTAAAGTACATATGTTCTGACACATTTCACAGCGAAAATTGTATAGATGCGAGCAGCTTGAAATTTCAATTGATTTCATGGCTCAGAAACCCGCTTATGGATCGTGAATCTTTTGGCGTCAGGCTTGTTATCAAAAACCGTGAATGAGAAAAAGGCGTTTTATTATAGTAAAAGCGCGTTGGAGGACATCTTGGATCTTGGATCACCCTCTGAGGATGGTACACATTTGAACCAATCAATGGGATGCCAAATACCATCATTATTAAGCAGCATAGGGGTCTTTATTGTATGGCCAGCTTGGATGTTTGCTGTTTTAGCATAGAAATCGCTCGAATATATGGTGGTGGTCGCGTGAATAAAATGACTGAACTAACACTAAAAGACAATGCTTTTGGAAGTCCAACACAAAGGATTCAATTTTTGTCATCAAGGATGCAATTAGTCTGCTCGAATACAAAAAAATTAGGCCATACACAAAAATGCCAGATCGCATTATGATTTCATTATTTAGTAAACCAAATCTGACACAAAAAGCTGTGCAATGTCTGGTACTTGATGGTAAATTCTGACTCAGCATCTTGTTCGCTGCAAAAAGAGAAACTTGTAGAAACAATGAGGGATACTTTCTTTTGTAGTAAAGTGTGGTTGTGAACAAAGGCTAATGGCAGATATAGGAGTGCTAAAAGCAGGTTACGAGAAAAATCACGGTCGATTTCACCCAACCTCATGCCAATGCTCAGTCTAGTTTATGAAACAAATAGGTAACCGTTGTCGTAGTTATGGTTCTTTGGATATAGTTCATAAGTTTGTTCGCTGAATAAGAAAAATATAACCTTACGAAATAAGCCTTCCTATTCTCTGTAACTAACGGAGTTTCCTTATTTCGATTTTTTTTTTGTCTCGCTACTGCACAAAATCGAAATAAAGAAGTTCATAACGAAGCAGAAAAACAAGAACACAAAAAACTCTCCATCAAGGTTAATCTGCAATTATACGTAATGCCCTTGCAGTATGCGACAATGAGCTCATCCATGCAGAAAGATGACAGACATTAATGCAGTTACAAATGGGATCAGATCACAAAAAATAATAACTTAACGAATGCTGATCGATGTAAGATATGCAAACAGCACGAGGTAGGAGGCCAATTGAGTCCGTCACAATAGTACACGTGATAACGCCTTTCTTATTTTATTACATGCTCAGTTGTGCATTGTCATTTTATATTGTACTCAACCAGGCGTAAAGAGAAAGTCTGAATGCCAGATTATCAGGAAAACAATAAAATACTTAAGGAAGGCTTGTTAATACAAGTTGAATTGGTTTTGAGGAGCACATCTGCATGTTTTGAGTTGAAAGGGGCAGAATCAGGAAAATCTCTTTTGGAGAGTCGTTATGCATTATCGACAGCCGAGAAACGGAAGAACATAATATCTAAAAATAATACGGTCGAGTTAAACTTGATCGAGTTTGTCAATAAACTAGACTGCTGGATTGGGTACCATAGATTTAGAGAAGCAAGTTGCAATCAGTGGTGTTTACGCGTAGTCATTAATTGTTTACGTTTCGATATAGACAATGCGTGGACAATGTATAGGTACAATGCGTATACAATGTAGACAATGCGTATACAATGTAAACAATATGTGTGTATAACGATGTAGACAATGTATAGAATACTTTAAGCTCAGGCAGCACTGGTGGCATCGGAACAAGTGATACGCTTATTACGTCGATGCAGGAGATTAAAATGGAAATTAGGCAAATGCGGGAACAACAAGTGGCATTAATTAATTCAGTTACATTTTGCAGTGAAAAAGTAACCGATTTTGAACTCAAACTGTCAAAAATCGGTGAATATATAAATGAATATATAAAGAAAACAGAAAAATTAATTAGTGAAAATGCTACCTTGAAAGCTGAGGTGTCAAACCTTCAAACAAAAATCCATAGTCTTGAACAGGTTTCTAGACAAAAAAACTTATAAATTCAAGGCATACCAGAAAAACAAAATGAAAATCTTACAGAAGTGATAAAAAAAATAGGAGATTACATTGGCTATAAGATCGATGCTCGATGCAGACAAAATAGAATATATCCATCGAGTTCAAATAAATAAAAACTCTAAATCAAAAACCAATTACTCGTTTTGTCTCCCCTGCGGAGAGATAATATCTTGGCTGCTGCAAAAGCAAAACAAATGCAAAGGAGTAATGGATCGCCAAAAATGTGTATTCAGGGAGTGTCTGATGACTTCTATGTCAATGAGCACCTCACAATGCAAAATAAGTTGATCTATAAAGAAGCAAGAAGGTTAGCTAAACTGAAACAATACAAATATGTCTGGACGAAAAATGGCAATATCTTTGCAAGAAAGAAAGATACATCAGGTGTCATTATTGTGAAAGACACTGAGGTTTAAAAAAGATCAAATAAGCCGTCAACAAATAAAGTAAGTAGAAAATACCTATCTACGTTAAGATGGATAACAAATGTCAGGACCTAATCATCTATTACCAAAATACAGGAGGACTACGATCTAAAACAACAGGGTTCTTTAATAATGTTCGTGCAAGTGGTTATGACATAATATGCCTGACAGAGACGTGGCTCAAAGATGGTGTATGCAGCAGTGAATTATTTGGAGCTGATTACACAGTATTCATTCATGTTCACAAAAAAGTGATGGTGGTGGTGTGTTAATCGCGGTAAAACATCTCTTCAACTCAAAACGCTGTTATGAACTCGAATCTGATGCTGAAGATCTTTGGGTATCAATCGAACATATCAGCGGTACCAAATTATTTATAAGCTGTATATATTTACCACCTAAGGATAGCATTTCATATGCCTCAGTTGTAAGCAAATTATACCATAGTGAAGGTTTTTTTCGACAAAATACGGTGTTGTTGGTTGGTGACTTTAATCTTCCTAGTGCCAATTGGCAACCAGTACTTAATGAACATTTTATGGAGCCACTTAATGTTGAAGAGAAAACGAGTGCCTTACTTGACATATTGTCGTATCTACAGTTAATGTAATTTAATAAAATTTACAATTCAAATAACCGTTTATTAGACTTGATACTTAGTAACAAATGTTCAATATATAATGGTTTAGAATACCGTTCGTAGAACTAATCTTGGGTTTAATTCCCCTTTGGTCAGGGCTCAAAAAAATTTCTGTAATATAGATTTATTTAACATTAGCTTGACCTGCCTGAAAAAGGCTTTAAAGTATGAGTATTACAGCTCTATGGCAGACTACAAAAGAAATGTTTTATTTTGTTTACATAACTCAAGTTATCACCACAAATATCATTTCTGGTATAATTTCAATTTAATTTTGATTTCAGTTTTAATTAAACGTAAGTAAATGTTAAATTATGTATACTCCACTTATTAAAAAGGTTAAATTAATAGTTTATTGCTTATAATTAGAAATACGCACTCAGTTTATGTTGTTACAACACTATCGGAAGATAAAAAAAATATTAATATTAAAGTATTCAATAATGTAATATATGTATACGATATTTTATGTAAGTTTAGTTTTAGTTCACTGAGGGTGTGTGTTGGGCTTACCTGTTAACACCCCAAACAGTATATAAATAAATAAATAAATAAAGTGAGATTTTTGCACCAACATCAAAGCGTTAGTAAACAAGCAACTATAAAGACAATTTGGCTAGGCGACCCAAACAATAAGAAAATCGATGAACTCGGGTACTGAGTCTGTAAAATAAGTGTGTGTTACTCATAGACAACAGCCTTGTCAGTCTAAATACTGATGACACAAATAGTTTTCGAGACTACTGGGTGCGGATCGTAGGTGGTGACGGTCTCAGACCATAAAGCATGGAAGCACCACCCAGCGGATCTCTAAGGTGAGGCCAGAACGTGTGCATGGCACATTCGCACGTTTTTCCCCACTAGAGTCCGTGTAACGTGCTCCCATCCCTCCATATCCCACTATAGCCACACGGTACCGGGTATTTAGGCGTTGGAGATGTGGTGGCTCAAGTTAAAAAAAAAACATTGTTCGAAATAAATTTCTATAAACCCAACTTGAATAGTGATAAGATTATCCATACGCGATTCACTTACCAGCCTATTATTTCTGGGATTCTCTGTTAACGTTTATTATTTTAAAGATGAAATTATTCACAAAACATAGTCTTAGTTCTAGACTGGCTTAATTCTAAGTTCTTCATCTTCAAAACCCCTTTAGGGGCGGATTTTCCAATATTCCTTTACAAGTGTTCTTTTATGAGTACATTATATCAAAGAACCAAATATAATAAACCCATATTTGTATTCCTAACTTCTACCCCCTATTCCAACCCTTTGTTTTCGCAACAAAAGATAAACATATAATTTCCATCTCATCAGAATGGGTTCAGCCGTTTTGGTGTGAAACACACTTTTGTATTTATAGTTTATATGCGATTTCCGTAAAAAAACACCCTGTATCTTCGAAACGGCTAAGCCGATTTTAACAAACTTGGGCTAGTTGAAAATAGCTATACTTGGTCTACAAATGCCATAATATTTCAAGTTTTGTTAGTTTAACCTGTGGCTGCTAGAGGGCTTTTTTCGATATTACGACAGAAATGGTTAATTTTCTCAAAAAAATTAAATGCATTGATATAATTTTTTTCATGTAAAAGTAGCTAAATGATATCTAAGCACGCTCGTGAAAACCGCATCGCAATATCTTGTTCCTAACAGAAAATTTAGCCCAATGAAAATTTTATACAGAAATCCCTTAAATTTTTATTTTTTGAAACTAACTTTTCTGGAATTTCTTTTCATTATTAAGTTGTGGCCCTAACAACGACCGATTTAAAAAAGAAAGGTTTTTAATGATCTCGTAAATGCTCGAAATGCTGACCATCATGCTCTATGCATTCCTGAACCCTCTCATGGGTTGACAAAACTGTAGCTTCAATTTCGGCTCTCTGTATGCTACGTATTTCATTACGAATCCGGTTTTTCGAACCTTCTCTGGTTGTAGATTGAGTCTGAAACACGATGTCCTTTAGCCGTCCCTATAAATAAAAATCAAGTTAAGTCTGGTGATCGCGACGGCCATTGGAACAGACTCCCCCTTCCTATCCACCGTTTTTGAAATACTGCATAATTGCTCTCGCACAATAATAGCAAAATGTGCTGGGTAACCATCGAACTGCAAAAACAAGGTTTGCAGTGTTTCCAATGGCACATCTTCCAATAACAACGGTAATTGATTGCCCAAAAAGTCAAGAAAGACATTGCCATTTAGGGATTGCTCGAAAAAATATGACCTAATAATTCTGCCTCCCAGTGTGCCACATAATACATTTAAAGTCCAACACCTTGGGTTCTGAAATTCACTCAACCAATGCAGACCAATAATGAATACTGTGCAGATTTACTATCGCGTCACTATTAAAGGTGGCTTCATCGGTCCAAACAATTTGAAATACAAATTCCCTATTTTCGCGTATCATGCCTAACATCCAATGGCAATGGTCCAACCTCCGATCAAAGTCCTCCTCTTTGTTTTCTATGGGTGCATTCTAAAAGTAATCAAACAAAAAGTTAAATTTAAATAAATCCGTATATTTTGATGTCCATTAGAGCTTACCTACAGTCTTTCAAAATATTTTGAACCGTTGTTCGTAATACTAACGTATATGCCCAACTCAAGGGATAATGCGCTTGTGCTAACATGACAATTTCCTTCAACATATCCCAGTACGCGGTTAATATTTTCTTGTGTTCGTTCAATTCTTTGTCGCTGAAACGCATCAGACCGAAAACTACAATTGGCTCGTACGCTGGCTACTAATCGGGGAAAAACTCTCACATCGCAAAGATGCCGATATGGATATCGAATCGCGTAAACTCTTTTTGATACAGAGGCATTCTGAAGACATTCACAATAATCTGCAATAAAACGCATTTGGTAACCACAACAATTAACGTAACGGGAAATTATTGAGAATTGTGTAAGAGTAGCAGCATGCTAAACCTCGTCTGACATTTGGCTATACTACAATGCAATTGTGGATAAATAAAGACGTCTATTATTATTATTAATTATTGACAATTTGAGTATTATTTGTTTTGACTAGGTATTTGTTTTGTTGTACTCCATGGCCTGTTTCTATTGGCTTTTTCATATATACCCGTAGTGAATAATATGCATTTAAACAAAAAAAAATGCCTTTTTTACTAGCATTACTTACTTACCTTTTAGCGATATTTCGCAATATTTTTAAAACGGTCGCTTTTATTCTGATGAATAAAACTCCAGAAAGATTAGTTTAAACAAATAAAAATTTTATGGATTTCCGTCTAAAATTTTCTTTGACCTAAATTTTAAGTTAGGAACAATATATCGAGATGCGGTTTTCACGAGCTTGTTTATACATCATTTAGCTACTTTTTCATAAAAAAAATCGTGCCGATACATTTAATTGTTTTCGAGAAAATTAACTATTTTTGTCGGAATGTCGAAAAAAGCCCTCTAACAGCCACATGTAAAACTAGCAAAACTTATAAAAGCCTTCCAGTGGCCAGGTGTGAAACTAAGAAGACTTCAAATTTTATAACATTTGTAGTCCAAGAATAGCTCTTTTCAACTAGCCCAAGTTTATTAAAATGAGCTCAGCCGTTTGGATACAGCGTGTTTTTAAGGGCACCTTTGAATAACAACCCCCCCCCATTATTTTTAGAGATTCAGAAAAAATGGTGAAACAAAAAAAAGTTCATATTATCGACTTTAATGATCAGGTATTTTTTGTTAGGTTAGTATTGCGGAATTCACAAAAACATGACTTTTTTAGATTCAAGATTGCAGTTACGTTCAGAAAGATAAAAATATTTTCCAGGTTCTTCTCTTGGCTGTTTTAGTAAGAACTTTTTTGCCGCAAGCCTCTACGATGGATTGGTTCCCAGATACAGTACCTTGCATTCTTAGTTGGCCACCCTGTACAGTTCATGAGGTTAAATAGTAAACACTTCCAAATAGTATATAACATGATGTCGAACAAGCACCTTTACAATAGCCTGATTCTTTTCCTATATCCACGTTACTGGAAGCTATAATTTTTAAATTATGAAACCTCCAAATAAACACGCCTTTCTACGGCTCCCTCTTGGTCTCTTAACCACCTGTCCTCCCCCTTAATAAATCGCTTATAGATGAAATCGGATATTCCCGCCTGTCATGAAAAAATGCTTCTGAACGATTGGGAGATTACGTCCACAGTTGGCACATACCTAATTGATTCTCATTCATGTGGACGACCAGACAATGGACGGAGGGGACAATGACCTTATTCACTTGGAAAAAAATCGCAAACTACCGACAAGGTAGTTATTCCTGCCACTCGTGTTTTGAATATCGTTAGCACACACGGGTGTTTTGGACGAGGAAGTATCGTAACTGTCTCGGATGGTTCGTTACAGATGACCAGTTTAGTTCTATTACATTTCTGACTGATAGGGTTGCATAGACGTTTCTGGTCGGTTGGTTTTAATATCTGATGGTTGTGAACTCCTTGTCGATAGGAGCGAAGCTATTACCAGAAGGTCGCTATATACAGGGTGTGTTAAAACTACCATACGAGTCTTAGGAATACGGTCTATACGGGGAAATAATTGATGGCTTCCACAACTTACGGCTCTGATAACCCAAAGGAATGGTACGGTGGCCGTTTTGTTGTCATTCCGCCTAAACCACTGTAACCACATTTAGACAGCATGACTTGTGGACCATATACACCGTAAGATGGGATTACACTATATACCTACTCAATTCACTGACATATTGCTTTTGTAACAAGATGCGATGATAACGTCTGGAGTGTCACTATTTAACATAGCCGTTAAAACAAGTATGGTCTCTACATACATTTAAGACCTATTTCTAAGTTAATATGTAGTTGAATACTTCACGAGCTTCCTAATCTATCTCAAATGACTCCAAATTGCTGTCCAGTGTGCAGGGTCCACATGGACTGCTGTCTTTTAAGAATGAAAGGGTAGTGATTGGCTATCGCTCAAAAATACTGGGCATACAATTGGTAGAGTGCTCATAACTTTGCCATTGTTCCCTAAGTTCAGAATCAATTGAAATACCGACAAGAAGATACTTGCGGATGGCGCCGCAACGTGGTGAATTTATTCAAAAAGGTGACAAAAATTGAAAAAATAAAGTATCGGAAATGAATAAAAATTATTTCATATTTGAAAGTTCATACCTTAAACAATTTTAATTTTAGATTTAATACCTTACAACACCAAGCTCAGGAGCTTGTGAACTTTTTTAGTTGTTATGGTTTCTTGCCAATAGTTAGTCAAAATACAAGAAACTCAAGTTGTCTAGATAACATCTCCATAAACTACGTAGACTCAGAAAATAGCGTTAATGTTTTTGATACTCATTACTCAGATTATTTAGCGCTTGACTATACTTTTAATTTATCACATGTACCGAAAGTACGTAGGAAACTCTATTATAGACCTATAATAAACAGCGGCCTTTTCAAACTTTACAATGATATGGAATCAACATCTTTCGAATTTGTTAATGAAAAAAGTCCGACAATCGAATATAAAATTGAAAAATTCATATCTATTGTCAGAATTTCGGTCAATCAACATCGTCCTATAAAATCGCGACTTGTTAATGATAATAAAAGCTCCTGTAATGTGTATTGGTTCAATGATCATATAAGAAATATGAGAGAGACTTTGACATTCCTAACAGAGCTTCATAAAGGCGATGTTACTTTAGTTAGTACGGACTGCTTGAAACAATTTAAATACAGTTACAGACAAAAAATTGTGAAAGCTAAGATTAAAGCCAATGATGACTACATTAATAAATCCAACAACAGACTCTCACAGCACATCAATTCAACGACTTTTTTAACCATATCCCACAAAAACTTTTAAATGAAATTACCCTATCCGATGTTTCTCCATCGCATTATATGAATCATCCTACTCATAGTTGACACTTTCGATTCAGGGAAGTTTCATATCATGATGTGAGAACTGCCATAAATAAACTAAAAAACTCAAAGAGTACTAACCCATATGACTTTACTGTCAGGATTGCCAAAACCTTGCAAAATCTCATCATATATCCTCTAACCAAGTTATTCAATCAGTGTATAGAAAGTAATACTTTTCCGGATTTTTTCAAACTATCTAAAATTATACCCATTTTCAAACAAGGGGATACTGAAGAGTTATGCAACTACAGGCCCATTTCCTTAGTATCTATTTTTGCGAAAATTTTGGAATTATTGTTGAAAGATCAAATTAATGAATACTTTGAGGCTAATAATCTATTTTGCTCAACACAGTTTGGTTTTAGGAAAAATAGTTCCACCACATCAGCTATTAGCAGTTTTATTCAGTTTGTGAACGAGACTTTTGAAAACAACCTATATGGCGCAGCATGTTTGTTGGACTTGTCCAAAGCTTTTGATTGTGTTCAACACGACATCCTGTTGGAAAAGCTCCCTTTTTATAACTTTCATGAAGCATCCACTGCAATGATTAAATCTTACTTGAGTAATCGACGCCAATTTGTATTCTTTAAAGGTTCATCATCCACACAGTTAGTCGCTGCTCACGGGGTACCGCAAGGCTCGGTATTGGGACCTATTTTATTTTTAATTTACGTCAATGATATAACTAACTATAATGTGAATAAGTATTCAATCCTATTCGCTGAGGACACTACCTTGATGAATAGCAATGCCTCTTTAGCCTCATTGATATTCGACTCTGAAGATCATAAAAGAAAACTAGCAAACTGGTTAACCGCTAATTAGTTGACCATCAATGAAACCAAGTCTCAGATGATTATTCTTAGCTTGAGGCAGCACGACACTAATACACTAAAGTCCGTGAAAATACTAGGAGTCTACCTTGATGAACACTTGTCGTGGGAAACTCACGTAATCCATGTTCTCGATGCACTAGCAAAATATACAGGGTGACTTTGAAGTTGAGTCATTAATTTTCAGATAATGATTGTAGAAGGAAGATAAACCAAAATATGTGTGTAAAAATAAAAAAAAAATTAAAAAAAAATTTTACCTTGTTTTATAAAGTATCCTCCCGACAAGTATTTCAGTGCGGACCTGTATTTGATCGTGAGGTCCCCTGTGAGGTCTTAAGTCACCTGATTCACGAGCCCGTTGTACTACATTAACAAAGGCACGAGGGGTTGGTTGCACTCGATTGGGAAACCGATCCGCATAAACATGTGCCATTTTTTATTTCGTTTGAGCCACGCAACAGACACTATTCACACGCGACTGAAACTGACTGTATGTATAACTGAACTGAATTGTAATCGTAAAAACATCGTTCCAAATTCTTTCGCTTTTTTGTTTCCGATGCGATGAACCGTTGTTGCCAAACACGAACACATGATATTATTGAGACAGGGCGGTACTCAAACTTCCAAAGGGCTATAACTTTGTTACTTTAATTTTACCAGAAAAATGGTAAAGGAAAAAAACATTTCCTTTGATCAGATCTACACACTGTTAAAATAAATGACTCAACTTCGAAGTCACCCTGTATATATTTGATAAGGAACTTGAAACAAAATGTCTCTCAGTCAGTTCTTCTTCTAACATATTATTCCTAATTTCAATCAAGAATTTCATACGCATTGTTAAACTGGGGTCACTCGGCCCATTCGTCAAAAGTTTTTGGATTACAACGACGTTGCTTGCGGTACATTGCTGGCCTCAAATACACGGAACCTTGTAAGGAAGCTTTTATAGAATTGAAAATCATAACAGTACCTTCTCTTTACATCTTCACATGTCTGATGTATATAAAGACTAACCTGAGCCAATATACTACCCACAGTGATGTCCACAGTTATAGAACCAGAAATATGGATAAAATCTTAGTACCTCATAGCTGTCTCCAAACCATCAGGAACGGCACAAACTATTATGGGATACTTTTTTATAACCTGTTGCCAGACCGTATAAAGAAACTGGATGCGAAAGTTTTTAAAAATAAAATTAACGCTTATCTGACTACTAAAGCATTTTACTCGATCAACGAGTATTTGAGCAATAATTTTACAGACGTGTCGGATTGTTAGCAAATACAACAGTGTTCCTACACCTGGGATCCCTCTAGGCTCCTTGAACTTTCTACTAAGTCATCTGGTAAATTTTTATATCAACATTTCATATGTCTTACCATTTTAACGTATATATGTGTATATGTGTATATATGTATATATGTGTGTGTGTGTGTGTGTGTGTGTGTGTGTGTGTGTGTAGAAGTAAACATACGTATTGTGGTTAAATGAATATGCGTGTATCTATGTTTCCTGTTTTTACAACTTATATGGACTTGCTGTCTCTGCTTTTATTGAATCATAATGTCATACGTTGACGTTTTCCTGTCTAATTTGAACATCAGTCTTTTGTCAGACTGCTTTTTGTATTATTTTTTTTTTCTTTTGACTTGTTAAACACGCTGGTGTACTTAACACAAATAAAGAATTGAATTGAATAAGTTGGCTATTTGCTTACACTACCTCTACCATGCCCGACTGTTAGACTTGAAATTTTTAGTATATTATTCCACACTGATTTTTAACGATAAAGTTGGAATGCTTCTATACCATCCTTTGTGTTATGTGTTGGAAATATTTGAAGAACTGGATATTGATCATGATAGAGACACTACGAAGTCTCATTTGAAGTAAGAGAAATCTGACATTATTGCTGTTTCCAAGCATATCGTGGATTGAACGGTAAGACTATACTTTAGCGCAAACTTTTACGAAAATATAATTTTTTTCTTTAAGGAACCCCCTGCTTGCTATTTTATACAACTTCAAGTTGCATTTTTCATCACTATGGTAGTTGTTTCAAATACAAAACTATAAAATTATGGCCAATCTATGATGAAGACAAGACGAATTGTGAAAATGCGACAGGTATATTTGTCAAAAATAGCAGAATAAAAAGGCCAACAACGAAATTTGATGAGGCTGGATGAACTGCATGATGTGAAAAGGAAGAAGGGAACTTACTAATAATTACTGGAATATTAAAAGAATAATTTCTCAAGTGCCAACGAAATCATCAACGAAACGCGTATTTCAACACCACTCCTTGGACAAAGGTTTTTTCTAGCCTAGGATTATGAATTTCGCTGCACGTTTCTTTTTTTTTTTTTTATATCGAAACAGCCGCGCAGGCAGAAGCCTAAATGCCGGAACACCGCTATGATGATCCCAAAGAAATTTTGTTAATACGATTTTTGAACTGCCTAAGGTTAGTAGAACTGGGAAAAGCTTCCTACCGTAGATTGTTCCACAATCTAGACACCCTCGGGACAAAGGAGCGGTCGTATCGGCCAGTTCTGGATGTACGAAGTTTGACACGGTTAGGATGGGATGCCGAAGTCAGGCGGGTCTGTCTGGCAGGCGCATCGCGCGGCGGCATCGTGAAAGAGAGCTCTGAGGAGCAAAGCCCGTTGGTGTAGCGATAGAAAAGAGCTAGATCGCCGACGGCCCGCCGGTGCGAAAGAGTCCCGAGACTGTCTGTTAGAGAAGAGTCATCGATCAGTCGGACCGCCCTCCTCTGGACAGCATCGAGCATGGACAATGTAGTCGGGGCGGCAGCACCCCAAATGTGTGAGCAATACCCGAGGCTAGGCCTTATCTGGGCCTTGTATAGAGTGAGAAGGTCATGCGGAGAAAAGTACTTCTTAGCCCTAAACAAATAGCCTAGCTTTTTCCCAGCAGCTGCAGCTATTGAAGAGATGTGTTCGTGCCAGATCAGGTCCTCGGTGATCTGGACCCCGACCAGCCGAAATGAATGGCTCTTTGGTAGAACTCGACCGTCCATCGAAACTGTATGAGCGCTAGGACGCTTTTTGTTCGTCAAGGTACAGTACTGTGTTTTGGAAGCATTGAACTGTACAAGATTGTTGCGTCCCCAAGCAGTGATAGCCTCCAGGTCTCTTGTCAGAGAAGAAGTCGTCGCTAGTCTTCTTTTTTCCAGCTCAGCGGCAGAGATCGGCTTGTCACTCTGAATTCCTGCATGTAGAGTGCTGTCATCAGCGAAGCTGTGGATTGGGTTGATCGTGCAGGAAAGGAGGTCGTTGATATGTAATAGAAACAGTGTCGGAGCCAAGACCGATCCCTGCGGAACACCCGCGTTGACGTTGTGGGATGAAGAGGAGAATCCGTCAATTACGACGGATATCTTGCGGCCAGAGATAAAGTCAGCCACCCATCTGCAAAGCTTTTCTGGGAGGCCGTAGGATGGAAGTTTGCTTAAGAGGGCAGCGTGCCACAGCTGATCGAACGCTTTCGTGATGTCAAGAGCAACGACATGACCCTCACCATGAGACTGGATGAGTTTACTCCACAGTTGCGTGACGTAAGCTAGGAGGTCCCCTGTGGATCGTTGGTGCCGGAAACCGTCCTGCCTGTCGCTAATCAAGCTGTGACGTTCGAGGTAGTCCAGAAGCTCGCGATTTATGCACCTCTCCATCACTTTACTTATAACAGAAAGCAGAGCTATAGGCCTGTAGTTGTAAGGGTCGGTTTTAGATCCTTTTTTTGGGATGGGCTGTACATGAGCAAATTTCCAGTTTTCTGGGAAGGTGCCGGATTCATAAGATATCTGGAAGAGACGCGAAAGAACTGGAGCAAGCTCCGCTGCACATCTCTTCAGTACAATGGCAGGAAGAAGTCCGGACCAGAAGCTTTGTTGATGTCGAGCGACAAGAGCACTCGTCTTACGGTCTTATGCCTGAATGTTACTTCCCGCATAGTGTGGGGAACCCTTTGAATTGACGGCACTTGGGCGTTGGTGGGGACGTCCATGGTGGAGTTGGCAGCAAAGATCTTGGCTAGCACTTCCGCCTTGGCCTTTGAGTCGAATACAATAGTTCCATCCTGACACGTAAGTGGTGGAAGGCTACTGTGTGAGAAGTTCTTTTCAATCTGCTTGGCTAGCGTCCAGAAAGACCGACTGCCATTGCGCTGCGACATTACCCTGTGCCTAACTTTTATATCATGCTGGTTTTTGGCATTGCGAACCGCTTCGTTATATTTGTTTCTGGACTCGACGTCGGCTTGTCTGTTCTCTACAGTGGGGTTTTGTAAGTAGGTTCTGTGGGCCTTGATCTTCTGCTGGCGAGCAGTGTCACACGATTTGTTGAACCAGCCGTTGGACCCTGGTTTAGGAACTTTCACTGTGTGAGGGATATATTCCTCCATTCCGACGTGGATAATTTCGGTTATTGAAGAACAGACAGTCGACGCATCCGCGTCAGTGAAACAGACATCTCTCCAAGGAAAGCTAGAGAAAAAGTCTCTGAGCCCCTCCCAGTCGGCATGTCCGTAATGCCAAGTTTTGCGGCCTGTGCGAGTTTCTGCTGCCACAGCGGCTTCTGACCGAAACATAACCTCCACAACACCGTGATCTGAATTACCCAGGGGGGACAGGACAGCAGTGCTGTAAGGGGCAGGATGCGTGGTCAGAAAGAGATCTAGCAGGCTACTGGCGTGTGACGAGACGCGGGGGAAAAAAGTAGGGCTCGTCACCAGATGGGTCAGCCCTTGAGTAAGAGCGAACGCTTCGACCGCACGACCTGCTGCATCGGTCTTATTTGAGCCCAACCAAAGCTCATTATGGGCATTGAAATCACCGAGAAGAACTACCTCTGAAGCGGGGTGATTGATGTTCAGGAAGTCGATCTGGACGGCGAGGTATTCGAGTAGGTCATCCCAGTTATGGTTCGAGGGAGAGCGATAAAGGCAGCAAATAAATTTGGGTGATGTTTTGGAGTTGAGGCGAAGCCACAGAATGTCCTTCCGGTCTGATTCCAAAGAAAGATCCCTGGAGCAGGAAAGACTGCTGCGGACAAAAGCCACAACTCCCCCGTTCTTTCTCAGATTGGAGTGCACCTCGTAGTTTGGGAAGTTGAGATGGTTAATCGGTGCAGTCTCTGAGATTTTTGTCTCCGCCAAGAAAAGCACGGCGGGACGATTGGATTGCAGGTAGTGATGAACAGCATCAATGTTGCTGTTGATCCCGCAGATGTTCGAAAAACAAATTTTATCTTCGAGGTTGTTCCCTCGAGCCCACCCTCCACCCGGACATTCCGAGAGTGGAGTGAGTTTACGTCCGGAGTTTTTAGTGCTCGAGGGATCCATCATCATTAATTTCTTTGTTTTGGTTCACTGGTAAAATTATTGGTTTCACTGATAAAATTATACACTTTGGATACTTGACCGCTTGTGCTAATGTCTATTAGAAGAACTAGAAAGGTTAAAAATGTCATGAGTATCGAAATGAGACTTAAATTGTACAAGTAATAGCATACGAGTGTGATTGCATTTGGCTTTTACGAGGCTACAGTTATTACATCTGGAGTAATATAGCAGATCATACTAAAGCAGGAAATGTGAACATTGGATGGAAACGAAAAAGTATCAAAAGTTATTATTTAAGTATTTTACCTAGCAGAATAACACATGTTTTTGAGAAGGAATACATTGGTGAATCTACATAATTATCTCATCCTGAAGTAGTATGGGAGGGATACTTAAAATTCTTATTAACCTATATCTGTCAGAATCTTCAATTAAAATGCTGCTGCGAAGAGCGATGACAGCGTCAACGCAGTAAGACTTTTTTGCTGACATGTTATTATTGATATTAATACCATGAAGCCGATCTGGTTTGACATGATATGACATACTTCCAGGTAATTTAGGTGGAATGAATTTGCCACTGCGAGTTTTTAGAACCGGCTTGGATGTTATGAAGTGTCTGACAATTTAAATCACGCACTTTTGCAAATATTTACATGTTCATTGCGGTAAAACTCCAATAAAATTTAATTTAAACAACAGTTTAAAGAAAGGCGATACTGTCATTTATGATAACAGCATTCTAACTTTTGCTAATGGACCACGGACCATGATAACTAAAATTTCAAAAAAAATGCATGGCAGGATAGGAAAGAAATATATTCTTGAGGGTTATCGAAAAGGTTTCTCATCAGTACATTCAAAAAATGCCATCTGGTGAAGTCTAGTGTTTCTAAAACACGGTACTGTAGCTTGACTAACAAGAAGCGCTCTAGTGCCCATCCGGTTTTGATGGGTCGAGTTCTACCAAAGAGAGCCGTTTATTTCGGCTGGTCGGAGTACAGACTTCATCTGGCACTAACACATCTCATCGATAGCCGCAGTTGCTGGTAAAAAGCTAGGCTACTTGTTTAGGGCTAAGAAGTACTTTCCTCCACATAACCTCCTCACCCTGTACAAGGCCCAGATGTGCCTGCCAGACAGACCCGCCTGACTTCGGCCTCCCATCCTAACTGTGTCGAACTTCGTACATCCAGAACTAGCCAATCCGACTCCTTTGTCCCTAGGCTATCGAGATTGTAGGAAAATCTACCTGAGGCTTTTCCCAGTTCTATTAACCTTCAGTTCAAAAATCAGATAAACAAAGTTTTAATGAGCTCATAGCAGCCGCCGCGCCCTGGTATTTAGGCTTAGGTATAAAAAAACAGTCGAAAAAATATCTATTTCCCACATACGATTTTTCGGATGAGCGCACCTGCAACAGCGAGTATGTTTATGTAACAACTTAACTTTCCGGGAAAGTACCAGCTACCAACTTACTTTCAGGGTTGACTGTTAGAGGCAAATTAAATTCTACCCATGCCACCGCCCAACTAGCAAAGTAGTGGTATCAGCTTTTGGTAAAAGAACCGTTCAGCCATAAAAGCTCTCTATTGTTGTTGCCTGAACACCAAAATGCTGGCTTAATGTTGTGTGGAATGCAGATTTGCTTTTTGCAACATATTTGATCTAAAATGAAGTGTTTAAAATATTCTTATAGCATAGTTTATACAACACCTTATAGTGCAAATTTTTAACTGTTGCATAAACGTTTATACAACTATTTTATACGGCATATTTCCACGTTAGTCAAAATGGTTGTGTTGTGGCATCCATGGTAACGTTTATAAAACAAACCCGAGCCTTGTTTTGCTGTGCAATTCACTACTTTAGCCAACAAATTGCTCCCAACGGAAGCACTTATACAACTGTTGTTTAGTAACTGTTTAAGGCTGTACATATGCTAAATATGTTGGTGAACAACTTCACCATAACCTAACTTTCTGCTGTCATATTTTTGTAAAATGCCATAATCAATGTTTTAAGACAAACAACGCATGCATATTGGTTCAAAAGGTTTTATCAACTGTTCAAACAGAAGATATAGATCTGGTACAAATTCTGGGTAAATCATTCGACTCTGTCGGTATTTCATTTCAGAGATTTGACAAATTGTTGTATAACACCTGCAGGCAACACCAAAATAGGTTATTAGAAACCTAAAGAAAACATCGACGATGCCATGATTGTACACAACCACCCTCCATATTGGGCAAACATTTATTCCTCTATTTAATATTAAATAATTATGTTTCAGTTCGAAATTACAGATATAAAGTGATAAACATTAGTGTAATTGTGTCTAAATATAGGATTTGTGGAAGATTTAACGCAGATAAGTTTAGTTTTCCATCTTAAAAATCTAGACATACTTTTGATCATTGTCAAAATATGAATCAAGTACGAATCCCGTAGAAATTGGGTAACTAATCTGCACGATAATCACAATAAAATTTGCTGCGCAAGTAATTCAATAGCCCTATATCACAGTGTAGAAGTTTATCATATACCTGTGTATGAAATTTACAATGGCCGATATATAAGTAAACAAGATGACTGTAATGTGTTAGTTATATATTCTTCACTTCGTCTATACAATACATAAGAAATAGTTTGATTGCAATAAAGTAGAATCACGTAACAGAATAGTTGTATAGTTGACAAAAACTGTATCTTGCACTGACGCAAATGTCCTATGATGTCCTGCAAGAGGCTTACACTTTTGTTTTATAACTGTTACCTACAGCCCTTATTTAACCTTTTAAATGACTGAAGTGTCCAATTAGGTGAGCCCATTCCGCTTGTATAGCTGTTCTAAGAGGGTTTTGCCAATGTCCTTACAGTATACAATGCTGTTTAAGGACTACTGTATAATCATTCTTGCAACTCTAATAGGAGTGATAATTGTTATTTGGGCGTCCCCCTGATCTTCCAAGCGGGTTGATGCTGTATCAGTAAACACAGGGGTGAATTTGCCTCTAACAGTCAATCTGACGGTTGCTTAGAAGCTGGTGCTGTAGAGTAATCAGTTAGGTACGAATTCCGCTGGTGCCCATTTTTTTCTTTCCTTTAAGTTGATGTTTACTAAGCATAATTCATTATTAAGAAAATGACGTATTGATAGAACTTATTCAGAGGAAAACTGTAGAGCATGAAAATACCTCATTCATTCCATTTACAGTCTATATTATTTTCTAGCTAAATAGCCTTGTCTATAACTCAAAATTAATTACAAGATGAAAAAACTATAAGAAAAGAGAAAACTGCATCAACACTTCTCTGAATGGACAGAAATTAACACCGGATTGAAAAAGGGCTTTGAAAACGACACAATGTCCTAAGAACATTAACACAAAGTAGAGCTATTGATGAGATAGGAAAAAATCCCTTTAGGCTGTTGTAGCTAATGAAGTATTATTAATTGACGTTCCAAGAATATTACCCCCTTTGAAATCTAAATATGGCTGAATGTGTATTTCATCCATCAATAAAATCATGTACACCACACCAGGTTTTACAAATCTGAAAAGGTTTTTTGCATAGCCTAAAAAGTTATATCTCTCATCGGGAACTGGATCGACCATCAATGTATTACATATTGACTTCAGACTATTTTGGTGTGGTAAAATAAGTGCTCCATGGCTCCTAATAAATCTATATGAATGTGGACTGAATGTATACAACATAGAGCAAAACACTATTGTTTCTGATCAGTAACTGTGTCTGTTCTTCTGACTAATAGCAAGCTTTAGTTACTCACAAATATTGAATGACAGTGTGGGTCTCTTCATCGGTGAATAGTTCTGTGCTATTTAAAATATTGTAAGCATGCTTGATAGTGGCTCTGAACTGGTCTTTACCTGAATATTCATATACGTTTTTACATTGAGATCTTTATAAACAATTACAGAGTGAGTTATGATGGGGGGCTGGTTTATATTCTAACTTAAACAAAGTAACTTTATCCTGAACAATTTTATGCCACCCATATGGACATTGCCATGAACTGAAAACTATGAGAAAGTCTGAATAATTTAGAAAACAAGTTGATTTTTGATAGAAGAAAGAGTCATCAATGCTAGTTTGCAGTGCTTTAAGTAGTTGTTCTTGTTCCTTGTCCCTAAATTTCTCATCTCGGCTTCTTCTGCTTGATATGTCCTTTGAAAAGTATTTTGGACAATTTGCAAAGATACTTGGAATTACATCTGCCTTTAATTTTGGATACTTAAGGGGTACAGTAATGATCCTACCTGTCTTTTAGTCATGGAAGGTGGATTCCCAAATGATGCTGTCCTCAGCAAAATGCAAATTACATACTTGGGTGTATTTTGTAACCACTAAATCACTACGAGGGATTGCATTGAGCCATCTTTTACGACAGTTTTCGTTTAATGGAAACGAAAATACGTGTATCTTCGGACCCTTCCCGTAATTACCGACACAATTAGGAACGCAGCACTTGTAAGGGATTTTGAAAACTTAGCTAAACAATCGCGAGACACAAATGTAAAACATCAATAATTTTCAGTTTACATAGCAATGAAAGATGAGGGTCTGAATGTGAGGTTAGTTGGCTAATTTTGAATGGAATATTAGACTTCACAAGTGACAGATTGAACGTAATATCGAAAATGTATTCTTGACATACTGAGGCAGATCAGAAAGAATAATCACATCATCACTGAAGCTGCGCAGGCCCCGAGTACATCTTGCAAATTCGCCCACAGAGAGATACAATTAATTAGTAGAGATTTCGATACTGCTATATCAAACCTAGATATGACAACACCGCCAGAGAAATGGTGGCGCGGTTCTCTTGCCAGCCAATCATGGCGAAACTCCATAAGAACATGCATAGGCCTACTCTGCGTGACGTCACAGGCTTTTCAGGGCCCAGTTATTTGGCCTTGTACTCTCTGTCGTAACGACATGCCTTTCGCGATTTATTTTTTGTCAAATACACCGCGAACGCCTCGTTTGGTTTAATGAATGCACTATTGTCCTTCAACGGATTTGACGAAACATAGTTTCTGTTGCTCATGCTTATTCAACAGTACCTCAACCTGACCATCTCAATGAAAGTTGGAACGTCTTCCAAGTCGCATCGGTTTTTGTAGAATATTAGCCAGGTCTTGATCAAAAACTGCTTCTGTCGGGCAACCTATCTTGATGTTGCGACAGCACGTACGATCCAGTGGCGTACACACAGCCTGTATCTTACTAAAAATGTTCTTTTTTTCTATTTCAGTAACTGTGGAAAGCCTGTTTGAGGCTTAAGATTGGGTCATGATATTCAGTAGAATTCTGGTTTCAAAACACATCCCCTGAAACCGTATATGTGTGGACCTGTTTGTGAAAACAAACCGGCGTAGAAGTTCAATAAAGAATGGCTTGAAATAGGTATTGTCTGATGAAACATCTCATGAATTCCACATTCCATATAATTTTGCGTGACTTCATTGTTTCTGTGATTTACGCTGTACATTTAACGGTTGAAGTGTTAATGAAATTACGGACATGTAGGTATACGTTATGCTTACAACTGCGCCCCACATCAACACTGTTAATTATTTTTTTATTCAAAGTTTGGGGTGCGATTATAATTTCATAATACTTTATAGCATTTTCATGATTAAAAACGTGATCTGTTAGAAAAACTACATCTTCTTCATTTCAGGGACGTTTTGGGTCTTCGATAATAGCTTACCACATCAGTAAAAGTAAGATTTGACCAGTTTTCAACAATCATGCTTAGAACTATGGACATTTTCGACAATAAGATGTAAATCGACGTTATCTGGAATCTGGAATTCAAAGTAAGTCATTTTCTGCTTATCAAGAACAGTGCATATTGATCGTTTTTCTTTTACATCTATTACCATCGTTAAAGGCGAACCGCGGTGCGAGAATGATCGGCGCTTGTAGCAATGGCACACTGTTTTTGCAGCGTTCGCGACGTGTTTTTGTGAAAATGCGATGCCGTGTCATGTTCATTATAATGGATACGCTATTGTCCCAGAAATTGTCATTCATATTAACAGCTTGAAAGGCAAGGATGTGTATTGCTGATGTTTATTCAATAGCACCTCCACCTTTGTATATCACAAGTATCACTTAATTATTCATGTAACAAGTGTATAACGTAGTGCATAACTAGAATAATGCATACAGATGCTACAAATATTCGGATATTATTTCGTATTCAGTCACCTTTATTTCGCCATTGGCGAAGGAGTATTGTAATCGCAAGAAAAATCAAAAATACGATACAGTGTTTTTTTGGATGTCACATGACATGAACCATGTCATGTGTGTGTCTGTCTGTGTGTCTGTCGGCCTGTCTGTCTGCTAATCCTTGGCGAGTATGTACCTTGGAAAGTACCGCTAGGATTCTGATGAAATTTTCACTTAAGGTTAGTGTCAAGGACGCAAAGGCTTTGTAGTTTTTGAAAACCGGTCAGGTGGCGATTGAATTGGGGGCAAAAAAGAAAAAAGTAAAAACCGATTAAACTCCGTTTTTTGACATTTCAGAAGCACCTGATCGTTTTCAGAAAAAAATTCGTCGAGGTTGCAGATTAGGAGGTGAGACTTGTAGGTTTTAAATGTTCCATCTATGGTATCAGGGAAAGACGTCCTATTACACTAGCCCACAAAACAAAAAATACGGTGTGTACTGGGGGTCTCACTATATCTTTTCCATTAATTTTTGAGATCGCTCGACAAACAAGAAAGTAATAAGGTATCAATATCACATATTCTAGTATTTTTGGTAGATGTGTATCTCTCGCAGATCTCTGCTGGGAAAAAGCTTGGCCGTTTGTTTAGGACTAAGCAGTACTTTTCTCCGCATAATCATCTCACCCTGTACAAGGCTACGATAAGACCTAGCCTCGAGTACTTCCCATATGTTTGGGGTGCTGCCGACCCGTCTACGTTATTCATGCTCGATGCTGTTTGTATTAGGGCTGTCCGACCGATCGATGACTCTTCTCTAACAGACAGTCTCGAGACCCTTTCGCACCAGCGCGCCGTCGGCGATCTACCTCCTCAGAGCTCTCCTCCACGATGCTGCCGAGCCATGTGCCTGCCAAACTGACCGGCCTGACTTCGGCCTCCCATTCTTATCGTGTCGAACTTTGTACATCCAGAACAGGCCGATACGACCGCTTCTTTGCCCTTAAAGTATTGAGATTGTAGAACAATCTACCTGAGCACGCATTCTCAGTTCTGCTAACCTAAGGCAGTTCAAAAATCGGAAAACAAAGTTTCTTTTAAGTTCCTCATAGAGAGTACCTCGGCATAAAAAGTACTGGCGTTTCTTTTTCGACTACACAGGGTGTTCATTTGAAAACTTTCCACCACCGATTTATCGAAAACCACTGATTAAAAGAAAAAACGCCGAGACACGTCAAAGGATTTGTCAATGGTGACAACTTTTTACCCAAAAACTACTTCACCCCCTTTCACCCTCTGCCCCAAAGGGTCATCCCCTTGAAATTTTTCAATGACAAGTGGTATCGAGTAATAGCTTGTTTGAAAGGTCCTTCGAATTACATTTTTTTTAAAACCCCTTACCGCATACTGTCCCAAATTTGGCACACGTGAAATATATGTTATTTTTCGAGTCCCCCAACAGCTAAAGACCTTAACCTAAACTGTTCCATATCTGGCACGCTCGCTTCTCTATCGCCAAGAAACATTGTCGCCCTCTAGCACGTATTTTATGAATTGCGTCAGATTTCGTTTAGCGGCCCGTAAGCACGTGTTACTACATTCGCTTATAAAGTTGTGGCGGCCATAAAACGTTTAGAAATCAAATTTTTGGTGCAACTAAAATTATCTACGTTCTGGTAAGTATTTCTTATTGTGACTTTTGTAAAATTATGTCCTTCAACTCATAAACATGTTGATTTATCGTCATTTGTTTTCTTGTGCCATAATCGGAACAACTTGTAGTAAAAGAAAAGCTGACTATATTATTGCCCTTTTTTTCAGATGGATGCAAAACGATTTTATGGTGCTAAAACTGTTGGGATTCCGAACTTGAGTAGCAGTGAAGATGAAAATTTGTCAGATGATGATTTTTACCGAAAAAGATTTTCTTCTGGTGGAAGATACCAGTGAAGAAGAACAGCTTGATAGAGAGATGGTCGAAGATATTGTGATTGAAGAAAGTGATTTTTCCGATAGTGAAGACGATGTTCCCCTTCCAACTCTCATTGCAGCAAACAAGGCAAAGAAAAAAAACAAGGTTTGTTTTGATTGGGAAGATAAACAGTTGAGGGTATCTGACGAAGACATATTATTCAAGGGGTTTCACTCCTTAGGAAAAGATATTTTGAATTTGGGTGGTATATTCGAATTTTTCAAGTTTTTCTTTACGGTTGACATACTGGTACATATAATGGAACAGACCAATTTATATATCCAATGTAGGCCTGAAAAGCCACCAAATATAACTAAAGAAGAGATAAATATTTTCATTGGAATTTGCATATACATGTCTGTAGCGCACCTGCCATCCACTAGAAGCTATTGGAGTAGTACACTGAGAGTTACTGCAATAACCGATGCTATGACATGTAACAGATTTGAAGAAATAAAACGTTTTATTCACTTCAATGATAATACGAAGCAACAAAATCGCGATGAACCTGGTTACGATAAGCTGTTCAAAATTCGTCCTTTTTTAGAAAAAGTACGAGAGAGGTACCTACTTGTCCCAAAAGAAGAGCATCTTGCAGTTGACGAACAATTTATACCAACAAAGGCTCGATCAACCCTAAAGCAATATAACCCAAAAAAACCTCATAAATGGGGCTATAAAGTTTTCGTACTAAGGGAAGTATCAGGCTTCAGTTATGATTTCGACTTCTTTTCTGGGCCAACTAAGTTGCAGTCTTATCAACCAGATCTTAGGGCAAGTAGTAATGTGGTAGTGAAGCTTACAGGGTCAGTTCCAAGGAACCAAATTACAAGGTTTTTTCTGATAACTGGTTCACCGGCCTTCCATTACTGGTTTATCTCAGCAAAGAGGGCATTTTGCCTCTTGGTAGTGTCCGCAAAAAGCGTGTGCCAGATTGCGAATTTCCTAAAGAATCTGTGATGAAGAAAAAAGGTAGAGGTACAATTATTATGGAGAGAGTTGCTCGAGTCGATGGCGTAGATGTTTCAGTAGTTTCCTAGTATGATAACAAAATAGTTACCACAGTATCAACTTGCGTAGGCAGTCGGCCCATTTCCGAAGTACAGAGATTTTGCAGAAAGGAAAAAAAGCACATTATGATTCCTCATCCAAAGAGTATAGAAATATACAACAACTATATGGGAGGTGTTGATCTACTTGACTCGATGTTAGGATACCATAGGATACTTATAAGGTCAAAAAAATTTTACCTAAGAATATTTTTCCATTTCCTCGACACGTTGTGCTGTAATAGTTGGATATTGTGGAAAAGAGCTCTCACTGAGAACAATTCTGATGACTATTTGCCACTGGCTGAATTCAAACTTGGTTTAGCAGAAATTCTAACAAGATCCCACGTAACTTCAAAAAAGCGAGGCAGACCCAATAGCTCACTACAGCCTCAACTGGATTTAAAAAAAAAGGAAATATCCTTTTGCGGAAATACCAGCCCAAGAAATTCGTCGCGACAATGTGGGACATCTTCCTGAGTGGCATGAAGATCGCCAAAGATGCAAATTTCTTGAAGTTTGGTGTGATAAATGTAATGTTAGATTATGTTTGAACAAAGACCGTTATTGTTTTCGCCGTTTTCATCTGGAGTAAATAAATGTTTATTCAAAATTACATTTAGTTTAGGTGTTTTCCCATGTATTTTCAACGATTTATAACATATTTATATGGTTTCAGTAAATTTTTCCGCTATTATTCAACTATTACAATTTGTGTCAAATTTGGCACATGTCGAAAAAGGCTATTTTTTAAAAAAAAAGCATCAATAATTTTTTTATATATTTTTCTAGTTACTTTTCTAATATGAACTAGCACATATATTTGTTTTAACAAAAACAAAAAAATCATGCAGTAGGGGGTTTTAAATCGGTTTTCAAGAAAATTAGAAAAATCCTTGTTTATCTTAATTTGTTCAGATAGAGAACAAAAACACACTTTTTATTTCAATAAGTGTTCAAAATGTTGCCCATTATTGGACAAACAATGATGGTAATGGCGATGTTCAAATTCCTGACAGAAATTTTCAAAAACATGTTGTGGGATATCGTGGCAGCTTTCGGTGATGCGTTGACGAAGTTCATCCAAGCTTTCAGGTTGGGGAGTAACCACAATAGATTTCAAATGGCCCAATGGAAAAAAGTCTAATGGCGTCAAATCAGGAGATCTAGCAGTCCATTCTGTAAGCCCTCTTCGCACTATCCATCGTCGTCTAGCCATTGCCGAATCGGAAGAACATAGTGAGGAGGAGCGCCGTCTTGCTGGAAATATATTTCAGCCTCATCAAGTATAGGATTTCCATTCTCTTCGAGTTGGTTTTCAAGGGTTTCAGTGATAAACGGATTGATGGTATTTTCCAACATAACTGAATAAATGTCTCCATTCAAATTTCCATGAAAGAACAATGGCCCAGCCACTTTGTTTCCTAAAATGCCTGCCCATACATTAATTTTTTGGGGGTACTGTGTATGCCCTTCTACAAAAGCATGAGGATTTTCATTGCTCCAATACCTGTAGTTATGCTTATTAATAAATCCGTTTAGATAAAATGTGCATTCATCACGGAAGCAGATATTCTTTACATGAATGATATTATCATCAATCGCTGCAGTCATTTGTTCACAAAACTCAACTCCCCTAATCAAATACCAGTCGCAACAACAATTCCGAGTAATGAAGTAATAGGATTTATTCCAAAATTACCCAACACTTCAACTTGAGCGGCTTCATTCAAAACTCTCCGATGATCACCTTTTTTTTTGCAACAGATCCAGTTTGAGAAAATTCAGTAACAAGGACCAAAACATAGCTATGCGAAGTTATCTTCCCGGATCTCTGGCGTTTAACTTGACGGCAGTTTACCAAGCGCATTGATTTTGGGCACCATAAATTAGAATCATTTCCTCTATTTCGACTAGTGTGTAAACCCTTTTGGAAATAAAATCTGAATCACTAAATTAATTTTCACTATCCCAAAATCGTCACAAAGGTAAATTATTTCTTTCCCTTAGCAACAAATAACTAACATGTATAACAATAAATACAGTTTTCCCAGGATATCTGTTTTAAATTATGAACGAATTGTAGATTTGGCAAACCCTAACCGAAAACATCTTGAACACTTATTTAAATAAAAAGTGATATTTTCGGGTTTTTTTTATTTTCTATATGAACAAATTAAGATAAATAAAGATTTTTCTCATTTTCTTGAAAACAAAACAAGCTTTTATTACTCCATACCCCTTGTCTTTAAAAGTTTTTAAGGGAATGCCCCTGGGGGCCGAGGGTGAAAGAGGATGAAGTAGTTTTTAGTTAACCCATTTATGCCTAAAGACTTGCAAAACATTTTTTTTATTATTTTTTAAAAAACCTTATTAAAAGACGACACTTTGGAGGTATTTTCAATTTATTCTAAAAAAAAATACATAAACAGTTAGTTTTTTAGGATGTACTATACATAGTACATTAGGAATAAAGGTAGCTATAAGAATAATAATAAAAAAAATATTGAAAATAGTACAAATATTTTGAAACACATCAATATTGCAAATTGTGTTGTGAGTGTGATATTGAACAAAACATTTCACATTAAGGGCGACATCTCATTTTCTACATCTAGTAGTCGTGCGCTCATGACAGTGTGCATACCTTGTTTTGTTTGCCTTGTGGACTAACTAAATGATCTAAGCGATCATACCTTATGTCACCAAAATTTCTTGATTTACCTTGCTGGTACGTAAGTCTTCTTATTTTGTGTCAAAATAGTTGTAGCTACACTTCTTCTACATTGTAATTGATCCATGTTATTTCCCCTCTTTTTATAAATATGCCAGGCGTTTGTCAGGGCCATATCTACACATTGAGAGATCAACGAGAAATGCCATTTTTTACCTGGGATTTGTACTCTGTATTGAGTTATATTCTGGTCTGACCTATCCACCCCGCCCGTACATTTATTATACAGCTTTACAACTTGGGGCTGATCTACATACTCAAACTTTTTTTATTTTTGAGAATACCGCTTTACTGAATTTACTGGTTCAATTCCAATCACTGTAGACCCAAAAGTTACAATATTGTTGTCATTCCATTTTACAAAAATTAAGTTTTTATCTTTTACTTTGGTATAATCAAACACTCCACGTTGTTCCTTTTTCATAAGTTTTGAATTTTTCAAAGAACACATGGGTCTACGATTTTCACGAATTGTCCCTGTACCACATATGCCTTTTTCAGTCAAGCTTTCAAACAAAGGTGGCGAAGAAAAAAAATTATCAAATACAAAATGAAACCTAAGATTTGCCCATTTGCTTTTTAGCCTATCAGCATAGCTCAATACAACTGATGCGCCAACACCTAAAGATTTGTAAGCCGCGTTCACATACGTCGAAGCACCTTGATAAGGTTCAAACCATAAGATGTAACCAAAAGTAGTAGCGCCAACACAAAATTTGAACCTATAACGTATTGGTTTTTCGTGGATATACTGTTTACAACCATGTTGCCCGTTGTATGGAACCATTGCCTCATCAATACTATGATGCTCTTCTGGTACTGCGTATTCCAAAAAAATTTTATTTAGGTGATTGAAAAGACGCCTTAGTTTAGCAAATTTATCATTTGCATCCAGAGCTTCATTGTTTAGGAAGTAAATGTGAGGCATTATAAATTCAAATTTATCGCAAGAAATAGCATCAGAAACAAGTGAGTTATATGAATCACTGGATTTTTCCCAATACATCCTTCTGCGAGATACACTACTGTAGCCACTCAACAATAATATGCCTAGAAAACATTTGATTTCAGATTTGGTAACCATAATATTCCTGTTTTTCTGTTGAGCATACCGAGTTGTCTCCTCAACTATTATGTTCAAAATTTCGTCATCAAAAAAACTAAAAAATATCTCGGTTGGGGACTGCTCTTGTTCATTTTGATTTTCGTTGTTTATTGGAAACGAATACTCATTTCTTGGCAAATCTTCTTTTACGTAATTATATGTTTTCTTCTTTTTAACTTCCTCCCGATTATTACCCCTGATTTCAGTGAGTGGTATTTCATCTTCTGGACTCCACATATCATCGTTTTGATTCTTATTTATTTCGACCTCAGCTTGCATTAAGCTTCCTGGCAAGTTGTTGATATCCAGTCTTTTCGTCTCCAGAATCCTTGTCGGTTATGTTACCGCATGCATTAATGAGGGGTAACAAAGTGATAGACTCAGCTTCAATGTCGTCATCTTCTATAATTGCTAGCGCCTCATGCAAAGAAAAACCCCTGAAACAAATGTTCCTTCTCAAAATAATTTACCTAAAACCATTTTTTTATTTTTGTTTTGACTATGAACATATTCGTAGTCCCCTTTTTTCCTGATGTACTAAATATAGTACACCTAACCTTATCATAACCTCACAAACAAAGCATAAATGAAACACATCATAAAATCATAAAATCTAGAAGCCGCAAGTAAGAAAATAATATTTTCATAAAAATAAACTAGTTTTTTTTATTTTACGTCATAAAAACGTACTTACTTTGCAAAGCGCACGCCATATTCATTCATCTTCTATTTTCCAATATACAAAAACTGATTTCTCATACAAAATATTGCACAATACGCAAAATTACTCCGTACTGTACGAGATCCACCCGCAAACTGTCGCCGCGAGCTATTTATACAATTTAACCAAATCGTACAGATATTTACAGGAACAAACACGTTTAGGCATAGTACATTAGGCATAAATGGGATAAGAAGTTGTCCCCCTTAACAAATCTTTTGACGTGTCTCGGTGTTTTTCTTTTAATCAATGGTTTTCAATAAATCCGTGGCGGTTTCCAAATGATATACCCTCATTGTGTGCCCTGTTGTGAGGTCATTGTTTGCTCCACTTTTAATTCTGAATGACGTAATCCGATATAAATCAAATATTCACTTTATAGTTAGGAGTATAAACTACATAACAATAGACTTTTCACTACTCACTATAAATTCTTGCGAATATAAATAGAATCCCAAACAAAACAGCCATTAAATCTAAACAGTAGCAAACTTTATGAAAATGCTTATGTTTTTATTGTACTCGAATATATTGAGGTGCATTGATGCTTTGCAATTTCCTTTTTTTGTCTATTGTTAATTTCTCTAATAATATAACTATGAAGCTGAAATGGTGTCTAGTAACATGAATGAGAGCTTAATAAATTAATCTTATGAAAGAAAAACAGGGCTCGCCAAACGTTTTTAGAAAACCCCAATGAAGAGCATAGACAAGCCGATATCGAGTCCAGAAACAAATATGACGAAGCGGACCGCAATGTTAAAAACAGTACAATATAAAGGTTAGTCACAGGGTAATGTCACAGAACAATAGCAGTCCGTGATTCTGGACGCCGGCAAAACCGCTAACGTGCTAGGTGCTTTTTCTGAACATGCTTAAAAATCGACCGTCGTGCGATTTCTGAGCATGCTACCAGCAGCGCGGGTGGAAGGGGTGTGTTTTTAGCGCGTGTGAACAGGTCGGCTTATTAAGCATGCTATTCTTGAGTAGCAGCTGTTCGCAGCAGGTGCACGTGTGTGTTCAAAAAATGGCACCCTGGGGTAACGACAAGACGTTTGTCATTCTATATCGAAATCATCAATGTGTTCTCGCATTTCTGCTAGCAAATTGAGTACTTGCCCCGAGGTTTTCTTTTCTAGCTACCCGATCTCGCACCCAAATCGTCCTATTCCTTCTCCTCTCCTTTCTTGATACCAAAAGTTTTTGGACAGATTGTATTGGAATAATAATAATAATAATAATAATAATAATAATAATAATGCCATTATTAGCTGCAGTGAGGCGAAGTTTTGCCAGACGGCTACTCTTACACCCAACCCCACAACAGGAAAAAAATACTTAAACACATAAACAAAATAATAACAAACCAAAAAAAAAATACAGCTCATAAGAATAACAACATTGACTGCACGAGACAAATGCAGATAGTATTGTGAGAGTTTTAAATTTGAAACAAAAATAGTAGAAAATAGTCAAACAAAAAAAAGCACATGAACACAAGAAAAACTGAACTAAATGGACTCCAGCAGCTGACTTTTCATTAATTTCTTAAAAGAAGCAACCTGTTTGGATCGATAGCCACTGTTGACTGCATTTTAATGCTTGACAGCATTATAGGTGTAACTTCTTTCAAAGACCGAGGTATTGTGAGGAGGCATGTTAAAATTAGCATTAAATCTACGAGCTCTGGTACCAAACTACCACGGTGAACTAATTTGCTAGCGAGGTAAGCTGGTCTGTCAGATAATAGAACTTTATGCATGAAGAACTTATCAATTTGCAACAAGTTGAGTTCTTTGATTTTATCTGAGACGCGAATAAACTTGCGCAAACAAAAAATAAACCTACAACAAATGTTCTGAATTTTCTGGAGTTTCCTTTTGAGGACGTAGTCTAAACATGGGTAATAAAGAACAAGAGAGTAAGAAATGACAGACAACACAAGACTTTCAACGAGCTTTTAAAATTCAGGATGAATCGATTAGAATAGAGGAGTTTCAAACGCATATACGTTACTCTAGATAATAAAGAGACATGCCGATCGAATCTCATATTTAAGTCAAGGGTAACACCGAGATTCTTGGCGTAATCTACAAAAGTGATGAGTGCTCATCCAAAACAACACAAATCCTCTGCTTCATTTCACGGTAGGAGTTCTTCGAACAGTACAACATTGCAGTAGTTTTATTAGGATTGATCTTCAAGCAATGTTTGTTACAGTAAACACTGACGTTAGCCGAATCGAAATTAACTTTAAAAGAAACTTCATCAACCTTTGATGGATCGAAACCAAACAGTGGACTAAACAGTCTTGCAGATCGATCGTATAAATTAGATATAGTAAGGGACCTAATACTGAGCCCTGTGGAACTCCCGTAGGAACTGGCTCAGAGGAAGAAATTCCCTGATCAGTTTTCACTGTTTGTTGACGATTTAGCAAGTATGACTAAAAGAACCTTAGAACTATATCTGACATTCCATAATGAGATAACTTACTCAGTAGTATCTGGTGATTGACCATATCAAAGGCTTTCGAGAAATCTAACAGTACCAAGACGGTGTTGATGTGATTATCTAAATTGTGAATGATGGAATCAGTAAGATGTAATAAAGACGAAGTAGTGCTGTAACCAGCTCTGAAACCTGACTGTTGTAGAGGAAATAAGTGATTTTGTTCGAAAAACTCCACTAGTTGTGAGTAGACAGCTCTGTCGAGTATTTTTGATAGAAAGCATAATAAGGTAATTGGCCTGAGATCCGAATATTGTTCTGGATGATTAGTTTTAGCTATTGGAATAATAATACCATTTTTCCAACTGGCAGGAAAGTAACCTGTTTCGAGACAGACATTAATAATGCGAGTGACATGGTCTATGGTATCAGGTAAACATAAGCAAACCATATTTAAAGTTAGACCATCAGCCACATGCCGTAGACTTAATGTGAGTGATTATGTTGACGATGTCTTGCTGAGTAAGGAGTTTAAAAGCAAACAGAGATACATCCGGTGTATGGCGTCTATCGCTATAAGAGTTAGAGACACTATCAATCAAATTTGGATCAGCTGCAGCTGTCTGGAAAATTGAAAGAAAATAATTATTTAAAATGGTAGGCTTAAGGAGACTGGGAGGTATCGCAACATGTTTCTGGGCTACCACATTCATCCTCCTCAGCTGTTTCCAAGCTTGACTAGAGTTAAGATTCCCCAAACGTGACATATATGCATAATTTCTCAAATCTTTGTAGCTGGCCCAATTCTGATCAGATCTGTTATGCCGATAGACAGCAAATGCCTCGTCTCTGAGTTGGAAAATCATTTTCAAGTTAGGAGTGAGCCAGGGCGCAGCAGGTTTTGTGACACGTACTGTACGTAGCGGAGCGTAGAGATCGAATAGATAAATAAGACGGCCAGTAAAAATAGAGACTTTAATATCCACATCATCCACGAAATAAATGTCATTAAGCTGCATTGATGCAATCTGCGTCTTAAAATGATGACTTTATTCACTTCTGTGGAGAGAATCACTTGGTTTTCCATTTTTGCAATGGAACACAGACAGAGGGCTTTCTATTAAATAGCATATGTGTTCGGAGTCTTTGCTTTAAGCAAGATCGAGAAGGCCATGCTCTAAATAAGCAAGCTAAGCACAAGCAAAAGTATCAGTTTGAAGAGCATGCTATTTTCAAGCATGCTCATGCTATTTTATGAGCATGTGTATCTGTACCGTAACCCTCAGGCCTAAGTCCGGAATACGGATGCTCCTGTTGCTTGACATCAGCAAAGCTTCTGATCCTGACTTGATCCCTACTATTGTGCTGAACAGATGTGGAGCGGAGATGGCTTCAGCTCTTTTATGTATCTTCCAGATTTCTTTCGAATCTGGCACGTTCCCGGAGGATTAGAAATTTATTCATGACCTGCTCATCACAAAAAGAGGATCTAAGACGGATCGTTATAACTACAGACATATAGCTCTGCTGTTTGTTGTGGGCAAGGCGATCAAATCGCTTCCGAAACAGGCGATAAACGGGAACCTAACGTCACACAACTCGGAGTAAGTTCATCCAGTCTCATGATGAGGGACATGTCATAGCAACATTGAGTCGTATTCATAAAAGAGAAGCATATCCTCGAAAGTATAAGTATAAGGTCTTGCTTCGGAGAAAAAGGTAGAAGTATAAGCATATGCTTGTTTTCATATTCATAATGATTACCTTATACTCGCGAGGATATCCTCCAAGAAGAAGTAAAAGGTTGACTGGTATTTGTATCTTGAGCGAAATGTCCTGAATTGTTCCAGCTTGTAGTTGACGTGGGAGTTCGTTCACTCAGCATCACTGATAGTTGTACTCCAGAGCTTGCACAGACCATTCCGTATTTCTACTGGATACAGGGTTTTATCAAATTAATAAGCATGTCATTCTCAAGTGATGAGGAAACTATAGAAAATAATGGCAACGACCTGCAGCTCATCGCAGATATAATTGCCATTGCTCCCATTATAGGAAGGTGGGCTATGGAAGGTGACTGTAATCCTACAATGGGGAAAATTAGAGGTGCCATTCAGGTTGGTAGTGTTCAAGAAGAAGGAAGTGAACTATATACCGAGCGCAGTGAGCAAGCAGTATTACAGCGCCAGGAATTCAGAAGACATTGTCACCAAAAGGAAAATTAGCAACAGAGAAATATGAAACTGAGGAAACCAAAGGGTTAACTACAAAAGAACTGCAACGTCTAGTGCTATTTCAGCAGTACCAAACAAGTATTTTACAACAAGAGTATTATGAAACGAAATTAGAAATGATGGAGCGTCAGAAGCCACCTGTAACTTATGATGTTCACGAAACCTATTATATCTTATAAATACACTTTAATCAGTAAAACTATTTATTATAATACTCAAGTTTCTTCTTGTTTGTTGACCTAGTTGACGGAGAGGAAGTTAGTCATTCTCATGATTTGCTTCATCTTCATCTGGGTCTTGTTCAACTAACTCAAAATCAGGATCGCCCAAGCTCTTCGCAACATTATGGAGTACAATACAAGCAATAATTATTTTCGGCACTTTACGCGGCAAACTTACAGTAGGATAGGAAACCGGCGTTTCAGTTGGCCGAAACATCGTTCAACTATAACTCTTTCTAGTTTTAAAAGCTTACTATAATTTATTTCTGCACCTGGAGAAGGATTTCTGAAGGGAGTCATACCATAACCGTCCTCGACAAGCAGTAAAAAATTTGCTTTATTTATTAGTCGTTTCTCCATATTCTGGAATCATACACTGATCCAGGCCAACTGACATCAACACTTGTCAATATCTCTCTGGCATCACAAGTGGCTTGCACATTTAAAGTAGGTTTCCCTTTTCGGTTGATATACTCATCTCCATGGCGATTTGGTTTCAGGATTCCTATATGTGTTCAATCAATTACACCAATTGCTGTCGGAAATTTCAAAAAGCTTTGCCATATCTGCTTGACCTACATCAGTTCATGGTTGGTAGCTGGAAACTTGATCCATTCATTCGACTGTGCAACTATGCTGTTCACAACTCTATCCACAGTCCGAGATACCGTTGCTTGACTAACACCAAGGTCCTGTCCAATACCTTGTTGATATTCAGGGTCACCGAGATAGCGTAGACGTATCTTCATTTTAAGAATACATGACATCCCTAACATCAGCAATTTCCACTACCATCGTTTGACCACCTTTCGTTACGTAGTTGAGTCTGCTACTGACCACACTCAAAATTTGTGGAGGATATGCTTCCTATGCCAAGTATACGGTGAAGATTATGAATATCCTTTTACCTATATCACTGCTTTGAAGGATATGATTATACTCAAAAAGTAAAAGCATTTACTTCAAATTATTATAAATACCATCTGGAGGATCTCCTTTAAAATTTGCAAGTACAAGGATACCCTTTGTTTTATAAATACGGCTCATACTCACAATCTCTACGCGGGTGCTCCCTAGGGATCGGTCTTGGCCCAAATATTGCTTCTATTACATATCAACGGCCTCCTCTCCTGAATGAGCAATCCCATCCACAGCTTTGTCGATGAGCTGAAGAGAAAATTAGTAATGACTCCGTCACTGATGAGAAACCTGGGGACGCAACAATCTGCTACAGTTTAATGCTTGCAAAATCTAGTCCTGTCGCTTGGCATTAATTTCGGCTGGTCGGAGTCCAGATTACCAATGACTTCTCATCCTGTGCAAAGCTTAGATAAGACCTAGGCCTCAAATACTGCTCATATGTTTGGGGTTCTGCCACCACGACTACGTTGTCCATACTAGATGCTGTTCAGAGGAGGGCTACTCGACTGATCAAAGACACTCCTCTAACAGAAGGTCTGGACCCGTTCACACAGACAAGAGGTCGGCGATCTTTGAGTTCTCCTCCATTGAGCCTGCCAGACGAACCCTGCTAAACTTAGGCAGAGCAAGCACAATTGACAAGTCCCAGCGATCCTTAGAGTAAATCTTAAAAATCGCAGATAACCTCTTCAATACAGAAAAAACTATGATCCTCAACAATTATTAAATCCGATACGTTTCTATAAATTATTTACTACCCACTACTAAGTAATCAAGATCCGGCCATGAATGGCAACTGGCGATGGCTCTTCCGAAATTCCAATTCTAGTTGGTCCACGGCTTCACTTACACAATCACAAACGGATTTTTTTCTTAATCGGATTCCTGGATGGGTGAACCTCAACATGCACCACAAATATGCCGGAAAATGACAATCGTCAGGGCGATTCGAGCTGGGATACACAACAATGTTAGCAAGAACTTAGACTTCCTGTTCAAGCTTCCATAAAGCTTTCCGGCGCACTGTCAGGTAATATTTGTTTCTCGGCAGTCACGTCGAATCGAATTTAGGTCACGTCTATCAGTCAGCTCACAGGAAGATGGAAATTTGTTCATGTTTTATCTTCCGGATTTTCTATCTTACCGGGAAAAATTTAGGAAGCATGTTAACTCACTTTGTTTAACACGTTTTTTATTACAATACTAGCGCTAACAAAATTACATGTTTGATTACGTAAATATTCATTTGTACTAGTAGGTCTGTACCGTGATCAAGGCTGTAAGAGCAACCAAACGTTAATGTAGCTTTCACCCATTCAGGGAATATAGTTTCTATAATTGAGCAGTCTGAGCGACATCAATCGCGGAGACAACCGCAAAGGATATGTTTAGATTCTGTGAAATTTCCAAGGCTATACCGATCGTAAAGCTTTCATGTGAATACAAATTTAAAGGAAACTTTTCAGACATGTCTGAAGAACATCACTTCTTTATTGTATGCTGTACCAAGTGCAAACTGCTGGAAACATGATATTTGCATACCCAGTTTGATCGCACTATCTATATCCCTTGAAGGTGAATAAGTATATTTTTATTTGAATATATAGTGCTATTGTTATTGAAATTTGACGAGAACAGAAGCATTGACATACAAATTATTCAAAGCTATGTAGATCTCTTTTAGAAGAAAAATAACTGTGTAGTAATGGATTTTAGGCGCTGATGAGAGTTTTTACAACTTGTGGTTATGCGTAATACTCCCGTGATATACCAGCTAACTAGCGCTACAGACTAATGACTTTGTAGGTGCACGCCCATTTTTCTATAAAGCTAACTAAACCAGCCTTTTAGAATGATTCAGAGTATTTTTAACTATGAAGCTGAAATCTCCAGTTGCTTAGACTAACGACGTTTTAGGTGTATGTAAAATGCACCTATTTTTCTAAAAGACTGAAACCAGCAATTACAAATACAGGAGGTATCACTCAATAAGAGAACAACCAAGTGATACAAAATCAATTTAATATTTTATATAAAACACCGGTTAATATGTACAGACCTGTGGAAGTCAAAGGTCCGCTTCTTGTTAGCTTTCCAAGCAAAGATAATTTATGATCTTTCTTAGAATTTTCAGATGATTTTGAACAAAAACGTCTCTAAAGTTAACCGTTTTCGAGTTATAAGCGATAAAAACCGGTTAATTTTTTTTTTTTTGGGTGCCAAGTGTATAAACGACAGTTCAAGCTTTATTTTGCAAGACTCTGAAGAGTATTTTACGTGTAGTTTATTTTGAACCAATCTTTAACTTTGGTAAGCTAACAACAGGCGAACTTTCGATTTCCCGGACCCTGCCATCGCAATCGGTATGCGCTAACGGACGCCATAAGAAATTAATTTAGAATTTCGTATTTTCAAATATGAACAGGCTCATAGTACCTACCATTCAACTATGCCATTTTTCTCACAGAGGACGAGTATAAAATGATGATTTGATTTTGTATCATCCATTGTTCTCTGATTGATTGATTCCTCTCCTAGCTTTTAGGCTAAGAAACTGATAGTTTACCTTCTTAGAAAAAAGGGTTGTTGCGTTTTCTATAAAGCTGGTCTCGGTTCAGCCACATAGAAAATGGGCGGGTACACTGAACGTCATTACTTTAAGTGACTTGAGACTCCAGCTTTATAGACAAAAATACTCGGAGTTTTTCTATCTACAAAATCGTTAGTCTAAGTAGCGCTACTTAGCTAAATGACCGGTTTCTTAGCTAAGAAGACAATTCTCGAAGAAGCTACGACATATACAAAATAAAGAATAGCGGACCCTGAACCTTAAGTCGCCTATTTCGACTTGTAACAATTTTAATTTGATATGTAACAACTGTGACATCAATTTTTCCCCTATCTCGCTAGTTTATAGTTACATTTTGCAGATCACATTTAATTTGTATCTTTTTCGAAATATCTTTTTTATATTATCCAAGTGTTTATTTTTAGATAACATTAGTTATATTTTTTTCTTTTACATAAAACGAAATGTTCATTCGATTTTACGCATTTCCTGTTATTGGGTGCACATGTACCTGTTGGAAATAAATGTCTATCTATCCATCTATCTATCTATCTTAAGGCAGTCCTGAAAAAATGTGATACTCAGGCGAAGATTATTAGTAGAAAAAAAACCGGAACGGTGGAGTATCTCAGCAACCGTCAAATATAAATGAACCAAGTTTTGTGCGAAGCGGTAACTCAACATGAAGAATTCAATTATATTTAAGAAGGTTGCCAAGTTTTAAGTTTTCTCTCTAGGTTAGGGAATTTTAAAATTTTAAATAGAATACCCTAATTTTTATTTTTGTAATCAATTGCCTGTATCAACTTTCTAATCACCTGATGTTATCGTTTTTTTTACTCGTGTCAATTTCGGAGATATGGCATCACGCTTTGTTTCATTCCTTACACTTGCATCTTAGTAAAAAATCATTCGTTTGTTTGTATTCCAAAATAAACAAGAAGAACATTTGTTTGTAATGTCATGGAGACTTCAGAACCATAACAATTAGAAATGTCAAAACAATTCAAAAGCGACAAATATTTCGGGCGTTATTATGGCATTTGTACTTAACGAAAAACAGCGAATTGAAATTCTTATGTTTCGAGAATATAATAATAATAATAATAACAATAATAATAATAATAATAATAATAATAACGATAATAATAATAATTTTTATTGGAATGTATATACATAAAAAATATAAAAACGACAACATTCCAAAACGAAAGAGGATTGGCAGAGCCATTTTTCACCTCCCCCTAAAAAGTTAATCTCATGAGCGTTTTTTAATATCAACAGAATGATTAGTATGCACAACAAATATTATGCACAACACAGTATATAATACGATATAGTCTGAGTGTTAATGCAACATAGTGTAGCAAGCACCATAAATTTAATTTGTGGATTCAAATATTTGCAGCTGTAGTAGCACTTTTTTTAAAAAAGCCCGAAATGATCGTTCAGTAGATATGGTGCCGTGTAAGTAAAACATTTTTTGAATTTAGACGTTGTATGAACTGGACTATTGAAATAGGCATTGTTGCGTAAGGAAACTTGGCGGAGTGAACATCCCTTCCCCAAAGCAATAAACAGATATCTGGGTAATTTATATTTTAAAACTTTATACAGTACAGTTCCATACTGAAGTAATACACGATACTTGAATTTTAAAAGATTCTCTCTCACATAATATCCAGTAATATGTTCTTGTATATGTATATCTTTGAAACAAAATCTCATGCACCAGTTTTGTAATACTTGAATTTTGTGCTTCATTTCTTCCGTAAGAAAATTATAATATACTGTAGCGCCATAGTCTAGATGAGTGAGGATTAGTGCATTGGTAAGTCTTAATTTTATATCACTGGTTAAAACATGTTTGTATCTAGAAAGTGACTTATATTTACATTAAAAATTTGTATAAGTACTTAATGAAGCATAATAAGTAAATGATAAAAATTTCAAAATGATTGCACTGCTTTAACCCTTAACTGGTCCGGCGTCGTCTGAGAGACTACGCCGTAATAACAAATCCTGTTTACGCGCCACTGGAACCGCCTACAGACGCATCACTCCGTCTAATCCTTCCCCTATTGGTCACTTGAAAATAGGCGTATTTCGGTAAATTTTGCTCATTTGTGTCCTAAGTTAGGAGCGATTATGTTTGTGCGGTAGTCTGTCAGACTACGCCGGACCGTTTGCGTTACTTTAGTACGTGGTGCACAGATACGGAGTTATGGCTGGGCCATCTAAACGGGTACGTTGGGGCGAACGGGATTATGAAGAAACTCTAGCTAGGTGGAAAGACGAATTAACTGATGGTAGTGATATAGATGACGTGTCGGAAGACTATAATATTGAGTCAGAGCATGACACTAATTCTGAATTATCTGAATGTGAGGAGGACAATGGGAGTGATGAGTTGGACTCACCTGAAAGTGAAAAGAAATATATATATGGCAAAAATCGGTACAGGTGGGCACTTCAGAAGTTCGTCCATCATCTAAGGTCCGAAGACACAATATTGTCATGAAGGTACCTGTACTGAAGTCAAAGGCAAGTATGCTTGGCGAGACAGCAGACCCCCTGGCTGTTTGGAGCTTACTTTTTAGTGATAATATTTTGGAACATATTACTCAGTTCACTAACAAAAAACTAAATTCAATGAGTGAAAAATATTCTGCTGTTTCAAAACATCACCTAAGGGAAACAGATATAACCGAGTTGAAAGCTTTTTTTGGATTACTTATCTACACAGCTGTATTCAATTCAAGTCATGAACATCTGGACCATCTATTTGCAACAGATGGAACAGGTAGGGACATATTTAGAGCAGTTCTCAGTAAGAAAAGATTTGCTGTCCTTTTAGCTGCTATAAGATTTGATAATCGGGACGATAGAGAGGAGCGCAAAAAGGATGACCCTGCTGCAGCTATATCCTTTGTATTCAACAGTTTCATAGAGAATTGTCAAAGTGTTTATGGATTAGGGCAATCTGCTACTGTAGACGAAATGCTGGTTAATTTCCGTGGGAGATGTCGCTTCAAGATGTACATGCCAAACAAGCCAGCAAAATATGGTCTCAAAATTCAGTGCTTGACAGATGCGCGTAATAGCTATTTATACGTTACAATGCTTACATCTACTGCGGAAAAGACTCGGATGGTTTTGGTCTCAGTGACGAAGATAAGAAACTTTTAAAACCTACGCAAGCAGTATTACGCCTAGCAACACCACTCTTCAACAGCAATCGCAACATTACAGCTGATAACTGGTATTCATCAATACAGTTAGTGGACGTCCTTCTAAAAAAAAAATTAACATATGTAGGGACCCTAAAAAAAAATAAGGCCGAAATACCACAGACTTTCCTACCCAATCGCAAAAGAGCTGCAGGATCAACACTCTATGGATTTAGGGAGGAATGTACAATAATTTCCCACGTTGGGAAGGTTGGAAAAGCCACAATTCTGATATCTTCCATGCACGACAGAGAATACACTGACCAAGTAGCTAACAAACCCGAAATAATCACTTATTATAACGAAAATAAAGGAGGAGTCGATTCCATTGACGAAAAATGTTCTAAAAGTACATCCAGTCGTCGTAGTCAAAGATGGCCATTGACAATATTTTTTCGTATCTTGGATGTTTCCGTGGTAAATTCCTATATTCTCCATCAGTGTTATAAAAACAATCCTAAAATAACAGAAAAAAGCGATTTCGGAAAACAGTTAGCTATGCAGTTGGTGGAAGATCATATGAAACGACGCATGACAATGATGAATATACCACGGGAAATTCGAACTATGATTAGAAGGATACTTAGAGTCCCGGAAGAACAAGAAACTAATGATGGAGGAAATCTTGTCCTTCAAAAACGTAGGATTTGTCATATATGTCCTAGCAACAAACGGAGGATGACCAAATATCTATGTATTTATTGCAAAAAACCAGTATGCTTGACTTGCACGAATCCCCTCTGCAAAAACTGTACCGCAAATCTATAAACTTACGGCCTTGCTGGAATGAAAAATACCTTCAACATTGCATATCTGCATCTGTCTTATGGTTATATATTGCCTTATAAACGAATTCTTGGAAAAAAATATCAGCTCATTTAAACTTCTCTTACTGATATGATTATTTAGGAAATAATAAGTTTTTAGTTGTAAAATTATGTACCTTTTTTTTTCTTTTATTTATATGTCCTCAATTCAATGCCCAATCACTTGTATTTTGACGAAGTATATATCATTTATGTTCAAGCTATCGACAGTTTTTGAATAAATAATTACATTCTTTTTTTTGTGTTTTATTTTTGCGTTTAAAACGTCGTCGTCTCACAGACTACGCCGGACCAGTTATGTCACTAGTCGAGCACCGGACCAGTTAAGGGTTAAAGCCCTTTGACCTTTAATACTGTGTGGATGCACCCTGATGTGCTACGCATTCTCCAACGCGCCTAGGCATGCTTCTGATCAGGTGGTCAATGTTCTCCTGTGGTATCTCATTCCAGGCAACCACCAACTTCTCTCGAAGTGCTTCTAGAGTCTGAGGAGAACGTTGCAAATTGAGCAATCTATTACCCATCATATCCCACACGTGCTCAATTGGGTATAAGTCGGGAGATCTTGGTGGCTATGGTAACAATGTATATGCTATAGCACCCCAAACCATAACTCCAACAGTGTGATGAACATGTCTTTCAACAAAAAACTGTGGATTCCTCCTTTCACCACGTCGCCTTCTAACCCTGGCACGACCGTCGTGCATGCCTAAACAAAATCGAGACTCGTCACTAAAGACAATACTGTTCCATTCCTGATCCCAGAGTGACTGTTGTCTGCACCACTCAAGGCGATTACGTCGGTGTTCTCGAGTTAAAGGGAGGACCCAGTGTGGCTGGTATGAAAACAAGCCAAAACTTCTCATTCGTCGGTAAACACTTCGCATGCCAATAGGTCTTCCGTGTTCTGCAAACCATTCATTTGCAATGGACCTGGTAGTGGAGAAACGGTCCCTTAAGGCCAATAATCTTAGGCGGCGATCTTCACGGTCTGTTGTTCTACGGCGGCGTCCAGTGCCCCTTGCTCCAACACCTAACCACAGTGTTTACACTTCTTTGCACTCTAACTGCAATTGCCCGAAAAGAAAGTCCAGCTTCCCGAAGTCCCACTATACCAAACTCACTAAGTTGACGAAATCGTACAGGTCTCCGTACTCTAGGCATCGTAACCGATCGTAAAGGATGTCAAGAACCAAAATCCGCCAACGTTGATTCTTTACTGCGGCTGAAATATTCATTTTTAGAGCGTTAGTGAATTAAAAAAAAGCAGTATAAAAACCGGAATGTTCAACTGATAAGGCTGAAAATTTTTTCACTTGTTATTTACAGTAAGATAAATACATTCACCAACATTTATTAAAATAAAAAACCATTTAAACTGGGTGTTCGGATTTATATGTCACTTAGTATATATCGCTAGTTACTTTTATAAGCGCTGTGGATGTGTTGTGTAGTTTTCTGAATCCCGACTGTGTATCGGGGAGGACTTCATTTACTTCTAGATGGTCACGAAGTTGGTCAGCTACCACTTTCTCTGCAAGCTTCGACATCACAGAAAAGGTGCTTACTGGTCTCAAATCCTTCATCTGTATAGTGTTATTGACTTTTGCTAGTGGAGATAAACAAAGAACTTATCAAGAAGTGTGTAATTTATTTAATGCGCTCTATCCCGAAAAACAAATTAAAAAATCTACCATCTGCAGGACAGTAAGAAACCTTCTTGAAACCGGCGGAGTGAAAACCGTGTTCATGTTCCTGTCTGTAGTATGCATGACGATCTTTTATTATCGATTACGAGAACGCTGCAAATTGAACTTCAATGAGGAATGGTAGGAACGATAAAGTCTAAAATCTCAAAGCGAGTGTATTGAATGCTTTAGCGAGATACAAAAAAATAACTGCGACGGTCTAGCAAAATATAATCCAGTCAAAATAAAAATTAGGTTTGCAAAAATTCTCATAAAGCTGAAAATTGGTCCAGACAATGAACACTATTATGGATAATGTACCAAAACTCCTCGTAGGTATATCTTTGGAGCGGAACGTTGTTTTACTAGGATAGAAATGTCAAAATATCATGTTTTGTCAAAAATCCAAAAGGGAAAGAGATACCACAAAAATACCTTACAGATAATACAATTATCTACAAAAGTTGTTTGAGAACTTTTATTCCTTGAATCACAATTTTTTTAAATTTAGTGATGTGCGCGAACTCTCAGATACATACCGCGTACTCGCCGTAGCAGCAGCTGAGATTGTATAAATCAAAGAACGCATAAACAGCGACTGACAAAAAAGCAACTGGGCAAGCTTTACAGCTGTTTCTGTGATAAAAAAGTTGTACAGCTTCTCCGCGTTCAGTTCTGGGGAACAGCCAAACAGCAATATGATCGTCATATTGGGACGATGCTCTAGCGAAAGTGACTTCTACAGTTTGAGCCACGTGTATGAAACATACCAAGGACTTGATTAAAAACGACTGTTCAAGTGTTTAATATACAGGGTGTAAATGTTATGATAGTCATTATTTAAATGGGTGATAGAGGGTGTTAAAAGAAGCAAAAAGTTTCATATAACATGGGGGTCAAAACGGCATTTTTTTAGAGAAAAGCGACTTTAAAGTAAAATAAAATCTGACAACGCCGCAATGCCAGACGCAAATTACGACGGAACGCAGTGTAAATAAAAATGTTATTTGTGTTATTTTTGGCTCTTAGGTATTATTTAATTATTCGAGAATGTAGTCGTAAAATGCAAACAATTAAAACGGCACTAACTGTCTCAGCGCTTCACCTGGTGGCTTTGTATTTAAAGAAGGTGTTCAAAATGTCGTCCTCCACTTTCTACACAAGCTTCATTACGACCTCCACGAATGGTATGAGAATTTTCTTGAGCCCACGTGTGAGTATTATGGAAATTTAATATCCCGTCTCATGTAAAAGTACATTCGTCCGTCGCTAGAGTGTTTTTAAAAAAATCCGGATTTTCAATGTTTTTGTGCAAAAACCACTGACAGAATGTTAGTCTGCGAGGATAATCTTCGGGTAACAAGGCCTGCACTCGTTGTACATGGTAGGGATAAAGCAAATTTTCCCGTAAGATTCCATGGACTATGGGTATGCGATAGTCCTACGCGGTGGCCTAATTCTCGAGTGCTGATATCTGCATTGATTTCCAGGATATTTAAAATTTGTTCCTCCTGCTCTACAGTGACCTATAATTCAAGAATACGAATATTAGTGGGCTGAACACGCCCTGTATCTCGAAGTCTTTGGTACACTTGCACAAATGTCCTTCTGTCAGGGTGTACCCGTTGGCGAAATCTGTCGCGATAAATTTGAGCTGCAAGATTTGAATTCTGACGAGCCTCACCGTAAACTAACATGTCGGCGAACTCTTGATTCGAGAATATTGTAAATCAAAACAACGACGTACGCGAACAAAAAAAACAATATACTAACCACTGTTACCGTTTGCGATCGATTGCCGGTTCGATAAGAGTGATGATGACCGACGCGCTGTTGTCATGTGTGTTTTAAATATTCAATTTAATGAAACTTACTTACTTACTGACTACAAATTTTGGCTTAACTTAGATAAACTTAATGCCATTTATTTGTTAATTACCTAATTTAAAAACGTTTTAGATTAGATTATAAAAATAAGTAAGATTATGGTGATTGTGGTCGATATAAAGTACTTAAAAAACTATAAAGCCATTTAGACAAAAATCGATTGACTTTTGGACCATGGGTCATATGAACTTTTTGACTTGTTTTGACCTCCCCCTATTACCAGTTTCAATAAGACTACCATAACGTTTACACCCTGTATAAAATAATCATTCACTTGGGAGAAAGTTCAGATGACTGTGATGAAGTAATCCAATAATGCATAGTTTTATGGAAACAATTTTGAAAATTTATAATTCTTAATTTTGTATGAGTGCACCTTAATGTAGATTGTTAAATATTCAAGCAGCTCTACAGCGTGCAGCTGTATTTCCTTTACGGCAGACCTTTTTTGCCTGCGGACATTCGTCAGAAAATCTCTGATAAAAGAGCCGCTATTAAGCAGGCAAAAAGGTCTTGTTACCCTGATGACATTGGTAGGGCTGCAAATCTTGTCCATGAAGTGAGAAACGCACTGCACGAACTTCGCAACGAGCAATGGAGCGACTTTCTGGCGGGAATGCTTGATTCAAGTATTCCTCTCTGGAGGGTCGCAAAGTCACTCAGCAACGAAAAGCGAGAACAACTTCCACACATCCACGGTCCTGAAGGCATAGTCTTCAGAACGGAGGATAAGGTCGGGGTTTTCGCTGATTCCATGGAAAAACAGTTCTCTCCCAACTATGATCTCGATAATGACCTCGACGAGGAACAGCACATCGTACGATCCGTCAGGAGATATTTTAGGGCCAACGGCCATGATTCCAAAGAAGGTGGGTTCGATATTTCCTCAGGATTACCGTCCGATAAGTCTGCTGTCAGCTCCTTCTAAGCTCGCCAAAAAGGTGATTTATCGTCACCTTGAGAATTTTTCGTCAAATCACCATGTGAATCCTGACGTCCATTTCTGTTTTCGGTCCGAGCATAGCACCGAGCTACAGGCAGTCAGGCTGGTGATACAGAAAAAAGAGCATCCGGTAATAGTAATGTTTTACATAGATTTTCTAGGTACATGTTTGTTTAGGTTAGGACAACAAACAATTAGCTTTTGAATCGTATCAGTAAAGTGACTTCTCGTCCACAAGGTCTATTGCGAACTAATGATTTAGAGAGCATGGAAAATTACAATGTGAATTGTTTATAAACAACTTAACAGTTTTGGACTTACTTCATGTCGTCCTCAATTTGGCCTATCTCTCATTCCTAGGCACCAAAGTTATCGACTGGCTTAGTGCAGAGAACGGCTGAACTGGTGGTGAATCCAGATTCTGTTTGAGAATGTATGATGGCGGTGCAAGGGTGAGAAGGCGACGAGGTGAAAGATGATATTCTCAATTCTCTATGGAAGCGTGACCATTGTTGGAATTATGTTATCGGGGGCTATTGCTTACAGAAGCAGGTCACCTTTGGCGTTCATGAGACGCAACGTGACCGTCGTGCGATACGTCCAGGATGTGAAGGACTTCGGCACGAGGTACAAGTAGCCTGGGATGAGATACCTCACGAGCAAATGGATCATCTCATTAGGAGTATATCCGGACGAGTTTCGGGGTGTATGAGCATCGTGGAGGCGCAACAACTTATTAGCTTTTTACATTTACATCAACGGTTGGTGTTTTCTTAAATTTGAATTAATTATCTAACTAACCCTAAGATACATGTACATACGAGAATAAATTATTGTAATGCATTCATTATTATTTGGTGTTCTTTTTCTTATGTCACTTAGAATACATTTCAAATCCATATTCGTAAAAAGATGTAGATAACAGACTTTCGGAATACCATGAATGTGTATGTGCGTGTGTGTTCTTTTTTGAACAAAAGTATTTGGAATTCTTTTGTCGCTTCGATATTACCATATGAACAGTAGGAACTGCTTAAGCCTTGAAATTCTAATTCATCAATTTGAATGATACAGGGGCAGGCAAAATAAGTGAAAAGATGTTCTAAACGACACTGCATTTCCTCTTGAGGATGATGCTGGTGATGCTTCGCGAGTGTTTTCAGATCATGTTCCCGAAGTTTCCATCTCGCACCCCCCTTTATCTCGCGTTATTTTTTTACTAAAAAATGGCACATCGAAGTAAAACAATGCAAGAGGGATCATTTGTTTTAAATTGAACGGGGAATTCAAAAATAATTTTTATTTGGCAAAAAACTATTGGCGTACCATTTTTTTATTAAAAAAATATCGTAGTCAATACCCGTACGCACGCCACTGTTAAACCTAAAAATTATTTTTGCTTTGAAAAATATGCAACTCTACTAACTTACACTACGTACTAAATATCAGTGAAATATCTTGAGCGGTTCTGAAAATATTAATTAATTTCCATTTTTTTCCTAAAACTTTAACACCCCGAGCTTTTGTAAGGAAACATTTTTGGACCATAGTTTATAAAGCAAACTAACATTAATTTTTCATATAGATTCACACTCTTAAATATTCGCATATCTTTAAGGAACACCCTGTATATTTACAAAAGAAAGATTGGCAGTAATTTTCCATTTCCGTGGCTATTTTAAGCCATGCTTTTAACCTATTTTAATAGTCTGCGTTACTAAGATCATATAAACACGCCTTTCCCTTACTAAATCAGTTAATTTTTCTATAGAAGCGATCTTGCGACCTAGGCGTTCCACGAGTTCTTTGTATTTCTGGCGATAGAACGCAAGAACGCGAGCGTTCACACTGACGTGGAACGCTTGAGCGCTTCCTGTCTGCGCTAGCCCTTAAGAGAACGGGTGGTGTGCGCCTGGTGCATGCTTTGGGCGTAAACATGAACGCAGCCCAGTGGATATGCGCCTAAGCACGTTTCGGGTTGCCAGAGCTACAAATCCAATTAATGAAAACCAACAAAGGAATAATAATAACAAGATAACATTTCACCTTTGAGCTTCATATTACAAATCAACCGGCCACAAATCACGCATGATTGGGAGTATCGAAACCCTATTTCATCCATGAACAGGTGGCTGATTCGAGTTCATCACGCATCGACAACAAAGCCTCATGTATTATGCAATTGGACTATGTATGCACGCTGGCTCAATTTGATACCATTCTTTTAATTATTCACGTTATTATATCCAATTGAATTGAGAATATATTTGTCGATATACATATTTATCAGCATCAGAAGCATACAGATATTGGGGTTTGTATGGTTTTTATGTTTAAAATCGAATACGACTACTTAGGAAAGGTCTAGCCTAGGATCACAGAGAAAGAAGTTTAGCTGAGCAGAGAGAGATCTAGGCATAGCCGCTGCGTTAGGCAGCGGTCTGGTCGTTAGTGAAGACTTTATCATTAAAGAACTACAACGAAGGATTCCATACGTTAACGTTTGCAAGAGAGAAAATTGGCGTCAAGCAGGTTGACTTTGCACTTCCGATGCAACGCTGTCATCAGCACATAAAAGATTATATTCGCTGCTTAGAATTGCTTGGAGGTTACCGGTTCTGGAGATGCACAAATCTTTTGTAACGTCCTTATATATACTCTGAATGTATACGTATAATGTTGAATGACCCCGCAGCCGAATACACTCCTGTAAACGTCTAGGCATCGACAAAATGAGATGATCGATGTCTGGTTGTGGCAACTCATTAAAAGCGACTCGAACTTCATGGATTAGCTATAGCAGTGGCGGATGGTGCAAAGTGGATAGTCTCATTCCTATCATACCCATGTTCGATGGGATTTAAATCCGGTGAACGGGGTGGCCACGGCAAAACATGAACGCCTACTTCGTGAAGAAAGTAGTACGCCGAGCAATATGGGGACGTGGGTTGTCTTGATGAAAAAGGACGTGTAGACGATTCGGCAGTAAAGTGGTTTTTTTTTTATACTCCAACTACCACGACGGCCTACGGCCTAAGCACCCATTGGGTACCGTGGGGCTATAGGGGGATACAGGGGAAAGGGGGAACGCCACACGGACTCTGGCGAGGGAACACGTGTGCATGCAACATGCACACATTCTGGCTCCGCCTACGAGATTCGCCGGGTGGTACCTCCGCGTTCGACAGCCAGAGACCGTCTACCACCTACGGACAAGTAGGACATGATCAACATAACGCGCAGCAGTCTTATTGCCTTGAACAAAGAGAAGGGGTGATTGGCTACCATAGGCAATAGCCCACTAAACCATTACTCCAACAGTCGTGTGTACCTACACACAATCGCGATTCGTCGCTAAAAATGAGATTATAGCATTCTGCCTCCAAATATTACAGTTCTCTGCTCCAGTAACAAACGTTGACGACAGTGGTCCGCAGTCAGAGGAAGCACTAACCGTGGACGGTATGGAAGTCCAAAAGCTCCAATGCGGCGATATATACGTAGTGTACGCATAGTAACAGGTCTACCTTCTTCTCCAAACCATTAGTCAGCGATCTGACGCGCAGTAGCAAAACGGTCTCGTAGGGATAGTTATCTGAAGTGCCTATCTTGATGCTCTGAGGTACGCCTCGTGGACCAGTTGGTCTTTTTCGTGTTCCTCTACTTTCTTCTATCCACACACGGCAAACGTATTACCGTCATTGCAGTACCATTAACACGGCGGCCAATTTCACGATAGGATAAACTAACATATCGACAGGAAATAATTCTGCCCCTATGAAAGTAGCTAACGTGGTGATAATTTGGATGCTTTCGAACTCGATGCATTTTGTTATGCTTAACACTAGTAAATGAAAGGGCAATAACTAAAAATATCTGTAGTACTCAGATCTCAGCAACGTCTTTCTTCACAAAAACTAAGAGATAACATTTTAGCAAAGGTAATCAAAATGTTGACATTGTTTCCATAGCATGCTTTAAATATAGTCATTATGTTGCCAAAAAAAGCTGAGGAAATTATTCTTTCTGGATGTAACACTTCTGATGTCACCGATTATATTTTGAACGTCTCTTCCTGGAACCCTATATAAATTATTCATTATAAATGTATGAAATTCCCACCGTACGGCCCATGCATTACAAAGAGAATACTTGCAGTAAAAATCTGATTGTTTAACATGATTATGCAGATTCAATTTCGAATAGAAAGACCATACCCATATATATATACAGGGTGACTTCGAAGTTGAGTCATTTATTTTAACAGTGAGTAGATCTGATCAAAAGAAATGTTTTTTTCCTTTACCATTTTTCTGGTAAAATTAAAGTAACAAAGTTATAGCCCTTTGGAAGTTTGAGTACCGCCCTGTCTCAATAATGATATTATGTTCTCGTGTTTGGCAACAACAGATATAATCCGCCTTATCCGTTCATCGCATCGGAAACAAAAAAGCGAAAGAATTTGGAACGATCTTTTTACAATTATTTTCTTCAGTTGTATACAGTCAGTATCAGTCGGTAGTCGGTAACGCGTAAGTGAATAATCGTGTCTGTTGCGAGGCTCAAATCAAAAATGGCACATGTTTACGAAAATGCTGAACTTGTGGACATGGTTCTTATTTACGGGGAGTCTTTACAAAATGCTGCCGCGGCATCACGGATCTATGCGGATCGGTTTCCCAATCGAGTGCAACCAACTCCTCGTGCCTTTGTTAATGTAGTGCAAAGAGCTCGTGAATCAGGTGACTTAAGACCTCACAGAGGAGATCATGCCGGTGCTCCAAGACCACACGATCAAATAGAACTAGAAGAACAAATTTCAGAATTAGTAGGTGATGATCCAACAGTAAGCACCCGACAAATTTCAACTCAATTGGCGATTAGTCAGTATAAAACTTGGAAAACTCTACGTGAAAATCAGTTCTATCCGTTTCACATACAAAAAGTGCAGGCCTTACAACCGGAAGATCATGAACAAAGGGTTGACTTTTGCAATTGGCTTTTAAATAAACATCAAAATGATGACAATTTTTTAAATCAAATTTTAGTGAGTGATGAAGCCCTCTTTACTAGAAACGGAATTATTAATTCACGTAATTCTCACGTTTGGGCTATTGAAAATCCCCATGAAATAAGGGAAACCAATTTTCAACAGCGATTTGAACCAATCAACCTGTGGGCGGGAATTGTTAATGGAATTTTAGTGGGGCCTTTTGAATTACCAAATCGCTTAACTGGTGAAAATTATTTTGATTTCTTGCAACACAATTTGCCTGGTTTACTGGAAGATGTGCCTTTAAATATTAGACAAAACATGTGGTTTTTACAAGATGGGGCACCACCCCATTATGCAAGAAATGTGCGTGAATTTTTAAATAGACAATTTAAATATCGTTGGATCGGCCGTGGCGGTTTTGTACCTTGGCCGCCAAGGTCTCCGGACTTAAATCCTTTAGACTTTTGTTTGTGGGGTTGGCTAAAAACTCTAGTGTATAAAACACCGGTTAATACACGCGAAGAATTACGTGCTCGAATTGAGGAAATGAGTACAGTGATCAGAAATCAACCAGTGATTTTATTGCGTGCTTGTAAAGAGACATGGCTAAGACGCGCCCAGCTGTGCGTCGAGCAAAACGGAAATCATTTCGAACAGTTTTTGTGACATGCTTTTGGGCGCACAGGTCCGCACTGAAATACTTGTCGGGAGGATACTTTATAAAACAAGGTAAAAAATTTTTTTTTATTTTTTTTTATTTTTACACACATATTTTGGTGTATCTTCCTTCTACAATCATTATCTGAAAATTAATGACTCAACTTCAAAGTCACCCTGTATAAAGCAAGCTAGTATACCAATATGTGAAAAATGAGAGGGACGTTTCCACCTCAAAAATTCTGGGTTACGCAAAAACAAAAACTTTATTTTACATAATCTGCCGTACAGTGTGTTATGCCTGTGGAATGCAGAACTGCCCGTCTCGATCGACAGCTATGTCAAGTGGTCCCCACCTGCCGTCTAACTGCAACATCTTGAAAAAGATTCACTGGAACCTGAAAATGTGCAGCTAAGAGTAGACAGAACGGGTAAACTTAGCAAACTAAAATTCAGGGATGGTGAATCGGACGCATAAATTTAATTTAATAAATTTAATAAAGTAGTATAAAAATAACAGGAGAGAGTCCCAAGACGGCAGCGGGACGCCTTGTAACATTTTTTTTAAGTGGAATCGGAGATCACGCCTTGTGGATACTTTATAACTCTGAAATTAATATAAAATCAACTTTTAAAATAGCGAACTGAGAAGCTGTCAATGCTGAGCGTTTTTATACCTTGAATCAGTTATGACTAGACAACTAAATAGTCATCAAAAAATATGTTACATCAATCGTATACCTTTGTAAGGATATGTCTGAATTTGCAATAAAATATGTATGTACAGGGTTTGTCCGGAAAGTAATAGGACTGAGTCGGTTTAAAAAAATTGATTGAGCCAATCGTTACAATTCTATAAAAACTTTCAAAATAGGCTCCTTCTGCGTCGATGCAGCGCTGCCAGCGCGATTTCCAAGCATTGAAGGCGTCACGGAAGGCATTCTCCGGAATAGCCTTGAGAGCCGCGGTGCATGCTGCTTGGATCCCCTCTGTCGTCTTAAGATGCTTGCCTTTCATTGGCCTTTTCAGGCGAGGAAACAAAAAAATTCCGGGGGGGCACATCTGGGCTGTAGGGCGGCTGCGGAATCGTTGGGATGCCGGCCTTGGTCAGGTAGCTGTTCACAAGAAAGGCGGTGTCGTGGTGCAACTTCCAGTGCGATGTCTTGTCGACCCGACTGACCCTTCGTTCGAGTCTCCTGATCACTTCCACGTAAAACTTGGCGTTGACGGTTTGTCCAGGAGGAATAAATTCATGGTGGACGATGCCTTTGATGTCAAAAAAGACAATGAGCATCGTTTTCACTTTGGATTTGCTCATTCTTCCCTTTTTTGGGCGAGGAGACGCCGTCGCGTGCCACTCGGAAGATTGCCTCTTTGTCTCGGGATCATACTCAAAGATCCACGACTCGTCACCTGTGATTACGTTACTCAAAATTTGGGGGTCACTTTCACACATGTTCAAATTTTCTTGACACACTTCCACTCGCCGCAATTTCTGGTCGTCAGTGAGCACTTTTGGGACCACCTTCGCGCACACCTTGCGCATGTTCAAATGCTGTGTCACAATGTCATGAACCACAGATTTTGGTAAATTTAACATCTGGGCAATTAAACGAATACTTAGTCGACGGTCTGAGTTCAAAACTTTTCGAAGTACGATCTTCATCAGCGACCTCTTCCCGGCCCTCCAAAAAGGCCTGGTGCCACCGAAACACACCACTTCTTGCTAAAGCAACTCCTGGGTAAGCTTGCTTGATCATATCAAATGTCTCTGTCGCAGATTTACCGAGTTTCACACAGAATTTAACCGCGTACCTCTGCTCTAACGAACGCTGCATTTTCGGCTTGCCCCACTCACAGAAACACGTCGCGCGAAAATGCCTGTCCTGACTGTCCAAGTGCTCGGAGACAACTGACCCGCCGCTCATTCGTTAGCTAGCAACGCCCTCTACCGAATCCAGTCGGTGTGTGCACGCTCCGAAGTACAGTCATGGCGGAAGGAAATGAGTCCCATTACTTTCCGGACAAACCCTGTATATGAGACATTCAAATTAAAAGATGATTAACTTTGAATACTTTCAAGTCGAATGTTCGATGTTTTATTACTTTTTCGGATAGAGCCTTCCAAGAAAAGAAGATTTATGTACCACACTATAGCGTTTTGGCAATTGATTGTTGAATTATAAGCTACTGAATGTACAAAAAAACTCAGCTTTGACAGCCTGGCAGCTTGCCATTTTGGAAGGTATGATTTTATATTTTAGGGTTATCAAGCTTTAAAATGAGGTATCACGCGACATCCCATTCCATTTGAAGACATGTTCCAAAATGGTGCCCAACCACCATCCCTGCCACTTCGATGATAAATATAATATTCACGCATTAATTTCATTACCGTTCAAAAATTAGAATTGAAGGACATTTCTGAAAAGCATTGTATATACCTTTTGCTCCTGCCGGTACTTGCATAAGTGACGGCTTTTTTGCTAACCATATTATAAATCTAAATTTCATAAGGCAACAACACAATGCGGAGGTGCCACAATAAAGAATGGATTCCTCGAAAGGTAATTTGCAATTTTCTTTTCGGAGCTTGAGAATGTTTCTGACAGGTCAATGGCATCGTTAAGTTACCAGGTAAAATTTTCCCATGGTATTGGAGTCCGGTTAACGATAAATACCCTGCGTTTTCAAATTTCAATTCTTTTATTATCATTCCTGTACCAAATCTTTAAGCGGACCCAAGTAAATTTTCTGGATATATAAAATCAACTTTCTTTTTTACCAAGGAAACTAGAAGAATTTGATCCTAGCCTCAATTTTGTGATTTTAATAGCATTTCCTGTATACAAGTACTCATACAATTTACTGAATTGTTCTTATAAGGATGTCATAAGTCGAAAAAGTTGACTTGTGCATTTTTAGCTACTTGCCAGATGGAATATCAAACAATGTACCAAAAATTGTGAAAACAACACCGACTGCCCAATTATCAAGAAAAGATCAATCGTTATTGATGTTAATCTGTAATGTAAATCATAAACATCTGCTAGTCGTTCGTGAATATTACAGTTGGCATCATATTCCCATTCAATTTGCAACAATGAAACTATCCTACAAAGTTGCAAACTGTTTTATGTGAGTTGGGTTTTACGAGCGTTGCCGTACTCCGCCTCGTATTTTCTATTGCAGAAGGGAGTAACTGAACGGTCAAGGTCTCGATAAAGTATAGAGAACAGTTTTATTTTTGAAATGCGGATACTACTGACTGAACTTCGATATTGGTCATGTGTTTTCTAGACATTTAGGTGAACTAGTTCAATAGATCGCGTCCAGGAACTAGTTTGAGAACGAACTATTTTACACAAGAATAATGTCAGTGAAAGCGTCGGCTCCGATCGGCGGAGTTAAGCAGTGTAAAGCGCGGTTAGTATTTTAATGGATAACCGCTTCGGAGCATCCCGTATTATTGTTTTTTTTTGGTATTATATTTTTTTATCAAGATGGATGTTTCAAACTTAAATGCTCCACGTAAATTTACGCTCACGTAGTAGATATATATATATATATATATATATATATGTGAAAAATTAAAGCTTCCGCCTTTTGTTGGGTACTTCGACAAAATTTAAGCAAAGAGGACTCTTTATACTTTTTTTAATTCTCTCTAGCTTTCAATGGACTTTGCCATCATCATCAGGAGCTGCAATTACAATGATAACAGTAGCAACAAAAGTGTAAAATGAATTTAAATTGACTCAACTTACAGTAGTATGTGAGGATGTTGCTAATTGTTGTTTACGTATAGGATGAGGGAAACGTCCAGTAACATGGTGAGAGCTGGATAGATGGTACAATGGTCAAAATTATATAAAATATGACAAGAACAAGTTAAAAACAGATTAAAAATTATTTAAAAAAACATTAGAGCATTACATCGTGAAGCCACTTGATGATTGCACAAATTGGTGGTCATGGAATAATGAGTGAGATGAAACCCTTTGACAGAAGGCCGAAGGATGTCAATGTCTGTGTTGAAAGATGGAACGAATTGTGGGCGTGTGCTAAAAGTTGCCAAATCACTTCAGATGATGTGATTTTCAGAAGTTTATGTAAGAATTTGTTAAACCGACCAGAGGCAGTTGAATAAACTATATTTTAATTAATGGGAATTTAAATTAACAATTATTAATAAATCGTGAGAAGAGAATTATTATATTTTGAGTGGAATGAAATTTACTGGTGGAATCGGCCAAAACACAGATTCTAATTATGGTTGTGAAGAGTCGAAATTTGGGGAGATATGTAAGTTCTCCAATTTTTCGCAGTTTAGCAAATATGAGTAAATGACACTCAGTTGTTTAACATCTGTCTTTTTGTTGATATAGTTGTTATTCATGAAGATGTGGGACATTTCCAGGAATAAACGTTTGGAAAGGTGTTTTTCTTTATCAAGAACTTTGATACTTGTGTAATTCATAGAATGCCCTGTTGTGTTAACATGAGATGCTAGAGCGCATCTTTCAGGATGAAGCCTAGCATCACTTTTGTGTGATGTAATCCTTCCTTTAAGAGATCTGGAGGTCTGACCTATGTATATTTGGTTGCAGTTGTTGCAATTGATGGAGTAGACTGTGTTGGTTAAGCCAAGCAGCGGGACTTTATCTTTCATTTTTGAAAAAATGCAGTTTATAGTGAGGACAGATTTGCAAGCAATTCGAAGGAAGGATTACATCACACAAAAGTGATGCTAGGCTTCATCCTGAAAGATGCGCTCTAGCATCTCATGTTAACACAACAGGGCATTCTATGAATTACACAAGTATCAAAGTTCTTGATAAAGAAAAATACCTTTCCAAACGTTTATTCCTGGAAATGTCCCACATCTTCATGAATAACAACTGTATCAACAAAAAGACAGATGTTAAACAACTGAGTGTCATTTACTCATATTTGCTAAACTGCGAAAAATTGGAGAACTTACATATCTCCACAAATTTCGACTCTTCACAACCATAATTAGAATCTGTGTTTTGGCCGATTCCACCAGTAAATTTCATTCCACTCAAAATATAATAATTCTCTTCTCACGATTTATTAATAATTGTTCATTTAAATTCCCATTAATTAAAATATAGTTTATTCAACTGCCTCTGGTCGGTTTAACAAATTCTTACATAAAATTCTGAAAATCACATCATCTGAAGTGATTTGGCAACTTTTAGCACACGCCCACAATTCGTTCCATCTTTCAACACAGACATTGACATCCTTCGGCCTTCTGTCAAAGGGTTTCATCTCACTCATTATTTTCATCTCACTCATTATTCCATGACCACCAATTTGTGCAATCATCAAGTGGCTTCACGATGTAATGCTCTAATGTTTTTTTAAATAATTTTTAATCTGTTTTTAACTTGTTCTTGTCATATTTTATATAATTTTGACCATTGTACCATCTATCCAGCTCTCACCATGTTACTGGACGTTTCCCTCATCCTATACGTAAACAACAATTAGCAACATCCTCACATACTACTGTAAGTTGAGTCAATTTAAATTCATTTTACACTTTTGTTGCTACTGTTATCATTGTAATTGCAGCTCCTGATGATGATGGCAAAGTCCATTGAAAGCTAGAGAGAATTAAAAAAAGTATAAAGAGTCCTCTTTGCTTAAATTTTGTCGAAGTACCCAACAAAAGGCGGAAGCTTTAATTTTTCACCTAACTGGTCTAGACGACAATGACCACGTCTCAAGTTGTATATATATATATACAGGGTGACTTTGAAGTTGAGTCATTAATTTTCAGATAATGATTGTAGAAGGAAGATAAACCAAAATATGTGTGTAAAAATAAAAAAAAATTAAAAAAAATTTTTTACCTTGTTTTATAAAGTATCCTCCCGACAAGTATTTCAGTGCGGACCTGTATTTGATCGTGAGGTCCCCTGTGAGGTCCTAAGTCACCTGATTCACGAGCCCGTTGTACTACATTAACAAAGGCACGAGGGGTTGGTTGCACTCGATTGGGAAACCGATCCGCATAAACATGTGCCATTTTTTATTTCGTTTGAGCCACGCAATAGACACTATTCACACGCGACACTGACACAGACTGTATGTATAACTGATCTGAATAAAATAATAAACTGTACACAAACATCGTTCCAAATTCTTTCGCTTTTTTGTTTCCGATGCGATGAACCGGTAAGGCGGATTATATCCGTTGTTGCCAAACACGAGCACATGATATTGAGACAGGGCGGTACTCAAACTTCCAAAGGGCTATAACTTTGTTACTTTAATTTTACCAGAAAAATGGTAAAGGAAAAAAACATTTCTTTTGATCAGATCTATTCACTGTTAAAATAAATGACTCAACTTCGAAGTCACCCTGTATATATATATACGTATATATATATATATATATATATATATATATATATATATATATCAGATATTACACGTTTTCTAACAATCTCAAATAATGTACACTTTTGTTTTTCCATTTCACTAGTTCAGAAGGTTTTCAACAAATAACACAAGTCTAGGCAACCCTAGGTATATAGGTGTCCTTTCGCGAGAACGGATTTTTATTATCGCAGACAAAATCCAAGCGGAAAATGAACAGAAGAAGGAGAAAACAGTATCAGACGCTTTGGATGATTCTGAGCTTGAGGTAAAACGTCTTTGCGCAATTTAAAACCCGGTCGCCGCAGGTACCCCTGAGGTAGTGGCAGGAACGAGCAAAATCTATCCCAGATTAGTTGCTTCTGTATCTGCCATCAACACGAAAAAGTTAAAAAAACTAATGCTTTTTAATGTAAATTTGTAGTTAATTTACATTTTCATGAGCAGCAATGGGTGATATTTTTTATAAAAGCTGATTTTTAGTTTTGTCAACCTTTATAACTAACCGCATTTATCATCTTCTTCATAACTTCCAGGCAACCAGTTATACAATCTTCTGCTTACGGTTGTGTTCCGTCACCTTTCTCCTACTTCGTACTCGTTCGTTCACTCCCAACTTGTTCGATTCAATCATCGGGACCCTGTAATACCATATACCAGCCATTCGGAGTGAACGAGTGCACGAATTTTTTAAGGAATGATGAACTAGTTCACTTATTTCAATCTTAAGAATCGTTCGTTCTCGGACTACATGCACTCCACTAATCCATATAGTTGACAGTACCTACAATGTAGTGAAGTGGAACTGATCCAACTTTGTTTAAAGTGCAATGTTTGTTAGTATAGTTTATAAGCTATCAAGTTAAGAAGATACTACAATAAGCTATAGCTCAAAAAACTAAAGAAAACACACACTTTAATCGTAAATCAGATCAAAAAAGTGAAAAATAATTTGCATGTAAGTATAGGAGAGTTTGTGTTACTGCAACAGAAAGTTTAACATTCAAGTATGACTAATTAATTTGGAATAAGATCCATATAAAAATTAAGATGTTAACATAAAAATTATATTATTATATTATTATACTAAACAAGCGTGATGTGCTTGATATTAAATGCTTGATATTAAATGGTTTTCTAGTTGCTATTTAAAAAATTGGCGTTATCTGGAAATATAAATGCACTCCACGCTTTTTACTACCAGGGATGTCTTTTAAGTTTTGCATACAGAAACATAGTAGGCCGCGCGGATCGAACGTCAGTACTGAATTTTAACCTCACTCTTCATTAAACTCAAATTCAAAGTTTCACAACTACAGTGAATTTTTAAGTGTCACCAAGTCATTAGAAAAATGGAACTGAACCAAGAAAATTTTCGCGCCATGATTTATTACAACTTCAGAGACAATTATCGCAACAAGAATGCCTTGCTGAGTTACTGGCTGTTTTCGGCAACGAAGCGCCACATCAGTGGACAATTTCCCGTTGGTATGGAGAATTCAAACGTGGACGGGTGAGTCTTAAAGCTACTACACACAAGCCGGCGGCAATGCCGCCGGGTTTATGCCAAGCGGCTATGCCGTCGGCAATACAAGCCGCCGGCACAAGCCGCGCAAAGCCGCCAAGCATCATTCCGGTTGCGACAGTCACATAGAACGCTGGTGAAGTGCATATTTTATGGTTGGTTGGTTAAAATGAATAAGGAAATCATCAGCACAGCCGCCGCAGTTGTAATTTTTATTTTAATAAGAAAAAAATACAAAAGGACGAGAAGGTTTTGGTTGCAGCCAAGTTTACAAAATAGAAAATGGCGGAACGGTACTGTAATGATAGAAGAGCATAAAAAAGATGATGTGGGGTGTCAGCATTTGCGCAATAGCATGTTTTTTGGGTTTCTATACATCGTCTATGCCTGCAACTGTTCTAACTTCTTTTTTTCCCGAAAATAATGAGAGGTTACATTTTTTAACTTTCTCGCTACTTCGCCTTTATCAATGTCAAATACACTTACAATTATGTTCAATGCGTCCATTCGTTTGTTCCTATTCTTATAGTCCGCATTTCTGGGATTCCATAATATATCATTTTCATGAAATTTTTCAATTAAGAGCAGCACAGCTTCGTCGTCCCAATTAAACGACATTTTAATTTGTTTAAACACACAAACCGCACAACACTACCGCTCGAATGCCAGGAACGAAGTGTCGCCGGCAAGCCGCGTAACCCGCCGGCACACCCCGGCGGCTCCTTTGCGCGGCAAGGCCGGCGGTTTTGTATGCCGCCGGGTGTACGGAGGCTTAGCCGGCGGCCCTGCCGCCGGCACTGTGTGTAGCAGCCTTTAGCGATGATCCCAGGGTGGGTGCGCCAAAAACGGCAGTCACCCAGGAAAACGTCGATACTGTGCGCAAACTCATCATGGAAGATAGACATGTGACATATCGCGAGATTGAGGCGTCCTTGAAGATCTCAAAGACCTCAGTTCAAAAAATTTTACAGGAAGAATTAGGAGTAAAAAAAATAGTTTCTCGTTGAATAACCCACCTGTTGACTGACGAGCAGGAATCAGCCAGTGTTAATTGGTGTCAAAAAACGCTTGACCGTTTCAATTCCAGAAACTCAAAAAATGTGTACGGCATTGTTAGTGGTGACAAATCGTGGATTTACTGTTATGAACCAGAAAATAGACGACAGTCGGCTGTTTGGGTCAACAAAACTCATCCGTTCTCGAAGTGTTTCGAAAAAGATGGTTGCGACATTTGTGTCAAAAGCGGGTCATATTGCAACAATTCCTCTTAATGAGCAAAGAACTGTTACTGCGGATTGGTATACCACTATTTTTTTGCCAAAAGTCATCACCGAGCTTCGAAAAATCAACCCCGAAAGAAGAATCATCCTCCACCAAGACAATGCAAGCTCGCACACAGCCCAAAAAACAAGGCAGTATTTAACGGAAGAAGACGTGGAATTATTCGACCATCCTCCATATAGTCCCGATCTAAGTCCTAACGATTTCTTTACTTTCCCGAAAATTAAAAACAGACTGCGTGGTCAAAGGTTCCAGTCACCAGAAGAAGCAGTTGACGCATCCAAAAAATGCCGATTTGGATCTGCCAGCAAACGAGTGGATAAGTGCTTCGAAAATTGGTTAGAGCGCATGCAGATGTGAATTAATCTTCGTGGAGAATACTTCGAAAAACAATAAAGTCATTTAAAACTACCTACCGTGTTGTTTTATTTCCATATGCAAAACTTAAAAGACATCATCGTATGATGAATTTTTTGGTTAATATTTCAATTTTTACAGTGATCTTATCCGAAATTAATTAATCATGCTTGAACTTTCTGTTGTAGTAACATAAAGTCTCTTATAAAAACTGTATTTTTATTTTTTAGTTCGATTTGCTATTAAAGCGTTTTTCCTAATTTTTTAAACTGTGATGTGTTTTCCGAATGTTTGGTCTTAACGCTACAATAAAAGAGCTTACATTTTTGGCATATTTTATAATTAACAATAAATCTAAATTTACTTCTAAATTTCGAATTCCCAGACTTTTTCAGTTTCCAATTTTTTTCAAGGTTTCCATATCTTCAAATTATTTTCCAAATTTCCGATTTTTCCAATTATTTTCCAAATTTTCAAATCCAGTATTTCAAATTTTAAAATTTGAATTTTGGCAACTACTGGGCAAATTTTAAGTTAATCGGACTTGAATTGGTCTAAATTAGTTTGAAAGATTTCGTTAGATACATTCAGGCCAAGCTTATAAAAGCTTGTTACAAAAAGCTAAACAACTGTCTTTATTCAGTTCTATCTATAAATAATTGTTTCTTAGAGGTTCAAAGGAGAATATGGACATTTGAAGTCAAAGGACTAGACTAGATTAAACATCAGTCTCAATGTATAATGTATAAATATGTAGAAATCTTTAACAGTCCTATAGATATACATTTTTTAATTCGTAAATACTACTGTAACTCGGTAAGAATGTGTTTGGATTCTATGATCGATATTGATGAAAAGTGTTCATGGAGTTTTGTATAGCTACAATTTTTGCATTCGATGGTGGACATTTATGTTACCCCGATAGGATTTCGTGCTCAGTAGATTTGGCAACCCAGTTCTAAAGTATAATCCCATGTACATGTACCTACCCTAAGGGACAGCACCCAACGGTCTGATAGGAAGCGCCTAACACCCTACCCTTTTACTACTCACTCTACTGGGTCTGTCCAGTGCGTATTTCAAACCATGCTGAGATAATGTGGGAACAATGGAATTGATTTATATATCGATTTTGCAGTGGAATTACTTTGACTTTTTTATCAAAGCTCAAAATTGGTAAATTCGCACGATAAATTATTGGCGAAAGAGGTCCAACAAGGAGCTGTAGAGAAAAAGGCCTTTCAAATTGTGACTTTTATAAGAGCAATTTGCTGTAGTGGTTTATTTGTCATTGCACAAAAAATACAAATATTTTTTACAGAAAAATACATATCAAGCAAAAAGGATTAAAAAATGCCCAGCAGTTCCTGCAAATTTCTAGTTGTACCTATTTTTTGAGAAACCGTCTAGCGACTTTCAGTTAAACGTAGTATTGAAAGGCATACCAAATTATAGAAAAGTAAATACAAATTCCAAAAATGGTCATTCCTCATAAGGAAATTAAAAATAACCTGCTATTCTGACGATACATAATGACGTCACATCAAATTGCCGCGTTTTTACATTTTATTCATAAATCACTTCCTATTAGCATTAAAAGTTGGAATATAGATGGAACATGAACATCATGGCGGGTAATTTCCATGAGGGCATCTATCCGTCTATTAAAAATACCCTGCCTTTTCACGAATCATGTGGGATTCATTATCAAAAACCTCATACGGCTCAATTTTTTTGTAATCTAAGCCTTCGTCAATTCTATACCAAAATAATTCTTATAAAAAGGGTATCCCAAAACCGTCAAATACACATTTTATTTATTTGAGAAAAAGTAAATTCTGCGTTTAGACGTACCTGCGTATAGAAGTCATGTAACACGAAGTAGATTTTACAAAAAGTTTGCGCTACTCTATCGGACAAAATGCCATCTCCGGAAGTATCAATCCAAATCTAGTCTGATATACCTCATTTCATCCTTTGGTGATGTCTTTCAGAATGTACAATATAAAAATTTTATGTCTGTGGGGAGCGCCTCATTTTCCAAGTAGGGAGCATATAATTCTTGTCAACAACTTTTTATATATATTTTACAATGCCGGAGCTATCGACCGATTACACACTAAAGCACTCACATATGTAAAAAATGGAAAAATAAAAAACGTTCAACTTTTTTGGGAAGCCGCTTTGAGGTGGATCTGAGAAAACAAAATTATTATAACAGAATTTCCGATGTATCCTGCCAATCTCCCTTGACCTTTGTTCCAATAGCCTGTCGACCTATATAAGTTCAATTTCGAGGGCAGCATAAATTTGTTTGCATATTCATCAGAGCAAAATGAAAAAGAGGGGGAATAATTACATACAACATGGACAGGGGATCCGAAGCTGGACGAACAGACGCAGCATAAATATTCGGAGATTAATAAATTTGAAATAAGTGACAAAATTGTTTTTTTTTTCATTTTGCATTGGAGCAGCATCAGATATGGGGAGCTTTGCCTGTGCAGTTGCTGTCCAGATAGTATTTCGTCTCACAAACATAATATACAGTGGTTTACGAAAAAGGTTCCCATCCTTAATTTTCTAAATAGGTCAATTAGCAAGCCGAACTTCGGGGTTTATTTTGAGCGACTTTAACGGAAAAAACATCTGATTCTTTCAAAATGGCGTGGATGATGTGCTACCTCGTTTTGGAGCCAGTTATTAGTAATTTATAATAATGATAATAATAAATTCGTCTTTATGCAATGTAGACCATAGTACGAATTATGAATTGTTGCTTATCAAAAAATGAATGGAAAATGAAGAAAAAATATTGCATATATGGAATCAATATTATGACTATTCATTCATCATATTCAATATAATTCATTAAAAATAAACCTTTGATATTTTACCTAAATTGGTTTAAGGACATCACTTTAGAGTTAGCATCTATGTTGTTATGAATACTAGCAGCACTGACGACTAAGCTGCGCTGGAATAAGGATGAATTATGGTGGGGAATAGTGATTGTGTTTCTTTGCCTGATGCATCTGTCATGCGCAGTACCAGTACGAATTAACTTCCCTCTACAGATATAGAGGCTAGTTGTAGGCACTAATTTGTGGATGGAAATGAGATAATTAAGCTCCACCAAATAGAGCACTTTCAATCAGCACAAAGAAGTGAACTTACTTGAATCATAATCAAAGATAAATCTTAAGCAACTGTTCTGAACAACCTGTAGTCTGTTCTTAGCTATGTCATTGAGGCAAGGATAGAACAAAATAATACATAACTGGTATTACAAGTAAGTTGTAGAGTTGTTTCCTCAATTTATTAAGGATAAACTTGTTAGCATATAAAGCCAACAGTCGCAGGTATGATTTATTTAGGAGATTCTTTACATGGTCTGTGAACCTAAGCCTCTGGTCGATAGTAACTCCTAATATTTTTGTACAACGAGAGAATTTTTTTTCTGTACCAATATTTACCAATAACAATGATACAACAGCATCCTTCGTAGGCTCAGAGCAAAAAAGCGTTGCATTGGACATTGATGGATTTATGGCAAGATTGATCAATTTTGAAAACTGACAGAGCCTTTCAATATCAGAGATAAAATTAGTTTGACGATCGTGGATATTATCTATATCAAAGTAGTGAAGGAGCTGCGTCTGTTGTTGACATTTTTTGGCAAGTCGGCAATATATAAAAGAAAAAGGACCAAGGACTGATTCTTGGGGCACATCAGACGTATTTTTTTGAAAATTTGATGTTTTGGATATGATCAAAGAAACACATTTAGAAAAATATTCAAGGTAACTTCTGAAAAAAGTGTTCGCTTTTTGATCGAATCCATAAAACCTTAGCTTGGCAACCAACAAACTGGTTGATTTTATCCTAGCTTAAAAATGTATCAACTTTCAAAATGTTAATTGGATTGCTTACAACATAATAACTATCATCAAATCGTAATATGTTATATCAACGATCTCCATCTGTTGCAGGGATCTGCATCTGTGTGCTATAAAATATAAGATATTTAGTTTAAAAAATCGTCTAAATTTACAATTTTTTATAAATGCACTGTTCCAAATTATAGTTGGTATAACATACATTCTGATTATGGGTTGTTGAGTTATACGGAACTCAATGTTCAGAAAAGCTAAACTTTGATAGCCTGCCAGTCTGCCATTTAGAAATATAAGGACTTTTTATTTTACGGCTATAAATTACTCATGCCGAGCTTTAAAATAAGGTGTCACATTCCATTTAAAAAAGTTCCATAACTGCCTTAACAGCCATATTAGAATTTTTAACCGCATAGTATTCCAGAATCAATTCCATCAACCCGAATTCCAGCTTGTTAAATAGGGTCCTACAGAAGATAAGTAGTAGGGAGAAAAACACTGCAGCCTTGATTTTTGGTGGTTGTAATAAATTTCGGGAGTTTGAAATTTGACTCCCACCATTAGGATGTCGAAAACGGTAAGAGATACGAAGTCGCTCAAATGGGGGCAAAGTCGCGCATTTAGGAAACTAGAAAATTGCACTTTCCTCTAAATTTTCTCAAAATCTACTTTATTTTTTGTCCGACTTCATTTCAGATGGGATTTCAAAATAGAAAGCACATTCACATTGCCGCTTGTTCTCTTTTAGGAGATGGCATAATTGAAATTTCAAGATGATGTTTCGTTTCTTGTCCTTAATCATCAGTTAATTTAAAAAGATCTTTAATGACATGAACTAACATTGTCAAACCTAAGTTATTTAAAACAAACTGATATTTTCGCAGTTGGCCTTGTTTAACCGATCAAATAACCAATGTGTCGGTTGTTCAGAAGCATGTTAAGGACATTCAGATAATTTAACCATTTATCGACTATAACAAGTGTTACCTTAACACTATTTAGGCGCTCTATATTTCACCTCTCATAGTATTTATAATAATAAGAACGTCTTCATTCAAATTCGAACAACCAAGAGAGACACAAGCAGCGAAGTTTAGCCAAGGCTACTCTTACACTTAACTGCTTATGTCGATTACATTATATATTCAAAACATGAAGGATAATAAAAATAACATGATACTGAAAAAAACATACACCTGTGTGAGCATAAAAACGGTCATGTTCTACATCTGTAACTCAGAATTGGTTAGCATATGGGGCGCAGCCTGCTTTTGACATGCTCACAAAAACTCGATAAGGACATAGATTTTAAGCTATTTTCCAAGTGATTATAAAATTAGGGCTGCATTATACCAAAAACCACGTTGGAACAAAGCAGAATTGTGTGGGGCGATTCTGATACCTACTTGAATAGCAAATTACCTCTCAAGTATTCAGATATGACGGTATACCGACTGCCCTAATTATACATAATCGTGCTTCGGAGTACGAAAATAAATGCTTTGATGCAAGACGGCTAAATATAAATGTTGTTGTTCTATAGGATAGTGGACGAGTGTTTATTTTTTGTGCAGATACTATTTTCGGAATCGAAATTGAAAATATATACATGACCTTGGTAAGCAACACTGGCATTTTGTCCATTCGTTCAACCGAAAAACTACGGGTCATCTGAAAATAGATCTCGTAGTGAGCCAAAATCAGCATTTAAATTAAAAAAATTCTTATGGAAACTTTAGCACTGTCTAATTTTGAATATTTATTCAACTATTTAAGCCGCCAACGACAGCTTAGCTAGGTATTTCTTTCTAACGATATTCTCTCTATGGTGATCTACTCATAGAAAATAGATTCAAAAGGCTTCTTCACGGTTCGCTCACTATAGCAATTTCCATCTATTTTATTAGCAGGTACATCTTACCTTATTGTTGAATGAAGCGACTATTAGTTCAAGATCACTTCGATTTATTAATTATACTACTTGACCAGCACATCGCACAATACGTCCGCCATTTATGAATGAATACCAGTACCAGAATACTACGTCCAGTGTTGAAAAGTGGAGATGATCATAATTCCGCAGAATAGTGTAAAATTATTTGGTAGATCAGGTAGCAACGAGCAAATGAAGGCATGTACTTCAAACAATTTTATTTCACTTGAGATGTACTCCAAAACAGAAAATAAAAACAAAAATACACAGTTTATAATTATGTCACTATCAGTTTACTAAAAATACGCCATTCTTAAAAAATCCAAAAAGGTGTATAAAATATAAAATGAAACCATATTTTTTGCATATCACTTGAGTTAATCAGTATTCTAATTGATTTTAGTATCACTGAGTTATACTACTTTTCATTAGATTTATTTGTTAAAACACTCTCTCAACGTAAGCTGAAACATTGAACGCAAATCTAAGTAAACACATAGATACCATCTCTATATTTAAAATGGGCAACAGAGCTCCAGAATACCTTTCATTGGAGAACTGTTCAATTACTTTGGTATTTCCTAGTAAATGCCACTTTGTAACTAGAGATTGTATATAATAATATTAATAAAGTAATATAAATATTGTTGATCTTCCACATAACCTCAATATGGACGAAACGTAAGAAAAAGTTTACACAGGCAGCATAAAACAATTACAGAACAGTTATGATATTCAGCAGAAAGAAAAGGTTAACATTAGACACATAAACGGATCAAGTACAGAAAAACGAAACAATTACTCAAGCATTGATAAATGTTTGTCGAATAGCTGTTTTCTAACCGATTTTCGATTTCTTAAAAGTAGGTAATCTGTTCTGTTTACTATACATATACAGGGTGACTTCGAAGTTGAGTCATTTATTTTAACAGTGAGTAGATCTGATCTAAAGAAATGTTTTTTCCTTTACCATTTTTCTGGTAATATTAAAGTAACAAAGTTATAGCCCTTTGGAAGTTTGAGTACCGCCCTGTCTCAATAATGATATTATGTTCTCGTGTTTGGCAACAACAGATATAATCCGCCTTATCCGTTCATCGCATCGGAAACAAAAAAGCGAAAGAATTTGGAACGATCTTTTTACAATTATTTTCTTCAGTTGTATACAGTCAGTATCAGTCGGTAGTCGGTAACGCGTAAGTGAATAATCGTGTCTGTTGCGAGGCTCAAATCAAAAATGGCACATGTTTACGAAAATGCTGAACTTGTGGACATGGTTCTTATTTACGGGGAGTCTTTACAAAATGCTGCCGCGGCATCACGGATCTATGCGGATCGGTTTCCCAATCGAGTGCAACCAACCCCTCGTGCCTTTGTTAATGTAGTGCAAAGAGCTCGTGAATCAGGTGACTTAAGACCTCACAGAGGAGATCATGCCGGTGCTCCAAGACCACACGATCAAATAGAACTAGAAGAACAAATTTTAGAATTAGTAAGTGATGATCCAACAGTAAGCACCCGACAAATTTCAACTCAATTGGCGATTAGTCAGTATAAAACTTGGAAAACTCTACGTGAAAATCAGTTCTATCCGTTTCACATACAAAAAGTGCAGGCCTTACAACCGGAAGATCATGAACAAAGGGTTGACTTTTGCAATTGGCTTTTAAATAAACATCAAAATGATGACAATTTTTTAAATCAAATTTTAGTGAGTGATGAAGCCCTCTTTACTAGAAACGGAATTATTAATTCACGTAATTCTCACGTTTGGGCTATTGAAAATCCCCATGAAATAAGGGAAACCAATTTTCAACAGCGATTTGAACCAATCAACCTGTGGGCGGGAATTGTTAATGGAATTTTAGTGGGGCCTTTTGAATTACCAAATCGCTTAACTGGTGAAAATTATTTTGATTTCTTGCAACACAATTTGCCTGGTTTACTGGAAGATGTGCCTTTAAATATTAGACAAAACATGTGGTTTTTACAAGATGGGGCACCACCCCATTATGCAAGAAATGTGCGTGAATTTTTAAATAGACAATTTAATAATCGTTGGATCGGCCGTGGCGGTTTTGTACCTTGGCCGCCAAGGTCTCCGGACTTAAATCCTTTAGACTTTTGTTTGTGGGGTTGGCTAAAAACTCTAGTGTATAAAACACCGGTTAATACACGCGAAGAATTACGTGCTCGAATTGAGGAAATAAGTACAGTGATCAGAAATCAACCAGTGATTTTATTGCGTGCTTGTAAAGAGACATGGCTAAAGGGGCCTACAGACACACGAACATGTATTAAGACATGAACGCACGGCGATGTTTGCGCAGTGATACCCGTCGATCTACTTTAAGCTCCACACATAGAGACTTGTGTATCAGTTTTCTGCACGTCGATGTTGTAGTTTGTCGCCATGTCTAGCGATGATGAGTTAAACTTACTAGCAGTGGCGTGCGTTTGTATTGTGAAAAAAAGAAAACATCAATTGAAAAAGAGACGTCAGCCACGAAGAAAATGGGTTAAAGATTGGCTTTTGAAGCGGGATCAATATTCTCACATCAATTTACTTGAAGAGCTACGATTATTATTATTATTATTATTATTAAACAACAAATTTGAGTTGAGTACAAGTACTATAAACTCAAACACAAAAATAGATAATAGTGTACAGACAAAAGAAATATAACAAATTGACATTCTTTGCACTACTGAAGTAGACATATACAGAATGGGAACAATATGTTAAGCACTGCGGTGTCTATCGTAATTGTTTTTGAAACTGTTGACGGATTCCGAGTTCACTACATAAGATGGAAGACTGTTCCATGCATCGAAGACACGGTTTGAGATGAAGCGCTGACGAGTAGAGGTTCTAAAAGCTTCCTTCTGCAATTTGAAGTTATGGCCTCTGAGACTGTTCGATGCCAGACGAAACAGATGCGACATGTCCACACCAAACAAATTATGAAGTGCTCTGAAAGTGATGATGAGATCTCCTCGTTCTCTTCTATCAGCAAAAGCAGGCAGGTTATATAGCTCGAGGCGGTCTTCATAACTTGGCCTACGTGTGCCATATGGCATACGTGTTGCACGACGCTGAACGGCCTCTAATAAGCTGCTATCGCGAACAAGGTTTGAATCCCATACCGGACCAGCAAACTCCAGTAGGGGTCGTACGAAAGTTGCGTATAAAAAGGAGGAGGTACTAACGGTGCAACCGCTAAATGACCTTTCCATCATATATAGCAACCGCTTTGCCTTAGAGGTTATGTTCTGAATGTGCTCCGACCAGGTGAGCCGGCCATTAACTGCCAGACCAAGATCTGTGTGATGAAGAACAGACTCTAAGGTATGTTTGCCAATCTTATATGTTATGTTAGGATTATTCTTTCCCAGGTGGAGAACGTAGCATTTCGATAGATTTAAAGGCAGGAGCCAGAGTTCTGACCACTTTCTGATCAGCTTGAGGTCTTCTTGAAGCACAGATGAGTTCATGACAGTGTTATAGACTTTAGTATCATCTGCATAGATGGAACACATAGAATAAAGTCGGGTGGGAAGGTCGCTTGTATAAAGAAGAAAAAGTATTGGCCCTAGCACAGATCCTTGTGGAACTCCACTAGTAACACGATGACGAGAAGAATAGGCGTCTCCAACACGGACGGAGAAAGATCTGTCTAACAAAAAAGCTTCAATCCATAACAACAAATTTCCTCTGATTCCGAGATGTTCAAGCTTGTGCAGGAGCCTTTTATGCGGAACTCGATCGAAAGCTCTGGAAAAATCCAGAAAACCTGATGATTGGCGAAACTACCTCCGGATGGATGAAGATAGTTATATAAAACTCCTAGAGATGGTTTCGCCACTTATTGAAAAACAGAACACACCGATGAGACCCGCTATATCGGTACATGAAAGACTGTCGGCCAGATTGAGGTATTTGGCAACTAGGAGGAATTATGAAGATTTAAAATTTTCTACCCTGATTTCTCCACAGTCATTGTGCAACATAATTCCAGAGACATGCAGCGCTATTTATGAAGTACTGAAGAAAGACTAATGAAGGTGGGTACAGAGTATATTACTTAGTAGTAAAATAAACAAAATAAACACAAACACAAACTCTCAAGTATTCTATTTTTATACATACAACGCTAATCTAATGGAACTCTTATATGTAAATATAAACTGGACCTTAAATATTAGCTTCACTTAGAGGATTATACGATCCAAAATAAGTTGAAACTGTGGAGCTACCCTCGTTGATTTGTTGAGGATGGCTTTGATGGCACTGGGGCTTAAGTGGCATAGCTGGTAGCAAATAAGTTTGAGCTTGATTTTGTGTGCCTGATATATTTATAGGTTGAGTTGAATTGTAGTTATATTGATTAGGGTAGCAAGCATCAACAACGCTATTACTGGAAAAATTGTTTTGATTCTGTTCATTGTCTCCTGACGAAACAATCCTAGTATTTCTGGACACGTTACCCATTTCAGCCTCAAACAGCAGATCATTTATGAGTTTCTCAGTGTATAATCTGGTTTCTTTTGGGAGTCCTTTCAATTTTGCTGCGACATTTTTCCCAAAAATGGCGAATTGATCGTCATTCTTGGAATGTAGTCTTTCTCCTACCGCCGCCAACACGTTGTCTGCTTCTTGGTTATCAGAGTTTGTCTTGCGTTTATTTTTTCCCCGATTTCCAGCTGCAGGCAGCGGTACAATGTTTTCTGGATTGGAAATTGGACGTACATTTTGACTACTACAAGGTCTGGATATTGGCGGACTTGGTACTGAGCTCAGCTCACTCTCTTGACTTTCATTTACATCATATCTAGTTTTATGCAAAAAAATATATATTTTTGATTTTTTTTCAGTTCCCAACGACCGAGAATGAATGGAGAAATATTGCAGACGACTTCGAAAAGAGATGCAACTGTCCGAACTGCCTGGGGGCGGTAGATGGAAAACATGTCAATATAAAACCGCCCACCGGAAGTGGTTCATATTTTTATAACTATAAAGGAGCATACAGCCTAGTGCTCTTGGCAGTGGTCAACGCAAATTACGAGTTCATTATGTGTGATTTCGGGATCAACAGCCGCATATCTGATGGAGGAGTTATTGAGTACAGCCAGTTTTACCGGAAGCTTAAAGATAGGAAATTCTCCATACCACCTCCAACAAGAACAACGAACAGTAAAGAAGCATTGCCATTTGTTTTTATAGGTGATGAAGCGTTTGCACTCCGCTGTGATTTCTTGAAACCATTTAGCCAGAGAGACTTGGATCATGATAAGAAAATGTTCAATTATCGTCTCTCAAGGGCAAGGATGTAGAGTAGAGAATGCTTCGGTATACTCTCTGCTCGATTTAGAATATTCCACACAGCTATATCTATTAACTTAAAAGCAATTGACAAAGTAGTGATTACATGTTGTGTTCTGCATAATTTTCTGAGAAGAAGAACTGCCACTGTGTATGCACCTGATAACAACTTATACAGGGAGAACCATGAAGATGGCACTGTTGAATTAGGCTTGCAACCCAATCAGATGACTAGTTTGTAACGGAGTTACAATAGAAGAGCAAAGAAGGATGCACAAGAAGTTAGACAGTTATTTCTGAACTACTTTAATAATGAGGGATCCGTAGCTTAGCAGGAAAGAATGATTTGCTAATTTATGTATTATACCTTCTAAGTACTTAAGTTGAAGTAAAGCGAATCAAAATATCAAGACGATTTTGTATTACCCTCTATATTAATATGTGTACTACTTCATTATTTCTTACATGAAATCAAAAAATGGCATCAAGTAGGTTGACTCCGCACTTCCCACGCATTGATTTTATCGGTTCAAGCATATCCATGTTTTTTATATATATATGTGTTATATATTATATACCATCCATAAAATATAATACCTCATTTTCGAAATTATTCGCGATTTGGTTAGGTGGAAGAGCGCGGATTGACAGCTAATGGTTGTCAATCAAGCAAACCTTACCGTTTGCTCACTGCATCAGATTTATGTACTTTTTCTTTTTCTGTACTTACATGAGCAATAAAAGCAATTTATTATTATTATTATTATTATTATTACAATACTTCCTCTTTTCCTCTCCAGTTGGCGTGGGAAGTAAAAGTCAAATAAATAAATCAGGCCTTACCTCCAGTTCTAGAGCGTCTTCATTTTCCATTTCTGAATGGCAACTGTCCATTTCACTGTCGCTTCCAACATCTTCAATATTACTAATGGATTGTCTAGGGATTTCCTGATCCTTTATAAATAAAAGTAGATCATAATACCATAAATGTGGTATATAAACATCATCTGCTGCAGCACCCGATCTTCTCGACTCTTTAATTTTTCTTAGTTCTCTCCGAAAACTAGCTCGGAGGCTATTAATTTTAGTTTTAACCATTTCTTTGTTGTCATTTTTCTCAACTTCTTGGAGCTTCAGCACCAACACTTTATATGCTTTGTTTTTTTTATTGCGATCCATATAGTCTTTTGATTTTACTCGCCACAAACATGGATAGGATTTGTATAGTTCTATGAACTCTGTTATAAACTCTTTGGAAAAACTTCTCAAATCTGCCATATTGACAAATTCAAAACTAAATGAACTTCTAAGTTGACCCCCCTGCTCCTAACAACAGAATACACGAATGCAGTCGCGCCACTGAATTAAGTCTGTGAAAATTAGTACGTTTTGTCTACACACAGGCATACATACACGCGCGTACAAGTCTGTGCAGGCATAAATTCAAGCGAAAACAGAAAGCATGTGCGTCGGTCTTTTAACTAGAGATTTGTCTACACACTGGCGAACATCAACGCGCAAACGTCGACGTGCGTTCATGTCTTACTACATGTTCGTGTGTCTGTAGGCCCCTTAAGACGCGCCCAGCTGTGCGTCGAGCAAAACGGAAATCATTTCGAACAGTTTTTGTGACATGCTTTTGGGCGCACAGGTCCGCACTGAAATACTTGTCGGGAGGATACTTTATAAAACAAGGTAACATTTTTTTTTTAATTTTTTTTTATTTTTACACACATATTTTGGTTTATCTTCCTTCTACAATCATTATCTGAAAATTAATGACTCAACTTCAAAGTCACCCTGTATATGTTTATATATCTGAACGGCACTGTACGTGAAATATCTTTGATACAATGAAGTACGGTGGAGAAGAGTATCATCATGGGGCAACCTTCTTGTAATTAAATGTCTACGAGGAACTAGCTTACTTGCTACCTCCTCTTGATGATGATTATTTTTTTAATAAAAACTAACATCAAAACATCAAAAAAATTTTTTAAGCCTCAGCCACCCCCCATCTCACAAATCTTAGATGTACATGGCTGTACCTACGAAGACCGAAATCGGCAGCAACAATTTTGAATTTTTTGCAATTTGGTTTTTGTTATGGAGTCAAGCCAAGGATAAAATAGAATGGAACAGTAACGCAGATTAGACATAACTAAACTCTTTACTAATTTCTTTCGAGTCTTGAAAATGAAGATATAACGATTGGAATATACCTATAGGAGCCTCAAGCTTGCATATCTAGCATTCAATATATTACTGACGTGGTGATCAAATTTAAGATTCACATCTAAAGTGACACCAAAACGTTCATAGTTTGGTTTTAGGACAGAATAGCATTGCAAAACTCTTATTAGGATTAATCTTCAAAAACTTCACTATCCTGTTCACACTAAATTTGGAAAAATTATTAGCAAGTCAGGTTACGTCCAGATCATTCTATAGCTGGATGTATAATTTTTCTATCGGATTATTTTTTAAAGGATAAAATTTTACTACTCCTTTAAAGGGTATAAGTTATTAAGTTCAGCCTTTTAGATTTTCTATTAAAAAAAGTCCAAAGACCAAAATCGATAGATCTACCGAAAGATTGGTAAACTTGGTAGCATTGACTACGCCACTGCGTGCAGCAACCCTATGGCTGATCCACCCTGGCCAGGACCTCGCTCTCGCCCTTAATGGCTGGAATACATAACATAACCTATGCTGACTGCATAAGGAATGGAGTTTTCAAATTCGTTGTCCCAATTCTCCCAGCTTGCATTATTTGTGATATCTTACGCAAGCAATTCGCATATGAAAGTTTCATATATTCAGAAGGCCAGGATTAAGATCTGATGAAGGATAGGCTTGGACTTTTATTATAATGCACGATTTCAAATTCGAACTTCACCGAGATCAAGCAATTAGGTAACTTAAAAATGACTGCTAAAACTATGCTTCTTTGCGATTTCAGGTAACATTTTACACATCATAAATACTTGTTTAGAAAGGGGATTCTTTCCAGAATCATGCAAAGAAGCATTAGTGTTACCTCTAGCTAAAATAAGTAAGCCAAAATTATATTCTGATTTAAGACCAATTAGTATTTTACCTGTTTTGTCCAAATTATTAGAAAAAGCAATGTACGCCCAAATTGACGATTATCTCTCTAAAAATTTTGCCACCCAAACAATGAGGTTATCGAAAAGGATATAACACTGCAGGTGCCCTATTAGACTTAACCGATAACATTGTGAGAGCCTGGGATCAACATATGATCACATATTCGTTCTTCTTGACTTCTCTAAGGTATTCGATACCATAAAATATCGTCTTCTAGTAGCCAAGTACAAATATTTTGTTTTTTCTGACTCTGCCTCAAAAATAATTCAGAGCTTCTTAGGAAATCGATATCATTGACATGGTTCTATCTTCAAAGTGCCTCATTTCCTCCATAGTGCCTCAAGGGTCTGTACTTGGGCCACTCCTATTCATTTTGTATATTTCTGATCTCCACTCAGTTGTTAAATATTGTAATATCCAATTCCTTGCTGACGATTGCCACAGATCTACAGTCATTTCCATAATCACGACATTCGAAATGCTGAATCTGAGGTAAATGAAGATATAACATCTATTAGTATGTATGCAAAAAATCATAACCTTCAGTTGAACCCTTTAAAACCGAAAGTCATTATTTTTTTCACCAAAACTGTTTAGAAGTGATGCCAAAAGAAATTTTAAAGTAAAATGGTGAGACTATAGAAGTGAGTGAGTCAGTGAAAAACTTGGGCGTAACTTTAGATGAATGTCTAAATTTTATACCACATGTAAATAATATCAGTAAAAGTTGTTTTTCAATTTTACGTCAATTATTTCTTAATAAACACTTTCTTGACTTTACAACAAAAAAAAATTTGTGTAAATCTTTGGTAATGTCCAAAATTAGTTATTGCGATTTAGTTTATATTCCATTTCTTGACTCAATTTCTCTAGCACGTCTCCAAAAAATCCAAAACTCGTGTTGTAGGTTGATCAATAATTTGAAAAAGTATGATCATATTAGCCCTTTTTGCAATGACATGAAGTGGTTGAAAGTAAATGAACTGTGTGAGCTACACCTAGTTACTTAACCCATAGGCTTTTGCTATCATCCATTCCTCCGTTTTTGAGAAATAAGCTGATATCTAGAAGCAATATCCATTCTAGGGACATTCAATTTACTGAAACACTCACAATGCCCCTCCACAGGACATCATCCTTTCGTAAATGCTTCACCTACAACGCAATTATTTTTTACAATGCTCTACCTCGATCCACAAAATTGCTATCATATGATGAATTTAAAAGACATACGAAGAAATTTATTTTGAATAAATTAGTTGATAAAATTTATCTGTCACCTCACACAAAGATATTTCCAATATAGCGTTCCTTTGTTTTGTATGACTGTTACATTTTTATACTTTTAAATCATGAAATATTGAATAGCCTCCACTTATATATGTTATATACCATATTTTTTATACACCTACATTTTTAAACTTCTGACTTATCAAATGTATTTATGTTATTTGTATTGTTTTCAGTTTTTTTTGGTTAAGTGGCAGAGTAGCATTATGCTCAAGTTCCCGCCCTAAATAAAGACGATTTATTGTTATTAGTTTGTCATTATTAAAAATGGTATCTAAGAAGCCTCGAAATTCAATGCCTTTCCGAAAACAGACGGAATCGTTTTTCCGAAATTGTTTTTATTTCTCTTATAGTCAAATACCAGAATTGATGACAGTAGCAGAAGTAATCGTGCGCCACTGCTGTGACGCGGTACCTTTTGATTACAGCAACGGTTGCCGACATTTCACAAAAAAGCGCCGCATTTTCGAAGGCCTCCTCGTAACAGCAGTGGCGTACAATTAGTTTCGCTACTGTCATCAATTTAGGTATTTTACTATAGTTTGTTTTAGAAATAACTTTAAATTAAATTAATTAATTAACCTTCCACTTTTTATCCTCTAAAAGGTCGCATAATCAAATTTTCAACCCCATGTTTCAACGACATACTATACTCGTATAACATGATAACATGTTCTGGGTTCTTCCTAGACGCTTATGTCCCTGAGAATAAAATACTCGATGCAAATCAGAAGTGAAAGAATATTAGTTTTAATTAATATCAATAATTATCCAACCATTTCCTATACTGCTTTCCAAAAGGCCGCTGGAGCTCAAGCTAACTATAGTTATACTTACAGTCAAGGAAGCTCGTTACCTATGGGCCGACTACCGGCACATATTTTCACATTGTAATACAAAATTGCGACAATATGTCGAAATTCTGGCTCCCCTCCAACTCATACTTTTTAAGGTGAATGAAACAAGTTTAAAATTGTCTTCGCCAACTACCGGGATCATTGTAAGCCTTCTTTTATTCGCCTCTGGTCGCATTTACGTATGGATGCAACGCACAGTCGTTCGGGTCCCTAAGAAGGGCGGGCATAGGAGGCCAATACGAGGGTGTGAACGGTAAACCAATGCGCATTAACCGGACTTGGCACTGAATGATAACATATCGTACCATGTTGGCATCAACGTTGTCTCGAATGTGTGATTGATGCGAAATCAAAGTCACAAATAGCTCTGCCGAAAAAACAAAATAGTGACCAGCGCAATAACTCGAGGACTGTGGGCGTAAGCGCGATACGAGTAGTATACATACCTATGCGTATAGGATGTAAAGAAAATCTTTACAAGATTATCTATAACTTTGCAATGGTTGAGAAGATAATCGCCCCTCAATATGAAGGTATGCCTTACCGCTGCTCCATAACACTTCGCTGTTCGAACATCTAATATATGATTAGACACATCAATAGTTGCAAGCGGAATAGATCTGCTTGTAAGTTTCATATTCTCGTATTTTGATTTTGATTTTACCAACATGATTTTCACTAAAAATGAGAGAACTCTCGCAGTTTTCCCTCATAAAACGATCCGAAAAAGAAGTTTCTAGATCAAGTCGCTGAAAATGGCGCTAAATTTAAATCCTGATTGGGACACTTTATATTGGTTATGATTCATGTATCGATTTGGTCCAAATGTTCTCTACTAAAGGTCTAACAATACAGTCAAAGAACGACATAGTTTGACCAGTCAGAGTTTTTTCATTTTTACTTCTCACACCTACTGGAAAACTTGAGGAAATATTATGTTTTTTGGATGTTATAGGCCATCCACATCACGAAAAACCATGCCACTGATTTCCGTCTGCTGCCTGTCACTCAGTCAGTCTGCTAATCATATAACCCGTCTATAACTTGTAAAGTACTGCTTGGATTTCGATGAAATGTTTACACAATGTTACTACTGTGCCAAGGATGCAAAAGCATTGTAGCTTTTGAAAATGGGTCCAGTGGCAAAGGCAAAAAATAAAAACCACTCAAACTCGTTTTTTTGACGTTTCAAACCATCATGATCATTTTCGCAAAAATTTTTTAAAGATGTAAAAAATTGGGGCTAGTAGGGGTTGCAGAAGGTGGGACTAGATATATCTCAACTTTTTTACATTTGTATATTTACACGCCCCCAACCCCAGTAATTCTTCGAACTTATTAGGCATATTTCATTCATGATAGATGTCCCCGTACGTCGACTTTTAAAACTTGGATCTCTTACAGTTTGGTGTCGATACGTGCGACCTCGTTCCCCGATGGGCAAGGGTCGTCGTCGGTGGTCTTACGTCACAGTCGTCAATCGCTTCTACATTACTGTGGGTTGCGTGAACTGTGCATGGCGAAGGCCAATATCGTCATTCACGCGAGATTGATCATGTGCACCAAAAAGAAAGCACTTACAATGTACTGAAAATGTTGTGTGTGATGAGGGCATCACTATTCCCAAATAGAAAATCTAGATGCTGCAAATATGCCACATTCCTCAGTCGCCTAAATCTATAATGCAGCGGTCTATTTAGATTTTATGAAATTATACCTAAAGATTTAAAAGATTTACCTTTCGGAAATTTCAAAATAAATTTGAAAAGTGGCTACACTTTATATACAGGTATACTTTGAAGTTGAGTCATTAATTTTCAGATAATGATTGTAGAAGGAAGATAAACCAAAATATGTGTGTAAAAATAAAAAAAAAAAAAAAAATTTTACCTTGTTTTATAAAGTATCCTCCCAACAAGTATTTCAGTGCGGACCTGTATTTGATCGTGAGGTCTTGGAGCACCGGCATGCCCTCTCCTGTGAGGTCTTAAGTCACCTGATTCACGAGCCCGTTGTACTACATTAACAAAGGCACGAGGGGTTGGTTGCACTCGATTGGGAAATCGATCCGCATAAACATGTGCCATTTTTTATTTCGTTTGAGCCACGCAGCAAACACCACTCACGCGTTACCGACTGACACATCGACTGAATAAAAACATCGTGATCAGCGTTTCAAATTCTTTCGCTTTTTTGTTTCCGATGGGATGAACCGATAAGGCGGATTATACTCGTATCCGTTGTTGCCAAGCACGAGCACATTTTTTTTTTATACTCCAACTACCACGAAGGCCTAAGGCCTAAGCACCCATTGGGTACCGTGGGGCTATAGGGGGATACATGGGAAAAGGGGGGACGCCACACGGACTCTGGCGAGGGAGCACGTGTGCATGCAACATGGACACATTCTGGCTCCGCCTACGAGTACCGCCGGGTGGTACCTCCGCGTTCGACAGTCAGAGACCATCTACCACCTACGGACAATCACAACATCCATAGCCAAGAGAAAGATTTCTCCTGGGACGGGACTCGAACCCGCACAGCGCACGGCGACTGATCAGGAAACCGAAGAGTCTACTACTGCGGCCACCGCTGCTGCCTAAAACAAACACACAACGTCCATGGCGAAGGCGAGATTCGAACTCGCGGCCCGGCCGGCCGGCTGATCAGTAGCACGACACTCTGACCCACGCGGCCAACCGAGGTCCCGAACATAATATTATTAAAGAGACAGGGCGGTACTCAAACTTCTAAAGGGCTATAACCTTGTTACTTTAATTTTACCACAAAAATGTTAAAGGAAAAAACATTTCTTTTGATCAGATCTACTCACTGTTAAAATAAATGACTCAACTTCGAAGTCCCCTGTATATAGGGCTGAACAATTCATATACTCATAAATACGAACATCGAGTAAATAATCCACTGTGACTTCTTGCTCGTTTTCATAATTTTTGTTTTAATTTAATTTGTATTCTACAGTTACAGACTGAAATTATTGGCCCATGCACAGGCATTGCATTCTATTGGGCGTGTTTTTATATTTATTTACTCGTAATGTTTTCTTTGTACATTGAGTGAATAAGTATTATCATTATTATTATTCTTATACTTTTTTACGCCTCTACCATAAAATGTCTGGGCGTTTCTCGCGCCCAACGCAAAATCTCGTATACAAGCTGTTATACCTTTAGATTTGTGTTGTATTGTATTGCGATCTCACAATCTAACGTAAAAAATATGGTATAACGTGCTCCATTACGTGAGTTTAATTTATGTGATTTATGTATTAGTTGGTATGAGAAGCAGCTTTTAACTGATACTCGCCAGGTTTAATAAAGGCTATTATTATTACTTTTCGGAAAGAGGCATGCAGTTTAAATCGAAAAATGTAGTAAATACAATAACAATGAATGCAATTGGAAAGGTCTATTCATGTAGAATAGCCCTATTAGAGGTTCGATTGGAGTGCCTCTAAAGTTTCAAATTGGATGTGTTGATACTCATCACATTTGTGTACATCTTCACTAGGATGATCGAAAGACAGCAATTAAGTTAATTGGCAGTTCGGTTCTCTATTTCGGTGCATCGAAAAGACGCCGAATTGACAGATACAATTGCAGACAGGGTAAACATAATTTCAGTACGCACATAATTAAGGAAATGTATATGGAAATATAGGTACACTGAGAAATATGTCTAAAAAGTACTTTTCTCCACATGACCTCCGCACTCTGCACAAGGCCCAGAAATGACATAGCCTTGAGTACTGCGCACATGTTTGGGGTGCTACCGCTCCGACTGCATTATCCATACTCGATGCTGTTCAGGGGAGGGCTGTCAGACTGATCGATGGCTCTTCGCAAACGGACAGTCTCGAAACCCTGTCGCACCGGCGAGCCGTCAGCGCTCTAGCTCTCTTCTAACGCTACACCAACGGACTTTGCTCCGCAGAACCCTCCTACGCGCGATGTACCTGCCAGAAAGACCTGCCTGACATCGACCTCCCATCCTAACTGTGTCAAACTTTGTACATCCAGAATTGGCCTCCTTTGTCGCCAGGGTATCGAATAATGGAATAATCTAACTGAAGAAGCTTTTCCCAGTTCTACTATTCTTAGGCAGCCAAAAATCCGATTAACAAAGTGCCTTTAAGCTCATCATAGCAGCCGCGGTGCCCTGGTATTTAGGCTTCAGCCTGCGAGGCTGATTTGCTATAAAAAACAATTAAACAGACATGTCTACCTATTTAGTGACATACGATGTCGCAGATAACATTGGACAAAAAAGTGTTGTCGCATCAACAGTTATGTGCTAGACAATCAGATCTTCAAAAATAAATTCACGGGCAGCTGATAGTTAACTTCCACGTAACAGTTACCTAAGTTGAAAGTTGACTTGCAAAACGAAAAACCGGACCCTAGTGATTTGGTTCTCTCCAGGCGGCTTTCACACCTTGGGGCTTTAATCATCGAGTCTCAAATTGTGCGCGTGCCAGCATTTCATAAGATCCCGCTAATATGAAAAGGCCATCCTCTTCTATTTAACATTCAATTTATAAGTTATGCCATATCTACTATGCCTACAATTTATAGGAGATACCTTATCGTCTGTCACGGCATAACCAGATGGAAAATGTAATAAATATTTGATAAAGGTGGGACGTTTATTCTACTACCAGGTAATGTCCACAATTTACGCACACGTGTATTAATGTAGGTCATTAGCATGAATAGGAGATCCACGACTCATGCAAATAAACAGGATTTCATAATTATAATCGGCAAAGTTCACTGAAACTTCAAATGTTAACAACATCATTTTGCGACTTGGTGAGATGCATAAATACTAGTATGAAAGTAGTAATGATAAAATAACACTACTAAATGTAAATTTAGCATTAGCAGTACTAATAGTAGTAAAATGACCAGAGCATAAAGAGCTAATACAAGGAACTTGAAAATAAAAAACTTAATCAACGACGAAACGTCGATCTTCCAAACTTTTTTCTAGATAAAGCGCTCAATAGAGATAAATACCAGATACTGACATTATAAATGAAATATGCTCTTAAAGAATAAAAGAAACTTATATAAGGAACTAACAAACTGTTTACTTTTCGTCAAATAAATACCAGCCACCAACGTGTCAAGAAAATAAGCTCTAAATGAGCATTAGAAACTAATACACGGTAATTGATAATACACAACCAAATCTACAACAGAAGCTCGATTCCTCAACAATTGTCACACTAGTAATTACCACCAAAAGACGACAAGGAGGTTTCAGATCGAAATGTGGCAGTTCTATCATTTCCAAGTGACAAGGCAAATTAGAGGTCCTCACAATATGAAGGCTTCAAGGAACGACTATACATTTGGTCGTTGAGTCTAAATTTACACGTAAAACCCGGTACTGAAAAGAAAAACAGCAGCAAAACACGTGTGATGACATGCTACTGCACGCGCGGCGTCTCTTTGAAATGGAATCGGAGCGTGAGTATCGCGCCGTATTCAAGGAGATGCCGCGCTGACCAGTGGCGTGCGATGCGTTCGACTGCTCCCACCCTTTTCGGTACCCGAGTGAAGCGTCTTTTGATATACAGGGTGACTTCGAAGTTGAGTCATTTATTTTAACAGTGAGTAGATCTGATCAAAAGAAATGTTTTTTTCCTTTACCATTTTTCTGGTAAAATTAAAGTAACAAAGTTATAGCCCTTTGGAAGTTTGAGTACCGCCCTGCCTATTATATGCTCGTGTTTGGCGACAACGGATATAATCCGCTGACCGGTTCATCGCATCGGAAACAAAAAAGCGAAAGCATTTGAAACGTTTATCACGATGTTTTTCGTCAGTCGATAAAACGTGAGTGAATAGTAGTGTGTTGCGTGGCTCAAACGAAATCAAAAATGGCACATGTTTACGAAAATGCTGAACTTGTGGACATGATTCTTATTTACGGGGGGGCAGTCTTTACAAAATGCTCCCGGATGCATCACGGATTTATGCGAATCGGTTTCCCAATCGAGTGCAACCAACCCCTCGTGCCTTTGTTAATGTAGTGCAAAGGGCTCGTGAATCAGGTGACTTAAGACCTCACAGGTGAGGGCATGCTGCTCCAAGACCGCGCGATCAAATACAGGTCCGCACTGAAATACTTGTCGGGAGGATACTTTATTAATCAAGGTAACATTTTTTTTTATTTTTTTTTTATTTTTACACACATATTTTGGTTTATCTTCCTTCTACAATCATTATCTGAAAATTAATGACTCAACTTCAAAGTCACCCTGTATATTTTGCTGTCATTCAGTAATCTTATTTATTGTTACTTTTCTCTCTACTTGAAACGCTTTTCTCTTTTTCTTTGTTTCCCACTTTATAGCGACATACTGTGTATTGCTCTGTAAATGGTATATTACATTTGAGCAATGAATGCTTTATTATTATCTAGGTATCTGATCAATAACTATAGGAAACCTATCTATATAGGGTGTTTTGAATTTGACCCTGACCGCTGGGATCTAGGAAATGGTAAGAGATATGAAGTTGATTGAATGAGGGCAAACTTGCGCATTTTGGCAACTAAAAAAGCGACACGTAGGGCCGATTTCACCAACATTAATATTATGGGCCAATGGGAAAATACCTAATCGAAATGCAATTTGACAGAAGCTGTCAAAGGGCTCAGAATATTAGTGATTTCTATTGAAATATTAAATAAAATCGTGAAAATTCGATTGTATTATAAACAAGACCACTTTTTGATTCCAACGTGAAGCTTTTGTACAGAAAAAACAGAACAACTTTCATGTACTTTGATATATGTTATACTTTTACATTTAACAATCCGTTATCCCCCTCAGCGAATGGGAATGTGGCAAATAATAGGTCGATTTTCTAGCTGTTAAATTTGGCAGCAGATTTGGCCGTTTGTTAAGGCATGGCACTCTCGAATTTACGAACTTCAATATACTGAAAGTTATCATTACATACCTGTTGAATAGTGTCGATTTGTCTGTATTTTGCAAGAAAATAGAATATGAAATACATTCCATCCAATTCCGCATCTTCCTTTACGTCATAATAGTAATCATTTATTAATTTATGGGAATTTCTTCAAAGCAATAAAAACATTATGTCCTCTCCATCCTAAAACACAGATAATATGTGTAAGACGTGTCAATCCCTACATCTCCCTGATGCATAATGCAATTACTAAATTATGAAAAATGTTTCACAAATAATGTCTTTTAGGTCCAAAAATCATCAAAACTAGTAATGTTTGTTGTTTGTGTTTTTGACTGGCGGTCGTTGACTGGCGGGGATATCTATCTGTCACTCGCAGGGTTGCCAAGTCTAACGACGATCATGTCCCGTGGTGGAGGGTGCGAAATGAATCTTTTACATTTGCTGGTTTTGAATTTTTTTCGTGAAAATTAACTAGGGATCATGATTATAAGCTTCCTTGGTAGATTGTTCGTCATGGAAATAATTTTAAATTTTCATTTGCATTTTTTCAAGTGTCACGAATAGTCTTATAAAGCATAGTAGAGTATATTTCAACAGTTGGCGGAACTTACTCCACTGGGACCAGGAGGGTGAAACGGGATATTAATGCACAATCTGGCAATCCTGTCGCACCCTTACAAAATGGCCGCTGTCAACCACACAAGTCACCGTGTTGTCATTGAATAGCATGGAATTAAACCTTCAAAGTATATGTTTTGTGACTGGTACCAAGAGTTGACAGATCCCACACATGTGTCACCCCTTGAAATGCAATAATCAGCTGTATTCAAATAAGGTCTAATATAAATATAACCTAGAATGTGTACTCGTGAAAAAAGAAAAATATGGCAAAATTGTAGGTTTTTTTGCAGGTATTAGGTTTGCTGGTAGCTTTAAGGCATATATTTGAGAATTTCTTAATCGCTGTGAATATAGTGTGGATGTTTGTTCAGTTCCTGAACAACGAAAAATATTCAACTTTATGGATGTATGGATATCAAAAAACCTGAATGGTTTTGTGGGAATATCAATATAAGGTGCCATAATAGTTCTGATGAACGGCAAGTGAATGAATGAATGTTTGGAAACGAGCAATATCTTTTGGTAGAGCCTGTCATCAAGTTGGTGCTTAATGGCTATCTGCGAGAGGTTTATAGGAAAAAACACCCAGTATCACATATGAATTGATGAAAATAATATAAATATGAATAAACAATTAACAATAGTAATTAAAACATGAATTTAATTCAAAAATCAAACATTTCTTAAAATTTTGACTGAATTATATGTAATTTCTTAATATTCAATAAGCTGGTGATGTTTCAATGACAAGTTGTCATCTCATACTTTGACAGTATTTTGTTTTCACCATTTCATAGCTATTGGTTGCTAAAATTTGTTGATTGGAACTTGAAGCTCATTCGCTGTATCTGACGGTCTGTTACCCTATAGGTGGAGAATAACGGACTGTTGTTGGAGAAATTGGCCCTTGGAATGTTTCACAATACAGAGTATTTCAGGAGATGCACGGTAAACCCGAATCTCCCAAATTACTTAATTTATTTGAGGTGACATTTTAAAATAAATAATTATTGTCACTTTTTCTCACCTGCAAAACATAATTAGAATTTCAATATGAAGTTTCGTCTCTTGGCCTCCATCATCAACTTTATTTTTGCTTATAGGCACCATATTGGATTTTCGCACAGGTGAATACTGTTTTTTTTTATTCGGAGTCCGAAGGTGTATGAACATTTTACATATTAACATTTTAAAACTAAAATTGTTTAACAAAATAATTTCCCAAGAGGCCTTCAAATTGTCAAATAGTCAGTTGTTTCATAGTACCATCAGCAAAGCATTTTTTCAGTTTTTATGAATTGGGTTTAGAAAAACAGTCTCCATTTCCGATTTCAGTGTGATTTTATACATATCATGATGTATTGATATTATGAAACTTCTAAGATCTGAAAACGTAGGCAATCCTACTTATAGTTGGTCTTAACTCATCGAATGAAGGACAAGACAAAACAGTGAAAACAGTATAATTTTAAGAAACTGATACAGACCATTTAGAGGAAGTAATTGCAGGTTGCTAAGCAGATTTCATATCCGTTATATTAAAACCTATGTACATATCCTGCGTTAATAAGCTACGTGTGAGGTGTCATGTAGGCAGGCCCGTCATGCTAAAATAGCGCTATTTAAACGGGCTCCACAAGAACTAAAGCAGCCTTTAATCGGTGATATAATTCGAGAAACATTTGATAAGCTGCCATTTTCTAAGCGAACTATGAAAGTATTAGTTTTTTTAAATAACCAAGGTTTGGAAATATCAATGTTTGACATATTACACGCTTTTGGAATCAGGGTTAAAAGATCCATTCAACTACGCAAAAATCCAACTTAATGTCTATCAGGAGAAAATAAGGTTAATAGAAGTTAATAGAAGGTTGAGAACACCAGACGAAACATCAAATGTAAACTACATTCATCCCACCTCGAAAACAAAGAAAATCTGGCAATGTTAATGTAAATGTATCTTGAAATCCCACTTCAAATAAAGTCGAGAAAAAATAAAAGGAATATTAAAAAATAGTTTAAATTCGAAAATACTCGGTAGTGCAAAACTGTTTAACTGCCAGTTAACTAAATGCAATAACTTTGCCCTTAACTGATTTTGAATCTCTTACAGTCTTTCAGATCAAAATGGCGTGGTTGAATTTGAAAGTCTCACGTCCGAGCCGTCACTCCCTATATCAGGTTCTTGTCCTCTTTGGGATATTAAAATGAACTTGAAAATGGTTAATAAAGCTGTTATGACTGAAAGTTTTAGTACAAAATATTGACAAACCTCAGGTTAGTCCCACCAAATTTATAGCGCAGTATTTTAATGTTGCCTGTTATACAGACCGGAATTTTAACTACTCACCGCAAAACATCGTAGTATGCAACAATGTTGCATTAATTGATTTGCTTTCCTTGATGTGTATTTACAAAAAACGGATAATAGTCCATATATTAGGCTTTAAGTCAACGATGTTGTATGCAAACGAATTCTATTTACTAAAACATGAGGATATCGGTCTGTGTTCGATCGATTTTATTATTAGCAGCTTAATCGTTTTAAACATAAACGTATAAATGTAGGAAGAGATTGTTGTTCTTTGGAGCGTGGATGGTTCGCGAATCTTTAAAAAATGATGCGCGACAGCATCAGTTATCTGTCCGAAGTTTGACGACCATTCTCACAGACCATAAAATAGCTGGTATACAGGATGTCCAAAAGTATGGACAGACCCAAATATCTCGGAAACTAAGTGTGCTAGAAAAAACTTCAAGTACAAAGATTTTAGGAAATTCACTGTTGCTCTTTCACGGAATGTTGAGAAGCAGCAGATAGCTGGAAAAAGAAGAATATTAATTGTAATGAAAAAATTGATTCGAGGACACCTGTGACATATTATGATGTCTACTCAATGTCAAATTGATTTTTTCACACGGAAACATTCAATTTCAAACCCAGCGCTGAAAATGGAGCAAAATTAAGATAGAATGGGCAATGACGTTTAGTACTCGTTAATAACTTTGAGGATTCGGAATACGAGTATATAGCAGAAAAAATGTTTGATCACTTATAATTCAGTTCCTAATCTAATAAATGTTATGCACTTCCAAAAATACACAAACCGGTAGTTTCAGTGAGACCTATTTAGTAGGTTCAGCTACGCATACACTGGCCTCATTAATATCGGAAATATTAAAGTCAGTTCATATTAAAAGCTAATATTATATAAAAGACTCCTTCAATGTATCTAAGCAGTTCAACAGGTTACAAATACCACCTGGTCACGTTATTGCTAGTCTTGATGTGGTTTCGCTGTTCAGCAATATCTATCCTTATGCTTGTGTTTGATCTATTAACAAGCATTGGGATCAGATATGTCAATGCTGTAATAAATATTGTAGATTATCTTTTTCTTAACAACTATTTCTCTTTTAAGACATATGGTTGCCCAATACGTAATGGATGATTTGCTTGATATTCTTATTCAAGTACTGCGTTTTATCCTATTTTTCATAAAAATATATATAGATGACTTTATTGTGTGTCTCCCATCTGAAAGCGTGGACAGTATTGTTGAAGATTTCAGTAGCTAGAACCCCTACATTCAATTCAACACTAGAAAACAGGATGAGAATCAATCTGTTCCCTTTCTAGACACAAAACTCATCCATGACAACAATAATAGTTTATTGGTTGACTGGTGTACCGGAAACCTATGTCTCCAAGACGTTTCCTTAATTTCAGGTCTTACCATAAACTTGATATTGAGATTAATTTGATGCAGCAAATGAAAATAAGGTTAATTAGCATCTCTGACAGTACCTTCTATGCTTCAAATTTACGTAAGGTTTCACAATTGTTCATCAATAATGGTTATCCGAAGTATTTGATTAACAAAGCCCTGTTCAGCTCTCCTTCCAATGTTCTGCCCACTTCCACTAATAATGATGCAAATAGTATTTCCACATTTTCCAATAATACTGTGGACGTATCTCCCAACAATAATAAAAATATTGGTAATAATACCGTTGCCAATCCAAATTCCAGAGCTGGTTTTACTGTTTTACCCTATATCAAAGAGTTAACTCCTAAACTGATCAGACTATGTAACTCGTTGAATTGTCGAAATGCTTGCAGGTCCAGTTCAGCCTTCTGGCATACCAAATGAATTTATCAAGAATTACTGCGGAATTACCATATGTTTGGACTCTAAACGACAGCAAGACTGAATTCGGCTTTGAATCCATTACACAACTGCGTTTAAATAAGGCATGCATCCAAGATTAGGCAGCTAATTTATCACCATAACATCAACACTACTACTACAAATACGTAATGACAACCCAATTCAGAATGATAGTAAACAATGTGTCACATCAGCATACATCAACGTACTCACGTGGTACTTTTGCATCCATAGCGGTGCTGCTTACCTGAAAATAAATGTCTCTCATTAACTTCAGTTAAACGATTCTATTAAATTGAATATTTCGAACATCAACACTCAAAACTGACCGCACGCGTGAGTGAATGAATGTATATTGAAATACAGAATAAAAAAACACTGTTAACATTGATCTACTCCAACAAAGCATTCCATCGTTGGTTGTCAGAGCGGTCCGTGGGACCTTAGCTCTTGAGTCACAGTGTCAATTTGTAAGTCCGTCAGGTCTGGTAACCCAGAAACCAGACAATTTTAAGGAAAAAAGGGAAGGGAAGGAGAGAAGGAAGAACGAGAGCAAAGTGGAAGAAGAGAATCTTTTAGGATAGGCATCGTTTAGGCATTGTTAAAATCACTTCACAGATTTTGATATAGTCTAAAAATATTCGATTTTTCCTAAATATTTTGTCAAAATGCTCCATTTTTTGTTGTTCTCAGTTCACGAATTAATTTTGATTACAGTGCGAGCCGCGGCCTTTTGTGTTTGCGAACTTGCTCGACTGTGTAGTCCACTGACTCATGCAACAGAGGGTTGCTGTGCCATTCCGCTAGGCTAAAGCGCCGCTGCGCCTGCTGCTTAATGTAGTCGTTTAGGTAAGAGACATCGAGGTGTCTATGTAGAGTTTCGTTAGACTTACCATGGGGCGTCAGCAACAGTGCGCAACGTCCTACTTTGCAGAACTGCAGATTTCGCATGTGTGTTTTAGCAATAAAACACCAAGCCGCACATGCGTAAGTCATTGCTGGTCTTATGACCACCTTATAGAGTCGAATCTTGTTATTCAAATTTAATGGGTAAAGCTGTCGAAACGTAATTTGGAATTTAGTTTTTAGCGCTTCTATATGGTTCCGCCAAGTCATCCCTTTGTCCAGAATGAAACCGAGATACTTAGCGGAGGATTCCCATGGTATATGAAGTCCATTTATTGAAACTTCAGACGGAACGCCGCGACGTCTTTTTGTACAGTAGATTGCCTGCGTTTTCGAATGGTTAATTTTAATTAGCCACCGATCCGCCCAATCTAATACTTCTTCCACAGCACATTGCAGCCTGTCATGGACTAGGTCACCAGACCACGACTGAGCCACCAATGCAGCATCGTCAGCATAGAGATAGACTTCACAGTTGCTAGGATTAGGGACGTCATGGATGTACAGTGAGTAAAGGATAGGTCCAAGGACAGAACTGTGAGGGACGCCGGCTGTAATCAACCGTGTTGTCGACAGGACATTGTCATGATCCGAAATTTCCTACCTTCAAGGAAGGATTTCAGTAGTTTTAGAAGCCAGAAAGGGAAGCCCTTTTGGATTAGTTTATAGGCCCGCGTGCCACACCTTGTCAAATGGTTTTGAGACATCCAAAAGCAAGATGCCAGTATTTTCGTTAAGGGTGAATCCTCTGGTTACTCGTTCAACCAGACTAACCGCCTGTAGCTCCATACTATGTTCAGACCGAAAACCGAATTGCACATGGTGATCTGACGAGAAATTCTCAAGGTGACGTAGAATCACCTTTTCAGCGAGCTTAGACCAAGCTGACAGCAGGCTAATGGGACGATAATCCTGGGGAAATATCGAACCCACCTTCTTTGGAATCATTATAACATCAGCGATCTTCCACGCGGATGGGAAGTACTGGATACTTAGCATGGTACGATTTGATCCTCCCCAGGTGCTTTACGCACTTTAAGGTCTTTAATATGACCTTGAATCTCGGCTGGTGTGCAATGCGGGATCTCGGGGATGCCGCTGATGTGCTAAGCAGATCTTCGGTTGAAGAAGCTTCTGAAGAAGAATCTTCTGATGAAGAAAAATCACCAACGGTAGCGCGACTGTCACTGACGCCGTTGGCCCTAAAATATCTCCTGACAGATCTTACGATGTGTTGCTCCTCGTCGAGGTCATTATCAAGACCATAGTTGGGAGAGAACTGTCTTTCCATGGCATCGGCGAAAACCTCAACCTTTTCCTCTGTCCTGAAGACAATGCCTGCAGGACCGTGGATGTGTGGGATTTGTTCACGCTTTCTATTCTTGAGCGTCTTCGCCGCCTTCCAGAGAAGAATGCTTGAGTCAAGCATCCCCGCCATAAAGTCATTCCATTGCTCATTGCGGAATTCATGAAGACCATTTCTTACTTCATGAACAAGATTTGTCGCTCTGCGAATGTCATCAGGATGACAAGACCTTTTCGCTTGCTTAATTGCAGCCCTTTTATCAGAAATTTTCTGACGAATGTCTGAAAGCATAAAAGGTCTGTCGTGTCACTGCACGGGAACTACAGCTGCACGCTGCGGAGCTTGTTGGGGAACTCTCTGAGGAGCAACTTTTATAGCTCCCAATCAATGCGTTTCCTTGGAGGGGTTTCATCCCCCAAGAACTGCTCATTACCCACTTCCAAAACGACGGGAAGATGATCCCTTGAGATGTCATACATGATTCGAGAAGTGATACTGTATCTACAGCTTTTGGATAATGCAAAATCAACAACATCAGTACTATGTATGAGGTAGCCATTTCGTATCACATGGTTGTACAGTCGGATCCCACTGGTGGAATTCAACCTAGAATGCCATGCTCGATGTTTGCAGTTGAAGTCCCCTGCCACAATAAGGGGACCCGAGCAGTAGAGCCGATGCTTTTGGCGTGTGAAGGATGACAATAGTTATAGTCAAGGGTAAACTGTTTATAAAAGGTTTTTAAAGACCTATAGTTGATGATGTAATCTCCAATTTGGATAACAATCTGGTAACAATTCTTACCTCTCTCGATCTTACTAAGGCATTCGACACCATAAGCCATGATCTACATCTAGCCAAGTGTACTTATCTTGGATTTCATAAACCGGCATATTAAGTATTAATAACTATTCTGCCATTAATAACATAAAACTCAATCCTCAAAAACCAAATGTACTTTTTTTCCAAGAAAGAAAAACGGAGACATCTGAAAGCCAGTCTGGACCTGGAAATAGGCAGCACAGATTTAAAATGTAATGCAAAAAATTTGGGTCTACTCATAGAAGAAGACCTACGTTTTCTCTGGCATGTTAACAGCGTCATCAAAATATGCTATTTTGGACTAAAAATGCTATTTACCAACAAGACGTTTCCTCAGTTTTAACAAAAACTGTTATGTGAATCATTAATTAATTTCAAAAATTTCATATGGAGTCTTAGCGTATTATCCTTGTTTAGATCAAATGTTCGCCTACAGACTACAAAAGAATTCAAACTTCTTGGCCCAATCAAAGATTTAAGATGGCTCAAAATTAATAACCTCCTCAAATATTTATAAAATATAACCACTCATTCACCACTACGTTTATGGGACAAACTAACACAGAACAAGCATTCATGATTTAAATTTAAGGTATATGAGCACATTATCCATACCAAGACATCACTCAGCCATGTTTCAACGCTACTAAATATTATAATGCATTAGACATCAATATTAAAAATACAGCAAATCATCATAAATTTAAGTTTCTATTGAAACGATATATTTTGAACATACAGTAACACAGAAATTTTGGTAGCACTTAACGGGGCTCTCACAGTCAAGCAGAGTTTCTGAGGGGTATCGGGGGGGTGATAGGGAAACGCTAGTAGGACGGCGTTGTGACAAGGCAAGCGCTCTACGTTAGAAAAGGATAGTAATACGCAGAGGTGTGCTGTTCGCGTGCCTGGTTGAATTTGCATATTGCACAGAGTCGGATTTGATTTGGATATACGATCTAGCGTACGACTGTTTCCCTATTTTGGCGCATAGTATACTCAGCCCTTATTACTTTTATTACCGTTATTCTATTGTTGTATTATCGTGTTGTTATTGTTGTGTTGTTATTGTTGAGTGTCTTTCTTATCAAGGTATCAAAAATGAACAATAAGAGAAATAAACGTGGCGTCTCGAAGAAGCCGCATTTAAATACGCACAGGAAAAAAAAACGTTTTCCAGATAGAAAGGTAGGTACCAAAACAATTATGAATTTTAGCATTCATTTTGCCAATAAATTAGACTATACGTAGTTACTATTACAACTATATTTTATATGTTATTTTAGCTTAAAAATGACAGCAAGGTTTCGCATATGCATTCTCTAACAGAGACAGATGGCATGGATCTTCAAATTCAGGTGTGTATACCCTTTTTTTTTTTAGATTTGCACCAGAGGCTGATATCATTTCTGGCAATTCTGATTAAAAATGCAGTAAGTTTACTTCATGACGTCGATAGTAGTATTGTAGAGCAGTTTAACTCAATCATAGCTAAATTCATTGGGGGTAAACGGATTAATTATAGCAAGAAGAGATCCTACCAAGGAAGATGTGCTGCAGCCGTAGTGAGCCACAATACACAGCGGCCTGTTTGTGTGATCCAAAAGCGGCTACTCCCTAGTTTCAGTCCAACCTCTTTGATTGCTAATGTTGAAGAAAGGAGAGCACACAAAAATCTGAAAAGGAAGCTGAAACCAAGGAAAATTAAAATCAGAGATAGTGATGCTAAAGAGAACGCATCCTATGGGGAATTCTGTGAGAAGCCTGACATGAGCAACGAAGATATAGCGGCTGCCAAGGTAGAATTCTTGAAAACACTTGCAAAAACCGACTCCGAAATTTCCCAGATCGAGCAAGCCACAAAATCTCAGGATTGCAATTTGTGGCTCTTCATCGAAGAATGAGGTACAACAAGTTGCAGAGCTCTAGTAAACGCCATAATATACCCAACCGAATTCTTTAGCAATGCATGTGACTATGGAAGAAAGCATGAAAGCGTGGCAAAAGCAGAAATAGAGAAATCATATTCGCAATCAGAAGTACAATCTTGCGGGTTGTTTATTGATAGGACCCATCCATTTCTGGCAGCATCGCCAGATGGTTTGATAGGCGAGAAAGGTCTGCTAGAAATTAAATGTCCATGGTCGGCTAGAGAAATGACCCCTGAAGAGGGCATTCTGAACAAAAAAATTACGTTTTGGATAAACGATGAAATAAATAAAAAACATAAGTGGTATTACCAAATTCAAGGGCAGCTACACGTTGCACAAAGAGAGTACTGAGTGATTGGTGTTTGGACCCCGTATGGTTTGAAAATAGACGTCATTCAAAAGGATGACATTTTCTGGAAAAATGAAATGGAAGAGAAATTGAAATTCTTCTACATGAACTGCTTGCTCCCAGAACTGGTCGATCCCAGGAAAAGCAGAAATTTGCCAATCCGCGATCCCGATGTGATCTTGAAGGCACAAGAGTACCGTTTGAACAAGAAAAAGAGTTCTTGAGAATTGGCTATTTTTGCTGTACTCGGGTACCAAAATGGAAGAGATTAGCATATTACATTGTACGCCGTTACTAACCCCTTCGTGTCGGCAAATGCGGTGTGCAGATCTCGCTTTAGCAGCGATGTGCGAGATGTTATGCTAATCTCTTCCATTTTGGTACTAGTACCAGATGTTCACTATTTATTGTATATTATGTATATATTGTTTATTTAAATAAAAGTCAATCGTCAGGCTCAATAGCACGTAGCATCGGCTAGCTTTATCTAGTCTGTTAGATGGCGAATATTGAAACGTCACATTCACACGTTAAGCGCCACAGTAGAATCTGAAAATCCAGTCCACTGGGCCAAACTGTTATTATTGTCAAATTAGCTTGTTTTAAGTTTCGGTTTAATATTTTGACTTGAGTTTTTTCTCAAATCCTATGATTCTTCCCCTTTTTTGATTTTTTTTTCTGAGGTACTAGTTGTATGTCGCGTGGCCCACAGACCAGTCGGGTTACGTGGCACATAAGTCGCGTCGCGTTTTTTGCAAGTCAAGACTTGCATCATGTCGCGCGTTGAGCACTGTTTCGTGTCATTTATTATTGAAGCGTTGTTGGTATTGTACGTCATCTTGTCCAAATTGCTTTACTGTTTATAAATTATTGAATACCAAATTTGTGATGTCGCATTACGAAGCGGAGCAAAAAAGGCTTGAACAATTGTGTAATGAAATACTATCGGATGAAGAGAGTGGCAGTACTGAGTTATGTGGGGATGTATACTTATCTGATGCGTATTCTCCAAGTGGTAGTGAATCAGATAGTAGTTGTAGTAATTCCATATTTATCTGTATTACTGTTTATTTATACCGGTATTTTGTTTATTCCTGCATAAGACTTTGTCAATCTGTTTAGTTTATAAGAGTTCCTCCATATTTGTGTTCGTTAGAATATCGACATTTACCATAACTTACTGATTTGCTGTGAAATTACTTTGTTCATTTTTGAATGAGAATGTCTGATTATTTTATAAGATTTGCTTTTTGTTTTTGATTTGTAGAATATCATCTTTTTGTAAAACTCTATAAACAACGTGTTTTTTAATGTTTTCATTTCCAATTCAGTATAATTTGGTCCCTCAGGCCACGGACTCTTGGTTCCCGTAAGAAAATCACATCAGCATGGCACACGTCTTACGTTACGCGGCCAAATATAACTGCCAGCAGTGAGACATATCATGTGTGTCACGAGGGCCAAAGCGCCAAATGAGGTGCGACACACGCATTATATCTCATGACGCTTATCGTGTTAAGTTTATTTTACGATACTCCATAAGGTTAAAGCTAAACAGCAAGTGACATTTTATTTGTGTTAAATGCGTTCACTATAATTATTATTTTTAACGAAAAAGATTACCGCCTCCAATGACCCTGGAACCACCTGGAAACTTTTGGTCACAAAGTTCTGTATTTTACCACACATGTCAAGTCTTTTCATTTGATATGTAAATTGGGGGTTTTGTACAAAAATATGTAACTCGCAATTTCGAAACGGCGGAAATCTTGGAATCAAATTTTTAGTGAAGTACTGTATTCTACAAGGCGACGACTCTTATTTGAGATATTAGCAAGTATGTTATCCGCCATTTTGTAACGGCCGCCATCTTGATTTGAAACTGTTTTCGTATTACTGTTTTGTACAAATGCTTCCATTTGATATCCATATTGGGGTGATTGAACAAAAATGATTTTTTGTGGTATCACCTCTGAAGCATGGCCTATTGTATAAAAAGAAATGATCAAAATCGATTAAAAATTTCCTCTCCTTCATTGAAGTCTATTAAAAATATCACTTACTGGTCCGATGTTTATCTCGAACGACAACTGCTACTGTTGAACTTGGGACAACAAATTATCTGAATACGTCCTTTCTTAGTCCGTACACACCGCCGCGTTGCTTCGACTGGCAGCACGAGATAGTGGATAAAATTCGTGTAAAAGCCTATTTGCAGAGGTTTTCGCGCTTCAAAATTGACGCTTCATTTTTGAATATTTTTCAATGAAATTTTCACAGTGCACTAAAAACAAGACTCCACAGGGTGCTATAGAGCCACTTTTTCGGTTTTTCCTCTGGGTTATTTTTAAAAAAATCGAGAAGTCGAACAACAATTATCTGCACTTCCACCCACCATAACTCCTGAAAAAAATTTTTTTTTAGAAAAGTGGCTCTATAGCACCCTGGACAATTGTCTTCTGAATATACTGTATAAATTTTATTCAAATATATAGAAAAATGGAGCGTCAATTCCGAAGCAGCTAAACCCTTGTAAATGGCCTGAAACTCACTGCGTCGGAGCCGCCTTAATCCTTGTTGAATATATTTTATTTTTATATAAACTATTACACTGAAATTTTATAAGCATTTAATGCTTTATCACGTAAACAGTAACAGACATTTTTATAGTTTACACTTAATTTAGACTTTTTTTATATTTTCAAATAGTGGTTGAGTAGATTGGCCAATGGCTAGATCCCGAAATTTGCATCATACTTTTTAATATTATGTTGTGATGTTAAAGACAGATTATTAAAAAAGTTATATTATACGTATGATTCGCTGGTTGAATGATTCTTTTTTAATGATCTGCGGTTACTAAGAATAATTCGGCGGGCGTAATGTAAGTATTGTACTTACCTTTATTACTTTACTAGTTCTAAGACATGATATTATAATTTAGGCACCAACCGAATCGTGTAGCGGAACTTATTTGTCTATGTATAAAGGGTACTATAAAAATGACTTAACAAACGGACGCAGGAGGTTGCATGCTACTCTATGTTAAGACATGTTCATGTGTGCATACTAGCCGCCAGCAGCACGTCTGTTTATTTAGTTTTGACTGTGTAAAGTGCGGACTATGGCATCGAGGTGACGTAGTGAGGCAAGTGCAGTTTTACGGTATAACCTTAAGCGTGGTTTCAGAATAGACCAGTGCTTAGAGCTTAGAAGAAATGACGCTTGCATTAAAGAATGATTGTCCTCATCGTACGACCATATTCAGGTGGTACACAGAATTCCAAAGGGGCAATTTCACTCTGGAGAACGCTGAGAGGGAAGGAAGGCGATAGAGAAGACCTTGCACCTTCATGCACCAGCAATTCATTCAATTCTGCATGACCATTTACACGTAAGGAAACTTTGTTCTTTCTGAATACCGCAGAGCAAAATACTCGACGTACGACTTGGTGCCGAAAGATGCTGAAAATGTTTGAAAAGGGGCAATGTGGTGGAAATTACTTTGAACGATGTTAATAACGGGTGATTTTTTAAGAGGTATAGGATTTGATGTTCAAAAAAAACACAAAAAAATTTGAATAACACGATTAAATCTTTATTTGAGTCGATAGAACGGTTGATATAATTTAATGTTTAAAGATTATTTCATGTAAATGTTAGCCGCGGTTCCGCTTTAGATGGCCCATGCGCAAGGTCCAATTTTGGCACACTCTCTCCAAGATATCGGAAGGTATCTCACGAATAAGTGCTTCAATATTAGCTTCCAGTGCGTCAATCGTTGCTGGTTTATCCCTGTAGACATTAGCCTTAACATGGCCCCACAAGAAATAGTCCAACGACGTTAAATCACACGATCTAGGCAGCCAATTGACGGGCCCCAAACGTGAGATAAACTGTTCACCGAACTCGCCTCTCAATAGGGCCATTGTTTCGTGTGCGGTGTGGCATGTGGCACCGTCTTGTTGAAACCACATGTCAGCCAAGTCCAGCTCTTCCATTTTGGGCAAAAAAAAGTTTGTTACCATCGCACGGTAGCGCTCGCCATTCACAGTTACGTTCCGGCCATTGTCGTCTTTGAAGAAGTACGGCCCGATGATGCCACCGGCCATCATCCACACCAGCGATTTTTTTCGGGATGCATTGGTAGCTCTTGCAAATGCTTCTGGCTGGTCTTCACTCCAGATGTGGCAATTTTGCTTGTTAAAGTACCCATTAAACCAGAAACTTCGTCGCTGAACACAATTTTTCGATAAAAATGTGGATCTTCCTCCAACTTTGCCAGCGCCCATTCACCAAATTGGAAACGTTGTGGGAGGTCGTGTGCCTTCAATTCTTGCACCAGCTGTATCTTATAAGGTTTTACACCCAAATTCTGTCGCAAAATTTTCCATGTAGTGGAGTAACAGAGGCCCAATTGCTGAGAACGGCGGCGAATCGACATCACTAACACTGGCGGATACAGCCGCAATATTTTCTTCAGTCCTCACTCTACGTCTGCGTGTTGGTGGTTTAATGTCCAATAATGTAAACTGGGTTCGAAATTTAGTCACAAGCTTCCGAATAGCTCCCTCAGTAGGCCGACCAAATTGCCCATAAATTGGAAGCAGTGCTCGATGCACTCTCTTAACCGAGCATGAATTTTGATAGTAAAATTCAATAATTTGCAAGCGCTGTTCGTTCGTAAGTCGATTCATGGTTAAAGTATAGACCAAACTGAACAAGTTTGACAATGACATAAGACACGATTCACGCGTCATCTGTCAAAAACAGTGTTGCCAAAAAGATACTAGCTAAAAAATACCCATTAAATAAAGCTGTATTACAAAACCCTTTGTACCTTCTGTTTTGAATATGAGTAAATCTGAATAAATGGTTCGTCAAGGGACAGTGAAACATATAAGTGGATACCAAAACAAAATCCGATGGATTAGTGATGCAATTCATAAAAAGCATGGTCTCCAACAATAGACTATATTCAAGGTCACATTTCTACTTGAAATGAAAGTTTCCCGTTCTCGGTTCGGTTGGTAGCGCAGAGTAGAGAAATGTTGCCGCGTCTTATCTGTTAACATCAGTTGTCATTGTCCTTTGGTCGTACTAGTTCTTTATTGTTTGATTTGTGAGTTTATCACGTGCTAAAATCACGTAACCTTTCTTTTTACTGATGAGTATTTTAAATTTCTCTTTATTGATTATAGAGTGCCGATTCCTATGCCAAACCCTTTTTAATGATTTTCTTTTGTCAAATTTCATAGTCTATTGATTGTAGAATTTCACACGTATTATATCTGTCATTCTCAGCGACTCAATATTATTTTGAAATCTTTCTTCTATCTGAGAAATTTCCTCATAAATATTGTTGGTCCTTTGTAGAGAGATTTTTTTCTGCCCATCAGCAACCAGCGCGCCATCCTATGATGTTTATACGTACTAGTTATACATGAATGTTTATCTTAATATCAAGATACCTTATTTACATACTTTTATCTGTTCCTTTCGATGTTCTGTCGAACGTGTTTTCTTCGCGGCAACTTATTTAACCTTCTTTTAGGGGGTTGCCTGCGTAGATGGTCTAACGCCATTTTACTTTCTGCTGTAGTTTTGGTTGTGTGCGAGCGTTATTTTTCGTTTATTTTTTAGTGGAAAGCTATTGTGGAGAACCACCATTCACACTCCTCCAGCTTTTTTTTGTAGCTGTTTACCTTGTGACGTTTCTAACATCACTGCTCACTACTGGCCACTGGTTTTTGACCTGAGCGTTTGTAAGCTCTAGACATCTCAGTTGTAACTGTAACTGGAAGAAGACCATTATCCAGATAAGTTTAGGTTTAGGCGCTAAACTATTTGTAAGGCCTATATTTGTAAAGCTTTCGTACGTGTACCATGGGAAAAGTTTTGCAGGGCTAGTTATTATGGTCTATTAATTTTATTGTCAGGTAGTTTTTAATAACATCTTTTCTTTTAACTTACATTCCAGTGGTGGAGCACATGTGCTGCTTGTTTTGGCAATATATTGTGATTCGTTTTTAGATATCTTGTTTTTTGTTTGGCTCTCTGTATATATAGTTAATTAGGTTTCATCATTACTGTTAGATTCTTTTCTTTGTATGGTGGTCAAGCAAAACAAGTTCCGACTAACATCTCGGGGATTTGTGGCTTAATTTGTCTTGAGTCACTTAATACCCCCCCCCCTACTCTCCGCTTTATTGAGCTAGGGCCTAAATTTGCACGCCACGTGACAGCTGTTTTGCTTTGACTGATCCTTGGATTTCATTTATAGTAATTTATTAATTCATTAATAAATTTAAAACAAGGAAAGAGGAACCACCCCACCTTTCCTCTTATTTATAAAAAAGGCGTGGCAAGTTTTTGCGCTATTTAAGCTCGCCTTGCAATTAAAAATTGTTCTTTTCAGAACAACATTTAGTGTGAAGTGGTACTATTCGTTATTATTCGTCAGAGCGGTCCGGTGGACCTTTGCTCTTAGTTAAAAGTCTCGTCAGTCTGCTAGTCTGTCAGGTCTGGCTACCCAGATACCAAACATGTTTTTTTTGGCTGGTCTGAATTTACAATTTAATTTTGATCACAGTGCGAGGCGCGGCCTGGACTATTTGCGAACTTGCTCGACTGTGTAGTCTACTGAATCACGCAACAGAGGGTTGCTGTGCGATTCCGCTTGATTATAATGCCACTGCGCCTGTTGTTTTACGTAATCCCATAAATATAGGATATCAAGATCTCTGTGAATAGTCCCATTTGACACGTACCAAAGGGCGTTAGTAATTGTGCGTAGGGTTCTGTTTTGCAGGACTTGCAGTCTCTGCATGTGCGTCTTGCCAAGAAAACCATTTTATAAAACCGAATCTTGTTGATCAAACTTAATTTTGAATTTCTGCACAACAGAGGATGAAGCTGCCGAAAGGTTATTTGGAATTTTGTTTTCAAAATATCAGTATGTTTCTGCCAGGTCAATCCCTTGTCAATGATGACTCCAAGATACCTGACAGATGATAAATGCAGGTTGTCTATTGTACTTAGCCATTCAATGGATGCAGAAAGATCGCCTGCAATGCCTGAGTGGCGCTAATCAGGGGACTTATTTGTTGAAGGGACCTAAGCGCAGTTGCTAGGTCCACATTCTGCGTGTTCAAAGTGGGTTGAACAGAGGGGGCAGCCGAAGATGTTGAGACGGCTGCTTCCGCGTATGACTTGCTGCGTCTTTGCGCTATGACTTCCAGATTTCACCTGGGGTGAATCTGCAAGTGGGACTGTTAGCGGGATGCGCCCTTCCACAGTTCGCACACTTTCGCTCCATCTTGTCCTGTGAGGGGGCATAAATGTGTCATGTGGTCGGAAGCACATTTTAAACATTTGGGAGGTGCTGTGCAGTAAGACTGCGCATGACCATACCTTTGGCTGCGGTGACACTGCCCAATAAGTCTAGAGTTCTTTTGAACTTCAACTCTGATTGCTAGACCCAACAGCTCATGGTCATTGAACAGCTGCTGGGACTTTTCAATCTTGGGCAGTATCACGACCACCAAAGGCATGGGTGCGCCGCCACTGCGTTTGAGTCGGATAATGTGGAGAGGAGCATATCCCCTCTGTTCTAATTCCCCTTTGATCTCCTGTTCCGAAAACATTGCGGATATGCCTCTGACTACCGCGTGAATATTTCGTTCTGAAGGAAGAGGAAACGTATGATGGGGCACGTCCTCCTCCTTGACCAGGCGAACGATTCTTCGGTAGTCATCCTCAGTTTTCGGCAAAATCCTGATTCCGGCATCAACGGCAACTGCGCGTTCGATCTTGCCTAAGCTTATAAAGGTGTAGTTTAGATGTCGCTACTTGGTCGCATCACGCAAAACAATGGGCGTGATTCGCCCCTGGCGGGGTGCTGTGCTGGTCAACTCACCAGCAACGTGAGATTGTTGAGATAATGCACTGTCAGTTGATGCAATGGCCAAAGATTGAGAAGATGTGGTCGCTGCATCGACCGTCATAGGACAAGTGGCAGAAGAAGTTGATACGTTTAATGAAGCAGAAGGTTTTGAGGGGACTGTCAACTTGAATTTTGATTTTGCTTTTGGAAGAGGTGGAAAGTCATCCGTCTTGTCGGTTTTGTTCGTTTTGTCGATGCGTCTTTTCCTAGACTTGGCCTGGATGAATCCGTCATTCTGTATTTCATCGTCGGTCGATGTCACGTCAGTTAAATTTCCAAGAGGTCTTTTTAAATTGACAGCCTTGTCAGATTTAGAATTAAAATTTGCATTATTGGTTAACTGTGTTACCTGGGTGGTCAGGCAGTCTATTTTACTGTTTTGATCCCTAACTGTCCAGTCAGCTCCTTTATTTGCTGTGCCTGGCTTTCGATGATCAGGGTCTGGCGCTGGATGGTTCTGTCCTTTTCGTCTGCTACAGCTGGTGTCATCAATTCCTTTGATTTCATGGTCTCAGTCAGCTCCTTTATCTGCTGGGCCTGGCTTTCGATGATCAGGATCTGGCGCTGGATGATTCCGTCCTTTTCGTCTGCTACAGCTGGTGTCATCAATTGCTTTGATTTCTTGGTAATTTCTGTTCTCTCCTTCTGGATGGGTCCATTCATCATCGGGGACGCTGGGGGATCATTACTTTGACCTCCAGAATCTATCTACATGTTTTTAAATCGGGTTTTCTATTGAAAAACTTGAAAACTTTCACGAGCAAAAATATGACGTATTGTCAATTGTGTGAAGTGGTGTAAAGTATACAAAATTCCAAAGCAACTTAACTGCTGTAAGGGAGGTGAGTTTACGCTTGTTGATAGCCTGAATAATAAGAACCTCCAGTTTAATCTTCTTTTGCTTATTTTTAGCGTGTAGCAGCAGCCTTGAAATTGAATGTGTCTACTGTAAATGGTTTTTCACAGACAGTCAAAAATAAAGAAGTTTTAAAATCGCCTTCTAAAAAACGGTGTACTCCAAAGAGAGTCGCTAAAAAATGTCAAGGCTCGAATACAGGTGCCATTCGTAATACTATTTACAACATGTATGAAAACAGTGAGTTGCCCAACAAACATATTTTGAATTAGAGAATGTATAAATGTTTCTTTGTAGACCAACATGTAACATTGTCTTGCTTGTGGGAGCAATTAAAAGCTAAACAATTATTTGATGGCAGTCGTATGTCATCATGCAGACCATTAGAAGAAGTAGGCTTTAAATGGAAAAAATGATGACCCCAAACGAGGGCTTATGGATCTTCCCAATATTGCCTCTAAACGAGTTACTTTTTTGATATCATACCTACAAGATAAAGAAGAGGCTACTTATCAGTTTGTCTTCTTAGATGAGACTTGGATTTTCCAAATTGGTACTATTCACCGTTCATGGCAAGATAATGACAAGCGAAGTGTTAGAAGTACCAAAATTGATGGAAAAAGGTGGGCTTTCAAGTGTATACAAAAATAAGTTCTATATAAGGACGAAATGCATTGGTAGGTATATTATAGTTCACGCTGGCAATGAAAATGGATTTATTGAAGGCGCATCGCTCGTATTTTCATCGAAAGCTCAGCTTAATGATTATCATGGGGAAATGAATCAGCAAAACTTTTTACACTTGTTTCAAAATTAGTTATTAACAGGCTTGACGCAACCCTCTGTTATTGTTATGGATAATACACCATATCATAGCATGTTAATAGTAAAAATATTCAATAGCTCATGGACAAAGGCTGCAATTCAGAATTGGTTAACTGAACAAAAAATACAGTATCCACATGCAGCATTCAAATCTGAACTTCTAACAATTATTGCACAGTGAGTAGAATACCCAACCTTTATGCATTTTTTTCCTAATTAATTTTTTCTCTTTTTTAGGAATAAACCAACCAAAATGTATGTTGGCGATAACTCAGCAGAACAATATGGACATCAAGTTTTACGGTTACCTCCATACCACTGTATTTTTAACCCAATAGAGCTAATTTGGGGAATTGCAAACATTTATTGTAATCGACACACTGAAAATGACTCCCTAAAAATGTGGCAAGAGGCACTCCAGACTATTACGCCTGATATGTGGAAGAACTCCATTAGACATACAGAGGAGATAATTATGGAATGGTATAGAAGGGAACAAGTAATGGATAGGCACGAAAAAACCCTTATTATCCATGTCAACGGTGACTCTACTGATTCCAGTGATTCAGAATAGTTAAAATATCAAAACATATTCTGAAAAATGTAATCAAAATAATTAAAACACTAGAAAACAATTTATGTTCTTTAAATATTTTGTGTTTTTGAAAATCTATCAAATCAGGTGTTTTTAATTTAATTTTACAACAAGTTTATTTATTTTTAATATAAAGGTAGTAAATATTGGGTATATATCCAAATTTATTTCATTAAATGATTTATTTGCTTAAAATAAAACGTGCATGGTCTGGCAACACGACTGATTACGTGCATCGGATTTTGTTTGGTATCCACTATTTATGTAAATATCCAACAGTTTGCACGCTTGTGAATACACATAATTCATAATTTGTAATGTTCAGCTTGTAAAGCATAATACGCTATTGTATAACAATACGACCATCAGAAGTATTCGTGGATTTTGACAATACATTCATCTAGCGTCCCGTCGAAACTTAATGATTATCACAGAAGCTCAGTTGCCACTCGTTATAATCCCAATGATAAATCTGGTTGGGGACAAGAAAACACAGATTTATTGGCTAGAAGATAAGGATCATGAACGGGATCAGCTAGTTATAAAATGACAGATTGGCTGGACGACAGCTGGGCAAGAATCGTGGAATAAGGGTTTAGAACTGACAAGGAAGATAAGAATAATGATACAAATGTGCACAAATCGCACAACATGGAAAAGTTATGGAAACTGTGACGATGAGGAGATTCCATATGTTTGGACTATACAAATATATATATATGAATCCACAAAAATTGATGCAAGAGGAACCACGCATTTTGTCAAGCTTATAAGTATACAAATTCAACCCTATTATTAAAGGCTCTGTGAATTGTAAAGCAACGAAGTACGAATACTTGTTTAATTTAGCGCCTTTTTTTGAGCACTCAACTTAGACCGGTTGAACAGGATCTGGTTTGCCTTCCATCTCTGTTTCTGCTTTTTAACAATTTTCGGTACGGTATCTCTGATTTACAGTCCGTTGCAATGAAGTTAACAAGTGTCGCCAACCACATAGGTTCTCATCAATTAGGGTATTGCTAAGTATTCACCATGTTACCAGCCTTGATATACTATGCAAAACTTGCATAAACTAAACACAAGTTGAATAGGATCTGCTTGCTTTCCGTCCCAGTGACCATAACCAACCGTATACAACGTTGTCTAGTCCTTGAAGACGAAAAGCAAACAAGCCAAAATATGTATGTCTAGTGAAAAACTCAGTATGTGTCGGCAATACCGTATTTAGCTCATAGCTGACAGTCACCTCTTCACACGCAACTTGGAGATTTTAACCACTCTATCTATAAATACTTCGAAACCTAAGAATACTATCATAGTTTCGAAAAAAAGTTGTAGCGTTAAAGGACAGAACATGATGCTGACCTTGACTATGATCGTGACCACGATCCTAAAGGTCAAGTGAATATTTTCAAATGGAACCCCCTTGTTACACATGAATTGAAAAAAGAAGGGGATTTCAGGCCTGAATATGACCTTGACCATAACATGAATTTCAAGGTAGTTTAAAGGTTTAGAATTTTTGTTCAAATGAAGCTCCCCAGTTTCAAACCGGAATTGGAAAGAGACTAGTACTACTACTACTGACCTTAAAATGACCTTAAAGAACGTGGTAAGGGTCATGATTTGGTTGAAATGGGACACCCTGTGTATTGCGCACGTACCATTCAGAGTAGAAATAATGTAAAAGTGTATGATACAATTTTCTTCTCTGTCGAAGCTCATTTTTACATCAGATGTTCCGTGGATAAGAAAATCACAGGATTTGGGGAAGTGAAACTCTCGACTGCTTGAACAGACAGACGCCTATATCCCCCTCGAGTAACGGTGTGGTGTGCACTATGGACTGAAGACGATACACGATCATTCTTTCATGGTTTCGCATCATATGAACAGGACCTCTGTTTCTGGAGATGAGGGAGTAGGATCACTGGCAGCAAGTGAGCGTGGTTCTTTTTCCTGAGGAATCATATCAAATTCGGACAGCTGTTAACACTTGTCAAAGAAGTTTCGCCAAAATAATAGGTTCCTGGTTTCTTCATATCACTAAATGTTCTATCACAAAGTTAACCTCGTTTTTAGAGATTTCTTTCTTATGAAAATGATTCGGAAAGCGGGTATTCTATTAGCGTTCAGGAACACAGTTTCGTGAAATTTCAGAGAACCACGACCTTTTTCTCTCTGTTATTCCATTCCCTCATTTCAAGACTTGACCTCCAGGGGGAGTTGTTCTCAAATCGCACAAGCGTCGAACGCTTCAGCAAATTCGTGTTATCGTTTCGACATTGGTGTCGCACGCAATAAATTTGCACATTGATTTGTGTCATCGTTTGTCTCTCTCACTTTTGCCAAGGTATCTGATTCCATGACTGGTATTAGTAAAAAAGTACTCAAGAACGAAGAAAAAATAAGTAATTTCAAGCAAACACACCATTTTGTCGAACAAAGACAAATAGTTTTGCGGAAACTTAGATGAAATACAAAAGACAATCGTAGACATATCCGCAATAAAGGAACAGGACCAGAAATAGAAAGATTGGTAACACGAGCGACGGATGTGTTGGCTTATTGGCTTCATCAGGCCCAAATGGATCAATAGACAAGGCATCAACTTACGTGGCCACGGAGGCCAACTATAGCTACCTGACGTAGTACCCCAAGCCCATGAGTGAATACAAACAAAAACAAATAGTTGATGAAGCCAATAAGCATAAACGTGCATAGCTCGGGTTACCAATCATTTTATTTCTGCCCGTGTTCCTTTAATGCGGACAAGCCCGATTGTATTTTGTCGAACGGTGAACAAATCTTGAACGCGTTATTTTACTGTCGCATGGTCTTAGCAAGGATTTGCTGCAGACATGTGTTCGACGTCCCGTGATTTCTCGCAATGGAGATGTGCACTGGTCCGCGAGATTATCCGATCTAACCCCACCGGCCATTTTCTTGTGGAACTTACTGAAGCATTAAGGTCCATTCAAACAATCCTTAGACGTTTATGACCTGGGGCCGTTTTTTTTAAATCGGGGATAAAACTTATACGAAAAGATAGCGAATGGATAAGTAATTACTTATCTGATGGATCTCGGAGGGGTTAAGTGGTAGAGTAGCCAGCTGGCTAAACTTCGCCTCGCAGTGTGGAGGGATTAATAAAGACATTATTATTATTATTATTATTATTATTATTATTATTATTATTATTATTATTATTATTATTATTATTATTATTATTATTATTATATGGTGGGTGTACATCTCGTCGTAGTCGTGTAACTTCTGGAGTCCCGCAGGGTTGTTATTTAATATATTTGTTAACGATTTTGTGAGTTTAGTACGCAGTGAAATTCTTTTATTTGCGGATGATGTTAAGATTTTTAGAATTATTGGGAACAAATATGTCTCACTGGATCAAAAACTTGGTAGTTATTTGAGACTCAAAATTATAATTTAAGGTTCATACTGAAAAAACAATCAACTGTCCATGTAAGATGTTAGGTTTTATAAATCGATATTGTGTTGATTTGTCACCTTTTCCTTTTAAAATTTTGTATTGTTCTTTGGTTCGTTCGTTTCTTGAGTATAGCTGCTACATCTGGTCCCCAAGCTGTAACTTACAGATCAACAAATTACAGTGTCTGCAGAAAAAAGTTTTGAGAATCTGTGGATATGAAATGGGTTTCACTGGGGAGAGGTATAGTTATACTGATACTATTCTCTAAATGAATATGACTTCTCTTGAGCGACGTAAGTTGGAATTTGACTTACTTTCCTTGCACAAAATTTTAAATGGCCATATTGATTGTCTCCAACTGTTGGGAAAAATTTCACTTAATGTGGTTGACAGGAGAACGCGACATCCTGGTACTTTCTTTGTCCCCTTTCGTCAAAGAAATTATGGTTTAAATAGACCCATAACGGGTCTTCTTAGATTAGGTATTGGATATACTGGATGACAGTATAGTATGTCGAAAGCTCGAGATTTAAGTCAACAGAATCAAATACGCTATAGGTTTTGCTAATTCTCAATAAACAATTTGGTATATCCAACTAGTTGTTGGCTACGGCAATGACTACTCCTCACCTATACTCGTATATCTACTAGAAGTACTGTTAAGAACTAACGAAATGATTCACGATGCATCAAGGAAGCAACAAGAAATATTAATATTAACTATATAGCTGGAAATATTTTGTGGTTACGATGCTTACTTCGCTTATTGGTGGAAGGAGAATTATTTAGAGATGCGATCCAAAAATAAGTAAATAATAATTGAAAATATGTTCGATATTTTTAAGTACCTTATATCCCTCAGCCAATGCAATAGCATCTTTTACAAGCCGGAACGGGATAACGTACTTAACTAACTTAATTTATAGTTCTAAAACTTTCTCGTGTAAACTGCTTTGGCGTTCAATTAATATAGGTAGCTCCTAGCTCTATGAATGTGCCAAGCAGCAAACTTTTTTGAAAAACTATATATTAAGTATAAGTTGAAGCACACCTAAGCATGAAATCATTAACTTCAACATAGAAAGTATAATAATAACCGAACCAAAAGAGATTGCCGAAAAATTTATGCAGCATTTTAATAATATTCCAGACTCATATGAACGTAATGGTACAGGAAATCATGGAAATAATATAGATAGAAACAGTCACTCTTTCTATTTTCAACCCACTGTAAGTTGTGACATAATATCAACAATAAATAACTTTAAAAACTCTACCAGCGCAGATAAAGTTAGTGCAAATATTTTAAAAATGTCATTTAGTTTCCTTAGCCAACCTCTAGCATTTTTAATTAATTGTTCCACTGAGCAGGGGACATTTCCAAATAAACTTAAAGATGCAAAAATTAAGCCCTTGTTCAAGCCGGGTGATAACCACGACATCTGTAATTTTAGGCCAATTTCCCTAATTAGTTCCCTTTGCGAAAGTATTTGAGAAATATGTTTCCTTACAAATTGTCATTTTTTTGACAGTTTCAAATTATTCAACAGCAGACAGTTTGGATTCAGAAAAGGTTTGTCAACCAAAGTTGCTGTATTTGCTGTATTTCAAAATGGACAATGGCGAAAAGTGTGTAGTAATATTTCTTGACTTGAGTAAAGCTTTTGACTTAGTTGACCATGTAATACTTTTGGATAAATTGGATAGATATGGAATCAGAGGTAAGCCATTTGACTGGTTCCACAGTTATCTAAGCAACAGAAAAGATTATGCTGAAGTACTGACTGCACAGTCTGACCAGCACCTATATGATACAGGGGTTCCAGAGGGTTCCATACTTGGTCCCCTCCTATACATAATATATGCCAATGACTTTCCCGCCAAATCCTCGGTAATGTATGCTGATGATACCTCATTATTTATTAATGGGAAAAACCTGGAGTCACTGGTAAGAAATGCCAACATAAGCTTAGCTGGTACAGATCAATGGTTCATTAATAACAGCCTGGTCTTAAACCACAAAAAGACAGTATCGTAGTCTCCTTATAAAATCAAGCGTTAGATCCATGGAAAAAGCAGAAACTATTAAATTTTAAGGAATACACATATCGTAAGACTGCAAATGGGATACGCATATAGAGAAAGACAGTCAAAAGGTGCTATTGCATCTACCAGCTGAGTTTTTATCGTTGATAAGTGGATATTGTTAATGTTTTACCATGCACATATCCATTCTACTCTGACTTATGGTTACAAAAGCTTCTTATATTACAAAAGCTGTTAGCTGTTAGAACTATTGCAAAGCTGGGCAGGTACGTTAGTTGCAGGAACTATTCACAGCTTTGAAAATATTAACGCTGCCTTCAGTACATATATATATATATATATATATATATATATATATATATATATATACTAAGTGACATATAAATCCGAACACCCAGTTTAAATGGTTTTATTTTAATAAAATTTTGTATAAGTACTTAATGAAGCATAATAAGTAATTCATAAAAATTTCAAAATGATTGCACTGCTTTTAAAGTCCTTTGACCTTTAATAATGTGTGGATGCACCCTGTTGTGCTACGCATTCTCCAACGCGCCTAGGCATGCTTCTGATCAGGTGGTCAATGTCCTCCTGTGGTATCTCATTCCAGGCAACCACCAACTCCTCTCGAAGTGCTTCTAGAGTCTGAGGAGGACGTTGCAAATTGAGCAATCTCCTACCCATCATATCCCACACGTACTCAATTGGGGATAAGTCGGGAGATCTTGGTGGCCATTGTAACAATGTGACATCATTATGTTGAAAGAAGTCTATTGTGACTCTTGCAACATGTGGCCGGGCATTATCTTGTTGGAAAGTTGGATCTGACAGGGTGTCAAGATAGGGTAAAAGATGGGGTTCTAGAACATCGTGGATATAACGCTGCGCGTTCATGTTACCTCTGATGAAGATTAAAGGTGACCTGGAACCATAAGCTATAGCACCACAAACCATAACTCCAACAGTGTGATGAACATGTCTTTCAACAAAAAACTGTGGATTCCACCTTTCACCACGTCGCCTTCTAACCCTGGCACGACCATCGTGCATGCCTAAACAAAATCGAGACTCATCACTAAAGACAATACTGTTCCATTCCTGATCCCAGAGTGACCGTTGTCTGCACCACTCAAGGCGATTACGTCGATGTTCTCGAGTTCAAGGGAGGACCCAGTGTGGCCGGTATGAAAACAAGCCAAAACTTCTCATTCATCGGTAAACACTTCGCATGCCAATAGGTCTTCCGTGTTCTGCAAACCATTCATTTGCAATGGACCTGGTAGTGGAGAAACGGTCACTTAAGGCCAATAATCTTAGGCGGCGATCTTCACGGTCTGTTGTTCTACGGCGGCGTCCAGTGCCCCTTGCTCCTTGCGTACGGCCTTCTCGAAGCCATGCCTGACAACACCTAACCACAGTGTGTACACTTCTTTGCACTCTAACTGCAATTGTCCAGCTTCCCGAAGTCCCACTATACGGCCCCTATCAAACTCACTAAGTTGACGAAATCGTACAGGTCTCCGTACTCTAGGCATCGTAACCGATCGTAAAGGATGCCAAGAACCAAAATCCGCCAACGTTGATTCTTTACTGCGGCTGAAATATTCATTTTTAGAGCGTTAGTGAATTAAAAAAAAGCAGTATAAAAACCGGAATGTCCAACTGATAAGGCTGAAAATTTTTTCACTTGTTATTTACAGTAAGATAAATACATTCACCAACTTTTATTAAAATAAAACCATTTAAACTGGGTGTTCGGATTTATATGTCACTTAGTATATATTTTGAATAGATTTACGTCAAAACACACCTGGACCGTTTTAGTTCTATAAATTCTGGAATTTATAATACCAGAAACAGAGAAGTATTGGAGGTGCCGGCACATAGGTTGTCTAGAACGAAGGAGAATGGCAATAAAACTCTTCAACAGACTACCCACTGATTTTAAATCACTACCGCCGATATTATTTAAAAAAATAACCAGGTAAATTTTACTTGATAAAGCTTTCTATCCTATAGAAGAGTTTTTAATGATAGTTTTTTTTTATTGTTTTAATGTATTGTTCAATTTCAATTTGTTAATTTGTTATTTTAATTCGTTTTCATGTTTATACACTTCGTGTTTTTGTTTGATGTTTTGAATGTTATTTATGTATGTAGGCAATTCTGTTTATGCTAGTATTCAATTGACTTATCCTATATCACTTTTTGATACACAGAATGAATAAATTATTATTATTATTATTATTATTATTATTATTATTAATATCAATTCGTAATAAATTATAATAAGTTATTAGGCAGCGATATTCAGTTATCAATAATTGATTGTCAGCCGTCTGTCACGATACGAAACTTTGTGCTAAATTTAGTACCAAATTTTGTGAGAAAATTCGTTACTGAATTTAGTTCCCAATTTGTTTAAAAATTACAATCCTGTCTGACATGTAAAGAAATTTTTGTACGGAATCATGCGCAGTTGGTAGTAAAAAAAACTATAACTGTCTTCTTCTAACTAGCATTTATTCTGTCAAAGCTATTCTAGCCACACTTTCCTTTGCGATTGCTACTTTATTCCCTTATTTTTAAACGAATAGAAAATGGAGTGATCCCGTGAACGAAGTAAACGAAACCGTAAACTAAATTGGTGCCGAAAATGGATCAGGGAGAGGGACCAGGGCATGTGTGTGCTCCATATGCTGAATAAAGAACAGCTAGTGCAGGATAAACCGGCTTATAAGCTTAACTGGCTCTTAAGTTATTATTCTGTTTTTAATCCAACGCCGTTTTATAGAAATTGCTTTTTACAACATATAAACAATCATATTTCTCATGCTCGTTTAATAATACTATGTCACACCGCTCTTTTGATCATGACATCTTATAAGTTTTCAATCTATGAGTAGAACAGCATACGCAGGGGAGTTTCGCGAAAGTGATGAACACAATAAACAACTCATGATAACAACTAATGAAAGTGTTTGAGGTTATATCAGCCATTGTGCTGCTCCAAATGCGCAGTAGTCGTCTGCGCACTTTTAGTACGATAGAACACTTATTACAAAATTTAGCACTAAATTTGTTCATACAAAATTATGTTCTAAATGCTGTCTGACACTATCCTTAATTTTGTACAAGCACAAAATTTTATACAAAGTTTAGCACAAAATTTCGTATCGTGACAGACGGCCCTTAGATTTCAAAAATACAAAATCTTATAACATGTGATATTTATCGTAAACGACTGTTATCACCGATTTGAAAAATATGGATCGTGAGGAGAAATAAGCTGAAAAATAAGTCAAGACCCACAAATAACTGAGTCGTATTACTAAGGTAAGCGTGCTTCAATCTTCCTTCGCATAGATAAATCCCACTCATTTATTTTGTCTCCACGTGTATGTATATGTTATATCATTATGCCTTATTTAAATTTTTAAGGATTTCCTAAAAAAAAAGAATTGATGGGTAACGCAGCAAAGAAAACAATATCGGCGAAGTTTAATACCGCAAATAAAAACGGATTATCTGTGATTTATGTCAGTTTCTCGAATAACATGTTTCTACAGTTGAGATTTCGATGTCACAATACTATTAATAACCGCCTTTAGTGGTAAAAGCTACGACTGACACGTTTTATAAGAATTGCCTCAATGTACGTGATAAATGTATGAATTGCAAAAATAAATCTATCATTCTGTCAGGTCGTCAGTGGGAGTTTTGTGTAATGGAACAGCCGACATGAGAATATTTGAGAGTAAGTGATCGCCACGACGGCAATATCAGTCTAATCATATAAGCAAATTTCTCCGAAATAATTACATGATGAAACGAACTTACCTGTAAGTGATGTTCGATCTCAATTATGTGAATTCCTCGTCGAAGTAAATATTTAGAATACATATCGTAATAACCTCGCAGTAGTACCCAACCGCCACGATTACAAAGCGCGCACGCAGAGATGGAAAGCGGCACCGCGCCCCTTCCCCCACCTTTCTCCCCTCTGGCCAACTATAAACCTTCATTTACTTCAAAGCCAAGTTGTTGCAACAATTAGGTGACATACAGGGAGGGTGGGTGCTATTTACTTCGACGAGGACTTCACATAATCAAGATCGAACATCACTTACAGGTAAGTTCGATTGATCATGTAACATAATTATGTTCCGTCCTCGTCGAAGTAAATATTTAGAATACATATCGTAGATGTTCAAAGCTAGTTGCAACAACATACTACTAACGCTCTGTAATAGTAAACTATAGGTTGAACACAACTACACAAATTGTCCGCAATGTATGTGTCAACTAAATGTACATTTCCGTTGTAACAATTCAGGTTAAGGCTTTTAGCAAAAGGTAATATGACGTACCTGGTTCAAAAATTACCATCCATTTCATCATAATGAGCAAATAACGTAATAACATAGTTATGTTTAAGGTGTGGAGACTTGGTTCACCTCAAATGCCGCTTGAGCAAAGCTATTGTTTGGCATAAGAGATTTGTGACATATCTCAGAAAACGCACTCCAGCCCGCCGCGAGCCTGAGACTACTATAATTTAGCTGGCCGACGCATAGGTTGACGCATTTCATGTACTGTGGGTTGTCAATTGTGACACTCTCTGCTAAAACTGACTTCATCCATCTGGGAGCCGAGGCACCATGATAAAGTTACTGTACAGCGACAAATAAATGCTTTGCACATATATTTGGGCGTAAAATACGGTAAAACTTAAGTGGTTGCCACATGAGTGACCCCGAAACTTTTAAAAACTCAGAAATCCCAATTTCAGTATTATTCAACCCAATCCGGATGTTGTCTGTTTCAATTAATTTGCACACTCTGACCTGAGGTTAGAGCTAGCAGTCTTGCTGATTTCCTCATCCAAATATCTACAGAGCTTACCAGTAACCCGTTTGGTTGGTTGAGAACAACCACAGTATCTCTATTTCAGTTGAGTTCGCCTCAGCCTGTAAATGCCTTTGAAAAACCATCTTATGTCTGCATCGTTAGTAACATTTTGGGTAAAAGGCTGATAGCTCAAACAATTATATCTTGATTTCATATCGCCTGTAAGGTAAGAAATTTCAAGGTAGGAAACCAGGCATGTACGGGGTCCGCCAAAGGAACCTGACGTTTTCAGAATGGATAGTACGAAGCTGTTTTTTGACGTAAAACATCGGTTACAGTGGGCAAGACATCGGTAGTAGATGCCATTTCAGTAGTCATGGAGCTGTGGACAAGTAAACATCGCGCATTTGTTGTCGAGACGTATTTTAAAAATCACGACTCGGTGATCATTACACAGCGTCTATTTCGTACACATTTCAATGTCGGACGTCATGGTTCTGTTCCATGCCGTAACACAATTAAGTTGTGGGTCAAAAATTTTCGTCGATCTTCATCAGCAATGAAAGCTAAGCCACCAGGAATGCGTCGAACAGTTCGGACTCCAGCCAATATTGAGAGGGTGCGAACAGTGGTGCAGCAAAGTCCACGTCGTTCAGCTAGGCTACAAGCAATTAGTCTAAGGCTTTCAGAAACAACAGTGCGGCGTATTTTGCATAAGGATTTACATTATCACCCTTACAAATTAGCGATGGTTCAAGAACTGACAGCTGACGACTTTGTGAACCGTTTGAATGCAAGCAACCAGCTTCTGGAACTTTTGGATGAAAACGCTTTAGGTGGCTTAATTATGTCTGATGAGGCGCATTTCGAGTTATCAGGCTACGTAAATAAGCAGAATTTTCGCTACTGCTGTGCAGAAAACCCGAGAGAACTTCACCAGCGACCCCTTCATAGTCACAAGGTTACTTTTTGGTGCGGAGTGTCGCGATTCGGCATAATTGGACCCTATTTTTTTGAGGTCAATTCGCAACGTTATCTGGAAATGTTAAACACATTTTTGGAACCAGAGCTTCGTCGACGGAACATAGATTTAAATACTGTATGGTTTCAGCAAGATGGCGCCACAGCGCATACAGCACGAGCAACAATGGTTCGACTGCGAGAAATGTTTCCAGGAAGAGTCATTTCGCGGAATGGAGATGTTCCTTGGCCGGCAAGGCCTCCCGATCTCACGGCTTGTGACTATTGGTTATGGGGTTATCTCAAAAGCAAGGTATATTTAACGAGCCCAAGGACCATTGAAGAATGGAAGGAAAACATTCGCAATGAAATTAGCGCGATTCCGATGAGTATGGTACAGCGCGTAATGGGGAATGTGCGAAACCGTTTGGAAGAGTGTGTCCGCAGTGAAGGACATCATTTGACCGAAGTTATTTTCCATACATAAAATGGCATGTAATACACTTTCGATTACTTATATATGAAAATAAATATCTTGAAAGATACATTTGTAGTTTCATATTGAAGCTCATCAGGTTCCTTTGGCGGACCCTGTATTTCTTTCCGACAAACGTCCTACCGTAATCGAAGCGCACAATACATGTTGGACTATCGATGTTGATTAGAATGACAGCGTTCCAGTGACGATAACCAGGGTAAGCTTACGAATTAGTGGACGCAGCGTCCTGGGTCCCCCCATCAGATCCTTGCGTTACTTCTAGAAGATAACTTTCAGAAACACCGAATACTTGAGCCAAAATCAGAACGGTGACATGTGCACCTCCCACTCCGTTTCCACGTCCCACTGACGCAAAAGCTCATACGTACCAGTATTACTCCTGAATTTTATATTTGATACGAGGGCAGTAAGATCTCTCTTTACTAAATTGCCGTAGTTTTCCCGCATCCTGGTCCAGACGTGGAAACCAGGAGCTCTCCGTTCTATTGATGTAGGATGGGGTATAATATGAGACAGCCCATCAATTCGGTAGCAAAGCATTCACCACAGAAGAAAGCCAGTTGTTCTTGATGATTAGCACGCGAGATCTTCTCGCGTGACCAAAAACTGGAGACTCCTCCCTGGCCAACGAATGTCCCAGTCCGAGAAGTTATAAATTGGATAACTCAATACCTCTGCCCGCATCTGCCAATTTCTTTGAGCCCCAGCCGAGGTAAACCTTAAGTTATATTATATTAGTGTCATAGTAGCGTTAAAATTCCCTTGAGAATTTTACAAAGCAAGAAATTTCACTCGTTAGTGTATAGTCGGCTGAAACGAAATGAAAGACAAGCTGACATCAAGATCCCGATGTTCACCGCAAAGTTTCGGACTCTGTCTTGGTTGCTGTCCATTATTGCCCTTACTAGGTTTAGTAATGTCTGCATCGTCCGCTCAAGTAAAGTTACTTTCTTTATGGCACAATTTAATACTGAGCCTGAAAGTACACAATTTTTTCTTAAGGTATTCCATAAATGGTTTTATTAACTTTGTGAACACATAAGGGGTATAATTCACCCTAAACGGTACAGCATTGTATTGGAAGAGCTGTCCTTGAATATGAATCTGAAATATATTATATCACCTTCCCTAACGGGTACTAAAATCCCTGCATATTTCAAATCCAGATTCGTCAAAAAAGTATATGTACGGAGAAGTCTGGTTCCAGTCCAATAGCCTAGACTTAAGTGTTGTATCCCTATAAACAAGCAGGCTTGAGGTAAGGAATCAAACGAGTTGACCCATCAGACTTGGGGGCAAGAAAAAGTTGGGTAGGTGCCGATTTTTAGTTGGCTCAACTTTTTTACTGATAGCACCGCAGCTAAGCCATTCATAGATGGACTAATGAGATTCAGCTAGGGCAAAGTGCTAAACGAGTCGCCATCTGAATGGCAAGTGACCACTTGAGTCCAACTCAGGACTTTAGCGCCTCTCCTACGCGTTAATGTCCATGCTGATCTACACACCTCATCTGCAATAGTGGGTTGATGTTGTCAGTACGTTGTCCGGCCTTTTGGCCTTCAGTTGCTGCTCTGTTTATCTGATTTCTATTTAGAATTGACTTACTTGGTCAGACCTATACCGAAGCGCAGAATGTCAGAGAGTACTCCTGAGTTCTTTGCTTTAATGTGAATATCTGCCAGCATGCACTCCTCTCCCTTCTTTGAACCTAGAGGATAGAGTATTGTCACTTGCAGTTAATGAATAGTTCACAAGTTACTTTCTTTATGGCACAATTTAATACTGAGCCTGAAAGTACACAATTTTTTCTTAAGGTATTCCATAAATGGTTTTATTAACTTTGTGAACACATAAGGGGTATAATTCACCCTAAACGGTACAGCATTGTATTGGAAGAGCTGTCCTTGAATATGAATCTGAAATATATTATATCACCTTCCCTAACGGGTACTAAAATCCCTGCATATTTCAAATCCAGATTCGTCAAAAAAGTATATGTACGGAGAAGTCTGGTTCCAGTCCAATAGCCTAGACTTAAGTGTTGTATCCCTATAAACAAGCAGGCTTGAGGTAAGGAATCAAACGAGTTGACCCATCAGACTTGGGGGCAAGAAAAAGTTGGGTAGGTGCCGATTTTTAGTTGGCTCAACTTTTTTACTGATAGCACCGCAGCTAAGCCATTCATAGATGGACTAATGAGATTCAGCTAGGGCAAAGTGCTAAACGAGTCGCCATCTGAATGGCAAGTGACCACTTGAGTCCAACTCAGCGCCTCTCCTACGCGTTAATGTCCATGCTGATCTACACACCTCATCTGCAATAGTGGGTTGATGTTGTCAGTACGTTGTCCGGCCTTTTGGCCTTCAGTTGCTGCTCTGTTTATCTGATTTCTATTTAGAATTGACTTAATTGGTCAGACCTATACCGAAGCGCAGAATATCACTGGAAGCCTCTGTCAGAGTACTCCTGAGTTCTTTGTTTTAATGTGAATATCTGCCAGCATGCACTCCTCTCCCTTCTTTGAACCTAGAGGATAGAGTATTGTCACTTGCAGTTAATGAATAGCTCACCTGTTGCTGTACACAGTCCAAGCACGCAACCCTGCGTGCGACAATTTCTACTATGGCTTCCGTCACCTCAGGGTTCACCTTAGGTGGCTAGAATAGAACAGAATTTATTCATCTATCGTCATCAACAAGATCTGCCCTCGAAATGTCAGCCTTGGAACAACACGCGAACATTAATTATACTAAGTTCACCGCATCATCGTGATGATGCGTCATCTATTGAAACAGACTACATAGCCTTTAAGACAACACAATCCAAAGCGCCCTGCTGTTCAAGTGTCACCTATCCAAAATGTAACGTTAACCGGGCATAATGATATTTAACTTCCGTTATTACTGAAAATTAGAACTTTGGTGGTTTCCTAACCGGAGATGTTCATACGTAGGTACAGTCCTGTTCCACAGTTATTACCAGCCATGTGGAATTTGCTATCACAAGCAAAATGTAACGCTAGTCTACCATAGATGTACCTAATTTCTATATGTTGTTGATGAAAAATAATACTTCAGCTGTTTCGTAACTTGTCATGTGCATATTATTGACCTGTTCGATGGCTATTCCAAACCATATGGAATTTGCTATCACAAACAAAATAAAACGCTAGTCTCGCATAGATGTAGCTAATCGCTGTCGTTCATTAATGAAAAATGGTACTTCGGCTTCTTCATAACTTCTCATGTGCATCCTTACAAATAGTATTCCATAGTTATCACCAACCAGATGGAATTTGATATCCTAAGCCAAATGTACCGCTAGTCTCACACAGATGTACCCAAAAATGCTATATTGTTACATTGGCATTTCAAACTAGATAGGATTTGCTATGTCAAACAAAATGTAACGTTAGTCTCGCATATATGGGCCTAATCTCTATTTGTTATTAATGAAAAATACTACTTCGGCAGTTTCCTAAACTGTCTTGTGCATTCTTATTATGCTGTTCCAGGGTTATCACAAACCAGATGGAATTTACCATCACAAGCAAAATGTAACGCTAACCTCTCATAACATACCTAATTTCTATCTGGTAATAAGGACAAAATATATCTTAACAATTTGCTAGCCTGCCATGTTCAAACTTACAGTCCTGTTCCATGGTTATCACAAACCAGATGAAATTTGCTATCATAAGCAAATGAGAAAATAAGTTCAGTATTGAGTCATTTTCCCCAAACATCTTCATTCGTCCTTGGTGTTGACTATCACAAGCGAGGTCCATATTGCTATCCCAAGCAACTGAGTCCAATGTTACAACGTTATCCTAAATGTCTTCGTGCATCTTTGGTGTGGAGCTGACTATCCCAAGCAAGGTCCACGTTGCTATTCCTAGCAACCGAGTCTAATGCTTCCACGTTATCCCAAACGTCTTCGTTCGTCCTTGGTGTGGAGCTGACTATCCCAAGCCAGGTCCACGTTGCTATCCCAAGCAACCGAGTCCAATGTTTCAGCGTTATCCCAAACGGCATTGTCCGTCCTAGGTATGAAGTTGGTCCAGGTTGCTATCCCAAGCCACAGTGTCAGAACGTTATCCCAAACATCATGCTAGGCACAATTTGCAGCGCCGGTGAGGCATCCATACTAATATTTATTTAACTTGCACGTAAAATAGATCGGTTAGTTGACAGTTACTTGATGGTGACCCCCCTTCAGAAAAAGAGGCCTGCACGCCACTTCATCTTCAAGCGAACGTCTGTCGGTATTTCGTTCGACAATAGACATCTATCGGCCAACCTTCTCTCCTGTTTTCTAATTCTAAATGTTCAGCGAATCCCCCACACTGCACTGCACATAAACGAGGCACGCCGTTAACGTCTTGAAGGTCGGGCACGAGAACAAGGAATGAAGGTTTATAGGCGGTCAGAGGGGAGAAAGGTAGGGGGAAGGGGCGCGGTGCCGCTTTCCTTGTCTGCGTGCGCTTTGAAATCGTGGCGGTTGGGTACTACTACGAGGTTACTACGACATGTATTCTAAATATTTACTTCGACGAGGACGGAAAATAATTGTAAAAGTTGGTTTTATTGATGCAATCTAAAGTGTTGTCAGGAACCAAAAAACTCCAAATAAGATTTTTAGATATTTTTGAGACCACAGAATGAGACCACACATAAAAAGAACCGACTAATAGTAAAAAAGTTATGGTCGAAAACCGAGGCAAAATCCAAGTTATGGCTCTTGTTGCTAATGCGACGATAATTTCACGCAGCTACTTGAAATTCTTCAAATCCGTAGGCTTCATACTTCTAAATAACCGCAACAAGATTGGAGTCGATTGGATAAGTAGGTTTTAAGAATTTCTAATTGTTTATCCGACACCTTTCTTCCGGCCATCACTACTAATTTACTGAGCAACATACAGGGTTCCTTCAAAAAGCATTTCACAGGGGAATACACGAGTTTACTTTGCCGACATGAATCACAAACCCCATTCCGAAAGATAATTGTTATTGTTATACGTAATTTCCGGAATGAATGAAGTAAGTGTATTTGAGACAAAAAAGCAATGGAGTTATCATCAATACAGATTACAGTTACAGCTTAGACCTCCAATAATGTCATCTCTGAAGCGGATGTTACATCATACCAAACATTAATAGCTGAAGCATCATGACGTTCAGGAAACGCGTAAACGACGAGTTCCCCCAAGTGTAAACAGCTAGTGCTAAGTTGACATCTTGTACAAAAATCTACGTTATGTCACAAAAACCTATAAAATGTCAACAAAAAACCGACAAAATTTCCGGATAGATGCCTGACAAAACAAGTGATTTAGCGTAAAATAGTTCAGGACCTTAGCGAGATGAGCAGGAAGATATCCAGCTTGTTGTATCTTGTATGAGCTTGTTCTTAAGATGCTAAATCCAGCTAATTAAAGGTAGGCGAGAACAATGATGAGACTGATGTACCATCAGCTAGTACGGAACATGAGGCTTTGCTCAAAAGTGGTTAACGTGGAACGTTGATGCAGTTTACAACTTGAAAAATAAATAAAACCAATGTCATGGTGTTGAAAATGGTAGGTTTCTAAGTACATGGAGGTTATCTGAAATAGGAGGTAAGGAAGTGTAAAATACAGGACTGTACTATATATATAGTAGGTGAGATGAGGACAGGCTAGTGTCGACTTCCTGTAGTATTGATCTAGTGTTGAAGGGATGTCGAGCAAGTGCGCAGGCCTATAAAAATAAGTATCTAGTGTCGACGGAATGCTTTTTTTTTTTTGCTGGCGCAAACTGCAGTTGCGTCATAAGTTTATTATATTTTTTATTACAATTATTATTAATTACTATACCTATTTTAATTTTGCGTTATCATCCATGAAATAGAATAATTTTTTTTTAATGATTTGACATATTTTTTTACTAAGATATACTTCTATTTAATGAGCGGTATCACATCTTTAATTTTTATTACAGGAATCAGGAATCATGGGAACATGCTTCTAGATATGCACCAAATTATATTCTCTCATTATCTCTTAGATTTTGAGCAGGTTGTATATTATTCCTTTATTGTATTATCTATCTATTTTATTGGGAAGTATGGACACTTCCCTAATATCAGGGATGGTCGATGTTATGTTAAAAGCGTCTTATGAACACCGAAGGAAAAAGCGGCGAGCTAAATATGTTGCTTCCTTAAATACTTCGACACCATCTTACGAACCAGTGCAAGAAAATGCATCCTCAGATTTTGAGATGGAGTCACAAGAAACCTTGCATACCCAAATCAAAGTATACAGCCTGATACTAATCAAATTCAAATGAGGAAAAGTTTCAGAACTCCAAAGTTCGTGCAGCATAAGATAGGTGTAGATAAGTATGAGAAATGCTGTTTTTATTATTGAAGCAACTATTGAGGCACTGGCGAGTTTGCTATAAGCAAGTCCTCCATTCAAAGAAATCGTACCGAAAAGCGAAAGGAGCGCGCAGAAGCTTGATTTCCAAAGCGAGGTACCGGACACTGTAACTGTCCACTCGGATGGCAAATTGATGCTAAGTTTAAATGCACGCAAGTCTGAAGAAGAACGCCTACCGATTGTTATAACTTATGAAAATAAAAAACAACTTATCGCTGTGCCCAAATTGGATAAACTATTCAAGCAGCGAGTAGGTTGAGTCAGTTTTGGATGCTATTATTGACTGGAATCTTGAAGATAAGCTGCAGATTCTCTGTTGCGATACTACTGCTTCAAATACGGGTCGCATTAACGGTGACTGCGTGCTTCTCAAACAGAAACTTAAGATCGACAAAGTAGCTACAAACCCTGACATTCCAATGTTTAAAAAAATGTTAGATAGCTAATATTTATTTTTTAACTCAAAGTCAAATGTAAAAACATTCGAGGGTATGCATATCCCAATTCGAACAAAAAATTGTTTGCCATCATACATAACAACAATATACATAATACACCATAGCACCATCCAACACAACCACCAACCAGAACCTTTAAATTGACACAACCGTGTTAGAAGTTCAAAGAAACTCTGCCGCTGCTAGACGTTCTTTTTTAAAACAAACAATTAAAATCCCCTAGTATACATACACAACAACACAATTCAACATAGTCACTCCCTTATATGAAGGAATCATACACGGTTGATATCAGTCTTAGTAGAATCCAAATACAGTCAACCTTGAAACAGGTTTTGTCACCATACATGAATTATTGACCCATTAAACGATTTTGATCATAAAATCCTCATTTCCATTCCGATACGATTACGATTTAGTCATCAAATATAGCATGCCTGTTTATTGCTATCTTAAATGTGATAACATACTTCCTTGAAAGGAATTTGTCAAAAGTGATCAACGCTAAAATAAACCAATATTCAGAGTTTGTCCATGTAGGGTGTTAGCATAAGAAAAAGTTAGTATCGATACGTCCTTCGAAAATTAGTAAACAAGTGTGATATTTTTCAAGAGTAACCATCACGGTAGAATAACAGCTGATTATGAAGTGATTCAAAACTATCGAGATTGACAAGTGACGCATAATTAATTCTAAGGGATCAGTCAACGCAAGGTAGACAGATCCTGACTTTGTTGTAGTTTTTCGTACGCTACAGATTCATTTTGTACTTGCTAACTCTTTAATTAAGAAAAGTTCTTTGAATATAAAAAAACGCTACAGGTACAATCAAAACGACTGCTAATGATCTTGACTCCTACATCTCAAGCCAGGTAGGAAAAAATAAGCTTTTGACTGTGTTAATCATCTCTACTTTTTAGAACTTGAAATACCATATGATTTTAAAGTACAATGAAATAGCCATATAATCCATTCAGAATGTGTGGCAGTATGTGACCGAATTGACAGAGGTTCCATTCCCTGAATTGAATGAACATTACTCAGATAATTCTAACAGGTTGCAAATTAGAAAAATGTAAGTAAAATGTACAACTATTGCAGGAAGTCATGGAATGAACTTAACTCGTGACAATACAGGGAATACAAACATAAGCCAACTGTTGAGAATACTGCGAAAATCCAAAGGAGATGCAAACGCGCTTGTGGAAGGGAAATAAGAAATTTTTTTAGTTTATGGTTTTTACAAAGAGAGGAAGACATTAATTTGGATGTACCATGTCAGCAAATTCCTGCTATGCCATCATTATATATTTTATGTATAAGTATAAGTTTAATTTTTATTATTTCTATTTTGCTGTTTGACTGAGCTGCATTCATTACTAATGTTTATAATAGGTTCTGCGCATACTTGACCTGTATTTCAATTACGTTATACTGATGATGGATAATAAACCAGCAACACCTCGTACTCAATAGATCCCAGATGTACCAAAATAATTTTCTGATAAAAAACTTTATATCTGTACTTCGTACATTTTATTGTCACATTTCCCAGTCACTTGAAAGTATAATCCAGATTTGTGAACAACTGTGTCACTTTTGTGATCAGCTGTTAACCTCAGTAAACGTCAAAACGTAATGGATACTCGTGAAAAATACCGTATAGACATTCATCAGAATTCGTACATTAAAAAATATCAGCGTCGCAATTTCAAAAAGCGTAGTACAAATTATAACCCAGGAACAAAAAAATTATTTTTTTTAATATTCACAGGAAAGTTATGGAGCCCATTGTAAACCAAGGTATTTTTGACTATGTATTCAAACGACAAAAAAATCGAAATGATTCTCTTCGCGTCTATTCGGCTCAATGGGAGTGCAGGTTTAGACTACCTTTAAAAATTACGACTTAGTTTGAAACAAATATCACCTCTCAAGTGTGATTTCTTTGTCATGCGAAACATTGCCCACATGTTGAAACACGATAAATACATTTCGAGCTGTAATATGAGAAATGTAAGATGTGATGCGTGTAAATAAAGTATGAGACCATTCACTTTAATCGGTAACACTTTCAGTCAAAGATCAAATATCTGGATTGAAGTAACGATCAAAAAATTCTGTTTGCAGAACTTGTTACTCTGTTGCCGTCAAGTATGTACAAACCACTCCGTTATGGTTATCAGATGATGTACATAATGATAATCTGGTATGTTGAAGCACATTTGCAGTGATATTTCAAGGGGTTTGCTAATAGATAGGGTTCAAAATCAAATGATATTTAATGGCTCATACAGTCTTAGATACGTTCAGCGGTAGCACTGTCAAATGAATGGATTTTTGCTTTGATTGCTTGTGTTGACGGAATTGTTGACAAAATGTTTATTTCAAATTAAAGAAAATGGCGTCAAGTAAGTGTACTTTCCTTCTTTTTGCGGATTTTATTTTCCATTTTTTTTTTATTTTCCCATTTTTGTTATATATACAGGGTGACTTTGAAGTTGAGTCATTAATTTTCAGATAATGATTGTAGAAGGAACATAAACCAAAATATGTGTGTAAAAATAAAAAAAAATTAAAAAAATTTTTTTACCTTGTTTTATAAAGTATCCTCCCGACAAGTATTTCAGTGCGGACCTGTATTTGATCGTGAGGTCCCCTGTGAGGTCTTAAGTCACCTGATTCACGAGCCCGTTGTACTACATTAACAAAGGCACGAGGGATTGGTTGCACTCGATTGGGAAACCGATCCGCATTAACATGTGCCATTTTTTATTTCGTTTGAGCCACGCAACAGACACTATTCACACGCGTAACCGACTGACACTGACTGTATGTATAACTGAACTGAATAAAATAATTGTAAAAACATCGTTCCAAATTCTTTCGCTTTTTTGTTTCCGATGCGATGAACCGATAAGGCGGATTATATCCGTTGTTGCCAAACACGAGCACATGATATTATTATTGAGACAGGGCGGTACTCAAACTTCTAAAGGGCTATAACTTTGTTACTTTAATTTTACCAGAAAAATGGTAAAGGAAAAAAACATTTCTTTTGATCAGATCTACTCACTGTTAAAATAAATGACTCAACTTCGAAGTCACCCTGTATATGATGATATGAACCACACACTCTGTTCCAAAACAAGTTATTCCAGCATTTTAGTGGAGATTTACTGAGCGTCCCTCGTATACTTCATACCCAAAGTTGGACAGGGAGGTGCACATTTCCACGTTCCGTCGCGTCAATCACTTGTCTTCTGTCGATGCTTTACCGTTCCGTGCCTTTCCCCCTCTCCACGTCTAGCGGTAGTAGGTTAGGGACTGCATTCCGATTGTTTCAACAAAATGTCTCCCCACGTGCAGTATTTTTAGCTTGTTCGGGTTTATTGAAATAAACATTTTTATTTTTCTTAACTTTTAACGAAGGTATCTGTCGTTTTTTAACAAGCCCAATGTCCCCGTCCTTTTCTTTTTATACTGAAGACAAGTTCGATCTTCTCTACGTTCTTTCTGAAACACCTTGTGGCTGTAACCTCACATACGAGTAAGTTGCCTGACATTTTAAATCTGTCTTCTTTGCTAGCATCACAATTGTGTTTTCAGAATCCTGATGATGGCTCCATAGAGAATGCCGAAAGCTTGATTTTATCGTCAAAAGAGTCAACTTTAGCCTAAAAGTTTTGCCAATTTTCCCAATTAACAAGTAATTGTATTTTGTACCCAACTAGTCGTTGGCTTTGGCAATGACTACTTCTCATATATATACAGTATTCATAGTTGATTGCCTTAACAGTTAGAAGAAAATATCCATGAATTTCTTTGGGATGAAGGCAAAGTTTTGCAAAAGTACACTCTTTTAACTTAACTTTTAACTCGAAAGCTTGTGTTTAACTAAAAACAGTGTACTTTTGCAAAGCTATATATATATATATATATATCAACAGAACAATGATATATACAATATATATATATATATATATATATATATATATATATATATATATATATATATTATCAACAGAACAATGATAATAACAATCCCAATAACAATGATAATCCTCCTAATGATACAGATATTCCATCAATTTCCAGAATTAGCTTTGCAATACTACCATACATTAAAGATCTAATACTCTAATACCAGAACTTTCTAGATTGTGCAACACTTTAAATTGTCGCATTGCTTACAAATCCTCACTCACAGTCAACAATGTTTTCTCCAAAATGAAAGATAGAGTTTTCCTGCTTGGCCTAATCAACATCGTCTACTCCATCAATTGCAATAACTGCAACCTCACATACATAGGTCAAACCTAAAGGTCCCTTAAATGTATAATACCCTCACATAAAAGTGATGCCAGACTGCATCCGGAAAGATGTGCTCTAGCTTCACACGTGAACTCCACAGGGCATCAAATTGGATACAATGCTATCAAGGTGCTTGACAGAGAAAATCATCTATCAAAACGCCTGTTTCTGGAAATGTCACATATCTTTATGACAGACAATTGCATGAACAAAAAAGCTGATGTCAAACAACTTAGCGTGGTCTACGCATATTTGCTGAACTGCGAAAAATTGGAAAAGCAACACATCGATTTATCCCAATAATCGCTCAATCTACACAAAATAATTTTTCACTATCTTAATAAAATCAAAATTAAAATTGCTTAAAGTCTTTTGTTCTCAAGTGTGAATATTCCCTATAGATTTTTTAGTTATTTGGTAGGATAACATCCAAATCACACTCCCAGTTTTTTATTCGTCGGCTATGTGTTCCCTTCACTGATGTTTTAAAAACAATTTCAATCTCGCCGACTTAGTAAGTAAATATTTTTCTCCTAATTGTTATTTGTTGCTATTCTTAATAATTGTTTTCAGCTCCAAACGATGAAGACATAGATCTCCGAAAGCTTGAGAGTTTAAGCTATAAGAGTGTACTTTTTGCAATGCTTTGCCTTTTACCCAAAGAAATTAAAGGATATATATATATATATATATATATACTGGCATCAAAAAATATACCCTCCCGACACTCCTACAACCGCTCAACCCCAAATACACCTAAAAATGTTTTCAAAAATGATCAGAATCCTTTGAAATGTCAAGAAATAAAGTTTGACCTATTTTTTTTTTTCGTTTTCAAACCTTTTCTCCGCCACCACCACACCGATGCTCATAAGCTACCAAGCTTTTTCGTCCTTGGCATAGTACTAACGTTGTGTCAAAATTTCATCCAAATTCGAGCAGTACTTTCCAAGTTATATGAATCTAAGGATTGGCGGACAGACCGACAGACATACAAACCGAAGGAAATGAGTGACATGGTTTTTCGTGGTGTACATGATATAACATCCAATTACAAAACCTCTTCGCCAGTATTGCGTAGGAAGTAAAACGATTCATGACTATATGGCGAGATAAAAGAATGCCAAATCACAAGGACAATGGATCAGGAACAGCTATAAATGTACAACATTCTTCATTTATGTGCTCAATGGGATTCCTTACAATATGTTAGAATTATCGTGAATTTGAAAAACCTATTAACACATCGTGTTTCATTTAACAACAAAATTGTTTAACATGAAGTCTGTCATTGCAAAAAAAGATGGTTGAACACCGTGACAGACTCGACTGTGGAATCTCACATAAAAGTTTTATAGGCTTTAGTGCGCATGAATGTTTATATTTAATAAGATAAACGAGTGTTATACACGTATCCAACACTCACTAACCGGTAGCTGCCAACACCCGTACCTGTGACATTTATTATTATCTACTAAATCAAATCTGTCACACAAATTAATGAATTTGGCACATGGCAGTCATCATAAAACGACGCCTGGAGACTTTCTGAAAATCATTAATTTTTGTTGCCGCCAGACCAATATTCATAACCCATTTTCATCAAAGTCTACATTAAACACTTTCTGAATCACAGATGGGCCAAAGATCAACGGACAGATGACAGACTGACGGCGATGAAGATGAATGACATGGCTTTTCGTGATATATACAGGATGTTTTACAACTTATCCAACAAATTTTAACCACATATGCAGTGTTACGAAAGAAGTAAAAAAAATGTAATTAAAGTCCTACAAAAATTAAGTTAGAAACCTGAGTTTCAATAATAAATTAAAAAATAAATATCTCTATTTTGCGTTCATCAAACAACTGCCGAAAACAAAATACCAGGAATTTTTTGCTTTTTCATACTGATAATACGTGTAAATAAGGTTTAATCTGTATCGTGGGTGATCTGAATGAAGAACGGTCGATTTTTGTGAAGCTAATAAGAACGTATTTTGCGAGTTTATGTTTTTAGTTATTTATTAATAAAAATGGCACACGTGTACACTAATGAGGAGTTAGTGGACATTGTTTTAACGTACAGAGAAGCAGTGCAAAATTCGCGAGCAACTTCTCGTTTGTATGCACACCGATTTCCGAGTAGGCTCATATGACATCACGAAACATTTAGTTCAATTGTTTTACGTGCACGTGCTAGTGGAGATTTGCGCCCCAGACGCGGAGTGGATGGGGGGTTGGGTTCGCCCATAACGCGTTTTAAATGCCGAAGACGAAATTTTGGATATTGTGGAAGAAGGAAGCAGGTGTATTTGAATTAGAGCGTCGAAATTGGGTTAGACGCGCCCAAGCATGAACTGCTGTCAATGTGGTTAAAATTTGTCAGATAAGTTGTGAAGCACCCTGTATATAAAAACAATACGTCAACTTCTAACGGATATCCATAAGATTCGACATAGGAAAGAACCATCGCAGCGTCATCCGCCAAATCTTTATACACTCTAATGAACTGCTATTCACAGACCCATAAGAAAAACTGCTACTCGTAATTCTATATACAAGTTTTTACTGTTGAAATACGTATACCCATATCGTTCTCCAGATACCTCTGAAAAGGGCGACTAATACCATATTTGCATGAAAACTCCCCTAGAAACCAGCGTCAAGGTGATACCGACAAATCGTCGAATTTAGTCAACGGCTTACGACGCTTTATGTATTCAGTATGTAACACATAGATGTAAATCTCATGCAAATCTACAAAATTAGGTATTCTGTGGTATTTGGTACAGTAAATATAGAGCAATTATTGTGTGTTGGCCTTTAGGTATTTGTCACAAGAGCACTCTTTTTCTTTACATGTTATCATATTATATTATACTGTTAAACGTCTCAGTATCTTCAACTTTAAATAATGAATTTTTTATAACCACGTACAGCAGACTTCTCCTTCCTTGTAAGAATTTAGACAAAATATTGTGGAAAAGGGAATCAAGAAATGTGAAAATGTACAGGAATTTTTGATGAACATTTGCCTTATTGACCACCATATTTAAATTTTCCAAGAAACTGAAAAAGCAAGTAGATATGGACAAAATATGGAATCATGCAATTTTTTTACGAAAAATTCAGCACTCTATCTATAATATTTGGAGAGGTGCGAGTTGTCAAACTTGAGTGTTTTTAAGATACACTCTCCAATATCCCAACAGTTTTGAGATAAAAGCCTACAGTAGGTTATATCAAATTGCTTCGCTCGGAAGGGCCTATCGAAATTTACAATAATATATAGATATCTCCTTTTAAAAAAAGGTATGTTTGTATTAAACTTTTTTAGAAAAAACTCACGCAATATATTTGTATTGTCTACACTATATCTAGATATTTCTCAGTTAAACAACTATTCCAATTAAAATAACACTTTATCGCTTCAAAGCGACATTGATAACAACTACTTGAATAATTTATTAGGTGTTTCATCTTCAAGTAAAGCAACACCTCATAAATCTTGATGATTAGCAAATGATTCTGTCGTAACATAACTTTCTATCAATATAAAAACTTATTTCCTGTAGCTCTATCGGATACTGAATTCAAGGCCAACGTTAAATCGATATGTCTGATCAGTCGTCTGTATAATCACGTCGAAGAGCTTGGTTGAAGAACTTCTGTAAAGTTTAATCCAGGAGCATAAATATGGATAAAAGAGATTCAGGCTACAAAAAACAGATTACTTTCTTGCCTCGGCGAATTCGATTTCGACTTAATTGATGATCTGATAAGAAACAAGCATATCGAATTCACCAATATTTACATTACACTACTGTTGAAACAACTTCATATTTTGACTATGCCCAAACCATTTTTGGAAAATTAAAGGATTTCCCTACTTACAGTGCTCCTCAATAACCCCCCCCCCAAAAAAAAATATTTTTTGAACAGGTTAGATTAGGAAGCTGAAATGATTAAAAGTCGATTTCAAGATGGCGGCTAAATGCAATCCTGGATCAATTTTTTAAATTGGATGGGGGGCCATACTACCTCAAGATAAATACCAGTACTCTAATAACCGTATAAATTGACTATGTTTAAAGCTGGTGGACTGACGAGCTGTCAAAGCTGTCAAAGTCAAAGCAACACTGATTTTATCAAAGCACTAGTATGCTATATCAATCATGTTTTGGTAGGAATTAGCTATAAAATATGAGACATTCCTTTTAAGAAAATTGAAAGATTTTTACACGTTTCTATGGAATGTTCCACGTGGGCCAGTCCACTATATTGCAAGATAGGTATCTAATAATCTATGAATATAAAGTACTCATAAAGCGCTTCGAAACGAAATTCCCATTCCATTTGAGGAATAATTTAAGATAATTTCAGCTGCCACATCTACGCTAACTAGCATCACTCCGAATTTCAGCTTTATTCGTTTATAGAGTAGATCGAGCGGCTTTTAGTACTGTATCTAACTTATGTTACCTAGCTGACAGGTTCGAAAAATCATTATTATCCCTTTGATTACGTATTCCACGGAAGGCTACTATGGCAGATCGTATCGGCAGTAAGGCCCTGTGGTTAAGTCTTCAATTGATCATTTGTGGATTCATCTCTTGCCAATATTGTAATTTTTAAAATGCAGCATGATAAAAATAACTGCGATGTGGAATAAAAATTGTAATGTGTAATGTTTTTCCAAAGACCTCGTATTCGAGTGGAGTTATCACCAGATTGATATGGACGGAGATAAACCAATTTGGATATCGAAACGTTGTACGTATTGAGTTTCGACGACACACATCATTAAATTTCAATCAATGCGATATTGTAGTCATGCGGAGGTGGTTATAACCCAAGAAAGGTCAAGTTAATTCGTAATCAAAACATGATCACTCAAATGTAGCGCCGACGTAATTATAAGAATAAAAAGACTTCATCGTATAGATATTGTTACTTAAACGGTAAGATTTGTCTACTATATACAGAGTGTTCGGAAATTGAAAGATAATCCTACAACTGTCTAATATCTAGGTCACATCATGACCCACTGTTTGTCAAAATTTTGTTTTGTCAAAAGAGACTCTTGGTTGCACAACAAGAAAAAACAAGGCTGATTTCGATGAAACAAGTAATTGTGGATATGTTGAAAGAAACCCGACTGATGATGATACTTGTAGAAATGGCGACAATTTAACCAGCTTAGTGTCGGTTTTTGCTAAAAGAAAGAAATGATTGCTGTATACATGAAAACCATGAGACAAAATTTTAACAATTTATACCCTGATATTTAGTTATATACTAAGTGACATATAAATCCAAGCACCCAGTTTAAATGGTTTTATTTTAATAAAATTTTGTATAAGTACTTAATGAAGCATAATAAGTAAATGATATAAATTTCAAAATGATTTCACTGCTTTAAAGCCCTTTGACCTTTAATAATGTGTGGATGCACCCTGATGTGCTACGCATTCTCCAACGCGCCTAGGCATGCTTCTGATCAAGTGGTCAATGTCCTCCTGTGGTATCTCATTCCAGGCAACCACCAACTCCTCTCGAAGTGCTTCTAGAGTCTGAGGAGGACGTTGCAAATTGAGCAATCTCCTACCCATCATATCCCACACGTGCTCAATTGGGGATAAGTCGGGAGATCTTGGTGGCCATGGTAACAATGTGACATCATTATGTTGAAAGAAGTCTATTGTGACTCTTGCAACATGTGGTCGGGCATTATCTTGTTGGAAAGTTGGATCTGTCAGGGTGTCAGGATAGGGTAAAAGATGGGGTTCTAGAACTTCGTGGATATAACGTTGCGCGTTCATGTTACCTCTGATGAAGATTAAAGGTGACCTGGAACCATAAGCTATAGCACCCCAAACCATAACTCCAACAGTGTGATGAACATGTCTTTCAACAAAAAACTGTGGATTCCTCCTTTCACCACGTCGCCTTCTAACCCTGGCACGACCATCGTGCATTCCTAAACAAAATCGAGACTCGTCACTAAAGACAATACTGTTCCATTCCTGATCCCAGAGTGACCGTTGTCTGCACCACTCAAGGCGATTACGTCGGTGTTCTCGACTTAAAGGGAGGACCCAGTGTGGCCGGTATGAAAACAAGCCAAAACTTCTCATTCGTCGGTAAACACTTCTTGCACTCTAACTGCAATTGCCCGAAAAGAAAGTCCAGCTTCCCGAAGTCCCACTATACGGCCCCTATCAAACTCACTAAGTTGACGAAATCGTACAGGTCTCCGTACTCTAGGCATCGTAACCGATCGTAAAGGATGTCAAGAACCAAAATCCGCCAACGTTGATTCTTTACTGCGGCTGAAATATTCATTTTTAGAGCGTTAGTGAATTAAAAAAAAAGCAGTATAAAAACCGGAATGTCCAACTGATAAGGCTGAAAACTTTTTTTCACTTGTTATTTACAGTAGTATAAATACATTCACCAACTTTTATTAAAATAAAACCATTTAAACTGGGTGTTCGGATTTATATGTCACTTAGTATATAACAAAAAGTAAAACTCTATAACTATAAGCAATAAAACATTTATTTTTAATTTGACAAAATGGGATCAAGTAGGTTGACTATGCACTTTCCACGCAACGCCGTCATCAGTTGATAAAGAATTATATTCGGTGCAAATTACGCCCTCTGAGAAAAACGCTACAAACATGTATAACGGAAAAAATGTATGGGGGGATCTATGTTGAGTAAAACAAAATACCCTAGGAACAGTTTAATCGTAGCGAAAAAGACATTTTTTTATTGTAATAATAATATCATCCTTATTCATAAATTTACACTCTACCACATGAATGCAATAAAATACTTACTTCCCAATCACAATTTCAAACTTCAACATACATACAAAAAAAATTAAAAATCCATCTGTCCATCCAAGAACCTAAAAACTTATATCAGAGAACCGACACATTGTCTACGCAAAGAACAGAAAGAACGCACTTATGAGAATAACTATAGGTTAGACCTCATTAAGTAGGTATGATTCGATGTGCTTACGGAAACAGAGCAAGAGAAAAAATTGTTTAAATAAAATTGACGCAAATTGGGTCCTAGTACCCTACAGGTTCGTTAAAAGAGGTTCTTTTTAATTAAGATTAAGTAAAAAATCCGAATCAGTATATTTTTCCCATTCGATGCAAAAATACTATCCAGACTAACTAGAGTTTTTTGTAATTGACTGAATCATGACGGAATTAATAATAATAATAATAATAGACGTCTTTATTTATCCACAATTACATTCTAGTATAGCCAAATGTCAGACTTACATGGCGAAGCTTAGCATGCTGCTACTCTTACACTTAACCATATAGTCTCTAGCAGATGTTCAAAAGAATACACTATCCACAAACAGATTTGGTTGATTACATCGAAAGTGAAATTCAAAAAAAGAGAAAAAGGCATACTTTCCAAACCCAAGTACACCAAAAAATTATTAATCTGAATTAAAGATGGAATAAAAAAGAAATGAATGATTACGTAAATTATGTGTTTGGAGGGTTGAGTAATAATGTTTTAACTTTTTGTCGAAAGACAGGTAATGAAAATTCTTTATAATACTTTAGGAAGGTCATTATAAATAATAGCAACATTGTAAGAAAAGCTGCGTTTAAAAAGTGTAGTCGTATGCAGGGGCATTCTAATATTATTTTCTCTGAGAGTGAACATCATTATTAAATGAAATTTTTTCCCTCAAATAATAAGGTTTAGACGGGAGTAGCAACTTGTGAACAAAAACAGAATGAGAATTGTTTTGAATAACTTGAATCACGTTTTTAGTGAAATTGTCTAAACAAGTATAGTATACGATATAACAATAATTTAGTATAGATATGACCAAAGCTTCGCATAGTTTTTTACGCAACTTAAAATTTAGTAAATATCTGTTTGCTATGAGTACGCAGCCGTAAGTAGGTTTTCTGGGATAGACTTTTAACATGTTCAATAAACCTTAATTTTGTATCAAAAAAAACACCAAGAATTTTTGCAGAATCAGAAAATTGCAAGCTTTGGTTATTTATCTGAATGTTCAAGAGCTGTGTTACATTGTATGTTTTTCTTTGTGCGCAAAATAATAGCATTTTAGATTTTTGTGGATTAATAAGTAGATTGTGATCTAAAGAGTATTTAATTAATTTATTAACATCGTTTTGTAAAATTTCAGTAGCATTATTGACATTATCTGGGTTAAAATAATGGAGCAATTGCGTATCGTCTACAAATGACTGGACATGCGAATTATCAATACTTTTGCTTAAGTCGAACGTATATATGAGGAACAGAAGCGGCCCCAATACAGAGCCCTGAGGTACGCCTGAGGGAATTATTGTCACTTGAGACATTTCTTGATTGAGAAAAACACACTGAGTTCTTTGATGAAGGTAACTGTCGAAAAATGAAAGGGATACACTGTCAAGACCTATGTAATTTAATTTAGCAAGTAATAATTTATGATTGATGCTGTCAAAGGCTTTCGAATAGTCTATAGAGATTAAGGCTAGTGCCATTTTCTTATCTAAGGCATTTAAAATATTGTCTTGCAGATTGAATAGGGCATATGTTGTACTATAATTTTTTCTAAAACCGGATTGGGTGTCGGGAAGTTTAAAGAATTTTTCTAGGTAAGCGGTCAATTGGAACTTGATAATTTTTTCTAAAATTTTGGATAAAATTGGTAATAAACTGATAGGTCTGAGATCATTATACTCAGTGGGTTTCATTTTTTTTAGGAATTGGAATAATTAGAGCTTGTTTCCATGTGTTTGGAAAGTAGCCTTTTTCCAAACAGTGGTTAAAGATGTGGACGATGTGACGGAGAATAACTGGCAAGCAAAGCTGGATCATTGACAGGGATATACCATCAATTCCCTTCGCATCAGATTTTAGGCTCCCTATTGCCTGGAATACGTCATTTGAACTAATCTTATTCAATGAAAAAATATATTCAGAGCTTAATTTATTCTTGAAATAGTTCTCGCAAACTAGTGGATCAACAGGTTTGTAGCTATAAACAGACATAAAATAATCATTAATTTTGGTAGGGTCATTAAAACTTGCTGGAAGGGTTGGTTTACTGCGAAAATTTATATCAAGTTGTTTGAGAGACTTCCACAATTTTTTTGAATCATTTTCATTTGCCAAGTTTTCGATATATGTCTTTTTGTCCCTCCTGATCATGTTAAGAGCACGGTTTCTAAGCGATTTGAAGTTATTATAGGCGTCCACGGTCTTATTAGTTTTATATAAAGCTTGTGCAGTATTCTTTTCATCAAGAACAGTGCGCAGTTCATTAGTTAACCAAGGTGATGGTGTCTTATTACAGTTTTAAAAAGGTGCATGTTTATTATAGGTTTCCACGATAATGCTTGTAATGTGCATTACCTTCTCATCAATATTAGATTTCGTAAATAATTCGTCTATGCCCGATGTAGAAAGATCGATAATAAAATGATCCTCACTGAAATGTTTAAAATCCCTGATTGTGATAAATTTTCGTTTTCTTTTATAAGATGGAATATCAAAATGAAAAAATACGAGATTGTGATCCGAAATACCATTCGTGCCCATGACAGAAGAATAGCTGCATGTTTGAGTATTATTTAAAAATATTGGATCGATTAATGTTGCAGTACTATCTGTGACACGGGTGGCTTCCGTTACGATTTATGTGAACCTCATCAGCTCAAAACTCAGTGAGAATATATTGTTATTAAAGAACTTTATATTCAGATCTCCCGATATCACGATGTTATGATGATATAACGAAAGGCTGGGTAGGAAACCATATAATAAATCTGCACATTGATGTATGTTTTGAGAGGGTGGTCGGTACAAAACACCTACTAACAGTTCACACTTACCCGCAACCAATTTACCCAAATGCCTTCGAAAAAATCACCAAAATTTGTATGAATATCTACCTTTTCAGCATGTAAATTTGATTTAACATAGATTCCAACTCCACCACCACGAGATTCTCTATCACAACGCCTTGTAGTGTTTGAAAATTGGTCCAGTGCCATCGTAGAAAAAGACCAAAAACACAAAAAAAAATCGCTCAGACTTCGCTTTTTTTGTGGCGTAATATCTCCTACAGTCTGGTGTCGATACGTGCGACGCCGTCCCCCGATCGACAAGCGGCGTCATCGGTGGGCGTACGTCGCAGTCGGCACTACTGTGGAAGGCCAATCATGTGCACCTATAGCAATCAAGGTGAGGAGGAATGTATTTAATTTTATGTTATATATGTTGTTGGTTAACTTTTTTTTAGAAGGGCTAGCTTATGCCAAACATATTCCTTTATGAACTGATGACAGCTTGGGGAGTCATAGTCATCTTACTTGACGCTACTTTTATTACAAATAATCAGCAGAAGTCCTTATTGTATGCACTGTTCTAAATTTTTTATAGATAGATAGATAGATATTTTTTATATGCGCGAGATCGGAAATAAAATACATAAGGCGCAATGTCATGGGGACGCAAAATTTTCAATCAAGGACGAATCCAGGGTTGTCATGACCCCCTAATGGGCGAATCGAGACTGAAAAGCACAGCTCCGCTACGTCAGCTTCTTAAATTCGCAACTGTGACCTGTTCTCAGATAACGTAGTAGGAGGGCTCCTATTTCATCCTGTGCCCCAGGGCGCACAAAGCTCTGAAGCTGGCCCTGGATTCGGCAGTTACCCGTGCGAAGCTGCTAGTAGAAGATACGCCTAAATTCCAAGATCGCTACATTCTCAAATGAGTGGGAATTAATTGAACGGGCCTATTTGACCGACTTGATCTATTTAATTCCCTTGTTATACATGTTCGTGAGTTGCTTCTTCTAAGAGAGGTCAACTTGTGCTGTACATAGACTTTTATGGACTACATACAGCGTTGCGTCAGAGGTGCAGTGTTTTTCAATCAATAACAAAATGCGAGTCCGGTTTTAAGCACTTGCCACTATACTTCTGCACTTTTGGCTGCATATGAGCAAGTTATTTTTATACTTATCGAACTTATATATTATATCCTAATAAATAATGAGATAATGACTACTATTTTCAATTATGTTTGCTGCTTACAACTAATAGGAAACTATCTAAGTACGGTAACCAGACTAGTATAATTATTAGAGAGCAAATAGCTAGCGTAATATTTATACTCTGACCTACTTTAATAGTACGTTTAATAGGGAATTTAATAGTATAGTATTTGTGAATACGGACAGCCATGTAATTTTGTAATAATGCTGGCCTAACTGCATTCCTTGACGGATTGCATACGTGACATTGAAATACTGGTTCATTCGGATAACTATTAATGATAGTTTAACTGCTTTAAAATAATATGTATAATGCGTCTCATTTCCCTCATGTTCACATGACACATTCAAAGTTTATTTATACGACTGGCGATATATCGATTCTACTCGATTACATAAATTGTGTTATGTTATGATCAGTTGATCTGAGCCATAATTTCGACCCCTGGATTTAATTTCAATGGCACCTTGCCGCCTTGGTGAAATTGACACTTTGACCCTGCCTGGTTACTTTAGATATAGAAATAAAAGCAAGCGCCAAAATCAGTACATAAATAATTATGTAAGACAGCAAGGTGGTGTCGAAATCAATTTCAACAGTCGAATCTCACTAGACAAGCTGGCAGTGTTGCCCTCATGTTTTGTTACATAAAACCCTTTTACAGTCCGCATGATTTTGCAGTTGCACGACGGTATTGTTTTGTCTGCAAGATAATTGGATCCAATCACTTGCAGTTGCACAGTTGCAACACGGTCCTTATTCCTCGATTCAAATTCAAATTCTTTTGAGAGACAATACACAATGTATGTATAGGATTCGTCAGAATAAGAACTAATAAAACAACACAAAATAAATATACAGGGTGTCAACGTTATGTTAGTCATTATAATCTAATCTAAAACGTTTTTAAATTAGGTAATTAACAAATAAATGGCATTAAGTTTTCCTAAGTTAAGCCAAAATTTGTAGTCAGTAAGTAAATTTCATTAAACTAAATATTTAAAACACACATGATAACAGCGCGTCGGTCGTCAACACTCTTATCGAACCGGCAATCGATCGCAAACGGTAACAGTGGTTAGTTATCGGGCATCGGGCGTGTTCTTTACAATGTTTGAGAATCAAGAGTTCGACGACATGTTAGTTTACGGTGAAGCTCGTCAGAATTCAAATTCATCGCGACAGATTTCGCCAACGAGTACATCCAGGCAGAAGGACATTTGTGCCAGTGTACCAAGGACTTCGAGATACAGGAAGTGTTCAGCCCATTAATACTCGCATTCGTGAAAGACAGGTTACTGTAGAGCGGGAGGAACAAATTTTAAATATCGTGGAAATCAATGCAGATATCAGCACTCAGGAATTAGGCCGCCGCGTAGAACCAGCGCATACCACAGTCCATAGAATCCTACGGGAAAATTTGCTCTTTCCCTACCATGTACAACGAGTGCAGGCCTTGTTACCAAAAGACAATCTTGGCAGACTAACATTCGGTCAGTGGTTTTTGCACAAAAACATTGAAAATTTGAAGTTTTTTAAAATCATTCTAGCGACGGACGAATGTACTTTTACGCGAGACGGGATATTAAATTTACATAATACTCACACGTGGGCCCAAGAAAATCTTCATACCCTTCGTAAACAAAACAATGTATGTATCAAAATTGTGTTCCCTAATTAGAAGTGGATTTTTTTAATACGTTCAATAAACTTTCACACACCAGGTGTAGCGCTGAGACAGTTAGTGGTAAGTCCTTTTTTTTTAATTGTTTGAATTTTATGAGTACATTATCAAATAATGAAATAATACCTAAGAGCCAAAAGTAACAAACTCCTTCTTTATTTACACTGCGTACCATCGTAATTTGCGTCTGGCATTGCGGCGTTGTCAGATTTTATTTTACTTTAAAGTCGCTTTTCTCTAAAAAAGGCCGTTTTGACCCCCTTGTTATATGAAACTTTTTGCTTCTTTTAACACCCTCTATCACCCATTTAAATAATGACTATCATGATGTTTACACCCTGTATATATATATATATATATATATAATTAACAAACTCAGAGACGGCATAATAACATTTACTTACAAACAAATTTAGCCTTAGAATTATTTATTGAAAATGCGTGGACCCACTATTTCCGGACGCCGATCTTATAGTTGGCAAAACACTTATTCATGTCTCCAGTTTGTTTGGTCGAGTACGACTTAAATGGGCAAGGTGAATCAACCTAAACGAATTAAATATTCCTTGTCAGATTTCTAAACTATAATTTTGGTTTTGACTCTTTTACCCTTCTGGTACATATGGTTTTAATATCCAAAATTTGGTTTCAATCGCCGATCATTAACATTAAAACACAACCAAATGTGTAAATATATCTGTAAACAATTAAATATAATCACACAAACTACCGGACATGCCTAGAACGTTTTGCCAATGGCAAGCTATAACTTACTAACTATTCCACCAGAATTGCAGACAGACTTGTATGAAAAATCCAAATGATTAATTTTGATGTAAGACCCCGGCAGTTGCAAGAAAAAGACAGGAAATACGTCTAATCAACATTTCTCTTACTCTTGATATTGTAACGGGTAATAAGGCATTTTAATATTGATAGAAACGATGACAGTAACTAGTAGACTAACTATACATAATTTATTTCTCGGTCACTTTTCCAGTCATCCAATCCACATTCATACATTGTATACAACTCATGAATTTGGCATCAACTGATATTACTATAGAATAAGCTATACTAAGTGACATATAAATCCGAATACCCACTTTAAATGGTTTTATTTTAATAAAATTTTGTATAAGTAATTAATGAAGCATAATAAGTAAATGACAAAAAATTCAAAATGATTGCACTGCTTTAAAGCCCTTTGACCTTTAATAATGTGTGGATGCACCCTGATGTGCTACGCATTCTCCAACGCGCCTAGGCATGCTTCTGATCAGGTGGTCAATGTCCTCCTGTGGTATCTCATTCCAGGCAACCACCAACTCCTCTCGGAGTGCTTCTAGAGTCTGAGGAGGACGTTGCAAATTGAGCAATCTCCTACCCATCATATCCCACACGTGCTCAATTGGGGATAAGTCGGGAGATCTTGGTGGCCATGGTAACAATGTGACATCATTATGTTGAAAGAAGTCTATTGTGACTCTTGCAACATGTGGTCGGGCATTATCTTGTTGGAAAGTTGGATCTGCCAGGGTGTCAAGATGGGGTAAAAGATGGGGTTCTAGAACTTCGTGGATATAACGCTGCGCGTTCATGTTACCTCTGATGAAGATTAAAGGTGACCTGGAACCATAAGCTATAGCACCCAAACCATAACTCCAACAGTGTGATGAACATGTCTTTCAACAAAAAACTGTGGATTCCTCCTTTCACCACGTCGCCTTCTAACCCAAAATCGAGACTCGTCACTAAAGACAATACTGTTCCATTCCTGATCCCCGAGTGACCGTTGTCTGCACCACTCAAGGCGATTACGTCGGTGTTCTCGAGTTAAAGGGAGGACCCAGTGTGGCCGGTATGAAAACAAGCCAAAACTTCTCGTTCGTCGGTAAACACTTCGCATGCCAATAGGTCTTCCGTGTTCTGCAAACCATTCATTTGCAATGGACCTGGTAGTGGAGAAACGGTCCCTTAAGGCCAATAATCTTAGGCGACGATCTTCACGGTCTGTTGTTCTACGGCGGCGTCCAGTGCCCCTTGCTCTTTGCGTACGGCCTTCTCGAAGCCATGCCTGACAACACATAACCACAGTGTCTACACTTCTTTGCACTCTAACTGCAATTGCCCGAAAAGAAAGTCCAGCTTCCCGAAGTCCCACTATACGGCCCCTATCAAACTCACTAAGTTGACGAAATCGTACAGATCTCCGTACTCTAGGCATGTCCAACTGATAAGGCTGAAAATTTTTTCACTTGTTATTTACAGTAAGATAAATACATTCACCTACTTTTGTTAAAATAAAACTATTTAAACTGGGTGTTCGGATTTATATGTCACTTAGTATATTTTCTCATATGCGCGAATTTTCCATCTTACGTCAACAAATGCAAACCCGGTATGCTATCCTGGGTGTTTTAAATTCGATCCTCACTATTGAGATCTTGGAAGCGGTAAAAAAACAACTTTAAAATCGGAGTCTTTCCGAATACCAGAACAAGGAAGTTTTCCAATATCGTTTTTATCCCTTCTGTTTTGAGTTGAATTTCAAGAAGCTGCATATTAAAAATGACACGTTTCTCCTCTACAAGGTAGCATAAGCGAAATTTCAATCCGACATTTCATTTCTTGCCTTCAAATTTTAAATTTTATATAGGTGAATATACTTTTTAATTCTGATTTCAACGAAAGCCACGAAAAGTACTATTTTTCACGCAGTGAGTTTCAAGCCATTTACAAGGGTTCAGCTGCTTCAAAACTGACACTCCATTTTTCAATATTTTTGAATGGAATTCATACAGTATGTTGAAAAGATAATTGCCCAGGGTGCTATTGGAGCACTTTTTGAAATTTTGTTTTTGCACAAGTTTTATGATGAGTTGAAGTGCGCACTTTTTCTGTTCAACTTCGCGATTTTTTTAAAAAGAACCTAGTGAAAAAAATGAAAAAGTGGCTCTATAGCACCCTGTGGGGTTTTGATTTCAGCACTCTGTGAAAATTTCATCCAATAATATCAAAAAATAAAGCGTCAATTTCGAAGCGCGCAAACCTCTACAAATCGTATTTTGGACGAATTTTGTCTACTGTTTCGTGCTGCCAACCCAAGCTTTGCGGCGCAATGTACGGACTAAAAAATGACGTATTCAGATAATTTGGTGGCCCTATTTCAGATAATATCGCGTGGATAAGTCGTTCTGCAAATAGGTACTCATAATCGCGATCGGTGATACTCCTCGATTGTAAAGCCGTTTTACTTCCCACTTCTAAAATGAGATGTTATATTTTCTAAGTCATATGACATCTACATCACGAAAAACTGTATCACTCATCAACTTGGAAATAACCGCTCGGATTTTTATGAAATTTCCACACGGGGTTACTAGTATGCCAAAGATTTGTAGTTTCAGTCCAGTTGCAACGGTGCTATAGGAAAAAAAGAAAAAGGAATAATTGCTGAAACTCCGTTTTTGACGTTACAGGGGTTCCTTAAAGTGGGGGTTGGGGGAAGATGATTCTGAATGTTGCATCTTTAATATCACTGAAACACGTTCTATTATTAAGAAGCTTCTGATCCCAGTGATTACAGGAAATTTAAGTAACGAAAGTCAGACGAATAATGTGCTCACGATTTGAAAAAATCGGTAAATCGGTACCTGCTCTATATGTTTAAGACCAAAATCTATCTGCAATTGCCTACAGTAGGGAAGAATGAATTCGGATATCACTCCAGTCAAGTATAGGGGAATTTAGCGTGGAACTTTAGAATTATCGATATGTCAAGGAAATATGTTTTTGAGAACGATAATTTGGTAGATTTTATACTTGCATTTTCATTTGAATTTCATGACCCGTGAAATATACGCATTTCGCCGTTACGTTCAATTTGTGTTCTGCAGTTTGTGATGTTTTTCTGGATATAAGCAGGACTTAATTGTCTAAGGTGCTATCAGAGCGTTTCACAAAATTTTGTCTTTGCACAAGAATTGAAACGCTTACTATTTGTGCTCAACTTCTTGATATTTTAAAAAGATCCTAGTGGATAAAATCGAAAAAGTCGATCGTTAGCACCCTGTGGACTTTGTTTTTAGCACGCTGCAAGAGTGTCATTTGGAAATAATAAAAAATGAAACGTAAGCTGTGAAGTGAAAATCGGTTTTTGGGCGAAATTCGCCTACTGTTTCGTCCTGCCAGTCCAAGCGACGCCACGGTGCGTTCCGACTAAGAAAAAATGTATTCAAATAATTTAATATCTTTCCTAAAATAAATTCAAGAACTCAAATTACAATTCGTTTATTCATGTCAGTAAACACAATTATGTTTACAAGGGTCATGTGGTACATGGTAACAATTGAATGAGAGTCATAAAAATATCTTATGCCGTCAAAATAAGAAGGAACAGTGAAAATCGGTTTTTGGGCGAAATTCGTCTACTGTTTCGTCCTGCCAGTCCAAGCGACGCCACGGTGCGTTCCGACTAAGAAAAAATGTATTCAAATAATTTAATATCTTTCCTAAAATAAATTCAAGAACTCAAATTACAATTCGTTTATTCATGTCAGTAAACACAATTATGTTTACAAGGGTCATGTGGTACATACATGGTAACAATTGAATGAGAGTCATAAAAATATCTTATGCCGTCAAAATAAGAGGGAACAGTTAGGTAGTTTTTGCAAAGCAATAAACAGGTAGGCTTATACCTGGATTAAGTACATTTCTTGTCTACTGTAATAGGTAGATGGAGGCGATGCTGCCAGAAATGGATGTGTGCGATCAATAAACAAACCACAAGACTGAACTGCGGGGTCCAATGATTTTTGTATTGCCTTTTTTATTGCGTTACTAGAAAACTCTGTTGGGTATATGATGGAGTTTACTAGAACTTTACAGCTTGTTGTCTGTCTTCTTCTACAAACTTCACCAAATCAAGACGCTGTCAACCTTATCCTCCGATGAAGGCGCCACAAAGTACAGTCCTGTGATTTGGTGACTTGTTCGATCTGCAAAATCTCGTCGTCACTTTTTTTAAGTTTCCCTAAAAATGTTTGCTTAGCAACCTCCAAATCAATGTCGTTCATGTCAGGTTTTTGACAGAATTCGCCATAAAACTATTAATTTTCTTTGGAATTGCTATCCGAATTGTTACCCCCCGTTACCTCAGCAGATGGTGCTCGTCATTATAGGAGCCCCGTTAATTAAGCTTCGACAAAGAGGTCGACTGCTTTTTCTCACAGAGTGTCAGAATTAACTCTCAACTATCTAATCGCAGAGGAGGTAGTTTTATGTGGGCGCACGAATGTCGACAACATAAAGTGTCGTGATATAGCCCAATTTTCTGTTTTGTCTGTCGCCCCATTCGTCGCTCACCACACGGTGACCTAAATAAATATAATCCCACGTATGCCATGCCCTTCATAGACAAAAAGGCAGAAAATGCTTACTTCTAACGAACTCACTCCCAATACTATTCTATTCAAGAATATACAAGGTGTATCTAAAACGTGGGTCAAAAATCCGACGGGTTGGTTCTTTGCCCAAAACGAGATCTTATGTTTTAAATATTACATGACATCTACATCACGAAACATAATGTCCGTCGGTTTATCTGTTGGTCTGTATGTTTGTCGGTCTGTGTATAGGTCTGTATGTCCCTTAGCAGGGTTAACCCATGCTAAGGCAGCTATACCAATATTGACAAAGAAAGTAGCAGACTCTTAGCCAGGGGTGAACAGGAATAACCTCAAAGCTCTAGTAGGACTGTACACTGGTCATCGCAAATTGCGTCACCATATAAGCAGGCTGGGCATGGCGGGCAGACTGTGCATCGAGGGAGATGAAACGGTCAGGCATGTATTGTGCAGTTGCCCTGCAATTGCCAGAATCAGGTACAACATACTTGAACACGTGGTACTCCAAGAAGAAGACCTAAAGGATATTTCTCCAAACAAGTTGATCGACTTCCTCAGGAGGTCGCAGCTACTGGCGGAAATATAAATAGGTGTGAGCCACAATAGACCAAAGAGGATCGTGGGAGATCGTTATTGATACACTCACAAGAAACCTAGTCGGTATGTCGGTCTGTCGGCCTATCTGTCGGTTCGCTACTCCTTGACCTGTCTATAACTTGAAAAGTACCACTCGGATGTTGATGAAAAGGTTTTACTATGACGAGAAATTTTTGTAGTATGTGAAAATCGGTCCAGCAGCGGCGGAGCTATAGTAAAAAAAGAACAGAAAACTAAAAAACTTCGTTTTTTGATGTCTTAGAGAAAAGCGGTTTGGGGATTCTGAAGGGTGGGGAAGGGTATACCTCACATTAGTTATACGCTTCCAATCCCCGTAATAGCTACTAGTTTATTTTACAACGAAGCAGCCGCGCAGGCAGAAGCCTAAATGCAAGGGCATCGCGGCTGTTATGAGGATCCCAAAGAAACGTTGTTAATCCGATTCTTGAACTGCTTGAGATTTGTAGAACTACTCTTGTAGATTGCTTTACAATCTAGACACCCTAGGGGCAAAGGAGCAGTCGTATCGGCCAGTTATAGATTTACGGAGTGAAGAGTGCTTTAGCAAAGCTGTGGATCCGACTGATCATACACAAACGAGGTCATTGATATGTGTCGGAGCCAAGTTCGATCCCTGGGGAACACTCGCGTTGAAGATGTATGACGAAAAAGGAAAGCGCTTCAGTTATGAAAGATATCTTGCGGCCAGAGAAAAAGTCAGCCACCTAACTGCAAAGCTTCTCTTTCACACAACAAAGATTTTCCCGTACGTTTGTTTGCCTTAGAAACTTAACATGGCTACGCTACTTGACCTACGTGCTACGAGCTACGTGCATAAAATTATGTCTCCGCCTGACCCCTAACCGCTGGCGCAGGCTTATGACATGGCTAATGTCAGATGTTTGATACAGTCGATAGGGAAGAGCAGACATTTCTAGATCTTTTCGATATCATTTTAGTCGTTTAAATTTAAAAGCTCACCAAAGAAAATCATTCGAGATGTAATCGTAATATTGATACTGATACTCAGGATCCACAATTCAGTTTCTTTCAGCACGTTGAGACATCGCTTATAAATCTTCCTCTTCCTCTACATTAATGGAGTATACTTCCGTTATTGTGAACTTTATTACTGCAAAAATTCAATGACTAAGCAGAGGTTGCTTCTTAACTGATCCTTTCTTAACTCAGAACGCGAATAGAAATTGTTAAACTTAAAGTGCGGTTCGGCTCTAATGGACTGCCTTAGGCCCGTATCGTCAGTCGTCCCTATGTACAATTGTAGGGTGCGTTTATGGCCTCCTTAATTGTCATATTATTTTCTCTCCTTCAAAAATTTCTAGATTATACTCGTCCCGTGTCAGCGTCAGCGCTCTCCTATTGTTAAGATATGTTTTTCTTTTAAATTGTAGGAAATTTCAGGCTGATAAAACATGATATAACTCAAAAGCAAGCACAATTTGATGCAAATAGATGTTTGTGACATAACCTCAAAATAGAGCTCTGACACGGAGAAGTAGAAAACTATGACAATCAAGGAGGCCATAAACGCGCCCTACAATTGTAGGGACGACTGACGATACGGGCCTTAGTAACCCTAGATCTACATTCATCTGTCAGCAACAGGGTGTCTCACAACTGATCCGACAAATTTTAACTACAGATGCACCGTTACAGAAGAAGTTCATTTCTCAAAAAAATGTAATAATAGTCCTACAGAAATTAAGTTATAAACCTGAGTTTTAATAATAAATTGAAAATATCTGTATTTTGCGTTCATCGTCGTGATGTTAGAACACCCATTAATAATTTATTGTAGCAAATGTTGTACCAAACAACTGACGAAAACAAAATATAAGGAATTTTTTATTTATTTATTTATTATTTATTCCCAACAGGTAACACCCAATTACAGCAAAAATACAAGAAAAAGTTACATAATTAGCAACAGCGGTAATGCCAAACACAAAAAAAAACTTAAAAAAAGAAAAAAACAAACTCTCACTGACAAAGGTACCAGTCTCTGTAGCACTTCACAAGTTCTCACTATCAAAAAATAATTTTTTGTTTCTTCATACTGATGAGAACGTGTAAATAAGGTTTAATATGTATCGTGAGTGATCTGAATGAAGAACGGTCGATTTTTGTGAAGTTAAATAAGAACGTATTTTGCGAGTTTATGTTTTTAGTTATTTATGAATAAAAATGGCACATGTGCATACTAAGGAGGAGTTAGTGGGAATTGTTTTAGCGTACGGTGAAGCAGGGCAAAATTCGCGAGCGGTTTCTCTTTGTATGCACACCGATTTCCGAATACCACATCACGAAACACTTAGTTCAATTGTTTAACGTGCACGTGCTAGTGATTTGCACCCCAGACGTGGAGTGGATGGTTTTAGGTGCCGAACTGATAAACTGTATTATTTTACTATCTCGATTTCTGTCGGACTTTTATTACATTTTCTTTTGAGAAACTTCTTTCGTTACAGTGCATATTATGTGGTTAAAATTTGTCGGATAAGTTGTGAAACACCCTGTATAATGTTTTGCTGTTCCCCGAAGAACATTCAAATAAGTATACTAAAAATGTATGTTACGGTAACAAAACCCTCGTAAATTTTTTTCGAGTGGCTCGAAAATGGCGCAAATAGTGAAAATGAGCGGTTCTAGAAATTGTATCCACGAGAGGCTTTAGTAATTTGCATGTCAGTGAAAGACCATTGAAAGTGCCCCGCTTTCAACGTGTTGTTTGGCAGGAATGAAACGGGTCTGTATAATAATATTACACTCAAAGAAACAGGAAAATGTGATTCTTGGGGCAGGGCTCATTACAAATTCTGTTTTTTTGCTCAGCTTCTGATGCAGCAAAAGAGAGCAGGTGATGTATTTCTGACTAAATATTTCATTTTCGCCAGGAAAGTAAAAAGTACATCCAAACATTAACGTGAAAAGTGGTTCCTAAAATTCCCCTTACGGAATCATGGGGTGCTGAAGCTGAGTTTACAAAATTAAAGAGCTATATCTTCAGGACGGATGAAAACGTGGTCCTAAATTTCTATAGGCACATCAATTGGATAAGCAGTTTACAGAAGCACTTACAGAACCCCACAGTAATCTAATATTTCCTGCACCATAAAGTTTTCCACAATTCCCACTACATTTCTAAATAAGGTACTTAATTCCACAAAATTATCCGGCCACAAATCTTGGTTGAATCACTGCTTTTGAATTTTTTTTTTTGATCATCGAGCTGCAAATCTAAAGATCTCTTATAACAAACTTAACACTGTTCCACTTTGATAACACCGTGACATTAGCATCACAATGGTATGCCCTCAATCAGACTAGTGACGTTAAAATATATAAAACTGTATACTGACAAGACGCTTTAGGACCATAAAAATAGTAACCTTTCGTGTATTTTTTTATAAATATTAACACTGGTTTTTAATTTCCCTGTATTTTATTTTTGGTGTAATGTTTCAAACACTATACCCTCAGTCCAATGATAGAGATATTGAGCCGTATTCATAAAACAAAGGTTATCCTTGTACTTGCAAATTTTGAAGGAAATCCTCCAGATGGTATTTATAATAATTTGAAGTAAATGCTTTTGCTTTTTGATTATAAGCATATCCTTCAAAACAGTGACATAAGTAAAAGGATATTCATAATCTACACCTTATAATTGGCATAGGAAGCATGTCCTTCACTGGTCAGGAACTTGGTGTTGGTCAAGCAACGGTATCTCGGACTGTGGAAAGAGTTGTGAAAGCATAGTTGCGCAGTCGAACGAATGGATCAAGTTTCCAACTACCAACCATGAACTGATGGAGGCGAGGCGGATATGGCAAAACATGTATAAATTTCCGACAGCAATTGGTGTAATTGATTGTACACATATAGGAATTCTGAAACCAAATCGCCATGGAGATGAGTATATCAACCGAAAAAGGAAACCTACTTTAAATGTGCAAGCCACTTGTGATGCCAGAGAGATGTTCACAAGTGTTGGTGTCAGTTGGCCTGGATCAGTGCATGATTCCAGAATATGGAGAAATTCACAGACTAGATAACAGCTAATAAATGTAAAATACTGGTTTGGTACTGCTGTAATAGCACTAGACGTTGCAATTCTTTTGTAGTTAACCCTTTGGTTTCCTCAGTTTCGTATTTCTCTGTTGCTAATTTGGTGGCAATGTCTTCTGAATTGCTGGCGCTGTAATAATAACTGTTTGCTCACTGCGTTCGATATATAGTTCATTTCCTTCTTCTTGAACACTACCAACCTGAATGGCACCTCTAATTTTCCCAATTGTAGGATTACAGTCACCTCCCATAGCTTTTTATTTCCCAATCTAACAATTTAATTGCTTTATTACCAGTTTTTTTTTTAGATCTGTTTTTTTCTTCAACTTTGACTTCATGTTGATTTTTTTAATAAGCCTTTATTATTTTGGTTTACTGAATGTTGATTTTCTGACAATAATCTTTGTATATTTTAAACATATTATTCCACGATTTGAAAATTGATTCGACGTATATTTTCTTTGAAGATGCGGACCTTTGGGATCAGAGATAACCACTCTCTTCTAGATACTCTGACAAGACGCGGGCGACTAAATAAATAATGTAATCCCCAATGAGAGTATAATGTTACATTTTGTACAGATATTATACATTCATTATGAATTCTCCTATGTGTCGGTTTGTTACATGAAAGTTTTCTCAAATCAGAGAAACTAACCATCCACATATAAGCGAATTCCTTGGGTTCTCTATTAGATGTACAGTAATTATTAATCACTTAGGAGTTCTCTGAGATAACGGAGCTCATATTTGACTCTACAGATATTCAGGAAGCACATGTGGAAAAAATGTTATATAGGAGCTTTCATTATAACAACGACGATATTTTAAATCAACAAGATCAGCGGTGATCGAGATATCTAGTGACGTGGTGTCTCGAATGGTCCATTGACGTCTGACATTATTTATTACTGAATTTAAGGCGTATAATGTCAAATATTATGGATTCAAAGAAAATGTATGTCTTATGTGCAATAATATATATCAAATAACTGATCCATACTCCCCGAGACAGACACTACGCAGTATGAATGCAGTTAATGAAATTCTGTCTGCTGCATGAACAAAGGTCATAAAGTTTTAACGATTCAAACTGAATCCTTGAGATCCATATAAAACTCTAAAGCGATAAAGCCTGTGGCCATAACTAGGTTTATTCGAGACATGGGTGTGTTTTATAAGAGCCACTAGAGGGTTGTATACAAATACCCCCGAGAACAAGAGTGGAGATCACGAAGACTAAAGACAAGATTCTGAACTGCGTAAGGGAGACACGTACGAGTATCAATAAAAATAAGTGTCTTTATAACTACACATCAGTGAGGCGAAGTTCAGCCAAAAGATTACTCTTACACTTAACATCAAGAAGAAAAGTAAGTTGACAAAATGGAAAGATTTTTTTTACATTCTCACATACGAAAGTACAAGGCCACAAAGCAATGTAATATGAAACAGGAAAAAATGGTTTAACAGATGCAGAGTTTGAAGATTTTACGTCAAACTATCCCATCAGCTCTTTCTTAACAAGTCTCCTGAAAGGTACTACAGTTTTCAAGTAATAAATTGGATCAGTAGAATTATATAACATGACGACATGAGAGGTAAAGCTTTTTTTGGAAAAGGGCTGGGTAATGGAGTGGCATGGCAAAATTTAGGATATATTTGAGATTTCTCCAGCTTTTTAGTGCAAACTACTTTATGGACGAACACCTTCATAGCATAAACAAGCAGTGACTCAATCTTTAACTAATTTAAATCTCGAATCTTCGAAGAGACATGACTATATTTATGAAGCCCAAATACAAACCTGCAGAAGTTGTTTTGAATTTTCTGTAGCCTATACCAATCTGACGAATCTAAATAAGAATAGAACAAGAAAAATTACAAAGATGACAGAATCAAGCTGTCAACTTATTTTTTCATAGTCTTAAGTTTACAATGTACCTGTTGGAATATAAAAGTTTCAATTTGGCATACATACGTTTTTTATGTCATGTGACTGATGTATCTATCAAATTTCAAGTTAGAGTCCAATATAACACTCAAGTTTTTTAGAATGCTCTACTATATGAATTTGTTAGTTATCTACAAACAATACAATGGCGTCGTTGTTACACATGTGTTTAGGAGAAAAAAGCATACCTAACCTCTTTTCAGAATTGAGACAGTGCTTTTTGCAAAAATCTGTAATATTACTTAGAGCAGTATTGATTTCAAACGACACTTCACTTAACAGAAAAAGTTTAAAACGAAAGGATAATTCTGTCATCAGCATACGTTTGTATAGAACAAAATCCAACACTTAAGTGCAAATAATTAGTATAAATCAAATACAGCAGGGGTCAAAGAACGGACCCTTGCGGTACACTAGATGAAACGACAGTAGTAGAAGAGACGCCCCTAACTATCTTAAGTACTTGATTTCTATTAGCTAAGTAGCTTTCAAACAATTTTAGCGGAATAACAGATAACCCAATGTACTTTGTGTGCGGCTCTCAGAAATCTAGTGCGCGTAGAACATGGAGTGGAGCATCTGCTTCGTGGTTTATGACAGCAACAGAGAGATGCCACATGCGCAGAATCTGACATTAATTTTCTGCGCAGTATACATTCGATATACAGTGTTATCCAAATTAAGTGTCCACCATTAGTAACTTTGTTATTAGTGAAAATACAAAGTTGTTTGAATTAGCAAACTAGTAGCATTTTTAACGCTGGTAAAAATGAGAAATAAAAAAAAACAATTGAGAGTCGTTATTTTGATTTTTTTCAGTAAAATAACATTTTTTTAAATGGAAACCCCTGTATATTATATTTTTTTCTGTTAAAGCATAAAATTTTAAACAAAAAAGCTTACAATAACTTTTCTCCTAGGTTACAAATTGTTGAAGTTATGGCCTCCAAACTGAAACAATTAAATTGTATCGACAAACTTTATTTTCAACATCAGCACGTTTTTCAACTGCTCGAACTGTCTTAAGTATGGTCCTACCATCTATCTGGGTTATCTTTTCCCTAACTGCAGTCTTTAACGCGTCAAGGTTATCGTACCTTCGCTTGTAAATTTGGTTCTTTAAGTAACCCCACAAGAAGTAAACAAGTGGGTTTAGATCTGGTGATCTGGGAGGCCACTGTATTAGGCCATTTGTTCCTATCCACTGATCATTAAAAGTAGTACTTAGAAAATGATAAGTACCTCTGGAGTTGTGGGCAGGTGCGCCATCTTGCTGAAAATGCAGATGATGTCTACTTATAAGATCCAATTCGTCTAAGAAATTAGTCAGAATTTCTGACATAAATTCCACATATCTTTCACCAGTTAGGGTTCCCTCATAAAAGAACGGGCCAACAATTTTTGAACCAATTATACCGCACCAAACGTTGAAACTGAAATGGACTTGTGGGCCTCTTGGATGTACTAACAAAAGATTTTCTCTTGACCAATAATGGTGGTTTTTTCTATTAAACATTCCAGAATTTGAAAAATTTGATTCATCTGTCCATAAAAGGTAACGAAAGTTATTTACATTTTGGCGACAGAAGCTAAGATACCAATGGCAAAAAACAAGTCTTCTCTCTGGATCCCCTGCCAAAAGCGTTTGAACTGGCCGGTACTTATACGGAATAAATTTGTATTTTTTTAAAATCCTTTGAACAGTACCATAACTGAAATTAGAGTCCTTGAGAATATCTGCTATTGAATTCTCACGATAAGCTTCAAAATATCCAATAACTGCAATTTCCGTGGCCTCGCTTATTATGAATTCTTTGTTTGCCCTTGTTTTAGCAAAAACATTTTCGTTGCCCCTAAATTTTCGATAAAGTCTCAGAAAATATCGTTCATACGGTTGAATGCGAGCGGGATATAATTCACTGTAGTATTCTCTTGCTCTCAAGGAGGATTTTCTGCACACTAAATAGCATTCTAACATATCACACTTTTCTTCATGGGAGAACATTTTTCTTTAAATTAATGACACAATAAAGCTTATAAACAAGTATTTACACTAATGTTTGACATTATTTGATTCTATCATTGTTTTCCAAAGCCTTCTAGTTGCGAGTATGTCCAGTTTAACAATTTGTCGCTTATCTTAATGCTGTCAAATCGCGAACGCCATGTTGTTTTCATAGCCGTCTTAATATTATAATACTGCAAATAATTAAAAATATTTATCGTTATTTTGACTTTATTTTTGACTTTAGCGGAAAAGTCATTATGAACTTTTTTGTTTAAAATTTGATGCTTTAACAGAAAAAAATATAATATACAGGGGTTTCCATTTAAAAAAATGTTATTTTACTGAAAAAATCAAAATAACGACTCTCAATTGTTTTTTTTTATTTCTCATTTTTACCAGCGTTAAAAATGCTACTAGTTTGCTAATTCAAACAACTTTGTATTTTCACTAATAACAAAGTTACTAATGGTGGACACTTAATTTGGATAACCCTGTATAGACGCTATTTGTAGGTATACTGAATGTATTTGTTACAATGAAGTCGATTGAAAAGACAGCAAATATTTTCAAATAGGTCAGATGGAGTCAAAGCATATATATATGATAATATATATATACGTGTTTGTTTGTTTTGCCGTGGAGTAAATTCTAGTTAAACGGGGTACACAAGCTATAAAACTTGAATTTGTAGCTTGGAAATTCCTAGTTTCACATGTTTAAAAAAGAAATATGCCCCCAAAAATACCTAAAAGTTTGATATTTTCCAGAAAATTACCATCTCCAGAAGTTCCTCGAAAGATGTAAAAATCCCAACAAATTGGTGAAAAATCTCCCAATATGGCAACGCTGTCGCCGCATCGCTGGGTTGCACCGATCGTCTCATTTTACAGTATAACCAGGACCTTACGCAGTTAGTCTAATTTAGATGCTTAAATACCTAATCACTTCAACTTATTGCGAATAAGTCTTATCAGGGATACATTGACATTAATGATGTGGTATTCCCGCATAAAATATAAATTTCACCGAGGAACATGATTGAAAATAGTACCAATTGAGTTTGACGATTTATTAATGCACATGTCCAGTCTAGCAGAATCTAGCAATTGCAAATTGTTTTTAAATGATAACTTGAACATACTTGTTGTTTCACAAAATCGACTACATTAAAAAATCGAGGAAATATTTCTATAAATATTAAGAATATGCTGGGATGACAGACGTCCACATGGAATGAGTATTAATTATTTTGAACAATAATAATGTTAATCAAGTTACATCTTTTAACATCTGAGTGACATCATCATGGATCGTATACCATTCAGCTGTTACTCATGAAGGTGACGACCGTACGGAGAATTCACATTTCATGGATCTTTCTGGACATTGAACCTTTTGAGGCATATTGTCCAATATCCATAACATTGTAGGTGCAAGCTGCGAGTATATCTGAATTAATGTACCGAACAAACAAACTAACAAGAGACTGGCGGACATTTTAGTAACAAGTGAAACGACAGACAAAGTCAACCAATTTCTTTACGGATACAATATTGGATAACTGCTTAGCACGTCTTTTAAGTTTTGCATATGGAAATAAAACCACACGGTAGGTAGTTTTAATGACTTTATGGTTTTTCCAAGTATTCTCTATGAAGATTAATATACACCTGCATGCGCTCGAACCAATTTTCGAAGCACTTATTCCACTCGTTTGTTGGCAGGTCCAAAACGGCATTTTTGAATGCATCAACTGCTTCTTCTGGTGACTGGAACCTTGACCACCCAGTCTGTTTTTAATTTTCGGGAAAGTAAAGAAATCGTTAGGATTTAGATCGGGACTATATGGAGGATGGTCCAATAATTCCACGTTTTCTTCCGTTAAATACTGCCTTGTTTTTTGGGCTGTGTGCGAGCTTGCATTATCTTGGTGAAGCATGATTCTTCCTTCGAGGTGATTTTTCGAAGCTCGGTGATGACTTTTGGCAAACAAATGGTGATATACCAATCCGCAGTAACAGTTCTTTGCTCATTAAGAGGAATTGTTGCAATATGACAAGCTTTTGACACAAATGTCGCGACCATCTTTTTCGAAACACTTCGAGAATGGATGACTTTTGTTGGATTTTCTTCACCTTGGAACATCCAAACAGCCGACTGTCGTTTGTTTTCTGGTTCATAACAGTAAATCCACAATTCACGAACACTAACAATGCTGTACACATTTTTTGAGTTTCCAGAATTGAAACGGTCAAGCGTTTTTGACACCAATTAACCCTGGCTGATTTCTGCTCTTCAGTCAACAGGTGGGGTATCCAACGAGAAACCAATTTTCTTACTCCTAATTCTTCATGTAAAATTTTTTGAATTGAGGTCTTTGAGATCTTCGAGGACGCCTCAATCTCGCAATATATCACATGTCTATCTTCAATGATGAGTTTGCGCACAGCATCGACGTTTTCCTGGGTGACTGCCGTTTTAGGTGCACCCACCCTGGGATCGTCGTCCACGTTTGAATTCTTCATACCAACGGGAAATTGTCGACTGATGTGGCGCTTCGTTGCCGAAAACAGACAGTAACTCAGCAAGGCATTCTTGTAGTGATAATTGTCTCTGAACGTTGTAATAAATTATGGCGTGAAAATGTTCTCGATTGAGTTCCATTTTTCTAATGACTTACCTCGTGACACTTACAAATTCACTGTAGTGAAACTTTGAATTTAAGTTTACTAAAGAGTGAGGTTAAGGTCCAGTGCTGACGTTCGGTCCGCGCGGCCCACAATGTTTCTATATGCAAAACTTAAAAGACATCCCTCGTATGGTTTTGTAACATTCACTGTGCCTCGAACGTACTACTTATCAGAACTACCACTTTGATTGGGAAGCCCAGAACGCGTTGCCCTCGCTGTGTTGACCAGGATGCTGACCTACTTTTACACCGTACATTTAACTACGTAAATCGTAAAAGTTTTATGTCCTTTTACATAGGACCATCGTATTTCTGCGCTGAAGTGCCAATTGGAATAAAATACAGAGCAACCAAATTTAAGGTGTGACATCTTTAGAGCATAATGAGATGCGATTATACACTACATAAAATAAAAAATAAACATTAATGTGCAAAAAACATCTACAGATCAATTTTTGCGAAACACAAGTGTAAGGCGAGCAAAATGGGGAACGGTTTTTAGTTTTTGCTTCGCAAGTGCTGTTTCCGAGGTATCACGTGAAACCTGAAGAAAAATTACATTTCTTAGCCATTCACCTCCACCTAGTATTCACCTTGTATAAAGTTTGATGTGAAGACGCATGGGCCCCTAAAGGATGCTACTGGACAACTTTTCCGAAATAACTTTGCTCGACAACGCAACGAAATTTTTAAATGTGCTGGTCCCTCACATCATGTCCATGGAACTAATTCATTTAGATCAGGACAAGCGCCAACGTAATACTGTTAATTTTTACACCCTTTGTAAGGATGACTCGACGATGTCATTTTTGGAAAGTTTAATATTTAAGCTATCGATAAAATGACACATTTTAAGAAACGCGCTCTTGTTCTAGTACAATTCTTTCAATTTGGAAAGGGATTCAGAACAATGAATCCGCCATTTTGAAAATTCTGACAATAGATTCGTAATCAGCAATCACAAAATCTACAATATAAATTTTCAGATTACTCAATCAAGATTTAGGTTTAGGTCAAACTTTTTGAAGATCACATGTAGTGTAAATCGACAGGGGCAATACCAAAACAAGATTGTTTTTCTTGAAAAAGTTCATTTTATCAAGATATCGATATGAGTATTAAAAATAAAGTTCCATCAACTAAAGGATAAAACAGGGGAAGCTTCATAAAAAAATGACGTCAAGTAGATTGATCCTGCACTTCCTATACCACGCTGTCATCAGTTGGTAAAGGATTATATCGGCACAAGTTATAGGCCTTCTTAGAAAAAAACTGGCTACGAACATGAAGGAATTAAATGGATGTCAGTCAAACAGACTCAAACAATTAGTGTATAGTCGCTACAGATTTGACAACATTGCAATCTAGCCTACCGCCCTACCAGCAAAGATCACCCAGCAACGTGGTAACCCAGCACTGCGTTGCATATAATAATAGTATTCAGTATTAACTTACAAAAATCTGTACCCCAGAGCCACACGAGGTAAGTCCATTTATGCCAAAAATGAGTTTAAAATGTTAAGCCTATGACAATATTGTGAATTTTCGTTTGCTACATACAGCGTAATAATGTAATAATAGAAAAATTACGACTTTTTAACTCGTGTCAAGTCGCATACAATACAATGCATTAAAAATACTTCAAATACAATTATCGCAAAACTGCTTATATGGATTTGACCTAGTCTGGCTCTGAGGTATAGAAATACACTCTTTGAGTTCTCTGGCACAAGCAACTGGAAAATAATATATAAAAATTCAAGTTTTGAGCCCAAATGTACGGGAAGATGTATGAATCTTGAATCACCGGGGTTGGAAACGTATAAAAATATACATATAAATTGTTAGAGCCAAAAAAATGACATATACTCTACTCCCAGTATTATCCAATTTACAACCGCTGCAAACATTTTTCTTTTATGATCAGGATCTTCTGAAACGTCAAATAACGTTTTTAGTTTTCTCCAACACCACTGTTTGAAAAACGGAGCAAGGATTAGCGGACGACACCGACAGACAGACACACGGACGGAAATGAGTGATATGATTATTTATGGATAAATTTTTGTGATTCCAATACTTTCTCGCCTGTGGCGTATGAAGTAAAAATCAAGAGAATTGTATTACTGGTAAGCACTCTGTAAACAATTTGCTGAATTATACAGTGTCGTCTAGAAGTTATTCAAGAGCAACATATTTCTAGAGCGTCCTCTACCCCCGCAGAGCTCCGCAAAGCCTTTTATTCTGTACATTCTGCATCCATGATCTACAGTAATGGACAAAAGTATATAGACAAATATGGATATTTACCTAAATACCTTTAGAAAACGAATTCATACTTCATTGCTCCATAAACAAATGCGTTATTAGTAGAAAAACTAAATTAGTTGTTTTCACATTATCTGCAATGAACACAATACAAGTCTGAATATAAGCACTTTTTTATGAGGGACAAAAATATGTAGACAAATTATTTTCAACATTAGTTTAGTACAGTTTCGTGTCAGAAGAGGATTAGTTTGTGTTCATCAAGTAATGTGGAATAAGTTGAGTGAGTGATTTTAAGACCATGCCGCGTGGTCCAGAAATTCCTTTCGATGTGAAAACTAAGATCATTGAGTTATACAAAGATGGTCAACGTCAAGTCGACATTGCCAAAAATTTGAAGCTGAAGCGTAAAGCAGTTTGGGCAATGTTGACCAAATATAAACAAAAAGGTATCTTGGAAGCCTCTAAGAGATCAGTTAGATTAATAAAAGTAATTTCGTCCAAAGATCCGTTTAATACCCCAAGACAAATAAAAGCAGAAATTGAGACAAAAGGAGTTGCCAGTTTCTCTACGAAAACTATAAGTAGAAGAATAAATGATTTGAAGTTATTTGCACGTCGCCCGAGTATCTAATCTAATAATCTAATCTCGAGGAAAAACCTTAAGGACCGATTACAATTTGCACGGTTGCATCTTGATTGGCGCATCTGTGACTGGAATAGGGTATGTTTCAGAGACGAATCCAAGTTCAATATGTTTGGATCAGATGTTGTTCATTACATTAGACGTACTAGTGGACAAAGATTGAACCCCAAGTACACTTTGCCCACTGTCAGACATGGAGGGGGGTCTGTTATGGTTTGGGGGTGCTTTTCGGGGTTTGGGATGGGACCTTTACATACAATAGAAGAATTATGGATAAGTTTGTATACACAGACATACTAAAGCATGTCATGTTACCCTATATGGAAGACAATATGCACTTAAGATCAATCTTCCAGCAAGATAATGACCTGAAGCACACTTCAAATCTCGCAAAGAAATTCTTTCTGGATGAAAAAATACTAGTTCTCAAATGGCCTTCACAGTATATCGATATATACCCCATTGAAAATCTATGGGAATACTCAGATAAGCAAATACCAGATAAAAATTATTCAAACAAGGATGAACTTTTTGCCGCTTTAGAGCAAAAATGAAGAGATTGATCAATCTTATATCAAGAAACTTCTACAATCTATGCCGAGACGATGCCAGGCGGTGATTGATAATAATGGTTATGCTACAAAATATTAACACAAATATAATTCAATGAACTTTGCTTCTTTTTTCTATAATTGTTTTGCTTTGTCTACATATTTTTGTCCTTCATAGTTCCAGTTTTTTCACTTAATTTTTTATTGAAGGGAGTCTTATGAATTTATTTATGTGTAAGTGAGTATTATGCTATAACGAATTATGTATACAGGTCGGTGTATTAATAAAACAAGTTAAAAACTAAACACAGCACAATATTAATTTGTCTATGTACTTTTGTCCATTACTGTATGTGTATACTCCTGTGTATGTTTTCTCTTCATAATACGAGGGTCACGCAGTATATTTTGAGATGCGCATTAACTATACTACTTAAAACCAGCAAGAGTGCACTACTAGAAAGAGTAGTCCTGTATTAGTACTTCGCCGCATTCAGTTCATGTGCAAGTGTCTTACAGTGCACGTGATGTTAGCAAATTTAAGATGAAACATGGAGTTGTCTCGAGAGAGTTATCGCGCTATGATTTACTATGACCTTAAAGTCGGTTTAACTGAAAATCAATGTATCGAACGGTTACAACAGGCATTTGGTAATGAAGCTCCGTCCCGGGAAAGTGTGTTTCGTTGGCATGCCGAATTTCATTGGCTGATGTAGAACGTAGTGGTAGGAGATGTTCTAGTGCGATTCCAGAAAACATTGCTAGATTTCAGCGGCTAATTGAAGAAGGTTCTTGCTGCACATAATTATGGGACTTGGGGTAGGATCCGCAACAGTCACGATCTTCTTCATTTAAAAAAAAGTTGTTGCGAGATGGGTGCCAAATCAGCTTACTGACTTCCAAAAGAAGAAGCGTGTTAGGATTAGGCAGAAAACATTGGAAATGTTAAACAATGACGGTCATCGTATTTTTTCAAAAATAATAATAAACCTATTTCCCGTTTTATGATGTTCCTATACCTCAGGAAAGCCGTGTGTGGATTCATGAAGAACACCCTACACCAACAACGGTAAAGAAGCAGAGAGCCATGAGCAAAGTCGTGTTAGCCGTTATTTTTCGCAGCACTGGCTTAGTAAAAGTAATTAAGCTGGAAGAACAGCGTACAGTTACGCCAAATTGGTACGTCATCAGATGTTTGCTAGAAGTGCTCGAAGCTGTGTTTGTTATGGTACGATTCCACCAAAATAGTGTTCAGCACATTTGTTTACAAACATTTTGTGTGAAACTCCAGCATTGAATGTGCTCACTGGTATCGAATTTATCTTCTGTGTCCACCGGCAAAGCAGTGCATAACTTTTGTAAGCGTACAGTGTAGCACACTTGTGCACGAACATGTTTACCAAGCAAAGTTCTCACTAACTTCAGTTTTTAATATGGATGGGCGGGAATACGTAGTGTTTTGTGCTGCAGCTTGTGTTTTAATAGGTAGTCTGCTTAAAAAGAAACGAAGAAGAAAACCACGATGTTGGGTGAGACCTTTTCTGCAGCGATGGAATGAAGAAACGAATAGATTTGTAGAAGAAATAAAAGTAGATCCTTTAAGTGGATTTAAAAATTTTACTCGTATATCGTGTGAAGATTTTGAGTTGCTGGTCAATGCACTTAGTCCTCATATTGCAAACCAAGACACCAACTACAGAAAATGTGTCCCTGTTTCAATAAGGCTTATTTATAGCTTTTATTGCCCATCAGATAATATTCCATTTATAGGCCAAAATCTTAAATTAGAAATATTACAAAAGCCTAACTTATAAAACTATCTAAGGCGCTCCCGCAGAACACTCCAAAATAGAACATAAAAGTATGTCACAAAACTTACAAATACTATTATAATTCAAACACATAACCCCTTCAGGTGATTTCAAAATCAAATTTGTGTTAGCACGACTGCAAAAGAAAGTAACATTACATCTTGAAACAACATAAAATAACAAATAATATATCTGAAAACCCAGAACCTGAAGATTTTGAATCCGCTATTTTCTTCTTTTCTCTTCGGTACTGAGCCAAAATAATTACCCATTTTCTCATTACCTCAGTCGAGTCACAATTGAAACTTTGAACCAACTCTTGAGTGGCGTCGTGTTTCTATAATCATGGTGACTGGAATCCCATAGAAGAGGATAAGTTTAAATTGCTTGAATAAATTTTATAATCCTATCATTCGTCCAGTCCATTTTAAATTTCGTAAAAGAAGTGCGCGTACAAACAAATGTTTTCAGTCCAGGAGCGGAAGCAATACTGAGTTCGCGAACAACAAGTATGTACCCGAAGACGCGAGTCCACTGCTTGCATGTGTGCGCGCACAAAAGTAACTGATGTTCGCGAACGTTTCCGAAATGTTTGCGCACCATTTGCTGTTGTTTGCGTGAGTGAGTCGACCAGAAGAAACATTTGTGCTGTACACTGTGTATTATGGTACGATTCCACCAAAATAGTGTTCAGCACATTTGTTTACAAACATTTTGTGTGAAACACCAGCATTGAATGTGCTCACTGGTATCGAATTTATCTTCTGTGTCCACCGGCAAAGCCGTGCATAACTTTTGTACGCGTACAGTGTAGCACACTTGTGCACGAACATGTTTACCAAGCAAAGTTGACACAAAAGTAGTCTTAACAACTTTACACTTCGCCTGGCATTTTCGATACTGAAAACAGAATTACCCATAGCGCTATCGATGGAAGTTAGCGGCGCGATGTATCCATGGCAAACTTACTACCTTTAAGAAATGTCGGAAGAAGACCATCTGGCGATGCGGAAGGTATAAGAGAAGAACTAGCAAATTATTTTCAAACTGACATCGGAATGGTGCCATGGCAAGAAACACTAGCGTAAAAATAATACCTAAGTATACCTATGTATAATGAGAGTTATAAAACAATAAAAACATTAAACGTACCTGTTCATTTATTTCGTCTTGTGAGTTCATGCTGGTATTCGGTTCATCCCTTCCATGGAATAAATTCAGGTATGCATAAGCAAACCATCTTGGCTTATATAAATCTGAAAACCCAGAACCTGAAGATTTTGAATCCGCTATTTTCTTCTTTTCTCTTCGGTACTGACCCAAAATAGTCTTCCATTTTCTCATTACCTCAGTCCAGTCACAATTGAAACTTTGACCCGACTCTTGAGTGGCGTCGTGTTTTTTGTTTCTGTTTTTATAATCATTGTGACTGGAATCCCATAGAAGAGGAAAAGTTTCAATTGCTTGAATAAACTTTATAATCCTATCATTCGTCCAGTTCATTTTCAATTTCGTAAAATAAGTGCGCGTACAAACAAATGTTTTCACTCCAGGAGCGGAAGCAACACTGAGTTCGCGAACAACAAGTATGTACCCGCCGACGCGAGTCCACTGCTTGCATGAGCGCGCGCACAAAAGTAACTGATGTGCGCGAACGTTTCCGAAATGTTTGCGCACAATTTGCTATTGTTTGCGTGAGTGAGTCGACCAGAAGAAACATTTGTGCTGTACACTGTGCAGTAGAGTGCCGCACAGTTCAGCACACTGGTGGAATCGCATCTTTAGAGGTACAATCCTCCATCACGACAATGCCTTCAGCCACTTACTGTAGACTGTTTACGCCAGCGCCACGTCACAATGCTAGAACAACCGCCTTATTCGCCAGATTTGGCAATGTGTGACTGGCTCTTCAACAATTCGAAAAATGATCTGAGTATTCGAAAATTTTCGTCCGGAGAGGAAATCGATCAAGCAGTTAATCAGTTTGTTGAAAGCTTTCCAACAACTGACTGTTTAGAAGCATTTCATTTGTGGAAGGTCAGGCTACAGAAGCGCAATGATGCTGGATGAGAATACTTTGAACATGAATAAACTAGTTTTCGAAAAATAGTTTTTAGTTTTTGTGTATCTCAAAGTATATAGCGTGGCCCTCGTATAAACGTGTCTTGGTTTTCATACACATATTTTGGACTGTGAATCATTGTTCCCAAACTAAATTCGATAAACAAATTGTTTCCGACTCGTGAGATCAGCTGATGCCATCTCAGGTTTGCGTAACAACCCACAGAGAATTCTGCTATCAGTTTAACTACTTATACAATAAATAGTACAGGATTATTAAGATGTATACCCAGAGTATATTTTGTACCGACATACTGGAGTTTGCAATGTTTCTGGTATAGTAGATCTAATAGGTACCAACTGTATCAGTGTAAAAGCTCGGAGTTGCAAAACAAAGGGTGAAATCCTATTATAAGACAGAAGCAGTATGGACCCCCCCCGTACCACCTATCTCTTATGGATTTCACACACACTATCTATCTCTTTCTTTCTGTCATTATTACTTACAATTTGCTACAGATCATCCTTCTATTGTTTAGTTATAAACTTCCATTCATGTCAAATGATCGCTTAGAATTTTTACATACTCGTATATGTGAATCATGTGATACTGCTCGCCAGCAGATCAAGGCACACAGAACCTTCTTGTAGAGAACAGATAAGCCGACGTCGAATCCAGAAACAAATATAACGAAGCGGTTCACATCGCCAAAAACCAGCACGATTTAAAAGTTAGGCACACGATAATGTCGCAGCGCAATGGCAGTCGGTCTTTCTGGACGGTGGCCAAGCAGATTGAAAAGAACTTCTCACACAGTAGCCTTCCAGCACTTACGTGTCAGGATGGAACTATTATATTCGACTCAAAGGCCAACGCGGAAGTACTAGCCAAGATATTTACTGCTAACTCCACCATGGACATCCCGATCTCTGCCGCTGAGCTGGAAAAAACATACTAGCGACGACTTCCTCTCTGACAAGAGACCTGGAGACTATCACTGCTTGGGGACGCAACAATCTTGTACAGTTCAATGCTTCCAAAACACTGTACTGTAATTTGACGAACAAAAAGCTCACCCGATTTCGATGGATGGGCGAGTTCCGCCAAAGAGCCATTCATTTCGGCTGGCCGGAGAGATCTGGCACGAACCCATATCGTCAATAGCTGCAGCTGGTAGGAAAAAGCTAGGCTATTTGTTTAGGACTAAGAAGTACTTTTTTCCGCATGACCTTATCACCCTATACAAGGCCCAAATAAGGCCTAGCCTCGAGTATTGGTCACACGTTTAGGGTTATGCCACCCCGACTACATTATCCCTGCTCGATGCTGTCCAGAGGAGGGCGGTCCGACTGATCGATGATTCTTCTCAACGGTCTTTGCTCCTCAGAGCTTTCTTCCATGATGCCACCGCGCGACGTGTCTGCCAGACCTGCTTGACTTTGGCGTCCCATCCTAACCGTGTCGAACTTCGTACATCCAGATCTGGCCGATAGGACCGCTCCTTTGTTCCGAGGGTGGCGAGACTATGGAACTATCTACAAGAGGAAGCTTTTTCCAGTTCTACTAACCTTAGGCAGTTCAAAAATCGTATTAATAAAATTTCTTTGGGATCATCATAGCAGCCGCGGTGTTCCGGCATTTAGGCTTCTGCCTGAGCGGCTGCTTCGATATAAAAGGTGCTTGTTTCAATGCCAGGATTCATCCTTCTGTGTTTATATATTTGAGCCAACAGTCATTGGAAATTTTGTTCTAGATAAACTGCAAACTCATTCGATTTATATAGCCACATCCCAAAAAAAGAACCGTAAAAACGGGGAATTGTAAATCTGTAACGTCACAGTTTTGCCGTGAAAGACCTCAGTTAAAATTAATTGTGAATGTGTTTCGCCCTGGGTTTCGACTATGTTTCATCGTATGACATGAAATTTCATATAGTGACTGGATTATAACTTGATTTTTTATGATCGGAACCATTCGCATCCGTTATTTGTTTACACAAAGACATTTCGAGTTTAAGGTCGCCCCATTCACTGTGCCTCCATTATATTCCGGAAATATCTGGTGGCACGATAGGATGTTTATAGATAGCGCAAAAACCTCGCATTCCTGGAATAAATATTCCAACTCGACCTTGTTTTCATAATCATGTTTGTTCAATTCCCTTTAACATAAATCATGTGATTTCGGGACGTCGAACCACTGGTTTAAGCAATTTTTTTATACAAATTACAGAAAAAATTTGTATTTTTGGTCTAAAGTTGACGTTATCGAGTTCACGTCTGAAAAGTGGGAAAACGGCCATCAATTTCAAAGCATAAGAACCACTGAAATATATTTTTTGAATAGTATTTTTATGACTGCTAAGTCTAAATTGAACTTCAAACGTTCCTCTACACCTGGCGAGTATTTAAGGTTAGTTTATTTTGAATAACTGTTAAATTTTTTAAACCAAAGCAGCCGCGCAGGCAGAGCCATAAATGCCAAGGCACCGCGGCTGCTATGAGGAGCTTTGAGAAAATTTGTATATCCGATTTTTGAACTACCTGCGATTAGTAGAACTGGGAAAAGCCTGTCATGTAGATTATTCCTCAATCTTGATACCCCAGGGACAAAGGAGCGGTCATATCGGCTAGTTCTGGATGTACGAAGTTCGACACGGTTAGGACGGAAAGCCGAGGTCAGGCCAGTCTGTCTGGCAGGCATATCACGAGCAAAGTCCGTTGGTGTAGCAGTAGAAGAGAAGTAAAGCGCCACCGCCCAGCTGGTGCAAAAGGGTCCCGAGAGTTTCCGTGAGAGAAGAGTCATCGATCAATCGGACAGTAGTCTTCGAGGAAAGTTACTGAGCGCTTTTTTAGTCATATTGATCCATAACACCTAAAATAACTTTGTCTGGAACGAAAATAATTTTTTTGTAATGTATTAAAATAAATATATTTACACCAGGTTACCGCCCGGCAAACTCATAATTTATGTTAAAAGGCATCCAGCAAACGTGTTCATGAAAATCAATCGAAAACGTTTACCACGAATGCGTGGTTTTCGCTCTGACTAGTAAGACTGTAACTTAATAACAAGCCGCTATATTTCACAATTATACACAGGCAAATATAGACAAATATGATTATATGGAACTGTGACCTCCTTTCTTAATATTATACGAGGGCAATTTTTTGAGTAATAACCATTTTATAATGTTAGAGAAACTAAGAAGTAAGTCGTATCACAAACTAAAATATGAACAATGAACACGCAACAAACTGTCCATAAGAAAAAGTCCCTAGAATGGTGGAACAGCCAATAGGGGACAAAGGTTCATCAAAGAATGAAGGCACGCATTCACAGAGGACCTACTCGGATTCAATAGGAAGGCCCTAAGGGTCATAGTGGAAACCCAAGTGCATTCCCTGTGTCACTGTGAAGGCCTGGCAAGGCTACGGTTTCAGATAGTAGAAACCAGAGGTCTCACAGCGGAAAGCTACAAGCAAGGCCCTGTGTCAAGGCTATGGAATCTGATCAAAGGATCAAGGCTGAACACAGTGCTTTAGAAAGTATATAGGGGGTCACAATAGATCTACGTGGGTCGCAATGACAAGGCTGGCAAGCCAACCCCTTTTTTCGGTAATCTGTAATCTATAGAAGGATTTTTTCTACATTTGCTCTGCTGCTATCTAAACTTTAAAATATGCTGGGAAATGAGAAGGCAGCGAAATTGGAATTCGTTTTAAATATTACAGTAAATAGCTGTTGATTTTCTTTCTTATTCATTACGTTTGCTTTAATAACATAGTTACATCATTAAATGAAAACTGTGCATTTGATAAGTATTTTTCCTTTATGTAGCTGATTTAATTATTATTACTCTAAAGATCAAGTTTGATTTAAATAACGAGTTTTTTCACAAAAATCACTTGATATATAATCAACCCGGTTGAACACCCCCTATAATACCGAATTGAGGTGAAAGCTTCATACTTAATATGGCGATGTGTAAACATGTTACACTGGAGGTATTTTCAGACGACACCCTTTCCCTAACCGGTGCAAAACCACTGTTTATTTCACACATATCTTTGAGCTAAACTATTTTGTAGTATAGGAAGCTTGAAAATCCTGTTGAATCTCGTTGATGATAAGCAAATTCTCAAGTGATAATTTTCACAAAACGCACAGAATAATACAGTAAGTAATTATGCTAAGGTCTAATATAATTCAATCCAAACAAATATCACACCGCCAGTGTTTACAAAGGCGGAATGTGTATTATGTGAGTTTAAGGTCAACGCTCCTGCCCCAGCATCTGGTATGAAGTCGAGATAAATATCTATGTAATGGTCACTCTCATTTTCGAGAGTGTCTAGATGTCTGCCACAATAATCGCCTGCTACGATATAGTCCAGCCAAAAATGGTTCAGGCTGAATACAAATTTGTATAGATAAATTTTATAACGGAATTATCCTTGAGCGTAAATAATGAAAAAGCTCATCATTTATAGCAACAAAGAATGTTCTTTTTACATCGAAGCACCCGGCTGCTATGAGGATCCCAAAGGAACTTTTTCAATCCGATTTTTGAAGTAAAAAAAAGTAAAAAAGTAAAACTGAGAAAAGAATCCTCTTGTAGATTGCTCCACAATCTCGACAGCCTAGGTTCAATGGAGCGGTCGTATCGGCCACGGAGCGGTCGTATCGGCCAGTTCTGGATGTACGTAGTTTGACACGGTTAGGTTGGGAGGCCCTGCCTGTGACGGGGTAGTGTATATCCCTGCCTGACAGACGCGGCAGCGTGGCAGTAATATCAGAACACTCTCCAAGAGCAGAAAGAGAAGTTTTAAAGGACAAATGTACAGGGAAATCTATGATGTGTGAAATATATCTAATAGGTGCGTAGAAATACCGAGGTTGGGAGCGTATAAATATACAAACATAAAAAATTTGAGATACTCTGAAGCCTTTTTCAAAACGATCAGAATCAACTGGAAGTCAAAAAACGTCAGGTTTGAGAGATGTTTATTTTGTAGCTTTGGCCTTTTTCTCCGCCACGACTAGACCTATTTTCGAAGACTACAAAACTTTTTCGTCCTTTTCCAAGTTATACACTGGTCAAGGATTAGCGGACAGATAGACAGACCGACGGAAATGAGTGAAATGGATTTTCGAGATGTAGGGGAGAGTCTGGAACAGTGGCCATATAGGTACAGTGGCCACCTTTCCCTAACTTTGTTATATTTCAAGTTATATATCTGCCATCTAGGAACAAACTAGCAAATTAAGTACTAGAACTGGGCACAAAGCAGGAAACTTCACCTTTGGTGTTTAACGGTATAGTGAACCTAACCTGAAAATTCATAGCAAAAGTGAATTTCAACGCATGCACGAGATTTTTATTTTTGTCCAAACAACTTGTTTCTTGAATAATTGCTGGTGGTGAATGAATACTCAGTCCATGTAAGTAATTATTTTGCCAATAAGTTTTTAAAAGCATTTGAAAATTATCTCAAAATATTTATATATTTAAAATATGTGGTTGTTAGAACAGTGGCCACAAGGCAATGCAGGTACAGTGGTCACCGCTTTATTCTATAAATAACAGTGGCCACTGTACCTACCTTTCTAAATACCTTTCCGCTGATTGCAACCATATTTTTTCAGATCAAAATGCCTCGTCGTAAGAAAACTAACGTTGAAATAGGCAAGATACCGAGGAGCACTATGGTAGATGCCCTTAAAGATATCAAGATTAGTGGACTATCTGTCAAAGCGTCAGCACTAAAATACAACATACCTCGAACTACACTGAGGCGCTATATTAAGAAGTGTGATGAGCACCAAGAGGAAATTGATTGGAATTCACCAGTATTGGAAGGAGCTCCAAGATTAACGCCAAATTACTGGGTTAATCAAGTATTTTCTCCAGACGAAGAAGGCGAATTAAGCGAATATCTTCAAACAATGGCTCAACTACATCATGGCTTACCTCCAAAAGCGGCACGAAGGTTGGCATATGAATTAGCAGTTGCTAATAAGAAGAAATTTCCGAAATCTTGGGAAGACAATGGTATGGCAGGAAGATTATGGTTCAATGCATTTATGAAACGTCGCAAAGAATTGTCACTAAGATTAGCTGAGGCTACGTCATTAGGTAGAGCCATGGGCTTTAATAAACCAGTTGTAGAACGATTTTTTAAAAATCTTCAGGAAGTCCTTAAAAACCATGAATTTGGGCCCAACCAAATTTTTAACGTCGATGAGACAGCACTTACCACTGTCCAAGAAACACAAAAGGTTATTGCCAAAAAAGGCCAAAAACAAGTGGGACACATCGTATCTAGTGAAAGGGGGACACTGGTAACCATGTGTGGTTGCATTAATGCAATGGGAAATTCTGTACCACCTTTGTTAATCTTCCCCAGAAAAAATTATAAGGATTACATGTTAAAGAACGCGCCGCCGGGAAGTGTGGGAACGGCTTCTCCAACCGGTTGGATGACATCACACATATTTGTCCAGTGGCTGCAGCATTTCATCAAACATGTGAAACCAACCGCTGATTCACCCGTCTTATTAATTATGGATAACCATGAGACCCATATATGTTTGGATACTATAAAGATGGCGAAACAAAATAATGCTATACTTTTGACCTTACCACCACACTGCAGCCACAAACTGCAGCCGCTAGACAAAAGTATTTATTTCGCATTGAAAAATTATTATAATCGGAACTGTCAAAATTGGTTACTGAACAACCCTGGCAAAAGAATAACTATTTACGAAGTTGCCGAAATCCTAGGTGAATCTTACCCATTAGCTTTTACACCAAAAAATTGCATATCAGGATTTAGGGCAACCGGAATATATCCATTTAATAATAACATATTTAATGAGCAAGATTTCATGGCAGCATCTGTAACAGATTTACATGTAGAGCAACAAGCTGAAGTCCCTCCAATGGCTGTTCTAGAAGACAACAATAGACCATCAATATCCCAAATCAAGGAAAATAGGACTCCGGAAAAGAAATTTGTTAGTCCATATAATGTGAAGCCACTTCCCACAGCTCTCCCCGCAGCTCCGCTTAAAAAACATTCGAAAAAAAAGAAAACCGAAATTTTAACAAGCACCCCTATTCTGCAAAAACTAGAAGAAGAACAACAATTAAAACAAAGTCGAATGTCCAACCTTGAGAGGCAGCCGCTTGTAAAGAAAAAAATTGTAAGTGAAGAGATTGTTGTACCAGCAGCAAAACAAAGGAAGTTGCATAAAAAAGATGACACATCTAGCGAAAGCGACCTAGATTTGAGCTTAACTGACTCAGATGATGTGAGCTTTGTACAAGAGTCAGATAAAGAAGTCACCCTTAACGATATTGGGGACATCGGTGTGGGTTCCTTTGTTCTGGTTAGATTTGAGTCAAAAAAGACAATCCGTTACTATGTTGGCTCCGTCATAGAAGTGATGGAGAGCACTGACGAATGTAAAAACATTTCTACGTCGACGTGGCAATAATTTTGTTTATCCGAATATTCCAGACACTGGTGTAGTTTCAATGGATGATATTATACTCCATTTACCGTATCCCAGTGCAATCGGATGTACGGCAAGAAGTGCAAATGTATTCTCATTTTCGATTAACCTGTCAATGTATAACGTATTTTAAGTTAAGTCGAGGTTTTGATACATTTTTCTGTTGTAGCTTTTAGAAGTTTTATATAACATAATTTTTGGAATAAATAAATCCACTCTTTTCAGATTTGGTTTACTTAAATCTAATTGTTTACAGAGGAGTGGCCACAGTACCATAGGTGGGTGACCACTGTACCTGCAATGAAGGTACACTGGCCACTTTACAGCACTTTTTTTATAATTAAAAATAAAATACTAATAGGTGTTTGTGTTATTTTTTAAGTATATAGAAATAAAGCCAAATAGTGTATCGTTGATGTAAGAACTATAAATTTGCCGAAAACAATTAAATCTCCTAGAGAGCGAAAATTCTTTCAAAGTATGGCCACTGTTCCAGACTCTCCCCTACATGTCATACAAGACCCACACAGTTTTCGCAATTACAATGGTTTCTCGCAAGTAAAAGGTAAAAATTGCTCAGCAGCATATTGTTTATCTCTGGATGAGGAAAGGCTTTTCAGTTACTCCCAAGGATGTAATTCTGTTCTGATATCGATCTATACATTTGTTACTGATATTCTAAATATCCTGGTCTATAAACGCCTGTTGACGGTAATGAGAACGATAACGGGACAATGACTAAAATGATATAGCAACCAAGAGTAGGATGATCGAGGAAGAAGTGAAAGTACGATTTTGAGACAGAAATGCGTTACCATCGAAATATACAAGGTCTAACCTAAGAGTAGTTATATGGAGGGAGGACACTTAGAAAAAGCAACAAAACAGCTGATGGCGCCTGAACACGTGCTGTTCGAATTTAGATATATACGGTGTTGCCAGGTAGGTAATCGTTTTTTGATGAATTCATTGATCATCACTTGCAGTGAAGGCATTTTTTGTTAAAATTGATTTTTGTTTGGACTTTCATACATGGCCGGCTACGGAATATATTTTTCATTAAATAAAGTTATAAATCGCTCTTTCCGCGAAATGAGTTATTCTCAAAACATGTAAGTTAGGGTCCTAAGGGGAATATTATTTAGTTTATTAACGGACCAGCTTGGAATTGAAAAGTTTTTTAAGTTCAACCTGCTTAGGTATTTGACCAATCGTCGGTCTATGTGACATGGTTGTCAGTCATTTAGATAGCCTGGCCTTGAGATGTTATGATTTACTTATTTAGTATGACTTTTTGGCCAAACCACAAAAAACCCTGAAAAGATCTGAACTCTGTTAAACTCAGAATAAACATAGCGTTTTCTTCACATTTTATGGAATTTTGACAACACCGCCTTGGTACATGCAGAGCCATCTATCAGCCAGTCGCCAAATTAAGGACGGTCGGCACATATCGATATATTTATGTTTATTTGTAATCCAGTAATAGACCAAGAGCCGACCGCAAGGTTTAGTTACATCGCGTACTGATTATACAGGGTGACTTTGAAGAAGAGTCATTAATTTTCAGATAATGATTGTAGAAGGAAGATAAACCAAAATATGTGTGTAAAAATAAAAAAAAAATAAAAAAAAAATGTACCTTGTTTTATAAAGTATCCTCCCGTATCCTGCCGTCACCTGATTCACGAGCCCGTTGTACTACATTAACAAAGGCACGAGGGGTTGGTTGCATTCGATTGGGAAACCGATCCGCATAAACATGTGCCATTTTTTATTTCGTTTGAGCCACGCAACACATACCACTATTCACTGACACTGACTGTATACAAATGAATAAAATAATTGTAAAAACATCGTTCCAAATTCTTTCGCTTTTTTGTTTCCGATGCGATGAACCGATACGGCGGATTATATCCGTTGTCGCCAAACACGAGCACATAATATTATTATTGAGACAGGGCGGTACTCAAACTTCCAAAGGGCTATAACTTTGTTACTTTAATTTTATCAGAAAAATGGTAAAGGAAAAAAACATTTCTTTTGATCAGATCTACTCACTATTAAAATAAATGACTCAACTTCGAAGTCGAATATAATATTAAAAATTAGTCAAGTCTTACGTATTTTGAATACTTTTTGACGTATCATATCAGTACGCGATAATGAAACAAATTTGCCATCGGCTTCCCTGCTCAAGTCATCGTTGGTTGTCAGAGCCGTCCGTGGGACCTTAGCTCTTGAGTCACAGTGTCAGTTTGTAAGTCTGTCAGGTCTGGTAACCCAGAAACCAGACAATTTTAAGGAAAAAAGGGGAAGGAAAGGAGAGCAGGAAGAACGAGAGCAAAGGGGAAGAAGAGAATCTTTTAGGATAGGCAGCGTTTAGGCATTGTTAAAAACGCTTCACAGATTTTGATATGGTCTAAAAATATTTGATTTTTTCTGAAGATTGTGTAAAAATGCTCCAATTTTGGTTGTTCTAAGTTCACGAGTTAATTTTGATTACAGTGCGAGCCGCGGCCTTTTGTGCTTGCGAACTTGCTCGACTGTGTAGTCCACTGACTCACGCAACAGAGGGTTGCTGTGCGATTCCGCTAGGCTATAGCGCCGCTGCGCCTGTTGCTTAATGTAGTCCTTTAGGTAAGGGACATCGAGGTCTCTATGTAGTTTCGTTAGAGACATACCATGGGGCATCAGCAATAGTGCGCAACGTCCTGCTTTGCAGAACCTGCAGACTTCGCATGTGTGTTTTAGCAATAAAACACCAAGCCGCACATGCTTAAGTCATTGCTGGTCTTATGACCACCTTATAGAGTCGAATCTTGTTAATCAAACTTAATTTTGACCGTTTACATAACGGCTTCCCTGCTATAATGCAGAAGACCGGCGGATTAAAAAGACATTCTAGGAAGTGTATTTTATTGATATAACTACTCTTTAATCTAACAACAAACGCGTGATGTCATCAGGAGTATGCCGGGAAGAGACCGGCATGCCCAAGTGAAAACATATTTTCATATTCAATATTCTGTACGTGCTGCAAATGGTGAATGAATAATTCAAAAATGTGTTTTCGGAATACAAAAATTTTCACAAATATTCTGTTGAACGTCTGATGTGCGTATAATGGGCATTGCGAAATTCATCAAAAAATATTTGTTAATCAAAGGTGGATAATTTATGAATATGACGAATTATAGGCAAAAAGACATCGAAATTGATTTTAAGGTACGAAGATCACTTAGAAGGCCCCTGAATGAATCTTAAAAAAAAAATTTTAGAGGCATCCCGGCCACCATAGAAGGCCCCTAGTAATGATGTACCTCCCACACTGCCACTGTACCTATTGGCCATACCGTTATCAGACAAGGGCTATTGATTGCCCTATATAAAGGCTGACAGGAAACTGCTGTGGCGAATACAGTACGCTTGAAACCAGTCATTTGTCACGGACAACTAGATATGTCAACTGTGGCGTATGATACATAATCCGTAACCTACCCAAAGAACAGGTCAGTGTGTGGAATCTCGGCAATTATAACGTTCCGGGAAAATGTTTATCCAAAGAACTCCTGAGTTGATCGAAAATGTATACAGTCAATTGTTTGTCATTCAAGGATGGTAAGGTATGACATTAAAGTAACAGCCATAAGCAAGTGGTTTATTTATATATGGTAGATGAATGAACAATAATGTCCCAGGATAAATAGAAATGAAAATAAATAAACAATATAAAATAGACAAGCTCAAAAGCCATTCAAACTTGATCCTAACGAACCTAATAATTTCATTATAAACATACCGGACAAAATAATAAAAGGCATGGAAGAAACAAATATTGATCTCCTGAGCTACCTCACTCCTAATAATTTTTAATGCAGCAGGCACCAGCGGTGGCGTAGTGGTAGACGCTACGGTCTCCTAATCTGTCGCCGTGCGCTGCGGGGTTCGATCCCGTCCCAAGAGATTTTTACCTCTTGGTTACGGATGTTCTGGTCGTCCGTAGGAGGTGAACAGTCACTGACTGTCAAACGCGGAGGTACCATCCGGTGTGACGTCCCCCCTTTCCCGTGTATCCCCCTATAGCTCCATGGTACCCCATGAGTATTTAGGCCTTAGGCCTTCGTGGTAGTTGGAGCATAAAAAAAAGTAGGAGCTATCATAGACAACCTAAAAAATAGGTCTAGTAAAGATACATATTATGATATAAACGTCAAAATTATAGAACGGCTAAAAAACATAATTCTTATTACTATTTATTAAGCTGATCAATCTATATATATATATGGGTGAATATCAGGTATTTGGGTTTTTAGTGGTACCTAAGAAAAATTACTCATTTCAGTTTCATATTCATTACCTCTTAAGATTATACTATTTGTGATGCATCTTTGACAGGACCAGATAGTTTTTTGATTTTTAGAGATTTTACAGCTACCAGGGGAAAATGTGTAGTCAGGGGAGTGACACTATACACAGGGTAGTGACAAACTGAGACAGAAGAGTGACAACTTCTCATGTGAATGATCTTAGAGGACACTTTATAAAAGAATATAAATACCAATAGGTAAATAAGTTCAATAAATTTTTATTGAAAATAACAAAATCCTACATGTTCTAATAGTCTCTTAAAAAATAACATTTGGATCAACTGAGTGAACCCTGCTCACACAAGAACTAATATAAATAGAAACCACAATAGCTGTTTATATCTTGCAACTTAATATAGGTAGCAATGCAGTTACCTGAGTAATAATAATAATAATAATAATAATAATAATAATAATAGAAATAAAATTATAAAATCTTAAAACAAAAAATTGACATAATACTTATGGTCAGTCTTTGAATCGCAATCAGTGCTTATAAATAAAAAATTGTAGCTAGCATAAAAATAAAATTAACATAGGTATAACCCGATTTTTTATGAATTCGAGTAGATACTCATTTTTCGAATACAGGTAGGTATAGGAGTTCTGAATTTATAAAATAATCTATCTCCTCTCATTACTATATTTGGCACCGGCAGTCTCTCTAATACTTTTCCAACTTTATGTCGGAAATGTCATGCGATAGAAACATAAGTAATTTAGCATTGCTTGAAAACTCATAAAGCCTATAATTTTCGTTATTCTTAAAGAGAGCAAAATCAACTGCATATTTGCATGAATTACACACAAGCATGTTTCTCTTCTATGAACATTTGGATATACAATCCAAAAAGGTCTCAAACGTTAAAATGAAGTATACCTTATCGGCACTCCTTTGGTTTTAACGAACCGTGCGTGTAAATGCTTCATTGAGTCTAGTAAAACCCTCTTTTGTTTTTTACTTTGTTTTTCGTAATGTAGTAATTTTTTCCTGCGCATAAGCGACTGTTGCAGTCTCCTTCAAAAAATTTTTAATTACGTTCTTTATCTTCTCTCTAGTTTCATTCATTCTTGTTCTCCTTGTCACCTCTATCAAACCTCTCCCACAGTGGGTTATCGCTTCACAGGCTTCATATCAATTTGACTTAAAACATTGTAATTTCTAACAAACGTACCACTCAATACTTTACGAAACAGTGTCTTCTCATTTTTCTTTTTGGTATGCCTTATATTTTCTTTTAGTTGATTTTGAACTACCTTACTGAAGGACAGATGCTTTTTAACTTCTTCCACGTTCTCCTGATTACTTGGTTTCGTTTTTTTTTTAGTAATCGGTCCACTTTCGACTTTGGTGACATTTTTAGACTTCTTACGTGATCTAGTTTCCTTTGAAATCTCTTCACCTTGTTTTTTAATCGATCAATATCGTTTTTTTGTTTTTTGATAAGCTCATTTATCCGTTTCCTCTGTTTTTCTGGGGGTCTTTTGGCACCTGAAGCTCTATTGTCCAATATTTGAGGATCGAAGTGTGGATCTTCATGGTCCGAAGGCGGCGGTGACTCTGGATAATTAACAATAGTTTTTTGCCTCACACGATCCCTATATCTTTCAGTTTGCTCTCTCCATATCTTTCTCATCCCTATCTGTCAGATCTTTTATACTTTTAACTTGTACTTTCTCCTTCTTTCTGTGATACTTTTTCTTTTAACTCAGCATTCTTGATTGGATCATTTTTAATTCGCTGGTCGCTTGGTCTTTCTGCTTGGCGTTTTTTCTCCAATCTTTCCTCTCGGGTTTGCTTTTTTATAATTTTGCCATTTTAGCGAGTTATGGTTTTTTTGGTATCTGAAATTAATGAAATAGTGTCTATACCACATTCAACTTCAAGAGCACAAAGCAGGCCGCTCAGAGCCGTAAACTGGGCCAGGCAACTTCTTAGGTGCAGCCCGCTGATTGATGTAACAGATTGGTATGAACACTGACAATGAGCGTTTGAGCACTGAAAACGGCCCTAGGCCGTCTCACCTATTTCAGATCTACTGCCTCTTGAAGTTGAATTTGGTATAGTAGCTACACATCTTATACAAAAAGGTGCCTTTGTATTTCCCCTGGGCAGTGTGTATTTCCCCTGACATAAAAACTGCCAGGGGAGTGACGCCAGGGAAGTGACAAAAACGTGCGTAAGCCCCCAAAAAGCAAGATATCATGATTATTATATTATTTTAACGTGATTCATGGCTTTTGTATTCAAAAATCTTAATTTTTTATAAAGTCGCAAAATGTAACTTTTAAATTCACAAAGATATGCTTACCAGGGGAAATACTTCACTCACTGGCAAAAGGGTATCGGACGACTGTTAGTGGGCTACTGACGCGTCCCTGGTCTTCGTTTTCCAAATTACGATAGTTTCGCACTATCCCTTCTTCATTTGCTACTTGCTGCTCAACTTCAAGTCGCATAGTTGCCATATTTTGATGAATATATGCAATTTGAATTGCGCCAGGTGAGGGTGACACTGTTCTCAGGAACCACTAATAAACGGGATTTTTTACGCATTTATGTATATTTTTAGTGTGCCTTTTTGCGAAAATATGTTATCAGTTGTATTAGGTAATACAAAGAGTATCCGCTTATTGTTATACCAGTACATAATACAGAGATTTGTTGATGTTTGTAGTGAAATTTGGAAATGGAACATGCCAGGGGAGTATACATTTTGTTAACTTTCAATCAGATTTTTCCTAAATCTTAATGGTTACCTCAATTTCGCCATATGTTCCAAATAAAGATTGACATCTTCCACTATTTGAATGGTCTATTTCCACAATTTGTCCAATGGATTAAGATTTTTTTGCAGGAACATTGAATTCCCCAATAACTGATATTCACCCATATATATATATACATATAACTTGAGATGTGATGTATATATATATATATACATATATATACAGGGTGACTTTGAAGTTGAGTCATTAATTTTCAGATAATGATTGTAGAAGGAAGATAAACCAAAATATGTGTGTAAAAATAAAAAAAAATAAAAAAAACTTACCTTGTTTTATAAAGTATCCTCCCAACAAGTATTTCAGTGCGGACCTGTATTTGATCGTGAGGTCTTGGAGCACCGGCATGCCCTCTCCTGTGAGGTCTTAAGTCACCTGATTCACGAGCCCGTTGTACTACATTAACAAAGGCACGAGGGGTTGGTTGCACTCGTTTGGGAAACCAATCCGTATAAACATGTGCCATTTTTTATTTCGTTTGAGCCACGCAGCAAACACCACTATTCACTCACGCTTTACCGACTGACACATTGACTGAATAAAAACATCGTGATCAGCGTTTCAAATTCTTTCGCTTTTTTGTTTCCGATGGGATGAACCGATAAGGCGGATGATATCCGTTGTTGCCAAACACGAGCACATAATATTATTATTGAGACAGGGCGGTACTCAAACTTCTAAAGGGCTATAACTTTGTTACTTTAATTTTACCACAAAAATGATAAAGGAAAAAAACATTTATTTTGATCAGATCTACTCACTGTTAAAATGAATGACTCAACTTCGAAGTCACCCTGTATATACTCGTATATATAGCATGGAGTATTCCCTATTTTTTTTTTAAATATCTATGATCATACCAATCTACAAAAAACGGTCACTGGATTAAATATCTGATTATCGCCCCATTGCACTGTTACCTATTTTAACAAAAATATTCGAATCTGTCTTAAACAAGCAAATTACCGCGTGTCTTGAAACACATAATCTTTCTTGTGAAAGTCAACATGGAATTCGGTCTGAAAAATCTACAATCGATCTAATGGATCTCGCAGAACATATTGACAGGGGCTTTAAGGAAGGTAAAATAAAAAATGCAGTTTTCTACGACTTTGCCACAGCTTTTAATACAAAAGATAATTGCTTATGGCTTCGTTGCAAATTGCATACAACCACGAAGAGCTACATTAGTAATGATATCAGTATGTTTCGTGCAATAAGAATATAAATAAACAGTTGATAACGTATGGAGTACATCAGGGTTCCATATTTGGGCCAACCCTGTTATTCTGGGGACACTTCTGGCATGTCAAGATAATTTTTGCACTATCCTTATGCTTCCTTGCGTCTACAGAGAAATCCATTTATCACTGACGTCGTAATGTGTACGAGAGATAAACGTAAGAAGCGTCCAATACGTTTGTTAGAAAGAGTTAGAGGCATCACGTTGCTTATCAATCCGAGTGACGGGTCTAACATACGTACTGCACGCTTCTCGCGCTCCTCTGTCATACACATGACCTCGTCGGTGATATTTGAATTTCGCTGTATATTTCAGTGCCTCTGCTACATGAAAAGTAACATATACCCATTTAGCAAACATTCAGATGAGCACAAACACTACTGCTACTACAACTACTGTTTTTAAGTAGGGCATACAACCCGATAATCGGTAATCGGTTGTTTATCGATTATTTATAAATTCATTTTGAAATATGATGAATATCGAGAGAAAATCCCGAAAATTGTACACAAAACGATATTGAATATGCAAATGTGCAGTCTAACCGGCCCCCCTAGGACCCCAGTGCGGGCGCCCGTATGAATATATCTTTAGAAGATTTTGGAACGGCTGTTAAGTATTTAAATAACGTAATTGAAATACTGTTTTCGTATTTGTGGTAAGGGCTTTAGCCGTTGATTAAGTAAATAAATTTTATGTCACTGTCACCATGCTACAATAGAGTTATACAAAATAAATAGACTTACCTCTTTGATATCCGGCATGTCGTAAATAATAAGCGAATAATCCAAAATTGTATCACTGCCACCGATCACTCTCAAGTTCGGAAAAAGTTTCGCGACCGAAGTCAACTTCCGGATTCGGAAAAACAACAAATAACCGGAGATCTTCTTCAGTTCTGGAAAGGTGTACGGGTCGAAGGCCGATTCGTCCACTACTGTTTCCATCAATACGATCATCAGGTTGCCCTAGAACAAAATTATATATGTAATATTTTGTCTAAGCTAAGGTGGGTGGACCCTGAAAGACCATGCTCCATTTTATTATTATTCCCTGCCCTAAGTATGGACCATCTGGCAACGGCGCTGAAGCACACCAGTCAGTCAACCATGCCAGCGCCAGCCAGGACACTATAACTCCAGATCGAGAGCGCGGGCGATGAAGTCAACCGCAGACAGTCAGTAGCATGAAGGTTCCGACCAACCGCGTGTCCCGTCAGCAAGTATTTCTAAGTTTTAAAGGCAAATGCAAGGGAAAATTTATACTATAATATACTATACATGTGTAAAATATGTACTTATTATGTATATAAAATGAATGATATCCTTCCCCACCCCCTAGAACCCCCAGCCATACAATTTTTTTCTGAAAATTATCAGACACAAACAAGAAAAACAGTTTTGGTGAGTGTCATTTTGTTCACTGTTTGCCCTTATGCCGCCGCCACTGGACCGATTTTTAAATGCTACCTAGCTTATTCGTCCTCTCCTGGTCCGGTACAATACTTTTTCGCCAGTAAGTCTGGGAAGTAAAAATATTTAGATAGTGGTATGCGGACTTTCGAAGGAGCTAACGGTAATGTTACAAAATGAAAATCAATAAAGTACATCGTTTATATGGAGGCATAGAAGACATGTCATTATTTACTTCCTGCCTGACGTAGGGGTGGTTTGTTCGCTCAGAATATCGATAAGGCAGAGTTTTTGCATCACCCAGCATTCAAGAAGAAATTACAGGTTAAAAATAATTGAAGTGTGAAGCCAGAAAAAATATTATAGGCTAACAGTGAGTAGGGATAAGGCCACTTAGGATCCATCTTTTTTAGGCCCGTCGAAGAAGTTGGTCTCAACATTTGAACATCAAAAATGTAGTTTTTTGCATTTATCATCCAGCCTGAATAAAAGTTCATGCTGGAAATTACAAGAAAGTGTTGCTTTCACTAGTAGCTATAAGGTCACGTAGTTCCCATCTTCTTCGGACACGTGAACGTCAAAAATGTGTTTTTTAGCTATAAGGCTACATAAATAATAATAATTATAATAATAATAAGTTTATTCACGTAACATACAAATATAACTAAAACTTACATAGGTATACGTGAATAAACTGAATTTACCCACAGAAGAATAAATTCTTGTGCGTGGGTATTAACTTAAATTTTTATATAAATATACATATACACACGTATATACACACACACGCGTATACACCTATACACATATACAAATATACACATATATACGAGTACATATATACATATATATTCATACAAATAAACACATAAATAGATACACACATATACGAGTATATGAACGTTGGAGGGTTTTTACTATTACATTAATTTTAAATTTCTTTCATACGTATCAGGTTTGCAATTTGATATCGATTTCTTTCAATTATAAATTTTTTGGTTTCAATTTTGAATTTTGTTTTATTTGAAATATTTCTTATATAATTTGGTAATATGTTATATAATCTACTGGAAAGGTAATTATGACATCTTTGGCCTATACTTTTTGAGGTGAAAGGTGTTCGCTTAATGTTGTTGATTTTGTTTCTAGTTTGATATAAGTCTAACGGAATAAGGTTATTTCTATCGTGAAATTGATAATTTATAATTTTATAAAAAAATTGTTGCCTAGGGTCCAATAGTTTTGCTTCAGAATACAACAGATCAGATGGGTATAAGAATGGTTTGTTGAAGATTATTTTTAAAAATTGTTTTTGGATAATTTCTAATTTATTAATTTGGTTATCAAGTGCTCCACCCCAACCTAATATTGCGGAACTTATACGACTTTCGATCATAGCATGATATAAAATTTTCATTATTCTTTTATCCAAATATTTGTTTAGATACTTGAATTTATACAATAATGGTCTCAAATTTTTTATCATATGATCAATATGTATATATTCCATTTTAAATGCGAGTCTAAATATACACCTAAATATTTTATTTTGTTTGTTAAATTTATATTATCACAGTTAATCAGTATAGATGCAAAGGATGGTAATTTGTTTCTGTGATTTGTGAATGGCATGACCATAGTCTTTTAAAAGTTAATAGTTAGGCTTTTATGTCTGAACCAGTCTGCAATTATCGTTAAGTCTCTTTCAACCTTCACTTTTAGATCATCCCACGAGTTGTTATCCGAATAAATGATATTAGTATCGTCTGCAAAACATATGATTGTCGCTTCAGATTTTAAGCTCAGTAGGCTATTAATGTAAAGTATAAATAATAAGGGGCCTAACACTGTGCCTTGTGAGACACCGTACGATATGAATTTGTTTGTGCTTAAGGAATTATTTCTTTGTACGCACTGTGTTCTGTTGGAAAGGTAACTTGTCATGAGGTTATAAACCTTGCCTCTAATTCCTGAGTCGTGTAAAATTTCTAATAGTAGCAAGTGGTCTACTGTGTCGAATGCTTTGGCTAGATCTAAACACACACACAAGGTATATTCACTTTGGTCCAGTAATTTGTATATTTTTGATGTCAAAAAAGAAATTCCGTCTTGGGTAGACTTGTTTTTCTGGAATCCAAATTGGTTTTCATTAATCAGATTATGGTTATCAAAAAAATTTAGAAGTCGTGTTTTTATAACTTTCTCAATAATTTTTGCAAAGTTGGATATTAGAGTTATAGGCCTGTAATTGTTAGTATATGTTTTTTCACCGGATTTGTGGATGGGCTTTACTACTCCTACTTTATAATCATCTGGAAATTCTCCCGATTCAATTATCAAGTTTACTATGCACGTTAAGGGCTTATTAATTTCGGATGAAATCCTCTTCAATATTTCTGATCGTATACCATCAAGACCTGGACTTTTTTTTGTTTTTCAAACTGTGTATGGCATTTGTGTTTTCCCTATTTCTATAAAGTAATTATTGAATGCATCAGCAATATCTTTACTTGTGTTAAGTCATCATGGACGTTTATTTCTTCAATTTTTGTTTCAGGTTTGGATGAATTACAGATCTGATTTATGGTATTCCATAGCATTTTTGAGTCGGATCTGTTGTTTTGTAGTTTTTCTGTGTAATATTTTTGTTTTGAAATGTTGATCAATTGACAGAGTTTAGTTTTATATACTAAGTGACATATAAATCCGAACACCCAGTTTAAATGGTTTTTATACTGCTTTTTTTAATTCACTAACGCTCTAAAAATGAATATTTCAGCCGCAGTAAAGAATCAACGTTGGCGGATTTTGGTTCTTGACATCCTTTACGATCGGTTACGATGCCTAGAGTACGGAGACCTGTACGATTTCGTCAACTTATTGAGTTTGATAGGGGCCGTATAGTGGGACTTCGGGAAGCTGGACTTTCTTTTCGGGCAATTGCAGTTAGAGTGCAAAAAAGTGTAGACACTATGGTTAGGTGTTGTCAGGCATGACTTCGAGAAGGCCGTACGTAAGGAGCAAGGGGCACTGGACGCCGCCGTAGAACAACAGACCGTGAAGATCGCCGTCTAAGATTATTGGCTTTAAGGGACCGTTTCTCCACTACCAGGTCCATTGCAAATGAATGGTTTGCAGAACACGGAAGACCTATTGGCATGCGAAGTGTTTACCGACGAAGTTTTGGCTTGTTTTCATACCGGCCACACGGGTCCTCCCTTTAACTCGAGAACACCGACGTAATCGCCTTGAGTGGTGCAGACAACGGTCACTCTGGGATCAGGAATGGAACAGTATTGTCTTTAGTGACGAGTCTCGATTTTGTTTAGGCATGCACGATGGTCGTGCCAGGGTTAGAAGGCGACGTGGTGAAAGGAGGAATCCACAGTTTTTTGTTGAAAGACATGTTCATCACACTGTTGGAGTTATGGTTTGGGGTGCTATAGCTTATGGTTCCAGGTCACCTTTAATCTTCATCAGAGGTAACATGAACGCGCAGCGTTATATCCACGAAGTTCTAGAACCCCATCTTTTACCCTATCTTGACACCCTGGCAGATCCAACTTTCCAACAAGATAATGCCCGACCACATTTTGCAAGAGTCACAATAGACTTCTTTCAACATGATGATGTCACATTGTTACCATGGCCACCAAGATCTCCCGACTTATCCCCAATTGAGCACGTGTGGGATATGATGGGTAGGAGATTGCTCAATTTGCAACGTCCTCCTCAGACTCTAGAAGCACTTCGAGAGGAGTTGGTGGTTGCCTGGAATGAGATACCACAGGAGGACATTGACCACCTGATCAGAAGAATGCCTAGGCGCGTTGGAGAATGCGTAGCACATCAGGGTGCATCCACACATTATTAAAGGTCAAAGGGCTTTAAAGCAGTGCAATCATTTTGAAATTTTTATCATTTACTTATTATGCTTCATTAAGTACTTATACAAAATTTTATTAAAATAAAACCATTTAAACTGGGTGTTCGGATTTATATGTCACTTATAGTACAAATAATTTTGTTTTGTTTCGTCTCTTGGATCTGTCTTATATAATTTATATTTCTTGTTTTTTTCATTGATAGATTTAATTAGTCAAGCAGTTACCCAGTTTTTTCTTGGACGGTCTGTACGATTTATTTTAATTTTCTTGGTATTTTTTTATATACTTTCAGTGATTGATGTAGTCAGATATTTATTTGCTGCGTGGACATTTCTTATATTATATAAGTTGTTCCAGATTTCAGATTTTAAGCCTATTATTAATTTTTCATAGTCTATATATTCTTTATACTTCGCTTTATTAGGGTTAGTATGTACAAAATCTCTGCAAGGTTGAGGGGTAGAGTTGATACTGTACTATAGTGATCAGTAATATCTGATTTTATTACGTAAGACTTTATAATTATCATTTTCTTGTTTATTTTTTAAAAAAATGTGGTCAATACAAGTACGAGAGGCGCCATGCACTCTAGTTGGAATATTCACAAGTGAGGTCAAGTTTAGTATAGACAACATGTTAAGATATTCATGAACAAGCAAATTGTTACTGTCTAAGATGTTTATGTTGAAGTCTCCATTTAAAACGCAGTAGTCTGTATTTATAACATGACCTTTTAAATAATATTTGAGATCGACTAAGAATTGTTTTATATCAGTTGAGGGTGGTCATAGATACAATACTTTTTAGACCCGACCAAGGGATTGATTTCACCACTATCCTGAACGTCAAAAATAAGGTTTTTCGTAATTATCACCTAACCAGAAAGAAAAAACTAAGTGCAAAGTGTTGTTTTCGTACGAAAACGTAAGCCTGAAACTTTTTTCGGGATAAAAGAGAAATACAAAAAACGCATTTTTGACATTTAAGATGAGGATCAGTCAATCAAGCCCTTTTCGACGGATCCGAAAATAGGACCTATGTGCCTACCTTTTTCATGTACAAGGGGTGACATCTACGCTCTTGCACGTACAAAAAGCTTTATTAGCAATTATTCCAAAATAATCTATAAGATCTGTTTATTGAATGCTCGGCTTTTTTATTTTTTTCTTCTCTCTCCTGTGTAAATTCTATTAGGATTGGTACAAAGGCCAGCTAGGTGAGACAAGTTTTTCTATTACTGATTATTTTCCTTTAAGCCAAGCTTCAAGTTAAGGTAGCAACATGACGTGATTAAGCATGAATGGTCATTTGAAAGAATTTACCAGTTCTTACAGGTTTTATGTATTTGTCACAATAAAATATATTGAATTGAATTGAATTTGTCGAGTCCGAAGAATATGGGCCCAAAGATCTACTAATGAAAGGAACAGTTGTCATTATTTTTGGTCTGTAATTTTTTTCTGGCTGAGTAAAAAAGGAAAAAGGCTCATTTTTTGCTCTCAAGGGGTGGAATCAACCACTTCGCTGGTCCGCAGAAGATCGGACAAGGGTGCTCGCAACCCAAAGCATGGAAGAAAAAGTGAGCAATAGTGACTTTATACATAAAAAGGCGAAACAATTTTCTGAGAAATTGAATATCACAATGCCAAATTTAAACAGATAATATACCTAAATAATAATGAGCAAAAAAACAGAATAACTCATATAAGGTCTTTGTTACTTTTTTATTGACGTAAGCAAACATAATTTTATTCTTACGTATGGATATCCCAAGAGCAAATGCATTCGATGCATAAAAGAAAGATAAAAAATTTAACAAATTCTTCTAAATGCGGGAGACGAATATATATATATATATATATATATATATATATATATATATATAAGTGTTCTTGCCCAATTGATTGAACCTACATTTTAGCGAAGAAGTTGAAATTTGATATATTTAGTTATTATAGATGAGTATTTTTTAGACAAATTGACTAACTTAGTGGTCAGACAGTAAGACTAGAAGGAATCAAGCGAGGCTCTATTCGATGAGTTCCCATGGCCACTTTCTGACATTATCATCAGAACATCTCCATGTAATATTAATATTGCATTGTCAATTGTCATATTGAACGTCTATCATATTGAACTAGTATGACGTTACTTTGTTTATTGTGCTTCTTTCATCAGTACCTTCCATTTGATATCCGTAATATGAGGGTGACTATGAAAATTATAAATCGATATTTATATATTAACATATTCGAGTTGAAATGACATTTTGCTTATTGTGTTTCTCTCAAGTCGTTTCATCTGACGTCTATATTATAGGGGTGACTATGGAAATTATAAATCGACAAATTGCGGCCTCCGTTATATGGGACCTAGAATGACATCAGTTTGCTTATTGTGTTTCTCTCATCAAGCTCTTTCATTTGATATCCATATCATATGCTATGGCAAGGATAAATCGCCATTATGTAGCATATACGATATTAGATTCAAAATGGCGGCAGTTAATTCATTATGCATTGTCGCATGAACCAGACGAGTATTAAAACTTTCAGCTTGATTGGTTAAGGTTAATTGGTGCAAAATTCAGTTTCAGGATTTGTCCCACATATGCATACCAGCGAACTAAAATACTAACAGTTACTTATACAAGGCTTGTAAAAAGTGCCACTGTTATTGCAATGTATATTGAAATCCCAGCACAAATTCAGCCAGGAGAAAATGAAAAAGGTTCAGAGAAGTTCGTATTTTCTGTCTCTCTAAAAATACTCTGAATTGCTAAACTTTCTAAGTAACATTTTACAGGTTACCTAACTTTGCCTTCATAAACGATTTTGTATTGTATTGGTTACCGTTTCCGAATTTGAAACCCTTAGTGGATATATACCAGTATATAAAATGCTTTTAGCAAAGCTGAATTAAAGTTCAACGTAGATTTCAACTAATCCTAGCAATTTCTCATGTAATACATATTGGCTCAGCTTTTTTCGAAAAAGTGAGTCACCAACATGGCAGCCTTTCAGGTACTAATAAAAGGAGCGTTTTTTGTTCATTTTTAGCCTGAAATCCTTTTTCTGGATAAGTAAAAAACTGCCTTATCGATGTTCTGCCCACATATAAATGCATTATTATGTACCCGCATACCTCTTTCTAAATATTTTTTGTATTCACCCTGAAACTATTCTTTAAAGGTGGTATGTTGCAAAAATCACCTAGGAATACAATGCATTCGTTAAAAAGTCAGTAGTGACTAAAAAAAATGGTTGCTGAAAATTGGCTGCATAACTGCACGTGAATATCTGGAATAACTGGCTGCCAGAAACTGGCTGTTAACGGCTCACCGGTTCACTGATAATTATAAAAGCCCCTAAAAAAACCGTTTCTTGTAAGAATATGGAAATGTGTTTGAACTTCGGGAATTATAAACCGTTCAATAGACAGGCACGCAGCGCTAAGTAACCGCGGCATTTTTTTCAATTTTAAATGGCCGAGATGAAACTGCGGACCCACACACACAAATACTCGCCGACCTAGAGGACCGCGGACCCCACATTAAGAAACCCTGACCTATTTTCCGTCAATTTTTCATTATCTTTGAGAATTAATAGCCTCTAGAGATGGGTTTCTTGAAATTTGTGGCCATTGACGCTTTTTAGCAGCATGAAAAAAGAAAATTTTCCATTGAGTTCGGAAAAATTCGCAAAAACCTATTTCCCGCAAGAAATGTGACCTGTCCTTTTTTCACACAGATACGGTATTGTGTATATGATGTGACCTCAAGCAATGCCTTAGAGTTTTGTGCATCCTGAGGCAAATGATAAGATGCTTCAAAGATTGTTCATATACAGTACTATCAGGATATATAATCAGCTGTTACAGGAATTCAAGCTTCTTAACATGAACAAGTTTAAATTCAAACTAAAACGTGATTTGTTTGATATGCAGTAGGATCAATGATGCAATGTTGTATATTCAACTTTTTATTTATTTATTATTGTGTAACTCTTTTATATATATAATAGCAATATTGATATCGAAAGTGTGGCTAGATCTGTTTATCATAGAATGTCTTGTTCCTTTCTTTGTACGCGCTGTATAGTTTTTACAAGTTAATAGCGTAATCGGTACATATATGTTTCACTGCGAATGCATGTGTTGCTCTATGTTATAAATCATATGTATATACTTTTCTGTCTACCGCATTGATTTTGACATATGTAATTACATAATATTATTTAATAACCCTTAATTGTTCACTTATTTGGGTGCTCTCCTTTCCCTCCAGTGGTTGAGTGAGTAGAGTAGCTGTCAGCTAGACCTCACCACTGGTATTATATATAATACCAGATGCGAAGCGTCCATGTAACCATTGTTACCATTGGTAACAGTTAAAAATCTTAAAAATAAATATTGTATTACTAAGTACTGTGAAATAATTTCATTTATTTGTTTACCAACAGCGATATGTAATAGTAATTCAGTAAATAGCAAATTAGCCCCACGAAAATAATGCGCCCTATAGTGTCTAGGTTTTGCGAACACGATGAAGCTGACTCGCCTCGACTTGGTTGTCGGTTACCATTTTCATTTATGGATACACTTGGTATTCCGTCGGGGACCGTCGGTATCGGCTCGTGTCTGATCGCGGTCGCGTGGGGTGTTGCGACTATTATGTGGGCTTGTTACCATTTTTTGATTTGGTTACTCACTTCTCACTCGTTCGTAGCCGTTTTGGTTATCGGCTGTAGTGTGCGTGCAGTTAAACATGGATGAGTGTCGCTGCGTAATCGATCAACTACTTGAAAAGTCATTCTCCTTGTATAATTTTTAAGAAAAAAAGATATCATTGAAAATGGAAGACCAACACCTATTTTAGGTAATTTTAAAAAGGAATAAAAAAACGTAGTTTGATATTTTAAATTAAGTTGGTATATGGCAACTCTTGGTTATGTGGTTGCAAAAAAACAGATTGTATTGTTGGCGATGTCTTCTGTTTTATACAGAAAAAAATGGGTGGACCAGCAGCGGAGTCAACGATTTAAATAGTTTTCGGGCTCTAAAGAGGAGACATGAAATTTCTCCGTTACATGTGAGATGTGTAGCCAATTTAATTTAGTTTAGCAAAAAGAATCGAAAATTGTCTTAACCAAGCTTTTAGGCAGCACACTTCTAGATACCGTATGTTTTTTGGCAAAACAGGAATTACCGTTCATGTTGAAGAGGATGACTCTGACAATAGAGGAAATTACAGGGAATTGTTAACATTTATTGCCAAAAAAGATCAAAAATTTTCCGAACATCTAGAAACGTCGACTGTTTTTTCGGAAGACTTGGATTAGTCATAGCATAAGACGATGATGAGGTATATCAAGTGCCCCAGACGCTCAGTCCAGGAATGTTCACCTTAATTTAAAAATAGTTTAAATAAAATACCTAAGATAAGCAAAAACTTATTTTATTATTATCTGGGAGGTTCAAAATAAACTTTTTTTAATAAGATTTTTCACATCTGATTTTGGTAACAGTTTAGGAAAAGTCACGCGCATATATATAAGGTTTATTATTTATTATATGCGCCCTCCCCCACACAAAAAGAGAATGTTGTGCCACCCATGGCACTGAGCCCTAAGGCGCCTGCCTCACTTGCTTCGCGCCTGAGCCGGCTCTGCGTGACCTTTGCCTGTCGTCAGAGTGTTATCTTCAATGTATGTTATGCTCAGTTTATCATATCATCACCAATGGTGTTATTTGATTATTTCATGTCCGGTTTTTGTTTTTTTGACAGCTCTCATACAAGCATCAAAAAACTGTCTACCTTGTCTGGTGCTCGATAGATTCATATTGGATCAAGTAAACTCTTCTGGGGTATGATACTTATATTGCACTGAATGAGTGAATTTACACTATTCAATTTTGTACATGAATATGTAAATGAGAGCTCAGTTCTCAACTGTATTCTGCTTTCACAAAAATACAGCTTGCGATGATTTTGCAAGATTTCTCATGATGTTTTGAACATCTCAGGGATCCAAAAGTTCTTTTTTCATTCCCATTCAACTTGAAGATATGTTGTGCTCAGTTTATGATCTCGGAACCAATGGTGTTATTTGAATATTTCAAGTCCGGTTGTTTTTTTTTTTGACAAGCATGAAAAACTGTCTACCTTGTCTGGTGCTCCACCAGTCCATACTGGATCAAGCTGACTATGGGATGTAATATTTACATTGCACTAAATTAGTGAATTTACACTATTCAATTTTGTAAATGAATACGTGAATGGGAGCTCAGTTCCAAAGATGTTTTCAGGGATCCAAAAGCTATTTTTTCATTCCCATTCAGTGGCTTACAATTTGGAGATATGTTTTGTGATATTATTCTTTCTGGCGTCATATTTGGAAAAACTTGTAGGACGAGCGAATTTTTCGACTAATCCACGCGTACTTTTCTAAACTTCTTCAAAAAATTTTGCTGTTTTATAAGCGTTTCACTTATATTTCGATTGTTATTCCATATTCCTGTCTTTACCGAGGTTTTTTATAGTTTATAAGTTGGGTCTTTTAATATTACACTGCCATATAATTTTAATTCTCATTGCTCTATATTAATTGTTGAAAATCTTGGTGTATGTAAATAATACATATTTTTGTAGATATACAGTAATAGACAAAAGTATATAGACAAATAAGAATATTTACCTAAACACATTTTACATAAACACAATACAAGTCTGAATATAAGTACTTTTTTATGAGGGACAGGAATATGTCAGACAAATTCTTTTCAACATTAGTTTATTACAGTTTCGTGTCAGAAGAGGATTAGTTTGTGTTCATCAAGGATTGTGAAATAAGTCCAGTGATTTTAAGACCATCCGCGTGGTCCAGAAATTTCTTTCGATGTGAAAACTAAGATCATTGAGTTATACAAAGATGGTCAACGTCAAGTCGACATTGCCAAAAATTTGAAGCTGAAGCGCAAAGCAGTTTGGGCAATATTGAACAAATATAAACAAAAAGGTATCTTGGAAGCCTCTAAGAGAAGTGGTCGGCCTAGAAAACTAAATGCTAGATCAGTTAGATTAATAAAGGTAATTTCGTCCAAAGGATGCGTGTAAAGCCCCAAGACAAATAAAAGCCGAAATCGAAACAAAGGGAATTGTCAGTGTTTCTAAACTATAAGGATTACAATTTGCACGGTTGCATCTTGATTGGAGCATCTGTGACTGGAAGAGCGTATGTTTCAGTGACGAATCCAAGTTCAATATGTTTGGATCAGCTGGTGTTCATTACGTTAGACGTCCTGGTGGGCAAAGATTGAACCCCAAGAACACTTTGCCCGCTGTCAAACATGGAGGCGGGTCTGTTATGGTTTGGGGGTGCTTTTCGGGGTTTGGGATCGGACCTTTACATATAATAGATGGCATTATGAATAAGCTTGTATACACAGACATGCTTTAGTATGTTATATTACCCTATATCCCTTAAGATCAATCTTCCAGATAATGACCCGAAGCACACTTCAATTCTCGTAAAGAAATTCTTTCTGGATGAAAAAATACCAGTTCTCAAATGGCCTTCAAAGTCTCCCGATATAAATTATTTAAACAAGGATGAAGTTTTTGCAGCTTTAGAGCAAAAGTGGAGACAGATTGATGAATCTTTTATCAAGAAACTTCTACAATCTATGCCGAGACGATGCCAGGCGGATTGATAATAATGGTTATGCTACAAAATATTAACACAAACATTTGGTTTTCTATAATTCAATGAACTTTGCTTCTTTTTTCTATAATTGTTTGGTTTTGTCTATATATTTTTGTCCTTCAGAGGAAGTCTAATGAATTTATTTATGCATAAGTGAGTATTATGCTATAACGAATTATGTATACCTATAGGTTGGTGTATCAATAAAACAAGTCAAAAAATAATACAGCACAATATTAATTTGTCTGATATGATTTTGTCCATTACTGTATATGTCTGCAGATGGGTCAGCGGGTAATCTCAGCAACGGCAGAACTGAATTTGATTTACCTGCCAAGAAATGTGCTGCAAAGTCGCATGGCATATATATATTTTTGAGAATCGTCGCATACGCGACAGACATTAATTAGCAAAACAGTCAAATCATCAATTAAAATATTTCCGATCTTTGTTACTACGGCTTTTTCGTGTTTCTAATCGACCAAGGGCGTAGTTAAACAGTGGCGGATACAAGGTGGCTTTGGATGAGGTCCCCTCTCTCAAAAGATCACTGAAAGAGATTTTTTACATTATTTGTGCTTTTCAAAATGATATTTTTATAACTGCTCAATGTTAGTTGGTCGATCAAGCAAAACCAAAACTTGTCTCAGAAGTACAATTCTTCAAAATACACTTAAGAGATTAGCTCTTCTCAATTTAAATTATGGCACTGAGATTACATTGGGAGGTGTGTGGAAAAGATTTTTTAAAATGAGCAAATATCAAATTGATTAAAATATTTAAAATCGTTCTTTATATTTGCAACCAATTTTTAGTTGGGAAAATTTTGTACATACCGGTTGTGCCAAATTCTAACCTTACAATTGGGATCCCGGAAGCGGTAAGAGGTACATACATACATACGTAGTCGCTTAAATGGAGGCAAAGTAGGTACTTCCGAAGAGAGACGGAAAAAACGAATTTTGCTAAAGTCGTTTTAAATTTTTCCTGACCTTCTTTGAAGTAGGATTTCAAAATAATCTGCACATTAACACTTTTTCTCCTCTATAAGATGGTATAATAAGAAATTCAACATGACGTTTGGTCTCTTGTTCTCCAGCATCAACTTTTTTTTTTCTTAATGACTATATTGGATATTTGCTGATTACAAAAATGCATAATATGTCATACAATGACATTGACAAACCACAGTTACTAAAAACCAATTCCTAGGTAAGCCTTGAAATTATCAGATAGTCATTTGTTTGTTTAATCAGCTTCATGTCAAAATCATTTTATTTATTTATTATTTATTTTATTTATTATTATTTTTTTCCTAACTTTATTTTAAAATGGAATTTTGAATTAAAATTCATTTTGGTACCTGTTGGCACTTTTCTTCTCTAGTCAAATTTTCAAATCGAGTTTTTTTTCGCCTGTACTTTGTTTTTTCATATGGACAATGCATTGGAAGTTTGAACATAATCAGTTGGGTTTTCAGTCCTAACACGGTCGACTCGATGATCGTTTTCGTCGGTGTGACTTGACTTAGTTTTTATACAGTATTGAAAAGCTGCATCCTTTGCTTTTTGAATGAAAACAAGGGTAAATCACCTGTATTTCCGTGCAGTTCCTGAGTTTCTCCATGCTCCTGGGCACGTTTCGTACGTCCATCGTGAGACACACTTTGCACTGGCACTGTATGCAACACAACAACAACACCCCGAAATACAATAAAGTTGAGGAGACAGCGTAATTCTCCCGCGCGAACATTGTAGCGGCACGAACATACTACACATAACAATACGACGGCCCGCGCAATACTGAAAGAGGAAGGCGCCTATGCCGGCGTTTTTAACACACATTTTGGACGTCAACACAGGAACACGCGGTCGCCGGCGCGGCGCTGCCAAGTCGGTCAAGACTTCCTGGAAGGTCAGAAAACATTAATCAATGGGCTTTTAAATTTAGTACTACATAATTTATTTAATTGCCATTGATTATATATCGTAGACCCACAGATTTTGGCATAACCTAAGTAGTCAATAGTTATCTTAGAGCTACACTGTCCAATGCCCCAAGTGTTCAATACTTATTTACTTATGAAAGCTCATCCACCAGAATTATGAATAACAAAAAATAGGTGAATGCATAAATACACTGGGACGCGCACAAAATCTATGTCCACAAGAAGACTAAAATCTCAAGACACTTATGTCTTTGTCGGAAACACTCGAGTTGCAATTTTTGCTCTCAAATGAGACAGTTTGTCTAAGAGCTCAGCTGTTTCCACAGTACTTACGCAAGAGAGCGTGTGAGAAACAGAAAAATGTACATCTCAAAATTATTGAAATAAGACAGCGCAAAGCGCCATCTATCACATCAGAATCGACAAATGCGGACATCGCATAGCTGGTATTAGTTGGAACTATTAATCATCACGCTGGAGGGCTGACGATTCTGGCTGTAAAGTAAATGATGGTATACTTGCCACTGCATACAAACACACATGCTTAGTTTATAAAATTATTGCGTGTTAAAGATGCCAATAAAAAGAATAAAAGTAATGCGGCTGCCGGTTATTATTATCTTTTTGTTAAGCCCAGTACTGTAAACAGAATGCTTCACAGATGTTGGGTGAGAGATTGTATTAAAAAGGGGAAATAACAACATAATGGAAACAGTATTAGAACAACTAGAACAGGAAGATCAGGAAGGTTCTTTGAATGTCCGCTTCTGATTTTTGGTATTTGCTGGACAAACTATAGTTTGCAATATAAAAACAACACATAATAGAAAGGCTTATTCAGGAAGTAGGTAGTCAGCGTCTTTTTGTACATGCCCAGATCATTAGTATTCTTGATATAATTTTCTAATGCATTGAACAGTTTTAAGCCGAGGTAGTTGGGACTCAAAATTGGACGAATGATGTGCGGGGATGACTATCGCAGTATTATTGGGACTGTTATACGTATGAAATTCTGAATTGACTGGAAAGTTACATAAATTTGATTTTACGTGCATTAATAGTTATCATAATACTTGGAACTGTCACCATAATGTACTTATGAAAAGTTCTTTGCACGATGTACGCGGTGCTACACCAGCTGTTGTTCTCAATGCCCTTTTCTGTAATATAAGAACCCTCTGCACATGACTTGATGTACCCCAAAAAATAATGCCATGTTTTACTCTAGAAGCAAACTGTGCATGATGATATGAAGTTATAACTTTCTCTGGTCAAGCTTTCACATAGTTTGCTTATGTGGTGCTCCCACTGAAGAGCTGCATCAAGATGAATTCCTAAAAACTTTGTATTTTCTACGTGAATCAACAACTTGCCATTAACCTTGACTAATTGGCTCTCATTTATTGCGCTGGAACGAGGAGTAAAATTCATGATGACAGTCTGTTTTGCGTTCAGTGACAATTGATTGCTAGAAAAATGGCTTGTGAATTTATTTATTATGCATTGTAGTCTATCAATGCATGACTTTATATTGCTTTCAAAACACAGGTACGTGTTATCGTCAGCATACATAACCAAATCATCCGTGATGCTACCTACTCCTGGCAAGTCATTAATAAACAGCAAAATAAGTAATGGGCCTAGGATCGAGCCCTGAGGTACACCGATCTCGACATTACGCCGTAAAGAATAACATCCATCAACATCCACAGTCTGCTCCCTTAGAGCAAGGTATGACATGACCCAATCGTGTATTTTTTTATGTAATCCATAATTATCTAGCTTAAGACTTAAAATTTAATGACTGACCATATCAAATGTCATACTCAGGTCCATAAAAAGTCATATGCACTTTTTTCCCCTATCTAAACATTCATACAATTTGGTAATGAACTGTGTGTACTCACATACGGTGAGGTTCAGATTTGGCTGACGTCGTTATGCGTTCGAGAAAGAGGCGCGAGACGCTTGCAATATATGTATATGTTAGAGAGAGTGCACCGATGGCGTCCGAGGCCTCATCACTCGGGCTGTTAGGCAACCTGGTGCGTGTATCTCCTTCTAACACACGTATTGCTCGCTTCTCTCTCGTACACATTACGACGTCAGTGGAATATGGTTTTCACTGTATACGCAATTCTAGCAGCTGAGCGGTTTTTGTCCATGGCTGATTTTCTTAGTCGTTATTTTTATAGCTCTCTGACGAGCTGACGAGCAGTTCCACAAATTGGGATAAGATTCATATAACTCTATTAACTCTACTGTCATGGCTCTGTTTCATTGAAACCAGAATTTTTCCTTTTTAAACCTTTCTCTCCTCTTGATTCACTCATTTCCGTAAACACAGGTTTCATCTCACAATATAAATAAATGTCTCATGTGATATTCACGGCATATCATGTTCAAACGTTGAAATTTGCATAAGAGATTAAACTACTCTTATGAGACATTGTTTCACGAGATCTACCTCACGTATTCCACGCCTGTTTCCACAATGAAATTCAAGAAACAAAAATATCATAAAAAAGTCTCATTGTGGATTTGCACCTTAAGATTTTTTTCAGGGGGCGCCACAAGACATAAAATTGTTTGTACACTGCGAAAGAATATTAATAACCAATTATTTTTCAAAAGCTGGGGTAGCAACAGTGCCGTAGAAAGGGTCTGTGTAGGGGCAGATCGCCCCGGGTGCCAGTCCTCTAGGGAACGACAAAAAATGGATCAAAAAATGCTCATGATTGATTAGCAGAGGATAGCAACTAGCACGATGGAACGATTTTAGATAGGATTCAGAAACTGTCGACACTAGAGGAGCAGTTCAAACTTTATTTCCTGCAGTGTGTAATTTCGCAATTTTGTGCTTTTTGTATCTATGGAATTGCGTCGTAGAAGAAGTCAATCACACCCAAAAGTACCTGCAAATCTTTAGGCTCAGTTTCGAAAAGTGCCTCATCAAAATGAGAAGTTTAAGGTACTTCTTAATTGACATTTTTTTACAGCCGCGCAAGTATTGTAGAAGCCCAAATAAACTTTGTTAATCCAATTTTGAACTACCTAAGGCTAGTAAAACTGGGAAAAGTATTTTCGTGTACATTGTTCCTCAATCCCGACACCCTAGGGGCAAAGGAGCGGTCGGATCGGCCATTTCTGTGCGAAGTTCGACACGGTTAGAATGGGAGGCGGGTCTATCTAGTAGGCACATCGAGTGGCAGCATCATGAAGGAGAGGTCTGAGGAGCAAAGCCCGTGGGTGTAGCGGTAGAAGAGAGCTATAGCACCGACGATCCGCCGGTGCGAAAAGGTCCCAAGACTAGAGAAGAGTCACTGATCAGTTGAACAGTCCTCCTCTAGAAAGCATTGATCATAAATAATGTAGTCGTGGCGGCAGTACCCCAAACGAGTGAGCAATACTTGAGGCTAGGTCTTATCTGGGTCTTGCATAGAGTGAGGATTGGCAAATATATCTACAAACAATTACCACTACAATCAAGGCATTGTTTCATCAATCGATGTACACTTCTTAAAGAATTCTTGTGGCTGCTGCTTGAAGAATTCTTTCACGGCATTTGGTACTTCTTCGCCTAACTGAAAGTACTTACCTTTTATCGCCTTTTTCAATGGCCCAAAGATGCGAAAATCGCAAGGCGATAAATCGGGAATAGTCTCGGGATGGCTATAATATCCTCTATATCGTCCGTTATAGATTTTCTTTCACTACTGTGGCAACTTGAGGCCGAGCATTGTTGTGCAGAAAAATGACACTACGTGAGAGCTTACCTGGACGTTTTCATCTTACTGATTGATGGAGATTGTTCAAATTTTCACTATACCGGTTTGAGTTTATATGGACTCCAGGACCTTCAAGCTCTATGAGAAAGGGTCCTTCATGGGCGAAAAAAATGTTAACATGAACTTGCCAACAGAAGGTTGAACTTTAAACTTTTTTGGTGGTGGAGAATTTGCGTGTTTCATTTGCATCAATAACAGCTTACTGGATGGTTCAAAATAATGACACCAAAATTCGTCGCAGGCAATAATTGACGATAAAAAGTCATTACCGTTTTCCTTGTATTCCGTGAGAATGAGGAAAGATAAGACCATCTGTAAGCTTTTTTGGTCCTGTGACAAAAGACGAGGAACCCATTGCGCACAAACTTTGCTGTAACCCAACTTGTGTACGATACTATGGACAGATCCTATACTCACACCAACATTTTCTGAAATTGCTGTGACTGAAATTCGACGGTTTTCTCTCAGCATGCCTCCCACACATGCCACATTCCTGTCTGTTGATGCAGTACCCAAAGCACCTGATCGTGGCTTATCATTCGTCTCCTCTCTCCCACTCTTAAATTTTCGACAGTTCCTTGTCAGTTGGATACGCAAAACATGCGTTCCCATACACTGCATATGAATTTGCAATTGTGGCAAACCTTCAGCACTCAAAAATTGAATGACCGCACGCTGATTATGTTTGAAGGGATTGTTGACAATAAACGCCATTTTTAGATCACAATACTTAAAATCGCAATCAAATACAAGTGACAGGAACTGATCAGTGTGACGTTTAAAAACACAACTAACATTGCAAAACGTCAGTAAAGTGATTAGAATTGTTTGCAAGGCTAACCTAACCAAAGATAGGTTTCAATTGAACAAGCCTCGTACGTCTTAGCCCTAAAGAAATAGCTTAGCTTTTTCCCAACTGCTGCCACTATTGATGAGATGTGTTCATACCAGATCAAGTCCTCGGTGATCTAGACTCCGACCAGCCAAAATGAACGACTTTTTGGCAGAACTCGACCATCTATCGAAAGCGGTTGAGCGCTAGGACGATTTTTGTTCGTCTAGGTAGAGTTTTGGAAGCATTATAGAGTACAAGTTGTTGCGTCCCCAATCAGTGATTGCATCCAGGTCTCTCGTCAGTGAGGAGGTCGGCTTGTCGCTCTGAACTCCTACATGGAGGGTGCTGCCATCAGCCAAACTCTAGATTAGGCTGATCGTACAGGAAAAGAGGTCGTTGATATGTAAGAGGAGCAGTATTGGAGCTAAAACCGATCTCTGGGGAACGTTGTGGGACGAAGAGGAAAACTCGTCAATTTCTCAATATATATATACGCGATTTCTCAATGGATTTCATTCATTTTACAATATCTTAAAAAATGTATCCGTTCAAAAATACTTATCAAAGGACTTCACGGAAAACTTTCAATTTCTGAGCATCTTCCCTTCTTCATTTTTTATGTTTCTAGCACTTTCTTATAGGTTGTTTTTTTTTAATTGATTCACTCAATTTTTTACATGAGTTACGAGTAGAAACAACTTCCAAAAATTTACTGACACGGACATTCATAAAGTAATTCAGGGAGTGGAGCGGTGACTTCCCTTAGAAGATAACTGTGGATCTGTCAGCTCAAAAGATGAACCATTGCAAGACATTTCACGAGAGCCATGAACACAATTGCAATACATGATTCTTCAGCAGGCATTTTTTCCTGGATCCTGATAAACAGGGCTGCGTTCGTAAATTGATACCAATTTTGGCGTTCATAATTGTTTGAGGTACATGTTTTATGCATTCTGTAATATATTGGTCAGGTTTTTCTGTTAAGTTTTTGTGGTGGCTGCGTGTATTGTTTGGTGATAAAGGCATTCAGATCACCACGAATTTCCATCAGAAACAATATAACAGCCCGACGCTATGGTGAGGAAGTAGTGGAGCCTCATCTTATTCCATACCTAAACACCATCCAAAACCGGATTTTTCAGCAAGACAATGCCATGTTGCCAGAGCATCATCAGCCTTCATGGATTAACATCGCATCAACTGTTTACCGTGGCCACCACGATTGCCTGATCTATCTCCAACTGAACATGTCTGGGGCATGATAGGTCGCAGGCTCTTGAGTTTGTAACACCTCCTCAGACTTTAGCAGCTCTTACTCATGAAGTTGCAGCGGCATGGAGTGAGATACCCCAACAGGATATCGACCACCAGTTCGATGCCCAGGCGTGTCAATGAGTGTATAAGAAGTCTTGGATCCTCAAGACATTATTGAACCAGCTTCTGCAGTCAGTTGACGAATCAAGCTAAAAGCTTAATCATCTTACTAGTAAGGGACACTTGAACATATATGCCAAAAATTATTAAAATCGGATAAACATACGTAGGTGTTTACCTTTTTTTGTCACTCAGTATAAAACAAAGTATACCTTCTGGAGCGTGCATCATCCCGTGCTCAAAACCTTGTTAATAAGAGTGTTTTTGGTTATCAAGAACAGCTCAAAATTTACAGGCGCATCCATAGCGTTTTTTATAATAACAAAAATGGTTGCAGAAAACCTGGTTAGAAACTTTGTCATTACATGCCTCGTTAATAATTTAGGCGTTTTGAAAATAAAGTTACACAGTATTCCTGAGTGAAATTTCATCTGTCTATCAACATTCCATTTCTATGTACGGTATTACATTACCAGATGGTTTGTAAACGCACCCCAACTGAAGCTGAACCTACGTGCAACAACAGTTGATAAAACCTGCAAAATATGAGAATGCTTGATGTTTTCCCCACTTCCAATACCGGGTAACAATCTGACAACCTAGCAGCAGCGCGCTCTGCGCAGTAGATATCTTTTGCAGCTTACGACTATGTTCGCTGTGTCCCTGCCCTGTGTCTGTTGCGACGATTTGCGAATGTGGAACGGAATATAGCGGCAGCGAGAGTGAACTAGTCGAGTGCAGGGTGCCACAGTTGAACCTACGCAGGTCAGTATCCGTGCGTTATAATCTGTGGTGGAATAAATTAATTCATCATATGGGTTAATGGATGTCAACGAACAGACATTAATGCCACCTGAGTACCTACTTAAGGTTCGTGAGAATGCACAGACATAATAACACGTGATACAGCCTCGGATTGTCGTTGACAAGGCTGGCAAATATATTGAAATGGAATGTTTGAAATGCGGCAAAAACACGCTCTGTGTACATCGGCACGGGTATTACGTATCACTACACTACAAGTAACATTTCGTAGGTTTTTTGACATGTGGTAGGTTTTTTGACATGTGGTTGGTTTTTTGACATGTGGTTGGTTTTTTGACATGTGGTTGGTTTTTTGACATGTGGTAGGTTTTTTTGACATGTGGTAGGTTTTTTTGACATTTGGTAGGTTTTTTGGACATTTGGTAGGTTTTTTGGACATTTGGTAGGTTTTTCTACAAGATGCGTTAACTCGGCACAAGCTGTTGTACACTTGTTGTGAATTCGTTTTGTAACTGTACGTGTTGCTTGAACGTCAGCGAACAGCGACCTAGTCTGCAAGATGACATTTCGACGGTGTTTTTATGTTTTCTTGGTTGTTTACATAATAGCCGTGCGGGTCAAAGATTTCCTAGATCCGTTGCTGGAACGATTGAAACTATGCGCTTGTAGTCTGAACTATGGCTTCTGTGAGATATGACTTTATCTCTTTATTGACCCTTAGATGTAATAGTGTACATATGGAGCAAAAAGGAGTGAATACCAATATAAATTATACAAAATTTATCACATAAAAATATTAATAAACATTGATATAATATAGATACAATGTAAAAATATAAATATAACGACAAATAGAATTTATATTTCTTGATCATAGACTTGCGTATTCCATATACTCATTCAGATCATCATTTTAGATTTAAAGCATGTTCCAACAACATTTTCTTCACATGTTTCTTAAATAAAATGTAATCATTAATTTCTTGTATTATTACTGGTAATTTTTTGTAAAGTATGACACAATTGTAGTAACTACTAACAACTAAGTGATATAATTTATATGAATAACTTTCAATTTTTTGTTTCTGATGTGATATTCATGGTAAGTACTAATGTTCGGAACAAGGCTGTTAAATATCTTTCAACATTTTAAAATGCAGATACAATAGACATTAAGAATTTCCTTACGGGTAATTCCCCGCACATCAAAGACAAAATAAGTCTGATAATGAGTTGATAAGTCGTTAATTTAACAAAACATTATTTTTCATTTCTGTGTAGTTTGTTTTCAACACACGCTAAGTTACGAAGAAAACAGAATCTGGCAAAAATTATTTCTTCTAACAAACTTTTTGCGTCTGTCTATGTCGAATATCCTAATGGTACAAATAGGATAAAAATAGTGTAGAAGAATTGTATGAAAACGTATGCAAAATATACATAAATGTGTATATGAGGATAAGTAAGAAACAATGCCTGAATACTGACCTCAATGAAACGTATGATTTGGAATATTTTCCCAGGAATTACGTTTTTATTTGTATAGGAGTCAAATGTTACGTTAGTGGCTGTGACCTACTCTGATAATACCAGCTTCTTGCTTGGTTTGTTGATGTACGATAAGGTGATTGAATTCCCAGGGTCAAATTTCTTTTAAGTTAGTATAATAGCTGTAATATTAGTGAGTGTTTCGTGTATCAAACATATTTCTGTTAAAACCAGCCTGATGGTTTTAACTATAGACGCGCGGTCTCGGATCGCAGTTTGAAAGTTTCGTGAGTAGCTTATAGGTATCCTAAAAGTTGGGGCTTTCCTGGTCATGAACAACTAGGTACGTTTCAAATGCTAATGTCAGCCAGCACAGCAGCGAAAACAGAAAAAGAAATTGAAGCATCACTCAATATGCAGTCCTGTCATAAGTTCAGTAATACAACTTTGTTGACTCCGTCATAAATTTCCAACATTTAGAGCTGTCTAGATTTTCTACTGTGTCAACGGCTTTTGCATAATATAAACGTATACAGCTGACGACGGAGACATCCACGGAAACGATCTGAATAAATTCGCGAAGTAAGAGAAGAATTTTGAAATTACTCACCGTAAAATAAAGTATATTGGACTTTTTGACATTCCGCTTAAATTTTTTGAAAATTACTTGACTAATCGTAAACAAAAGGTGAAGACAGTTAGAGGTGTCTCATCTTGTGTTGCCGTTTTTTCAGGTGTCCCTCAGGAGTCTGTCTTAGGTCCTTTACTGTATTTGATACATACTTTTGATTTACATTCATGTAGTGAGCATGGTGCTATACAAACTTACGCAGATGATCCGCAGCGTTCTTTTCATTTTGACTTATGTCAACTGGATGAAGTATCATATAAGCTAAGTTGTGATCTTGCAGACATTTTTTTAGAGACACATGTTGAAGATTAATCCGGATAAGAGTACTTGCATGCCTTTTTGTCCTAAACATTTGCATAATAGAGTAAGGGACAGGATTGCATTGAGCATCAACAACGAGCTCATTCCTATTGTGGAACAAGCAAAAAAATGTTGGTGTCATCTTCGACTCTAGTTTAAGATTTGACAAACATGTGTGACATCTATCGAAGTCCACATCAAATTAAGACTAAAACAACTGCTGTAGGTTTGGGTATTGTCTTTCAAAATATAGTCATGTCTCCTCTGAGGTCAAGGAGTTGAAATGGCTGAAAATGGATCAACAATTTGAATATAGTCTTAAGGTATTTGTGCATAAGATATTGTGTACTAAAGAGCCCATCTACCTGCATAGTAAATTGGAAATTAGAGGAATTATTAATCTTAGAGATCTGAGGCATAATAATAATCTGACAGTGCCTTTGCACTAGACCGCATTGTTTCAAAAATGTTTCACTTTCAATGCTGTGAGGTTATACTATACAACTCAACCGACCCTGCCTGGAGAAGCAAAAGTGTAGTAACATTCAGGAAGCTAGTTGAAAATCAGCTGCTGGATATATCATGATTAGTTGTTATGATCTTTATATTTTTTTTTTGTGTTGTCATCCGTTCAGTATTGGTTCTTGATTGGTTTCTTTTTGGTAAACCGATATAGCGCAGATTTAATAATTGAATGTATTTTTTTCCTTTAATATTAGGGCACTCAGTTGAAAGCCAGATCGATGTATTTATTTTTAGGTTGCTATGTATGTGACTTTGAATTGTATATACCTACATGTTTCGTCGCATAATAGAATTGGGTGTAAGAGTAGCCAACTGGCTAAACTTCGCCCTATTGTTGTGTTACTAATAAAGACATTTTATTATTATTATTATTATTATTAAATGAGCATCAAATCGAGAAATGTTCCAATTTCGTTTTTTTGGAAATCAATTTGGAAATACCGCACATCAACTAATTTGGATACTGTGGCACGTCGTGGCTTTCACGCTAAATGCTGGACCGGGCTGACGCATTCAAATTTTTTTTGAAACTTAATAGCACCGTTATTTTAAAGCATGGTGTAATTGTTGCTGAGAAAATTTGCTTATTATTACATGAAATTATACGCTGGGAAGGAAGTCCCAGATTTAAAGATATCTGGCGTATCAGGTCAACTTAACCCAATGTTGTCGAACCTACCGATTTTTTGGTATTTAATATTAATAATCGTCTTTATTGACATGATACATTACTTGGAGCGAGATTGAGCGCCTGCTTCCTATCGAAATGAGACCTTACCGAAATACCGAAAACGTCCCCAAGAGCGGAAACCAAGCTAAAACAATGAATTATATGTAGTTTTATGCTCCAATCAAATAATACATAGGCGTACACTTAGTATCGTCAGTTGTTCCTACAATAACTTGTAGCACGCCTTTATGGTCTTGAGTTTCATAGCTTTCTACTGTTCCATGTCAGCGCTCTATTTTGAGGTTATATATATACAGGGTGACTTTGAAGTTGAGTCATTAATTTTCAGATAATGATTGTAGAAGGAAGATAAACCAAAATATGTGTGTAAAAATAAAAAAAAAATAAAAAAAAAATGTTACCTTGTTTAATAAAGTATCCTCCCGACAAGTATTTCAGTGCGGACCTGTATTTGATCGTGCGGTCTTGGAGCAGCATGCCCTCACCTGTGAGGTCTTAAGTCACCTGATTCACGAGCCCTTTGCACTACATTGACAAAGGCACGAGGGGTTGGTTGCACTCGATTGGGAAACCGATTCGCATAAATCCGTGATGCATCCGGGAGCATTTTGTAAAGACTGCCCCCCCGTAAATAAGAATCATGTCCACAAGTTCAGCATTTTCGTAAACATGTGCCATTTTTGATTTCGTTTGAGCCACGCAACACACTACTATTCACTCAGGATTTATCGACTGACGAAAAACATCGTGATAAACGTTTCAAATTCTTTCGCTTTTTTGTTTCCGATGCGATGAACCGGTCAGGCGGATTATATCCGTTGTCGCCAAACACGAGCATATAATAGGCAGGGCGGTACTCAAACTTCCAAAGGGCTATAACTTTGTTACTTTAATTTTACCAGAAAAATGGTAAAGGAAAAAAACATTTCTTTTGATCAGATCTACTCACTGTTAAAATAAATGACTCAACTTCGAAGTCACCCTGTATATATATATACAATGCAACCAACCCCTCGTGCCTTTGTTAATGTAGTGCAAAGGGCTCGTGAATCAGGTGACTTAAGACCTCACAGGTGAGGGCATGCTGCTCCAAGACCGCACGATCAAATACAGGTCCGCACTGAAATACTTGTCGGGAGGATATTTATTAAACAAGGTTTTTTTTTTATTTTTACACACATATTTTGGTTTATCTTCCTTCTACAATCATTATCTGAAAATTAATGACTCAACTTCAAAGTCACCCTGTATATATATATATGCATCAGATTGTTCATGCTTTTGATTTATATCATCTGTTATATCAGCCTGAAATTTCCTACAATTCAAAAAGAAAACATAGCCTCACAATAGGAGAGCGCTGACGCTGACACGGAAATGTACAACTCTACAAATACCAGAGCCTTTCTGAAGGAGAGAAAAGACTATGAAAATCAAGGAGGTCGTAAAGGCGTCCTACAATTTTAGGAACGACTGGCGATATGGCGCTCAGGCAGTCTGGCACACGACGACCTATAATTATGTACTCCCTTCCCTCACTCTACTTTTCCTGTACTAGTTTTTGTGTATAGAATAAGTAAAGATCGCCTGTTTTTACTTGAATATAAAATTAAAATGTCAGGTGATGAGGCTTCAAGTTTCAGGATAAACAGAAAACTATTCACAATCTTGAACAAGAATGGGAATAGGAGTTTCCTGGATAGTTGCAAAGGAGTTTGAACAGTGACCAGTATCCTAATTGTACAAGTACATTGTACAACATTTACTACTTTCATAGTCGGCGCTGCGTGACGAAACTGTCTTTGATTCACCTCTGATCTTGCGATGGCACTGATGTTTTCATTTTATCCATTTTGTCCTTGAATCTATCAAATTTGAGACTGACCCAACCATTTGAAGGGACGGCACTGAGCTACTGTTGGTATTTACATCCAACAATATGTTCCAACTGTACAATACTCTTACTGTAATACTCGTACTGTATAGACAGCATACAGTATGAGCACAACGCCCATACATCGTAAAATTATAAGTAATCATCGTAAAAAGCTAAGATGGCAACTACGCCTCCGTTGATTGCATTTTGTGTAATAGTCTAACTAAAAGGTAATAAAGAATAACTGTTTAGAAACACTGCATACAGGCATCAATAACTTGAGACAATTGCCTTTATTTGTTTATTATTGTCCAACTTACTACAACTATTCAAGGTAGCCAACGCAAGAAGACTTACTTAGAGTTACTTTTCAGTGAACCTAGTTAAGTTAACAATAGTAATAAAATATCTTCATTAGAGTTACAAAAACAAGGCGAAGTTTAGCTACTGCAGTTGGCTACTCTTACCGGCAACACTATTGTGTGAGGAAATATGTACATACAATGCAAAATAAGATACATAAAAACCTAAAGGCAAATAAACCATTTCAAGTTCAACTGGGTGAACTAATGAAAAAGAGAAAAAACATACTAAACTGATACACCCTCTGTTGGTTTACCAAAAAGAGACCAGATGCGGGAATGATTGGATGAAAATACCAAAAAAAATCAACCAGAAAAGATCATATGTACGAGGGATGTCTTTTAAGTTTTGCATATAGAAACATAGTAGGTCGCGCGGATCGAACGTCAGTACTGAATCTTAACCTCACTCTTTAGTAAACTTAAATTCGAAGTTTCACAACAATGTGTTCTCACTACAGTGAAGTTTTAAGTGTCACCAAGTCATTAGAAAAATAGAACTCAACCGAGAACATTTTCGCGCCCTAATTTATTACAACTTTCAGAGACAATTATCGCAACAAGAGTTACTGTCTGTTTTCGGCAACGAAGCGCCACATCAGTCGACAATTTCCCGTTGGTATGGAGAATGTAAACGTGGACGGGCGAGTCTTAGCGACGATCCCAGGGTGGGTGCACCAAAAACGGCAGTCACCCAGGAAAACGTCGATGCTATGGGCAAACTCATCATTGAAGAAAGACATGTGACATATCGCGAGATTGAGGCGCCCTTAAAGATCTCAAAGACCTCAATTCAAAAAATTTTACATGAAGAATTAGGAGTAAGAAAACTAGTTTCTCGTTGGATACCCCACCTGTTGACTGAAGAGCAGAAAGCAGCCAGGGTTAATTGGTGTCAAAAAACGCTTGACTGTTTCAATTCCGGAAACTCAAAAAATGTGTACAGCATTGTTAGTGGTGACGAATCGTGGATTTACTGTTAAGAAACAGAAAATAAACGACAGTCGGCTGTTTGGGTGTTCTAAGGTGAAAAAGCCAACAAAAGTCATCCGTTCTCGAAGTGTTTCGAAAAAGATGGTCGCGACATTTGTGTCATATTGCAACAATTCCTCTTAATGAGCAAAAGAGAAAAATTCATCACCAAGTTTCGAAAAATCAACCCCGAAAGAAGAATCATCCTCCACCAAGATAATGCAAGCTCGCACACAGCCCAAAAAACAAAGCAGTATTTAACGAAAGAAAACGTGGAATTATTGGACCATCCTCCATATAGTCCCGGTCTAAGTCCTAATGATTTCTTTACTTTCCCGAAAATCAAAAACAGACTGCGTGGTCAAGGTTCCAGTCACCAGAAGAAGCAGTTGACGCATTCAAAAGTGCCGTTTTGGATCTGCCAGCAAACGAGTGGAATAAGTGCTTCGAAAATTGGTTCGAGCGCATGCAGATGTGTATTAATCTTCATGGAGAATACTTCGAAAAACAATAAAGGCATTTAAAACTACCTACCGTGTTGTTTTATTTCCATATGTAAAACTTATAGGACATCCCTCATATCAGCTAATCATAACAGATCTAAGACCTGATTTTTAACCAGCTCCCTGAATGTTACAACACCTTTTCTCCTCCAGGCAGGGTCGGTTAAGTTGTACAACATCACTGCATTGAATGTAAAACATCTTTGGAATAATGCGGTGCAGTACAAAGGCATTGTAAGGTTATTACTATGCCTCAGATCTCCAAAATGAAGGATTCCTCTAGTTATCAATTTACTATAGAGATAAATGGGCTTTTTAGTATATATTATGTACAAATACCTTAAGATTACATTCAAAATGTTGATCCATTTCAACTCCTTGGTCTTAGTGTAGACATGACTTTATTTTCGAAGACCATACACAAACCTACATATGTTGTTCATTCTTTTGATTCCACACAGATTCATCGAGTCAAGATAAGGATAATATAAAATTAAAACGTTTAGGCTCTATAGTATCAATTCGTTTGAGGAACTCGATAACACTTGTTAGCACCTTTCTGCTAGATTAGCATACTTGTACTTGCACTTTGACTACTCTTTCTTATGTGTCGCTGCCCCCTAATGCACCGGAGTGCCCAGAGCAGAGATTTTTTTGGAAAATACATTATAGCTCTTTATACTTTCTTGTGTCATTTCACTTTCACATAGGACTGGCTAACTGTTTCAATGGTTGAAGGACTTTTGTCTTTTCGACTGTAAGGCAGAAAAGCTCAGCAGTACTGCCCTGTCTGCCATTTCTGCCCGAAGTGTTAGATTCTCCAGAACACGGCATACTCACTTAAACGCTTATGTGGTTCGCTGCACATCGCGCCATGGTACTGAGTTCCGTTAAATGTTCATACCATACCATACCGTACTTATGTACATACATGTAGCAAGTAGAACTTGATTACTGAATCCCTGGTCATTAGCATCACAGCATAACATTAGAAAGTATGATGCAAATGGCGGTGTCTAGCCATTGGCATCATACCAGTATTTGTAAATCTATAAAAAAGTATAGATTGAGTATATAATATATACTATAAACTATAATAATAAGTAAAAGTATTCGATACTTGATAAAGTATTAAATGAATTTGAGATTTTTCCGTTGATTTCTAATGAGCTCTTTTAAAAACTGACATAACCATTGCTAAAACTAACCGCTTAGCTCATCACAGCCCTAAACTTAATGGTTTAGTTGTAATTGCGATTGAAAGTTCATTATCCAGTTTTTCTCGAAATTTCACAAAATTGCAAATATCTCATGAGCTATAAAATTTCGGACCATAGATATCGGGATTCATTCGATAGTTTTTGAAGCCCTCTATCACCTGACTTCCGTTGATCCACTACCAACTTTACACTCAGTATATATAAGCCTGTATCTTCCATCCGCATCAAATATAATATGTATAAATGAAAGATATCGTATTTGTCCAATGACAGACAAGCAGTGTGCATGTCCATTCGGCGTTCAATACTATAATGCCAACTACCCACAAGACACTCATTTAATATTCATCCATTACATCTTTGCCATTCTATAAGGTCTGTAATTTATTTTCATCAAAGAGAATTGATGCTAAAAAGCAATAGTGTCTGATGTAGACTCGATCAAGGGGGAGGGGACCTAAGGACGCGTTACATCGGGTGCTTAGAAGTATGTACATATATTCATAAACTGAAATTACAGGACAAATATATTTTTTTATTTTTTCATTACAGATTGTAGAAATACCAAGGAGAAGCTTATTTCAACGTAGCATCATGATTTCCACAATGCATATGTCCATTCGAGTATTAGTAGGTAGGTTGTAAAGGCATTAAATGTAGATAATGCTGTTGCCGTTCTTAGACGGAAATGTGAAACAAAGGATTTATAAATATATAGTACTTCATTAACAATTTTGCTCAAGGAATAAAAAAAATGTCGATATCACACTGTTATATCCTCCTACATAACCGTGTTTTTTTATAGATATGTAGAACTCATGAGTTCAAGAAAAAACATTTTTGAAGATTTTTGGTTAGGTAATGAGAATTGAAAAACCACTGTATATCAGTGCTTCCTTGCGCTATTTCCCCTAACAAAATCCGAAAACCGATTTTCTCCAATTTTTCACATTTTAAAAGTAGGATATTGTAAAATTAGAAAGACGCATTTTACGGACTTTTTCAATTTTATACATTTTTAAGATATCAGTTCGCTTTCTCAAAAACTCAATGCATCAATCCTTAGTTTACGATCTTTTCAATTCTGTTGTCAAAATAATGATTTCTTGCCCGGAAAATCCCCAAAATGCGAACAAACCGCATTCTAACCGGTTTTCCTCGATTTTTTACACTTTTACAGTATAATACTGTATCTCAAAACCCGATGTATACATATATCGTTTTGAGCATTCTTCCAGGTTCCATTGTCAAACTTGTGCTTCGTGGCCCGCTAAATTGGGTAAAAAGGAAAAACCGTATTTTCGCTGTTTTCCTTCAATTGTTGAAATCTTGAGTCAGTAAACGACTCAAAAACCTACTATAAACATATGCGTGGATGCAGTTTCTGTGTTAGCGAAGTTATGGTATCCTCTAAAAATGTCTAAAATTGGAAAACTAGTTGGAAATGTGTTTTTTCGATTTTAGGGGTTTTCCAGACAAAACATCATTATTTTAACAACGGAAATGGAAATGGGTTACGTCAGAAAATGAGGAAAATCAGTAAAAATGCGGTTTCTCCTTTTTCCGAAACTTTCTAGGAGACATCAAAATTTTGGCTTTTGAACCTGAAAGAAGCGTCAAAAACAAACATGTATTCGTTGAGTTCTCAAGCTAACCAGCATATGATAGCCTACGTTTGTAATGTAAAAATTTGAGAAAATCGGTGAAAATGCGGTTTTTCCTATTTTTGGCGATTTTTAGGGCAAAAAGTCATGATTTTTCCAATGGATATGAAAAGAACGCAAGAAAGCACTGACATACAGTAAGTTTTTAAGTTTGTAAAACTCTCATTACTTAACCAAAAATTGGATCAACTAAAGTTTCACAAATCTATAAAATCACAGTTATGTAGGATATAACAACGTAGCATCGGTAATTAAAAAAAAAAACACGTTTTCGAGGTTAGGGCCCCCTAGGGGCGTCGTCCCATGCTCCCGGTATAGTGAACTATCAATAAGGCATTTACATTTATTTCAGTAAGCGATTCAAGATCTTCTGGAGAAGCGCAAGATGTGGCAGGAGAAAAATTGATTGAGGCTCTTCATAAAATGTTCCCCCACGCTGTTTTAGCCAGGTCTACAGTTCCAGATGAAAAAGCCCAAATAAAAACCTATTTGAAAAAATATGCTGAGCAGAACATGGATCTCGTACTAACTACAGGTAAAAGATTGTCATGGTTATCAAGTCATAGGTTTCTGTTTCAGGGTTTATCTACCATTCTGCTAATAGTACGCCACTGCTTTGTCTACGTGAGTGCGAATCTCACCTTACTTGTTGGATACACCAGAACCTCTACAGGGATTAAATTCTGTATACCTCGTTTTTAGTCGAGAACGATTCTTACTTTTTACTGCAATACTTTCCGTACCAACACATTATTGAATTCACCCTTATATTCTTTACTATGCATTAATTTTAATTATATAATTCTACAGGGTGTCCGCAAAGTTGGGGTTTTCCTTTTCAGAAACAACTACCCTTGAAATAACAAAGGTAATGTGTAGTGAAACGAGGGCGACCAAGTAAAAAAAAATAAAGGAAAAAGTACTCACTCTCCAGTTGACGAGAAGGGCTAAGTACGTCTCTGCCTGAAATCGAAAGTTATTCACCCCATTACGCGTGAACGTAGATTCGTCTGTCACCAATATGCACTTCAAAAAGTCCGGATTATTGTCATGTTGATGCAACAACCACTCACAAAACCGCACTCTTGCCGGAAAATCGTCAGGTTGAAGGGCTTGTACACGTTGGACGTTTGTCACACTTTAGTTTTTGATACTTGCACGTCTCTAGCCACGTCTCTAGTCCTTGGATGATGTCGTCTAGGGAAACGATCTGCATACACTCGCGACGATTCTGTATCATTTTGAAGACATTCGCCATAAATTAACAACATATCAACGAGTTCATTATTGGTGTATGAGTGTGCCATTATTATTATTTTTTTTTTTTAAACGCAATCGATTATACGGGTTCGTTACCTCTATACGCGTGACCCTTTACCGTCGGTTGAAGGTTGCATACTGACCTGACACACTGACCCCGACCCCCGACCCAGTTCTGTCGTCGGGTTCAGCTAGTAGCCGGTACCAGTCTAAGATATCGCGGGTCGCGGCTACAGGACGGTATTCAGATATTTTTGATGTTGCAGAGCCCCTTATCTCGGTTCCCTTAAGACATTGGTGTATATGGTACTAAGAAAAATTGCTTATGTTTTCAAGATCTACACGTCGTGTAAAGGAAAACCCCAACTTTGCGGACACCCTGTATAACAGACAGTTCCGAAATCAACTCCGACTGTGTTAATATTTTGTCAAATTCAAGTAATTACTACTCTACCTAATTTTTGTTCGTTTGTTTTATGTTATTATTGTTGTAGATGTATGTATAATGTTATTTAATTTATTTATCGTTATATTGCGCCTGTAATTAGATGTCTGTTGAGCAATCATATACTTCGTATGCAACTCTGGCATCAATCCATAAAGGATCTTATTCATACCAAGTTAGTCCCTTGGATCAAGTCAGTCAAACAGACCTTTACACAATTAGTTCATAGTCCCCACCCATTTGATAGCGCAACGCTAGTTTCTTTCCTGCCCTAAGTATTGGCCATCTGGCAACGCTTCTGGACCACACCAGTCAAACGTGATAAGCGCTAGCCACGATTCTTAGACCCCTACGATTATCCCTACCGGCGATACAGTTAAACGCGGTCGAAGTTTGGCGTATGACTCGCCGTCGCGTCATTCCGATCGAAGGTGTGTCGCGTCTGCGAATATTTCTCAAATTTTTAAGGGCAAATTCACAGGAAACCTTTGATGAGTGAAATACATATTGATAGATGCGTAAAATTACTGGGGTTCGAAGCATATAAATATCGGGTGTTTCAAATTCGACCCTCACCATTTGGATCTTGGAAACGATAAGCGATACGAAGTCGCTTAAATGGGGACAAATTTGCGTATTTAGGTAACTAACAAAATGCTGCTTATAAAGTTTCGAAATTCAAAGTACTTCCAGTGGCGAAAAAAAAACGAATTCTCCCAAAATCGTTTTATTTTTTTCCTGATTTTATTTGTTGTGGAATTTCAAAGTAAATTGCATATTAACATTGCCACTTTTTCTCATCTACAAGATGGCATAATAAGAATTTCAATCTGGCATTTCGTCTCTTGCCCTCTAGCATCAACTTTATTTTTTCTTATGGACGCGATATTGGATTTCAGGACAGATGAATAGAGTTTTGATTATCTGATAAAACAGAATTTCCAGAGTAGGCCATGAAATAATTTTTAGTTTTTCCTGACTTCATTTGAGACGGGATTTTTAAATAAATTACATGTTATCTTTGCCCTTTTTTCTCCTCTACAAGATGACGTAGTTAAATGTTCAATTCCAGGTTTCTTCTTTCAACTTCCATCACCAACTTTCGACGCTATATTGGAATTTTTAACGTTTAAGTACTCCTAAGAATTTGCTTTACTAAAATATGTGAAGATAATCGTGACATAAATGAATGTATTATATTCATAATTAAATGAAGAACCAAAAATTGTGCTTTATTGCGTAAAAATTTAATATGAAGTCCATAAAAAAAAACAAAGTTGGTGATGGAGATTTATAGCAATTAAGAATTTATCTACGCCTTCTTGTAGAGGGGAAAGAGTGGCAATTAGTGGCGACGCGTGACTTTTCTTAAACTATTACCAAAACCAGATGTGAAAAATCTTATTAAAAAAAGTTCATTTTGAACCTCGCAACTATAAGTTTTTGCTTATGTTAGGTATTTTATTTACACTATTTTTAAATTAATCGTCTTATGCTATGACTAATTCAAGCCGTCCGAAAAAACAGTCGACGTTTCTAGATGTTCGGAAAATTTTTGATCTTTTTGGCAATGAATGTTAACAATTCCCTGTAATTTCCTCTATTGTCAGAGTCATCCCCTTCAAAATGAACAGCAATTCCTGTTTTGCCAAAAAACATACGGTATCTAGAAGTGTGCTGCCTAAAAGCTTGTTTTTTTTATACTCCAACTACCACGAAGGCCTAAGGCCTAAGCACCCATTGTGTACCGTGGGGTTAAGATAACTTTCGATTCTTGTTTTGCCAAACTGAATTAAATTGGCTACACATAACGGAGAAATTTCATGTCTTCTCTTCAGAGCCCTAAAACTATTTAAATCGTTGACTCCGCTGCTGGTCCACCCATTTTTTTCTGTATAAAACAGAAGACACTGCCAACAATACAATCTGTTTTTTTTGCATCCACATAACCAAGAGTTTCCATATACCAACTTAATTTAAAATATCAAACTACTTTTTTTATTCTTTTTTAAAATTATCTAAAATAGGTGTTGGTCTTCCATCTTCAATGATCTCCTTTATTTCTTAAAAATTATACAAGGAGAATTACTTTTCAAGTAGTTGATCGATTACGCAGCGACACTCATCCATGTTTAATTGCACGCACACTACAACCGGTAGTTGCAGTTCACAGCTCTCATTTCAAATAAAACCAGGCAATAAACAACGATTTTGCATACGAAACAAATGACTATCTGATAATTTCAAGGAAATTCTGTTTTTTTTAAGTAACAGATTTGGCAATGCACATGTTTGACATATATCTTTGAAATCAGAATTTAAAAATCTATTCATCTGTGCAAAAGTCCCATATGGCGTCTATCAGAAAAAAATAATAAAGTTTATGCTGGAGGTCACGAGACGAAACGTCATAACGAAATTCTAATTATACCATCATCTTGTAGAGGATAAAAAGTGGAAATATGCGGTAAAGTCAGGAAAAAAATGGCAAAATTCTGTTATTTCTGTATCTGTCCGAAAGTACTTTCAATTTGGAAACTTTCCAACCAGCCGTTTATTAGTTACCTAAATAGGCAAATTTGTCCCAATTTAAGCTACTTCGTATCTCTTACCGTTACCGAGATCCCAATTTAAGACACCCGGTATACTGCCACCCCAACCCTTACAGCCCTCACTGGACGAGGAAGTATTGTAATCGCAAAAAATTTCGACAACGAAATATTATGGTTTTTAGATGTGTATCACGAAAAATCATGCTACTCATTTCCGTCTGTTGTCTATCCGCTAATCCTTGGACCGCCTGAAACTTGGGAACCACTGCTCGAATTTGGATGAAATTTTCAGACAATGCCACTAATATGCCAAGTCTTGCCTTTAAAACTTATAATTATAGAGAAACGTTTCGATCCGCATACTCCTGCTATCTAAGCTCAGCCCCGTCACACCGGTCCGGCTGACTATCTCTATTGCAGCGCACCAGATATATTAACAATATGAACAATAACTCGCTGCAACAGTGCTGCGGTGAACGCTGCCGCGCAGATGTAGAAAGAGAGAACGTTACCAAATGGACAGTATCTTCTGATATGGAAGGGAAATTGTTTCTATGGACTCATTGTATGGGCCTGTTTGACTGACTTGATCCGCTTAATTCCTCTGCTGTACATGTTCACAACATGTTTTCTTTACCCAGCTTTATTTTTAGAGTCATCATAATAGGTTTATACAAAGATTTCAGAAATTTGAAAACCAAAAGCTTGTTCCTAAGGATAAATGTAGTTTTAGATTTTACACAGACAGTGGCGACGCGTGACTCTTCCTACACTGTTATCAAAAGCAGATGTGAAAAATCTTATTAAAAAAAAGTTTATTTTGAACATCCCAAATTTAAGTTTTTACTTATTTTAGGTATTTTATTTGAACTATTTTTATATTAAGGTAAACATTCCTGGACTGAGCGTCTGGAGCACTTGATATACTTCATCGTCTTATGCTATGACTAATCCAAGCCGTCCGAAAAAACAGTCAACGTTTCTAGATGTTCGGAAAATATTTGATCTTTTTTGGCAATGAACGTTAACAATTCACAGTAACCAAAACAGCTACTAACGAGTGAGAAGTGAGTAACCAGATCAAAAAATGGTAACAAGGCCACATAATAGTCGCAGCACCCCACGCACTCGGGCGCACCGCGATCACACACGAGCCGCTACCGACGGTCCCCGACGGACTACCAAGTGTATCCATAAATGAAAATGGTAACAACCGACAACCAAGTCGAGGCGAGTCAGCTTCATCGTGTTCGGAAAACCTAGACAGTATAGGGCGAATTATTTTCGTGGGGCTAATTTGCTATTTACTGAATTACTGTTACATATCGCTGTTGGTAAACAAATAAATGAACTTATTTCACAGTACTTAGTCATAAAATATTTATTTTTAAGTTTTCTAACTGTTACCAATGGTAACAATGTTTACATGGACGCTTCGCCACTGTACACAGATAAGTAAAGCTAGGCTAAAGAAACAGTGTAAATATGATCTTTTATTTCAAGGAGGTACAGGATTTACTCCAAGAGACGTCACCCCAGAAGCTACTAGGGAAGTAATTGATAAGGAGGCACCTGGATTAGCATATACAATGTTGACCAGAAGCTTAGCTAAGACCGAAATGGCTATGCTTTCGCGTGCTGTTTGTGGTATAGCTTCAAAAACCCTGATAGTTAACTTGCCAGGTATGTCTATATCATCAAATTAACATCGTCAAAGGAGATCATTCGCTCTAAGAGAGGATTCGGCACATTGAGGTCTTCCTTCTAAATAGACTTATCCTTCAAATCCGTTAGTATAAAAAAATTGTGATGAGTATTATACTTCAATCCGGTTCAATTTATTTTATTTGTCAGTACAGTAAAGTCTAAAAGATAAAGGTGATCAATTAAGTTTCCCAGAAAATCTACAAAAGCTCTGACGGAGTATAAAAAAAGTTCTCCAATGAATAATGTTTGAGTTCGTTCTTAAAGGAATTCTTACTGGTGTTTACTTTTTACGATATAAAATTTATGGTCACATTATAGTGAGCAAACTTGCAGTTATATTACAAAAGGCAAATGGAACTTGCAGTGATTTTTTCACCTTGTATTTATATCGAGTAGTACCGACTAATGGATATATGCTTTCTCGCATGGACTTTTTGTATTAAAGGGTCCAATGTATCGGTTTTATAATCGAGAGACTGTCCTTTTTCGTCATTGCTCTATATGTAGAATTTCCTTTGTTTATGATGTTTATTCATGACGAAATACATATTTTGTATTTGAATTTGAATATCAACATAACTCTAAAATATTTAAACACGTAAGAGGTACATTTTAAAATATTAAAACCGTGATTTGTATATTACTAATATGATTTTTTTTCTCTCTAAATTCTTGTAAAGTAAAAATAGTACAAATAACATACTACATTACGAGGTTGAGACAAATTGGTATTATCTAAATCGCTTATAGTTAAAAAATATGTCATTGGCATACACAAAATATGTTGGAACATATCGTCGCCTTCCACACATAGTGTCGTTTTTTTTTATACTCCAACTACCACGAAGGCCTAAGGCCTAAACACCCATTGGGCACCGTGGGGCTATAGGGGGATACAGGGGAAAGGGGGACGCCACACGGACTCTGGCGAGGGAACACGTGTGCATGCAACATGCACACATTCTGGCTCCGCCTACGAGATCCGCCGGGTGGTACCTCCACGTTCGACAGTCAGAGACCGTCTACCACCTACGGACAATCACAACATCCATAGCCAAGAGAAAATTTTCTCCTGGAACGGGACTCGAACCCGCACAGCGCACGGCGACTGATCAGGAGACCGAAGAGTCTACTACTGCGGCCACCGCTGCTGCCTAAACAAACAAAAATCCAAAAATTGAGTTACGCCGGCCCAAAACTTACTTTAAACTGCTGCAAGTCCCCACAAAGTGACGCAATTGTATGAGCAAAAACCTTTGAGCAATAGCAAAGAAGATAAATGGTGTATCTAACAAAATTTCGTTTTTAAATCACACTAAACGACGTAACTTGATTTACGATAGTTTGTGAGAAATAATTATTGGTGCAGTATCGAATCACATAAAGTGGCGTATGCATAGTATCTAGTTGTGTGTTCAAAAGCATCAAGTATTACCCAACAAAAGGTGTAAAATCTGAAGTTCTATATTCAGATGGATGTTTTGGCCAGAACAAGAACTCGATTATGGCGGCCTCATGGCCGCATACAACATACAACATACATTGTTGTATGCAGTTCAGAAAATCAAGGGAACCGAAACCATATCTCTACGTTTTTTTGAGACCAATCATGGACAAAGTGATGGAGATTCAGCGCATAGCACAATAAGTACAGCTATTTCACAAGTTGGTGATATTTTCATTCCCACCCAACTTTACACTATAATCGAATTAGCCGAACGAAAAAATTCATACAAAGTCATTCCGATGGGCTGGTCAGAATTTCTGCATTTTAAAAGTTTGTCAAAACTATTACGAATTTTGACAGTTCGCACAAGCTCTGAAGGTAAAAACTTAAATTGGACTTATGTTATGGGATTAATAGTGGACAAAAAAGAACCTAAGAAAATATTTTTAAGTATTTAAGTATAGCCACTCAAAGTATGACTTTATCAACGTGAAATGAGTTAAAAAAATATTTTTTGTACATTTACGCCAGTTCGTGACGAGTCTTGTTTCTTTTATTGTGTAGTTACGCCAACAATTTAAAACTGGACTTGAGTATCAAAGTACCGAAAATACTGTTTCAAAAATAAAAATTGTGTTATTCGCTACAGAATATTATAAGTACAAACAAAAAGTAAATACTATAGAAGTTTAATCTAAAACAAAAATTGCATTATGAAAATAATGACAGTCTTTAAGCTTTAAATTATTTTTAAAAGTTGAATTGATTGATAGTCTTCATGTGTCAGAGAATAAAATTGTTGCAACTGAGAAATACGGATAACTGGAGTTTCTCCTTTGCATAGATATGGGATATAAGATCCTCATATGTTTTCTTCAATATCTTAGTAAGTCCTTCATTCAAATGTTTTAACTGCAAGTTACTTAGGCCACTCTTAATTCGCTGTTTCAATACTAACCTATCATAATGGTGGTCTTGATGACTGTATATGAAAAATAGTGTCATAGGTTCATCCTGTTTTACCATTATTTGTCTGTCCATTTTATTTTATTTCCTAGTTCACTCTCTTTTATCGCTAACATCCGTAGTTCCTGAAAATGTTGTTTAAGTGGACATTCACGATAGCACAATATCTATAGGTTATGTTTACATATTATTAGAGACACATGCGCCGGTACGGGCTCTATAATTATCAGTCAAATACAGAAAACCAATTTTAACGCAGGGGCGTTAATCTATTTGAGCCGGTACGTGAAAATTGTTTTCGGAATTTTATTACTTACGCAATTTTTAAAAAATTTTATTTCCAAGCAGCGAACTGATTTACAGTTACGTCACTTTGTGAGGTGAGAGACTACAAAAAAATATGTGAAATTACGGCGTAACTCGATTTTAGAATTTCTTTTTGTCATTGACGCCTGTACATGCGGAGACCGACGATATGTGGCATTATGTTTCTTGCAAATATTATAAAGTAGATTTATCATGAAGAACCCCACGAAATTCTTATCGAAAAGAGAAAACCTAAAGTCGGACAGAAACCTAAATAACGGGGCTGCGTAACTGATAGCTGTGGGTCCATCAAGACTTTTGATCATAATTAAAATATGGCGAATTTTCAAAATGCCTCAACAAAAAGCCTTTTCCATATGAATTGCTTGGGGTCTTTCAAAATTATTATTTACGATATTTACCAATAGGTAGTCCGAAAGGAGCTGTAGAGTGCTTGGATTTCATTAAAGAAGCTATTCCGCATGCCATTAACTGTATTAATGATCGAAAAGAAGACGTAGCTAGGGAGCACATTGCTATCCAACAGAGTTCTAGTGTTTCTCAAAAACAAGATAGTCAAAGCAAGGTAAGTCAGCTCTTTCCCAGATAGGGAAGTGTAAGATGTGTGATTAAGATATTAAAATCATGAAAGAAGAGTAACTGAAATGTTATCGGTTTATCTCACAAATTAATTACCGGAATGCTTTTGAAGATTCTCCTCTCGGAAAACAACGTGATTTGATTTGTTGTCTTAATCAAAAACGACCTCTTTCAATGAATCTGCATGTTTCTAGGCCCAAAATTGCGTCAAACATTGTTTAATTTTAAAAGCAAATTACAAAAAAAATCATATGTCATTTTCAAAAATTTTCCTTATTACAAGACTTCTCCCCCAGTAGGCGTGGAAAGTCAAAACAAAAACAATAACAATGCCATTTAAAATGCTTTAGGATCTTGTTAATAGATGTTTGCAGGATATTTATAAACTTATATATAAAAATGTTCGCTTTTTCGTATTGTTTTGTAGGTCCAAAGTGGAATATTTTGCACTATCTTCAATAATAAATCACAAATATCTCAAAATATCAAAAAACAAAGTTTGAAATGTGTGAATTTTAGGTCTGAGAATATGCAGAACCATTAAGAAAGTTCCCTTTTAAATAAAATTATTGAAAAAAAAACAAGCGGGTACGAGGATGATTTCGGGACTAGCAGTAGGTTTGAAATTTGAACTATTTTTGTTTCATATATGTACAAGGAGTCCAAGATAAGGATCCTATGCATCGGGATCTTAATATCTGTCTGAGATACAGCATACTCTGAGTTAGGAAAAAGTTGCTTTTTTGAGGCGAATTTACATGCGGTAGCTTGTAAAAATTTTATGGCTTAATGAGATATTTAGGAAAAACTAAAATCTGGCCAAATCATATTTTTACGTCTTTCTGACTTTATTTTAAGAAATATCAAAAAACTAATGGATTTTTTTCATTGGAACTTTTTAGGCACTACATAATAGTGTTTTTAAATTTTGTGCCAAACGGTTGGTTTTTGAGAAACCATCATCAACCTTATTTTTAATATGGTCCGAAAAAAGTATACCCTATATCTGATAGCATTTCCATTACTTTTTTGATATGTCTTAAAATAAAGTCAGAAAAGCCATGAAAGTTTCTCAACGGCATGTAAAAACGACCCAAAGAGCTCAGCTTTTTCCTTATTTAACCCCATGCATAAGATCCTTATCTTGGTCGCGGTGTATATGGATGTTTCGTTGATTGCAGGTCAAAGTTAGCAAAATCGCGGCTCGAAACCGCATGTCTCCCTATCCAATGGTATCTGTGAAGGAAGCCTCTCAGACAATCTTCAAATACTGCACACCTGTGCACGATACTGAAGCCGTGCCGTTTGAGCAGGCCATTAATCGAATCCTGGCCGAAAACGTCGTTACGCCAGAACCCGTACCGGCATTTAGAGCGTCCATTAAAGATGGATATGCGGTGAAATCTTCAGATGGCGCGGGGAGAAGGAAGATAAAACAAGCAACAGTTGCAGGAGATAAAGTAAGGAAGCCGATTCATTTATTATTATTATTATTATTTTTATATCGCTATCCAGAAACTCCACATCCCAAGAAAACAGCTATACGTCACATTTAATATAGGGTTCGGGAAGAACATTTTATCACATCCAATAAGACATAGTGCCAGCTATAAGGAGAATCGACAACTGCGAAACTGAAAACAGCAATTTGCCTGAACAGTATGCCCGATTGCATTGTCAGCCGGTTTCCACTGGTCCTTTAGTGGATATGGGCTACTCGCCATTGAGCAAACTAGTAATATAGCTTTCGTTCATCCGACCACAGATGGACAGCTGTTACTTGCTATTTGGCAACTCTTCATAATAGTGTAGGCAAAGAGTAGTATGATGAAAAGACAGTTAGATAAGGCGACTGTTCTTATTTTTTTCTTATAGTCGGAAGTAAATGTGTTGTTGCCAGATAGGCAATCGCTTTTGGAGGAATTCATGTAGTGAACGCATTTTTTGTTCAAATTCACTGTTTTTTCGACATTTATTCATGGTGTGAAATATATTCTTCATTTCATAGATCTAAGATCTAAATCGATCGATGTAAAACGTCAAAAGAGCTGAACTCCTTTCAGCTTAGTGTAAATGTAGCGTTTTATAAATATTTTATGGCACTTGGCAACACCACCTCGAATAGCGCATAGATGGCAGTGTTTGTTTGTAAGCAAGTATTAGTCCAAGAGCCGACTGCAAGGTTTCAGTTGCTTGGCGTACTGTTAAGGAATGATAATAAGTAATCAAAGCTCACGTATTTTGATGCTTATATCAGCATAGTCATAGTCGGTAAGATTTCTGTTTAGCAGGTTTATCAATAAAATTACAGAGGGATGGAAAAGAAGGTGTGTTTTAACGGACATGCTATGTTAGGATTTTGGAATACTAGAAGTTACTCAGAATATTTTGCGAGCTCTAGTCAGATCTTTTTGTAAGCAAATGTCGAACTACATCACATTTCTATTAAACATCGTACTATGCATCAACCTAAGAATATGTAAAATTTTTATGTAAGCAGAGTGTCTATTTTTAACATGCAGGGGAAACCAAATTAGTGTGATGGCGTGAGCTCAATGTGTACGAGAGAGAAGAGCGAGAAGTGTGTATCAACACATGTTAGAAAGAGATAGAAGCCGGTCGAAGAGCGAAGGTCACCTGCCCAGCAACGGTGACGCTGAAGGTCATGCAATCTGCCGCGTTGCCAATATGTTATACCAGAAAATGTTCGCACAGGCTTCTACAATACAAGAATGTTTGTTCGAACAATTAATTCATTTAAATTATTTATTTTGTTTTAATTAGAATTATTTATTGGAATGTTGGTGCGAGTTAGTGTTTTAATTTACTTTAGAATTATCTTTGATTTCCGCCAATGGTGATAAATCAACATATCCTGAGTTATTGTTATATTTTGTGACAGCGGGAGGTTGGAAAATGTAACAAATACCATTACTCAATACACATTATCACTGCCTGCGTGTACCTTTCATTTCGACATTAGAACCGATCCAGAATCGATCCTAAGCAGATTCGACACAATTCACAATTGAAAAATGTGTACGCTCAAAATAAAATTATTATTTGGGCGTAGAGAATAAACAAACGCATGTTTTCAACATGCCTCTTAATTCAAGGAACTGATATGCTAAGCAACGCTGTGGTGAGTTTCGCTATTAAGCCAGCTGCTATGTTTTTGTAACGTATGTGTCTATACACATTTCTCCCTCGTACACATTGAAATCAAGCCATCAGACTCATTTGGTTCTCAGAGTCAAACGATTCAGCGTGATCTTGTGAATATAATATGAATATATGGATATCCGTTTCATACATTACATGCAAAATTGGAATAATAAGTTGCTAGCACAGATTCGACTACTTTGAGACTATCAACTTATTAAACTCACCTTTGAGTAAAATGTATTCCACAGCCAATTGTAGAAGAGCTTCAGGATGGAGAAGCGGTACGGATTTCAACAGGCGCCCCAGTGCCCCCTGGAGCAGATGCTGTAGTGCAAGTTGAAGACACGAAACTGCTCGAGGCGAATGAAGATGAAACCGAGGAAATCTCTATTGAAATATTGAAAGCACCAGTAGCAAATCAAGATATCAGGTAGGCCAAAAATCATTGTTGACTTTTAAGTATAGCCTCGTGAACCTTCCTGGAAAAATTAACAATCTAGTCACAAAAGTTTCCTGCCTGACCTTTACAATTCCTTGGTTAACGCTTACACACTATTTACGAGATACAAGAAATCGTATGTTGTCAGTTCTCAAAATAAAAGTACGATACACCAAGCTGTCACTAAGGCATGCTTTGCAATTTTACAACTTTCATTTTACTTCTTAACGAATTGTTTGTTTGTTGTAGAAGTCATCATGGTAACCAAATATTATTGCCATCCTTCCAGTCAATGAATTAGGATATTTATATCTTATATCCCGGCTATATCTTGGCAATATTGTCTGCAATGTGTGGACTCACATACTTTTCAGAATCATAATAGGGGTAACAAAATCAGGCAAGAATGACTGATGAAATTGTCCGCGTTGCTGTAGCTTACATTACTATACATTATGTAGGATTCCGATAATTCGGCACGCTGACAGCAATACATGAAAACAGGTTGGATATGTCATTTGTAGCGATATAACCGGGACATACTGAAAATATTGCCGTATTTTGCTGGCTACTCTATTGAAGTTAGATAATGTAGTAATAATGTTTAACGACTAAGCGTCTCCATTGTAGGAATATTACAATGAATAAGTTCCAGTACAAGTTTTATTATAGGAAACATCTATCTCAAACCCTTATCCTTCTGTTTTACGACTGTTAACTTATGTTATATTACTCTTTTTTTTTAGTGTATGTATTGGCTTACAGAAAAATATCTCTTTACTTTTCAGAGATATTGGCAGCGACTGTGAAAAAGGTTATATTGTCCTTAGCCAGTTTAACCGCATGGGCCCAGCTCATGTTGGCGTGTTGGCACAACTGGCAAAAAAGGAGGTCAAAGTTTTTAGGTATGCATCCATTCATGTTATAACTATTTCCCAAAAATAATATTTTCAGCTTGTCCGACCCTGTAGAATTAAACGAGTGTACCAGGAGATCTATAACTCCTCATCATTATGCCTACTTGGAACGAGTCGTATTGATGATTGATATTGATGGTACTGAGTGTCCCACGATGAGGAAAATCGTATGATTGGTCTTTTAGAACGCGCGATTTCTTGTCGCGCGACATAAATCGCATGCATAAGCGAGCGCTTATCATCACAGTGAATTAAAATAAAGTTCAGCTAAAGAAAAGTGATTTACAGAAAAAATCACTTTTGTGCTATACAGAACCAAAAAATTGTAGCACAATGCAACGCTGTCACGTGCCAAAATCACGTAACCTTTTTTTGATCACCGATTTCGATGAGAAACCACCCCTTTCTCTAAAAAAAACCCTGAGGTGAACAGGCAGGAAATCAGCTACAGGAGAGCTACAAAGCTGGATGAGTGCAGATGGTGGTTTTTCTCAATGCCTTCCAACGCTGAAGAGGTTAAATCTCACAAAAATGGAAAGAGTAGCACACAAACCAAAACAAGCAACTAAACGTAAGGTAGATACAAAAAAAGGTGCCATGAATTTGTGATTGGAGCCCAATATCCCAAAATCTGGAAACTAAACGAAGGACCCGCACACCCACATAACCAAAACAGGAAAAATGTCAGACCGTCAGTCGACTGTTAATCAATGTCAAAAGTAGGAGGGCGCTGGTTACCTATGCGCGGATTCGAGAAAACCAACTTTACGAGGGACCAACGGGATTTTATGAGGAAATTCTTGAGATAGTCATTAGTGAAATATTATAACATTAGTATCCAAAAGAAATAAAGATAATAGTGAGTCGCTAAGAAAGAGATATATCGTGGGTGAAATTATACTTTCAGGTATAGTTAGTTACGAGCTCAATGGGTTTGGCCTAGGAAGTGGCACTCTATCATTGATAAAGAGACTTTCAAATTACTGGTAAGTGATCAAAATAGTAAAAAAAAGGTTACCTGATTTTCTGATTTTGGCACGTTGCAACCCAGCCAGATCGAACAGCTCATTTTTTAAGGACATTTATCCACAGTTATGGTTTAATGAAATTATACTATCCCACAAAAAAGTTCGAGATCCTTGAGAGAAACCATTGTATTCCTACGAGGTCTGTAAATTAAGTGATGAGATTTACAACCTTGCGCTCGATCTGGCAACATCGGAGGACCGGGCTTGGAGGGGAGACAGGGGAACATGTTGATCCGCCTTCAGTACAAGTTTGAACTCCCTCAAGTCACTTGGTTATCCCTAGCGATTTGTTTGTGATACAGTTTGTCCTGATGTGTTCTAAAAATGAGCGACATCAATTTTAAGCATCGGTATGCTATCAGGTTTTGCTTGAGCACAGCGCAAAGGAAACTCTTGCTAAACTTCAGCAGGCCTACGGAGGTAGTGTTTTGTCAAGAGACCAGGTTTTTTGGTGGTTAAGGCATTTTCAGAACCGATGAAAATATCAACAGAATCCGGGACCTTGCGCGTTCCTATTGTCGGTTGACAATCAGAATGATTGGGGAAGAGTGAAATTTGACTCACGCCACCATTAATTAGATCAAGAACAACTGGGTGCTGCATGACGATTACGTCATCAATTTAGTCTGTAGTAAAGACAAACGACAGCGATTTGTGAATATTTTTAATCAAGTTTCAGATATATGTTAGACGAAGACAAACAGAATTTTATGGTCTAAACAAACTGTATTGCTAATTTGTATGTATCCGACAAAGATAGACGATGCTTTCACGATGCATGATCGATCAATTTTGAAAGATGGATAGTTAGGTTATGTTAAAGCGGATTAGGTTGTTTTCGAATCATACTTTGGTCTTTGGTGTTCCTGACTGTATTCTCCTCATACCTCTTTTTTTCGAAACAAAAACTCCCCACTAAAATTATGATTAAGGTATCACTCAAAACCATGAAATAAAAAGAAAATAAAAATTGTCAGTGAAATAACCTAACTTCGCAAGATCATAATACAAATTTATTGTCATTATGTTCCTGACATCGTGATTTTATCATCGACTTACGTCCATTGATTACTTCAGTACAATTTATGGTATGACGTAATAGTCATCTTTCGTGATTTTAACTATAAACGAGCCTTTGACCAGTAAAAACACTCTCCTCAGCCTCCTTGTTCACCTGACTCGAGTTCTTGTGACTTTTTTCTGTTCTCGAAGTTGGAAAATCGCCTCAATCTCATTTTGGAACAGTCGGAAACATTGAAATGACTATAACCGACCAGCTGAAGGCTATTCCAGTATCGGAGTTCGAGCACTGAGAAGTGATAGAACCGTCTCCAGCGCTGAGTGGGTTCAGAAGGAAGTGATTTTGCGGGTGATAATATAAAATTGTAATTAAAACATTAAAAAAACTCATTCTCATCGCTTTATTTACAGTCACAGTATGTGTAGGTATCTTTTCGTCGACAAATTCTGACTCAATTGTCACCCATTCTAAGGTTAGGTTTTCGGCCTAGGGTTGAACTGTAGGGTGAAGAGATCTTTTTGGGCTCAAATTCGGATTCAGCGTCGAAAAATAAATGGGAATATCATCTTACAACATATGGCATCCGAAACTCAATTTTCCCCCCATCTAACGGTAGTCTTTGATCCTAGGGGTGAATTCTAGACATCTAGAAACTTTTCTGATCACGGATTCGGATTCAGCGTCGGAAAAAATACGTAGCGATATCATGATATTGGTCAGTCTCACGGATCTCGACTTATTTTTTGGGGCTGTGTCAATGAATCGTTTTACTGTGACGTCGCCATTTTAATAGTCATAACACATAAGAGTGGAAATGCTTATTTCTTATGAAATAGTTCATACAACTTCTGCTAATCATAATCCTAACCTCTCATAAGCATAAAAAAGATGACCATGAAGTTCATAAGATTTAACTTTTGCAAATGTATAAGCTAGCCTTAAATTGTCTCTTTTTGTGTTCTATAATTAAATGTGTTTGAGAGGTTGCACACATTGTGGGTATACTATAATCTAGTATGACGTAAAATACTGTAGGACACTAATGTATAAGTAGTGACAAAGGTAGCTTGTAAATGTTCTTAAATAAGTTACCGTTTTCTTCTAGGAAACCTACAATTGGAATTTTATCTACTGGTAATGAATTAAAGGAGCCGTGGGAAAAAATTGAACCAGGTCAGATAAGAGACTCGAACAGATATACCCTAAAACATCTTCTCAATAGATATCACTACGACTCAACAGATTGCGGAATGGTGAAGGATGAGTACGTACAATACCTCTCATAGAAATTAGTTGATTTAATAAATAATATATTTTAAGAAATCTCTGTCTCTACCAATAATGGTACATTACATACCCAGGTTCTCATTGAACATGATGACGCCAAAATGACGTCATTATTCAGCCACTTTTGGTCGGAAACGTCATTGACTAAAAAATGACGTCTTTATTGACGCCATTTTTATGACGGCGACAAAACGTCCTTTGAAAGGCTGTCATTTTGACTTATTTTTCAGGACTGTCAGTACTGAAAAATCAACACTTAGGCCCGTATCGTCAGTCGTCCCTACAATTGTAGGGCGCGTTTATGGCCTCCTTGATTGTCATACTGCTTTATCTCCTTCAAAAATTTCTAGATTACACTTGTCCCGTGTCAGCGTCAGCGCTCTCCTATTGTGAAGATATGTTTTCTTTTTAAATTGTAGAAAATTTCAGGCTGATAAAACATGATATAACTCAAAAGCAAGCACAATTTGATGCAAATAGATATTTGTGACATAACCTCAAAATAGAGTTCTGACACGGAGTAGTAGAAAACTATTATAATCAAGGAGGCCATAAAGGCGCCCTACAATTGTAGGGACGACTGACGATACGGGCCTTACCTACAAAGAAAATATAGACTTTTAATGAACAGTAAGGTAAACTAGATATCCAAGTACTAATAACTACTTTATTGTTATTTATAAAAAAGTATCAGGAATTCTTCGACCAAAAATATGACTTTTCTAATAATAATATTCCGTGTTCAGATATTTCAAATTGCCCTTTTGCATCATGTTTTATTCCCGGAAATAAGAAATTTATTAGAAACAAGTCTTATTAGAATATTTGTAATTAAGCGCGGACAAAATTCAAATTTTGGAATGGTGAATCAGCCCACCATCAACGAAGAAGCACGATTGCGCTTGGCGGTGAGCTCGACCGATGTCCAAGTTCCATGCGTGTTCGCCGTTTGGCAATGGTTCGGCCATTTTGCTTTATAAATCTATGGGTTTTACCGGCTCACGATGGCTTCGTCGTCTTTAAGGTGCATTGTAGTACAATTAGTAGGGTCGATAATATTGCCACATATAGTCAATAAAGTTTGGGTAACACCCAAGAAATAAGTTATTTGGCCTCCTTTGAAAAAAACAAAGCGGTTTTGATAAATTGCTACACACAAATTCTGAACCATAGGAGGACCGGAGATCAAACGGTGTTTTCTAGGTCTTTATTGGTAGGTTAGTAGAATATGAGTTTCGGTCCCTTTCTACCACTCCTGAACTCGCTGCTTGAGGGGCGTCGTTGTCACATCCTCAATTTTTCAGAGGCATTTGAATACACCGCATGATTATTTTTGCGAGCGACTGTACGTCATATCAACGTCACATAGACGTCAGATCCATGTCATACAAGCTTTATATCGACATTGTATTTGGTCTTTTATTCGACATACTGTGACGTCATATAATGATGTAAACTGGGTGTCACATTATACCTACCGTCATAATGACGTCATTTTTGTTGGTCGGCGTGGGCCAGTAGTGCCCAAAAAATGCCGGCATTATGACGTTACGGTATTCACTGGGTTGAGAAGTAAGCCATTATTGGTCGAGTACTTTCATACCCTGTGGCGGATAGGGATATAATGTGCGAATCAATGAAGACCTCAAACAAGGTACTTGTACCTTTTTTTACTACTAACATTATAAGTAATATTTGAATATTTAATGTATAGCGGCACTTACCATAACCTATTTGTGAATCGACGACTTATTTAGTAGCTGACAAGCTCAAATGAATGCAATATAAAGCAGACTTGGTCTGCGGATTGTTCCATTTCATTGTCAAATGCTCTAGAAAAATAGCTACATGTAATGATATGACGAGGGATGTTTCAAAAATGAATTTCCCACCGATCCCAACAAGAAGCGCCAATTGGTGACGCTCAGGACCGCCCTGACAGTCGTGCGCAATGGAGCTCTACATTCTCGTCACCGCCAGGTGCGAAATTCGTGCCGTCATCCTTGAGGCGGGAGTGAAAAAGGGGAATCCACGGCTGAAAAAATGGCGACGATGTAGATAAATACCTTAAAGATCAACGTTTCCAATTATAAAGTCGTTTTTCTAAATAAAAAATTCCTGGCGCCTGCAAAAATGTGGGAACCTTATTTTTGAGACAACCCTCGTATTTGTTTTCAAATATTACGAAACGTAAAGTTTAGTTGTCAAACTAACATAATGAAGTTAGCTGGACAAAATATTAAATAAATAAATAACAAATAAATTAACATTCATAATTTACCTAAGTATTCTTCCGTTATCGTTATTTATCAATGGAGTGGATTGCTGCTTCTCAATGGGGCATTGCGGTCAATAATTGTGATTTCTCCGGTTAACTGTTAAAAAAAATGTTTTCAGTACCCTTTTGTTTGTACTATTTAATTCGAGTATCGCTAGATCAAATCATCAAATACAGTTTATTATACTAAACTCTCTATAATTAAAGGTATAACAAATTGAATATCGTTTTTTACAGTCCCAGTGAAATTAAGCAGGCCCTAGAAAAGGCACTAGATGAGAACGAGTTTGTAATTACAACTGGTGGGGCATCCATGGGAGAACTTGATGTTGTCAAACGTGTACTACAGGAAGACTTTGAAGCCAGAATTCATTTTGGTCGCATCAACATTAAACCAGGGTAATATTCGTATAATTCTTCATTGAGATAAAGGCACTTTCAAAATTCGGTAAGATAGTTTTTGGTAAATCATAGACTTGGTCGCCTCGTTAAGATAGTACTGAATTTGTGCCTTCAAATCTGAAGGCCACGACCTCGATAACTTTTATTATAGCCTCTCTAAGGCAAAATAGCTGAATCTAGGATTTATCAGAACTACATCTTGCTCACTGAAACCTCTCAGCCATTTACTACATTTCCCATCACTGTAATGCTTGCAACATTTCACCATGGAGGGTAGCATTATGTATTAATTCCAAAGCTATTAGTCATCCTAATCTCACCGTCCTACAAATACATTTCTATGTGTTCATATGTACAGAAATAAGCGATCCAAGTTGCACATACCTCTTTTGTTTTCTGTTCTCCAAAAGTACCGAATTGCAACGTCGCATTAGCTCCTAAGGTTGTTCAAAAAGCATTTGGATACTGGCGAAATGATATGGAATCTAGAAGACTAGCGTCACTCTGTCGTTAAAACAGTTTCTGGCGAAGTGACTGAAATTATATTGTGGTGTCCAAGAACCTTCGGACAGTTTAACTGTGGTGTCTGTGATATGGCAAGTAGTGAGGAGGAAGGTAAACATCCAGGTAATGAAGATGACCTGCATGTAGTTCACCGCAGATCACAGTCAGGAGTGTTTTACGTGCCGCCAAACTAGATGGAAGAGGAGCGCTATTTCAATGCTCCCCTAATGATGTAAAGGCGAGTATTGTTATTCCAACATATTTGGAATTTGAGACGTCGTCGCTTAAGTTGTAACACCACGAAACTCAAAAAAATACCCTATGTATTTACTTGAAAAAGCCACCGTGGTTGCCGGAACGACACTATTAGAATATGAGGTTTAATTTGCGACTATAAAAACATGGAGGAATATGAGATCATTCGATAGGAAATCCAAAGACCCACCGTTATTTTTTTGTCTCCTAAAAAGTTGTTAGTATTAAGTTAAGCTTTTTATTGATCAACTAAATTTTTGTGATTCATGAGTGGGTAGTATCAAAAAGAAAAAAAATACGACACAAATTTCTTATTTAGTTTTACGTCCTACGTCAATGAGCAATGGCAAAAGTTTCCAAAGTATTTTGAGTTTTATATTTTTATGACGTTTCATCATATACCCAAAAAGTATGGATTCCTTGTTCAAACATAGGCTGTGGATTGTTCAAGAATGTTGCGATAAAATAGATGTCATGTTCCATTTTTTTTTATTTAATTTTATACTCTTCAGTCTACATTATTTATGTTCACTGCAAAATAAACACGAACGCTTAAAAAACAAATTAATTGTTTTCATCTCCACCGAAAAAGCTTTTAGGATGTAAGTACAACGTTTGGAGAATCTGCTTTTTTTCTGGTTACTAATTTTAGCGCTCTTACACCCATTTTCAAACTGGAGACAACCAAACCCAAGTCGCGCGCCCCTGTAGAATGCGGTTCCTTTTACTCGTATCTATTACTTATCGCTCGGACATTACCTTCCAGTATCTATAATGCTTTTTAGACTGTCTTCGGCGCTAATACAACGTTGCAATTCGGTATTTTTGGAGGCCAGAAGACGAAAGAGGTAAGTGCAATTTGGATCGCTTGTACAATCCAGCAAGTAGAAACATATTGGTTTCTCGATGAGTTTTTATCACCCTGTTCCTTGATCAATAGCATCTGACTCACTATGTGTTAAATATTAACTCATTTACCCCAGAGTTTACATGCCTGTAAATGACAGCAATAAACCTCTCGCCGTGCGTCATTTCTAGTTGTCTCTAGTAGTTAACCTATCTACCTTAATCGAGTAGACGACTAGGAGTATCCTCCTACTCGTTGTAATATACACAGTTCACGTAATCTTTCCTTCTCGTCCTATTTATTTAGCTGACAAAAGAACCACGTTCTGAGTGAAATTTTACAGTAGAGTATTCTATCCGCACCACCCCCTTGTCATTCCAGTTTTTAATATCTGGAGTCGGCTTCTAGTCCATCACCAGTTGCATGCTATCTCTCCTTCCTTCTCCAACTCTAGTGCTATTGTTTGGCCAGCAACAGCCACGAGAGCTGTGCTAAACAACGGTTGCAGCAATCGACACCTGACTTAATTTGTAGTAGGATTTCAAGATAAATTGCACATTAATATTGCCACTTTTTCTAAAATTTCAATATGGCATTTCGACTCTTGTCCTCCAGAATAAAATTTATTTGTGTGTATTATACGTTATGCATTGATGTTGCCAAACCTTAGTTATTTCAAAAAAAAGGGGAATTTCCTAGCTAGGACTGGAAATTAACAGCTAGTCATTTGTTTCGCCTACAAGATTTGTCCCAAAATTAGTAGTTTTAATTTTTCCTGGCTTTATTTGATACGGGATTTCAAAATAAAAATTGCATGTTGTCATTGTTACTCATACTCCTCTACAAGATGGCGTAGTAAAATTTTCAATCCCAGATTACTTCTTTCGACTTCCATCACCAACTTCGTTTTTTATGGACGCTAAATTGGAATTTTGTACATTTAAATGGACTTTTGAGTCCTAAATTCAGTGACGTATTTCCTTAGATGGCCATAAATTTGTTGTTGGATGAAAATTGTAAGCAAATAAAAAGGTATGGTGAAATCTAAACACAAAATTAAAATGTTATTGATAGTAATAATAATTATAATTATAAATATAAATAAGCAGAGGTAAATCATAGCAGAATGTTGTCCGTTATTTTGTAGGCAAAACTTGACTCTTATCTGTACTGCTCGATTTATTTCCCTTCTTCTCACTGTTCCAAACTCTGTTGCTATGTTCAATTTCTACTTTCTACTTCTGTTTTTCTGGAATAAGTAAGGTTTGGCAATGTCAGTGTATGACATATTATACGTTTTTTAAATCAGAATTGGAAACTCTATTCATCTACGCAAAAATCCATTTTGGGGGTCATGAGAAAAAATTAAGTTAATGCTGGAGGACCTACAAGAGAAAAAGTGGCGGCAATATTAACGTGCAATTTATTTTAAAATCCCACCACAAATGAGGTCAGGAAAAAATTAAAACGATTTTGAGAAAATTCTGTTTTTCCGTCTCTCTCCGGAAGTACTTTGAATTTCGAAGTTTTCTAAGCGGCATTCCAATGGTGACGGTCGAATTGGAAATACCATGTATATGGCCTAATTAGCTATAAATGCTTACTTAATTTCTTAAATACATAAATATCACTTGGATATTCATTTTTATATGACATTTTATTTTTAGGAAGCCTACATCATTCGCAACATTGTCATATAAAGGCAAAATAAAAAAAGTGTTTTGTTTGCCTGGGAATCCTGCATCGTGCACTGTCTGTGCTATTATTTTCATCATCCCTGTATTACGATATATAGAAAACGAAAAGGTGTTCCAGTTTCCTCTGCTCCGTATTCCATTATCTCAGAGGCTTGTAAACACTGATTCAAGACCAGACTATTTACGAGTTAAAGTTACGACTGGATTGGGATGTGAGCCTAAAATAGTGCTCAGGAGGAATCAGATTAGTAGCAATTTGACCAGTTTCTGTAACGCCAATGGCTTGATAATAGTTCCACCGCAACAACATCAGGAAGAAGAACTGGAAGGAGAAGAACTAGATCTAACGAGATTTGTGGTTCCTAATCCTAGTCATACTTTTGCACCAACCGCTAGTCATACTTTTGCACCAACCCCTAGTCACGCAGGTCAACAAACCCCTCCAAACAGACCGAGAGCTCTTCTTGGTCCAACCCCCGTCATTCAAACAATCGTTGACGATCGTCCAAAATATACAGTTATTATGTTTGAACAAATCGTTCGACCACCCCCACAATAAACCCACTACAACAAATTGCGCTCCGACATTTGCTATACAAGGTCCGGCGACAAATATGTTGCGCATCATGTGCCACACGTCGTCGCAGTTTGCAAGATGTTGCATTTGAGCAACTGTTATCAGGTAAAAAACATAGGGGAAAGTCGGGTAATTTGTACCAGCTAACATATTTTATGAAATTATCTCACTTACAATACAGACATCACAAATAAGGAACAAATAATAAGAGGGGAGAGAGAGAGAGCAGCCGAAATCACTTTCGGATAGTGCCAGTTTATAGCACGAAATTATTAAAAAAAGATCTATCTGAATACTTTTACGCAGATTTTAATTATTTCAGCAACATTAAACACTACTATTTTAACTTTATAATATAGCTTAAGTTACTGCCTAGATGATTGAAGTCTACATTTGATTCTATTTGCCCGACCCTCTAGGGTAAAATAAATCACAGGTTAGGCAAAAGGATTAAAAAGAAGGAATATAATATGGAAAATAAAAAAATATATATTATTATTAATAAAAACTGAAAAAGGTAACAATAATTTATTATTCTTAAACCAATTATTTTCTCTGATCTTTAACCTGATTTTGACAATCTTGATATGTATAAATTCTTCCAGTCTTGTCACAAAAATTTCACTGTATCCAGTATTCGCCTGGAATTCAGGTTTCAAAGGAATCTTCACATACTAAACATCGAGTTTATTCTGCTTCTGGACCGGTTTTCGATAGGAGAAGGTTGACGAGGTATTTTCAGTTTGCTGGATTCTGTATATTGTCCGATCTTCCTTTTAACGCTTTTTATGCATTCTTTGCTCTTACTCTTTTCTCGAATTTCTTCTTTAATTGGCGTCGAAGTAAAAATCTCTGATTTCTGTTAATTTCTTTTTGTTTTGGGTTCTTTTCGTTCATCGCATTTCCTTTTGGAGCGTCACTAGCTTGTTTTAAAGTCGTATTATTATTGATACCAGAAGGTCCATGTTTTGCGACATCATTAAGGGGCCTAATTTAATTAATTTATCTGGAGTGTTTTTATGTCTTTTATGAATAGCATCCATATCTTGAGGATTATTATTAATATGGTCCTCTGGTTCTCCAATGTTGTTACATCTGTTGGAAGGAAGTCCACTTCGGAAAAAACATCTAAATCACATCTTGCGATGCCAGTTTTTTTATAGCGTTTGTTGGTGTTGCAGCTTTAAGGTACGCATTATTAAAAATTTTGCCCACATCAAACAAAGTGACGCGTTGTGCAGGATGCGCTTTTTGCCACTTGTCAATTTCATTCTGGAGATACGTTCCGTAAGACCCATAAACGGACACATCTTACGGCTGGAGCTTATGTGTCGTATGGGGTGGACTCGACAGAATGATGACATTATTCAGAGAGGCATATTCCAGGAAATGTTTAGACCTTTGCGACGCATGATTGTCTAAGATTAATAGACATTTATGATCTTCAGTTGGTCCAAAGTTGCTCACAAAAACTTAATCCACCCCAGAAAAGCTCCGGAACTTATCCATCCAGAATCAGTTACTAACTGAAAAGAACCTGGTTGAGTTCCTTCCATGTACCTTGGATGTTTCTTTTTCGTTGGGAAAACCAAGGTAGGAAGAATGTATGCCCCGGCAGCAGAACAACAAAACAGTGCCGTTACTAGTGTGCTTCGCTCGGAGGAATATATAGTTCCAACTCCTTTTTTGCCTTTCAGAGAAATAACATTAGGGGTCCTTTTGTAGAGGTTTCATCTTCATTGTATATATTTTCAAGCAAAATATAGGTTTTCTCGATGACGTCACTCAAATTTTCGAAAAACCTCTCCACTTATGAGCGATTCAATTATTTAGCTGATTCCTTTTGCCCACTATATCCCTTTTGCCCGAATCTACCCTACTCTAACAAATTTTCTCCTTTGGTATAGTTTCATTGACGATTTCATGTGTTTCTCCCTCCATTTTCCATATTTTAAACCCTTGCGAGGAATGACTGAAAAATAATACACGAGTTTGTTAAAGTTTACCGGTACGATCTAGCAAACCAGCTGTTGGTACAAATTACCCTGCATGGATGCGTCTGTAAGTCACTTGGTAATGTGATCCCGTACACAGTAATGGAATGTCGAATGACTCTGCAATACCGTGTCCCTTTATTTAGTAATCCCGAGCTTAGCTGAACCAGCTGTTTTTGATGAAAAAATGATTTCAGATCCTAGTTTTTGGGTGTGGATGAAAGAGATGGGACTGAAAACGAGCGAAAATATAAAAGTTCTGAAATATTTTACTATATTATATGTTTTTATTGGATATTTGTTTTCATAGGTTGCCATAGTTTTCAGTTTTCATTACTTCATGGGTTTTCGTGTTGATCGATATTTTCAATAACTAAATTTGTATGTATGACTTCGAACTTTACAGCCCTACATAACGTTAAATGCACTTACCTATAGCTGCGTTTCAAAGGAGGAAAAATTCTGCTGTAAAAGGAGAGCTGCTACCCGTGGAAATGAGTATTTTCGTTATTTTTCTTATATTTCTCCAATGTGGCAACGTAGCGTGTGCATATAATCCGCTCCATTCTTGAAATCTCATGATTAAGGTGTTTATACCTTTTAAATATATCAACAATATTCTGCACCTAACCCATTTGCGAGCATTTTTATCTCATTTCTATCGTTTACAACCCAAACCTAGTGGGTAAGGGCCGTCTCGTCGGTCGTTCCTACAATTGTAGGACGCCTTTATGGATTCCTCGATTTTTATAGACTTTTTTCTCCTTCTGAAAGGCTGGCGTATTTCTAAATGTCTACTGTTCCGTGTCAGCTTCAGTGCTCTCCTAGTTATGTTTTCTTTTTGAATTTCAGGAAACTTCAGGCTGGTAAAACATATGATAAAAATCAAAAGCATGAACAATTTGATGCAAATAGATATTTGTAACGTAACCTCAAAATAGAGCGCCTTTCTGACGGACAGCAGAAACTATGACAATCAAGGATACGTGGTAGCCCATTTATCGTGAAAAATATACATTCTGCCAATTTTTAGCACTTCTTGATAACAAAATAAAGTAAACAAACAATGAACCATAATAATGACACGTCACAACACTCTTATTCCAAGGCTTTGAACAGTTTTGACGTTTCGGAAGAATTGCTTTGTTCTATTTTTGAATGCTTGGAACAGGTACGTCAAACAATTTTACGAACGCTAAAATTGTAACGGAATAGTACAAAGTACATTCTGTAACAATTTACGAACGCAGCCCTGGTACGAATGACACAAATTATTTCTTTTTAAAAAGTGTGGTTAAGTTGAATTTTACTCGCTAGAGATATCAAACAAGCTGAATAGATGGCATTAAAAATCTATAGTTCAGGAAACATTGAGGTGGTACAACTTGAAGGCGGGTACAACATATCCGACTTTCCCCTATATCATGTCAAAAATTGGTAAAATGTTAATTCGTGTACTGGGTCACTTTTTGAGTAACATAATGCGGTGCGGCGCATGTGGCTGCAACATGTTGTACTGAAAACGTATTTTCAATCTCCATCGAAGGGGGTAACCTGGGAAGCTAGAAGCAGATGGTGCTAGTAAGCTTGGCGGTCATCTTAAATAGTATTTTCTTTTGATAAAACTACAAAAGAACAAGCTCAAGTCGCCGTTCTCTGTATTCTGTAGAGGAAAGGCAGTCAATCAAGACTACAGCATTTAGGCCCTTTGTACGTCTTGCCCAGGGGTCAGTCAAGTTTATATCGTCAGCCACCCCAGACTAAAAAAGTGGTGAGGCGACCCAACAGGATTTCCCTTACGCTCGCCAGCGTGCCTCCAGAATGGATTCTCAAATTGACAGGACAGTTGCTTAATTGCCTCATCTTCCTGTTCACATCCTCTACATGAGGTTTCATAGAGATCCTTCCTTAGCTGACAGTGTCCCGCTGCAATGCCAGTTGCATCTCGAAGTTGTTATCTGAACATAGACAGGTAGTTTTGGCTACTTCCTCACTACGATATCTGAAGAATTCCTTACCGACTTAGCAGTCCGATGAATAATCCCACATGCTCTTGAAGATTCTGTGGGTATGCTCGTTTAGCATAGTTGTCATGGCTTTGGTGGGTAGAATACAGACAGGCTTCACCAAAAGGCTGTTCACGTCAAGACCTGATTAAGTATCGTGACAGTTTTGCCTCCAACAACACTAGCGCCATCTAGTTGGAGCAAAATTATGCATTGCTGTCATTACTCCATAATAGGGACTTCGCTGTCGCTTTATAATTTGATGTATGAATTTTTCTGAACAATCTCAAAAATGGAATGGGATCACAAATACGGTCATTCCTGTTGCTACGTCGCGAAAATATTTGCAAAGAATTGTTTTCATGGAGAAAGTCTATATTTAATGTGATACATGTATCTTACTTTTGTCAATAAACTTTTTATTCATACTATTTGTTTTTATAATCGTACAGTCACGTCCAGTATCTAGTTGACATATTGCATATCGATGATCTCAAATCAGTATCTCGTAAGTCCAAAATAAAATGTCGATTTTCTGATTTTGTTCTGTTTTGATTCCTGTATGCATAAATCGACATTTTCGGACTTACGAGGTATTGATTTGAGATCGCCGATGCTTCCCGAATAAGAACCATCACTATGGATTTTCTGATAGCATTCCTGCATGCATACAGGAATCAAAACAGAACAAAGAAAATCTACATTTTCGAACTTCGAGATATTGATTTGAGATCGTCGATATGCCATATTATGCTGAACATATCAGCAGCTCGCAATCGCTGCCGACGGGAATGGATTATTTAAGCGTGTTCCGCAGCCCAGCCCGCAGACGATTGAGCGTAGCAGCGCCTCGCAGCATGTATCGAGCTCCCAAGATCATATAAATTTATCCCAAAGTTTGTTATGTTCATGGATTTGCATTGCGTGTTACCTCCTGAAGGAAACCTGTTCTGGTAGATTGTTCGATGAAGAAATAGGGGCAGTCCTACCGGTCAAAACGACAGCCACTGGCAGGCGGCATCGGATAAACCTCCTTTAAACATCACCAAGTATTGACAGTGTAGTCGGAACAGTCACACGCCCGTCACGTGAATAGCACTCCAGGATAGTTCTCAGCTGTCCCTTCACAAAGTGAGGTTATAGACAAAAATTCTTCCTAATCTCGTACCATAAATGATTATGCTAGCTTTTGCCCAGCACTTGATGCTATAGATGATACTTGCTCGTGCCAAACCATGTCCTCAACAAACTGAAGTCGGTTAAGCCGAATTGAATGGCTTCTTGACAAATCTTTGCTAGAAATAAATAAATCACACTGCCACCTATGAGTAGTTTACCTATACTCGCGCACTACATTCATCAGTAGATCATATCAGCTTGATTACTTTCCGTTTACCTGTCTCCAGTACTAGACCGTACGATGATTGTTAATTGTTAACTTCTTTATATTTCTTATATATATATTTATAATAATAATGAAAAAAGCACCCCAATAATGTACTGTCATTTAATCCTAGTTTTATAATAATAACTAACTGAAAATTCTTTTTGTATTACTGTATTTTAATAATTTGTATTGCCTCTTTTATTTAACACCCCTTCATAGATTCGGTGAAGGATAGAGTCATATTTTATTTTTATACATAATTGCCCAACAGAAATATTCCAATTAGAGGACAATATAATGGTATCTTTACTTATAATACATACATATAATGTATACATAAAACTAACTTAAAAACAGAATTAGCTATTATAATAGTACCTGAAATTCGACAAGATCTTACTAATACAATCAAAATTAATGTCAGAACTGTCTGCTATGGAATTATAATTGTTGCATATAGAATGTAGCCGAGAATAAAATAATACATTGGTACGGGAGGTACTGCAGTAGAAAGTTAGAGTTCTTCTCGTATTTAACCGTGGAATACAGAAATTTAACCTCTGGATAAGTTCTGGTGCAAAAGCCTATGAAGGAATGACAGGCCAGCAGTGGAACGTCTTAATTGTAGAGACTAGTTCAAAACGACGCAGCAGAACAAATTGACATGTGCCATCGATTTTATAAACACAGTATTTAAGAAATTTTTTTTGTACATTGTCTAAGATGTTTATATACGTATAATACGCATAGAAAGGGTTCCATATCAAAATTTACTAATTAAAATTTTTGCGGTAACTGTGACCAAGCGGGCTTAATCGAAGAAATCAATGCTTTTCTATCATTATATTGCATTCCGTGTCACCTCCAAATATTTAGGTCAAGTGGGCCATCGAAGAATGTCAATTTTAGTCTTGTTGAAGCAGCTCGGGAGTTGCCCTGTTGGAATATCCATGACGGATCAGTAAACAATGTTTTTTATTTCGACGATTTGTACTGATGCATTTGTTTATAATTTTCAGTTGTTTGTCTTCCTGACAAAACCTCTAAATTCACTGGTCGATCCATACATCAGCACCCCAAATCATGACAGATCCAATGCTACTATGTAGCCTCGATTAAAGTTTTTATTTTTTCTTAAATCACGGAAGTAACAGGCCAGATCCATCTGGCCTGTTCAAGTTGAAACTTTTTTCATCGGAAAAACCACATTCTTCCACCCATTATCCCACGTCATATGAATTCTGGCAAAGTCTAACCGGGTGACGTTCATTGGATAGTGGTGGCTCTTTTGCGCTGTATATGTGTCGGTTTAGCTGTTATTGGCATTATATACTACTAGTATTTGCTGAAATACCAACTCTTGATGCGATTTTTCTTGCTGTACCTCCGGAATTGGACCCCCAGTGGCACAAAATATTCATTAAATATTTGTTTTCTTAAACAAATACTCAATAAATATTATACTATTCATTAAACATTTGTTTTCTTAAACAAATGTTTAATAAATATTTGGAATATGATATTTTTATTAAATATCAATATCAATAAATATCTTTTGAATATTTTAAATACCATATTTGTTTTATACCTAATCTCAATTGAATAATTACTTTCAATCAATGCAAAATCTCCTTTACTTAGAAAATGTTCATTAAATATTTTCGCTTACGGCGCATGTGCGTGTGATCCCGAGCGACCAATGGCATAATGGCAAGTCGGTATTCATTTTGCCTGTGAGTTTCACTATGATAGCGTGCTTCCTGTCCACCTCCAAGGGGTACATTATTTGAGTGTTTTTTGTGGAAAAGGGAAAAGGGTAAGTTTTTCAATAATTAAACAGCTTAATTTATCTGACTAGTAAAAATTATTTTGCCAGTTGAGTGTAAAGGTATTTACAAGACCATAAATAACTAGCCTTGCAGTGTAACAGTTATTTTGGATTAGTGAATTTATCTGAGAATGGATACGAAAATCATATTCATAACATCCCGATGAAAAGTCATATAATCGCAACTTGATCAAAATACATCAGAAATGCTTTTTTTATATATTTCAATTATTATTATTATTTTTGTCGTCAAATTGTCGGGCAAATCAGCTATAACTATTTTAAAAGTTCAACAGCGACGTTCCAAAATGTTAACAGTCGAAAATACTATATTGTTGTCCCTTGAATTATAATATAAAATCACAAAGTAGTTATGGCTAAATTAGCACCATTACTACTGCAAAAAGGTTACATTCCAGCAAAATCAATAAGTGGTCTATTTTTAAAAACCTTTTCTTTGAAACTTAATCAAAGGATCAAGTTGTGTCCAAGGACATTTTTCATCAAGATATCTAAAATAACATACCAAATTTTCTTAAAAACTAATCAAATCTCGAACTATCATAGGTGCATTATAGAGCTGCTTTTCAGTGGCCCAGTTGAGCTATTCGGAGTAACTCAGCACCAATATTGTTCCACTGCATTTTATATTCCCATAAATACACTGGAAAGCCGGTTTATGTAAAATACTTACTGTATTTCGTAATTAGTAAGTTTTTTTTCAGAGGAGTGGATTTACAAGATGCAGAAGAGGCTTAGAATGTTTCTTAATAATATTTTTCTAGCAAATTAAACCATTATATCTAGAATCAATTTTCTTTATAAACCAAATTTTATAAAAGCATTACTACAGATTTTGTTAAAAGAATTTTCTATATACACTGAAAATATGTACCAGATTAATGCTTGAAAATCCATACATATTTACGAAAAATATTAGATATTTCATCAAAATATAAAATTGATATTTAAAAATCTTTCCACATATATGTTCTAAATATTTGGAAAAAATATCGCAAAAATACATGAATTACATATATATATATATATATATATATATCCTGCAAATACCCATAAAAATATATAAATATATAGGAAATATATTTATTAAATATTAAAAAATCTGTCGATACAAAATATTTAACAAACATTTTTTTTTAAAACATTTAATAAACATTTAATGCTATCGGGGACGCTTCCATTAATATAAGGCAACATTCGCGAGGTGTCGTAGCCAGTTTAAAGAGTATAAAATTTAGTTATTTCTTCTATGCTTGTCTTCCCTCTACCCTTAATATGTTACATATTTAAAACGTTTCGAACAGACACAATATAACGTATAATGATTCACGCAAGGATTGCTTCTAAACCGCTGATGTAGGTAAATAAGTGTCCACTTAATTATATAGTATAGACATATTACTGTAGCAAGTTCTGATATTAAATATGATTAATTATAGGTAAATTTTCTCTGCCGAGTTCTAGAATGTTCTATATAAAAATATGTTTTTTTATCTCAGATTAATCAAGTGACCCGCACGGGTATGACGTATCTTGAAAAGCGACATTATGCAGATCTTTTTGACATTATGTAGGTTTTTCTACAAGATATTAACTTAGCACTCAGTTGTACGTATTGCCTAAACGTCATGAGTCTTGTTATCAATCTTTGGCTCTGATGTGATGTAAAATCTACTTCTGAGATGACATTACTGGAGGTTTATGCTAAGTTGTATGTGTTGATGATAATTTGGGTTCTTGTCTCAAATACACTTGATCCAGATTCAAAGCTAGATATTAATTGCGCATCCACTTTTTCTTATCCATTCTGGAAATTACATATACAAATTTGCTGAATTTCAAAAATGAGAGAGATAAGAAATAATTATATTCACTATACACTGTCGAATTACAAGCCATATACATGCTAACAATAATTACACACAACGCGGGCGCGGTGATGATTTCTCGTAATTCTCCTCAGTTTTTCGTAATTTATAACTTTGAACATAACCTCCCTTCAGAAAGCACAACATATAAATAACCCGTTATACTCAGCATATACAGTAATGATTTTCTCACACAGCAAATATCACTGATTTTATACACATGCAGACCAATACACATAATCATCCAGATGCGATCTTGCTATTCAACCAACTTTCTTCTCGGAGATATAAACTACAGACACGGATCACTCAGCCTCACAAAACTGTGCAACCAATAATGCGTGTAGTTTAGTTGAGTGACTCCTCCATAGATGGACGTTCACAACGATACTAGTGAGCAAACGTGGAATGACTATTTGCACCCTAAAAACTGTCTAGTCTGCAAGTTGACATCTTATAGGATGAGTTTCAGGTGTTAAGTACTAAGCATAGTTCTCTCCGACTTGAGGCAAGGACACACTATTTGCGAGATGGAATCACAAGCTACCAAGTGAATTCACGTACTATATCGTAAACTCTCCCCTGTCAGTCCAACAATTTACATGTACTAATAATCTGTTATTTACATTCTGATATGTGAGTTTGAGTGATAGCTGTTGAAGTGGCAATAACGTGTCTCAGCGTTTAGAATCATCAAGACGATAAGTGATCTGTGATCAGACGAATTGTTTTAAAAAAAGAGGTAAGCATTGTGAAAAATAGTTCAGTTGGCGCCATCTGTTTTGCGAGTATCCTACTCGCCAGAGCTTAATGGCCGATCTCTGCTTTTACGCGAACCACGACCGCACAAGCCGCTTGGCGGCGTCTGTGCGGACCGTGACGGTGGATCGCCTTCTAGATCGACGCGAAGTGACGTCCAATATTCTAGATGTCGCTTTGTAGTTCACTCGGCCATTCTCGAAGGAGCAATTGGGACTATATATAACTCGGCGGCCGGGAGATGGAAGCAGAGAGTACAGATTACACCAGAGCAGAGCGGAGTGGAGTATAGTGTAGTCAATGGCGATATAAGAGTTAGTCAGACATAAATAGTGGTGTCTATAAATGTTCTATCAAGTTAAATAAATCAGTGCATTTCTTTTTGTGGAATCCAATGTTTTAATCCACACCCAGAAGAACACAGAAAAACGCTACAGTATGAAAATATTGTATATTCAATATAATTAATCAAAGTAACACAATACATAGCACGTTACCCTAATTATTTACAAAATTGACTGTCTTGTCAAAATTAACGAGGTATTGAAATTCAATACATAAATAGCTGATATAAAATGGGTGCATGTCAATATGGAAGAGAAATCATTCCGTGAATAACCATAAAGATTTGGGGCACGTCTTCAAACACTGTTAAAATATATCGATATTCTAATTCAATATAGACAAAAAATCTTTAAATTTCTTAGATAATAAAAAACTTGCACGTAGTAGTTATGGAGTAACCTAAAATATGTAGTTAAGATTGTAGTAAAATTTAGTATATCCTATAAGGTAACACGGATAACAGAAAACATTTCTTGTCAAAGCACAAACTTGACGAAATGCATTTTGGTCCGTTATTTTACTTCTTCTATAGTTTCGAGAACTGAAGTTATCCCACTCACACGTCCTTGAAATAGAAATCATAATATAAAATATTCATATTACTTCAGTAAGGCATAATAGACGTCGCTGTACTTATATTTACGTCGCATTTACCGATACAAGCACCAATAATACGCTTACGAACAACTTATTACATCTAAACAATTTTCAAAATCTCAAACGGTTTACACCACATCTTCTCTTCCAAACTGTAGCTGCACTTGGGCTTCCTGGTCGTTATGGCAATATCGAGGATTTGTAGTGCTCTTTTGGAAAGAACTGTCGGTTGATACTCCATCACACCACTCATATCCACTGACGTTTCTTTCCCCTCAGTGCTACAAAATCATTACATTGTTAGAATGGACCAACGAACTTAGAAATTAAATATACAGGGGTATTGGTAGTTATACAGGATGTCACAATTTTAAAATAAGATGTTATACCATTCGTACGGGTTTTGGGTTTTGGTCACGCAGGTCCACAAGAAAACTGATGTGTGCTGGGGTCCCAATATATTTTCCCATGTACTTTCTGTCGCTGAGTACGAGTCCGATGTCAGAATTGTGAGTTGATGGACAAAATGCTGAACTAATTTCAAAATCTAAATTAATAGATTTTAGTAAAAAATACATGGAAAAAACAAACTGGGGCCCCCAATGCACACCACATTTTTTGTGGGTTTGTGTTATGTTGGATATTTTATTCAAAAAGTCACTAATGTGTCATTTTGTAATTTTTTGTCCAATGTACCATTGGAATATCTTAGACCTTTAACCCATTATATTTATTTTAAGTTTATCAACTTCCTAATGTAATACTTTCACCATTTGGGAATTAGTAAGATGAGTTGATAATCGTTTATTTATCTGTTGCACTTTAATATATACCTTAATATACAAATTATAATAATTTCATGTTTATTATAAGAATCATCTCTCGGTATTCAATTACATTACAAATATAAACATGGACTTGATTTAATCCCATGGAAAAAGTGTAGTTTTAATGAATTAAATGGATTTAGTTTTAATTTCAAGTCTACTACTCATCTCTGGTTTTAATAGATAATGCATTTTTTGTCACAATGTGCAATCTGTGAAAAACTTTAAATAGCTTAAAAAATTATTTATTTTTAGGTAAACTGTAATGGCCAATCAAAGAATTTAAATAATGAATGAATAAGGTTGAAATGGACGATAAACAAATTACATAATATGTCCAAGCTGTCAAAATTTAGCGTTTTTTTAGATGGAATATCCAATAGCTCAGCAACTAGTGATCAAAACCCATAGGTACGTATGTATATAAATCTTTTTTGAAGCGCCGAATAAAAAAATGCTTTCTACTTAAACTGATATGTGGATAATTAGACCATATTGTATAATTAGTTTTTATGTGTGCCATCCTGTATGCTCTGAGGTAAATAAACGTGATCTACAAAATTTTCAGGAACAGAGATGTTAAAAATAGCAGCGTCTTAAAATTAGTTGTCTCATGCAAGAGGCACGCTTCTACAATGATTATCAAAACACCAACACATTCTGACATCTGTTTAACTGCCTTTTTGTATTATTAATTTGGTACTGTTGGTAATAGTGCATATGTTGAAATTCAGTATCGTATCAGAACTTTACTCATTAGCAGCAGAATATCCGGCCTACCTGTTTATCTTCGGGGTTGAGAACAACAGTTCCGGCATAATGCCTTGGGGGTTGATGGTAACTACCTGAATGCCCAGTGGCGAGAATTCGTGTCTCAACGCTTTGCTGGCACCTTCAACAGCATATCTACTGGCCATGTAAGCAACTAGACCTGCTCCTAAGTGATCTGTGGCACCAATCTAGAAAAACAATACAAAGTTATACTCAAAGGTATGGTTGGGAGATATCCTTGTCATAATCAAGTAAAAGATATTCAAAAATCCATGATATATTGCTAGGTTTTTATGAGACGCCCTGTGTAAAGGACATCTGAATCTTTGTAACCTTAGGCGGCGCGGCGCATATACATATTAAATTCATATACGGGATTAAACAGTATGAGCACGTTGCTTTATACTCGAATCACCACGAAGGACTAAGGCCTAAACATCCATGGTTACCGTGGGGCTATAGGAGGATACAGGGGAAGGGGGGGGGGCGCTACGCATGAAACATACACCCATCAGGGGCCCGCCTCAGAAATCCGCCGAGTGGTACCTCCGCGTTCGACAGTCAAAGACCGTCTACTATCTACGGACAATCACAACATCCATGGACAAGGGAAAAAATCGCTTGGGATGGTATTAGACTCCGCGCAGCGCACGGCGACTGATTAGGAGAAGCTTTAAAACTATTGGTAGCTGTTATAATACTCTTCCTTCTTATTTCAAATCATGCAATCCACTTACAAAGAGCCACTTTTGGCTGCTATGAACAATTAAATTGTTACAATACCCATGTTTATTTTAGGTGACTCTATGTTTGTTTTTTTCTTTTGGTTAGTTTTAGTTTGGGTTATTAGTATTTCTTTTACATATAATCTACTACTGATAAGGGATCAGTGGAAGAGGACCTCTTGGGATTTTCCCAATTCGATTATTTCTTTCTAATGTGTGTATAATGTATATATTTATAAAATGAGAATATAATTAAATTATTATTATCACTCCTATTAGTATTGTTATTTTCACTGTTATTGTAGCACCCTCGTAACTGAGACTTTGACTAACGATGATTTGCCTAGACAAACAGAAATGCGTGTCCCTGTATGAAACATGTTCGCGTGCGAAAGCCTTCGACACTTATCGGAAAGCATCTTTTGCAATTTAAAATCTTCAAACGTCATTTAGCATGCTTCGATGAAGGGTGTCGTGTGATCTGGAAGGCTCTGGATTGACCGATTTTAAATAAATAGGCGTTACGATGGCAGAATCATACAGTCGAGTCAGAGGACAGTCGACATTGAGTCACCAGCAGCGCGTGACGCGATAGTCCAGTCGACATGGTTATAAATTTGTAACAAATTAGTTGCAAGTGTTGTTTTAAATTGGTGTGAGAGTAGTGACAGTAGTAGTATTTTGATAAAAAAAAGTGTTATACGAAGATACATCCATGAAACATGCAATAACGAATTTAAATTTGAAATTGTATGTATATAAGACATTACAATAATTGAAAAAATTAAAAATTATGTAACAAATAATATTCAAAAAGATCCATTTTAGCGGTATTAATATCCACACAATTTAAAAATTCGTCAATAGAATAAAAACATGTATCAGTTAGATGATTGAAGACCATTCTTTTAAAACTGCAGTAGCTAGCTATATCCCTCGAGTATCTAGGTAGAGCATTATACTTGTACATTGCTACAAAATTATAGTGCGGTGACCTTGTGTAAGTTAGAGTCCTAAAACGATTTGATTCTAGCTTGGTGATTCTTATATTATAATCAAGCTGTTCATGTTGCACCTCGAAGTAGTTAATGTCACGTTTAACATAATTTATACATAAAAAATACAAGGTACAGTAAGCAGTTTGTTGTCGATAAAGGCATGTCTGCAAGATTCCCTGAAAGTGAGATTAAATGTGGAGCAGACTTTCAAATCGCACTTTGTCCAAATTTTCACATTTTGCCTTATAGATGGCGTTGCATTCTTTAAAACATCATTTATCAATTCACGTACTCCTAGAAATTCTAATCGCAATATTTCACGTATATTTCTGGCTTGAAAAACGCCCTAGACAAACAAAAAGCATTTTGTCCATTAGCGAGAGACAAACAAACAGCACTATTTTGGACAAAATGCGATTCGGTTGTCTTGTAATGCTTTCTTACCATGTAACCACTTTATTATTTACTTTTAAGCAGTGTAGCAATCAACAGTGTTGTTGTGATATTAGTAGTGCGTAAAAAGTAGTGTTTATTAGAGCAATTTAACAAAAAATGATTGAAGGTGAGCATATAGTGGGAGATACAAATAGAGGAACGAGAAAAAGAAAAATAAATACTACCTCAAAAGAACGTAAGAGAGAAATAAGGTACATTGAGATATTGTAGGTTATGTTGTATTTTTGTTGCTTAATTTTTTCGTTTCAGATATTCAAATTTAGGCCCAGATTTACTGAATTTTAAAAATAACTGCGACCATAGATCAAAAAAATTTGAATGTATGGAACTTTTGTTGGCCGACATAAAAATCATTAGACAGAACTTCTACAATGACGAAAAAAAGAACAAAAATGCGCAGGATAACAAATTAGCTCAGATGATGAATGTAAAGGAAATAAAAAGGCAAAGGAAGAGAAAGAATGGAAAATCACACGAATTTCACACAGAAAGTGTTTTCAACAAACTAAGCTTCAGTACCTATTCAATTCCCGCTTACAGAATACTTAGTAATGTCTTTTTTAGGTTTGGCATAATAGGAAAAAAGTCTTTGTTTGCCAAAAATTATTTTCATCCATTTCTAATTGCGGCCCAAGAAGAATTCATACAATAGTAAGAAAAAAGATGCAAGGCATTGGTATAAAAGACAATCGTGGTGGGGACAGGAAGTCCAAGAAAAATGCACTCAAACTAGAAAGTGTCATGAAGTTTGTATCGTCTTTGAGGGGTCATGAAAGCCACTATGGTAGAGGCAAGTCTAGAAGAATCTATTTGTCATCTGAATTAAACATAAAAAAACTCTGGAAGATGTATAATCATCAAGTTCAAGATGATTCACTCCAAACAAACTACAAGTACTTTAGCAGAATTTTCAGCAATAAGTTTAATATAGGTGGGTAGTATTTATTTTTTTCATTTTTTTCATTTTACAAACATGCTCATTTGTTTTAGCCTTTGGAAGCCCAGCAACTGATGTTTGCGGCTTTTGCATAAGAACAAACACTGAGATAAACACCACCAAGGATGAACAACAAAGGTTAAAATTAAAAATGGATTTATCCATTCACAAGACGCGAGCAATGCAGTTTTTTAAATTAATGAAGGAGGAATCTCCTGACAGTGTGGAATATTGTTTTGATCTGCAGCAGGTCCAGGTTCTTCCAAAAGCACCTATTGCGGAAGCATTCTATGCTCAGCAACTGGCCTTTTATGTATTTTGCGTGACAGATATTTCCATAAAAACTCCTGTTTTTTATACGTGGCTTGAGCATGAAGCGGGAAGAGGTGTGGTAGAAATAAGTTCCGCGCTGGCTGATTTTCTAAGAAAGACGGATTTTGACCCAAATACTAAACATCTAAGATTGTTCTCAGATGGATGTGGGGGTCAGAATAAAAACTCTCACATGGTACATGCACTCATGTTGTGGCTTTTGAACAATGCCCCAAAAACTATTGAAACAATTACGATGACGTTCCCCGTTCGTGGCCACTCGTTTATGCCAGCTGATCGAGTTTTCGGTCAAGTTGAGCTAGACTTACGTTCCCACGCTTTTATTAAGTGCCCAGACAAATATTATGAAATCTATTCTAAAAAGGACAAGTCCGCAAGCTTGGCTCTGATTGGACTTTGTATGACATAAAACATGCAGCACTTTCACTCAAAAAAGTTATAGGCATCAGTGAAGCTAAAAGAATAATCATAACTCGAGGCAAACAACCTGCTGGGGCAAATAAAATATTGTATAAAATAGAATTTTTGTACAGGAATGATGACCCTACTAAAAAGTTTTCAAGTTTACTCAAGCCAAAGAAGAAACTTAGTAATATAGTACTGCCGGAATTGCCAATGAAGCATGCTGTAAAGAAGAAGAAACTGGATAGCTTATCAAAATTTTTAGTTAGTTTATCGGGCAAGGAATGGGCGACAGATCCAGAACTAGCTTGGTTAGACCCAATTTTGAAAGATCAGTATGGTGAAAATGTAATTGACGAGGAAGCTCAGACCTGCGATCAATGTGAAGAAGGAGAAGAATGTTGCTGCCTTCTAGAGGATGACATAAATGTCATATGATTTTTTAATTATTTAATTGAGTGTTTTTGAATACGCAGAAATGCATTTTCAGTTTATATTCTTAATTTAGTCATTTAGAGACAATCAAATTACGTTTTGTCATTTAAAGACAAACAAATAGCGTTTTGTCCCTCAGAAATTATTTTTTTTTTCAAAAACTAATAAGGTCTGTTGTTAACTTATAAGTAGGGTAAAATAATAAAAAAAAGTACATTTCTTCATATCTTGTGTTTTTTTTATATTTTATTAATAACAGTGTAGCAGTTTTTCTTATTTCCTGAAAAATGTCCGAAATGGACAAAGTGCGATTTGAAAGTCTGCTCCTCAAATAATAGTCTGATGATAGGTTTTTATGAAACGGAGACTCTTTTTATGCCAGTCGCTCTATCCCAGCATATAATGTTGTATGACAGGTGGATATATACAAATGCATAGTAAAGAGATAGAGATTTTTCATCCAAATATTGTTTCATATGAAATAATACAAAGAAGCTTTTTTTAAATCGCAGCAAGTATTATTTATCTGAGATACACAATAAATTATACTCTAAATAGTAGAAAATGTTTTCATTATGTCATGATTAAAACAAAAACATTACAAGTGTGATGTCACTTACTGTGATAATACGGCCTTTAGCGTTACGAAGTAGGCCCTGGAATTTCCGTGCCGTTCGCAGAATACCGACTACGTTGGTTTTCAGCATCGCATCCCAATGTGAAATATCTTGCTGATCTAGTCTACCTCTGAAGGAAAGGCCACTTGTGTTCACCACAGCCCATATGCCTAAATTAATAAAGTATTAATTATCTGTTCTGTTAGCTACATAGATAAGGATGTTGTGTATTAGGAGAAAAGAAGTACCGTATGGTATCGAAGCTACTACTATTTTCAAGTGTTTATAGCTCTGAGTAGCATCTTGCTTCGAAACATGAGCTAATGAAAATTTCGGACGTTTCTTATTCAAATTTATTTGTCAAGCAATCAGTGAAAAAGACGTAGGTGAAGTAGGAACAAGGCTCATGTGAGAAATCACACATTGTATCTAAGATATAATTTATTAGTATTTTTCTAATGCATCTGTCCGATCCAACGGAGTTTGCGGTCGCAAAGCGGTTTAAAACTAACTGGTAGAGTATATCTGATTTTTCACGAAATCGTTGTTAAAATTTAGATAATATTGTACAATAACGTTGTGTCGGGATACATGGTGATTGTCTGAGCCTTAAGCTACATCTTTCTATCTCTGTAAGACATTACGGATTGCGCAGTATCAAGTGCCATCGACGAGAAGGCCGATTGGTGCTCAACGCCGAATGCGACAACGGCACCAAAATAACCGAAAAGAATCACTGAGCTGTATCCGTTGCATGCTATTCAATTTCCACTCCTCAAAGTGCGGAAAATTCTTCGAAAACGTGATTTTTAAAAGCGGTGTCAGGCCAAAGAGGCATATGACACTTCTCGCCTTACCAAGGGTCTTAACAGGCTCCAGCCTGGGGAGAAGAACTACGAAGAAATTGTTTTGAATAAAGAGTGCCCTAACTTGTACCTACTTATGAGGTAAACTTCATACTATGGTTATACTCACCATCCTCTCCGGCGGGTAAGTGCGCTCTGATGATGTCCCCGGCCTCGTGCAACAGGTCCTCTCTGGTTACATCTAGTGGCAGCGCGACCAACACCCCAGGCGCAGGCGCACTTTCGCGATGCTTCTGCCATGCGCGGATGACCCGCGCAGATGCGGAATCCGCGCCGGAACCGGAAGCAGCGCCGTCACGCAGGCCGGCAAACACCCGGAAGCCGCGGCTTGCCAAATGGAGGGCGATCTAGAAGCAATGCAGTAATAACTGCTTATATGCTGTTGAAAATCATCTTGGAAACGGCGTAGTTGGTATCAAACTGTATTGAAATATCATCATTTTCGTCTCGTCCAAACAAACGCCAGAGACCAAACATCAAATCCTCGCTCTCCTATTGGCTATTGGTTAACAAGCCACGACATAACAGGCAAATAGAGGAACGAGAATTTATTTATCGATTGTTTGTTTTTACATCGTGTAAATGAGCTTTAAATAGGATTTAGTTCAATCATTTGGCAGTTTTAAGTGTAATTATGACATCCTTAATGATTCCAAGATTAAACCAAAACCATTTTTTATTATGTACGTGTTTAGCATTTTTTTTTTGTCATGTGGACAGTTTCAGTGGATGGACCAATGACATACCCAAAGAAGCGTAAGGGGGCCGCTGCCTAACTAGGCAAAAATTAAATGAAAAAATTCACAAAAAATAAACTGCTCATTCGCAGTTTTCCACAAACTGAATCAATATATATTAGATGAGAAATTACTAGAATTACTAGAGATGTTAGATATAAACTTAGTTTTGCTAAAAATAAAATTCGAACCTCGCCGTTGGGATCTCCGAGATCAGAATTAAAAGCTATTCACCTACGCAAAAATAGCATACACAGGAAAAATCAAATGGAGATCACACTGGTGAAAACATGACAAATTTGTTTTTCAAATTATTCTAGATCAAACTAGGTACATATCCTTCTACATATTTTATAAAATCATTTTCGGCTATATGTCATATAAAAAGCAGTTGGCGCAATGTTTGGTTAAATGTTCCAAAAAAGCAATCCTAGTAGTATTCTATACTCATATGAACTGTCACATCGTCGTGGGAGACTCTACAGGGTGTCCTACAACCAACGTTCTTGTAGAGGGTGGATGGTTGCGGCGCAGATTGCATCCGTCACGTTCAAGACACGATCGAAACAAAGATGTGGGATCTGGACAATATGATTGATATTCAAATTGAACCTCTGAAGATAAAGTATGTGCACTTCTTTTTATAAAAATAATCATTTTTTTTAGATTATTCCAAGACCATAGAGGAAAATACGGACCTGTATAATCTCGCTTTTGGGCATGCTGTTTTGTCTGGGCGTAAATGTGCTACGAATGTACAGTAATAAATTGCATCTAATCTATTATCTAGGATCTAGGTATTTTTTGTTTTCCACGGGTTCAAGCTTAAATCTAGTAACAACGATCCGTCCACTTAGTGTTGTCTCATCCTGTATAAGTGTATATGAATGCTTACCTGAAGTCCTATGGCATTATCGGCCGAGGTGACCAGAACCGGCTTTCCAGCACCTGGAACACCTGCATCCAAGACATCTGTGGCAGCACCGTTACGGATTTTGCATAGCAGATACAACAGGAGAGCGCCTGCGATTGAGAATAATGCCACCAGCTGGAGTGCTAACACCAGCGCAGTGTTCTCATCCATGTAAATCTGAAACAAGAAACAAACAACATCAGGGACTTTTGCAATAGTCAGAGATCAAATTCCTTCACGCCTCCACACACAACACGTTTAGCAGTCGGAGAATACGTGGTATTGGACCAGAAATAATTCAGAAAACTCCTGCCTCGTCACTCCGTAACCATATAATAAATTGCAAAAAATGTACTTTTCTTTGATAAATGAAATTAATTGAAATGCCCAAATTGCAATAAGTGCAGTGCATATTTTGTACGGCTATGGCGATCGCCTCTTACATCTTCCACAAAGATACAGGCAAGTGCAAGAATTGTAATATATTTATATCTGGTTTAATTTATCACATAACTACTTTCATTGCGAGTCAGAAAGGAGGTATTGTCGAAAAAGTGTTTAACGGCCTTTCGCCTTTTCTCTAACGTTACAAACGTAAACAAATAGCCTAGCTTTTCCCAGCAGCTGCCGCTATTGACAAGATGTGTTCATGCCAGGTGAGTTTGGTATTCTGGACACCGACCAGCTGAAATGAACGGCTCGTTGGCCGACTTCGGCCATCCAGCGAAGCCGGATGAGCTCTAGGACGCTTTTTGTACGTCAATGTACAGTGATGTGTTTTGGAAGCATTATACTGTACAAGATTGTTGCGTCCCCAAGAAGCGATAACCACCAGGTCTCTTGCCAGAAAGCTGTATATAAAGTTTGTTAAAACTTATTTACTTGTTTGTTCGTTTTTGTTTTTGGTGTCTCAATACTTGTTTGATCTTTGAATTTCAAAGCTCCTATTATTACTCTTATATTACTTTTAATTTGCTCAATGTGTTGCCATCGAAAATAACTATTTTGATGTTAGTTTTCAAATAAATGTACTAGTTTCAAAAAATACATCTTTTTATTATTGCGATTCAAGAAATAAAATGGGGTATACCAACACTTTTTTGACGCACTGTAGTTGCACATACAAGCAAATCAATGCTTTCTAAGTAGTTATAGGGTCATACATGTTGTCATATCAATTTCTTCCATTTCGGGTAGCCATTATGAATAGATCATTAGGTAGTGATCATTTGGAATGCTATTTACCGACAAAAAAATCCATTCGCCGCAAGTTATTACCTACCTTGCCATTCGATATTTCATTAATAATTCATATGGTAGGTCATTATAAATTATTAATTTTTTAGTGCCCCGTGCGCATTATGCAATCAAATTGTTAGAATAGCAGCCTAGTTATAGAAGGTTACATTCTTGTGGCAGCACGTAGCTCTTAACGATTTTAGAAGTCGGTAGGTGAAAAAATATCACTCTACGGCAAATCAAGGTAATAACACAGATAAGTTGATTTGATTCTATAATACTGCTACAAGAGGTCTTATCATATAAAGGGAGACCCAGAATAACATCGTAAGTGTTATTCTGGGTTCAAAATTAATAAGATGAAAACCGATTTCTGGTAATATCTATCCTTCAGGGCCCGTATCTCCGTAAGGGAGCCCCCTATAATATTTTTAACGGTGTTTTTTGTGCCTGCCCTGCTATTTTGGAGCACCCTAAATAATCTAGCAATTGTTGTTGGTGTGAGAAAACTCTTGAGGTTATTCAGTATACTCTTCTAGTTCGTATATGAAACATACATTAGTAGTTCACCTGAGTTTTGATAAAAATAAATTATACCATCTTAAGGGAGAAATACGTATTTTCATCTTGTATTGAAAATGGTTTTTATAATTCATTTTGTATCTTGTATTTAGGTGCTTTTCGCTTGGTACCTTAACACTTCGTACGTACTCATCGTCACCAAAACACAAAAAATTGATTGATTAGAAAAACAAAAATCGGAGGCTTTAGATAATAATATAGGGGACATAAAAAGAGTCAAAAGATAAATCTGTTTATGTCTTTACCCTACAATATAACCATCATTTTTCAAACAAAACACCTGTTCTGCGACCGACTTTCTCTTTTGAGAGTATAATTATGAGGCCTCATATAAGAAAAATGAATGATAAAACGTTTGAAGGACTGATTTTACTTAAGTCGCAATTGAAACCTCAAAAGCATAATATTTTGCCATATTTGCGCGATCAACGTGATCTATCCGTGAATAATTTATGAAATAAAATAATCTTGTGCTCAATAAAATGTTGTTTGCTTAAAAGAAGTATTTCAGATACCATTCCAGAAAATATTTTGTATAAGTAAAAGTTTTGTATTCCACATACTTTGTATAGAGATCTTGTACATCCCTGTATAGAAGTGAACTGTGGGCTTTCTGTTACTGAATTTTCTTATCTGGTGCTGGTATGTCGACCTCCACTCACTCAGTTACTGTAAAAATGAAATTGGTGACACCTCTGAAGTGACTAGAATATTTTTATAGTTACTGAATTTTTGGGCAGGATTTGTTGTGTCATGTCCATGTTCTAATCGCAAAATAAAGCCAGATAAGAACAAAATTAGTTTACTGGCTACCTCAGCAGCCTTTCGCAAAGTATAACAGAAAAAATGTATTTATTGTGACATAAGTAGTAAACGCCTATAATAAAATTGCATGTAAATTCCTCACCTCACATGAAGTAACAAGACAAACCAGTGCAGCATGCTAATTTGAATATTTATGTAATTAATTATCATTCCGTCAAATCTGGCCTTGGGCACATGCTACTACATCGTAAACACCTGGATGCAGTTATTTTTATCTTTTGCAAGGTGTGTACGTCACTTCAAGATGAGGAGGCGCGTAGACGTTCCGTTGAATCTTGTAAGCACTATTGTGGAAATTATCATGCTTGTGTGAAGTGCATATTTACTATTAAAACGGAGTACATGTATATCCAATATTTCAAGCTGCTGGTACATATACAGCCAGCATAATCTCTAAAACGGACATTCTTGTTTCGATGAGCAAGGGAAAAACTGTATGAACAAGGTAATAGATGGTAGACGCTGATATAATCAAAGATATAGTACGTTCTCCACTATGAATGTTGCCAGTCACCTTTTGCAATTTCTTTTTGCTCAGAAGCAATGCTCTCTGTTCACTGGCGTTTCCAAAAAAAGAGTTTTGGAGATGGCTCATTTTCTTCACATTTAGGTACGTATTATTTTTTCAGCTATACATATTTACTCCTTTTTTTTCTAAAATACTCGTTGTTCTCATTATTTACAATAAATCAATTGAGTAATTGATTTAAAGCTAACCATTTTTTGCTCATTTTATCTTCCAAAGTTCCGGCATGAGGACATCCTGGAGTATCACAAAACGTATAATGATGTCGTAAAAAAATTATATGTTTGATCTTTTGCCTGTAATGGCAACCCGAATACAAAAACGTGCCTAAAAAATCGTAAAGGTTATGGTAGTCAATAATTTGAAATGGGTAATAGGGTAGGTCAAAACAAGTCAAAAAGTTCATATGACCCATGGTCCAACAGTCAATAGATTTTGGTCTAAATGGCCTTATAGTTTACAACTGTAAGTGCTTTATATCGACCACAATTACCACAATCTTATTAATTTTTATAATCTAATCTAAAACGTTTTTAAATTGGGTAATTAACAAATAAATGGCATTAAGTTTTTCTAAGTTAAGCCAAAATTTGTAGGTAGTCAGTAAGTAAGTAACTTTTATTAAATTAAATATTTAAAACACACATGACAACAGCGCGTCGGTCTTTCATTACACTTATCGCACCGGCAATCGATCGAAAATGGTAATAGCGGTTAGTAGGCTATTTTGTTTTTGTTCGCGTACGTCCTCGTGTTTATTTACAATGATCTCGAATCAAGAGTTCGCCGACATGTTGTTAGTTTACGGTGAAGCTCGTCAGAATTCAAATTTATCGCCACAGATTTCGCCAACGGGTATACCCAGACAGAAGGATATTTGTGCAAGTGTACCAAAAACTTCGAGATACAGGAAGAGTGTTCAGCCCACTAATATTCGCACTAGTGAAAGACAGGTTACAGTAGAGTAGGAGGAACAAATTTTAAATATCGTGGAAATCAATGCAAATATCAGCACTCGGGAATTAGGCCGCCGCGTAGGACTATCGCATACCATAGTCCATAGAATCCTACAGAAAAATTTGCTTTATCCCTAACATGTACACCGAGTGCAGGCATTATTACCAGAAGACTATCCTCGCAGACTAACAGTCTGTCAGTGGTTTTTGTACAAAAACATTGAAAATCCGGATTTTTTTAAAAACATTCTAGCGACGGACGAATGCACTTTCACGCGAGACGGGATATTAAATTTCCATAATACTGACACGTGGACCCAAGAAAATCCTCACATCATGCGTGAAGGTTATTCCCAACAACGTTTTAAAATAAATATTTGGGCGGGTATTCTTGACGATCAGGTAATTGGCCCTTTCGAGTTACTCCCAGAGTTGTCAGGAGAAGGATACCTCAGCTTTCTAGCCAATAACCTACCAGAACTTTTGGAACAGACCTTAGACAACATGCCATTACAACGGAGACAGAATTTGTGGTTTCTTCATGACGGGGCATCACCACACATTGTTAGGGGCGTCATTCAGTATTCGAATGAAAATTATCCAAATCGCTGGATCGGTCGAAATGCTCCTGATCCTCGAAAATGGACAGCAAGACCTCCTGACCTCAATCCGATGGATTTCTGGTATTGGGGAGAACTTAAAGGGATGGTTTATGGGGCTGGTCCAATAACAACTGAAGCACAAGTTCGCGAAAAAAAATTTAATGCGGCTGAAATAATAAATGGACAACTTCGAGGACATAGAGTAAGAAGAAACTGGGTTCGTCGTAATGAAGCTTGTGTGGAAAGTGGAGGACGACATTTTGAACACCTTTGAATACAAAAAAAGTGCAGCGTGGGTTTTAAAAAGAAAAACAATGTATGTATCAAAATTGTATTCCTAATTTGTAAGTGGATTTTTTTAATACGTTCAATAAACTTTTACACACCAGGCGAAGTGCTGCGACAGTTAGTGGTAAGTCCGTTTTTTTTTTAATTGTTTGCATGTTACCAGTAGATTATCAAATAATGAAATAATACCTAAGAGGCAAAAATAAAAAACTCCATCTTTATTTACACTGCGTTCCGTCGTAGTTTGCGTCTGGCATTGCGGCGTTGTCAGATTTTATTTTACTTTTAAAGTCGCTTTTAAAATAATATCAGACAAATGTCCCCCTGTAGAAGCCGCGCAAACCCGAGCCCTCTTGATTACATTTCCCATCACTTTTTGGTAGGTTTCGGGAGGAATATTTTCAATCGCTTCCGTAATATTGTACTGCACTACAGAATTTGGTTTGTTGACATAACCCAATTTTTTTATAAACAGTTCGTTTGTTCAAATTTCCGCACCGACTGACGACTAGTGTTGGCGCTGGGCACATTATTTCGAACGAAATCTTGTCGTAGCTTCCGAATCGTCGACTCATTATTCAAATAAAACATTTTAACAATACGGACGCGTTGTAGGATCGTGAGGCGCTCCATGATGGATTGGACACATGTGCTTTAAACAACTACTACAGCGCCACCTACTGAAATGCGTGTATCAAAAATGACGCGCAATTTAAATCAATCAGTTATATATACAGGGTGTCCCAGAAGTCGACGTCAAGCCGAAACCGGGTCATAGGCAAACTCATAACAGCTATCAGAAAAATATTTAAAAAAAGATATAGAAATTTCACACCCTACGGCAGTCTTTCAACTCCTGTTACTACAAATATTAACTTTTTTTGGATTTTATTTTCACAATGTAATGATGAATAATGCATCTTCAAACTGGTGTCTCAACCTTACTGCCAACTTTTCTCGTACAGGAAAAATTGCCACTTATTTCCCAACCAAGTATTTCAAAGTAAAACTTTGCTCAACTTTAACTGGCTGTACTGGAAAAAAATATACTACGAGAGTTTGGCAAGTAGCCTTAAAAGTTGGCGCATTTAATAGCGATTCCAAAATGGTATAACACTTAGAAGATTACTCGTTAACTTATGCACAATTTTTATTTGAAACAAAACTGATGAAAATTTTTCAAAATTTCCTAAGGACAAGGACCCTTAAGGATAACTGTTTGCACAACAGTGGGCGTCAAAATGCTGCTGATGATGATTTACCTTTACAGCAAATGCTCAAACTGTTTTCCTTCAGCCGCAATACACGCTCGACATCTTCTTAAAAAAGATCGGGTTATTAAACGAGCGAATCCACGGTTATTAACAAACTCAGCTGCTTCCAATAGTCTTTGCCGTAGCTCAGCTACATTTTGAATCTACTTGAAATACACTTTTTCTTTTACAGTTCCCCAGTAAAAAAATCTAAAGGATTCAAATCAGGTTATCGGGCTGGCCACGGTATTGTACCAGACCGCCTTATCCATCTGCCTGGAAAGTTTAGATCGAGATACTCTCTCACTGAGAGTGCATAGTGCGCTGGGCAGCCATCATGCTGAAACCACATGTCCCTGTAAATACTCAGTGGCACGTCCACCAATAAATTTTGTACATGATTTTTCAAAAAATCTAAATAAACTTCAGCAGTCAAAGTCTCTGGGAACTCAAACGGACCGAGTATTTTACCATTTAAAATTCCTGTCCAATGGTTTATCTAGAAACGATATTGAGATTTATCTTCTCTCATCAAATATGGGTTTGCTACATGCCACTCGTGTAAGTTATGCAGGTTCATGTACCCATCTTTCTTAAATGTGGTCTCATCCGACCATAAAATTTTTTCAAAGAACTGTGGATCTTTCCTGTGTCTTTCTAACATTGTGCGACAAAAAGCAACTCGGGGCTCATAATCCCGGGGCAGAAAAGGTTGAACACGCTGTATGTGGTATGGATGAAGCACATCACTTACTTGCTATTGCACACTTTGATACCGATCAGTACTCCTTCGTTTACTGCGCATCTTTACATGTTCGTGCTTGTTGATTTCGTACTGTTACTAATTTTGGATTCGTGAACTGGACTGTTGATCGCTTGTGATTTGGATTTGGACTGTTTAATAGCTCTTCAAAACAACATTTGCTTTCCTTAGACTATCTTTGATAGTGTGATTGTGCAGTGCCGCTATGTCCGTGTACACCGTACAAGAATATGCTAACATGCACCTCATTTATGGGGAATGCAGATGCAACGCTAGTGCTGCAGCGATACTTTACTGTGAGAGGTACCCGAATGCAGCTCGTCATCCAGATCATCGAGTGTTCACAAATGTGCACCGCTTACTGTTCTCAGAGGGCCAACTACCAAACCAATCACACGGTGAGGGAAGATCTTTCCTTCCTTACGAAGACGTGGTGCTAGGAGCTGTCGAAGAAGACCCGAGTACTTCAGTGCGTGCAATAGGACTAAAAAAAGGTGTGCCCAAAAGTACAGCCCATAGAATCTTGCAAAAAAACGTGGTCCATCCATACCACGTACAGCGTGTTCAAGCTCTTCTGCCCCGGGATTATGAGCCCCGAGATGCTTTTTGTCGCACAATGTTAGAAAGACACAGGGAAGATCCACGGTTCTTTGAAAAAAATTTATGGTCAGATGAGACCACATTTAAGAAAGATGGGTACATGAACTTGCATAACTTACACGAGTGGCACGTAGTAAACCCACATTTGATGAGAGAAGATAAATCTCAATATCGCTTCAAGATAAACCATTGGACAGGAATTTTAAATGGTAAAATAATCGGTCCGTTTGAGTTCCCAGAGACTTTGACTGCTGAGGTTTATTTAGGTTTTTTGCAAAATCATTTAGAAAATTTATTGGAGGACGTGCCACTGAGTATTTACAGGGACATGTGGTTTCAGCATGATGGCTGCCCAGTGCAGTATGCACTCTCAGTGAGAGAGTATCTCGATTAAAACTTTCCAGGCAGATGGATAGGGCGGTCTGGTATAATGCCGTGGCCAGCCCGATCACCAGATTTGAATCCGTTAGATTTTTTTAACTGGGGCACTGTAAAAGAAAAAGTGTATTTCAAGCCGATTCAAAATGTAGCTGAGCTACGGCAAAGACTATTGGAAGCAGGTGAGTTTGTTAATAACCGTGGATTCGCTCGTTTAATAACCCGATCTTTTTTAAGAAGATGTCGAGCGTGTATTGCGCCTGAAGGAAAACAGTTTGTGCATTTGCTGTAAAGGTAAATCATCAGCAGCAGCACTTTGACGCCCACTGTTGCGCAAACAGTTATCCTCAGTGCGTTTTCATAATCGCTGTTTAATTAGGAAATTTTGAAAAATTTTCATCAGTTTTTCTTCAAATAAAAATTGTGCATAAGTTAACGAGTAATCTTCTAAGTGTTATACCATTTTGGAATCCTTATTAAATGCGCCAACTTTTAAGGTTACTTGCCAAACTCTCGTAGTACATTTTTTTCCAGTACAGCCAGTTAAAGTTGAGCAAAGTTTTACTTTGGAATACTTGGTTGGGAAATAACTGGCAATTTTTCCTGAACGAGAAAAGTTTTCAGTAAGGTTGAGACACCAGTTTGAAGATGCATTATTCGTCATTACATTGTAAAAATAAAATCCAAAAAAAGTTAATATTTGTAGTAACAGGAGTTGACAGACTGCCGTAGGGTGTGAAATTTCTATATCTTTTTCAAAGACCTATAATTTTCAAAACAAATACATAAAATTTTTTTAAATATTTTTCTGATAGCTGTTATGACTTTGCCTATTACCCGGTTTCGGCTTGATGTCGACTTCTGGGACACCCTGTATATATATATACACACATATATATATACATATATATATATATATATATATATTTCAGACAAAATAATCCAATACGATTGTAATTCCACCATTTTTTCTTGACAGTATTCAAATATATTTTACGTTTCAAGGTATGTAGGTATATATTTATTGATTTATTAAGGAAGATAGTATTACTGTTACATATAAGGAAAAACGTATAAGTATGCGGTGCTCTAGGGAGAACTTGAGCCCCAAGGCACCCCTCCCCTCGATTGCGTCCATGTTTCTGATATCAACTGAATCGCTTATTTGAGAAACCCCTCATGTCCATAAATTCAACATTTTGACTTTTTGAACTCAATGGTATATTCTCATATAGATGCACGTTTTGGAGAGAAATCGCATATGTCCAACTGATATAACGCTGTAAGCGCTAGTTCAAAATATAGATTTATTTGAGAAACCCCACAAGTCCAGGACACGTGGTGATTCTCTAATAAACGGCTCCTATCTTCTACGCGACAAATGACATACGCATACGTTGCGGGTATTTACCGTTAGCTCATTTTCAGAGCGTATTCGTGCGAGGATGACCTTTCCGCGGAAGTTATTCCCAAAAAACGCAAAAAGGGACAGAAACAAGTTATTTATAAAAAATGAAGTAATTAAAGGTGCACGACTGAGAGGTAAAGAATATCTGAATTACAAAGGCATAAAAGTAAATCAGCGGACAATAGGTGAACCATGCCGGTAAGAGAAATACGAGTCATTTTGGTTTTGTCGGTCAATCATCATTTTCCACTTTTAGGTGTAGGTCATGCTGTTTTGATAAAATTCCCGAAGGTGAGCGGCAAGAGATTTCTGATAGATTTTATGCTCTAGAGACGAAAAATGAACAAGATGCATATATGCAGGTTCTAATAGAGTGCTCAGAGATTTCCAGGAAACGACCTAGAGTAGACCAAAATAATGCAAAGCCAAAAAGCAAATCATACAAATACTATGTGTCTTCCAGTTCGGGAAAGCACCGTGTAAGCAAAAAAACTTTTATTAGTACCCATGGAGTCATTGTAGACCGTGTTCGTCGCTTGAGTAAGTTATTATCAATGGGAAAGCCACCTAATGATAGAAGAGGCAAAAAAAAAACCCGGGAATGCAAAACCTGGACAGGTGGTCAGGCAAGTAGAGGAGCATATTCGTTCATTTCCAGTTAAAAGGTCATATTATGGTAGCCGTGACTATCACTACCTTAGTGAGACGCTGGATATAAAAAAATGCATGAATTGTTTCTAATAAACAATCCCGAATCATCTGTAAAGTATAGCTTTTACTGCAAGATATTCAAGGAACGTTTCAGCTTGTCTTTCGGTAGACCACAGGTCGACACCTGCTGCACCTGTGAGGAGTTTTCCAACAAAATTAAATCTAAGACCTTGAACGATGTTGCTAAACGTGTAGTTGTGGCGGAAAAAATAGTTCACCAAAAAAGAGCCAAAAAATTCTACAGCAAGATGAACTCGATTGAAGAGTTATGCCAATGTTTCTGTATGAAGTACAGTTTAAATAAAGACGATTATTATTATTATTATTATTAAACAGATCCCAGTGTAGGAGCAATTTGCGTGGACTACATGCAAAATCTTGCACTTCCTGCTATTCCGGTCCAAAACACATTTTACCTTCATCAACTAACTGTCAATGTCTTCAATATCCACGACCTAAAATCTGGAAAAACTATGTTTTATGTATGTCACGAAGGTATGGGCAAAAAAGGACCAAACGAGGTGTGCTCCTTCATTATGCACTTTATAAACAATGAAGTTCCAGCAAACATTGAACATTTCCATATTTTTTCTGACGGATGCGGTGGTCAGAATAAAAACCATTCAGTTCTTAGAATGTGCTTAGGTCTTACAGACCTTGGACGATTCAAGACTGTGAACCAATACTTCCCAGTAAGAGGCCATTCGTACATGCCATGTGACAGGGATTTTGCCATGGTGAAGAGAAAAATTAAGAAAAATGACCGAATTTATCTGCTAAAAGATTATGTTTCCTTGATTCTCAATTCAAGCACTAAAAATAAATTTTCAGTATACGTAATGGATGGAGAGACTATAAGAAATTGTGGCCCCTTTACTACAAAAAAATTCTTTGTCCGCAGAATCTTATGGAAGGGGTGTTAGAAAAGAAGATAAAATTTCATTTTCGATTTCAAATTTCATGCACTTCAGCTACAGCAATGATGAAAAGGGCATTGTGACTGTTCGTGACTTCATTGATGGCCTAATAAAGCACGAATTTAGGTTGGGAACATCTACTGATGTTAGAACTTTTCCCGAAGTGGTCGCATACCCTAACTCAAAAGTCCCAATTAGTGCAAAAAAGATGTTAAGCATCAGGAAGTTCGAAAAATTCATCGTAGAAAAAGGTGAAGAAATAGAAAACTTCTATAGGGAGATATTTGGATGGTCAACTGTTGGTGGCACCGATGACGATGTGGATGAAAATTGACCGAGTCTTCTATTTTTTTAATGTACCTCGTGCTAATGTGTCCAATAAACTTTTTCTCAAAAAAGTTGCGTGTTTATTTCATTCTTTCCCTCAAGATACATAAAAGTTTTTTTGTCATTTTTTCAAAAAACTCTCGTACAAACAATCAAACTTCATATTTTTTTACTTGTTATCATGATAATTTAAGGTATTTTTTCAACATTTCTCGCGATTGTTATTTTTGGACATGTGGGGTTTCACAAATAACTGATTCAACTGTCCAATTACGAGACTACCCTACATCTAAGTATGTTTTTTGAAAACCATATTTCTTCAATGACAACATGACTTGATTATTCAAATTATCAGACTTAAAATCCAATTCTAAACATACGCAAAACACATACACGTAGGTAAATGAAACTGAAGTCGTCGTATGAAAGTTGCTAATTACAAAATACTCAATAAATTGTCACTGGCATCGAAAGTAAATTGAGTTCTTTCAGCAAGTGCTGCAAGAAACGATTGTAATGAATGTTTTCTCTGCATATATTCAGAGTCAGTGAACCCAGCTGTGGGGAGCGGCATCTGGAAACCAAAAGACCATACCAACGACACAGCGCTTGGCCGAAAGTCGGTCACAACTCACACAACTAATACGGGCATATAATCGACATATACATATCTTCATCAGTAAGCTTTGCTAAGGACTTGAGAAGCCTCCTGTGCACGTGGCTGATTGAAATGTGACAGGGTGCTCAAGAATTACAGCAATCCCGTGGATGTGTATAGAAGACAGAAAGTAACGCCACAGGTTTCTACAAAAGGTGTTCTAGAGGTCACCCTAAAATTCGCTACTAAAAACTGTTTTTTCTTAAATAGGTTTTGAAAGTGATTATATCATCAAAGCTTAATAATGAGTTGGCGCCTCACAGAATCCGTTGGAAGCGATAAGCATTTTGATCGCTAGCAACCGACTAACTAGCTAATAACGCAATATTGCTAGTTTTTTACACCCTGTTTTGATTTACCTGAAATGAGACGAGAAGACCCTAAAATTTTATCCAATGAATGTAAATTTAGTACTTTTTACTTTAAGTTCCTAAAGTGGCAGATCTAGTAGAATAGATCCAGAATCAAAATTCGTAGAACAGTGTTAAGGCAAGGGTGTTTTTGTCAAAAACGGCCAATTTAATCCATGTGAAACGAAAGTACATAAATATTTTTAGCTTAAATTAATATTACGTGGGCTCGCTTCTCTACCAATATAAATAACGCCCAAATTGGTTACTATACAGTAACAATATACTTCATTACAAGATTGGAGATGAATTCAAATAAAATATTTCGCCAGTTCCTCGCATCCTCATCCGATCATAAAGAGGTCTATCATCGCTTTGTAAAATCGCTTATAAAGTTATACCATCTTAAACATTTTAAACAATAAACTGGATCATCGAAGATGGACGAAGTCCCCATACTTTGCAAACCCAACTTCTCACATACCTGGCGTGAAGCATGCGGAAATAGAGAAGGCGGGCTCTAGCTACCTTATCATATACGAATGATACCGTAGTAATTCATTTGACAAGGAATACTTGTTACACTTTCTTGATTTTCTCGATATGTAAGGCATTGTAACATCCTTATAGAAATCATACTGAATCCGCTAAAATCGAAACAAATAATACGGCCACGGACTGCAAATTACGGACCTCATGCTATGAAAAACACACGCACAGAAACCGGTGTGTGATGTGTAATTACCCATGTTAATAGTCTGTTACACCATATTGTTTCTGCAATTAAATTTTAGAAAACGAGGAAGCCACCACGAGTGCGTATGTTTCTTCGTACTGTTTCGATAACACATCTATAACATAAATCATTGTTGATTAATTATTATGCAATCAGGTATAAAATAAATATAAATTTTGTAACAGTTTTAATAATAAGAATCGACTATGTTTACTCATATTATGATTTACCGCTAATAGCACCAATCCAATCTTTGTACCTAAACGCGTTTCTCCAACAGCAAAACAGTACTTTACGCTCTTATTACAACAATAGCAGTATGCGTATATCTGTGTTACGAATTTTTGTTATCTCACGCTATAAATTTATTTTACTATAGAAAACATTTTTAATGTCTTGTCTTATGGAACATACTCTGGCTCCTGAAGAACCTTTTTTCTTAATGGGGGTGCCTTTCCGATAGCACTGAGAGCCTCAGGACCTGTTGCACCTTTCAATGATTTTCTTTTGGTAAATTTCATAGTTTATTGATTGTATGATTTCACACGTATTATATCTTTCTTTCTCAGTGATTCAGTATTGTGTTGAAAAAAAAAACCGTGGTTTTTCTCCGTTATTCGGTTCCCTAACGAACATATCTTCTTCAAGGCCACTCATCGAACCTTCCTAAAGTTAGGTGTTTCGTGTCAGTCATTTTCCTCCTGAGATTGTGGTGTGAGCGCCATTTGTTTAACTTCCAGATTCTGGGATATTAAAATAGGTGCCCGAACACCAGTTTATGGAGTAGTACCCCTTCATATTGTACCTTGCGTTTAGTTGTTTTGGTTTGTGTGCTACCCCGTCGATTTTCTTATGGGATTTTAATCTTCAGCGTTGTAAGGAATTGCGGAGAACCACCACACACACACTCCTCCAGCTTTGTTTGTAGCTTTTTTTTGCAGCTGATATTGCCGAAAACCATCCTTTTCCCTTGACAATAACATACTTCTGTGCTAATTGGTACTCTGCCTCTTCAGTACAAAACAATTTTGACTCTAGTCTAGGTTTTCTAAAGAGTGCCATTCCTTTGTAATCCAGCTGTTTGCATCTACACAGGGCGTGGGTGGAACCATCCTTCTGAGGATACATTTCAAAAACTTTTGCTTATGTCCAATATTTAACAAGTCCCATTTCTTGGGTAAATTAGATGCGAAGATCAGGCACCCGCTGACATTTTAAAAGACCCCAAAGGTTCTTCCTACTCCAATCAAGGACTGCTGACGCTTTGTAGTTTCTGATCGCCTTATTGAATCAACGCATAGTGGGTCAGAGAGCACCATTTCCGCGAAAAAAGTATCAATATTTCTAATTTTGTTACCGGTAAACCGATTTTTATACGTTCCGAGATACAGGGTGGGAAAGTTAAAAAATAAAAATCCGTTTTTTTAATCATGAACATTTGTTTGCGTATTACTTCAAAAATTGGTATCCGGGTTTTGTCTTGTTTTCCAAAAGTTCTTGTCGATTCTTGCTCTGAAGTAACAACGCTTATCTTGGAAGGCGGAAATTCTTGATTCAGTCAAGCCTCATTTTTCTTTATAAAAAATTTATCTCTATGACAGGGTTTCCATCTAATTTCCACATTTTTTATAAAATTCGTCATATGTTTGTCTTTTTTGTGTTGTAAAAATATAACATAAGCGTTTTTAACAGTTGAACTCTGTTTTTGGTTCTGTCAAATACCGCGCAATGAATATTTTTCATTTTGGTTGGTTTCTGTCGTGCACTAAACTCTAAAAATTCGTCTACAAAAGGTGCAAATATTTGCAGCTAGTTTTTTCTTTATGTGTTGAGGTGTCTCAAAGGTACATTTTAAACTTGTTTTTAAAACATGGAAATACCTGTACTTTTTTATCGGAACTCATTATTATCAAACTTCTGAAAAAATTGCACGGATTTATTAAAAAATATGCCACGACAGCGAAAAACTACTGTCAACATTCCTTTCAAATTCACTTGTTTTCCAATCGTCAACTATATTGAATTTAATAGGTTAGAGCCTACTGTAATTACAGTTACATCATAGGGCGCCTAAATTTTAACAAAGTTTATGATGTAAATATTTTTTGGGTTTGAAAGTAAATAAACGAGAGATGAAATAATGTAAGAAAAAAGAAAATGTTGCAAATAGGTAATTTTGGGTTAAACTAATATTTTAGCAGAAAAAGTAAAGAGAAATATAATATTTATACTTGGTTACTATTTTCGCGGAAATGGTGCCCTCTTCTGAACCACTGTGCAGCGTATCAAATCGTCCCAATGCTTCAAGGTTGATTCAACTGTAAAAATGGGTGTCGAAAATGGAAACGTTGCCTTGAGAAACCTTTAAACCCTAAATGTATACTATTGAGGAGGAATTTCAGTAGCTCTGTAGTTTCGACCAGAACCGTTTCTTTGGGTAAATCGGATACGTATCCCGAATCTCAGTTTTACACTGAGGTTATTGGGAAACCCTACAGGTGTCGCTTCCCTCCTCCAAATAAAATTTTGCGAGACTATCCGTTTCGGAAAAAACTAGGAATACCTACAGCTTTTGTTCGTCGGATCACAGATGGCCAACCATAGACAGCTGTTTCTTGCTAGTTGGCAACTCCTCAGCATAGTCTAGGCTTGGTCTCAGGCAGAACAATGAAGGACAGCTGAGCAAATATCCTGTCTTTGATTGTTACAAAGGATGCTGCATTCTCGACCAAAACTTGTTCACTAGGTAGATCGATGGTGTAAATCACGAATCTGCAGTTAAGTTTTTCACTGTTATTACAGGAAAGCCCCAAAGAAGGTTGCAAATGAGGCTTCGCAACACTGCATTTCCCTAGTGTACTGTGTTTCATTTGACTGTTACAGCGGGTGACGGCATCAAGAAACTTTTCAAAGTATTTAGATTCTGTGTACAAGGCTATCTGCAGTTCGATCAGCTTTATTGCGTCTTCGAACGTCAAAGCACCAAGATTCAATAAATACTCCTTTCGTTGTTGTCTCAGCCGTTTTTTGACTTACTTTATGGCTCCCCAAAGTGGATCCTCGCTTCTTGCAATCTCACTAAGCAAGCTTACGTAGTACTAATTCAGTAAACTACTAAACGTGGAGCCGAGTTGCCTAAACAGTTAACAAACACTACTGTTAACGCACCAATCGAAATGAAGCAATCCATGTATAATTCATAATATATAGTTGACAGTAAAATAGTGGTTATACATTTATAAAAAATAATTTGCCGCAAAGAAAGCCATTTGCGGTATAAAGAGATGAAACCCAGCGAAGCGAAGTAATCTTCGTACACCATGGACAGATTATGTCATCGAGACATAAATATACCCATTATAGCATAACATGAAGTTCCCAGCGAGGTCAGGAAAAAATCACATTAGCATTGTTCTGTCTAATTGCGAGAAGCATTGTTTCAAATCTTGTAAGTTTTGCTTTTATTTCTCTGACATGCCATTTACGCATTGCAGTAGTAGCGTTGTTTCTTCACCGTATATCACTATAACCGGTGATGGTTTGATGTTCTACACAGGGTCACATACTAAAGTGTTACTTTGTTAAGTATTTTTTATGTGCTGTGGTTAGCCCATTACGCAGGTAGTTCGTATGTTCGGAACGAATGGGATTGAAGTAATGATAGTGAGCCAAGTATGTTTCAGAATACAGGGTGTTGTTTCAAATTTGACCCTCACCATTGGGATCTCGGAAACTGTAACTGTAACTCACCTGAGAGCAAACTTGTGTATTTAGTTAATCAACATGTCTTTTAGAGAGTTTCGAAAAATTCGAAGTACTTCCGGAGAGAGACGGAAAAAACAAATTTTCTCAAAATCGTTTTAATTTTTACCTGACTTTATTTGTAGTGGAATATCAACATAAAATGCATATTGACATTGGCAGTATTTTTCCTCTTCATAATTAGAATTTCAATATGACGTTTCATATCTCTTGTTCTGCAGCATCAACTTCAATTTTTATTGAATTTCCAATTATGCTATCTTGTAGAGAAGAAAAAGTCGCTATGTTGATATCTAATTTATTTTGAAATCTAGCTACAAATAAAAGGGAATTAAAACAATTTTGGGAAAATTAGGTTTTTCCGAAGTTATTTGAATTTGAACTTTCTAAGCGGCATTTTGTTAGTTAGCGAGATACTCAACTTTGCCCCTATTAAGCGACTTCGTATCTCTTACCATTTCCGATATCCCGATGATGGCGGTCGAATTTGAACACCCGATACACTGACGATACGGACCACACTGAATACTAATCGAGTGACGTTCAGCTTGGATATGATTGATTTATTTTTATTAAAAGTCCTATCTTGTCAGTTGTTCCAGTATACAGTTACGCTAATTTGCTTCAGATACTTAAATTGTGTAATACTAATGATAACATACTGTATATTACTCTTCAGATAGAAAGTCATTCCTTATTCTGTAGATTTCCAATCCACTAAGTACTTTGCCTAGATTCTGCTGCAGCTAGGCTCAACCGGAAACAATCATACTACCTACATGCATTTTTCTGGTTTCAAGCTTCATTGAGAATCATACAACCAAAGATGAGAGAATGATTACGCAAGCTGGTCAAACAGCAAGAAAGCTAACGCTACTTCGCTAACGGTATCTTCAGAGGAGATTGTTAAGTCATTCCCATTGTATACCAAAACCGCAGATTCACGGCTCATCGGTCACGCGCCCTATTTGGATAACTTTGAATGGGAACTGTAAATGAACCGATATCTGGTGGCTCTGTTCATCTGGAAAATGGCGAGAACGTGAGAATGAACTGGATAATTAATCAAAGGATACAGTAGCCACAGAATCCAGGAGAGGCGACGGGAGAGTTATGCCACCCTCAAAATATTACAAACTGGTAGAGTGACAACTGCATTGATCTTGGAATGCTAGAAAAAAACCAGTGCCGGATTAAGCCAGCATGGGGCGTGTAGCTAGCTACTAAGTGATATAGAAGGAAGAACACCCAATAATAATGAATTTATTACAAAAAATGTTGTATACATATCCTTTAGGGTTAGGTAAGTCATTGATCAAAATTTCAGAAAAATCCGAAATTTGAAAAAGTGCAAAAAACACAACACAATATCTTATGCATTACGGAACATATCGGGCATACGCTTAATCAAATGATCGATTTCCTCTTGAAGTATCTCATACAAGGCTGCTTGTAGCTAGTGCGGAAGTGCCGCAGGAGTCTGTGGAAGAAAGGATAAACAGAGTAATATTCTTCCCATATGTCTCAGACGTGTTCAATAGGTGAAAGATCGGGAGATCAAGGGGCCAAAGCAACAATTCGTATATGTATTCGTATATGTGGTCGCCTTACCTTGTTGAAAAAGTGGATTGGTTAGCGTCCGTTTAAGGAAAAACATGTGGTTCCCCAACTCCTGGATATATCGCACGGCGACATGCTGTCTCTGATGGACCTGCTTCTATAAACAATAGCCTCCGGTACCAGAATTTTAACACTGTGGTTGGTGTACACGTGTTCCATAGAAAATTGAAAATTTCGTCTTTAACCTCGTCGCCTGTTCTCTTTTACATGTCCATCATTTATCCCTAAGCAGAATCTGGGTTTATCACTAAAGACACTAGTAGTCTATCCGAAATCCCAGTTCAGCTGCTCTCTACCCTAAGCCAGTACAGTCCCTTCGGCGCTTACAAGTGAGAGGTAGGAAAAAGTAAGTCCAAAACTATTGATCCGGAGATAAATAATTCGCATTGTAATAGGCTTTCCAAACTATTGATCCTCAATTGACCATGTGGACGAGAAGCGCTTCCGTAGAGCCTAAGGCAGCGATCTTGGTTCACTCAAGCCTACTATTCGCCCCTGTCAAATTCGCTAAGCTGTTCATAATGTATTGCACGGTAATCAAATACGAAGTGTAGCAACAAAACACAACTATCGCTTACTCACTCAACAGGGGTGCGTTTGTAAATTACTTGGTAATGTAATATCGTACACAGTAATGAAATGTAGATGGACAGATGAAATTTACACTCTGGAGTACTGCGTTACTATATTTTTAGAACACCTAAATTATTACATTGTTATGTAATAATTACACTAAGTAGGTTTTCTGTTTCTGTTTTCTGTTCTAACCATGTTTTATTATAAGAAACGCTATGGATACGAGGTAGCCTATTTGCCGAGAAAAATATGTATTCTAATTTTGATCACTTTTTGATAATCAAATACAGTAAACAAACAATCAACCATGAAAATGCCAGAACTCTTATTCCCAAGGTTTTGAGCATGGGAAGACAAGCGTACTCTTAACGTTCTAGAATGATTACTTTGTTCTATTTCCGAATGCAGATTTGTACAAAGTACACTCTGTAACAATTCACGAAAGCACCTCAAACGATATCACAATGACCACTTTATCGATATGGTTAAACAACTGTTGATTTTCTGTCTTAACCCTAAACAAACATATATCTAGAAAATCTTTGCAATAATTTCATTATTACTGCGTGTTCGTTTTCCTATGTCACTTAGTATATCAAGGTGCCCATGGGCGGACACTTTTTTGGGGGAGAAGGTGGGGGTGCGAAGGCTACATTAGTGGCGACGCGTGACTTTTCCTACACTGTTACCAAAACCAGATGTGAAAAATCTTATTAAAAAAAGTTTATTTTGAACCTCCCAAATATAAGTTTCTACTTATTTTAGGTATTTTATTTAAACTATTTTCAAAATAAGGTAAACACTCCTGGACTGAGCGTCTGGAGCACTTAATATACCTCCTCGTCTTATGCTATGACTAATCCAAGCCGTCCGAAAAAACAATCAACGTTTCTAGATGTTCGGAAAATTTTTGATCTTTTTTGGCAATGAATGTTAACAACTCCCTGTAATTTCCTCTATTGTCAGAGTCATTCACTTCAAAATAAACGGTAATTCCTGTTTTGCCAAAAAACATACGGTATCCAGAAGTGTGCTGCCTAAAAGCTTGGTTACGACAACTTTCGATTCTTTTTTTGCCAAGCTGAATTAAATTGGCTACACATCTCACACGTAACGGAGAAATTTCTTGTCTCCTCTTTAGAGCCCTAAAACTATTTAAATCGTTAACACCGCTGCTGGTCCACCCGTTTTTTTTCTGTATAAAACAAAAGACATCGCCAACAATTCAATATGTTTTTTTGCAACCACATAACCAAGAGTATCCATATACCAACTTAATTTAAAATAGCAAACTACGTTTTTTTATTTCTTTTTAAAATTATCTAAAATAGGTGTTGGTCTTCCATTTTCAATGATCTCCTTTATTTCTTAAAAATTATACAAGGAAAATGACTTTTCAAGTAGCTGATCGATTACGCAGCGACACTCATCCATGTTTAATTGCACGCACACTACAGCCAGTAACCAAAACAGCTACTAACGAGTGAGAAGTGAGTAAAGAAATCAAAAAATGGTAATAAGCCCACATAATAGTCGCAGCGCCCCACGCATTCGGGCGACCGCGACCAGACACGAGCCGGCTCCGACGGTCCCCGGCGGACTACCAAGTGTATCCATGAATGAAAATGGTAACAGCCGACAACCAAGTCGAGGCGAGTCAGCTTCATCGTGTTCGCAAAACCTAGACACTATAGGGCGCATTATTTTCGTGGGGCTAATTTGCTGTATACTGAATTACTATTACATATCGCTGTTGGTAAACAAATAAATGAAATTATTTCACAGTACTTAGTCATAAAATATTTATTTTTAAGATTTTTAACTGTTACCAATGGTAATAACGGTTACATGGACGCTTCACCACTGTTAGTGCGTCTGAGACTGGTAGCGCCCGGTGACCAAAAATTGAAGAGCGAGGGCGGATGGGTGGCGGCGTTGCGTCCTTCAGTCCTCTCTCTCCCAAGATACTTTCGTGAACCGTTAGCCCACTATTTTGTGGCGTCATGAAAATAATTTTAAATTTTCATTTGCATTTTTTCAAGTGCTGTGCAATGATTTTGGGAAAAATATCACGAATAGTCTTATAAAACATAGTAGAGTATATTTCAATAGTTGGTGGAACTTACTCCACTGGGACCAGGAAGGTGAAACGGGATATTAATGCACAATCTGGCAACCCTGTCGCACCCTCACAAAATGGCCGCTGCAAACCACACAGGTCACTGTGTTGTCATTGAATAGCATGGAATTAAACCTTCAGAGTATATGTTTTGTGACTGGTACCAAGAGTTGATAGATCCCACATATGTGTCACTCCTTGAAATGCAATAATCAGCTGTATTCAAATAATTTCTAATATAAATATAACCTAGAATGTGTACTCGAGAAAAAAGAAAAATATGTCAAATTTGTAGTTTTTTTTGCAGGTTTTAGGTTTGCTGGTAGCTTTAAGGCATATATTTGGGAATTTCTTAATCGCTGTGAATATAGTGTGGATGTTTGTTCAGTTCCTGAACAACGAAAAAACCTGAATGGTTTTGTGGGAATATCAGTCTAAGGTGCCATAATGGTTCTGATGAACGGCAAGTAAATGAATGAATGTTTGGAAACGAGCAATATCTTTTGGTAGAGCCTGTCATGAAGTAGGTGCTTAATGGCTATCTGCAAGAGGTTTTTAGGAAAAAACACCCAGTATCGCATATCAATTGAAGAAAATAATATAAACATGAATAAAAAATCAACAATAGTAATTAAAACATGAATTTTATTCAAAAATCCAACATTTCTTTAAATTTTGACTGAATTATATGTAATTTCTTAGTATTCAATAAGTGATGTTTCAATGACAAGCTGTCATCTCATACTTTGACAGTATTTTGTTTTCAACATTTCATAGCTATTGGTTGCTAAAATTTGTTGATTATGGCACGCAAGTACGAAAAGTATCTTGACAACGCACAAAAATTCAACAAAGAACGCTTGGTTCTTGATTATGTCGAGCCATTATATTTATTTTCTTAATCTGGACGCGCTACAAAAATGGCAATATTGATCGGATGCACTATCATTGACAACATTGAAACCTTCTTTCATATTGATCAATATTTTAATTTGTCACATGTATGTATGTTATTAATATTTTTCAATATTCCTGTTTCTTAAATTTCTTGGAAATCTACGATGTATTTCGTAAGAGACATTGTATTTGATCGAAACTGTCAATTATCTTTGCACTGCATTCTGATGAAAGTAAACGGTTTCGAAAGCTCGACGCGCACAAAGAACAAACTTCCTGTCTGGCTTGAAATTCTTGGCGTTGTAGATGCAACCTTGTACTTGTATCTTAGTCAGCAAATGATACCCTTCTCTTCTCAATGTGGAGGAGAAATAGTCTATGTTGATTATACTATATTATAGCTATCAGAGGAAAGTGCATACATTGGCTACCACTGTACTAAAGCTTTTAAGATAACGTCAGGATTCACTCTGGACGATAGAAAGGCCTCATAGGATCTCACAGATAAGGGCAGGAGGGCATATCTATCTTTGGTTAGGCATTATTTGTGAGTGTTCGCCTTGTTGACGGTGTGGAGATGACGAGGGTTTTGGGTAGCATATGCAGGTTATACCAGGGCTGAGTGCGATGGATCACAAACCTATAATACGACAGGATGGAGGATCATCTGACCGTTTCCGTTTCACAAGCGGAAACAAGCGTAGATAAAGTAGCAAAAAGGAACACTAAGTCGCCTAGGCACCAGCGGTTATTGCCTCTTTCCTTGTTATTCATTCATCAGTAGCTAGCACTAAATGGATATTGCGACATCTGCATAATGTATCTAGTCATTATAATTGCGCCTCACCGGCTCACTTAAATTTTTTTATATTGCTGCCTTAGATTCAAACACCCCCGGCACCGTCACGAGTCCAAATTCATATGTACTAAAAAAATTTCACATCTTGTAATTTGCAACGTTAAAGGTCCTTGAACCAACCGTTACCTTTGACAATGTAGTTTATCATATTTCCGGAATATCTTGCAAAACTTTCACCGTCGGAGCATTTATTAGACACGAGGTGTGAGTTAGTGCATGTAGGATTAGAGATCAAGGATTTACAATTTAAATTAAGTTTCTTATAATATACTGTTACGATCGTTGCGCTTTTTTAGACTTTCGATTTCACTATCTTTTAGTATTTATTGATTATACCGCGGACAGATCTAGTGCTTCTTATTGTGATGAAGATTGGATGCATCGACGATCAGTGGCCCAGAATGTTTTTGGCGTACTAGGTCAACTTTGTTTTCTCTCACATAATTTCATTGTCCGTGAAAAACGCTAACTTCTTGGACATGGTATGCAAATTATAGGTCGCTTATTACTTGGTTTAGTCTCGTTGGATCCTTTGTTGGTTCATGATTTGGTACTAAATTTCGTGAACAAATTCGTTACTGAATTTCGTTACCAACTTGTTTACAAACTAAAATCCTGTCTGGCATGTAAATAAATTTTTGTACTAAATTTCTTACGAAACCATGCGCAGGTGGTAGAAAAAAAATATAACTGTCAAATTTTAATTGCCATTTATCACGTCAAAGTCATTCTAACCACACTTCCCTTTGCGGTTGCTACTTTATTCCTTTTGTCTTTAAACGAATAGAAAATTGTAGAAAATGAAGCGATCTACGTTGTAGCTGACCACCTCATGAAGGAATGAAGTAAACGAAACCGTAAAAGAATTTGGTGACGGAAAGGAATCAGGGAGGAGGACCAGGGCATATGTGTGCTCCATATGCTGAAATAAAGAACTTGTAGGCAGGATCCATTGGCCTATAAACCTAATTGGTTCTTAAGTCATTCTGATTTTATCCAACGCAGGTTATTTAGCTTCTCTGTTTTTATATGCCTTGTTTTTTACATAAAATAAACAATCATATTTCTCATACTCGTTTAGTAGTATGTCACACTGCTCTTTTGATCATGACATCTTTTAAGTTTTCAATCTACAAGTAGAACAGCATACGCAGGGGAGTTTTGCGAAACTGATGAACACAACTGATAACATCAACTAATGAAAGTGTTTGAGGTTATATGAAGGGCGCAGGGGCAAAACAAGGAATGTCGCAAAAATGCAAAAATGAAATAATGATGGCAACATCTGCATTTTCCTGTGTAGTTTCATTGGGTATGAATTAAAAAGTGTAAAAACCAGTGTAGTCCATAATTCCACCCATGTTTTGAAACGTAGTGCAGGCACAAAATAGGGGATGCCCTTAACGTAACAGAACGTAAGAAGGAATGTAAACCTGTCAGCCGCCAAACAAACTTTGAGGTTAGGTAAAATCGACAAATTACCACGTTGTTGTTTATGAGATAAGGATTTTAGTTTTATTAACAGTAAGTATGGATGTTTGCTACAAGGTCTTTTTGTCCATATTTGGAGTAAGCAAAGTGAATATTGAGCACCTTCTAAAGTCATTGAAATCATCAGGCAGTGTGCCATGTCATAAAAGAGGCAAATCAGGCTCTCACAAAAAGTTAAACCTTAATGTTAAACAACTGATTTGTAATCATATTAACTCATTCAAAAGAAGGCAAAGCCACTACAGTTTGAATTTTCAAGCTGTATTGGGATCAATACCCACAATCTGAAAATAATGTAGGTATCTTATCAAATCTACAGAAAAATATTTAACACAGAATTTAACATATCATTCGGTTACCCACGTACCGATACTTTTAGCGCTAGTGATGAATTTCAAATAAAAGCCAAGGCGCTGATGACGGAAGGAAATATTGATGAACGTTAAACTATCCTGAACAATTTACATAAGAAGAAGGCCCAAACATTTTATGATAGGAAGAACAATGCTAGAATCAAAAGAAGGACTGAGGCTAAATTTCAAGCTATTGCCATGAACTATCAAAAAATGCCTCACTGCCAAACATCACCACTAATGATGTGTATTATAAACGCCAGTTGTCAATGTACTCAATTAATTTACATGCCTTGAATGAAGCTAGGCTCCTACTTTCACACCTATCCTGAAATAGGTTCAGATGAAGTGGTTTTATTTCTATTTCACTACTTGACAAATTATTTTGATCGTGGCGTGAATTATATATTATCAGCCATTATACTGCTCCAAATGCATAGTAGTTGTTTAGAACAGTTTCTACAAAATTTAGCACTAAGTTTGTTCGTACAAAATTATGTACTAAATGCTGTCTGACAGTATCCCTAATTCTGTACAAAATTGAGCACAAACTTTCGTTTGTTCGTACAAAATTATGTACTAAATGCTGTCTGACAGTATCCCTAATTCTGTACAAAATTGAGCACAAACTTTTGTACGAAATTTACCGTAAAACTTCGTATCGCGACAGCCGGCCTTTACACTGAAGTTTTGCCTGCTCGTATAGGTATACGATACCGTTTTCTAGTAATAGTGTTTCGTAAACGTTGAACACAGTACAAAGTTAGCAGATCCGTACGTCAATGTGAATACATTACATATTGCAGTGGTTGGTCTTTGATGCGTTTCAATGTACAGTTTTACGGAAGGAGACATCAACATAGTAATGGTAAACACCGTTTCTTCTTCCCACTCCCATGTTAAAAGCCTTGTAGCTTCATTATATATCAGCTAACTAGTTTTGGTTCTTTTTCTATTGATTAGATGTTCGATAGTTTATTAAGAGATTGTGGAACATCATATTCTATCCTACTACACCTGGGAAATGAAATTATGAAATGATAGATGTTTTTGTTTTCAATTTAATATGGAATTGAATAACGATTTAACTTTTTCAAAGCCTTTCTAGGTGGTGAAGCTGTTTGCAAGCCTCAAAACTGAGTGTAGTACCTACGTATTATCTTTCAAGTCACCTGACCAACACTTATTTAGTTGCAGAATATATATATATATATATATATAAGCATTTACGATATACCGAGTCACATCATGAAGATTTTATCAAAATTTGCTTTAATCGCCCTAGATTTTTTGCTACAGGACGTTATACATTTCGTACATATTTTCGATCTCTGAAAGTATCTGTGTTCTTACAAACCAAATGCAACGAGATGGGTAAGATGTTGAAATTATTCCAGAGTAGCGAGCAGGCCAAAAAATGGGACCATTGCACCCTAACCATCTATTTGGAAACTGTCTCACATCTAAATAAACTTCACCCCTTAGTCGGTAGGGTTCAATAAGCATGTCATTCATTATGCCAGCCCAAACATCTAATAAAAATCTATGTTGAAAATGAGTTTTTTCACAGCATGCGGATTTTCTACCGTCCAAACGTGATTGTCATGGAAATTGTACACTCCATTTCGTGTAAATGTGACATCGTCTGTACACAATTAATTTCGGGAAATCTTCACTTCTGCCGAACTGTTCCAAAAGCCACTGACAAAATGCAACTCTTGTATTGTCTTCCACACTGTTCTATGAGAAACTTCAACCTGAGGGGCTATCGCTCTAGTACTCATTGTTGGGTCGTCATCGAGCGTTTCTAAAATGTCTTCCTCAATTTGTAACATTTCAGGTTCAGCAGGTCTTCCAGCGTGATCTCCTCCTTGTTATTTTAAATATCCTGTGTCACGCAGTCTAATAACTAAATTTACAAACATCCGTAGGGCCTGATGATTTCTTAAAGGAAACCTTCCCGCATACAATCTGCATGCTGCGGCTGCATTTTGTTGGCATTCTCCGTATGGTAGAATTATGTCCACTACTTCATTGTTATCGTAAACATGGGCCATTTTTTCGCACAAAATAATCAGACAAATGAAAGTATACGCACTATAAAGAAACTGACACAACTGATCGAACCAAATACTTGTACTGAAAACCATACAATAGCACAAATAGTTTCCAAATTTAGATAGACGATAAGAGTAGTAAACAAGAAACGCTAAGATTTTACAAGGCAGTCGAGAGTATCAAAAAATCTGTGAAAGAACATTCTTGTTTTTTGAAATTTTTAATCTTTTACTATTTCTTTTATTATGCAATTTTTATAAACGTGATTTTTGGTAGATGAACTAATATAAGCAGTTAAAATAAATGACTCAACTTTGAAAACACCCTGTATAATCATATTCAGAATTCGACATACTTTTTGATCTATTATGTTCTTTTGAGTATGATATAGCAGTTACATCATTCACAGTAGGATTAAAATGATGAATGTTGGTATTATTCTTGATCTAAATATTTTATCGGCTATTGACCGAGAATCTTTTGAAACTGAATACAATAAACAGTGGATGGAAAGATACCTGGCGCATGATGCGAGACTGCAGCTTACCTAAGTGGAAATGCCCTTGCCCTCTAACATTATAAGAATAATGATACTGTCTTTATCAACATAGCAACATAAGATCAATTCATTAACGAGGTTTGGTCAAAAAGTATCGCGAATTTCATGTTTTTTCAAGAATTATTTATTTATTCATGAATATCTATTTTGTCCCCTTCAAACTAAAAATCGGAGACAAGCTAAAACACGTCCACGCACAATACTGACTGAACATTCAAAATAGCCGATATTGCCAACATTAGTGAGGGTCAAGTGTACCAACATAACGCCATAAAAAGATCGAGAATCGAACATACGTAGCCCGCGAAAATTCAAAATTTGCAATACTTTTTGAATACTCGTATGGCGAAGTTTGACTAAAGCTATCCTTACACAATCATATGAATAGGAAATCCAGATGGCTAAACAATACAAGCAATGAATTGCAATTTCATACAACAGTATGCAAACTAATTATATCAATCATCCAACTATTCACTTAAATGCTTACAATACATAGCCAAAGTACACACAGACTAACTTACTATCAACAAAAATTAAACAAACAAAACAAATTATAGCGTGAACCTCTAAAGTATAACCAACATGGTTTCGGGAACAAGACAGATTCATGGTTTTATAGTCAACAGGAATAGCATTGTAGAGACTAGAATAATTATAGGCAAATGACCGTTGGGAAACCGAGGCGCAGTGATGGGGTATTCTGCTATTCAATGAATTGGGTTTTGGGTATTTCACTAGAGAAAGAAAGTGTTCCTCTGAGATACTTGGGTTTACCAGTTTACCAGAAAAAAATAAATATACTAAGTGACATATAAATCCGAACACCCAGTTTAAATGGTTTTATTTTAATAAAATTTTGTATAAGTACTTAATTAAGCATAATAAGTAAATGATAAAAACTTCAAAATGATTGCACTGCTTTAAAGCCCTTTGACCTTTAATAATGTGTGGATGCACCCTGATGTGCTACGCATTCTCCAACGTGCCTAGGCATGCTTCTGATCAGGTGGTCAATGTCCTCCTGTGGTATCTCATTCCAGGCAACCACCAACTCCTCTCGAAGTGCTTCTAGAGTCTGAGGAGGACGTTGCAAATTGAGCAATCTCCTACCCATCATATCCCACACGTGCTCAATTGGGGATAAGTCGGGAGATCTTGGTGGCCATGGTAACAATGTGACATCATTATGTTGAAAGAAGTCTATTAAGACTCTTGCAACATGTGGTCGGGCATTGTCTTGTTGGAAAGTTGGATCTGCCAGGGTGTCAAGATAGGGTAAAAGATGGGGTTTTAGAAGTTCGTGGATATAACACTGCGCGTTCATGTTACCTCTGATGAAGATTAAAGGTGACCTGGAACCATAAGCTATAGCACCCCAAACCATAACTCCAACAGTGTGATGAACATGTCTTTCAACAAAAAACTGTGGATTCCTCCTTTCACTACGTCGCCTTCTAACCCTAGCACGACCATCGTGCATGCCTAAACAAAATCGAGACTCGTCACTAAAGACAATACTGTTCCATTCCTGATCCCAGAATGACCGTTGTCTGCACCACTCAAGGCGATTACGTCGGTGTTCTCGAGTTAAAGGGAGGACCCAGTGTGGCCGGTATGAAAACAAGCCAAAACTTCTCATTCGTCGGTAAACACTTCGCATGCCAATAGGTCTTCCCTGTTCTGCAAACCATTCATTTGCAATGGACCTGGTAGTGGAGAAACGGTCCCTTAAGGCCAATAATCTTAGGCGGCGATCTTCGCGGTCTGTTGCTCTACGGCGGCGTCCAGTGCCCCTTGCTCTTTGCGTACGGCCTTCTCGAAGCCATGCCTGACAACACCTAACCACAGTGTCTACACTTCTTTGCACTCTAACTGCAATTGCCCGAAAAGAAAGTCCAGCTTCCCGAAGTCCCACTATACGGCCCCTATCAAACTCACTAAGTTGACGAAATCGTACAGGTCTCCGTACTCTAGGCATCGTAACCGATCGTAAAGGATGTCAAAAACCAAAATCCACCAACGTTGATTCTTTACTGCGGCTGAAATATTCATTTTTAGAGCGTTAGTGAATTAAAAAAAAGCAGTATAAAAACCGGAATGTCCAACTGATAAGGCTGAAAATTTTATCACTTGTTATTTACAGTAAGATAAATACATTCACCAACTTTTATTAAAATAAAACCATTTAAACTGGGTGTTCGGATTTATATGTCACTTAGTATAATAGAAAGTATTCAAAAGCTCGAGCTTCATTCAATCACGAATGTTGTGAGCATGGCTAACATGGTCGTATTTTCCTAAACCTCACGTGAATCTGACAGTTGCTTTGCACTACTCCCAAACGCCTTCTGCTGAACCAAGCAAGGCTCGTAAAGAATATTACAATAACTACTAACTGACAGAACAAACGTTTAAGCTAGTCTTTTTCGTGATGCAGGTGACAGAACACATCTATCTGCACATGTAATTTTAGATAGGATTTTTGAAATATGCTGAAGACATGACTCTTGAATATTGAGTTATTATCTCAAATGACGCCAAGTATCTTAGACTCGTTACTAAATTGTGTTCTGATACAATTTTCGGATGAAACGTTTGGAGGATGCGCTCACATCTAGCGTCAGAGCAAAATAATGTTGTTTTGGATTTTCAGGAAGTTATCATAGAATAGTTATAAACTGCATCAATCTCTTCTTGTGATGAGGATCAAAATGTTAGAATAACTGGGTATCGTCTGCGGATCGCTGTATGGTAGAGTTAGCTACCTTAGAAGGCAAATCGGCAATATGTATATTACAAAAATAGAATAATCGATCGAGACTAAAATGGAGGCGATATTTTTATCTTGAGCCCAGATTATATTATTAGTTATATTAAGAAAAACGGTATATCGATAAAAATAGAAGAAGGCTTATAAGCCTCAAATTAGAGCTTCCGGCTTACTGTTTTAAGGACAGGTATTATTAACGTCTGGCACATATTACGCAACATACGCTCATCAGATTTACTTCGATATCCGCATTTTCTGGGTTCAAAGGTACCAAGCACGTATTGCAACCTGAAACCACTACGGCGCAAGTTGTTATTGCAGGAACAAATTTGTGGTAATGGGAATGGACAATCAGTACGTATCTACAATTTTAGTAAAAAGTAAATAGGCGCAAAAATGCATTCATGTCTGAATAGGCTAATTATATACCACAGCGTATGTACAGTTTTCTCTGAGGAAGTCAGGCGATGGGTCTCAGACACCTTTCAGCAATTTCAGAATTTATAGAGTATGAAAGAGATCATATCGCGTCTGCGTTTAATTATCTATAATTGTTGCATAATATACATTATTCCAGTTTTTTGCATTTCGATCGAAATTACGATTATAGGCAATTAAAGTAATCTACATTCCTTCTTGTGAGGTAGACACGTGGTACTACTTAATAATGTCTTTTCGAGTGTATGTGTAACGTGTATGAGAAGTTGTTGAAACAAAAATATATATTTGGATTCGGTTCTTACTGCCCATGCCAAAACTGGCCAGGAAGTATGAAAACGCGAAAAATTTCAAAACTGACTTATTATCTTCTTTGGATGCTATATGGCATGTACATCACGAAAATCCATGTCACTCATTTCCGTCGGTCTGTCTGTCTGTCGCTAATTTTATAACTACGTATAACTTGAGAAGTACAGCTCGGATTTTGATGAAATTTCCACACAAGGTTACTACTACTATGCCAAGGATAAAAAAGCTTTGTTGTTTTTGAAAAAAATCGATGTAGTGGTGGCGGAGCTAGGGGCAGAATCACGAAAAAAATAAAAATCGCTTAAGCTTTGTTTTTTAACGTTTCAGAGGGTTGTAATCATTTTCGGAAGTTTTTTGGTAGGGGTTGAACCACGGGGGTTGAAGGTAGTAGAAGGTGAAGGGTTGTAAATATTATATTATTATATTTGTTTATTTGTGCATGTTTTCTCACTCGTCACTTTTCATTTGTTTGTGTTTTGTTTACACATTTGTTACTGTTTACTTTTAATTTTTATATCTTCCGCCATATACCTATTATTTTCTTTTTTTAGAGTTACTTCTAATCACGGTTTTTGATTCTGCTACGTACTCTGTTGCTCCACGTTTCTTTTTTGGTCTTTTGTTCATTATACCATGCTACGATTCTGTAAAAAATAAATTTTTCTGCTTTAAATGTTCTTATTATCTTCAATGTATTTTTGTTGTATTTGCATGTACTTGAATTTTTTTTTAGCCCTGGTTGGTTCTGAAAAACAGCTTGTGCTGATGTAACCCGCCAGGTAAAATAAAGGCCATTTATTATTATTATTATTATTATTACGCCTTTAGTATTAGTCAAATACGTTTCATCATTAAGAAGCTTCTGATCCCGGTAACAACGAGTAATTTAAGTAATAAAGATAGGATGTAATGTGCTCATAATTCGAAATAACTGCAATCATTGGCGTCGCTTGGAGTACAGGAGGAACATTTATATACAGGGTGGCGCATCGAAAACGAAACAGACGCATTTACTGGCAGCTCAGTTTTTTCTTTGAAAAACGCTCAGACCCGTCGATTTTGTTTACAAGAGGGACACAAGTTTGGCAAAAAATCACGTTAGCACGTGCAGCTCCATAAGCGGGGGTGACACCACCCCCAAAATATTAAATGAAAAAGGGGGTCGAGTGATACCTTATTTTAAAGGTCTTTCAATTCTCTTTATAATGATATAAAATTAATGTACTTCAATTCAGTAGTTTTGAAGATTTATTGATTTAAAGCTTAAATAAAACTAATACATCATCATTAGTGGAGATCAATACATTTGGCAGCAAAGTAATTTAAAAATGAAGAATGAACTGACCCGTTAGGCAAGTAAATGTTGAAAATGGCCACCATGACTCTCCATGCAATAATAAAGATTTTGGTCAAAACGTTGCCGCACGTTTTGCAATATTTGAGGAGTAATTGGAAAGCACTCATTCACAATTATTTGTCGCAGGTCTTCTAATAATGTTGGCTGAGTAGCATAGATTTTTCTTTTTAAATGACCCCACATAAAGAAATCCAGAGGTGATAAATCTGGCGATCTTGGTGGCCATTCAATGGCACCTCTTCTACCAATCCATCGATCTGGAAACGTCTGATCTAAATATTGTCGAACACGTAATGCGTAATGTGGTGGGGCACCATCCTGTTAGAACATCAACCTATTCGCAATGTACCGCCGATTATTCTGATTTTCAATTATGACTATTATTGCAGGATCTATGGCGTCTTCCAGTAATTCCAAATACATTTCACCGGTCAAATTTCCAGGTAAGAAAAAAGGACCAACTAAATGATAGCCAAAAATACCAACCCAAACATTTAATTTTTGTGGCTGCTGTGTATGAACCTCATGATAAATTATGGGATTACAATCGGACCAATATGGGCAGTTATGACGATTTACTACGCCATTTAAGAAAAAGGAACATTCGTCGGAAAAGCAAGTGTTGAATAGAAAATGTTCATCATTTATAATTCGTTCACTCATATCTTTACAAAATTATAATCGCCGATCAAAATCGTCTTCATTAAGTTCTTGTACCAGGTGAATTTTATACGGATGAAAACTATGGGCCTTTAGAATCCGGTGGACAGTACGTCAACTAACAGTCTCCAATTTGCGGGTACTTAACTTAGGATCTACATAAACTTGCCCTAAAACCCCCACTTCTATTGCTTCGTTCCTTTCAATGTTGCGTTTTTTATTGGCGACTGACCCAGTTTCCCGAAATTTAGCTACAAGTTCTAGAACATGTTTTCGATGCACGTTACTGTTCTTATGTCGCTCATTAAATATTTCTGCTGTGCTATTAGCGCACTGATTATTTCCGAAAAATATTTCGATAATTTCAACTCTATCTGCTGTGGAATACAAATACACCATGGTTAATTTATGTAATAAAGCATTACAAGTTATTTTATCAACAAAGTTTGGTCAAATTAATCGCAAACTATGTACTAAATTCATATTAAAATAAGTACGAGATATTTCCTTATCTTTCTTCAAGAAATAACTTTTTTGCCACAAAAAAAACGCTCCAATAGCTATTTTTAACAACAAAATGATAAACAATCCATGGGCGTAGTAAAGAAAAGCATTTACTTATCAAGTAAACTCTTTTAGTCAAATTTCTTCTGAAAGTAGTACAAACTAGTCTGATGTACCTATTAAAGTCTAATTTAAGCTTTAAATCATTAAATCTTCAAATCTACTGAACTAAAGTACATTAATTTTCTATCATTATAAAGGGAATTGAAAGACCGTTAAAATAAGATATCCCTCTACCTCCCTTTCCATTTAAGATTTTAGGGTTGGTGTCACCCCCACCCAGGGGGCTGCACGAGTTAACGTGATTTTTTGCCAAACTTGTGTCCCCCTCGAAAACAAAATCGACGGGTCTGAGCGTTTTTCCAAAAAATAACTGAGCTGTCAGTAAATGCGTCTGCTTCGTTTTCGATGCGCCACCCTGTATTTTAGCAATATTCTGATATTAGGAGTACGTACCACTTCAGTGTTCTATGATGCTTTTGTAAATTACGACTTAACTGTTTTTATATCTAAGTACACATACACATTTTTTCTGAGTTTTGTGATCCTTAAATGTACCACACATTTCGCCTAACCTTTTTGTGTTACTCCATCTGAGATGGTTCTCTGAAAATTTCGTCAAGTAGATTGACTCAGTACTTATGACGCATTGATGTACAACAAACACGAACTGACCAACCCACAGAAATGAGATACACAGACTTGTGTGATGAGATATCTTTAAGCAACGGTAAAGTTGTGGCGGCAGAAGTAAGATCGCTGAAATTTAGTGTTACAACGTTTCAGATATTCCTGCTCATTTTCAGACATTGTTATTAGGGAATGAAAATTATAGGTTGGAAGCTGTATGCGGTAAATGATTGTAAATTGTTGCATGTGTGGTGTCAGTGAAACGCCTTTTATTATTAAGAAGCTAGTCTTAGTGATACTATGCACATTTTGTCATTGTTATTTATGTTCTTGCTAGCTACAACTAAGGAATATTGTTTATTTTTTGAAGAGTGGTAGAAGAATCATCTCAGCTGTTTTTATTCCACAATAATTAACGTTCCTGAAATAGTAGCAGAATGCTTAAAGTTTTCATTTTGGGCCAGTTCTCCTCTATCCATTGAGAAGTCCTTCTGATCGCTCACGATTAAACCTATAACGTAGATAATACCTGACAGTGACTCACTTCCGGGCGTCATGCGTCTGAAAAGCAATTTTATGGTACAATAAGATCTCATAAATAGACGGTAGCTATGCATAATACATCACATCACACAATTGAGGCTAGACTTAGTATAATATACAATTATATACGTTGCTTTGACAGCAACGTAGAGCTCCTGTTCATTCGTCATAGACGTACATACGTATTCTAAGGCATTAACTAACATGAGTCTAGATCAAAATAGACTAATGAGAAGACATCTTTCTAGTAATATCTAATGAATATAGATTTTTTCTAAACTAGCGAAAAAAATATACGATTTGTGTAATGTGAATAATAAATCAAGATATTGTTTATAAATAACCTGGTTTAGCTACAAAAGCATATTTTTTTCAGTTGATCACAGATCAGAACCTATGATCCGGATCAACAATGACCAATTAGAAAGCGTTTTCGTAAAACTGCACCGAAAATTGGCCAATCGGAGAGGAGCCCTTAATCCCTGCCTGAAGTGTGGATCAAATCTGATATGGCTATAGTGTATTTACACCCAAGATAGAATGGATGCGTGATTGCCAAAAGCAAGGACGGCGTACAGAGCCGCATTCAGGGCTACCTCCGAATGATGGACTACCACCAACGTGTTGTAAAACAAAGATGACAGTATTTATCAGAAACAGAAACTGAACAAATTACTCAAATACACTTAACAACAACAACAAGAACAACCAAGCAAGGTGAATACGAAAACACGAGCACGCAGTGATATACGTGACGGACGGTGGCCTGAGTGCAACTCTGCCTGCCCTGCCCCTGCCCCGCGCATTATTCCGCCAGGCGACCGCTTGAAATTTAATGGCGAATTGACCAATAAGAGGCGTTGTCCAAACCTGTTACCAAGAGATCACGCGCTAACTGTTATTATTTACATTAGAATTTGGATTCAGTTTAGATTAATATATCAATTATTACTGAGCACTTCATTGAAAAGAGCAGTACAGAACAGAAATACTTACCCGAGAGAGATAAATTTAGAAAAAAAGGATATATTTTTAAAAATGCATCAACGTGTCCACTGTCGATTCAATTGCCGTCTAATATTGTAATTTACCACCTTGAAGTTGCTGTATTATGCATATGTTAGGTCGAAGCTTGAGTATGCATTGCTAATTTGGAATCCGCATCATATTATTCATAGGCTTGAATGAAATATTTGTCACTGAAAGTGGATGGCGTTTACCCGCCCATAGGTATACCTCATGATTCCTTACTTGAAAAACATCTAATCAGCAGTCTTGAAGCAAGGCGCACTTGCCAGTCAGTGATTTTTCTATTTAAGTTGATCAATAATGCTAGTGATGATTTAGCTTTATTGGGTCAGTTATCATTTAACGTACCTAGGCTGACATCCCGACAAAACGTTACGTTTTATCTACCTGCGGCACGGACAAATTATTTACACTATTCCCCTTTACATGTGATGTGTAGGAATTACAATTCTGCAAGTAACAGGATTGATTTATTTAACTGCAGAATTGCAGACATAAAAAATACTATTAAGTAACCAGCATGTATCTTTTACACTTTGTAGTCTATTACTTATTACTTATTATTGTCTTTTATATCTGTGTTATGTTCTGTATTTCCTCACCCTGTAATTGGTATTTACTGTAGGGTGTTGTAATGAATAAAATAAAATAAAAATAAAATAAAAAAATAAAATTTATGGATATATGAACCACTGTTTGGCAGAAACATCATCTGTGTGTGCGTAATATTTATGCAAAGTACGAGCATTGGCAATCATATTTTTAATCAAAGTGTTTCAGTATGTTCGTTTCGTGGGAAAACAGAAGAACCCAGAATAATCTTTAATATATTTGAAAGCTGTCCGCTCACAAAAAAGTCGAGAGCCTGAAATCGCGGTATATCTAAAAAATAAACGTTAGACTGGTCGTATTACACGCCATTTCGACTCTTTGAGTTGGATTGAAAAATAAATATTATCAGGTTCAACTACTATGTGTCAAAATAACTAACATTTGTGTGTTAATACAAATTATTCATGTTTACTGTTAGTAGCTTGGCAGCACTACGAATTTATCAACTGCCAAGAGTATAGGGCCAAACGAATACCTACTAGAGATATGGTTGTGTTGATTAGGGTGATTTAACGCCATGAGGAATATATCAATCAATGCATAAATGCAGTATTCACGTCGGATCTTGCTATCATTATTTCTGTTACAAGCATGAGAGAAATCTGTGGTTGTTCTATGATGATCAAGTTCGATTGGTACTTAACTATATTCATTTGGATTACTACAAGGAAGCCTTCTGATTGATCTACTCGTAATATTATCCGGCAGCTGCATAGCTATGTAGTGCTCCCTGAGCACACATAAGTTCGAGGACTGCGGCTATAGGGGCCGCAGGGCAAAAATAAATCCGGGGCCCACTTTTGCCAATTTTTGAGCCCGAAGTCGCGGAGCAATGCCATAATCCACCAATGCCCAATCAATATAACACAGGCCATCGCTTGAGTCAATGTTTCTCAAAGTCGGCGACATCATCCCCTTGTACGGAGCATAAAATAACAAGGCCTTGAGGAAAAATAAATATAGACAGGGAAAAGTAGTGCTGCGAAAGGTATGCACTTACAAAATGGTGTCGACCAATGCACTGCTGGTGGTAGCTGGTATCCCTCCAATAGATTTGCTGGATGTGAAGTGTTGTACACTCTATAAAAAGGGGCGTCGAAGCCACAAGCGACGAAAGAGAGGCGCTTTTTGTTATGTGGCCATGGTGCATATACCAGAAGGTCCAGATATTAAAACTTGGATTGACAAGGGGGCGATGCAGATAGATGTGAGGTACGGGAGAACAAAAATAGACCAAGGAACCAATGGTAGGTTTCTATTTTGCTCAGTTTAAAATGTACATTGTTATAAAAGTATGTATGTGTGCGATAATTCGGTATGAAAACCTAGCGCAACGCTATCTACTATGAAGAAATGCTGCATACATTACCGTGGTGAGATGTGTGGCCAGCGGCTAAGGGGCTTTAGTGAGTATGCCATTTCTAGAGAATCTCACACTTCGGGCAGGAAATTGAGCGGCGATTGATTAATTTGAGAGGCAACGCAATGGATAATTTTTGCCCTAGCTCCTCAATTGTCAGCTCTCAGAAGCATTGATGCAGACGAACTCCCCCGCTTTTCAATTGTCTATATCACCCCCGCATTCGATTTCAGTCGCAGACTTCCACCTCCGAGGCGGACAATTTTTGGGGCGTTAGAAAATAATTGATTCTCAAAGTGGCAGTAGACGAAATAAGTTTGAGAACCTCTGGCTCAAGCGGATGCCTAGATAACGGGTAATCATGTCAAATACAACGACGATTCGTAAAATGCGCAATCTGAGGTTAATAAGAATTTCAATTTCAAGCATATATTTCTCGTCTGTTGCTAAACTAAATCGTATAATATTCCGCGTATGGCCCTAACGGTTGAATAGCTAGAGACAACTTACATGTTTTGGGAATAACTTCATAAAGTTATATATCACATTTTTTGGGGGTACTTTCCGCCACAGGACCGTGTGTTATTTATTATAATATTATGAAAACAGTAGTTATTCCCAAAATCTGAAGGTTGTCCCATAGTTATACAAAATCGAAAATTCAAACGATTTTTTGAACTTTGTATTTTCCAAAAATTTCTGAATAAAATTAATTAGGGTAAATTATCCTAATCTAATTAACTTTATTTAGTTATTTAAATATTGGTACGTGTAATTAGTGCGAATAAAACCTTCTGAAATTTAAATTAATCAAAAAAAGTATAATTGTTAGGGTGCTACCTAGAGTATTACACGATTTGGTTTTGTTACAAAAGAAAAATAATGTATATCCGTGAAATAAAAATAATTCAAATTGATTCTAACCTCAAATTGGCATCGTCGTCGTATTTGACATGGTTGCTAGTTATCTAGACAGCCTCCCTATCTGGCAGGCAATGAATGAATTCAGCTAATGAAACGCATTTCAACGGTGCATAGTTTTGATAATTTGGCAGCAGTTCGTATTTGGCTGTCTTACTTGATATATAGTTTGTTGACCAACCGCTGCGAACTATCTAAGCTATCTAATGAGTACTGCTATATAGCGTAAAACCGCTGTAACCTTTACGTTATGCGAAGCTGTGGTGGACCGATTCCATATTCGATACATGTCGGGATCATCGCCTTACTCATTGGAAAAAGTGGTAAAACTTTGGACCTGCGATTACAGAAATACCTTTTTATGTATTAAGCTCCTTTTACTTTTATTGCAATCGCGTAAAAATTTAAAAAATGAGAGTATGTTTTCTGGATGTTATGTAACATGTCGGTATATCTGTCTGTATATCGGTCTGTCCGCAAATACTTGCTTCGTCTATAACTTGGAAATTACTGCTAGAATTTGGATGAAATGTTTATACAAGGTTACATGCCAAGGACAAAACAACTCTGTAGTTTTCGAAAATAGGTCCACTGGCGGCGGCGGTGAAAAATTACAAAAATGAAAAAATAAAAATCGTTTCTTATTTTTTTGACGCTTTAGAAGATGCTGACCATTTTTGAAATTCAGGCGGTAAAAACTGGTAGATGGGGGGTTGTAGGGGGTGCGGAAAGGTGTATTGCAGTTTCTTGATGTAAGTACATCAATACATGTGCAACCCGCATAATTCCAGGCACCTATTAGATATATTTCACCAATCGTATGTTTACAGCCCTTTGGCCCTTAAAAGTATTACGGATCGCATACCTAGCGGTCGCACTTGCGACGCGCCAGGGAATTGTAAATGTTGTATCTTTGATTGTGTATCCGAGGAACACAAAAGCAGGTAGTGAACCGCTCGGTGACGCGATATGCTCATACGAGGAAGTGTGACTTAATAAGGTTACTTGATTTCGTGGAGTAATATTATGTAGTATATAGTATAAGTCCGTATCAAGAGCTATCATAATCAGTTATGAAACATTGTTGACAAACAGTTTTACATCAGAGCTCCAAAGAAATGAGACTACCGTCATTGCTGCAATCTGAGTAAACTTTTTTTCATGAAAAGCCAAAATAGTGCACTAATTTTTCTGACAAAACCTACGTCTTTTTGATGCCATTGCGCTAGATTGAAAACAGTTGTGGCAAGTATAGAATCAATCTACTTGATTCCATTTTTTTGGAATATAAAATCAGACTCACCTTCTCTGCAACCTACCGCGACCGTGTGAGTTGTAAACGATCGCGATACGCTCATCAAAAGGCCGGAGGAATTTAACGTGACGAGAAGTCAGAAAACGAAATAAAAAGCTTGAAGCACGAGTGTATGAACTCGGTTGGCCTTAAGGTAACGCAAATAACTAATTAACATCGGTAAAGAACAATGGACGGTCACGAATCACGAACACGCATCCTTGTCGGTACCAACTAAATTTGAGCCTCATCAGACGGAGAGCGGAAAGGCAAGCTGATTCAGATTGAAAATGAATCATCTGGCAATTGATCAAGTGCGGTGCGTAATATGAGGACCTCCCAGACATTAAATTATATTCTCAGGAGGACGATAATGAGAAAATGGTACCTAATATCTTTATTCAAGGCTGGTTTTACAGGCTGTTATTTAAAAATTAATATACAGGTTGTCCGCAAAGTTGGGGTTTTCCTTTTCAGAAACAACTACCCTTGAAATAACAAAGGTAATGTGTAGTGAAACGAGGGCGACCACGTAAAAAAAAATAAAGGAAAAAGTACTCACTCTCCAGTTGACGAGAAGCGCTAAGTACGTCTCTGCCTGAAATCGAAAGTTATTCACCCCATTATGCGTGAACGTAGATTCGTCTGTCACCAATATGCACTTCAAAAAATCCGGATTATTGTCATGTTGATGCAACAACCACTCACAAAACCGCACTCTTGCTGGAAAATCGTCAGGTTGAAGGGCTTGTACACGTTGGACGTTTGCCACACTTTAGTTTTTGATACTTGCACTTCTCTAGCCACGTCTAGTGCTTGTTGAGGGATTCTCGTCTACGCGATTCAGTAGTTCTTCCTCAACTTGCACTATTCGTGGTTGTCTAGGCCTCCCACTGTGCCGACCTCGAAATTCCTCCAAATGGCCCGTATCCCTGACTCTCTGGACCAGGTACACAAATCTGCGGGGCCTTTGATGATGTTGTCTAGGGAAACGATCTGCATACACTCGCGATGATTCTGTAGCATTTTGAAGACATTCGCCATAAATTAACAACATATCAACGAGTTCATTATTGGTGTATGAGTGTGCCATTATTATTTTTTTTTTGAAACGCAATCGATTATACGGGTTCGTTACCTCTATACGCGTGACCCTTTACCGTCGGTTGAAGGTTACATACTGACCTGACACACTGACCCCGACCCCCGACCCAGTTCTGTCGTCGGGTTCAGCTAGTACCCGGTACCAGTCTGGGATATCGCGGATCGCGGCGGGTCGCGGCTACAGGACGGTATTCAGATATTTTTGATGATGCAGAGCCCTTTATCTCGGTTCCCTTAAGACATTGGTGTATATGGTACTAAGAAAAATTGCTTATGTTTTCAAGATCTACACGTCGTGTAAAGGAAAACCCCAACTTTGCGGACACCCTGTATTTAACCACAAGCTCAACGGCCGTAACTCCTCGTCCTTTGAAGATATGCTTAACCTTACTTCTCATGCTACGAAAGGAACAGTCTGTACACAATTGTATACAGGTGTTGTTTTTTAGAATTTAGTATCTTCAAGTCTCATGGATGCAGATAATTGCATGATCGATCACCAGGCAAGGCCATTTAACTTCCCAGGCTTACTGACGCGGAAGCATTATAATCACTAACATTTTTTTGGATGTTATATGACAGGTGCATCACGGAAAACCATTTCCGTCGGTATGTCTGTCTGTCGGTCTGTCCGCTAATCTTATAACCGCCTGTAGCTTCAGAAGTACTGCTCGCTTTCCATACCAAGGACGCAAAAGTTTGCAGTTTTTGTAAATCGTTCTAGTGGCGGCGGAAGAAAAGGCCAGAAACAAAAATTCAGACGACCTTGAGCGGTTAAAAGTTGAGGGTTAAGAGTTACCGGTGTGGGTAGAGTATAATTATTTCAATGTTTGGTATATTTATACGCGTCCAATCTCAGTAATTCTATGCACATATTAAGCATCTTTCACGCAGCATAGACGTCCCCTTACATTTACTCTTGAAAGTCCTACAGTCGGGTGTTGATACGTGCGACGTTGTCCCCCGATGGACAAGCGTCATCGTCGGCGGTCGTACTTCACAGTCGGCAATCGCTTCCACACTACACTTACGCGGGATTGGTCAACGGAACGATTTTGTGCACCTGCAGCAATTCCTCTCAGGGGGAGGAGCAAGGTCCTTGAATATTTTCTTATAAATGTTCGTTGCTAACTTTTGTCTCAGAAAAGCTAACTTATGCCAAACATAATACTTTACGAAGTGACACAGTCAACTTACTTGAAGCCATTTTTTTAGAGTGAATTGTCCAATATATCGTTCACTGACTATGATATTGTGATATTGCAGTCGTAGAGGGAATAAGTTAAATTCATCATTGTAGACAGTGAAGAATTTGATTACTTAGATACCGTATTTGATTTAACGAGGCGTGAACATTTTAACAGGACTTAGTGTTGTCAAATTGCCCTGACATGAGATTTCCCTGAAAATAATGTTACCCCGACCCAACCCCTAGATTGAGGCCTAAAGAGTGGAATCTCTAAGCATTTCACAAAACTATTACAAATAACCTTAACAACATTCCTATATGCCAAGAGGTCAACTTTTCGTAATAAGCACAACGCTTTTTTGTACTCGCCTAGTCTATGTGCATTCATGTACTCGTATATGACTATGATAAAGCTCTAAGAAAATTGACTCTCTCTCATAAGCGAATATAGATATGAAAATGTTATCAAACAACTTTTATTGGTTGTTCATTATGCTACAAAATTGTCTTGATAACTTTTTTCTATATATAATATGTGGAACTTTTCTTCATGCTAGAAAAGAGTACTTCAATAATCTATAATATAACCAAACTTTCACTCAATACAGAATTTTTAATAAGTCAAAAGCGTTCATTTTTCTGGGCTACTTAGCAGTGGGTGAGATCGCGGTTATGGTCAAAGTGACAATCGCCAGGTGGAAAATCGTTTTTCAGCCACGTAATGACTCTCTTCTATCCTTTGGCACTTAAAACATGCACAACAAGAGACAAATGACGTAACATTCTAATGAGGCTCAAGCGATAATTAAGAGAGTGGTAAAGGGGGAGGTTGAAACCTTCAGTACTGTTGGGCACACACTCAGAGACTGCAATCGTCATTCGCAGCGGCCAAGCAAGCCTCCGAAACTGATCGGAGATCAGATCAACGTATTACTGAGCCAATGTTTTGTTGATTGACCAATAGAGAGCCAATGAAACGAAATCAAGAATTACGAAGTGGTACGATGTGCGATTTAAAAATGGAGATCGTTGAATGAAGTAGCAAATACTTCACCAGAACCCAGAGGCAGAGAAAATATCGACGTCTTAAAGTAATAACATGATGCAGTACTACCGTTTTTCTATGGTCGATACAAGGCGATTGTCATTTTAGCGAAAGTAGGTAAGTTCGTTAATCCAATGATTTATCTCCTACTTGTAATGCATTGAGGTCGCCTAGGACGCTAGAATAGATTTCAAATGCCACACATTTTTCAAAAGGAACGTCTAAGCAGTATGGACATAATATACAATATGGATTAATCAATTGGTTTCCTACATATCCAATATCACGTTTCGAACACATTTAGCAATTTCCATGGGAATGTAATAAACGTTTTTTAAGATGCTGGTTCATGAGGGGGCCGTGCATATCATAAATGACCCCAGTGGGGCATAACATTTGAAACTTTGGTTTTCACACCGTTGGGCTATACTGATGGCAGAGAAACGCACAGCTTGCATGAGCGCAAATACATGTGTTGCCGACTCATCGGCCTGAGGTACTAAATATTAATGCTCAGGATATTTTCATGCATCGAAGGGTTTCCTTTGTTCATATTATCTCAAGTGTCTAGAGAGATGGGTGATGGGTTCTAGGAGAACTAAGGTACATGATTTACCGCGCTCTAACACTGAATATGTAGATCAAGATGTATTATTGGTATTTCCAATAACTTGAATTATTAGCGTAATTTTCCTATTGCTTTGGACCCCCTTGGATCACCGCGTACCTTCTTAGATCACCTCTGGACTGTTTCGCACCTCCTCCCACCAGGATACAAAATTTCCTCTGTGGAACTGTATTGACAGGGTCAATAAGAATCAGCTCTCACTTCCCCCAGTTAGATCCGTTATAATCTACAGGGTGTTTCAGTTTATTGTTGCATAACTTTAAGATTCGATAACCATGAGCATAGTTTTATTGTAGCCGCTAGAGGACGCTCTCTACTGTACCTGTAGTGTATTAAAATGACCGAAAATTTTTTCTTAGTGCAATTTTTTGCTTTTTGAATAAAAAAACTGATTCCTCGCACTTTTCAACATAAAAAAGCTCTCTTGTGAATTTTCGTTAGAGTTAGCCGTTTTTGAGATATTTCGACTTTTAAGGTTCGATGCATTTTTAATTATTTATGGGAAAATAATATTTTTTTTACATTTTCGATTTGGGCATTACAAGTAATTAAGATGATCGTTTAGATTGTGTTTTTAAACTCAGCAATAATTCCTAACTCCAAATAAACACAAAAAAAACAGAATATTAATTTGTTTAATTTTCCAATATTATTTTTAACAAATTAAATTAATTATTTACAACTAAAATGCTATTGGATAGTTAAGACAAACATACAAAATCTAAAGTAGTTGCTCGAAATGTAAACCCAATTGTTCAATACACAATTCACATCTACGAATGATCGAACGTGGTATAACATTATTCAAATAAGGCCTTATTTCATCACATGCATTCCTAATTCTGTCTATTAGCATATCTCTTGTGGTTACGGGAGTCTGGTACACTTTTTCTTTTAGAAATCCCCACACAAAGAAATCTAATGGATTTAGGTCAGGGGATCGTGGAGGCCAGGCGACTGGTCCTCCATGGCCGATCCATCTTTCTGGATAATTTTCGTCCAGCCAGTTTCTAACTATTCTCGAATAATGAGCTGGACAACCATCAAGCTAGAACCAGGCCAATCTTCTTAAATCTAACATAACATCATCCCACATATTTGCATATTCAGCCTTTAAAAATTCCAAGAAGGTTGCAGCATTTAACCTTGCAGGCAAAAGGTAGGGTCCAAATAGTCGATTACGGTAGATACCAATCGACACGTTCACACTAAATTCATGCTGAAAATTTCTTTCCCGAACTGCATGCGGATTTTCATGCGACCAAATGTGTTGATTATGAAAATTTACCACTCCACGTCTAGTGAAGCATGACTCATCGGTCCATAAAACGTTACCTAAAAACTCCCTATTATTATCAGTTCTATCAAGAATCCACTGACAAAATGTGATTCTTCGTTCTCCGTCCCCTGGCTGCAGTCCTTGCACAGGTTACAAATGGTAAGGACGTCTATGGTCATTTCTAAGAACACGGTGAACATGGCTTGCTGAAATTCCCAAGGCACCAGAAACTCTCCTAACACTTGTGGTCGGATCTCTATCAAACTCACGCAGAATCATACGGGTAAATCTGCGCTGACGAACATTTATGTTTTGATCCCTTTGGAGATTTCCAAAACCATTTTCAATTATTTGGCGATGCACTCTTACAAATACTGAGCGACTTGGATGTCGTCTATTTGGAAATCTTCGTGCGTATTCTCTGGCTGCTTCTGCTGCGTTTCCATTTACAAAGCCATACACAAAATGAATATCCGCTAACTCTTGATTGGAGAATAACAATGGCATTTTTATAAACCTTAAAAAAAAAACAGGTAAAAGAAACTAAATTTCGTGCATTCACAATTGCAAAAAAACGTTTCAGGTTTCAACAGACAACAAAACTGTCAACTAATTGACGTTTAACCTTATTCTGCTTTCAATTTCAAAAATATTTGCAGGCTCAGCCTACTTCTAAAAATTATCGAGATACTGACTTTTTAACGTTATTTTATCATATATAATTAAAAATGCATCGAACCTTAAAAATCGAAATATCTCAAAAACGGCTAACTATAACGAAAATTCACAAGAGAGCTTTTTTATGTTGAAAAGTGCGAAGAATCAGTTTCTTTATTCAAAAAGCAAAAAATTGCACTAAGGTACAGTAGAGAGCGCCCTCTAGTGGCTACAGTAAAACTATGCCCATGGTTTGTTCACTGTTATACATCAAATATTGTTCGAAATATTTAAAAAAAAACTATTTTAGAAAGTAAATTTAAACACCCTGTATTTCGGAAGCCACGCATGTTTCGACCCATGTTTATATAGACTTTATGCATTAATTTTAAAGGTTCTGTCGAACCTTAAAGTTATGCAACAATAAACTGAAACACCATGTATAAAACAAGACATAATGTCAGAGATAGGTGTCGATAACAGATTGTGGATGAAACCACGCAGAATCTCATATATGTCTTGGAATTGCTTTTAAATCAACGAAAGTGTATACATTCTGAGATAAACGCATTACTAGTCCCATCCCGTATGTTTTACGATCACGAAAATATGTTTTATGTGAGACGTGGGTGCGGAGTGCTAGATATTATTGAGTGTTTCACAATAGGAACAAACAAGATACGAACGGGAAATACTTAAACGCATCCGCATGTCATAAAATATGAAAATTCTCTAGCACCTGAGTAATTAAATATGCTTCCTAGTGGCAAGTTATTATGACTGCATACCCACAACTATACTTATGGTTGAGATGAAGCACTTTTTATATTCATCTAATCATGATATGGTTTGGATGTTTGTCATTTGTTACAGGGTATTCTAATTCGTGAAAGCAGAGCTTAATCAGTTTATCAGACTTGTGTTTCAGCTAAGATGAAAAATATGATTTGCTGAATAAGAAACTGAACGTTTGATTCTTATGATTCTCGTACATCTATCTACCTGCTACTGAAGCATGTTTAGTAGATAAACACTCATGTAGCAACGACATTGTAAGAAATGGCGTCAGGCAGGTTGAGTCTGTCATCAGTTCATAAAGGATTAAATTAAACGCATAAAATCAGCCAAAAGTCCCATATAGTTCGATAGTCCTCATCCATTTCAAATCACTAACGCTAGTTTCTTCCCTGCCCTGAGTATTGACCATCTTGCAACGAAGCTAAAAAATACGAGTCAACCATGCCACAAGCGCGAATCACCATTCTATAACTTGAAATCGAGAACGCCGGTGATGCAGGCAGACGCAACTTTGGTGCTTGAAGGTTGCCGTCGTCCTGACCGACCGCGTGTCGCGTCTATAAATATTTCTCCAAGTTTTAATGGCAAGTACAGGGAGAAATCTATGTGCGAAGTTACATATACTAAACACAGTCTGAAGTAATTATGGTAGTAGTAGTGCTGAGGCGACGCCTCGCAACTAGACCACCTTTAATTCTTTATCGACCTCGCTGTACCAACACCAGCTCCAGCAACACGAAGTACATATTTGACCCTGCACCGATCTGGTGCGTATATACCTAGACAAACACAATATCCATGTCTCGAAATGTAACTTCCGAGGCCGGGATTCGAACCCATGAGCCTACGAGCCGACGTATCAGGAGCTCAACGCCTTAACACATCTGGCTACCCAACCACAAAACAGACTGAATATGATTTGTTCGCTTTCCGTCTCTGTGACAATAACCAACCATATACAACGTTGCTTCATGCTTTTTAGCTATCATCTGTATGGCATAGGTTCAGTCATTGTAGACGCAACGAACAAGCGGAAGCAGGTATACTGACAAACTCGTACTGTCGGAAGAGGTGACAATCCCACCTGTGAGAAGAACGCCAAACATGGTACTATGGTACTGATGATTTCTAAAAAGCATGAAACAACGTTCTATATGGCTGATATTTTCAGTATTTGTTTTATAGGATCTTCGCTACGTAGAGTGATAGGTTGGTAGCTGAAATTCAATATAGGAACCTCGCATGATAATGAGGCAGGTAATTCTGCCTTCCAGTTTCTAACAATCAAAAAACATCGACATACGATATAATTTTTATCGAACCCGAGCAACATCAAAACAAATAGGTACACAATTTAATCGAAACAGTGTAGCTACCATCAAGTCACAAATAAACGGGTTAATTAACCAAATTAGAAATACATATTTTGCACATTAGAATGCTATCGACGCCGCCAATTTACTTATATTAACGACCTATGCTGTTTTCGAGGTGATAACAGGAAACACTTCCCCCATAAAGCGTCACTGTGGATGCGTTGGCCTCGTGTACAGAATAACAATTTCTAAAATTTCTCTTCGGTTTCACTTATTGTATGCTTGCAATTTAGGAGACATTTTGTAGGCAGAACGATTTTCTATCGCTGGTAGAATTCTGCTTTTAACAACCACGCAAGCGGTATGAATGCGGTCTGCACTTTTACAGACCATTGAATTTCTGAATATAGTTTAGTGTAAAATAAACCGAAACGTTAAAGAAAATATGAGAATATCTATTCATACCCATTTGACCGAAATACCATAACAACAAAAAAGTCTAAGATTGTTGCGTGTCACAGCTGATCAAAGGCTTTCGTGATATGAAGAGCAACGACATGAGCCTCATCATAAGACTGGATGAGCTTACTCCACAGTTGCATGATGTAAGGTAGGAGGTGGCCCATGGATCGCTAGTGCCGGAAAGCATACTGCCTGTCGCTGAATGCATAGTGTAAGGAACCCTTTGAATAGATGGCACCCGTTTTTTTTTCAGATTCACCGTAGTAGCTTACTGTGATGGGCGAAATTTGACCCTCGTTATAAATATCGGCCATACAAGTCCTCTAAGATGGGTTTGGTGTGTTTCAAACTCTATGCTGTATGTGAATCATACGCTGGAGCCCTGTTTTGAGTAAAAAATTGGCCATTTTAGGGACAAGCAACAGATTCGTGATTTTCGAACCGGATTTATCTAAAAACCAGGTTTTGGTCGAGATTACAGGTGTACAACAATTTTGAACATTGATAGTTTACCTCTGAACATTTGAAGTTTATTCTTGTTCCAGGAGTTGGTCTTAATCCAGCAACGTGAGTCGTTGTGTTTTAAGTTGGCAATATTGTTGGGATCTAGCTTCCATATGGGAAGTCTGTTAAGAATGAAGTCCGATGAAGGAAGTATAAGACAGTTCTAACCAACATCAGTAGCATTAAGCATTCAACCACTGAGAATAAATTCTTGAAGCGGTGACATAGCTAAGACGGAAATGTCCAGCAACTCTTTGGCACTCATTCCACAGCCACATGGAATGAGAATCAGAGAATTGTCTTGAAGATTCATCTGGATTGCGGATCTTTATATTCTCTCCGTTTTTTTTTCATGGTATGTCAGACCTCAACAGCGCCTAGCATTATTGCACCTTCTTTTTCACCTTGTACATTATTATTGAGGTTTATTTCTTTGCAACCAAAAATTTTGCTACACCGGGGCTTAAGTCTTGCCAGCTGTTAGGGCAAAAGTAAAATGTATTACATTCTGTGGATTTTATTCATCAATTTGACCGATACTCATTCACCAGCGTTATCATTTATAATAATATTTGTTTATAAATATCAAACATTTATTTGTCGGAACAGAAACAATTGCACGTTCATCGTACAACAAAGGAAGAAGACCTTGCCAAGAGTTGAAATCAGCTAGAAGGCAAAGTGGGTTCCCGATGAGGAAATTGTTGATGTTTTCTGGTTTTTGAACTCGAAGGCAATCTACTAAACATCAGTTCATCGATACCAGAAGCTGCCGTGAATACAAAAAGAATGTCATTGTATTATGTGGAAGCCAGTCTCTGCAATGAAAAGGAGAAGGAAGAACGTAAATAAATTGAGATACTCTTTCATAAGATTCTTCTTCATGACAGTTCACACAGTCCTTTCCGGATGTTATCTATCTTCATTGTGGTATTAGGTACCAACAAATTTACTTAAAAGTTCTGTTAATTCCAGTACATCTCCATAACTAAGTAAATGTTCAGTCATGCAACCGTTTTCAAAACCAAAGTACATTTTTTGAACAGAGTGGCAGGTTAGGCCCTCTATGACTTCATAAATATAGTCGCAAAGATTTATTACAATAATCTACTATGAGATTGTTGCATGCCCGTTTACATGCTACTGGATTTTATTGTGTTCATAAAAATGATTCTAAGATAATAGTAATGACCTAAGATGTAACTATTTATAGAAGCCATACATATATGAAAATATGAAGTCATAAAAGATTCATTAATATCTTTTTTGATGATTTTTATAACAATAATTAGAAATATTTATGCATTGCCTAACATTTAACATTTGATTTTTAAACACATTTCGTAATAAAATAAATATCCATACAAATGTGTTCACCGTTAAGATTCTTGTCTGTAAGTCATGTATATTCATAATTGGGCATTATTCACATGAAAAAATGGATTTTTAATAGCTGTATGTTATATTTTCCAAGTTTGGTGAAGTTTATCCTCCGTTTTCCTCGAGCACGTTGAAAAAAAGTATTTAGAATTTGAACATTGAGAGAGGACTCATTCAAACCCTCTGTATTACCCGCTGAAGGAATCAGCCAACAGAATTTGCTATTTGCTCCAAACACAGACATTTGTGAGAAAAAACTATGAAAGAAAATGGCAACCGCGCAACTGTAGAACCTACCTGCTACGCCACCACTTTGGGGCAAAACTTTAAGTGTCAACTTTGGAACTGTTTTATAACACCTCCCGCTAATAGATTAAAATGAAAATAATCGGCATATACTAATAAGAAGAAATATAGCGATGATTTGGGAAACCATTTGGTAACCCCATTTCTACTAAACAAATTTAGAGAGCTTCACCTTCGACACCATGGCAGCTTTAATCCAAAGCCCTCGTTTTTGAGCAATTTTTGGAGTTCTCTTATTTCGTACTTTTCTAACAGTTTCAGCTAACCATAGTTGTATTCATTAAGAACCTCAACTTGATGCTGCTTCCTGACATTCTTTGTTATTTTAGCTAGTAAGACGTTAGGATAGATCTTGCATCATTCCCAAACTCTTTTTAGTCACTTATGTCACACAAACTGAACTAAGCAAGGACTACTGCGGAATTAAAGTATATCTCGGCCCCTACTCTACTCCGATCCGATATTTTCAGTTCAGTTCTTAGCTATCCAGAAGACAAAAATATTTATTGGATTCGTCACGTGCAAACAAGCAACATAAAATATTTAGATATCAACAAATTCAGACACACTATACAGCACTTATTCAACAAGAAACTTTTTAGGCATCCTTTAAAACATTTTCTTAAGAGGACAAAGTTTTACTTTATTAGGTAACGTATTAGAAATTTTTGGACCCACAAGACAGTGGACGACTTTTTTCGCTTTAAGTATTTTGGAAAAAAAATTTATAGTGCAGAAAGAGCTCCTGTTGTATCACCTTAACACTTTCTGGCTGGAGAAAACCTGACGATCATTTGTAGACGCACCCCAGAAGCACAAACCGTATCTGAGGCTAGATTTTACTTGTGCGTAAAATGTGAAACCCACTGATCTTTTGTCGAATTTGTTCGTAAATTCTAGAAAATATACCCATTTCTGATGATAAGTCTCCCAGATTATGGTTTTCAAGTTCAAATTATCACATAAAGGCTGTGGATCAAGCCATCAATCATTTTGTTGTTAAACTCTAACAGAACATCTAACAAAATTGTACAAATTTCATTTTCCTGTAACTGTAAGGTAATAGATATCCGATCGAAAAAGAAATGTACTGTTAAGCAAACCGTTTTGAAAAATCGGTTTTTGTTTCGAAACCGCCAGGTATGGTTAATCCGTATCGAAAACTAATTAGTGTGGCAACTGGCATAGCAATTAATTTCAAATATGCTCTGCTAGGTTATTTATTTGAAAGTTGAAATAACCTGTTATATATGATGCTAAAACTATGCGAGTGCGTACTGTGAGCGTTACATTCCACAAGAAGTCAAGGAAAACATAGTCGTTATAATGGAAAGTTTAAACAGGCTAGAATGTATTGATTATATAAATTCCATATTTAATTTTTTTACGCATTACTTTTAAGTATAGATATTTTGAGTAATGAGCTTATGATTATATGAACATAGCAGCATTAGGTACATGGCGGACACTTTCATGTTCCTCTTATTGCTACTAAAAATGTTTTTTGTAATATAATATGGACTATTTTTGGAAAACCTTCTAGGTCAGATTTTCTGGAATTATCACTAACCGATAATTTTGAGTAATCCAAAATGTTTGATTTCATTCTCCTGGAAAGTTACTGCTCGAGTTGCAGGTAACTGGTCGAAGGAATCAGGAAATGAATAAAAAAGTCCTTTTCGCGTTAGGCCCAGTAGGTAGATATGTTAAGTACCTGATACTTGTGGGATACTTCAGAGTATCGTGTACAAGTATAACGATAATAGCGATACGCACTTGAGCAGTAAAATGATCGTTTCCAGAAGAACGGAATCAAACATTTTGGAATTGTCAAAATTATCCGGTGGTGAGATTTCCAGAAAATCTTTCCCAAAAGATTTATTCAAACTCAGCCCTTTATATTTCTTCATTGCAAAAAAAAAAACATCTTTAGAAGAACATGAGAGTTTTACTGCCTCCTTTACGTACCTAATTCATAAAGGAGAAGCATTTCCTCGGAAGCAAAAGTATAAGGACTTGCTTCGGAGAAAAAGGTAGAAGTATAAGCATATCCTTGTTTTCATATTCATAATGATTACCTTACACTCGCGAGGTTATCATCCACGAAGAAGTAAAAGGTTGACTGGTATTTGTACCTTAAGCGACATGTCCTGACTTGTTCCAGCTTGTAGTTGACGTCTGAGTTCGTTCACTCAGCATCACTGACAGTTGTACTCCAGAGCTGACACAGACCGTTCCGTATTTTTACTGGATACAGTTTTTTATCAAATTAATAGGCATGTAATTCTCAAGTGATGAGGAAACTATAGAAAATAATAGCAACGACCTGCAGTTCATCGCAGATGAAATTGCCATTGTTCCCATTATTTTGCAAAAGTCACAAGTTCCAAAACTAAAAATTAGAAAGGGCGATGCCTTGAAGAAGTTGTTGAAAAAATACGAATCTCAACATTCGGTAAACCATTAGACGATAAAGGATTATTAAAAAAAATAAACAACATGCAATCAAGATTGAAGAAAAAACAGATCTAAAAAAACTGGTAATAAAGCAATTTAATTGTTAGATTGGGAAAGAAATTTGCTGAAAGCTATGAAAGGTGACTGTAATCCTACAATTGGGCAAATTAGAGGTGCCATTCAGGTTGGTAGTGTTCAAGAAGAAGGAAGTGAACTATATACCGAGCGCAGTGAGCAAACAATTAGTATTACAGCGCCAGAAATTCAGAAGACATTGCCACAAAAAAAAAAAAAATTAGCAACAGAGAAATACGAAACTGAGGAAACCAGAGGGTTAACTACAAAAGAACTGCAACGTCTAGTGCCATTACAGCAGTACCAAACAAGCCAAACAAGTACTTTACAACAAGAGTATTATAAAACGAAATTAGAAATGATACAGCGTCAGAAGCCACCTGTAACTTATGATGTTCACGAAAATAAAACTTATTATAACACTTTAATCAGTAAAACTATTTATTATAATACTCAAGTTTCTTCTTATTTGTTGACCTAGTTGGCGGAGAGGAAGATAGTCATTCTCATGATTTCCTTCATCTTCATCCGCAAGCCATTGTACATTTGCTTCGTCGAACCGATATAATTTTTTGAACTCACGACCAAGTGAAGGTAAACGAGGTTTGTACGTTTTAACATCTCTAACATCCACAGTTTCCGCCATCATCTTGTGACCACGTTGCGTTACGAAATTGAGTCTGCTACTGACCACACTCAGAATCTTTGAAGGATATGCTTGCTATGCCAAGTATAAGGTGAAGATTATGAATATCCTTTTACTTATGTCACTGCTTTGAAGGATATGCTTATACTCAAAAAGCTAAAGCATTTACTTCAAATTATTATAAATACCATCTGGAGGATTTCCTTCAAAATTTGCAAGTTCAAGGATATCCTTTGTTTTATGAATACGGCTCAATGCTGCTACGTTCATATAATCGTATACTCGTTATTCAAAATATCTACATGTATACTTGAAAGTAATGTGTGATAGCCTAAAGTATCCATCTCGAAACTTAGTACTGGTGACCCATTTGACAATTTTTTTAATATACATTCATTCATATAGTTTTTTTCGATAAACAGTTGTTTCAGGTCCACAAAGTAGTACTCATGAGTTTAAACTGCGAACTAGAGCAAAAAGCGTTGATAATTGTATGGTAAGCCAAGCATGGCATTCGAGTGGAGATAGTTATATTGATTAGTAATCAATACATACATTTTATTTGGTGAAATTCTGAAATTGAAGAGGTGCTATTCTTCGCAACTGCGTACAAATTGGAAGAAATTATTCGATCAATAAAGCTTCATAGTAAGCAACTTTAATTGTGTGGCTAACGGGCAGATAAATTAATAGTAAATTAGAAAATGTTTGAGCTTCCTATTCTTTGTATCAATAGGTACCGCAGACCTATAGGATTCAAAGAAGGCAGGGTTTCTAGCAACAGATTCATTAGGTTCAGTAGGAATTGAGATGACATCGACCTTACAGATAGAAATAAGCGTTTGGTGTTCCATATCGGTATATTGATTCCAGCAAACAGAAGCACTTAGAATGAACATGACAGAACTACAAAGAGTATCTATATTTCTTAGTGGTTGTTCCGAAGAGTTCAGAGAAACTTGAAATAAGACTAGTATACATTTGCAACTGAAGGTGGGAGAGAAGTTAGCCCAAACGAATTGAAACTGAAAAACATGGGACGTACTAGATGAGAGTGCAATGCATTCTATGAATATTGCCTAGTGCTAATGCCTAATAATGTAAACAGATTCAAGTACAGATGAACTTTCATTATCATCTCTTTGAATATAATTTCTGTCATGCAAATATGCATGCAATCATAGAACTTCGACAGAAACATACATTTTAGGTAGCAGTGTTTGTAAATACAGTGGTAGATTGTAATAACAATGGCAATATGATGGGTATTACTTCTGTTTAAAATGCGAACTACATTCACAAGTGTACATGTGCAACTCAAAATAGAACATCTAAACGATAAGCTTCCGACGTCTTCTATAAATACGTCGATCTAGGTTAAAATAATTGAAGCTTCACAAATTTTCGTTTCATTTAAACGAATTGGGACGAATATTCATACTAAATTTCTGAAAAGCCATTTATATCTTAGTATGTAACTATCAATCTCCTTGAAAACAATAATTTGGCCAAAAGTGATACTGTCAAATTGCAAGACGAGATCCTGACAGGAAAATGTTCACCAGAGCCCCAGCGTACGTGAATTCTTGGTTGGAATACGAGATGGAGCACTAAGCAATTTTCTGCTTCAATTCGATACTATATACACATACATATTGTGGGGATGTAGCACGCAAAGATACGTCTTGCATTCGTCCCAAATTCTTGTGGGCATTGTTGGCATGGATTTGGATTCAAAAGAAGAGTAATAGAGGAATTCCATGCGTCCCAAGTTAGATCGTGGATGTATGTCTTAAGCTTAGGGACCATTCAAGTATTACGTAAGTCTTAAAGGGCTGTGGGAGTCTTCGCTTTGCTTATTTTTCTGCAAGGTGATTATGTCAGCAATATTTATTTACTTTTTCTGATTTTCTACAATATTTACTCTATTTTGATTGGAAAACATATAGCAACCCTGCTTGTTTATGCTCGTTAGCAAAACGCATCCTTGGGGATTCATCAAACATGGATATGCCGCGGGATATACTTAGGGCCTTAGATTTGTTCGTACAGTGGTCGGTGACTTGTCGGTGACTGTGTCTGACATGAACTTTCTATATTAAACAAGATATAATAATAATTGAAAAGAAAAGTTCATTTGATATTGAATTATAATTAGAATCATGGTTCACTACTAAATGAAATACAAATAATTCTTGTCATATAAAATGTTGGCAATTGAAGCACATGGCGGTCGCCAAAGGTAAAACAATGTTTTTACAGTTCCTACTCACTATCTTACACCTCTGAATGAAGAAAAAATATAAATTTGCCCACTGAGGAAAACAGCTAGGGATGCACCTTAAGCGTGCAAAACATATTAACGTTACGTTATTAGCTGTTCCAAAAGGATTTGAGACAATAAAACATGTTTACCTATGTATTCTCTACCTAAACTTAATGAAACGTTTTCATCACAAAATGAATGAAGCCAAAATTCGTCTTCTACGGTTAGGAATAGATGTAACTCTAGTTTAGAAGTTTTTGAATCTTCCGTAAATTTGTTTAATGAAGTTAGAAGATTCGAATGCAATTCTCAAATAAATAAACTAAAAAACATACCTGGTTCTTAGATTCGTCTTTGAGAGAGAGAGAGAGAGTATATATGGTCATGACACGTCTAAACATCAATCAATCTTCAACACGAAACCAAACACTACAAAGCGATCATTTATGGAGGCTTGAAAGAGACAACTGTTAAGAAAATTACTTATTAATTACAAAGACGCATCTTTCACTGTTCTTCTTCTATAGTGTAGCGTTAATACATCAGTATAGGATATTTTCCTTTGCTCTGATTGGATATAAAAGCTGCACCAAACTGCATTCTAGCGACTTAACATCACTTTCAATACCGCGAATACAATTATTATTATAAGATGGAACAAAGACTATAAAAGCTACAATGATAGACCGACAGAAGTTGCAGTCATAAACCTTCATTATGCATATTTTACGTTGGCAGTCATGAAAAGCATCTGCCACACAAAATCAAATTTTAAATTTTAACGATTCCAATGCACCAGCAGTAAATAAAACTAGTTTACGATCCTATAGCGAGAAAGCATGCATAAACTGCTGTTCTCTGCAGCTCGATCCATCAAGATCAAACTGCAATTTAATGGCGAGCAAGCGTTCGCGTAAACTGGACTAAATGATAACTGAAAGGTGATACGATCGTGGGAACGCAAGGAGACGATTGCAGCGAATCATCTGTTGGAAATGTGCTTTTGAATGCCCGTATGAAGCTGTAGGTGCATTTAGTAGATTATACCTGCATTATACAGGGAATTCTTGAAGATGGGATCCCTCTGCACAGTGTATTATCATTTTAGACTTAAGCAAATTTTCCTGAAAAACAAAAGGTACTCATGGGCATGTCCACAGTAAAGGAACGGGAGCAGAAATAGAAGGATTAGTAACCCGAGCGACGTATGTTTCTGATTATTCATAAGGTCCAAATGAATCTGCATCTAAGCCACCGAAGTGGAAACATATGCCACATCTGGATACGGGTGTAACCCGAAGGAAAATAAGAATGGAAAGGGAAATACAGCTAGAAGCCAGCAACAAGTGCCACCAGGCACATCCTTGTCTTCCTTCAGGATACACCCGTATCCAGATGGGCATTTGGCTTCACGCACATCCATTTGGGCCTGATGAAGCCAATAGGCAGAAACGCTCGGGTTACCAATACTCCTATTTCTGCTTCTGCTTCCTTTATTGCGGACATATCCACGACTGTCCTTTGTGTTTTACATCTAAGTTTCCGCTAGATCACTCATCTTTCTTTAAAAGTTTTCATAGTAACACTTACACCAAAGTCTTAAGACAACTCGGATAGTAGGTTTTGATATCTGCGATATTATATTTGGCATTGCATTCAGCAAAGAATTAGATTAACGGCATGCGCAAGTATCAAACAGTGAGTGTCTTCAAGATCCTGTTGATGCTCCGCGAGTGAATTCAGATAGTTTTCCTGGACGTTTCCATCCCTCGCCGCGTAGGTTTGTTTATCTTATACAACGGTCAAATGCATAGAAAGCCCCAAGTAAATTCAAGAAAACGTTATGTAACAATAAAGTATTTTTGACTCGAATAGTGAGTACTTCGGCCAGTACTTAAAAGCAGCATAGTATGTGACCAGAGGCAACTTGAAATTTCTTATCACATAAATAGTGAGTGTTCTTTTTGATTTTTAGCTCGTCCGCTGCTCTTTTTACTGCGCGATAGCTTTGTATTTCAAATGCAGTTGTTTCTAAAGACAAAAGTCCCAATTATCAGAACACCCTGTATACTACAACGATTCCTATATTCTGTGTTATCTTTCGAAGGAAGCGCGATCAGCCCAGTTCACTACGTTTTAGGCCCCATTGAGATTGTACGTTGCTCAAGACTGGATCATCAGCCATTGCAGACTGACTTGAAAGTGGTGGTGATGCGATCTAGCGGAATTCCCTTGTACTAGCTATGAAGCAACCGCGTTCTTCAGAGCGGAGCTTTGGATTGCTAGGACAGTTGGGCGATCGCGCATAATGATGTGTATCTCAAGTTCATGTTACATACATGTTTCCTTCAATGTTGTCTTGACAGGCAGTCCTAATTCACTTCCTCACTTGGATAGCTGAGGGATTCTGCAGCGAGTGAGCAACCGGACGTTAATCACATACATTTGTGAAGACTTTATAGGTGTGCCCTTTCAGCATAGCTGGCGAAATGCAGAGTGGCTCTGGGCCCAGAATTCTTCAGCCCTTTGTTACTAATGGAAGTACTCGCAAGTGCCAAATGGCAATCTAGTAATGTTCTCGTTGTAAGCTTGCTTAAGTGCCAGTGTTACCAGTTTGCTTTCCATGCAGATATTGATATTTTTTTGTGGCAAAGGTTATGTCAGCTCATTCGACCTGCGTCATGCTGGCAAGTTGATCTATAGACCTCTTCAGTTCAGATGGAGGCTCCTAGAGTATGCACCGCAGCCAGCTCCATCATTTTTCTTGAATCCGCCAGAGAAAATGTTAATAACATCTTCCTCGATCTGGTTTTTAGAAGCTGTGAAAATAGCAAAGGGTCACTCAAGGATAGACTTTGGTCAAATGCTGTCTGATTCAGCTTTCTTGTAGCTTTGTGGTAATCTGTTGACATGTGCTGACCTAAGTCATAGCTCCTTAGGCCACCATTGGTATGATGATGGCAGTGGCATGTGTACTATATCTACATATCAACTTTCGATTTAAATCCCCACGTTTTGACAATAATTGTTCGGGATCGCACATAGGATATTTGCGCTTTCTTTAATCTCATTTCTAGATGAAGATTGCAGATTGTCTAAAGTATTCCCTAAATATCGTATAAAAGAAAGACGAATATCCTCTATACGTCAAGCCAGTGACAAGCTGCAATGAATTTGATTAAAATATGTGCTTGCTGTACAAATTCGGCATTTGAGTAATTACACATTTTCTATAGTTTTCAATCTCGGACTTTCATATGAAGTGGAAATCTGAAAGTATCGATGCCCTTCACTTTACTCTCTACTTCATATCGATGACATACAAATCTTTAGAGTAAGGTAATTGTAGAATTTAAATAATTATATCTTGCCTAATTTAACAGAAATATCATTCATGTAAAATGACGAATCACAAATGAAAATTAATTTTCCATCAGGTGTGCAGATGCATTTTCTGTGATTCCCATAAGAACCTGTTCGAATATTGGCGTATCATGTCAAATCGAGTTGAAGTTTACTTCAAATCTAGCTTTCTAAAAGGTTCTACTCTGGATCTCGGCGGGTTTGCTCCTCGACAGTCTTGGTTGTAGTTTCAACTCCTTCGGTGGAGTTTCTTTGTCCAATATGGCTGTAGAGAAATGTTGAATTAAGGCCAGTCTAGTTTCTGATGTCCCTTGATATCTGGCGCTACCTAAGTTTGCGAAGGGTTATTTTTTGCTTGTCATCATGCGACATAGGTAGCTAGCATGTCTGACTTTGATGATCGTCACTCATTCTCTGGTTACCAGCATAAAGTCTTCCCTAGACCACACCTGAAATGAGCGATACAATACCTTGCGTACCAGTCAAAGTATATGATAAGGTGCTTTTAAGATTATTCTTTCAATCCATAGCACACACATTCATGGAGTTATAGACAAATAGTCCCACCTGAAAGCTTGGTTTGCTCTGTCCTAGGCTCAGTGATTGCCGAAGAAGTTTTGGATGTCCACATGATACTATAACATATATTTAAAGGAAGTCGTCAGTCATGTGCTTGTTGTCTTCCCAATTCTATGCGCGGATACTCCGTGGCTAGGAACCCCCGCTACAATTTAGTACCTGCCTACCCACCCCGGAGCGAGCAGATGTTACCATACAATACCATACCTTGTAAAATAGATCCCTATATTTATTATTTTGATCACCATGTTACTTCTTACTATTTTCTCGTAGGATCATCTTATTCTCAGTGCGGAATGCATAAAAGTTTGTAGTAATGCGATTTATCAGAAAGGCACAACAAGCTGTAGTGTCATCGCACTCAAGCTATGTTGTGAAAAGTTCTCCGTGGGTTGAGTAAAAAATCTCGAACACAAACAGACATTGGATAATGCATCCTTTTTTCATTATTGTGAGTGACTGAACTACTCACCGAGCTTTCTTACACCTCCTGTATCCAAAAGAATGTATCCTGGGCACTCACACACCACACATGCCACTATTACACACCTTAGCAGCGACTACGCGGATCGTCGTACTACTCTTCGGTTATCGTGCGATCGGTATAGACTGGCGTCGTGGTGTTGTATATAGTTATCACAGGCAGTCGGCGCTGGAAACTGAGAAAACAAGCGAACGTCGGCCACCGGCAAGCACGGCTATCTTGACTTGGACGGGTACACAGTCGCGGCCAGCCGGTCTTCAGGCACGAGAACAATTTCAATCAGCGGCGTGGATGAGGCCGAGCGCAGGTAGTACCGAAATGATACCTGTGCAGAGGCACAAAGGCAAAAGATACAGCATCCAGCATCGTGAGATCGTGAGTATGGATTGACGTAGGTCATGGGCTAGGGCTTAAGCTCAACAAGAGCAAAGCGAATTTAGTAGTACGCAGTAGGAGAACAATTTTATGCAAAGGTACAAAGGCAGAAGATACAGCAATGCGAGTGTATGTATGGACTGACATAGGTCATGGGCTAGGGCATAAGCTCAACAAGAGCAAAGCGAATTTAGTAGTACGTAGAAGGAGAACAATTTTGAAGGGACGTGGATGTGGCCTTGGCAGAGCCACAAAGGCAGAAGATACAGCAAGGCGAATGTATTTAGGGACTGAGTAGCAGATGGGCTAGGACATAAGCTCAACAAGAGCAAAGCAAATTTAGTAGTGTTAGAGATATGAACTGATATGAGTGCATTTTTGAAGCAATAATTGGATAGCTAGAATAACTTTTGTTCGTTGCGTTGAGCGCGCAAGCATGGACCAGCAAGAAACATAGCTAGAGCGTAAACCGTGTTGTTCATGGTCGCAATTGGTGATAGTACACTTATAATAATGCTTAATAATGCCATAGATTGTGAATATTTACTCGGTAAGATTCTTATCCATGTACCTAATGCTAAGACGCGATCCAATTCAAAATACTTTTACTTAAACGTAGCTAGAACCAATGCGTTGCTATCCTCTCAGATATATGTAGTATGTAACATCTATGAACGTGCAAGAAACGCTGTAGATTTGTTCTTTTATAATTTGCGTAGCTTAAAAAGATTTTAGTTAACAGTAGGTTAACTCATTTGGCAATTATAAGTTATTCTAGAACAATGTTGTCTTAAAATTGATTCCTGTGTCCCTATAAATAAATAAAAATAAATAAATAAATAATAAAAACTGGGTGATTTTTCATTGTTTTTCCGTCAGCTTCAAAGCTGTGATAGCTCTAGAAAAACAGTATCAACTATTCTCTATTATATTAAGGTAATATATAACAGGGATTATCAGAATGATACTTTTGTTTTGAAAGATGATGTATACTGCAGTGTACGAGTTTCAGCATGAAGAAAGTAAATACCTGTGTGCTAGTTATTTGAGCACGAGCATAATTTGTGCTCAAGCGAAGGTGTTTCTGTAATGAGAGGCATAAAAGCGGCTTGGCGCATGATTAAGCATGTACGGCACTTAGCACGAGTTATGAGTTTCAGGGTAACCTCAAAGGACACAAACTAGTTATCGCCGTAAAATCACGATTAATACGCATTGCTGAATATTGAAATAGGCATTTGTATTATTCTCTCATTAGCTTATAACTAAACGAATTATGAAAATCATATCTAGTTTTTTATTTTAATCAGAATATGTGTGACTACGCAAATGTAGTACCTACTACCGGCAAATAATAGAACCCAGAACACTGACCAGCCTGGTTAAAATTGGAATGCAAGCCTTTTTCACATCCCGTTGGTTTGCTTAAAGTGCACTGTGGTATATACAATCGCCTAAAGTAATTGGCCTGATACTCTTCAGCATTCATGCCACATGAAAAGTGTTAGGGTTCCGAAACTGAATATGATTAATATGCATAGAAGCAAAGTAAAGTTGAAGCTGTAAGCCGATACCGCCGTTGATATCGTGGATTACAGAGAAAGGCCCAAAAAAGTTTCAAGCACCCAACATCAAAATCTCCCTCTCTCTCTCTCTTGGACTATATTACAGAAGTTTTAAAAAAGCAGCATGATGACTCTGTAACACCAAGAGCAGCGATGTCATCTTCTCCAAAGCTCTCAAATAGTTTACTCATACGTGTGAAAAGGTAGAAGGCCCCAAGGAACCATGGATCCATGAGGCCCTAAGCCCAAATAATTTCCAGGCATAAAAAATAATGTTTTAGGAACTATGCCTTCCCACTCTTCAATCGTCACTAGTAGTTGCGAAGTAGCAAGCAGCTCAAGGAGGCACGGAACATAGCTCAGACGCCCCAGAGAAGAGGCTCATGTCAGCCGGCTTTGTCGGTAGATAATGAACAATTTCAATACTCTCAAGAGTGAAATATAGGGTGATTCAGAAAAGCGTGGAAATATTTCTATGACATGGAGTGGATAGAAAGATACTAAGTTCAGATGGGTCCTAAAATGTCCTCTTATTGAGATACAGCGTGTTGAAACTATGATCTTCAAGTCGAAAAAAGTTATACCTTCGGAATGGATTAATATATTGGATTACAATTTCGAAGATGAGATGAAAGAATATTATTTACGCCATTGACTACTTTGGAATACCTATTGTATTTTTAAATCAGGTATTCAATTTTTTATGAACACTGAAAATTGTATGTAGAGAATTGGAAGAGTAATCCTAACACATCTTAGCGTTATTTGAATCGTATTCTCTATTTGTCCCTATTCAGTACCATCAGCATATTGATAATGGAACATTTGGATCTGTGTTTTACAGTAACTTATATACGCTGTTACTGAATGCATGTGAAAATGAAAAGCTCGGGTTTTGACCTAGTAAAAAATGCCAGAAAACCTTTATGTTAGATATTTGGTATCCTCAGGAATTATAATTTTTAACCTAGCCTTCAAATATTTAAAATACCGAATGGTAACCCAGTTCAAATTCGTTTAAACAATTTCCTCAAACAAATAATATTTTTTCCCTCAGGTTTTCTGGATCATTCTGACAAAAAGTGGCGCCATTAGGTGGACTCGACACTTTCATAAAGGATTATATTCGGCACAAGTTGTCTCCGAACATGTATAACAAAAAAATGTATCGTATTTAGTTAATCAAACAGACTAATACAATTAAAACTTGCAAATTTTCCATGCTCTTTTTACAATTTTGGAGCTCTCTAGGATTTGGCTGACTGAGAAAACATTCTTTCCTTTGCTCTTCAAAAAGTTTTGGAGGCGGTTACGCTTTCATACAAAAGTTGTCTCTTGTCGATGGATGGCCCTCCCTCTTCCCCTGATAAAAATTCCTGCTGGTGCGTATATCAACTACTACACACATGCATCGACAGGACTCGCAAGGGTCGGAAATATTTCTGCGCCATTCCAACCTTCAAAGATAAATGTGCGGGGGAAATATATGATGAGTGAAATATGTCTAAGTATACCACTGTCAAAAAAATTGCCTACCCTAATCTTTCACCTCTCAATATTTTTCAAAAATAATCAAGATCTTCTGAAACGTCAAATAATAATAATAATAATAAAATGTCTTTATTAGGTACATTATAAAAACTACAATATAATGTGACCTCTACGTAGGCGAAGTCTAGCTCTTGGCTACTCTACTTAACCTACTCAAATAATAAATTGAAACACTTAATCAAAGGAAACTTTGACAAGCAGCTAAAGACGCTTCAAAACAAACGAACAAAACAAAGGGGAGCGAGAAGTTATGATCTTATGTGTAAACACTGCTATATGGTACTTGCATGCATTTTCTATACACATCCAAACAAGCTGAAATCTCTTTAAGGAAACATGATCATACTTCTTGAGATTAAATACAAATCGATAAGTATATTGGAGTTTTTGGAGTCTTGCTTTTGTGATAGAATCAAGACAGTGATAGAACTCAGTGCTACAGTAAAATAAGCTAGGAAATATAAATAGCCTCACATAGCTTTTTTCTAACTTTAAAATTCAAAATAGAGCGATTGGTAAAGTATAATCAATAATCAACCCTAAATTTTTTGTAGTATTTACGACAGCTAGACGCTCCTTATCGATTTTTACATTAAGAGAATTCAATATAGTGTTACGTTTGACAGCAGGACAAAAAAGCATCACTGAGCACTTATCCTTATTGAGCTTAAGATTGTTACCATTTGAGTATCCTACTATTTATTGCCTCCAAATCATCATTAAGCTCATTGATTGAAGTATGTAAAGTGTTACTATTGAAGCTCTTATATATCTGTGTATCATCGGCATACCACATCATAGAAGAGTTTTTCACAGAGCTACCCAAGTCTATAGTATAAATTAAGTACAACAAAGGTCCTAAAACTGAACCCTGGGGGACACCTGATGTTATACCAAACGAACTAGATATAGTATTGTCTATCTCTACTACTTGTTTACGATCTGAAAGATATGTTATAAAAAACATTAGAGGTATGTCTGAAAAACCAGAAAACTTCTATTTAGCACATAAAAGCTCATGATCTATTTTATTTAATAACGGAGTTTGAGCGATTTTTCTTTTTTACTTTTTCCCCTGGATCGGTTTTAAAAAACTATAAAGGTTTTTTGTCCTTGAGACAGTAGTAACCCTATATCAAAGTTTCATCTAAGTTCAATCAGTACTTTCCAAGTTATAGAGGAGTCAAGGATTAGCGGACAGACAGACAGACCGACGGAAACGAGTGACATTGTTTTTCTTGATGTACCTGACATGCATTACCCAAAAAATAATTACCATGCTTCCACGAGAGTTGCATAGGAAGTAAAAAGGTATCTAGCGACTTTTTTTCCAAATTTGACCATATTCTAGTTATACGCAAATTACTGCCTGGAAAACCCTAAAAATGTAACGCATATACTTACAGTCTTGCTGTATAATAAGACTTCAAGACTGTTTTGAGATTAGTTCACTTTAATGTGATTTTTAACCTTGTCTGTTAATCCAAAAGTCGCAAACTTTTGATTTTCGTAGATTTCTTTCTACCCTAGAAATATTGCCACGTTTTTCTGAATCACAATGTATAAGGAGAATAAATGAAAAAAGTACCAATTTTGGCGTATTCAATTTTCTCTCAGAGGCTACCTACTGGTAACAGTCAGCTCGGGGCTCTAGTTTCTAGGTTATTGAATGCAGTAATTCTGCTAAGAAGTATACGTTAACCTCGTACGTCAGAAAGGTATATGCAAGGATCCAATCTAATAATAGGTTTATGTGATTGCTTACAAACCATGGTTTCATAAATACACCATTGCATAACTTCCATGGGTGTAAAATGGTGCCCGCAAAGAAGCAATCAGTCAATTTCAACGTAGTGTTTTGTTTACAAACCTCGCTATCGCATAATTAGCATTCCACAGTGTTGAGAAGTCTCGTAATTCCTTTTAGAACAGAGGCAGCTATGACCAAAACGTTTTTGAAACAATGGAATTACGATGTGTTGCGGAGGAGCGGAATTGCGAATGCGTGTACGTGTAGCTTGCGTGGAAATGAGATAGTACATTATTTAAATTCCGTGAATTGCATTACATATTTTGCCTCCTACAACAATAAAATCGAATTTGAAGAAGTATGTTTTTGTTACATTAGGCAATAATTTATAGATTACAATGCCAGTATCAAACAAGTAATGAGCGAAACACTTCTTGACTTGTCCATTGAATTTAGTATTACTATATTGAGAACTCAAAGAGAACCATCCAACCCCACGAACAACTGTATCGCCAGTCGTTCCTACAATTGTAGGATGGCCTTATGGCCCCCTTGATTTTCATAGTATTTTCTCTTCTTCAGGAAGGCGCTCTATTTTGGGGTTATGTTACAAATATCCATTTGCATCAAATTGTTCATGCTTTTGATTTACACATATATCATCTGTTATAGAGGGTGTTCCTTAATGATATGCAAATATTTAGGGGTACATGAAAAATTAATGTTAGTTTGCTTTATAAACTATGGTCCAAAAATGTTTCCTTACAAAAACTCGGGGTGTTGAAGTTTTAGGAAAAAGATGGAAATTAATTAATATGTTCAGAATCGCTTCAGATATTCCACTGATATTTAGAACGTAGTCAAAGTTAATAAAGTTACATATTTTTCAATGCTAAAATAATTTTTAGCTTTAACAGTGGCGTGTGTACGGGTATTGACTTCGATCTTTTTAAGAAAAACCTGGTACGCCAATGGCTTTTTGCCATATTAAAAATTATGTTTGAATTCCCCGTTCCATTTAAAACAAATGATCTTTTCTGAATTGTTTTCCTTCGATGCGCCATTTTTGAATAAAAAAATAAAAACCGTTCTATTGTCCGAGAAAATTAATGTGATAATTGAAGAATGCAATTTAGCAATAAATATCTAATTGCTCTGGAATATCTCACTGGCTTTTGACATCTGACAAGTCTCTGTTATTCAGATCAGTTCGCTGTGACACCTTTTTCATTATTTAGTTTTTACAATCTTGTTAATAATGGTGAATTAATCAAATGCAAAAATGGCGGAAATGCATTACGTATACGACCTTGCCGACGGTAATGGTGAGCAAGCCAGACGGATTTATCACCAGAGATATCCCGATCGTGATCTGCCAGATAGTCGAACCTTTTCTAATATTCATCGTCGTCTTGTTGAAACTGGTTCTGTCCGAAAAGGAACATCTGAAGGTGTCTCTATAGTAAATTGAGGAAGCAGTGCTGCTCGAAGTTGAAGAACATCCTGAAACGAGTACGAGGAAGATCGCTAGACATTTAAATATTTGCCATCAAATTGCTTGGAGAGTTTTAGTGGATTTTTTGTTATAACCTTACCATATTTTATTAGTACAGGCATTACTTCCCATTGATTTTCCAAGGCATGTGACCTTTCGACAGTAGTATCTTCAAAAAAATTACACAAAATCCGCAATTTGAATCAATGATTCTGTTGACGAACGAGGCTAATTTTTCTCGAAATGCCACTCAGAATTTCCACAATAATCATTTGTTGATCACTCTTCTTGCCGGGATGACCTGACAATTTTCTTCTTCTTTGCTGCTTGATGATGTAATAAGAAACAATGTGTGGTACATGCATGATGGTGCACCAGCGCATTTCAGTGTAGCGGTTGGTAATTATTTACAAACTGGTTATACATTGTTGGATTGGCCGCGGTGGGCCCCAAGAATGGCCTCCAAAGTCCCCAGATCTCACCAGTTTAGATTTCTTTTTGTGGGGCTATCTTAAGACACTAGTGTACACAAGTCCCATTAACACTATAGAGGAATTAAGAGAAAAAATAGTTGCAGCTTGTGACGCATGTATACTAAGTGAAGGGGGCCATTTTCAAGAATTTTTGTAATCATTTCGTTGGTTTTAATATTATGTTTATGTTGTCGGTTGTTGTGGTTCATTACCCCTAATGTGTTTAATTTTTCCAATTAAATTAATAATAATTTTGCAAGTTAGACAATAGAACGGTTTTTATTTTTTTATTCAAAAATGGCGCATCAAAGAAAACAAAGGGAGGTCATTTGTTTTAAATTGAACGGGGAATTCAATTATAATTTTTATTTGTCAAAAAACCATTGGCGTACCATTTTTTTCTTAAAAAATATCCAAGGCAATACCCTTACGCACGCCACTGTTAAAGCTAAAAAATATTTTTGCATTGAAACATATGCAACTTTATTAACTTCCACTATGTACTAAATATCAGTGAAATATCTGAAGCGGTTCTGAAAATATTAATTTACATTTTTTTTTTCCTAAAACTTCAACACCCCGAGTTTTTGTAAGAAAGCATTCTTGGACCATAGTTTATAAAACAAACTAACATTAATTTTTCATTAAGATGCACACCTCTAAATATTTGCATATCATTAAGGAACACAAGGAACGTTAATAAAGATTGTCTCCACTTCACCATGCGCAACAAGCGCCGCGTCGCACAAACCTGGTAAATGAGATGAAAGGCGTCATCAGTTCATAAAGGATTATGTTTGGCACAAGTTAGCCCTTCTGAGAAAAAAGTTAGTCACGAATATGTATTTTAAAGAAATGAAATGACCTTTCTCCTCCTCCTGAGAGGATTTGCTGCAGGTAGACATAATCATTGAGATGACCAATCCCGCGTAAATGACGATGTTGGCAGGAAGTCCCCAGTATTGTGGAAGCAATTGCCGACTGTGACGTACGACCACCGACAACGCTTGTCCATCGGGGATGACGTCGCATGTACAGACAATTAGTTGGACATGGAATCAAAACTTTACGCTAAATTTACCATGGCAGACTATTAAACTTGAAGTTTTGGATGTATCAGTTGGCACTAATTTTAACGGCAAAATTTGAGAGTTTCTGTTTCATCCGTTGTGTTGTGTGTTGAAAATATTTGAACAGCTTGATACGAATCATAATATAGAGAGTACAAACTTTCATTTGATGGAATAGAAAACTGCCATCGTTGTTGTTTTCATATACACTGTGAGTTGAACTGATTACTATATTTAGCCTCACTTCTTTATATTAGTATCATTCAAATACTCGTAGGTTTTAATTAGGTCCCCCTTATGCCCCAATTTGCAAACTATTAAAAATATAAACTTACTATATGTATATTCTGCCATATTGTTGAAATTCATATTTCCTGAGTTTGAGAACAAACCTTGAGCAACAATTTTCAAATTTTTGCGACCTGCATGTTTAAGCTTAGTGTTAGAAAAGAATACTAAAGCGTGACAGCATAACTTAAAATAGGAAGCATCAAATGCTTATAAAGCATTTTGCGCGATATGAAATTAAATATAGCACCATCTCGATAGAGAAGCCGTAGTACTAATACGTCTTTTTGACTAAAACTGTCATATGCCCGTAAACATAAGTTTTCAGTAATAAAAAATATACACTTCCGTGTATTTTTAGTTGAAGTAATTATGTAAAAAAAATTGTGGCTAATTTCTCAAAAATCCATCAAACGAATCCGGGTTCCGAGGCTTAAACCTAAGAGTACTCCACTAATAACAGTTGATCTTAATCTATGGAAGTACCCGTCGTCCCTATTTAGAAATTATCCTGTATATTCAGGCAGATGTGATGGAAAAATGTAATAAGCTAATAAATGATTCATTACAGTACTATGTATTACAATCAGCCTTTAAAGTATCAGAATAGATGAGTTATCTAATCCTGTGCTTATAGATTCAAACTAAATTGTTAAGCAATAATGATTGGATGTGCACAAATAAACAAATTAGTCTGATTGCGACATACGGCGATACATTTGTAACAGGAAAGATATGCAACGTTTTCACCGGCTGCATACTCTGAATAACTACACTTTCCTTGTGTTGCAATTATTTATTTACGGATTAGCGATGCATTTCTGATAGATCGTACAATAGGCCAGGAAAGAAGTAGAAATAGGTGTAGGATTTGATCCTTTGATCAACTGAACTGGCCGACGAGTTCCGGAAAATGTCGAAACATACTAGCAGATTCAAAAATATGGTAAACCACCCAGTTAATGGTACTTGTGTGTCTAATATTCTCAAAAAGAATAGTTCAATTTTTTTTATATTTAACTAAATCATGTCCAGTATATTCAGAAGAGCACAATCTTTGAAACGATAACATTATTCAATTCTTTAATACAAAAGTAAAAATTCTATAGCACCTTGCCATTCCAAGGACTAAAACTTAAAGCCCCTTTTTTCGTTATTTGAATTTCTTTCTCAGTCTGAACTATAAAATTGATGGGTCAGGTGAAGTCGCTCTGCAGAAGCATTGGTGGACAAATTAATTTATGATAACCACAACTGTAGATATAATTTATCAATCAGGAATATGAATGTTCTTTGTAAGTTGACAAATCACAAAGACATACCTATGTACTTGGTTATTTGCAAAAATGCAATAAATAATGTCTGCATGTTTTGAAAATCATTGTGTGCTAATAAACGGTAAAGAAAATATATATGTATTCGCATACCAATGGTTGACCGACCCTTTAAGCACTTTTCTTTTCCACTAGTTGACATCTTTTTATAAATATTAAATGTTTTAAAAACATGCACTTACAAATCTCTTTACACATGTTGCTTATTGCTGTTAGAAAATATCAACAATTTTACACTGATTCCCAATCTAAAGTCATTACGAATCTACATAATAATTATTGTGAAACCATATTACCCTTTTCTCTTGAGTGCGCAGAAATTCTTAGCCAAATTATATGTATGCTGTTTCTCACATACTTCAAATGTGGATAAGTCGTTTTTCGAACCAGAAACTGACTAAAATCATAAGCTTAAAAAAGTGTCAAAAGCCGATAACCTGCTTAGGTAAATTGGTAAATATGTAAATTCAAACAAAATAATGAAAAAAATGACACCCATACGGTATACTTAATACAACAAGTAATAGCAGAAAAATAGTCACAGCTAAACCTATCGCCCACTAGAGACTACTAGAAGATGTTTCTTAAAAAAATTGCAATTATTCACCTTGTTTAAGGCAGCAGAGGTCACGTTACACTGAATTACTGATTCACATTAACTGACGGTCTATGACAAGACGTTTCCCCAATTTTATTTATTGCATTAATGTGAAATCGTCCGAAGTACCAATAGCCAACGATTGACGAAAGAAGCTAGATATCTCTTGAAGTCGTTAACAATTAGGCACCTAAATATACAAGGTGTCACAGAATAACTATTCCTTATTTTCAGAAATACTAGAGGGCAACTCTTCTTTGGCATCTTATGAACCAGTGATAATATGAGTTCAAATACAAAAATCAACTGTAGGCATATCTGGTGAACGTGCATTTAGGGATTGAGCATTTAGATAATTTTCTTAATTTGATTCAAAGGATACTAGTGCACCACCACGGAAAAACATTATTTTTGGAACATTTGCAAGAAAGTCTGGTAGAGAGTTTCTGAATGTGAAACGAAAGCTTCTGGTGTTCTTTTAGTACCGTTCATTCATATTTCCGCGTGCCTCAGGGATCCATGTTAGTGCCTCCCTGTTCCTCATATATACTTTTGATATCGCTAACTCTCTTCAAAACTGTTTAGTCAATCTTATGCTGTTGATATTCAACTTTTCTATAGTTTCTCTCCGAACAACTACCACGTCGCTGAAAACCTTATTAATCTAGATTTACAGTGTATATGTACATACGCCACAAAGCACAATTTAGGACTTAACTTACTATTTTGCTCCAAGAAAAAGCATACTCTCTCCAAATCAAAATTAAGCATATCTATCTAATACCTTACTTACTATTACCCATTACGCAAAGAATTTATAGTCAACGCCAAACAAAGTGGCGTGCACGTCATCACGATAAAAATTCCCCGACCTAATGCCTAGGTTTCTATCACAAACAATTGCTCTATTGCAGTTTCATATTAATGTGATATATAAATTGTAAAATGGTCATTACTCTCTTATTATGGTTAATAGTCATATAAACATTGTTATTAAAATATCACATAAGTTGCTTTCTGATAAATTTAGACGCATTATGCGAAATAAAATGTTTTGCAAACGCTCCAATCACTTATCGACATGTAAACGCACTAAACCGATTTCGCAGCGTTGACACATTGTCACCTTGAAACTTATTTAAACTGGGAACTGACATTTGTATTAATTTTGACACTGAATCAATTTGTGGCATTTCAAATCTTTATAAATCCTTTGGCCCCGCATACTGTAAATCAACAACTGTTTGTTTCAAAACAAAATTATTCATTTTACGAGTAGATAAAGGCAATTTTGGTATATAAAGATGCCCAAACAGTTAAATAGTCGGTGTAAGGAACTCGTGGCCTCGTTAATGCACTACTTTGAGCAAGAAAGGGACAAAAACGGGCCTTTGTTGCCTTTAAATGCTGTTCAAGAGGTAGGTTACTAATAATTATATGTAATGTATATTAATAATAGTGAAATTTTATTTCATTTTTTGTAGCGTGTTGCTGCTGCTTTAAAAATTAGTTTAAGGACAGTTAGTCGTATTTCCGAGCGTGTGAAAAGTGATGCAAATTTAGAATCGCCCAAGAAAAAGCGGAGTTATATTAAACGTGTAACCAACACAGCGAAATTGGATACAAGTGCCATTCGAGAAGTGATCTATAATATGTATCACAAAAGTAAGATCTTATTATAATAACTTATCAGAAATTTGCATTAATTTGTTAACTAAATTATAATGTCATATTACACATGGTTTCAGAAGAACAAGTTACGATACAAACTTTATGGTCTCGATTAAGAGATAGGGCATTATTTGATGGTAGTGCCACGTCTTTAAGGCGGTTGCTTAGAGATCTTGGATTTAAGTGGCTTAAGGACAATCCGCGACGAGGGCTCATGGAACTACCAAGTATAGCTTTGAAAAGGGTGGAATTTCTAAGGCAATACAATCAAGCCAAGGTTGAGGCCTTATACCAGTTTGTCTTCCTCGATGAAACTTGGATATTTCAAAATGGGACCATAGGTCGCTCTTGGCAAAATGGAAACCAAAAAAGCGTGAAAGCTATTAAAACAGATGGTAAAAGGTATGTACTTTTACACAATTTGCACTATAAAATTTAAAACTAATATATTTTAGATACATTATATTACATGCTGGAAATGAAAATGGGTTTATTGAGGGTAGTGAAGCGATATTTTCTTCGAAAACAAAATTGAGCGATTACCATGGAGAGATGAACCAGGACAATTTTTTGAAATGGTTTCAACATCAGTTATTAGAAAAATTGGAGAGTCCATCTATGATTATACTGGATAACGCCCCTTATCACAGCATGATATTGAACAAAGTGCCCAACAATGCATGGACAAAAAAAAATATCCAAGACTGGTTGACAAATCAAAACATACCATTTTTAAACACAATGTTTAAAACAGAGCTATTGAGTATCGTTGCTCGGTACATAATGCTTCTTAATTATATATATTTTGGTCGACAGTTTATATTTCTTTTGTTTATTCCTATTCTTAAAATAACTGCTTTTTTAGAAACAAACCACCTAAAATATACGTGATTGATGAATTGGCGGAACAACATGGGCACAAAGTTCTTCGTCTGCCTCCTTACCATTGTATATTTAACCCTATTGAGTTAATTTGGGGCATAGCAAAAGGTTACTATAACAGACATATTGGTAGAGATGGTAATAGTGAAAAAGACTGTTTGGATATGTGGAACGAGGCTCTACAAACGGTTACCCCAGACATGTGGAAAAATAGTGTTCGACATACTGAGCAAGACATTTTTAAATGGTATGAAAGAGAACGAATTTTTGATCGACCAGACATCGAACCTTTAATAATCAACTTTGAGAGTGATGAAGATTCAGATTCAGACAGCGCTGAAGAAAGAAACTCCGACTAACTTTATTGTTCAGAAAAAGCTTACACCAGTAGCTTACCTAATTTTAGAATGCATTTTTCTGTATGAATTCTGTAAAATAAATACCATGCATAAAATTTGGAGGACCCCATTTGGATTTTTATTCAGTACCTTTAAGCTATCAATTAAATATGGTAGTTTCATAGTGTCATCTGATCAATAATTGTCATACTTAATGATTATGCAAGTACAGATCTATAATTTTATTATACTATTATTTTTGTTCTCATTTGAGGTTAATATTGCTTATAAACCTAGATATGTAAATAATAAATTTTATTATTTTACAAAAAGTTTGGCAACAATGTAAATTTTTCAACACACCCACCTTGATGACGTGCACGCCACTTTGTTTGGTGTTGACTATAGGCCCGTATCGTCAGTCATCCCGACAATTGTAGGGCGCGTTTATGGCCTCCTTGACTGTCATAGTTTTCTACTGCTCCGTGTCAGCGCTCTATTTTGAGGTTATGTCACAAACATCTATTTGCATAAAATTGTGCTTGCTTTTGAGTTTTATCATGTTTTATCAGCCTGAAATTTCCAACAATTCGAAAGGAAAACATATTTTAACAATAGGAGAGCGCTGACGCTGACACGGGACGAGTGTAATCTAGAAATTTTTGAGGGAAAGAAAGGAGTATGACAATCAAGGAGGCCATAAACGAGCCCTACAATTGTAGGGACGACTAACGATACGGGCCTAAGAGTTATATCCAAATGAAACTAGGTATATTAAATAGAAAAATTAAGAAATTGTTATGTGAGTCTTTGATATTGAGTCAAATAGCTTATTGCAACGTTTATTATCCCTGTCTGGTCGAAATAACAAAATACAGGCTGCATAAAATTGCTCCCGCTATATAAGCAGTTTAAGGAGGTTTCTCCACGTACCGGGCATGAAAATTCCTCTTGCTGACGCACATTTTCTAATCAGACGTCGACTAAAGAATAAATGGAATAACCATGTCTAGACTCCGCCTATCAGGAATAAGATGTTATGTACATTTTTTATATTCCAATAACCTTTTATTATTATCATTATTATTATTACAGAAGCAGTCCAATAGGAAGTAACCTGAAACGTATAGAGACTCTTCGAAGCAGACCTTCTTTTCACGGAATTACCAATCGTCCTTACATTAGAACCGTGAGCAGAATATGAAGTGGTCATGTCCTAACCCCCATCATAAATCACGAATTGGAGACGGAGATGATCCACATTGCAGTTGCGGAAATACGTATAGGAACCTTACAGTAATTCATATTAGAATGTACAAGTTCTAATAGAGAAAATACTGAATTGTATCAAATTTTAGCGAAACACCTTCCTTTGCCTCTAAATTTAGACTCCATTCTCAGTTCTAAGAACCAGCAGGTTTACGAACTTTTATACAACCATTGTCGAAAAATAGGCGTAACATTATAAAATGTAAATTACAGTAAGTTTGTTTGAAAAAATGAAGAAAACAAGAAAATATTGAAAAAAAGAAATAGATCAGTATAAAGTAATATACAGGTATATATATATATATATACGCCATTTTGAAATTTGGAGTGCTGAATTTTGTATCAAAAACAACTCAGCTTTTATCTCATTTGTTACTTTTTCAGTTTTAATTTTTGCTCATACAGGGTGATCAAAAACGCAAATTGTAGTTTTTCTCAAAAATTTCAAATGCATCACCCTGTATATTTGTGAAAGTTTGTATTCAATTTTTTATCAGCTTTTTTTCGATAATAGACACATAAGGGTCTTTACGACTATTTTTTCGGTAATTAGCACGTCTTTTATGGAACGGCTTAATTCCCTAAAATATCGCTGATTTATACTATTCTGATTGTTATTAGTTTTTACGTCAAATCTGTACTCTTAGTGGCAATATGGAACTAGCCCACTATTTGTCTTTTGTTTCCATAGATGATGTGATTTTTTTCCTTAATTTTGATGTATTCTTCTATTAAAAGCTTCATAACTCATAATCTAGTGATTTTATCTGAATTAAACCTTATACCAAAAAAAAAGCCTATAAAAAGTTGAATCCAAACTTGTACAAATATACAGGGTGATGCTTTTGAATTTTTCGAGAAAAAATACAATTCGCGTGTTTGACCACCCTGTATGAGCAAAAATGAAAATTCGAAATAGTAATAAATGAGATAAAAGATGAGGTGCGTAGGTTTTTTTTGATACAAAATTGAGCACTCCAAATGTCAAAACGGCGGATTGAGGGGTTGCCGAAGCGGACGGTTTTTCTGGACAAAACACCTTACATCTCAGTAGCTAATCACCAAAACCCCATAGTATGTTATATCAATCTTCTTCTTTTGAATTGGTTTATCCAAATATGCAATAAAATTTGAGACGTTCCATTGAAAAGATCACAACTTTGATATGTAGGTCAAAATTGGGACACCCTGTATAATTTACAATCTTTTAAAAATGTGCCCTCAAATGTCATGTATAACATGCCATAAATAGATTTTCTCAAAATGTATTTGTTTATGAGTAATATTCCGTCCACACATGGATGGGCCACCCTATATATATATACAGGGTTATCCAAGTGTCCACCATTAGTAACTTTGTTATTAGTGAAAATACAAAGTTGTTTGAATTAGCAAACTAGTAGCATTTTTAACGCTGGTAAAAATGAGAAATAAAAAAAAACAATTGAGAGTCGTTATTTTGATTTTTTTCAGTAAAATAACATTTTTTTAAATGGAAACCCCTGTATATTATATTTTTTTCTGTTAAAGCATCAAATTTTAAACAAAAAAGCTTACAATAACTTTTCTCCTAGGTTACAAATTGTTGAAGTTATGGCCTCCAATCTGAAACAATTAAATTGTATCGACAAACTTTATTTTCAACATCAACTTATAATCTTACAAAATACAATAACAATTTTTTTTAAAGAAGATGCTCGAAAACACCACCTTGTTCTTCAATACATTTTTGGGCACGTTTTTCAACTGCTCGAACTGTCTTAAGTATGGTCCTACCATCTATCTGGGTTATCTTTTCCCTAACTGCAGTATTTAACGCGTCAAGGTTATCGTACCTTCGCTTGTAAATTTGGTTCTTTAAGTAACCCCACAAGAAGTAATCAAGTGGGTTTAGATCTGGTGTTCTGGGAGGCCACTGTATTGGGCCATTTGTTCCTATCCACTGATCATTAAAAGTAGTACTTAGAAAATGATAAGTACCTCTGGAGTTGTGGGCAGGTGCGCCATCTTGCTGAAAATGCAGATGATGTCTACTTATAAGATCCAATTCGTCTAAGAAATTAGTCAGAATTTCTGACATAAATTCCACATATCTTTCACCAGTTAGGGTTCCCTCATAAAAGAACGGGCCAACAATTTTTGAACCAATTATACCGCACCAAACGTTGAAACTGAAACGGACTTGTGGGCCTCTTGGATGTACTAACAAAAGATTTTCTCTTGACCAATAATGGTGGTTTTTTCTATTAAACATTCCAGAATTTGAAAAATTTGATTCATCTGTCCATAAAAGGTAACGAAAGTTATTTACATTTTGGCGACAGAAGCTAAGATACCAATGGCAAAAAACAAGTCTTCTCTCTGGATCCCCTGCCAAAAGCGTGTGAACTGGTCGGTACTTATACGGAATAAATTTGTATTTTTTTAAAATCCTTTGAACAGTACCATAACTGAAATTAGAGTCCTTGAGAATATCTGCTATTGAATTCTCACGATAAGCTTCAAAATATCCAATAACTGCAATTTCCGTGGCCTCGCTTATTATGAATTCTTTTTTTGCCCTTGTTTTAGCAAAAACATTTTCGTTGCCCCTAAATTTTCGATAAAGTCTCAGAAAATATCGTTCATACGGTTGAAAGCGAGCGGGATATAATTCACTGTAGTATTCTCTTGCTCTCAAGGAGGATTTTCTGCACACTAAATAGCATTCTAACATATCACACTTTTCTTCATGGGAGAACATTTTTCTTTAAATTAATGACACAATAAAGCTTATAAACAAGTATTTACACTAATGTTTGACATTATTTGATTTTATCATTGTTTTCCAAAGCCTTCTAGTTGCGAGTATGTCCAGTTTAACAATTTGTCGCTTATCTTAATGCTGTCAAATCGCGAACGCCATGTTGTTTTCATAGCCGTCTTAATATTATAATACTGCAAATAATTAAAAATATTTATCGTTATTTTGACTTTATTTTTGACTTTAGCGGAAAAGTCATTATGAACTTTTTTGTTTAAAATTTGATGCTTTAACAGAAAAAAATATAATATACAGGGGTTTCCATTTAAAAAAATGTAATTTTACTGAAAAAAATCAAAATAACGACTCTCAATTGTTTTTTTTTATTTCTCATTGTTACCAGCGTTAAAAATGCTACTAGTTTGCTAATTCAAACAACTTTGTATTTTCACTAATAACAAAGTTACTAATGGTGGACACTTAATTTGGATAACCCTGTATATATATATATACAAACGAAAAATAACAATCTTGGAGACAAAGTAGAAAAAAGGAAAACTAAACAAAGAGTATCACTTAAAAAAAACCTGTAAAAAACAATGTGTCTTCGCATACTCTATGTAACTATAATAGAAATGGTATAGTGGTAATATTAAGTAATGGTCTATTCTTTATTAAAGCATAGCATGATACTGAACATAAGGATCTGGCCAATTGGTCGTCGAAAAGTGTCAATAACAGAACAAGAAAAAGGAGGTTTCTCACTCAATAGCTTCAATTAATTGATTAAAACTATGTTCAAATACAACTTTCTGACATTTGCCATCGAAATATTAAAAACCTCTGTTCTCTCTTACCTTAGGCAAAATCTTGCTTATAGGAATTTGATTCACAATTCAAATACGCGCAATAACCATCTCCTCACGGCATACTTCAATTCTCTTTCACGTACAATGCGGTGAAATTGATTAATTCATTTGACAAAAACTTTATTAGCAACTTTTCCATCAGATGTATTTATTAAGTGCTTAACTGTTTTTTGTTTAATTTTTTCACTCTGCCCAGTTTGAATTACTTATGTCTCTTCCTGTTGCGTAGGATTGGTACAAAGGTCGACTAGACGATATACTATGGGATAATTAGCGTTTCTATTCCTTCAGGGTAAGTTTTAAGTTAAGGTATCAATAAGCTTATGACATCGTGAAGTGTGAATGGTCATTGGCCAGACTTCGCCAATTGTAACTGTGGTACTGTATGTACTCGTATTTGTTACAATAAGGTCGGTTGAATTGAATATCTGTCTCCTCGGGTTAGTTTCAAAGTCTTCGAAAACATCGTCCTCAAAGGCAACATTCCGGACAATACTACCTCCTGAATCTCTACTCCAACTTCGCCAGTACCTCAAATCCGCTGATTCAACCGTGAAAATTATAAATGACAGAGAATGCGACGCTAAGGAGGCTGTTCCAAACAAATTACCCTCGCCTCCTTAGAATTACCGTAAGCTGCCCCGGAGGCTGTCTGCTAATTCAATATTTGTAAATTGATGCATTTCAACGAAACACTAATTTATCTTGAATGTTGATTTGTGACACGTAAAATGACATTTAGACGTATTCATCCAACAGCGAAAATAATTGTTTTTTTATGACACCGAGAAATTTCCTGACAATTAGATTATCAATAAAAAATGTTTATTTAAGTGCCCTTTATCATTTCTGAAAATTAGGATTAGTTATTCTGTGATAACCTGTAGATATTAATTCGGAAAACAATCTATATAGATGCACAACATTGCTTATCGATGCTGTATGTCCAGATATCATGGTAGGGACAAAATTGACAACGTCGTACAACTTTTTGGTTTTGTTTTTTTATTTAGCATGAAGCTTAAATATGCATCATCTTGTATCAAGATGCTTACGAGAATAATAACGTAGGTATTACCTAACGACTAGATTATTTTAAAGAAACCGATATTTGGATATCTCTAGTTAAAAGCAATTCATATTTGCCATAATTAAAGCGGAATGTTTTTAAGACAGTAGGCGATAATCCGTAGGAATATGTGACGGATTATTCTCTGATATCGTACATTTTCTTGAAATACTGATACTGTGAATTGTTCTTCTGTCTACAGAGGTAGAGTACTGTTGATCGTTTCTATATTTCTCCCTATAAACCGCTTCATAGTTATTATAGATAGCCGTATGTTCTATGAATTATATTTCTTTGGAAAAACGCAAGCTCTCTATTTGGAAGCGCATGTATTTTTAAGCGCGCAAGTGAGAGGAGATTATATTCTCACGTGTGGATGATAAATACCCTCGAGGAAGGAAAGTAAAATAAACATCCTAAATACGAGATCGTGTTGTAAACGTATATGATATAACGTAATCATTCATACAGTTAGTAAAATAGATATGTATAAACCAGTGGTACAACTTGCACCATGTCATCAGAATTCATAAATTGTACGGACAGTGAAAGTACAAAATACAACAAACAACTTCAGGATTTTTCCCTATAGGCTCATACAAACTAAAATGTGATCAAGTTAGATAACTAAATACTATTAGTGAACTTCCCCGATAGTACGAAATATTCCTTAAATATTTATTCAATATTTAATAATATTTTTATCTTACTTAAACATCTGTTATCTTAAACGAATATTTAATAAATATTTGGAATACAATATTTTTGTTAAATATTTATTAAATATCTTTTAAATATTTTAAATACAGTATTTCTTTTATAATATTCATCAAATATATATTTTTCAAATAATGGAAAATATTAAATCTCCAATACCTAGAAAATATTCATTAATTATTTTCGGCTACGGCGCATTTGCGTGTGATCTCAAGCGACTAATGGGATAATAGCAAGCCGACCTGAGCTGATCCGTTTGCCGGCACCCATTTTGCCTGTGAGTTTCACTATGATAGCGTGCTTCCTGTGTACCTCCAGGTGGTACAATATTTGAGTGTCTTTTTTGTGGAAAAGGGTTAGTTTTGTGACAACTACATAGCTTAATTTATCTGGTCGTAAACATTTTTGTTCCAGTTGAGAATAAAGATATTTACAAGACCATAAACAACTAGAATTGAAGTGTAACAGTTATTTGCAATTTGGGATTGGTGGATTTATCTGAAAATGGATACGAAAATTATATTCATAACATCCCAATGATGTTTAAGGTGCTTTATAGAGATGCCTTTCAGTGACCCAGTTGAGCTACTCGGAGTAACTCAGCACTAACATTGTTCCACTGCATTTTATATTCCCATAAATACACTTTCTAGAGTAGTTCGAGAGAATATCTCTCCCAAACGAAAGACCACTAGAAAGCAGCTTATGTATTCAATAATACTTCATAATTAGCGACTTTTTACAGAGGAGTGGTTTTGCAAGATGCAGAAGATGATTAGAATGTTATTTAATGATATTTTTCTAGCAAATTAACCCATTATATCTAGAATGAATTTTCCTTATAAACCCAATTTATAAAAAAAATTATAAAAGCGTTCCTACAGATTTTGCTAAAATAACAAATGAATACTTTCCTATATACACTGAAAATATGTATCAGATTAATGCTCGAAATTCTGTTGTTTCATATATTTCTTAAATACATATTCACGAAAGTTATGACATTCCATCAAAACATAAAATTGATATTTAAAAATCTTTCCTCAGACATTTTCTAAACATTTGGAAAAAAAAATCGCAAAAATATATGAATTATATGTACTACAAATATCTATAATGAATATATAAGAAATATATTAATTGAATATTAAAAAATATGTCGCTACAAATATTATCAAATATTTAATAAATATTTAAACATTTCTATGATAGCCGCTTGTTATAGGCTTTAGGCTAAAAGATATTACTTGAAAAGGAAAATTTCTCGCAATTGGCACCGCTGAGCATGCATAAAGATGAACTTCCATAAAATACAGCTTCTCTACTGATGAATCAGGCTTGAATAAGTGCATACACGCACGCATTTAACATAACCAAGGAAACATTTAATAGAGAGAACAATCTGAAGGCGTGTTATCTGTGACAATCGCGTCGCACCTTCCCAATATTAAATCAGCTATGGTCTGAGCAGAGCTCCTTACATCCTGTTCATTATATTTTCGACTGAATTGTTCCGAGAATTAAATATTAATGAGCTTGGCATGCTTATGAACTCGATAAGTTCATGGAGTGTGAATACTTTTTGTATTGTTTTACCTATCTACACCACAAACTGTTATCGTCTGCTGGTGCTAATTACGTTTTCAGGAAATGCAGCACGTGTCTATGAGCCCAAGCAATGATTAGTTCCCATTGGCCCAGGTGTGTAGTTGTGCATGTAGCAATACAGAGTGTATCCAAAATATGGGTGGGGCAGCAATGCAAGGAGATATATTTGGACTGTATTATCCCCTGGATGTTTTCGAAAAGCTGCTTTATCTAATTATCTTGAAGGTCAAAATTTTAGAAAACGGCAAGTTCTACTATCATGTCCGACTTTGCTACAACTATTGACCTGATTCAGACTGACCGGTTCGATATTTTCGCTGTAACAATTATAATCTTTTTCGTAGTGACAGGGAATCTCGCGGTGGCGGTGGGTAGGAATATATGTATCCATTGACTTTAAGGCTGAAATTATTAACTTTGGAAATTGCTTTGGATCAACATGAAAGTAAATCGGCGACTACTCTGAAGCCTCGATAAGATAGTTCATAAAATTGTATGTTTCTGTTGGTTGTAATTAGGTTGTAATCAAATTCTTTGAAAACTATCTTATAAAACAGACCTGAATGTGTTTTGTTGAAGGGTATAACACCTGGTGTCACTCACATGCCTTCAGGAATGGCTCAGGGTTACATTCTGGGACCTCCTTCTTCGTAATTTATACCTTTGACTTATCTAGATCACTTCACAACTCAGATATTCCATCATTTGCTGATGACACCCAGCACTCCCATTGCTTTAGGATAGGTGATATACAGTATTACAAGGATATTGATATGTTTGTATACAAATATTATGCAGATCACAACCTTAGCATACACCCGGAAAAATCTAAGATTTTTTGTTCTGTTCTGAGAGCAGGAGAACGAAGTTTGGCCATTATCCTATAAATATGCAGAGTTGAGATGGCTAAAGTTTGATTTGGTCAAGTCAGATTTTTCGGCATTTATCCATAAACGTTTAACCTACTTTAAGCCAGTGTACCTTTGTGAAATAATAATTTTTATTAACATCATACACGATAGAACTATCAGTAACAGACACCTTGTCAGAATTCCGAGGCGTACAACATTTTTGTTCCAACGAAGTTTCTCATATAAAGTTGCAGTAATATACACCATATTTCTGTGGATAGTAGATTTAAAACCATGAGCTTACCACGTTTCCGCTATACCTAAAGTTATGTTGAGTTTTTTTAAACGTTTAACTTTTTCGTTAATATTTTATACAGTAGTATAGTAGCAGAATGTGAACACAAAACTATTCATTTTTCACTCCTCAAATGGGCGTCAAGTGGTTTGTTATATTTTTTGTCTGTTACCTTAGTTTTGACTGTTAATAACAATATATTTAACTTTAGCGGTTAAGAGGTGCTAAGCTTCGCCACTACAGGTACGCTTTATATGTCTGCGAAAGGTTGGGAAATCTCGAAACTGGAGATACTAGAGACTAAAATATGTGAATTGACCTAAACATACCTCAGTCGAAAAGTTCATAGTTTGCGAGATACAGGGTGTCAAAGTTACAATTTTATTTTCTATTGTTCCTTATTGCTTGAGAAGTATTTCAGATTTTGGCATAAAACTCGGTATAGGGAGGTTTTCTAGTATGGGAAGCAAGAATCCGTTATTCTTTATAGTCAAACTTCTAGAGGGCGCCACTTACAGCACTATACAGTAAATAACTTATCATAACTTTTTTGTGCTACCCTATATTCAACAACTGACCAAAAAATCTTATTTTCTCGCATTTCGACAACAACAAAGGTTTACTTGTTATAAGTGTCTAAAGCTAATAGTTTTCGAGATATTTGTTTTCAAATGTTCCAGTGCACTATTTGTACCATGATGATAAAACATTTTTATAACATAATAATTAAGTTGCTTTGGATAATATCTGAGTAGCGTTGCTATGATTTTTAACAATAACAAATGAGGATGGCAACAAAACTAATAGACGGAAATAATAACTACAAAATAAGCACCACCTGGCCTAACACACTCTCGAGCTCGACGAACTAATCCTTGCTGCACTCTCCAAAGCATTTGGATGTTATTTTTCATTTCCTGGCTATGGTGGAAAATTCTTTGTCGAAGATCATCTACCGTTTCCACTGGCGTATTGTAAACGCGTCGTTTTAAATCACACCAGAAGAAGAAATCCATAGGGTTTAAATCTGGAGATCTAGCCGGCCACGATACAAGTCCTGAACGCCCTATCTACTGGTCTGCGTTAACTCTATTTAGGTGCTCTCTAACTAATATACTACGAGTAAAATGAGGTGGGGCGCCATGGTGCATAAACCACATTTCCATGCGTGTTTGTAATGGAAGATCTTCCGGCAGTGTGGGTAATTGTTGTTCAAGAAATTGTAAATACCTTTGGTGATTTAGTCTAGGTGGTAACTCAACGGGTCCTATTAAGTATTTTCAAACTATTCCTGCCCATAAATTAATTTGAAGTTGTACTTGGTGGCGGGTTTGTATTATTGCATGACGATTTTCGTCTGCTTTCTTCACAAGAACTAAGAGATAACATTTTAACAAAGGTAGACAAAATTACAAAAATAAAGCGTTGACATTGTTGTAGTGCAAATATGTCCATATCATATTGTGTCGGTGATTATTCCTTTTAGTCTCACCGTATTGCTTACACAACCGACATCTTGCAACTTACTATATTTTCTCCATATATCCACTGTCTTACGTAATTTGTGGTGATTGCCTGATCTTGGGCAGCTACTAATAAAGATTCTGTTACCCCTTTTAATAAACCATTCCACAACCACCTGTGTATAATATACCATTCCTGTCGACCTATGTTCTCTGTTCACCCATGTGGTTTTTGCAGATTTGCTTCAAGATTTTTATCGATCCTGCAACTGTGTCTTCAACTTGAGTCCGTTCATATCGCATACTGCTTATTGTTACTTGCAATAAGCTTGAAACATTAAGTACTAATGATCTTTTACATATACTCCACATATATCTTTTGCATATTCATTTATGAGTTTCACCGATTTGTCATCCTTTTCCCACTTCTAGTATTGTCCTAGGTCCATGATGTTCAGCTCGCAGGTTTGATGGATACTTGTTAGAGTCCTACCACGTCTTTATCTGGGGACGTATTGTTGATAACTTCCGCGATTTTCTATCAATTGCCTTTATTTCAGCGTCTTTCCAATCATCCAATACAAAATTCCGAAGCTGTGAGTCAGAACAGGCTATGGTAATGTTACTAAAACGGTAAATTTGTTTTCCACTGTGAGTTGAATCTACAAGACCTTCCTTACTCTAGAATTGTATTCTCTGGTATTATTTTTTTATACTCCAACTACCACGAAGGTCTAAGGCCTAAGCACCCATTGGGTACCGTGGGGCTATACGGGGATACATGGGAAAGGGGGAACGCCACACGGACTCTGGCGAGGGAGCACGTGTGCATGCAATATGCACACATGCTGGCTCCGCCTACGAGATCCGCCGGGTGGTACCTCCGCGTTCGACAGTCAGAGACCGTCTACCACCTACGAACAATCACAACATCCATAGCCAAGAGAAAAATTTCTCCTGGGACGGGATTCAATCCCGCACAGCGCACGGCGACTGATCAGGAGAAAGGCATCATCAAAAGTGAGATATGAGAATCTTATAAAACTGTTAAAATTATTATCTCCAGGTAGAATGCAAGAAATTTTCTCTTTATAGAACGTCGACTGATAGTTTTCGAAACGTGAGTTGGTAATTAACCGTTCATGGCGACTTGAGCAAGCTAACTGTCACAGGAACTACAATATTTGACATTTCTATAGATTTTCCATATTTGCTACAATCAACCATCTGTTGTTGGATTACTCAGCCTCGTGAATGAGCATTGTTTTATATTTAGAAAACCGCAAACTTATGATCAGAATAATGATGACAGATTCATGTTTATTGTGACGATGGTGGGAAATGCAGGTGGCTGAATATGAAAAAATATGATTAACACAACCCCGTTATCAGTCATTATGCAGGTTTTTATATTACAATAAATACAGGGTGTAACGTTAGTAGGGAATCAACGGAAGTCAGGGGATTGAGGGCCTCAAAACATCCCTATATGTGTGGTCCGAAATTTTATACTTCACGAGATATTTGCAATCTTGTGAAATTTCGAAAAAACCGGGATAATGGGCTTTCAATCGCAATAACAACTAAACCATTAGGTTTAGGGCTGTGATTTTTTTTTGAGATGAGCTAAATGGTTAGTTTTAGCAATGCTTTGGTCACTTTTTAACAAAGCTAATTTAGAAAAAAATGCAAACAATTTTAAATTAATTTTTTGTGAATAATCTTTTCCATCCCTCAACTTTGGAGGGCGTTAAAAAAGTTGAGGGTGTATTTCATTATTCATTTTATTGCAGAAACTATTTCAATCCATGCAGAATAAACCCTGAAAATTTTAGGTTGCTACGATAAGTGCCTCATATTAAAAAATCTGTATGTTTTAAGCAGGTGGGTATCTAAACATGTAAACAAGAAATTCGATTTTACGAGCTACACTCCAAACGACTTGATGGATTTTGACATTGGGGCCGTTCAAGTATTACGTAAGCAGATTTATTACAATTATTTACCCCCCCCCCCCCATGCCCCTTGTCAGCAAAAGTAAGCAAAGCTCTTACCACTCCCCCCATGCTTACGTAAAGATTTGTCAATTAATGTATTGTTTTTTTAATATTATAATTATAACGTTATAATTATAATTTGAAAAATAAGAAAATAGATTTAGGATAGAGATTATATTTTACTGATACGGTATTCAACATAGAGTAAAGGACAAACATATTATATCTTACTAACATAACAAACTTATTTTAAATTTTTGCTATATATATTAAATTCAAATTAAGACTCTTCAGTCCATGAAACCCGAATCCATGATTCTAAGTTTTTGATGACATTGGATTGCTTCGATTGCTGCTCAGTGTTGTGAGTTTGCTCGCTTTCATCGGATTTTGGAATGTCTACGTCATTCTCATCAAGCCATTCAACATCATGGTGCTCTAAATTTTGAATAATGCACATCAGTTCATTAGTACGACGAGCAGCGACTCTTACAGGTCCTATCAGTGTGCGTGTTTACTTTTTTATGGATATTTTTGATGTGGCGTTTTAGTGACTTGACGGAAGCATGATAAAGACCACACGTTTTGCATGTTCGATTTGACAACCGCAATTTTACCGTCGGACAAAAATAATCGTAGGGCAAATGCAGGAAATCTTTGAGTGAAACACTTCAGCGTAGAGCTAAATTGACTGGAAGATTAAGAAATTGTCCTCCTTCACCCAAAACCAAGTCATCAACTGTTTGTTTTACTTTTACAGGCGGTGGAAGAAACCTATTGTCTAGTAATGTAAATAGACAACTTGTTGGATGACAGCATTCTGTATTTCTACATTTTACAATTTGAAGCAAGGATTGGCTTTCACGCACATGTTCTGAATACCATTTAATGTCTGGAAAATCAGGAAGATCTTGTTCACCTGCCCCAACATTTTTGCATTAACATTATAGCCATCAATTTTCATTGGTACTCCATACTTCAGCTAATACATTTCCTGCAAATTCGAAATTAGATATTTCTAAATGTTCATCAATTGTAACTCCACGTTCATCCAAATGAGACCCTAAATGGTCATGAGGCAATATTAAACCAGCCAGTTTCCGACTAAGAGGAGCCATTCTGCGCTCTACTCTGTTATACGCACTTCTTCCAGGAACATTGGTAGCTAAAAACAATGCATCGAGATCATGTCGCTTAAAATGTTGTATAGCAAACCCTATGACTTTTTGATAACGTGGATTTTCATCTGGCCCTCCATCAACCGTCATGATTACTACTGGTTTTACTATCCATGGTCAGTTTTAGCTAATGGTCGAAACTCTTCAAGTTCGAGAAGCGTCTCGAAATCCTGAGCATGAGTATGATGAACTATGCTTTCCACTTCAAATAGCGATGGATATTGGTCCAGAATATCCAACGGCTTGCGGTTGTCCTAGCATATTGGAAGTGATTTTGATACCAGCATAAACAGATGGTATTAATTTATGACGCTCAGCGATTACCCAATCGTGATCAGGCAATTTGATTCTATATTCCATGTGCATTAGAAGAGGTGCTTGCTTATTTGCCGCATTTACGCCAATACGGACTCGAGCATTATCATCTTGAGATATGAAAAATACTTGATCTGGTCCAAGTATGGATGCTATGTTCTCTAAATAATGGATTGATGTTTCAGCGAGCTTGCTATTTAAGTGGCTCTTGCGGTGATCAGTTTGAGCCCGAATGAGCTGTAGATACATGTCTTCGTCCCTCTGCAGAACTAGATTTTCTGGGAATCAAACGAAGATATGTCCCACTGCGACTAATGTCAAATCCTATTTTACGTAATTCTTGTATGAGTTCATCAAGAGTTTTTACGCTGCGAATTGATTCCGTTCGTCTTCTATCATCTGCTGCACTCCCAAATAAAGCTATATCCGCGATTGTTTTCAATAGTGAATGTTGATTGCTTTCAAGATTAGGACGTTCCACTGAATCCCTCAGAGATAGTCTTTTTTTTTTATTTCTGGATTTTCATGACAAATATCTTCTAACTTTCTTTTCATACCATCCCTGTGTTTCTTCTGGGCAACTGCATTTTGAACCTTCCTGTTTAAAGACTGTTTTACTGTTTTTATTTCCTCGCGCAACTTAATGATCTGTTTATCAATTTCAGCACGGCTTGGCATAGTATCTCTGGCAGAATACAAAGCATTCAGATTTTTTTCGAGTAGAGCAATCTTATTTTTCATAGCTTCCTGAGAAGGTTTTGCTGTCTGTTTATCTGTATTTTCATTAATTTCGCATTTGATTCATTACCGGGTTTTATTTTATCTTCTTCCTCTTTTTTAATATCTGAAGCTAACTGTATAATGTGTGTTTTCTCTGCAGGGTTACAGGTTGCCTAAAAATAAAAACTTTCTATGGCTTCTGCTAAAGATTCTCTTATTAAGCTACATAAATACAAAGTATGGCAATATATATGGTAAATACAAAACCCTATGACTTTAAATCTAATATGTTTAAACGAGCAATTCGTTCCGGTCACAAAATACAGGATGTTAGTTTTCTGTATATATGTATAAAACTAACATCCTTTACTTTGTGACCAATTGACGGAATCAATCATAAGAAATAAATCTATAATATAATGAATATTACCTCTATACTTTGAGATAGGCCATAATAGTTTCTAATCAGTAAAGAGAAACTTTTTGTCGATTTCTAATATTTCTAGCACTCATAGGTACCTAAAATGATTTCGTCACTCACCTTAGAAAAAAAATTTAGTAGATTGGATTTATTCTTAGTCGCCGCTTGCAATTCTTCTTCGATTCTCTTAGATACAATACTATCTAGTTCCTTGTCGGATTTTGCTTGTAATTTGTAATTTCGCCACACTTAACTAAACTTTGGCTAATGGAATCAATGGTAACACAAATGTTAACTCGCTATAGTATCCAAACGAAACAATACACTGATAGAGGAAATTTAGAAAAGTGAACACCGCGCGGTAACTCCCCTACAGGGTTCTAAAGCGAGTAGGGGAATGACCGCAAGCTGTTAACTAAACGTTATTTTATTTGCGGGAATCCCCGAACATGCGTTTCGTTTTCAAGCAAAGACAATGTGAGGGTTGCCATTCGTGTAAAAAAAGTAAATAACTACCGATGACGTAATCATCATCTAGACTTTCCTACCCCCCATGTCATCCAAAATAAGCAAAGTAAAGATCCCCCGCCCCCCCATAGTGCTCACGTAATACATGAACAACCCCTATGAGGTACTGTTAGATTCGTTCTAGCAGTGCGTGTGATACTGTGTGTATTAAAATTTTGTAAAATCAAAATGGCGGAATTAGTATCTAACGTTTGGCATCTGAGTATAATCATGTCATATTCTCCGCAAGATTATGCAGAAATGCATAACTATTATGGTACTGCCCTAGGAAATGCAGCGGCTCGCATGTATCGGGAGTATGGGGTTAGAAGAGGTGGACCACAATCGGTGGTATATCCCGACTACCGCGTTTTTCTACGCGTCCATAATGCGTATAAGGAGGGCCGCACACTAGGCGCTCATCGTCAGCTAGGAGCGCCGAGGATACGTCCAGAAGAAATAGAAGATATAATAGAAGCAACCGAGAGAGATCCATCTATAAGCACCAGAGCCATTGCCCGAATCAGAAACATATCCCATACTTCAGTACACACAATACTACGCTCGGAAAACATGCATCATTATACCATGTACAAAAAGTAAACGGGTTGAATTTTGTGAGAATATGTTGAGAAGGTGAAACTTTTTTCGACAGCATCTTATGGTCAGATAAATCTAACTTTAACCGAAATGGAATATTCAACATGCACAATTTCCATTCATGGAGCATGGAAAATCCACGCGCCATTCGCCAACACAGCATTCAACGTCAGTTCGGCATTAATTTATGGGCTGGAGTACTCAACAAAAAATTAATTAATACGAATTGCCCGTCAGTTTGAATGGTCAGTCATATCTAGCTTTTCAACAAAGCAGTTTGCCGGAGCTGCTAGGGGATGTACCTTTGGACGTTCGAAGCTGCATGTATTTTCCATGCGATGGTGCTCCATGCCACTTTGCACGGGATGTACGGCATTACTTAGACAGTGCCTCTCCTGGGCGTTGGATGGGTAGAGGTAAACACATACGATGGCCTCCAAGGTCACCCGATTTAAATCCTCTAAATTTTTGGAGGTTTTATAAGGGGATAATCTGTACATCTGAATATAGAAATGTCAAGCAACTGCGCCAGAAAATTGGTTAAGCAAAAATTATGGAGAATGCAAATTCATTTCAAAGACTAAAGGACAATTTTATTAGAAGGCGTTGCTTGTGTATAGAAAATAATGGAGGCCATTTCGAACATGTTCTTTAAAAGTTAGTTAAATTAAATTATCTTCCGCATTTGTCGGTAAATCGCCATAAAGAGCGCCTGAACACAATAGGTTCTGTACTTGTAGGTGGTAAGGATTTTACTGCGTTTCTTACGTTTATCGCATCATAACAACGAATGTGACAATACACTCATCGCAGTTTTCACAATAAAATGAATAATGAAATACCACCTCCATTTTTTAACCGCTCTCCAAAGTTGAGGGATGGAAAAGGATTTTTCACAAAAAAATGAATTTAAGATTTCTTGTGATGATTTCTGATGAGCTCTGTTAAAAAGTGACATAACCATTGCTAAAACTAACCATTCAGCTCATCTCAGAAAAAAAATCACAGTTCTAAACCCAATGGTTTAGTTGTAATTGCGATTGAAAGTTAATTATCCCGTTTTTTTTTTTCGAAATTTCACAAAATTGCAAATATCTTCTGAACTATAAAATTTTGGAGCACACATTCGATTCATTCGATAGATTTTGAGGCCCTCTATCACCTGACTTCCGTTGATCCACTAATAACTTTACACCCTGTATATAAACACCTGGATCTTACACACTGAATACGCTTAGTAACTGTGCGCATAAACAGTAAGTACTCAATAGGCAAGACGCGTACTTATTTGGTAGGTAGTGCATGTGACACAATGACCCGGCAGAGAGAAAAAGAACACGAGTAACGGTGTATATGAAATATCCTACATTCCTGAGCTGCCGAGGACAGATGTTGTCGTAAGAATGGTTAGATTGTAACTTATAGTTATTGGGTTGATTGCTGCATTGATTGATCATTTCCTGTTGATCTAAATTCAATCCTACACAGTTAAAAATGAATGGTGGTACGTTAATTAGAGTCTTACAATATCATAAGCTGCTACAAAGGCAGGTTATAAATATCAAAGTAACCTAAAAGTCAGAGGTATCTTATTTAACCCATGTATGCCTAATGTACTATGAATAGTACAGCCTAAACTTGTTTGTTCCTGTAGATATCTGTACGATTTGGTTAAATTGAATAGCTCGCGGCGACAGCTTGCGGGTGGATCTCGTACAGTACGGAGTAATTTTGCGTATTGTGCAATATTTTGTATGTGAAATCAGTTTTTGTATATTGGAAAATAGAAGATGAATGAATATGGCGTGCACTTTGTAAAGTAAGTAAGTAAGTAGGTTTTTTATGGCATAAAATAAAAAAAACTAGTTGATTTTTATGAAAATATTATTTCCTTAGTTGCGGCTTCTAGATTTTATGATTTTATGATGTGTTTCATTTATGCTTTGTTTGTGAGGTTATGATAAAGTTAGGTGTACTATATTTAGTACATCAGGAAAAAAGGGGTCTACGAATATGTTCATAGTCAAAACAAAAATAAAATGGTTTTAGGTAAATTATTTTTGAATCAGTAATTATTTTGAGAAGGAACATTTGTTTCAGGGGTTTTTCTTTGTATGAGACGCTAGCAATGATAGAAGACGATGACATTGAAGCTGATCCTATCACTTTGTTACCTCCCACTAATGCATGCGGTAACATAACCGACGAGGATTCTGGAGACGAAGAAAGACTGGGCATCAACAACTTGCCAGGAAGCTTAATGCAAGCTGAGGTCGAAGTAAATAAGAATCAAAACGAGGATATGTGGAGTTCAAAAGGTGAAATACCACTCAGTGAAATCAGGGGTAATAATCGGAAGGAAGTGAAAAAGAAGAAAACATATAATTACGTAAAAGAAGATTTGCCAGGAAATGAGTATGCGTTTCCAATAAACAACGAAAATCAAAATGAGCAAGAGCAGTCCCCAACCGAGATATTTTTTAGTTTTTTTGATGACGAAATTTTGAACATAATAGTTGACGAGACAAATCGGTATACTCAACAGAAAAACAGGAATATTATGATTACCAAATCTGAAATCAAATGTTTTCTAGGCATATTATTGTTGAGTGGCAAAAGGATGTATTGGGAAAAATCCAGTAATTCACACAACTCACTTGTTTCTGAAGCTATTTCTCGCGATAAATTTGAATTTATAATGTCTCACATTCACTTCCTAAACAATAAAGCTCTGGATGCAAATGATAAATTTGCTAAACTAAGGCGTCTTTTCAATCACCTAAATAAAAAATTTTTGGAATACGCAGTACCAGAAGAGCATCATAGTATTGATAAGGCAATGGTTCCATACAACGGGCGACATGGTTGTAAACAGTATATCCACGGGGAAACCAATACTTTATGGGTTCAAATATTGGGTTGGCGCTACTACTCTTGGTTACATCTTATGGTTTGAACCTTATCAGGGTGCTTCGACGTATGTGAACGCGGCTTACAAATCTTTTGGTGTTGGCGCATCAGTTGAATTGAGCTATGCTGATAGGCTAAAAAGCAAATGGGCAAATCTTAGGTTTCGTGAAAATCGTATACCCATGTCTTCTTTGAAAAATTCAAAACTTATGAAAAAGGAACAACGTCGAGTGTTCGATTATACCAAAGTAAATGATAAAAACTTAATTTTTGTAAAATGGAACGACAACAATATTGTAACTTTTGGGTCTACAGCGATTGGAATTGAACCAGTAAATTCAGTAAAGCGGTATTCTCAAAAAGTTAAAAGGTTTGTGTATGTAGATCAGCCCCAAGTTGTCAAGCTGTATAATAAATGTATGGGCGGGGTGGATAGTTCAGACCAGAATATAGATCAATACAGAGTACAAGTCCGAGGCAAAAAATGGTATTTCTCGTTGATCTCTCAATGTGTAGATATGGCCCTGACAAGCGCCTGGCATATTTATAAAAAGAGAGGAAATAACGTGGATCAATTACAATTTAGAAGAAGTGTAGCTACAACTATCTTGACACAAAATAAGAAGACTTCTACGTACCAGCAAGGTAAATCAAGAAATTTTGGTGACATATGGTATGATCGCTTAGATCATTTAGTCATTCCACAAGGCAAACAAACAAGGTGTGCACACTGTCATGAGCGCATGACTACTAGATGTAGAAAATGTGATGTCGGCCTTCACGTGAAATGTTTTGTTCAATATCATACTCTTTAAAATTTGCAATATTGATGTGTTTCAAAATATTTGTACTATTTTCAATATTTTTTTTATTATTATTCTTATAGCTACCTTCATTCCTAATGTACTATGCATCCTAAAAAACTAACTGTTTATGTATTTTTTTTAGAATAAATTGAAAGTACCTCCAAAGTGTCATCTTTTAATAAGGTTTTTTAAAAAATAAAATTTTTTTTTTTGCAACTCTTTAGGCATAAATGGATTAATAGAGTTCTAAGCTGCATAAAAGCTTTGGTAAACAGAATAAAGCCTCTTCTGATTTACTATCTACATTGTCGATGTAATATGGATAAGAGAGCAGTTGTCGATGACACTTCTCTAACAGACAGTCTCGGGACCCTGTTGCTCCGACGGACAGTCGACGATCTAGCTCTCCTCTACCAATAGGCTCCTGCATGATGTGCCTGCCAGACAGACCCGCTTGACTTCGACCTCCCGTGTCGAACTTCGTACATCCATGTTTGGTTGATACGACCGCTCCTCTGTCCCAGAGTATGGAGTTTATGGGACAATCTACTTGAGGTGGCTTTTCCGAGTTCTACTAACCTCAGGCATCTCAAAAGTCGGATTAGTAAGGTTTCTTTCTCTCTAGCCGCAAGATATCTCTCGTAATTGACGGGTACTCCTCTTCATCCCACAACGTCAATGCGGGTGTACCCCCAGGGATTGGTCTTGGCTCCAATATTGTTCCTCTTACATATCAACGACCTCTTTTCCTGTACGGTCAATCCAATCCACGGCTTTGCACAAAATAGCACTCTGCGTGACAAGCCGATCTCTGACGGGAACTGGAAATAAGAAGACTAGCAGCGACTCCCTCTCTGACGAGAGACCCGGAGGTTATCGCTGCTTGGAGACGCAACAATCTTGTACAGTTTAATGTTTATAAAACACATCCGGTTCGATGGATGGCCGACTTTACCAAACAACCGTTCTTTTCGGCTGGTCGGAGACCAAATCACCGAGGTCTTAATCTGACACGAACACATCGGCAGCTGCTGGGAAAAAGCTAGGCTATTTGTTTAGGGTTAAATAGTAGTAGCCCTCATTATACATGCTCGATACTGTTCAGAGGTGGGCGATACGACTCGACTGATCAATGCCTCTTCTCTAACGGACAGTCTCGAGACCCTTTTGCACCGGACCTTTTTCGCTGCCATCATCCAGACTTGACTTGAGTTTCTTCCCATTTCTGCCAACATTAGTACAAAAATCTGATCTAACAAGTTGTTTTCAAGTTCCCTGTAGCAGGCGCGGTGCCTCGGTATATAGGTTTCTGTCTACGCGACAGCAACAATATAAAATACCTTCGCACAGATTTCCTTGAATCCCGTCGGAAGCCTTTGTATCTCCTAAGATTGGATCGAATTTTCTCGGATCCCCGTGGATTGCCTTGAATCTCTTCCCATGCGACAAAAACTCACCTCGGTCGTGCCAGCCGTCAGTAGTAATGTCAGCATCCGGACAATGAGTCGAAAACCTACACGCATTTACTTTGCGACCCTATCTAGTAGGATCGTGGGATCCATCCGGATCAGTTACACGCATGTTAAGAGCATGGCTCTAATTGCTTCAATCAAGTAATTCGCTCCATTTAGCTGAAAACAAAAACCTTCCCGACAATACGCCTAAAACCTACTCCGAACGACGATTTAATGCTCTATTAAATGAAACGAAGCGTTTCGCAATTGAAGTGAGCGAAATAGAATTGAAGTTAGCACACCTAGAGCTAAAGTCAACGCGCTGGATAACATCATTAAACCATGCTGGGAACAATCGTTGTTAATCAGCATTAAAATACATGTTCCTGTATTGTTGCTGCGGAGGCAATTATAATCAATTTGTAAGGTTAAATGATGGTGGAAGCACGCTGTTACAGTTCGTTCAGCTTTTTTTTACCTGGGTTATCTAAGGACATTTGGAAAATTCATAAGAATTGCTCCATCATACCTGAGAATCAATTTTAAAAGGCATAAAGTTCAAAAATAAGATTATGGAACATAACACATATCTAAGGGAAACTCACACTATTTCATCATAATATACCTAAGCATGAAACGCATTTTCTCCTTTAGTGATTGAAGATGCTTTGTTTTTCTTAATCACGGAAAAGAATTAAACTGTGTAGGTAAAGGTTATACACTAATGGAAAAAGATTAAGGGGGCCAAATAAAAATTGTGAACTTTTAGTGGTTCTATAGACAATACTAGGACATAACGTAAAGAAAAAAGAAGTTTTTTTTATTTTTTTATTTAGGTCCACGGATTTAGAAAAATATTTCCTACTGAGACATTGCATGTACTCAATAACCTGTTTATTCAGCTTCAATTTCCTTTTTCCAAGGGTGGTTTTGGAAGCCGGAATGGATTCTCCTAAAGAATCGAAGAGTACTTGGAAAAAATGTTCATCCTTCATATGGGCTCCAAATGGATCGTTTTCCATTTTGAAGTTTTTAGCAGCAGTACCTAAGTGCGATCCTTAATTTGTTTGAAACGTCGATGGCTCAAAAGAAAAAAAAATTCTAGGTAGATCAAAGTGAACACTGGGTTATTGTGGATATATGAAGCAATGAAATGCCACGCTGAACATCAGCTATTATGTCAATATTTGCATTCCAGCCCTTGGTTTTACAATATAATAAAAAAAACATAAATTTACCATTTTTCTCTTCATTTGTAGCCCATATCAAAGATGAAATAAAATCTTCCTGTATAAACAAGCATTGATCTTCTTAGAGAAATCATCCCGACTCTTGAAACCACCTTTAGATTTTCTGTGTGATAATTGGTTTCTGAGATATCGATATAATCGAACCGAAAAATCGATATCTTAACAAGAAATGGTCGTATCCAGGTTCTGAAAAAAGTAAATTAAACTGAAGGAAATAGGCTATTTATTTTGTGACAGTTCACCTAGTCATTTAAAATTCAACGGCAACATTTAGGTATGCTCATTTTTGATTTTGCCTTTGTATAGGTTTCTAATGGAGCTTTGGTCTTGAGACAAAAAATGACTGATTATACATTCGAAAACCCTTATCACGGTGAAGTTACCCAATCACAAAAACATGGATATGATGATTAAGAATTAACGATCTTTAAAATCTGACCGCACCAACATAAATCGACAAGACAGCTTACAATGTCTACGTAGGAACTCATAGTAGCTCTACATTTGTTGAATTTACGGTTGGACGGCTTGTACAACTAAAGCTTGGATCCTTAATAAACCCTTTTTCGAAACGTATGGGTTTGCATCGTCATCGTGCATTACAATCTCTCTGTTTTGTATATATATGTGTAGGCAACCAGCTATACGCATCGTCATACCCTCAGTTGCCAGTAGCGGAATATCCTGCTTTAGCTGGTGTCCAGGAGATGGCACTATGTGAGTGATAATGAAATCTACACTCAGATATCACCGACGTTGCCAGCTTTACTTCATTTTTCTGGCTTCTAAGAATTCATTGCCAATAAGCCAAGAAATGTCAATCATATATCGATTGTGAGGGATAGCCAGATCTGATGAATAACCTGACGACGTAGATGGAGGTAGAAGCGTTGCTAATTAATTACGTTTTCTCGAGTCAATAAATAAAAACATTATGATCAATGAATAACTTTACTGATGTTTCGGTTGCTGCTACCTTTCTGAAAGTACAAGCGTTATTCGATGTTTGTGTTATGAATGGATTGTCAGAGAGATATGTCGGTCAGTTGGCTTGAGAGATCTGTTGGTGAGGTACCTACTAAAGTCAGTGAAAAGGAAAAAAGGAAGGAAGAGAGGGAGGAACAGATCAAAGAGAATCAGCGGGTGCCATAGTAATGTCAATTAGTTTGATTCCTAGAACCTATCTGCTTGCCATCTCTGTAACCATGAACAACCGCAGGCAGCGATGTTTCGGGCTCATTAGCAGCTCATCGCTGTGGTATAAGTCTTAGGTCTAACCTTGAAGACAAACAAAACGGGAAGCAAGCAAGTGTGTATGGTCCTGCTGCTGTTTCTCAGTTTAATTCTCTGGAGCTCTGCACCTATAAAACTGGACATTACGGTCGCTTTTTTGTCTTTGGCTTGTCGATAACCCTTATGCAATTTAAAACACGTATCAACCAGATGTGTTCTACCAATTATTAGTAGAAGTATATGCTTTGCTGCCCTCAGGGCAGAGTTCTGTCACCCCTACTGTGGTATATCGTTGTGAACGAACTCCTCGTTAGGCTCAGGATTATGGGGGTCTGCGCGCAAGCCTATGCTGATGACGTAAGCATAGTAGTTAGGGGGCGTTTTTGTAGAACAGTCTCGGAAATTATGCAGGGCGCTCCGTGGAATCGTGGTGTAGGGAAGTCGATCTTTCTGTTAATGCTGAAAAGACCGAGCTGATTCTATTCACTAGGAGAAGAAGGCTTGACGGGCTGGTCATGCCGACCTTCTTTGGGACTAGATTAGTTTTGTCCCAGTCAGTGAAATATCTGGGAATTATCCTGGATTGCAAACTGAACTGGAGAGAGTATGTGGAATACAAGGTTAGCAAGGCTCGCAATTCGATGTGGGCTTGTAGACTTGTTGTCGGGGTAAGGTGGGGGCTTAAACCCAAAGTGGTATACTGGCTCTACACGACGATAGTACGTCCATCTCTCTTGTACAGCTCCCTGGTCTGATGGCCTTGCATTAGAACTGAGACAACTAAGGCCAAACTCAATAAAATTCAGCGTTTGGCCTGTATTAGTACTACAAGCGCAGTGCGAACAACGCCATTGAGTGCAATGGAAGCTCTGTTGGATCTCCCACCGTTGGATCTGGTGATCCGCGGTGAAGCGAGGGTAGTCGCTCATCGACTGTGGAGTCAGGGCAGCTGGGCTTTCTTGAATCCTGTCAAGGGGCATACTGCCATCTTAGTCGAATTACAAAGGGAGGACCCCGTCCTTCTAAGCAGTGGTGATCGTATTACCCCTAAATATCGCTTCAACCGCAAGTTTATTGTGGAGTATCCAACGAGGGAGGAGTGGGACGCCGGTAGCCGGGGACTCTCCGGAGTGTGCGGGCAGGTCTGGTACACGGACGGCTCGGTCACCGAAGAGGGCTCAGGTGCTGGAATCTCTGGGCCTAGAAGTAGGCTATCTCTGCCTCTCGGTGGACACACCATCATTTTACAGGCGGAAATCTTTGCGATTCTGGCTTGTGTATCTCACAATCTGGAGGAGGATGGGCCTAGGAGAAGAATAACAATTTTATCCGACAGCCAGGCTGCAATGAAAGCACTAAGTGCCTGTAAGATTACTTCGAGTCTTGTATTGCAATGCAGGGAGGCTCTGGATTGCCTCGCAGCGAGGTAAGCTCGTTGGTCCTGAGCCAGCTCTAGGAGTGACCGCGCATAGAGCTAGGACAACACTCTCAGAAATGGAGAAGTATCTCCAGACATCTCCGCCAAGCACGAGAACTCATTGACGGGCCCAGTGCTAAGGATGGACGCTTCTGCCTATCCCTGGATAGAGCCAACCTAAGGTTACTGGTGGGACTGTTGTCTGGCCATAACACGTTAAGGCGTCACCTGCACGTGATGGGGGTGGCTGAGGATCCCTTGTGTGAACGCTGCGGAGTAGAGGAAGAGACCTCGGCGCACGTTTTGTGTCGCTGTGAAGTTCTGAGCTACTATAGGCAGACTATACTGGGGTCCATTACTTTGGACCCTCAGGACGTCAAGGAGCTTGGACTCAAGGCGATTCTCAACTTCGCTAAAAGGGCGAGGCTTGTGATCTAAGGATTGTAGAGGTGCATAAGGGCCCGCTTAAGCGGCCTATGCACTGGCTCCTTATGATGGCCGGAATGCCTCTAATTTCAAGATTCATTCATTCATTCATATGCTTTGCTTCGAAGACTGAACATTTTTACAAAATCATTTTTGAGGCGTTGAATCGACACGTCATTCTCGGGATTAAACTCTCTGTATTATTTCCGAAAGACCATCTGAAGTCATTATTTTACACTAGCCCATCCTATTTTAAAATAGTAAAGATTTATGTAGTGGATTTAAAACTTAAGCACTGGCGTTTTTGGAAGTCGTGGAGACGGTTGCCATCAGATGAAAACAACAAGATTGGATTCTTGTTGCATCCTGTAGGGAGAGGTGGTAATTTTAAACTTTTGTTGACCAACAAAGCTTTAGATCTCGGTTTTGTTTTTAAATTATTATTATTGTTTTTCACTCCGTATTTCCGGAACGTAATCGAGAGTCACAACGATCCTAGAATAATACCATATGATCGGAGAACACACCCGATAAGCATCGCAGAGAAAAGATTAGCGCATAACTCCCGAACACGTACATAGGGGGCAAACGATATGGATAAAGGGTTTGAAATAAGTAGCCTGTTCATTGTTTCTAAACACTATTTGTTTATCAAAGTTAAGCTTTCCCTTCGACCTGTGATTGTATGGAAATGAAGACCGCGGAGATAAAAAAAAATAGTTGCGCCAACTTTCTAACCACACAAATTAATCTCATTGTGGATTGTTGATACATCCGTGCCAAAGCTGCACAAAAAAACTTATTACGAAACGGCTTATAGAACATTCACATGAAATAAATTGTGTAACGATATTGTGAAACCACACTAATCAAATGAATAAACAACAACAACTTTAATGCTACTTTCATATTGATAAGCACTCCTCAAAAATTAGCTAATGCTATCAATGCTTTCAACCGCTTGATTATGATAGACTCACCCAATAAGAGCTTATTTGTAACCCCAGCCGTCTCGACGATGATAATAAAGACAGTCATTTGAGTACACCTGGCAACAGCGCAATTAAAATGGTGGCCTGTCAAAGTTGCAGCACGTAACTAGGGCGGGGAGGTTGCAGTTCCGTGGTATCTCGATTTTCGTCCGGAAAAACCGTGAAAATATCCTTCGGTCGTTGTTTTCGTGTGACAAAAATCTCGCGGGACTCTGTGGACAATGGATATTTCTTAGTGATTGTGGTGTTTGGTAGTGATTCCTGAAAATACAGCACGTCGAAATGCGCCACTACTGTACCAGAGGTAAACAATAGTTTTCATCTCTTTTCAACCAACAAAACTTCAAAGAATTTGTTTATTTGTACGGCTGCTGTGAAGAATCAAGATTTCACGGACGTTTTTGGTTTTGTTTGAGAATTTTGTGGGTAGCAGGTGGTCACTGCCTTGTTTCCTTTCATGCGATACCTACAAGGTTCTTACGTCTTAATCATCGATCAGGAAAATAGGTGTACGTCTTGTCTGCTGTGTGGCTAAGCACATGTGAACACGCACATTCGAGGAAACTACAATACCACTTTCAACAAACATTTACATGATCGGTTTCGTGTAAACCGTAAGGTTTTGTGATTATCTATAAAGCCCCATACCCTTGCACATATCAAATTTGTTTAGGCTAATGGAAAGTACGTCAGTGGCGATTGACAGCTAATTAAAAAAAGCGTTATGCATTGTAAGTATTATGGATGTATTATGCTTTGAGCTATAAACGTAAAGATGTGAAACAGATACCAACAGGTGATGCTGATTGCTATGATTACATATCAAATTATGTTTCACCTTATAGATTGTGCTTACTGCTAGGGCAGCCTTTACAAGCTCCAGTCAGTAATCAAATCCAAGCCAATAATAAAAAGGTATGTATTATGTACCGCGGTCATAATATGATTTAAGATGACACACTGGTTAATGACGTCAGTTACTCGAATCCCTTGATCGCGTTGGTTTTAACCAGGGATTTGTTGCAAGTTGTTTATTTTAGAAAAGCCCGCATATAATTTCTTATTCATTTTATTATCACTTAATAACCGGTGCCTTTTCGCCTGCAACAGTGTATGGAAAGTTTAAAAAAGAAACCTTTCATAATATTAATGGTAGATATGTTTTTTTTTTCAGAAAATAATTTTTAATGATGGAACCATAGCTTTGTAGCTAATATGATGACTTTCAATTCTCTAAACTTTTCCACATGTTTAAGAAAACATTTATTGATTTAGCAGAAATGATAGGAAAAAGCGATGAAAAAAGATATTAGCAAAACCGTTTTGTATGTGGACATTATCCAGTGAGTTTATATGGTCATATTTTAATATTCTTGTGGTATATGGCTACACAGGATACCTACTTTTTTAAGCATAGAAACTAGATTTAAAGTGTCCCCAATAACAGTAATGAGTATAACTCTAGCTCTACTTTATGCTACAACTGAAGTCAGTCTGTCAAGTTTCCCAAAAATGAAGCTGAAGTACAACAGAAATATCCACTATCCACCAAAATTCATACGTCACATCGTCACATTTCAAATAATAACCAAAGATATAAAACTACTCCCGAGTTGAGTAAATTACACAATTTTGCGGTGATAACTATGACATATAACAGCTGATTCATGACGTCACGGATCTTATAACCAAACTGATAACCACACTCGCTTGAACGGATCGGTAAATACCAATCCAAAATGGTACATACCATTTTCATTTGGTTATTCACTTGAATTTGATTAGTGAATCTGTTAGTTTTAGTTAATGGATTTTACTAGCCAATCGTGTGCTTAACACTGTTAACATAACCAACATTTTCAACTACCACACTGGCTTAAACCATATTTTACATTGTAAAAGCTACCTTTATGCCAGTTTTCGAGTAGGGAGTTTTATTAAAGGTAAACATGTATAAAATTGTGACTTTCCAAGTTTTGGCCTTATAACAAAATCTGTACTTAGTTTGAGCCAACTCTAAAGAGGGTCATATTGCGAATTAGTTGACTCTAACCTTGCTCTACGTTTGTTCGCACGTTCAGTCGGTTTTTTAACTTCAATTTTCCTTAGTTCACTATCATTCGACAGTCGCCAGTTGTCTACCTCGTCTTTAACAGCAGCAGTGGTGTCATTTCTACTGTCATTTCTACTGATATCAGCTTCTTTGAGTATTCTCTCGGGTTGACTGTCAACAGACTTCTCCAATTCTTTTCAGAAAAAGGAAGAAACAGAATTTTCAACTAACTTGTGAGTGCCTTTAATCCCCCTAATGGCGTTTTGCCAAATTCTTTCTTAACTGACATATACTACTTATAAATTACCTCCCTGCCAAATTCTAGGTCTATAGAAGATATACAAAGCTGTGAATGCCTTTGTCCCCCTCAATCTGGCGCTAATACAAAATCGATTCTTAGCTGACATGAGCTGCCAAATTTCATTTGCACCTTCATATACTTATAATAAAACCCCATACTTGTATCCCAAACTTAAAAAATAGTGGTTTCTTCCTAGTACTATTTACACCCCATTTCAACCCTAGCAAGTTTTATTTTCGCAACAAAAGGTAGTCTGTGTCGTCTCCAAGGTCTATGCTAAAATGGAAGATACAGGGAACATAGGTACAGAGAAATCTATATACCACTGACGTCGTAATGAGTACGAGAGGGAAGTGCGAAAAGCGTGCAATACGTATGTTAGAAAGTGATAGAAGCACCACGTTGCCTCTAACTTAGGTATTGCACGCTTCTCGCGCTTCTTTCTTATAGGTACATATTATATCGCCAGTTATATTTGGATGTCTCTGTATTTACGTACATACATACAAACTTACTTATAAGCACTTTCGCAAGTTGGGCTATCATGGCGGTAAGGGGCGGTCTCACGATCTTCAGTTATCTCTTATCTGTCAGTTAACAACACTAATCCGCAGGGTTACAACGTAAAATGCCTATAAAATAACAAAAAAAAAAAATAAGTAAAATGTCAACTTGTGCAGCCCCTAGTGTGCCGCTGGTTTATTCCGCGCCTGCTACATGAAGCGAATGAATGTCAGCTAGTTCAAATGCGACATGTCACTTCATAAGTTAGTAATACGGGTTCAGCACGGGTAGTACCTATCTTGGAAAGTGAGATTTCGTCGATTTTTTTGACATTTTCTAGGTTTTTTGTGACATAATGTAGGTTTTTCTACAAGATGTTAACTTAGCGCACACAGTTGTACAGTTGTTGTGAACTCGTTTTGTAGCTATACGTGGTACTTAAACTTCAGCGAACAGCGATCATAGCGAGCAAACGTGGAATTAACCATTTGCACACTAAAAACTATCTAGTATGCAAGATGACATCTCCGCGTCTTTTTTATATCTTTTTAGGTTTATTACATAATGTCCCTGCTGATCTTTTAGTGAACTGAAATAAGTGAAACATGGCAAAACTTTTAGCGGTCGGGTAGGGTTATTACGTAAAAAACCTATATAATGGCAAAAATCTTTAAAGTGTCAACTTGTTGACTGATTAGCTCATTCCGTGCTTGCTACAAGTGAGCATGAAGTGAATGACAGGTGGTTCCAAGTTGACGTCTTGTTGGAAAACCTACATAACGTCAAAAAAACACCGACATAATTTCAAGAAAAAAACGACATAATTTCACTTTTCGTTAGGTAATACCCCTAAGGTTTCTGATAACGGATTGTTGCGTTTGATCACGTCTTTAATATGGAAGGTAATGGTGATGGATTCATGATCACTGACAAGTACTGGCATTATACTATTGTTGAGCCCTAACACATTATAAGCATGTTGCTTCTTGATTGATTGTAGAGCTGATTCTACTTTAATACAGAATGCGAGATGTAGCTCAAAAAACTCGTAACGAATTTGCCGATCAAGCATTCTTGTTGCGTTCATTTCGATAATAATCTTATAAGTCATGGTGCAAACGAACGGGAGTGATAGTGGGTCATTTGCAATCAGAAAAAACAATATTATGTCCCAATTCGATTGTACGAGCCCCTTTCCACTTCAGTTGGCCCACTTCAAGATTTGTACCAAAATATGCCTTTATAAACTAAACATGACGAAACTATTTACTTCTGAAACAATTTATTTTCTCAAAAACATTTTAGATACACTCTAGTCGTAAAAAATACATATTTGAAATCACTTAGACCTATAACTAATAGAACATCTGAACAAATAGACAATGTGCGAATAAATGCGCGAAGTTAACAAAGCAATAATTGAAAGATTACCATTGGGTAACATCACCTTTATTTTTTATTACGGCTGAAATTCTTTGGGGCATAGTGTTAACCAAGTTTTGCAAAAATTTGGTGTAAAACTATCCCATATTTCTTGAAGCTTTTGTCTCAGTTCGGTGATTGTACGAGCAGGATGTTGTCGTAGAACCTTTTTCATCTCGTGCCACAAAGTTTCAATAGATGACAGATCTGGACTGCCAGAAACCCATTTCAAAAGTGGTACATTATTTTCTTCCATCCATTTTATAGCATTTTTTGAGGTATGGCACGCTGCACCATCATGCTGAAACACAAAATCTTGGCCGGATGTCAAACATTCTTCCATCACTGGTAAAAGCGATTCTTCTAAAATTGCCAAATATTTGTTGGTATCCAAATTTCCAACAATAAAATGAAGTTTTCCTACTCCTTTTGATGACATACTGCCCCAGACCATACCTAATGGATGCTGGAAATTTCACTTTTCTCTTCAGACAGTCAACATGGAATGCTTCATTTTTTTGCGAATAACTACTGCGACTGTCACCAACACAAAGTTCGGGCCTCATCACTCCATTGTATTGCACACCATTCTTGAGGTGTCCATTGTCTATATTCTTTAGCCCATCTAAGCCGATTTTTCTTTTGCAGTGGAGTTAATAGTGGCTTTTCTTTGGCCTATAAACAAGTTGTTCTACTTCAGGGTTTTTACTTCACTTTTTTTATAAGAAAACTTACCTTGCAAGTGCTAAATCCCAGTTTGTGGGCCTCTCTATGAGTTGTGGACTTCGAAATTCTCCTTCCAACAGCGTAACTCCACATAGCACTTAATTGTAAATAATGGGCAGGCCTGTTTTTTACGATTATTCTTCTTAATGCTCTTCGGTCGGCATTTGTGATATTACTTTTTTTCACATATCGTGACTTAATATTAACTGAACCAGTTACGTTATATCTTCTAACAATATTTCTCACACTGTACCGCGATAAGTTTAACAAAGTTGCAATTTTTGAGTTTGAATTCCCAGAATTAAAAAATTTAATCATCAGTAACCGAATTTTCTCACTAATAACCTTTCCTCTACCCATTTTGAAAACCTTAACTACCCAAAACTAGTTTAAACGTATTCTGACAGCTGTGATTATGCTGCAAATTTGATTAGGGATGATAAAGTTGGTGTTTTCTACTATATATTATCAAAATATTTATTGTTAATATTTTAAACCTACAACACCCTGCTAAATTTATATTATTTGTGTTTAATAAGAAAATTACTAAGATTTCAATAGTTGGGCCAACTGAAGTGGGAAGGGGCTCGTACATGGTTTTGGAATTATCGACATTTTTAAGAATTTGTGGAAAATCACATTTTTTGAGACTGTACTATTTTTTTCCTAAGTTGTCTTTTGTAATTTTTCAATCAGATTTACATGATATGTTCCCAAATGATGTGTCGCTGGAAAAAAGCAATGAGTGAACTAAATGTTCAGTTCAGTTAATGTAAGTAGGTATAAGTCGGCTAACCTGTAATTTTGTCTGTTGTCAAAAATACATCATATTCAACGAGGCCTGTTCAAAAAATCAGTAAGCGGATAAATTACTCTGATGAAAAACTTCTTGACACTATCGCCTTTCAAAATACCTATTAGAAAATCAAATATCCTAAATAGTAGATAAAATGCTGCAGGTACGCTAAATACCGAAAATTCCATGTTTGAAGTATTGTAAAATATCTATTCTACTCTACGAACAGCCATTTGACTGCAATGGAATACGAGGTGGTGCTAGAAGTACCCGACCCAACGAAGAAAACACAAAAATTTTGTAAAAAAATGTATTTATTTTTCAACATAATCTCCTTTGAGCTCTACGCACTTTTCCCAGCGATGTTCAATAAGTTCGATACCCTTTTTATAATAAGAACTGTCTTGCTCCTCAAAATAGCCATTAACTGCCGACATCACTTCTTCATCGTTGGAAAATCTATGACCACTGAGCCATTTTTTCAACTTTGGAAACAGAAAATAATCCGAGGGGGCTAAATCTGGTGAATAGGGTGCATGATAGGTGCAAGATAGTCAATGAAAAGTATCCCACCCGGATCCCAAAAAACCGACGCCATAACCTTGCCTGCAGATGGAACGGTCTTCGCCTTCTTTGGAGCCGGTTGTCCCTTTTGAGCCCATTGTTTTGATGGTTCTTTTGTCTCGGGTGTGAAGTGATGGACCCATGTTTCATCCATGGTTATGAAACGACGCAAACATTCTGCTTTTTTGCTGTGAAACTTCGCTAAACACTCAATTGAAACATCTTCACGACACTGTTTTTGCTCGATTGTGAGCAGTCGCGGCACCCATCTTGCACACAGCTTTCTCATTCCTAAATTTTCAGATAGTATGCGATGAACCGCACGTTTTGAAATGCCTATTATGTCTGCTAGCACGGGCACTTTCAGTCGACGATCATTCAGTACCGCTTTGTGAATTTTCTTCACCATTTCTGGAGTCGTCACTTCATTTGGTCGACCACTGCGATGCTCGTCTTGGCAGCTCATACGGCCCCCCCGTTTAAACTCTGCCAATATTTTACTGTTGTAAACGAAGGAGCAGACTCACCCAGAGTAGAATTCAGTTCAGCTTTTATATTGGTTTGGCTGAGGCCTCTGAAATAAAAGTATTGTACCACATAACGATGACCAATTTTCTCCATTTTCACAAATTCACTGAAAACGTGCAGTATTGATGGCTGCCAACCAAATACTTAAACAACGTGGCGTCTTCAAACTGGACACATATGCTTTATAGGTTGCATACTTTCTAATACAGTGATATTTTTCTAACAACTATCGCCATCTCTAGGTCAGGCTGGGTACTCCTGGGACCATCTACTGCAACGTAAATATCTCAAAAAGTGTTTGCTTAATTGAAATACTTAGAAAAAGTTTCAGAGTAAAATTTCGAGATTATAGGCCGAAACTTGCGCCTTCCACATACTATGGAAAATATACTTCAACCGTGTTCCACATCCTCATAACCCGATTTGGTTGGTGTTCATGTGACAAAAACTGTTTGAGTCAATGGAGAAAAAACTATTCAGTTAATTAAACTTAAACACCATGTGATTAACAAGCAACATTTTGCGAGACATGTTTGGCCTAATTAATTAATTATTTTTATAAGTTTCATCCACGATTATATACACTCTCAGTCATCCTGTAAGATATTGGTCTTGATATCCATACTGTCTTAGTTATCGATCTTGTGCGACATTTCGAATAAAAAACTGTACCAGTCGCACAATATTGAATGTCTACTAAATCCTTAACCCTCATTTTATTCTCTTGCAGATTCTCCAACAATGTGGATAAAGTGAGAACGCGTGACCAGCAGTAAACCACTATGCGCTCTCCTCCGACCAAAACGGACAAGAGCCCGAAAAAGGTGGTCACAAAATATTCTGCACCACGAAAAAAGAAAATGGCTGATTTAAAACCTCCGGTGCGTGACACCGTATCGGAGACAATATCTTTTGTCATCAAGGGAAAACTGACCCCTATAAAACCGATCCTTTTAGAGAATAAACTGAATCTACTTGGGAGGGTTAACAAGCGAAATAACAAGGAAGGAAAAGTCGTGAAAAGGCCGAGAACAGTTACTAAGCAAGCTGCTGCGGTACCTGCTAATAGAAAACAAAAACAGGATCTTGCAAAAAATAAAGTTCAAACAAAAACTGCCAAAAAACCAAGTGCCCAGACTACTAGCGATAAAAAGAGCAAAATTTTGGTTGGTGTGATCCCAGAATCACCAAGGAAACCTTCTAAAAGGACTGCTAAACCTGATAAACCTGTCAAAATTGTAAGAAAAGCTCCAATTAGCAAACCGAGGAAAATCAAAAATGAATCTGACACCGAGCTTCCTAAAACGGTGAAAAAACCGACAATAAAGAAGATGAAGAATATTGCCAAAATTGAGAGGTTGGACGTTGAAAATGTTCAAAAAGATACAAAAATCGAATCAACTGAAGAAAACAAAGACAAACATTTTCTTCAGGAGGTTAAACTTAAACCAGTGGTGAAGAGAAAAAAGCCGATAAACGTTAAACCTATAAAAAAGAAAAGCGTTGAATCAAAAATAGCTATCAAACCAAAGAAGGTAGTGCAAAAACAAAAGCAGGACCTAAAAACTGAAAAGTCATCCGTAAAAGTTGCACCTCCACTAGTTGTGGTAAAAACTGAAGCACCTAGTCCACCACCTGAAGGTACAGTTGATCCTATTGTACCCCAGGAACCGGCCAAGATCAAAACAGAAATAGAAGATAAAGAAGAACCTGTTGTAAAGAAGCGCGCTTACAAGAAGCTCAAGATTCAACCAAAGATCCAAATCGTAAAAAAACGAGTGAAAAGCAAAGATCCAGATACTGATGGTCAAAGATGTAAAACGAAACTCTTCGGATTTTGGAATGGACCGAAACGTCACAGAGTCGCGTCTTTAAACGCACTAGCTAAGGTTCAATGTTTATACGATAATGAAGGTAAAGGAAACCTCCTTGACCTCATGGAGGAACAAAGTCGCTTGGAATACATCGCGAAAGTCGAGTCTTTGAAACTGGCCCAAAAAATGGCAGTGACAAAGAAAGAGCCTTCCAAGAGTAGCAGGGAGAGTACTCCTGAGCCTCCGACGAGGACATTGAGGTCAGTTCCTGGGTTAAGGGCAGTCGGTAAGCATTGGGAGCACTCAGATTCCAGTTCTAGTTCAGACGAGAGTGATGTGCCTATCATGCAGATCAAACAGGAGAAGGTGGATGCCAAAGAAGGTGGTCAAGAAGAGGAGAAGCAAAGTGGTGCTGGTCAGAAGAAGAAACGTGGCAAGAATGAGCTGGTGATGGACCTCAAGGATATGGTGAGTGCAGAATACTGATATCTTAATTTTTGTTCCTATGGTTGTGATATATATTTTAGCTCCTATCCTTTTTCTTTATACCGAAGCAGCCATGAAGGCAGAAGCCTAGACACCGGGGCTCTGCGATTGCTATGAAAATACTAGATACCCCTTGTTAATCCGATTTTTTAACTGCCTAAGGTTAGTAGAATTGGAAAAAAACTTTCGCCAGCAGACAGTTACGCAATATCAGTACCCCCAGTTCTGTATGTACGAAGTTCGACTCGGCTAGGTTGGGAGGCCTAAGTTTGTCAGTCTCATCGCTCGACGGCATCCGAGGAGCAAAGCTTGTGACTTAGCGATAGAACAGAGCCAGATCGTCGACGGCCAGTCGGTGCGAGCGTGTCTCGAGAACGTCCGAAAGTATCACCGATCGTCGCACTTTTGTAGTTTTCATCCTTATAAAAATAAGATAACCGTTATGCTTGACAGTTTTCCTCAGCATGATAAATCTTCTGATAAATCCGAAAGTCCTATAATATTTTAAGGTTTTCTATGCGATAATTTATAAAAAACCGTTGCGTAGCCGAGAAACTCGGGTGCGTAAATTCTGAATCCAATTTTTACTCTACGATCAAGGTCTTAAGCGGCAAATAATCTACTCCAAATGTCGGTCATATTTTAATGTCAGTGCCCTAAAGAATGTACTAAATTTTGAACTACAAATTCCTTTAAATTGTTTTATATGAGAAAAATCTTCAAAACGTGGATTTGTGATTACCCTGGGTGCGCAGATTCAGATGTCACTTTTATGTTGCAACTCACAGAAAGTGCCTAGGAACCGATTGTTTCCTCAAATTTTGCCCCCCCCCCCCCGACAACTCCTGCGTTCCAAATTAATTGTTTACAAACGTTAATTTACTTGTAACAACGACTGGAGAAGATTGAAACTTTGTCCTAAGTACTATAATTTTTCTCGTTTTATTTTTGTGAGAAACTGTGCGTATCTGTAACGTCTTCGAAAACCCGTTTTCTGGTAAATTGGATGCGTAGATTCCTGATTCGACCTCAATTTGATGAATGTGTTTAGAAGCAGTTTTTACAGAATGACATAAAAACTCTTTCAAATTTAAAAAATGGGTTTCGCTTTCATTCACATCGATTTTTAGTAAATCTCTATAAAATTACTAAGGTTTCTTCTAGATCACGGAGCTCATAGTTGACTATACAGATATTTAGAACGCTCCCATAGGAGGTTCCATCAAAACCACTACGCTATATTGCTACAGAAAGCCCCCGTCAACCTTATATTTTATACTTATTTAAAATTAAAAAAAACGTGGAAAATACGTGGCAGATTTAAAATATCGAAACGCAACGCTATTGACGTAACATCACGATAACGGCAGGTGAACAGCTAATTCTGTGTCATTGTCGTTGATTGTCAACCTATCAGTTTGATCAGTACCAAAGAGCGCTCGTTGATGCGGAATCCGCCACGGAGGCATCTAACTATAATGGAAAAATAGAACCATTCAAAACTTTGCAGCAAATCATGACAAACAAATTAACCAAACGTAGAATAAAATTACAAACTATGGGTTGTCACGTCATTGCGGAGCGTGCAAAAAATGTGACGTTTAAGTCATATATCTCCATGAATGAAATATGAGCTTACGGTATTATATTGTGGTAAATAGTCGACTGGAAATACAATAAAAAACATGCATATTCCCTATTGTAACAACAGCTGACAAAAATGGAAATTTTGACCTACAAATTCCAAGTGTATGGTTTTCAGTGTGAACGTTTTCAAAAATGTCTACGTATCTGTGATTTCTACAAAAGCTCGTATTATGGGTAAATCGTGTATGTAGATTCTGAAATCAACGTCAGTTTGACGCTATGACCTACGAGAGGTGCCAACCGATCGACTTTTACCTCAAGTCGGCCCCACGATACTTCAGTACATTTTTAGACATATTAGAATTCAGCGCCCAAAACCACCTAGGTGTACCTTACAATGTTCTATGATATTTTTAGAGTTTTCATAAGAATATTTTCAAAAACCCCCGCGTGCCTGTGACCTGTAGTAAAATTATCAGGCCCCGCGGCATTTCACGATTTCTTTGTGGTTACATTAGAACTACGGAAGTGTACAAACAACATGATTGGTAACCTGAGTGCGTAGATTCCGAATCCGATGTTAATTTGTCACTGGGTCCCAAACGTCCCATCTTTTACCTCGAACCTCAAATTCAACTCCCGACGACTTCAGGACATTTTAACTATCACATACGAATTCAACGCCCAAAGTTACCTAACGTCTAATTTGCTTGTATCAGTTGCTGGTCAAAACGCCCTACAAAGTACTATAAATGCTTTCAGGTTTCCTATGAGAAAAGTTTAAACAATCCCTGGGCTTCAATGATTGGGGATGAATCCAAGTATGTGGTTTGTGCGCTGTACTCGGCGTACTTTGCCGATTTAGCAGAGTCTAAACGCAAGATACGCAACCTTTGTAAATCAACTAATTGCAGATGCGATGTGCAAAGACTGAGCTGATATGTCTTTTCTAAATCTCTTTGAAATGTTTTCACAGAAATGGCCATATCAAAGTTATCCATCATAGTTCTCTTTATCCCAAAACGTCAACGCGGGTGTTCCCCGGGGATTGGTCTTGGCTCCGACATATCAACGACCTCCTTTCCTGTACGGTCAATCCAATTCAGAGCTTTGATGATGACAGCACTCTACAAGCAGGAATTCAGAGTGACAAGTCGATCTCTGCCGATGAGCTGGAGAAAAGAAGACTAGCAGCGACTTCCTCTCTGACGAGATATCTGGAGGTTATCACGGCCTGGAACGCGACAATCTTGTACAGTTTAATCCTTCCAAAACACAGTACTGTGCCTTGACGAACAAAAAGCGTCCTGGCGCCCATCCGGTATTGATCGATGGCCGAGTTTTACCAAAGAGCTATTTATTTCGGCAGGTCCAGATCACCAGGAACACATCTTGTCAATAGAGGCAGCTACTGCGAAAAAGCTAGGCTATTTCTTTAGGACCAAGAAGTACCTTTTTCCACATCACCATTTCACCCTGTACACGGTCCACACAAGACCTAGCTCGATGTTGTTTAGAGGAGGGCTGTCCGACTGATCGATGACTCTTCTCTAATGGACAGTCTCAGCAGTGGCGGCTCGTGGCAAAATAAAACACGTGTTCTGCAAATCCGAACTTACCTATTTTTTATTTCAGTTCGATCCTGCGCTCCTTCTTGGCAGCAAATTTGTCTATCACCTTCCCGTTGAAATTCTCCATAGTCGAAATAAATTCCTTTTCAATGGACAGCATCGACAACGCTGTAAGGCGATCCTGGGTCATAGCATTTCGAAGAAAGGTCGTGATTCTTTTCAATGTTGAGAAATTTCGCTCAGCTTCTGATGTTGACATAGGAGTTGTAACAATAATTTCTAATAGCTTTTTTGTTTCTTTTAGTGTTTCCTCCAAACTATTTTATATCAAAAATTTCAAAAGAGACAGAGTTCCATGTAACTCTCGGCAATCATTCCGTGCATAAATAACAGACAACTCTGTCTTTAAACGACTTTTTTTCTAATTCGGGATAAGCCAAGCAGGTAGTTTCCAACTTGTCATCAGGAAACTTACCACAGTATTCTCCAAAGTGTTCGGGGAAAAATGGGATGCGGCTACCAAATGATCTTTGAATTGAAATCTGCCATTTGCTGAATTCACTATATTGTCGTATACTTCTAATGCGGCAACTCGGTGATCGTTACTGCTATTATTACGTCGTTTCCTTTTGTTGCTTTGGAGTTCAGTGCAAATATATTTGGCTTCATTTATTATGTCATCAATTTTATTTCTCACATCAACAATACATTTTTCAAAATTATCGATAGCCGTTTTAATTTGCGCTAGCTCGGTTTTTCTCTTCTGCAACTGGTTGAACAAGATGTCGACGTGAGGCACGACATGATGAAAAAATGTCAACCAAAACACGAAAACAGAATCGTTTAACATACGGCGAATACCGCAAGCTGCCTTGCAAACGGTTTCATTAGTGAAATTTTCTTCTATTTCTTCCATGCATTCAATGAGTGATTCTCTGTTCTCAAACACTACATTTATTGTTCGAATATTAAAATTCCAACGAGTTGTTGCTCTTTGGGGAATTTTTTCCCTACAATTCTGTTCAGTACCTCTACGCGTTGAGGAGAATTATTAAAAAATCTCGGAATATCTTTCAAATCCCCAAAGAACACCTGAACTTGAGCATTTGCGGAAGCAGCTTGGGACATAATCAGGTTTAACTGATGCGCATAGCAATGCACGTAGTGAGCAAATGGATATCTTTGTTTAATTTTTGTCTGTACTCCATCATAGCTTTGTGAAATCAGTTTGTTAGGGACATTTCCTATTAATGGATCTACGACGCTCAAAATATGTCTTGTGAGAGTATCAGCGTCACATCAAAACGTTCTACTGGTTTGCCGTTAAATACGTATCTGAAAATTGTTACCAGTTGGGTTTTCTCCGAAATGTCCGTTGTTTCATCTGCTATTATCGCCAAATACGAGGCTCTGTTAATCTGTTTTATCATTTCTTCATGACAAACTTCAAGAATACAATCCAGTAGATTGTTTTGTATTTCTTTCGAAGTTCCTTTAAATAGTGAAGCATTTTTTATGTGTTCGCTTAAGGTTGTATCAAGCTCAGCAGAAAAATTAATCAGTCCACGAAATATTTCCGGGTTTTGGGAGCTATCGGTTTCGTCGTGGCCCCGTAGCGCCAATTCAAATGCTCCGCAAAATTTTATACAATCGATTCTTTTTGATATAACATAGTTTTTTGTAACGGTATCATTATGCTGTTGTATATTTCTCCAATATGCTGAATCTAACTGAGCTCTGATGTTAACAGTTTCCAATAAAGCGAATTCCATCGAATTATGAAGATGTGTTTTAGAGTTTTCATGCTTCAGGTGCATTAAATCTGTAACACCTACCTCTGTCCAAGCTTTCTCACCGCCGAAAAGTATGCAAGGAAAGCAGAAAAGGGCATTCTTCCTGTTGCACCCACAAATCCAGTCGTTTCTGGTGTAAATCTCCCTGCTGAAATGTCGCGTATAGCCCTTGCCCCGACTAACGCCATGTGTTTCTATAAATATGTCCGGCAGCGGTCGACCTGAAACCTTCAGCTCAATTTTTTCTTCAAATGTGTATTCCAGAATCGTTTCACGCTGATAAGTCTGTAAACCACATCCATTGTCACTAGTCACTCAACGTAAGACCCAAAATACCTAAATAAAAAAAAATTCGCATACAAATTTTAAGCCACGTCACGCGACAAGACCAATATGCCAATACCGCCGAGGACCGAGCACCGACCGACCAATCAGATATCGGACTTCGCATTAGATCTGTACGGATCTGTATAAATTGCAGCACATGCTTGTGCTTAAATCGCGCATTTGATTTTGTAGACAGAGGCAAAAGCAAGTGCGTGCGGCTTGTGTCGAAGTAGTGCACAGACCCTTTTCAAGTGGCCCATGGATAATGTTACGCTGCGGTCGCGACGAAAATGACAAGTACACAACTGGTCGATTATAATGCTTTCTCAGTACAAAACAGACTCGACGCCGTGTCTTGCGGGGGCAGGCCGGTATTGTTTCTATTTGTGTGATAACATGGAAAATAAATAATGATCATATTTCTACTGCTTTTTTCTGTTAAGACAAAAGTTTTGGCAGTTCTGCAACTCTGCAGAACTTAAGGGCCAGCCGCCCCTGAGTCTCAGGACCCTTTTGTATCGGCGAAAAATCGGCGATCTAGCTCTCTTCTAATGCTACGACACCGGGGTTTGCGCGACGTGCCTACCAGACAGACTCGCCAGACTTCAGCCTCCCATCCTAACCATATCAAACTTCGTACATCCAGAACTGGCCGATACAACCGCTCCTTTGTCCCGAGGGTAGCACTTACGGAGCCTAGGCATCTAGGCTTCTACCTGCGCGGCTGCTTCGGTGTAAAAGAAACCATCAAAAAGTATCAGAGGCTACAGCATGTGTTTGCCATAATTAATTGCCCAATTAGGACGATTTTTTTATACAAAGCTGATGGTCTTCTCCAGCAAGCTACTTTTACAGTATTTGCAGAGTTTATTTCTTATACTTAAACTAAGACTGCATTATAGTTATACCTTTTTTCATTTTGCATTACCCGAGTGCCTTAGAAGGAGGGATATGTTTTTCACACGTGGGTGTGCATACAAAAACTATTTCACATGTTAAAGGCCGTTTGCTTGAAGGTGTCGTCTGTGCAGTGCATGTGACTATATCAAAATATCAAAACAAAATTTTAATTGAAAAAATCACACCTGAAATTCCTATTTCACGAGCTATAGCTTGAACGACTTGATGGATTTTGACATTTATGAGATATTTCTAGATGTCTTGATAGCCCGTAGTCTAAGCATATTAGTAAATTTCCCCGAAATAATATCTCGTTTGATTGGTGCAAGTTATTGGGTACGCCGATTTTTGTGGGAAAACTTTCTATTTGACAACAAAGAATGAGAAAACGTGATTTTGGGGATTCAATCGAAAGTGTTGACAGGAACGAAAAAGCTTTTTATATAAGATTCTTAGGAATCTACGAGACCTACAAAATGAGAAAACACGTAAAAGATCCGACTAATAGCAAAAATGTTATGACCGAAAAACGAGGCAAAATGCAGGTTTTGGCACTTATTGGTAATGCGACGATAATTTCACGCAACTACTTGAAATTCATCAAATTCGTAGGATTCGTACTACTAAATAACAACAAAATTGGAGTAGATTGGTCAAATAGTTTTTGAGAATTTATAATTGCTTATCCCAAAACACCTGTTTTCCGGCTTTCACTACTAGTTTATTGAGCAATACACCTAGATTCGTTCGAAGAGCATTTAATAGGAAAATACACGTGTGTTTACCTTGCTGATATGAATCACAAACCATTACGAAAGATAAATACATAGCCGATATGAATCACAAACCATTTATGCTGAAAACAAAGGATACGTTTTTTCTTCTAAACAAATTCAAACATTTCGTATTTGTGAGTAATTGAACAAATGCGCTACGATATTCGAAAAACATTCGTTACTATACACATTTTAAAACAAAGCGGCTGTGTCTATCTTTCTTTTGTTGCGAATTACTCACAAATATGAAATTTTTGAATTTGTTTACAAGAAACAACGCAACCCATCCTTTTTTGCATAAAATAACATTTTTTTTTGGGAATGGTGTGCGATTCATATCGGCAAGGTAAACTAGTGTATTTTGCTATAAAATGTCCTTTGAACGAACCGTGTATGTTGCTCGATAAACTAGTATTGATCGACCAGCCAAAGATTGCTAGGGACGAAAGGGGGAAATGCGATGAAAAAACCTTACCATTAGACGATTTTATATGGGTCATAGGCGGAGATCGGAGAGACTTGAATTATTAATTGAATTTATATTTTATTACAACTGGTAGTATTAATATTTTTTTGCGATTCATAATGACGTGATACCAAACATACATTATAAGAAATAAATATACACAAACACTGAATATTGAGAACAAAATAAATATATTTTTTAGGCAACAAGTAATATTCCTATGTACGCATTATGATTGAACAGCAAAACAAATTATGCATTCTTCTAAAATAGAATACAACAAGTCAAAAATATCTGACTGAATAGAAAAATATAGGAAAACAAAAAGTAATTTCTTGATGAAATAACCCATAAACAACACATAGAATTAGACTTTCTACTGAGATACTAAAAGCCACAAACCAATAGTATAATAAATGAATATCTAAAAATTCTAAAAGGTAGCCAATCTAGTATAGTTTCAATCCTGATTAGAGTCATGATCACTGTCTGAGGAACTGTCATTGCTATCACTTTCACCTCCTATGTTGATTATTATTTCTTCCTGTATTTCTTGAATGAGACTGTCTTTTTCCCAATATTCATCTTCAATTTTTATAACATGTCCAATAACCTTTTGCCAGTCACTGGCACTTACTGAAGCGATGGCCTTATTAGAAATTTCATCTAGTTTTTTTATAGTAAATTCGCCGCTTGTATTATGGCTTCTAATGAAAAATTTTACTTGTGCCCAAATCATCTCTATGGGATTAAACTGACACATATAGGGTGGCGTTCGAAGTGGGGTGTGTCCGAAACTTCTTATTAAATTATCTATCTTATAATTTTTCTCATCAGATGGTGGCCTATGTAGACAAGCTATTTCATAAAGCTCCATTTTTTTAGCATTAGGATCATGCTCTATACCTTTTTTGCTCAACCACGTGATGATGTCTCTTTTTAGAGAAGATCTAGTTGGAGGCTTGTCTTCCAAAGCTGAATGGTAAGGTGCATTATCCATTATTATAATACTATTAGGAGGAATGTTAGGAAATAGTTTTTCAGTAAGCCACTTCGTGAAATTTTCTTGGTTCATTTGACCGTGATAATCACCAGTGGCACAGCCAGCCTTGAAAATGAGACAGGCTCCAGGAACAAAACCATCTTGCGAACCCGCATGAACAATTATAAGTCGTCCTGGAAATGAATAAATAGCCTCATTTTAGTGTTATTTTAAGTTTGCCAACACCTTTTTGAATCACTATGTATAAAAAACATATTTTTGAGAAAAAAATACTTGCAAGGGATTATGTATTCAATTAGACAAATTAAATGAGCACTTATTAAGAATATTCCAAAATTGAGAAAAATGTATAATAAGCAAAATCGAGGTGAAAGAAACTTTATTACCTGTAGAACTTATATTGCTCAGGACACCCATAATTTCTTCGCTTTGCCAGCATTTCTTGAAAGTGAGGTCATTATCAACCCAAGTTTCGTCCAAATAAATAATATGCCTTCCTTCTTCCCGGAACTTTTTAATAGACCTAAGATACTTGTATCGCCAATGTAAAATACTGGGTCTTTCCATTAGTAATTTCCTTTTGTTGTGGCATTTACGCCAGTAAAATCCTTTTGCTTTTAAAAGCAGCCTCAACGATTCTTTACCAAATGGAAATTCCATTTCTTCCTTCAGTTTGATTAGAAGTTTACTACAAGTAGGTACCACTTTAAAATCACAGTAAAATTTTTCTATCATTCTCCGAATAATGGAAAAATCGACTCCATCAATTTTTTGGATCACAGAAGGGCGTGATCTCTTTTTTCCGGGAGAAGCTAAAGGCTGTGTGGAGGTTGCATTTTGCCTGTCTTTATCTTCTTTTCTAATTTTACTTATAGTTCGTTCACTAACACCCGTATAATATGCCGCCCTTGCATTTCTAGCTACCAGTGGATAAACGAAAGTATTGTTAGCCGCTTCTGCATCGCAAGCACGTATCACGTTTGCTATTATTTCCCTTGCCTGGCTGTGAATAACTTTCCCATGCTTGAATTCCATTATCACCACTAAACAGTAAATTATATTTTCAAAGTATTTGCCAACTGCCTACGCCTATGGGAGTAGGTTTATAAATGACCGTGCCATCGGCACGTTATTCTAGTTTCAGATAAGATAAGAGTTTTGGACCAATCAGCGACCGGATGTTTACCTGCGGCCTGGGTTTTCCAGCTATAGATCGACCAGCCAAAGATTGCTAGGGACGAAAGGGGGAAATGCGATGAAAAAACCTTACCATTAGACGATTTTATATGGAGTCATAGGCGGAGATCGGAGAGACTTGAATTATTAATTGAATTTATATTTTATTACAACTGGTAGTATTAATATTTTTTTGCGATTCATAATGACGTGATACCAAACATACATTATAAGAAATAAATATACACAAACACTGAATATTGAGAACAAAATAAATATATTTTTTAGGCAACAAGTAATATTCCTATGTACGCATTATGATTGAACAGCAAAACAAATTATGCATTCTTCTAAAATAGAATACAACAAGTCAAAAATATCTGACTGAATAGAAAAATATAGGAAAACAAAAAGTAATTTCTTGATGAAATAACCCATAAACAACACATAGAATTAGACTTTCTACTGAGATACTAAAAGCCACAAACCAATAGTATAATAAATGAATATCTAAAAATTCTAAAAGGTAGCCAATCTAGTATAGTTTCAATCCTGATTAGAGTCATGATCACTGTCTGAGGAACTGTCATTGCTATCACTTTCACCTCCTATGTTGATTATTATTTCTTCCTGTATTTCTTGAATGAGACTGTCTTTTTCCCAATATTCATCTTCAATTTTTATAACATGTCCAATAACCTTTTGCCAGTCACTGGCACTTACTGAAGCGATGGCCTTATTAGAAATTTCATCTAGTTTTTTTATAGTAAATTCGCCGCTTGTATTATGGCTTCTAATGAAAAATTTTACTTGTGCCCAAATCATCTCTATGGGATTAAACTGACACATATAGGGTGGCGTTCGAAGTGGGGTGTGTCCGAAACTTCTTATTAAATTATCTATCTTATAATTTTTCTCATCAGATGGTGGCCTATGTAGACAAGCTATTTCATAAAGCTCCATTTTTTTAGCATTAGGATCATGCTCTATACCTTTTTTGCTCAACCACGTGATGATGTCTCTTTTTAGAGAAGATCTAGTTGGAGGCTTGTCTTCCAAAGCTGAATGGTAAGGTGCATTATCCATTATTATAATACTATTAGGAGGAATGTTAGGAAATAGTTTTTCAGTAAGCCACTTCGTGAAATTTTCTTGGTTCATTTGACCGTGATAATCACCAGTGGCACAGCCAGCCTTGAAAATGAGACAGGCTCCAGGAACAAAACCATCTTGCGAACCCGCATGAACAATTATAAGTCGTCCTGGAAATGAATAAATAGCCTCATTTTAGTGTTATTTTAAGTTTGCCAACACCTTTTTGAATCACTATGTATAAAAAACATATTTTTGAGAAAAAAATACTTGCAAGGGATTATGTATTCAATTAGACAAATTAAATGAGCACTTATTAAGAATATTCCAAAATTGAGAAAAATGTATAATAAGCAAAATCGAGGTGAAAGAAACTTTATTACCTGTAGAACTTATATTGCTCAGGACACCCATAATTTCTTCGCTTTGCCAGCATTTCTTGAAAGTGAGGTCATTATCAACCCAAGTTTCGTCCAAATAAATAATATGCCTTCCTTCTTCCCGGAACTTTTTAATAGACCTAAGATACTTGTATCGCCAATGTAAAATACTGGGTCTTTCCATTAGTAATTTCCTTTTGTTGTGGCATTTACGCCAGTAAAATCCTTTTGCTTTTAAAAGCAGCCTCAACGATTCTTTACCAAATGGAAATTCCATTTCTTCCTTCAGTTTGATTAGAAGTTTACTACAAGTAGGTACCACTTTAAAATCACAGTAAAATTTTTCTATCATTCTCCGAATAATGGAAAAATCGACTCCATCAATTTTTTGGATCACAGAAGGGCGTGATCTCTTTTTTCCGGGAGAAGCTAAAGGCTGTGTGGAGGTTGCATTTTGCCTGTCTTTATCTTCTTTTCTAATTTTACTTATAGTTCGTTCACTAACACCCGTATAATATGCCGCCCTTGCATTTCTAGCTACCAGTGGATAAACGAAAGTATTGTTAGCCGCTTCTGCATCGCAAGCACGTATCACGTTTGCTATTATTTCCCTTGCCTGGCTGTGAATAACTTTCCCATGCTTGAATTCCATTATCACCACTAAACAGTAAATTATATTTTCAAAGTATTTGCCAACTGCCTACGCCTATGGGAGTAGGTTTATAAATGACCGTGCCATCGGCACGTTATTCTAGTTTCAGATAAGATAAGAGTTTTGGACCAATCAGCGACCGGATGTTTACCTGCGGCCTGGGTTTTCCAGCTACATTGCCAAATTCAGCGGAACAATTCTATATCTTAAATATGTTAATATGTATGGACCGCATTTTATGTAGAACATCTGACAACTTCGCAATTTTTTGTCCGCATTCTTTCGGCTTGCAATCTTTCGCTGGTCCAACAGTACATTGCCAAATTCAGCGGAACAATTCTATATCTTAAATATGTTATATTATGTATGGACCGCATTTTATGTAGAACATCTGACAACTTCGCAATTTTTTGTCCGCATTCTTTCGGCTTGCAATCTTTCGCTGGTCCAACATTAGTGATGGCCGGAAATCAGGTGTTTTGGGATAAACAATTGAACATTCTCAAAAACTACTTGACCAATTTACTCCAATTTTGTTGTGGTTATTCATAAGTTCGAATCCTACAAATTTGAAGAATTTCAATTATCTGTGAGAAACCATCGTCGCATTGCCAACAAGTGCCAAGTTTGCTATTAGTCGGATCTTCTTACGTGTGGTCTCATTTTGTAGGTCTCATAAATAGCTAAGAATCTTATACGAAGAGTTTTTTCGTTCCTGCCAACACTTTCAATTGAATCCCAAAAAACACGTCATCTCATTCTTTGTCGTCGAATAAAAAGTTTTCCCACAACAATTGGTATACCCATTTTATGCGTCCACGTTTTGAATACACCCTTGAACAACTTGCAGCAATAAAACCAGACAAACCAGTGGTATTTTCGCGAGTGATCATTTAGCTACAGCCTGTGGCTTGATATATTTTGACATATGATATGTTTCTAAATTTGTCTGTACAGCGCGAGTGACGGTGGGCATACTAAAATTTTATAAAATCAAAATGACGGATTTTAATGAAATAGTTCAACCTTGAAATTCCTGCCTCACGGGTGCTTAATTAGCTTGATAGGTTTTGGCATACGAGGTGTGTAGATTTGTCTTGACGGTGCGAGTAACACTGGGTATACTCAAACAGCTTGATGGATTTGAGGTTGTACCTAGCTTCGTTTTAATAATAATAATAATATCGTCTTTATTAATAAAGCTACATAAGTGAGAAGCATTATGGCGAAGTTTAGCTAAACCATATGAATACAAAATAAACATGATAAAAGAGATACAAAACAAGTTTTTATCTTGCAATTTGACATTAGTATTCCAACCAATCAAGAAAAACATCCAACTATTCATTTAAATGTATACACACAGCGACACAGCCAATGTGCCCATAAACTAACTTACGTACAGGCTGTTAATGTTTAAAAATCTACAGTTTTTCAGAAGCTGATAGCAACTTTTGTTTTTCTTACGAATTTTATTATGCGAGAACTTCTGAATACTTCCTATTATTAAACTGCGTGAAATTATCGCCGCATTAGCAAGTGCCGAAACCTGCATGTTTCCTCGGTTTTCGGTTAGGCGACTTTTTTACTATTAGTAGGGTCTTTTTACGTGTGGTTTCATTTAGTAGGTCTCAAAAATACCTAAAAATCTTGGGGTGGGCGCTTCTCCATAATCCCGTTCCAGCAAGGTTATTTTTGCGGATGTTTTGAAAACAAACAAAAACACACACAACTCTTGTGACTTAAGAAACGGGTATAATGTTAGGTAGATTTTACTTTTCAATCAGAAGCTAGGGAGCATATGCCCCTCTAGTGGGCCCCCATGCGTGGAATGGTAGAATCCCAAACTGAAACATGCAATAATAAATGCCATTAGTTTTATGAAGGTATATAAGAGGGAAATATGTTTTCGAGAGATTGTATTTTTGTTGGCCAATTGTCTACATATAGAGGTGTTTGTTCCAGGTGGTGCGAAAGAGGATGGCAAGCCTGAACGCGACCGCGATCTTAGCGGCCAGTTACTCCACTGAAAAGCGTCAGACATCAAAGACCAAGAACGATGATTCCTCCTCAGACGAAAGTGGCTCGTCCGAGGAGTATTTCGCGGCTAATAAATCACAGGTTAAAGAGGAGGTGCCTGAGGACGATGAAAAGAAGGAAGAAGACAGGAAAATGATTGAGGTTTGTACAAATGTCTGATAATTAAGGTTCGGCCGAAGGTCAATTTTTTTACCGAAGTCGAAACTTTTAACACAAACATTCGGCCAAAGCAGAATGTTTAGTTTAATCACAAATTTGGACTGCGTTATAAAGATAAAGATAAATTTAATATTGTCACCCTCAAAATAACTTCATTCTGAAGCCACACAGCGCTGGGGACGTTCCTTCCACTCCATATAGCAGTGCTGGAACTCCGATACTGTAATAGCGTTCAGCTGGTCGATTACAGCCGTTTGAATGTTTTCGAATGTCCCAAAATGCGATCAATTCAGGTGGTTTTTCAACTTCGAGAAGAAAAGTAGTCACAAGGACTGAAGTCTGGTGAATAAGGAGGCTGAGAAGCCACAGGATTTTTTTTACTGGCCAAGAACTCATTTATTGACATTGCTGTTTGACGAGCAGCATTATCATGATGCACCCAGTTGTTCTTGATCTGATGAATGGTGGTGTGAGTCAAATTTAACTCTTCACCGATCATTTTGACACTCAACCGACAATTGCTCCCTGGATTCTTTCGATATTTCAATCGGAGAAGCCGCCTCGTGGTTCACCTTCAATCGACTCCTTCACTTCTGAAAATGCCTTAAGCCACCGAAAAATCTGGGCTCTTGACAAAACACTGTCTCCGTAGGCCTGTTTTGCAAGAGTTTTTGTGGCCAAGTCTGAAGAAAAACGTAATAGCAAACCGTTGCTTGAAATTGATTTCATCCATTTTTAGAACACAACAGGAAAAACTGAACTACTAGGAAAATTTGTACTGAAGGTGGATTACATGTTTCCCTGCCTCCCTTCCAAGCCTGGCGGCCCCAGTGTTGGCAGGTCGAGCGCTACGTTGCCGGTCTCATCACTTAATTTACAGTCCTCGTATAATCATGAACTATTGTGTCCTTGGTTCAGTAAGTTGTATCCTATGTGAAAATCATGATTGTTCTTATTCCGATAGAGTTTTTGATTTAAACAGAATCGAATAAACCATGGCTATTTTGATTTTTTATATTTATTATTTCTTTAAAGGGTTATATCATTTGTGACATCAGTGAACATTTTCGGAACTACCAATGATAGTCTGGTTTTAGAAGATCTAAAGAGATTTGCTAAAAATCTACAAGGCAGTTGCGATAGCATTAGATATATAACAAAAATCAAATGCATTGTAAGACGCCGTTAAAGTCTCCAAAAAGCTGAAATCAATATTTGCAGAACAGTTATTATATCATTCGCGACAACAATTAGCATTTTCGGAACTCAAAATGAGTATCCGGGGACAGGTCTACTGCCTTTAGTAATTAAATTCAAATCCAAGAGTGATACATTCAAACAAGTAATTTTACAGAGGAAATAATAAGAAATGTAAAATCATTGCAATGGTGAAAATCACAGTTGGGGAACATAGATGAGCATGGTCAACTAACACCTACAACTTGTTCACAGCTGTGGCTTTCTATGCAACAGTTGCTTTGTTCCAGTCTAGACTTCGAAGTAAGCTGGGAAAAGACAATGTGATAAAATTGGTGTTCCTTTAATTGTCGTTATGTTTTTTGGATGTTATATGACATGTACATTTGTACCATGTCACTCATTTCCGTCGGTCTGTCTATTTGTCCTAGTGTCTGGATTTGGATGAAATTTTGGCAATGTTCCCACTATGCTAAGGACAAAAATCTTTGTATTTTTTGAAAATCCATCCAGTGGCGACGGAGTAAAAAGGCCAAAAACGAAAAAATAGAAATCGTTTAAACTTCGTTTTTTCGGAAAAAAATTGTAGGGGTTATAAATTGGGGTCAAGAGTTACAGGGGGTGGGGGAGGGTATATTTCAGCTTTTTGACGTTGGTGTATTTATACCTCTCCCATCCCCAGTAATTCTACACCTATTAGACATATTTCACTCATCATAGATGCCTCCGTACATTTACCCTTAAAACCTATAAATATCTTAACAGTCGCGTGTCGATACGTGTGCCGTGGTCCGACTAATGGTCGAGAGTCGCAGTAGACAGTCGCTTCCGTGCTATTGTGGGCTGTATGCTGTGAAAGTTATCGCCATTCATGCAAGATTAGTCATTAGGATAATCTTCGACCGCAGGAATTTGTTTTAAGGGGCGGGGGATTCGTTTAATTTTTTGTTTTACATGCGTGTATACTTTATCTGAAGTCACTTGAAACACTGTGAATACCGGGTGCGTTTTATATATCTATATTTAACACGCTCTGTTGCTGCAAAAATCGCCAAATTTCGCAGCAAATATCCCCCGTATAAGATCAAAGGCAGTTTCACCGGTCCACGTGGAGTAAAGCACGCCTATGCGTGGACATAGCCAATGAGAAAGCGTGTATTTCAGAGCTCCGAACAAGTGCAGGTGGCTACTGAAAATTGAAACAGTTTAGCCAGTGCCGTGTAGCGGTGAATAAACGTGTTTTCTTTAGTCTGTCCGTGTTTTTTCATAGATTTTATTAGTTTGTGTGTTTTTGACTTTTGAATACTCAGTTTACTTGTTGATTTAATTGTTGTGTTGATTGTTCTTGTGTGTCCTAAATATGGCTCTTTGGAGACCTTGGGAAAATGCTCCAAGCCACGAGGAGATGGTTGATGAACCTGTGCAGGCAGAATTCTTTCATAAAGATTTAGAGGAACAGACCCAAAGAGTAATCCTAAATATGTATGATTGTCTGAAAAACGAAAATCCAGATTCCTCGCAAAATCAAATTTTAAACAGAATTTGTATCCTGACAAAAATCAGTCGGTCTACCATTTATCGGGTTATAAAAAGGGGAGATGTAGTCAACCATTCCTTCCACAGAAAGCGCATAGGGCAAAAATTAAAAAGAATAGACGTGGGTTTTCAGGAAGATATTCGTCGCATAATATACGGATTTTACAAAGAAAATTTTTATAATTACAAATGCTTAGACTCACTGCACTGTATTGTAAAACTGTGTGGTTTTCAATATAAAAAATTAGATAAAAGAATGGTGATTATGGAGTCGTCTCGAATCGTTGAATTGCGCCAAGAATTTTTGCACAAAGTTAAAATCTATAGAGAGCAGAAAAGAAATCTGATTTTCCTAGATGAAACGTGGTATGATACCCATGATGTTGTGCAGTACGGCTGGGTTGACGACAGCAACAAGTGCATTTTAAATGCACCATGCAACCGTGGAAAACGAATCATTATTCTCCATGCTGGCAGTGAAAATGGATTTATACCTAATGCCTTGCTGTTATCTGCCAAAAATATCAAAGAATCATGTGCCGACTATCATGAGGACATGACCTCCGACTTATTTGAAAAGTGGATAGAGCAGCATTTCCCCAAATTCAGTGATTATTATGGACAATGCGCCATACCATTCCCGACAGGAAAACAAAATTCCGAATACAGGCACAAAAAAACAAGACATTATTGATTTTATGAAGGATAAGGGAATGGGAATACCATAAAAATCAACCAAAGCCATATTATTGGATCTTATTAAAAGACAAAAATTTGAAAAAGAGTATGTTGTTGACAATCTGCTTTTAGCAAAATGGCCATGAAGTATTACGTCTACCTCCCTATTACTGCATTTTTAACCCGATTGAGTTGGTCTGGGCTGCTTTAAAAAAAAAAGTAAGAAAACATAATCAGACCCCTCAATTAAGTGAATCGCTATTGGCCACAATAAGAGATGCAGTATCTCATATTGCTGCCACAGACCTATGGAAGCAGTGTTCTAGGCATATTATTGAAAAAGAAAATGAATATTGTCTTTGCCTCCTGTAAATCCCGTTGTAATTCCTCTACAAGATGACTCTAGCGACAGCTCCGAAGGCGAGGATGATATATAAATACCTATAATGTGAGTCTTTATATACCTTTTTATATACCTACCTGCTATGTAAATATTTGCCTATGTCAAACGTTGGAATTCTGTAATTTTTCCATTTCTTAACTTTCAGTCAACATAAATTAAACTCCCAATATAAGTATTTTTTATCCCAAATCAAAAAAATAAAAAGATAGTAAAATCCATTTATTGTGATATAAAAACATTATTATCGTTCTAAATAAATGACCGCACGCCTATGATACGTCATGAAATTACAAAGGACGCGCCGACCAAAGGTTTTTATGCTATTTCAAGTGACTTCAGATAAAGTATACATAACTTTTTGTTAGCAGGGCTAAATTGTGCCAAAGGTAATCGTTTACAAACTGCGTTGCGTGTGAAGTACAGTACCTTCTTGACGCCATTTTATTCAAATATCATAATAAATAGTTGTTTTTTGACTTTCTTATTTATTAATATCTCTTTCTCAAGAACTGGGTATTCGTCGCACTATTTTAAATGAAGACTTCCACTTGCGGCGATACAGGATTCAGTTAACCCAAGAACTACAGCCTAGTGACCATGAAAGTCGCTGACAATAAAGTCAATGCATTCTTACCTACAACTGATAATGAGCGATGAAGCCCACTTTGATATAACGGATTTGTTAATTAGCACAATTGTCGTAATTGGGCATTAGAGACCCCTCGTGTCATCCATCAAGGACGGAGCAAGGGAAGGGAAACAATAAATCTTTTGCGAACAATATTTCCGGGACGTTCAATTTCTCGATTTGGTGATGTCAACTGGCCACCAAGGTCACCGCATTTAACGGCTCCTGACTTTTTTATGGGGATTTTTGAAAAGTAGGTTTTATGCCAAGAAACCAACTACTCTAGAGCAGCTGAAGAACAATATTACGGAAGCGATTGAAAATATTCCTCCCGAAACCTACCAAAAAGTGAAGGGAAATGTAATCAAGAGGGCTCAGGTTTGCGCTGCTTCTAGAGGTGGACATGTGTATGATAGTATTTTTCACACATAATTTCTAAGTTTTAATAAAAGATTAAGAAAAAAAAAATGGACGTATATTATTTCATTTCACAAATATCCAAGATACAAACCAGTCGGTTACATATCATCCACCCTGTAATTTGCTATAATACATGAAAACTGTGATTTTGAATAAGTATTTTTCTTTTATGTACGTGATTTAATTAATATTATTCTAAGAAATCCCTGAACTTTCTTGAAAAAAATCAAGTTTGATATAAATACTGATATGTATGAAAATCTCACTTGATTATAAATCATGGTTTAACTCAATCAACCCTTGTTGTGTGCATAGTAGTATATCTTATCCTTTTTGTTCCAGGTCCGCGCAAGTCCAAACAAAAAGGTAGCCGTGATCCTGAACCACCAGGACACCGCCGACGTTACCATAACCGGCGTGTACGTGAACAGTACCACCAGATCAACGCGGCACGAGGGGTACTGCAGCATCGCCGGGATGCAGTACCGGATATCCGCCACCAGCCATACGCAGACGGCAGCGGCGGCCGCAGTGGCGACGGCGGAAACGTTGCTCAGGAGTGGGGAGGCGCAACAGCAGCAGGAGAATGTGAGTTGTTTTTTTGTGGAATGTCGGATGTTCGATCATTTTTTCAATTGCGACAAATCGCATCAAAAAGGTTGTGCAGGAATTTCCGTCCCAATGCATGACTTCCAAAATTACATTTTTATTGAATTATGAAGTCATTAGGGACCCTTGAACATTTTATATTCTTTGAAATTGCTCGCATGACATCTTGACATTTTTCAGGCACCCATTTTCCATTCACGACGGTTTCAAATGGAGCAGCATCGCTCATTTTGAATTACCGAATATTCATATACTGATTTGGTAACGCAGAAGCTGCAATTTGCAGGCTCCAACACATCAGAGATCGGCTACGTGGGGTTGCGCGCATCGCCGTTTACAGCGTCATGCGGCGGTAACTCGACGCTTACACCGTACAGGTTCGGCCTTATCGGTTCCTCCCAAGAATGAATTTCCGATAGCCCCGAACGCTCATATATAAAAATATAAGGTAGTTTTTTGAGCAAACTGGAAAAGGTATCAAAAGGCTGTTTTCATGGCAACCTTGTTATGTTACTAGTGCATATTTTAAAATTATTTTAATATATACAGGGTGTTCCATAGCTTCGTGCCATGATAAACATGCATTTTTTGAAATTGAATACCCTATATTTTATTGCACAATTGGATAGAGCTTCTAAAAAACAAGCAGTTTGATATAATATAACATGGTTACGATTGACTATTGTTTAGGTATTTAGTAAAATGTTTGAAAAAATGCCCCACTTTGTCGGTTCGCAGTTCCGCGATTTTTGAAGAAATTTAGATAAATCTTAGTCCAAAAAAATGCTATTATCATTTTAAGCTGCTCTAAAAGAAATGCTAAAATACCAGACTACAGGTGAAACGCAAAATGTATCTTTTCTCATAAATCTCAAATAGAACAACCCAGTATACTTCTACATCATTAAATAGGTTTCCTTAGGAACTCTTTTATATAAGGTTTATACCAACTTTTTCGTACAGTTTCCCAGTTATTACTATTAATTCCAAGGAAAAAATTTGTTCCACATTTAAACTTAAAATCAGATCTTCCATGAAAAAAATTACGTTTCGCACAAGACTCATCTTAACTCAAGACAATTATTCATTATGAAATTGTAATATATTGGATACAAGATGTATTTGGTGTTTCTTAAAATTAACACCAATAACGTTTGAAAAAAAGTTGTATAAACATAATACCAAAAAAGTTCACAAAACACTATTTAACGATGTAGATACAGACTGTTCCATGTGAAATTTTTATGAAAGGTCATTTTGCGTTTATAAATAGAAAGAACTTTTTCCAGATCAGTTTAAAATCGATGATAATAAAATTCAACATGCACATACTCTGGCCCCACGTGGAAATCCGCAGGTTGGTATCTCCACTTTCGACACTGAGATACCATCTACCACCTACGGACAATCACAACATCCATAGCAAAGAGAATTCTCTTGGGACGGGATTCGAACCCGCGCAGCACATGGCGACACCACTGTTAAAAACAGAATACCTCATTTTCGAAATTTTTCACAATTACAATACTTCTTCGCCCAGAGGGAGAAAGTAAAAAACTATGAATGTTGAGAATGAATTCACTAACGGTGGTTTAATGATCAAAAAACAAAAGATCCTTTACCCCTCCATAATTCGGAAAGAGCCGCTGGCCCATTGATGTTGACGCAAGGTTACCGCTATTCGGAGGACGAAGTAGCTATGTAGATGTTGATTGTTGATTCAGTGGAATCAGGGCATACATAGCGAGACACAAAATGCAGCTGATCGTTACTTTATTTTTTCCTATGGCAAATATACACAGAACAAGCAATTATCAAGACAGCCAGTTGAACGACAGAAAACATATAACAATGCGACACTAAGAAATTCTTGTGCCATACCAAATCTCTGCTCAATGTATCCAGGCAACCGTCGCCATAGGTGATGTTGGTGTTACAATCGTAGTTCAAACAACAAGAATCTGGTATAATATCCCAATCCGTACTGTTGTCTATTCCACAACATTCCATTTTGTACTGAATTGTATCCCAGGCATACTTGTAGAGGCTTTTTCTTTTATATTCGTATAGGGTTACTGTCAGCACTTCTCTCAATTCTTGGTTTTCCAAAGATGACGTTAGGGTGACATTTGCTCCGCCAGTGTACATGATTCCAAAGTAGGAGCCGATTATGAGTAGAGACGAAGAAGCTGAAAAACATATTTAAAAGACCTCCCAAAGCAAAATGTTATTTCATCAAACACGAAGAATATGAAAAATATACTGAGTGACAGAAAAAAGAACACCCAGCAATAATAGAATTACAAAGATTTTCTAGGTGCATAGATAGATAAAATTGAAACAGACACGATTGATTTCCGTCTCTGTAATCACGACCAACCGCAGACAGCGCTATTTCGTTTTCATTAACACCTCGTCAGTGCGGTATAGATCTAGTAGTACTGGAGACAGATGAACGGAAACAAGAGAGTATAGTCGTTTGAAAAACTAAAACTGTGCGAAAACCAAACTATACTGAACAGTCATAAAACAATACTATTTTTTTCTAAAACCAAAATTCAATACTGTCTTCGAAACTCGTTTTTGCATCTTACCTAAGAGAAGAACGACCAGCAAATGCAAAAACTTGTACTGTGGAGAATTATTGTGAATCGAAGCAGCTACCCAGAAGCCTGGCAGCAACAATAATCCTGCTGGTAACATGAAGTACGCTGTATCCACCTTGATATCCAGGAGATATTGGTAGGGAATTTTCTTCACCAACGACCAAATGGAGAGGGAGATGAGCGTTATTCCAGCAGCTAATAAGAGTACGGAAGCGAAACATAGGATGAAGCTCACAGCCTTGTCATATTTATCTTGTTCTTGGGATTCTACGATAACAATGGACCGTTTGCGCTTTTTCATGTACCAGGGAAGTACCCAGGAATCAGCTGAATTGGCCTTCTTGAGCATGATAACTGATCGCATTGTTGGTTATATGCAGGTCATATGTCAGTATTGACATATTGACAGTGATGCATGTTATGCTATACGGAACGAGTATTCTCATTGTCAGTAATATCCCATCATAATTTCTCAGTATTACCTTGAAAGTTATTTGCTGAGTAGTCTTTAACATAAAATCTCTGGCACATATTTTGAAAAAAATAGTCCATGGACTCCGTAGTATTTATTCGACGTTCTCGGTGAGATACTTGGCCATCTTAGCTAAGCAGTAATTTTTTTTTACACCGAAGCAGCCGCGCAGGCAGTAGCGGCTGTTATGGGGATCCCAAGAAAACCTTGTTAATCCGATTTTTGAACTGCATAAGAACTGGAAAAGCGTCCCCTTGTAGATTGTTCCACAATCTCGATACACTAGGGATAAAGGAGCGGTTGTAACGACCAGTTCTGGATGTACGAAGTTCGATACGGTTAGAATGGGAAGCGGAAGTCAGGCAGGCCTGTGTGACAGGCACATCGCGCGGCGATATAATGGAGGAGAACCCATTGGTGTAGCGGTAGAAGAGAGCTAGATCGCCGACGGCCCTCCTACGATCAGCATCGAGCACGGAAAATGTAGTCGGGGCGGCAGCACCCCAAACATGCGCTAGCTATACTTCAGGCTAGGTATTATCTGGACCTTGTATACAATGAAGAGTTGTGTTCGTGTCAGAACAAATCCTCGGTGATCTGGACTCCGACCAGCTGAAATAAACGGCTCTTTGGCAAAACTCGGACATCTATCGAAACCGCTAGTACGCTTTTTGTTCGTCAAGATACCATACTGTGTTTTGGAAGCATTAAACTGTACAAGATTGTGGCGTCCCAAGCAGTGATGACCTCCAGGTCTCTCGTCAGAGAGGAAGTCGCTGCTAGTCTTCTTTTTTCCAGCTCACCGGTAGAGATCGGAATGTCGTTCTAAATTCCTACATGTAGAGTGCTGCCATCAGTAAAGCTGTGGATTGGATTGATCGAACATGAAAGGGGGTCGTTGATATATAAGAGGAACAGAATCGGACTCGAGACCGATCCCTGGGAACACCCGCATTGACGTCATGGATATCTTGCTTCCAACGAGAAACTCAGCCACCCATCTGCAGAGCTTCTCTGGGAGCCCATAGGATGGAAGTTTGCATAATCGGGCAGCCTGCCACTGTTGATCGAACACTTTCGTGATATAAAGAGCACCGACATGAATCTCACTATAAGACTGGATGAGTTTACTTCACATTTGCGTGACGTAATCTAGGCAGTCCCCTGTGGAACGCTGGTGCCGGAAAACATACTGCCTGTCGCTAATCAAGCCGTAACGTTCGAGGTAATCCAAAAGCTTTAGATATGCTTCTCCATCACATTACTTATAACATAAATCAGTGTTATAGTAGTTTTTTATGTTTTAGTTTGCCTGTTGGTGTTTAATAAACGATAAAAGTGCCACTAAAAGTTTTCTATGAACATTGGGGTTTGACCGTTTGATTGTTTCTTTTAGTCTTTCACTCATGCTGTTTGGTACTCCTCTGCAACTGGAGAACTCAAACTCTTAATGCTATGTCATATTTGTATGCTGCTGCATCTACAACGTTCCAGTTCTTCTAACTCTATTGAGTTTTTGCTTAAAAAGGATTTCTGGAAGGTTACGGGGAATTTTTGGAAAGTTGACATCTTCATAAATTTCGATGATGTGCTTGTTTAGAATGTTCACTCTGTTAGCTAGTATTTCAGAAATGGCGCCCAAAAACATTTTTTTGCATATGCTTTTTACGATGAAGATTTCCTGCAATTTATGTTTCCAGATTTTTTTCTAAAAAGGATACGTTTGATGTTCGGCGCGATCAAGTTACTCCAACACGAATAAACGGGAAATCGATCATCAGTTCCAGGATTTGATAGTTTTACGTAGAATTTCTTAGATATCTATCTATTTTTACCACCCGTACCGATACAAAAAAAATGACATCAAGTGGGTTGACTTTGCACTTCCCACGCAACGTTCTTTTCAGCCAGACAGTAATATGTTCAGCTCAAACTACACCCTCCGAAAAAAGTCTGGACATAGACATTCTCTCCCTGCCCTACCAGTAGTGAACCTGGAAACGTAGGCTCTCGCCGATACATAACTTGGACAGACGTGGTAACGTGGCAGCGCGGTCAGAGCATAAAAAAACGCTATGTTGTAGAAATGCTTATGATTCCATGCCAGAAGACTCATTACTCTCTCGAGAATATTTATTTAATGGCTAATGCACAAATGTATTATGTCCGAAATAATATATGTCTAAAATTCAGCGAGCGTATAAACGTACTAGCATCAAAAAATTGAGACAAACTCTCCCAAGTTTTTTACCTCTAAAATTTTTTTCGTACGTGATTGAGCGATTTGTGCTTTGCACTGGATCGATTTCCAAAAACTACAACTTTGCGTCGTTGGCATAGTAGTAACATTTTGTGAAAATCTCCTTAAAATACTAGCGGTACTTCTCAAGTTATAGGCGGTTATAAGAATAGCAGACAGACCTGCAGACTTGCAAGCCGACGGAAATGAGTCACATCCTTTTTCGTGATGTACATGTCATATAACATCAAAAAAACATAATATCTGATTTTCGAAAATTTTCACGATTACAATACTTCCCAGCCAGTAGGCCTGTGAAGTAAAAATGGCACCCAATAGTCTTATGGAGCATTTCGTCTTCATCTTTATTCGAGTCTTTCTTGGAGAAAAATAAGACAATCTGGAGAAATTTGTCTACAATATTTTTTTTGTTAGTGGGATCGTTCTGTCGGATATCGTTCCATGTGTCGTAGTGGATTGACATAGAAGTTTTATAGTCTCAAAAATGCACTAGAAGCAAGAATTTTCATCTATGATCGTAGTACACATGTCTATTGTACGAGGGTGGTCCCAGAAGTACCCGACACAACGTAGAAAACACAAAATTTTTGTAAAAAAAATGTATTTATTTTTCAACATAATCTCCTTTGAGCTCTATACACTTTTCCCAGCGATGTTCAATAAGTTCGATACCCTTTTTATAATAAGAACTGTCTTGCTCCTCAAAATAGCCATTAACTGCCAATATCACTTCTTCATCTTTTGGAAAATCTTTGACCACTGAGCCATTTTTTCAAGTTTGGGAACAGAAAATAATCCGAGGGGGCTACATCTGGTGAATAGGGTGCATCAGGTAGCAATTCAAACTTTAATTCGTTCATTTTGGCCATTTTTACTTGATTTCATCGCTCAAACGTTGCAATAAGTTCGCATAATACTCGCCGTTGATAGTTTTGCCTTTTTCAAGATAGTCAATGAAAATTATCCCACGCGCATCCCAAAAAACCGACGCCATAACCTTGCCTGCAGATGAAACGGTCTTCGCCTTCTTTGGAGCCGTTTGTCCCTTTTGAGTGCCGTGTTTTGATTGTTCTTTTGTCGCGGGTGTGAAGTGATGGACCCATGTTTCATCCATGGTTATGAAACGATGCAAAAATTCTGCTTTGTTGCTGTGAAACTTCGCTAAACATTCAATTGAAACATCTTCACGACACTGTTTTTGCTCGATTGTGAGCAATCGCGACACCCATCTTGCACAGAGCTTTCTCATGTCCAAATTTTCAGATAATATGCGATGAACCGCACTTTTTGAAATGCCTACTATGTCTGCTAGCTCGCGCACCTTCAGTCGACGATCATTCAGTACTGCTCTGTGAATTTTCTTCACCATTTCTGGAGTCGTCACCCCATTTGGTCGACCACTGCGATGCTCGTCTTGGCAGCTCATACGGCCTCGTTCAAAATCTGCTACCCAATATTTTACTGTTGTAAACGAAGGAGCAGACTCACCCAGAGTAGAATCCAGTTCAGCTTTTATATTGGTTGGGCTGAGGCCTTTGAAATAATAGTATTGTACCACATAACGATGACCAATTTTCTCCATTTTCACAAATTCACTGAAAACGTTCAGTATTGATGGCTGCTAACCAAATACTTAAACAACGTGGCGTCTTCAAACTTGAGACATATGCTTTATAGGTTGCATACTTTCTAATACAATGATATTTTTCAAACAACTATCGCCATCTCTAGGTCAGGCCGGGTACTTCTAGGACCACCCTCGTAGGATATTTTCTGGTGGACGATTTGTGTTAGAGCTATTTCCTGTCTCGAAGGAGATTGTCAGTATGGCTGATTACGCTGCAAATATATGAGGTAGCAAAGTAAAAGCATCTATAGCATTCTAAACACAACTACCTTGAACCTCTGTACACCATGGGTCGTAAAACTGAATTTTGAAAAAGTCTAATTTGTTGCAGGTCCCCGTGGACTCTCCTACAGCCAGTTGTTCCGGTACGTCCTCCAAGTCGTACACCCCGCTGGACGCGTTGTCCAGTATGCAACCACCTTCTGCACCGCCTGGCATTCACCATCATCACCATCACCAACACGTGATGACCACCGGACCACCACCGCCACCGCAACACGTGCTTCATGCCACGCATCAGCTGTCACCTGGTAAGTGAATATTCTTCTATACTGCGAATTGATAGAAATGTCGCTACTTATGAAGATTCCAGCGCCGCAACCTGTAGCATGGATGCCATTGGAGGAAATTTCAGTCGTCTTGATTTCATTCATCCCATTTTTACAAATAATAATAAGCGATCCTACACGGTGTCTAAAAAGGAAGTCAAAGTCAAGATACATTGTCGTTTTCGCCACTGCGACTGCTTGGCTGTCAATCGGTGATGGCTCATAACATTCTCTAAACTACTGTAGTTTGTAAGACTATCCAATTAATTGTGGAGAGAGATACCATTTAACATCCTTTATTTACAGTTGAAATAGTAAATGCTCAGGAACGTAAGGATCCTCCGTGATTTTCTCCAGGACGTAACTTTATGTCGTCTTTATAAACAGTGGTAAACGCTTGTGAGGCAAGAAGTACCGTAGATTTGTAAGGCTTTGTTACTTTGGAAAACATTTCTTATAGGATTCCTGCGGCTTGCAGACTAGAGGTGACCTAGAACCAGTATTGTGAACTAAAAAAGGAACATATGTCTCCTTAAGGGTTGTGAGATTAGGTTTCAACGCCGTCTTTACTGAATTTTACAAGATCATTCAAAACTTTTATAGGGATTCAAAAAAGTCAGCGTCACATTATTTTGTTACAGGACTGCGTCATGGTTGCTCTAGTGCATTTTCATCGCCCCATTCAACCCCAGGCTATCATCCACCGATTCAGGGTGAAGCAGGATACGTTCACGGTGAGTTTGCATGCAAATGTTTACACTCTCGATGAGTTCTCAAGAGTTACACCGTATGTTATCATTAATGCTTTACAAATCAAGCATCATAAACTCTCGCCTCGAAGTGTTGTTAATAGGTAGTGCCATGATATTCGAGTTATACTTCTGCGTACCTTTTTAATTAATAAATTATTTGGATTTGTTGTACTGATGGTGTTGTGTGTAGATTGGCACATCACGCAGAATGTTTCCTATTGAGATACGATCGGCAAATAATTTGGGATTATAACCATCAGGAATTGAAAAACACCTAAAACTTGTCGAGTACCTATGAATTCTTTTCGCGCAAACGCTTTGTAGTTTTTGAAAATCGGTCTAGTGGCGGCAAAGAACCAGGCTTAAAACGAAAAAGAATAAAAATCGGGCAAACTGTTTTTTTACTTTTAGAGGATTGTGATAATTTTGAAAAGAAATTTATAGGTAAAAAACTTGGGGGTGGGGGTTATAGCAGGGTGGGGACGGTTCGTCTCAATTGTCTGATTTTAGTACATTTAGACGTTCCCAGCCTTGGTCATTCGCACCTGTTATGCATATTTCATAGATTTCTCCGGGATTAGCCCTTAAAAGAATAATTAAAAATATCCTCTGCAGAGGGCTGGTGTATTTACCGGGCGCGTCTGCTGATCCCGGAGGCATGTGTTGCCGGCCTTAGTGAGTGTTCTGTTGTTCTGGTGCAGAATTCGGTACACGTATTTCTGCCTCGCCACAGCATAGTGTTTTCTATGCTCAGTCCGCGCTGCCACGTCATGACAGTTCCAGAAACACTACTGGTAGGGCAGGGAAAGAATGTCTATGGACTAATTGTGTGTACCTGTTTCACTGACTTTTTTCTCAGACGCTCTTGTTAACAGCGTTGCGCTGGAAGTGCAGAGTCAACGTACTTGACGCCATTTTTTTGTATGTGAACCTGAAATACTTGAAACCCATGGACCGACTGAATTTTTATCAATTCATTGTATTCCTGTTTGCTAGACCCACTTCGTAGTTGGTGCGTCAATAGAATGTGATCAGTAATATTAGATTGAAGCTGTATATGTTACTATTTATAAGCCACGCTTTCAGAACATCGCTTCAAAAAATATTATTTTTAGATAATCAGTTTTTTTGGAATCTAAGTATTCTTTTTATGCAGTCTGGCACGTATTTTCAATCCGCTGTAAGTACTATTATAGCTAGTCGTATACCTGTTAAAATGTTTCGTGTTTATACTAGATTTGTGCAATATAAATGAGCACATACACCTTCCCATTGTAGGCTGATTAAAAATAACGACTCTACTAGGAAAGAATAACGATTGTAGTCATAAACGTTGTTTATCCTTGACGTTTATGGAAAAAAATTATAATCATATTGTTTCCGTGTATGCTTTTAACTAAGCTTGATTTTTTGAACTTACACATGGTCTGATAATGATCAAGTCTGTTTCGGAATTACTATTTCTCTTCGATTTACAGCAAATATTTGATGAATGTTCTATGGTGAGCGTGTAAACAGTTTGCAACTTCCAAATGGAATAAAGCTATATAGCCTTAGTTTTTGGTAGAGACCGAAAGCAATGATGATAGTGATTGAAGATGTTAAAATTTAATAGTTTCATTCCCATCCAGTTCTGATATCGTACCAGAACCGTGCGAATATCATTGATAAAATCATTTATACGCATGCGCCGACTAGACACCACTTTAGAATTGTTTCTGTGTTGATTGAAGCGATTTTGGAATCTTTTTGAGCCTAGAAAGTGACAGATAGCCAATGGATAACATTGTAATAATCTGCTCTGGTTTTTGGAGTAATACAAATGTTATTCTTAAAGCATTTATTCTGAGAAATCTACAAACCTCTGTTTGCCACACTTCCTCTAATAACTTGAACTTTCCCAACTTCTTCCTTTTCGTCATATTCGCTATTTTGGTCATCAGCCTGAAAGTGTTGCTTCTGATTGGTCTCTCATTCATCACTGAAAACGAAGTTGTGACGTAATACATACCAAGATAATTCTAATTTTTTTATTCGCGTTTGATAAGAAGCGAAATTCCAAGTCGACTTCGTTTGAATCTGTAAACAAATAGTTGTCCCCTTTGTCACTCATCACAATATATGATAGTAACAGATGTTTAGCTCAACTATTTTCACGTGTAAAAACTTTGACTATCACATGCGTACAGAATTCCGCAAATTGTCAAATATCGCCGCCGACATCATAAACAAAATAGACATCCACACAGGTATTATGTAAAAAACCTATAAAATGTCATACGTAATACCCGTGCGGAGGATTAAAAATCAGCTGACAGCTCGGCAGTTGCTCCACTGTGCATGTCAGAGTCTTATACTTCCCTTTTAAAAGCAAGTGCCGAATTCATCGTAACAAAACCGTTTCAGAAATATCCCGAAACTGGTTGTAACGAAATGTGCAAGCATGTCGACGTTCCAGTATGGTTCTTCGACGTTTGGAACAAGATTAATATAGCATTTGTTAACAGATTCAAAGCCTGTTAAAACGTGTTAAGGTTGTAGCACATTTGCCGTGAACAAACGCATACAACGTTGTTTTATGCATTTAAGCAATCATCAGTACGGTATAGGTCTAGTCGTATGGAGAAACGGAAAGCAAACAGTCTAACATTCTAACAACATTGACAGGTGCCATTTACAAATAGTTCGCCAAAGTTTGATACACATTCGACCCATACGCTGAAAACAACAAAATACCCCTGCATACCCGTATCTAGCCTACACTGAATGACCATTCTATGAACGAATAGATCAGTACGGCTGCAAATTTATTTACATTATTAAAATTATCGCTCTCGTACATGAATTCTATATACACGGTGGCTGGTTTGTATCTTGAATATTTGTGAAATGGAATAAAATACGTCCATTTTTTCAGCTTAATATGTTATTGGAACAGCTGGTCTACAGTATTTGTTTGCTGACATAAACTCTATATTTCAAAAATCCCCATAAAGAAAGTCAGAAGCCGTTAAATCCGGTGACCTTGGTGGCCAGTTGGCATCACCAAATCGAGAAATTAACGTCCCGGAAATATTGTTCGCAAAAGATTCATTTTTTCCCTAGCAGTGTGACAAGTTGCTGCGTCCAGCTGGAACCACATGTTTAATGCAGGTTATATTGTTAGATTTGAGGAGGTAGAAAGCTTTGCATCATATCACGGTAGCGCTCGCTAGTGACAGAAAGAGAATTACCTGCATCGTCTTCAAAAAAGTAAGCTCTAATGACACCTCCATATCAAACACCGCACCAAACTTTGACTAGAGTCAGATGTAGTGGTCGTTGATGGATGCCACGAGGGTTCACTAATCCCTAGATACGACAGTTCTGCTTATTAACAAATCCATTCATATCGAAGTGCATCGCTCATTACCAGTTGTCGGTAATAATCGTTATTTTCATGGCCACTAGGCTTTAGTTTTTGGGTCAACTGAATTTTGTATGGCCGCAAATGCAAGTCTTTTTTTAAAATAGTGCATGATGACGTGCGACGAATACCCAGTTCTTGAGAACGATGTCTGGTAGACGTCTCATGGCGCTGCACTACACTTTCACGAACTCTCTCGTTATTTTTCGGAGGACGAAGAGTTCGAACACGGCCCGACCTTGGCAAGTCTTTAACTTCAAATTTCCACACCAACTGACGAATGGTGTTGACACTAGGCACAGTATTTTAGTAAAACGTTTCAACAGGACAGACGGGTTGTCGGATCGTGTGACGCTCCATGATGAATTGGACACATGTGCTTTAAACAACTACTACGGTGCCAACTACTGAAATGCGTGTAGCAAAAATGGCGTGCAATTTAAATCAGTCAGTTATATATCGGCCGCCCTGTATGTTGGATGTTTTTGCAAAATCATCGGATACTAAGTATACTAGCAAATTGCTACCAGTTACCACTGATGTTATCTGTTCAGTATGAAAAGCTGAATTTCGCCCAAATGGCCTATTTATATTTATAAATCTGGACGTTATTAGATAAGTTGTGTGGGTTGGAAAAGTGTCGGCTGCAAGGACCAGAATACAGATAGGTATGAGATTATGTTTCTGTTGGCATGAGGGGGAAGTTCTGCTCCATCATAAGCTGAACAATACAGGTCATTGTTCGACAGACGTATTTGAAGGGTGTCCGAATTTTTTTTTCTGAAATTCTCGGATGCAGATGAGTTCCGTTCGATTGTGGGATATTCCAACTCCTTTTTACTTGGACCTTAACTTATTCCTTTCTAACTGCTTTTATATTTGTTTGCATATTATCCTATCATAAAGGAACTGGAAGACGTAATAAAATGCTATTTTATGATTATAACTACTTATATCAGAAGTGGGACGGGTGGGACATCAAATGGCACCACCTATCTGAGTTTACAGGTGCACATTGCAAATCAAGACTATGCAACCTTTGTTGATCAATTTTTTTATCTATTGATATAATTTATCCAAAAAGTTGCTAAAATCTTAATAAAAACGTTTCTCGTAACTTGTGACGTGCGGGACAGCACCTTGTGACGGGTGCCGAGTAACATTTAGGGCTGCAAATTGCATACGTTTGAAGAAAATTAATACAAATCTGTTTTTATTTATACCCAATGAACTTTTTGTTGAAATTTTCCAAAAAATAAGCGTTTATTCTATTTCTTTCATCAATGAGGTTCTTTAAATCGTAAACCCTGCAAATTTTCATGACAGGTTCAGGCAAAATCTTCAAAATTTTACTTGCATTAATCTATGAAACTTCATTTTCTTTAAACGAAAGATTTCACCAGTGTTTGTTTCATGTTTCATTATTTTATTACAAACTCGCTAATTTATTTTATTATACCTTAGGTGTCGTTTTCGCTGGAATGGTCCATATAAAATACTAAAAAAATAATATCACAAGTTCCTCTAAAAAAATATGCTGAGGGGGTACCCCTAAGCATCTGTACCCCTGTATCTACAATTCTCCAGAGAAGCACCCAGGAAATCTTGAGTAAGTTCCAAATGACACTATATCATTGACAGCAAAGTAACTAATTGGGGCTTCTCATGATGACATTCATGATGATATTTTGTACTAGCTTAATCGGCGATTTTTCAAAAATTTTATTTCGACGGAATATCAACGCTTTCTATACAAGAAGTTTTTTGTATGAAGCAGTGATGACAAAAGTGGTCATACTAAAAAAATCAAGGGGCCATAAAGTCATCCTACAATTGTAGGAACGACTGACGATATGGCCCTTAGAATAGTTCCAGCATTGTCATTGATAATGGATGCAAACAATTTATTTCTGCTACTAACAGTTTCGTTTATAAAGTGAGCCGTTTTGGATCAAACCGTTTTACTTCACTACTGCTTCTGTCGGTTCACATTGCAGCCATCCCCAAAGAGTTCTACAAAAACCTAAAACTTCGAATGACCTGAAATAATCCACGTTTTTTAGGTCGATGGGTTACTATATTTTTAAAATGGCAGATCACAATATGCTGAATCAGTCTCATCATGGTACTTGAAGTTTTGTAATGTGCGAAAATCGATAGCGACTAATAAAGGACGGGTCATCCGTTGGTTTCTTTTTTAAATTGGTATTAAAACTACACTCTTCAATATAATATGTATGTTACACTCGATACTTTATTCAAAAGAATACACCTTCCGTAATTTATGAAAAACAATTTCAGTTAAATGGCTGCCGTGGTTGGCCTGCCAGTAGTCCATCCTCTTAAACCAATTTTGAAGCACATTTTCGATAGTTTGTGGGTCTATTTCATCAATAGCTCGACGGATATTTTCCTTAAGAACATGAATTGTGTGAGGAACGTGAGTATAACAGGGGTCCACCCATAGGAAGTAATCCAAGGGCGTCAAATCACAGCTGCCAATGAACGTCTTCAAAACAGCTGATAACGCGACGACCGAACTTAGTGTGGAAAAGATCATTTGTTTCACCGCTGGTGTAGCATGCTGCGCCATCCTGTTGGAACCAGGATTGTGCAACTGCATGACTCGTAGTGGCCACAAAAAACTCCTCAACATGTCTCTTTACCGCCACGCTGTTACCATTTTCATCTTCAAAAAAGTAGGGACCAATAGCCACACCAAACAGTTACTCTTTTTGGATGCATTGGTTTTTCTATAACACGTGGATTTTCAAAACCCCAAATCCTACAGTTCTTGTTGTTAAGGTAACCGCCCAGATGGAAATGGGCTTCGTCCGAAAATATGATTTGGCGACCAAAATTGACGTCCGTTTCCAATTGACTTGGAGCCTACACAGAGAAACGATATCGAAGAGGATGGTCATTTTGTTTCAACTCTTGCACAAGTTGCACCTTGTAAGGAAATAATCCCAGGTTGTTATGCAATATTCTCCGCACAGAAGTGATACCCTCTTGATGTGCTCTGAGACAAGTTGATATTCTTGCGTTTTCACGCACACTCTGGGCAACAGCAGCAATATTTTCGGCTGTACGTAGGGGTCGAACACGCTCATACCTTCTGTTATCAACAAGCAGGCCAGTTTCACGATCCTTCTTCGTGAATTTTCGTATACCAGTCGCGGACAGAACTTCATTCCGACCAAATAGTCTTCTCAATTTTCGGAAAGTTTCTGCAACACAGCACTCACTTTGAAAATAGTTTTTCAATATTTCCCACCTTTGTTCAAGATTAAAATGATCCATTGCTCACCGCGTAAGTTTGACACAATATATCTGTGAATATCTTAAATCTTAAAAAAAACAACTGATCGCCCGTCCTTTATATTCTATACGTGAAAAAGTCACGATTAACTTAGTAGTTCAATCGATTGTTGAAGTAATTTTGAGAGACAGCATTCCAGAATATTTTTACCTTTTCGCATTATTTTACTAGACTTTATTTTTCAAGATAAAACGTGCGCAATTGATTGCTAAACTACACGCAAGAGAACCAACTCCTTTTTCCGAATACTCGTATCTTGGCAGTGGTATGTAACTTGCCATTTTATCTGATGTATTCTCTTCTGGAGCTTTCTCTAACCAAGCGAACAATAATTCCCTGGGGAATCGGGAACAAGGCGGGCGATCTGGTTTGCAAAACTCTCTGTGATTTATCCGTAACAGGAAACGTTTTCAGCAAAAACATAGGGTCGCTTTTTCAAAGGGTTGCTCCCATCCCACGCTGTACTCTCTGCTCTGATGCATCAAAGGCGATTCAGGTTAATCAAAATGACGGAACAACAAAGCATACGTGGTGTTCAGTTCAGTCGTTTTACTTCCTACGTCACTGACTAGGAAAAGTATTATAATCGCGGAGAATTATATATGTCTGCTACTCCCTAAGGTCGTCTATAACTTGAAAAGTATCGCTCGGATTTTGATGAAATTTTTACAGAAGGATACTATGTCAAGGACGAAAACGTTTTGTAGGTGTTGATAAATGATCCAGGGGCGACGGAGCTGGGAGCAAAAAGAAACGAAAAAAATTAAAATCGAGAGAATGTTTGTATGGGTTAAAATTGGGGGTATAGGGAATGGGGGGAGCATATCTCAACTATCTGGCATTAGTATATTTATACGCTTCCAACCCCGGTAATGCTACCTACGCACCTATTAGATGGATTTCACAAATCCTACATTTCCACGTACATTTGCCCATAAAACTGAGAATTAGAGCCTTTCTATAGATACTTGATAGCTGTTCGGACATTTCATTCAGCGGCACGCGTACGTGTGAAGGCAGGTAAAGTCTCAACCGGTCAGCACTGTCATATCTACCTAACTACATATTTTGCCTTAAGTCTACCTGTCTACCACCCTTAGCCGTAAATCTAAATATTTCATAAGTAGTTGGTGACTTGTCGGTGATTGTGTCTGGGATCCGGCAAAGTAATTTCCGTATATATACCGTACCAGAGTGAACGCAACATGTGTAATGGGATCTTGGACACGGTCACTGTCAGATTGGCAACTGCTGTACGAACAGGACTCTAACTTTTTTTACCAGCATTAGACTAGAGTCATGTGTGTAACGTTAAGGAAACGAAAAAAAAAACTGAGTGAGTTTTGGCAGTTTACTGTTGGCTTGACTCTGATAATCGACAATGATATAAGGATCATAACGGTAAATACGTCAAGACCTTTTAGATGGTCCGCAGGGTTATTACTTAAAAAACTTATAAAACTTCAAGAAAAATCGACAATATGTCAACTTCCTGCCTGAATAGTTCCTAGTGTGCAAATACTGCATTCGTTTGCTCACTATGAGCGCTGTGAGCGTCATTAAAAACGTCCATCTATGGAGGAATGAATCAACCACACAATGACCAAGGTCCAAGCTCAAAAATCAGTTCCCCATCATGCTTTGTTGGTTGCAGAATGCCGATATAGTCCGTAGAGTATAACTTGAAAAGTTGTGTGGTTGAGTATCAGAGTAGCAAGATCATATCTGGATGATTGTGTGTATTGGTCTGAATGTGTATAAAATCAGTGATATTTGCTATGTGAGAAAATTATTACTGAATATGCTGCCCATGAAATATATCTAATAGCTGTGCCAGACGGGTTATTTGTGTTCTCCTTTTTGAGCAGAGGTTATGTTCAAAGTTATACATTACGATTTTCCCCGTTTTTTTTGCGCTTTTAAAATCTTTGAGATGCATTACAGGACATCAGCACCGCACCCGCGTTGTGTAATTAAGCCACATCATAGGAAAGTTAGGAATGACGCGTCACGTACAAAAAAATTTCACATTGCTTCATATCTAGACGCTGATTTATATTTTCTACTTGACATCGTAAAATAAAGTTCTATAAAATTTAAATGACTGGAAATAAAAATGAATGTGAAATGTAATAACTTTTTTTACGTCTCAATTTAGTCAGTTCTAATTTACTTCACCAATCAGGGATTTTCTGTTTTGAAAACCGGCAAATTTGCATATGTAATTTACACATCTCAAATAAGTGTATTTGACGTTTACGCAACACGTACAGCTACGGAACGAGTATAGAAGAAGTGAACAACAGCTAGCGCTAAGTTGACATCTTGTACAAAAAACTTGATAATGTCACAAAAAACCTATAGAATGTCAAAAACCCGTCATAATGTTACTTCTCAAGATACGTAATACTGCCTTGTCCCTTGTTCGGTCAAATATGACCCACTTGGCCACTAAATGTCAGTGTCTGCTATTCTGTAGTATAATGAATTTTTGGGGTATAAATTGGGAGTATTTAGAGGTGATTCAATAACAAAACGGTAATAAATAGTATTAATATCCTTTCGATAGAATCAGCATTACAGAAAGCTGAACTTGTTGCACTTTTCAACAAAAATCTGTACAATACTAAATAATTTCAGAAGTTTTTATACAGTCTTAATACGTAAAAGATCCACTGAATATGGGCGGAATATCTGCCGATTTCCATGTTATAATTCTACCACTTTTTACCAATGTATGGCGCTTAATCTACCTATTATCTTAAATCAGGGTTGGCAACACTGCAACTGGGATCGGCCTACAGCTGGTTACAATTTGCCGGCACATCTGAAACGACTTGTATACACCCTACTTCAGCAGTATTCATCACGGTAGAATGACTGCTGGTTATCTAGTGATATTTCAAAATTCCCCATATCGGCAAAGGACACATAATTCTGACGGATCCATTTTGTATTTGCTAAAAGCTCTTTTATTTAGAGAAGTTCATTTGCATACAAAAAACAAAACGCTACAAACAAATTTTTGCTAGATTTACACCCCATTCATTATAGCCAACGCTACAGACTAACACAAAAATGTCACTTGCTGATCAGCTACTCACATCAGTAGACGTCAAAGCGTGATGGATACTCGTGAAACAGGGTATATCTCATACATCCTGTACGCTATAACGTGGCGGGAATTTCGGTTTGTTAGTCTTTAGCCTTTTATTTTCTACGCCACTGGGCGAGGAACTATTGTAATCGCGAAAAAATTCAAAAATGAGATATTATGTTTTTAGATGTCATATGACTTCTACATTACGAAAACTCATGTCATTATTCTCAAACGGTCTGCCTATCTGTCCGCTAATCTTTACCCGTCTATAATTTGGAAAGAACTGCTCGGGCTTTGGATGAAATTTTTGCTGCTGTGCCAAGGACGAAAACCTATCGGTCCGCGGCGGCGGAGAAAAAAGCCAGAAACGACAAAACAAGAATCGCTCAAACATCTTTCTTTACCGCTTCAGAAGATCCTGATCATTTTTGAATAAATCTTTAGGAATGAAAAATTAGGGGGTGGTGGTTGGGGAGGGTATATGTGTATATCAATTTTATTATATTAGTATATTTATATGCCCCCTGCCCCGGTAATTATACACATCTATTAGCCATATTTCACACAGAATAAGTTTTCGCATACATTTGTTGTTTAAACTTGGAATGCGTCTCCTTCTACTACCTGAGCTTAGCGCCCGGCGTAACTATTTACTTGATTGTTCTGGCCGCACTGCGACGTTGTCAGATGGACGGTAGAGCAGGGAAAGAATATCTATGAACTAACTGTATGAGCCTACTTGAGGCCATTTTTTCAGTATATTCTTGACGCTATCATATGACTGAAGTGGTAGAACTTGGAGATCCATCACCTACGGTTTCTCTCTATTCTATGGTTGCCTTCCACCTATGTATCTTGAAGGGGGGCGTGGATTTGTTAGTTTTCTAACATATATGCCCTGATATGACCTAAACTGACTATCCTACGATCGAGGTGTCAATCACGCACCTCTTAAATTGTCCCCTGGTAGGACGTTGGGCTGCAGTGCCGCCCAGGCCGTTAATTGCTGGCTGTTCCTAGTCCGTTTACAAGGCTGTATATTTAACCTACATCATGTATACGTACATCGCGATGCGAGGAGTGCTTTGATCCTCTATGGGCCCGCCCTTGCCCGAGCATCAACGAAGAGGCAGCGAGACGCACACTGAGCTACGCCGTTTATGCACACACACATTGTAACATGTATGGCACGCATGAGTTGATGCGGGGCGTCTGGTCACTAAAGGGTTATGATGCTGGCGTGGATAAAGGTTGCTTGATCTTAAGGTTGCTTCAAGGCAAAGTTCTAGAGGGTCGCCAACCTTTTCATTGCGTTGAGCTACTTTGATAATTTTGGAATAAACAGTGAGATACCTAGTCGTAAGCAATGTAAGCCAACTTAAATGAAATTATACATAGTTGTATGCGATATAGATGTGCTTATTTTACTAATACTAATACATACTAATAAACTTAAATAAACTAATAACTAATACATACTACATAATTACATCCATTCCTATTAATCGTAGGTGTTTGAAAAATAAACAAAACTTTTCGTCAGCTACAATGGCATGTCACATACGATTTAATAAAGGTAACTAAAAATAAAAAAGCAAAGCACTATCTTAAACAAAAACATGTCCAAATGAAAAGTGCGTGTTCACTGACACTCAGACTCACTGACAATTTTTTTAATGTTTGGAGTATAATTTGATATACCGCCATGCGAATACAATTATCCAAATGTTCATCTGTAAGTCGATTACGGTATTTGTTTTTAATAAATTTCATATTTGAAAAATAAGATTCTCACAAATAGGTTGAACTAAATAACACTTTCACTCTCAAGGCAACACGACATAAAACTGAATATTTATCTTTACTTACTGAAGGCCAGATACATTTTGTATTTGAGACTAATGATTTTATAGCTAAATCATTTTGAAACGCAATCACTTCCATTTCTGTCGCAGCGATGTCTTCGCTGAAATTCTGCGTAACAGAAGTTGCATTTTCCATGAAGGGTTGAAACAACCAATTGCGCCGCTATAGCAATCTCGTTGAAATCCTTGAAACGATTTTTGAAGTTATCCTTCAAGTCAGAGACTATTTCTACATGATATTTACTGTCACATGGTTCTGATGGACTTTGGGATATCTTTTCTAAAAGAACAGGAAAATGCCTCGTATCGCCATCGATAAAGCTTTGTTCCCAAAACACAAGCTTTTTGATAAACGCTTTTATATCAGAAATCATTTCTGCTAGTTCCTTGTCTCTCCCATGAAGCTGCAAATTAAGTTCATTTAATTTTTCTGTAATATCCACAAGAAATCAAAATCTCTTAAGCCAGATTGATTTTTCCAGTCCCGGAATCAGCTCATCACGTTGCTTGAAAAATTGAACTATGGCAGATATGAGATAACACTCGTCTCCTACTTAACCATCCGACTTCATAGTGGATAAATAGTTCCCCGTCAATTTCATCGGCCAAGGTTTTGTAAAATCTGCTTTGTAACGCTTGAGCTCTAATCTTGTTCACAATTTTTGCTACCAACGTTGTTTAGTTTTAGAAAATGGCCACATAATGCTTGCTGATGGATAATGCAGTGGTAACAGATTGCGGAAAACTTTCATCTTTACAACATAACCCTCGAGACCCTTATCACGACCCACCAAACCTGGAGCGTCATCGGTTGTCAAGCCTACCATTTTCGATATTCGAATTTTCTCAGAAGAAATACTATTTTTAAAAGAAGAAAACAAGTCCTGTCCATTAGTCTGTCCTTTTAGTGGAATAAACTTCAAAAGATCTTCATTAATCGTAAAACCATCCTGATGAACACGGCCATCTGAGAGGTGTCAACGACATCTGTGCATTCATCCAGATGCAGTGAAAAATAAGCACAGTTATCGAAGTCATTTCTTAACTGTAAAACTATATCATTGCTCATTACTTACTTACAGCAGACACTATCTCGTCTTTATTTCTAAAGTTGGCAAATAATGAATCTGCAGCTTCTGAAAACGCCTGTTTTATCATTTCTCCGTCTTCATAAGGTTTCTTCTTTTGTTTAATTATCTGGGACACCCGGTAGGATGCTTCAGTTGCAGCCTTACTTTAGGCCCGTATCGTCAGTCGTCCCTACAATTGTTGTAGGGCGCGTTTATGGCCTCCTTGATTGTCATACTCCTTTCTCTCCTTCAAAAATTTCTAGATTACACTTGTCCCGTGTCAGCGACAGCGCTCTCCTATTGTAAATTGTACGAAATTTCAGACTGATAAAACATGATATAACTCAAAAGCAAGCACAATTTGATGCAAATAGATGTTTGTGAGATAACCTCAAAATAGAGCGCTGACAGGGAGAAGTATGAAGAAGTAAGAAGTATGACAATCAAGGAGGCCTTAAAGGCGCCCTACAATTGTAGGGACGACTGACGATACAAGCCTTAGTCGATTGTTTTTAAAAACATTGTTGACCAATTAACTGATTTTTTAATTGTTTCAGTTTTTCCGTCCTGGTTGCGAACGTAATGGGAATGACTTTTCAACATTCGAATGTGCAGTTTCATAGTGCATCTCGATATTCCCTTATTTCCTTTTTTAGCAACGGAAACAGATGTATTACACAACAAACATTTGTACCAGTAACTTCTGTAAAGAAAGATTGTTCTTCCCGTTCCGAATGGAAATGGTATGTCTTCATCTTTTTACTACTGCTCATAATGTTTTTAATTGCAGGCCAACTCTAACCCAACCGCTGGACTTTGTTCCGTTCAGTTTTAAACTGAGCGCACCGTCGCCGCGCATTGCGTATTTATTCCGTTCAAAGTAATCGAGATCGTTCTCGGACAGATCGCTCACCGCAGTGTTGCCGCTGCTTGTGTTTATTATGAGAAACTACAAAATTTACGGAAGCTTATATTTTTACACCTTTTTAAAATATGTTGTGAGCCACCAGAATAGGCGACCACTGTTCTAGAGATCTGCAGGGGTATTACTTTTATTGAAAAGTGACATTATGTTGGTTTTTTGACATTATTTAGGTTTTTCTGACATTATGTAGGTTTTGAAACAAGATGTCAACTTAAAACTAATTGTCGTTCATTTGATGTGCACTCGTTCTGTATAGGTGCATAGTGAGGATTTGTGTATGAATAACCTGTTTTGATGATAATTCTGTTGGTTTCGTGTCTCAAATACACTCACTTAAGATGTAGCTGGAAATTAGTTGCGGGTGCATTTTTTCTTATTCATCATGGAAGTTACATTTGAAAATTTGCCGAATTTTAAAAACGAAAGATAACAAAAGAAAATCCCTGGTTGATGAAGTATATTACAAGTATGCTACAGACAGAAACATTTATGAAACGTGAAAATTTATTATATTTTTATAGAAATGTATTTTGCGAACAGGTGAGAAAATATGCTACAGACAGGAACATTTATGAAACGTGAAAAAGTTATTATATTTTTATAGAAATCTATTTTGCGATGTCAAGTAGAAAATACAAAGGAGCGTGTAGATGTGAGGCACTGCGAAAATGTTCTCTGTGTGATGTGTATTTTCTAATTTCTCTGGGATGTGGCTTAATTACAGACAACGCGGGCGCGGTGGTGATTTCCCGTAATGCTTCTTAAAATATTATTTTATAACTTTGAACATAACCTCTCTTCTGAAATGACAAACACAGATAAACCGTCTGGCACACCTAATAGATATACTGTGGGCTGCATAATTCAGTAATAATTTTCTCATATAGCAAATGTCACTGATTTTATACACATGCAGACCAATTCACATAATCATCCAGATGCGATCTTGCTATTCAACCAAGTTTCTTTCTGTCACATCTTCTATCATACACTTTACAGACCATCTTGGCATCCTGCAACCAACTAGCATGCTGGGGAGTTGACTTGCAGCATGATCAATGAGCGTGTTGTTGAAACATTCTTCCGTAGATGACGCTTTTGTTGACGCTCACAACGCGGAATGAACTATTTACATATTAGGAACTACCTAGTCAGCAAGTTGAGATCTTGTTTTTCTGACATTACGAGCCCCTTTCCACTTCAGTTGGCCCACTTCAAGATTTGTACCAAAATATGTCTTTATAAACTAAACATACGAAACTATTTACTTCTAAAACAATTTATTTTCTCAAACACATTTTAGATACACTCTAGTTGTAAAAAATACAAATTTTGCCAAAAACTTGGTGTAAAACAATCCCATATTTCTTGAAGCTTTTGTCTCAGTTCGGTGATTATACGAGCAGGATGTTGTCGTAGAACCTTTTTCATCTCGTGCCACAAAGTTTCAATAGGTGACAGATCTGGACAGAGCTGGAAATTTCACTTTTCTCTTCAGACAGTCAACATGGAATGCTTCATTTTTTTTGCGAATAACTACTGCGACTGTCACCAACACAAGCTTCGGGCCTCATCACTCCATTGTATTGCACACCATTGTTGAGGTGTCCATTGTCTATATTCTTTAGCCCATCTAAGCCGATTTTTCTTTTGCAGTGGAGTTAATAGTGGCTTTTCTTTGGCCTATAAACAAGTTGTGCAACTTTAGTTTTTACTTCACTTTTTTTTAAAAGAAAACTTACCTTGCAAGTGCTAAATCCCAGTTTGTGGGCCTCTCTATTAGTTGTGGACCTCGAAATTCTCCTTCCAACAGCGTCACTCCAGAGAGCACTTACATTGTACATAATTGGCACGCCTGTTTTTCACGATTATTCTTCTTAATGCTCTTCGGTCGGCATTTGTGATATTACTTTTTTCACATATCGTGGCTTAATATTAACTGAACCAGTTACGTTATATCTTCTAACAATATTTCTCACACTGTACCGCGATAAGTCTAACAAAGTTGCAATTTCTGAGTTTGATTTCCCAGAATTAAAAAAATTAATTATCAGCAACCGACTTTTCTCACTAATAACCTTTCCTCTACCCATTTTGAAAACCTTAACTACACAAAACTATTTTAAACGTATTCTGACAGCTGTGATTAATAAAAACAATTGTCATGGCTTTTATTTTCACAGCCACCTATGTGTTATACAGTTATTTTGCATTGAAATGAAAATAGGTTGATATGCTGTAATTGCAACATGTGTTATTTTTATGCTGCAAATTTGATTAGGGAGTGATAAAGTTGGTGTTTTCTACTACATATTATCAAAATATTCATTGTTAATATTTTAAACCTACATTTTTATTATTTGTGTTCGATAAAAAAAACTAAGATTTCAATAGTTGGGCTAACTGAAGTGGGAAGGGGCTCGTATATGTATACAGTTTTTTCATGTAATAATCCTGCCGCTTGTATACATTGACAACATGTTATAGTATTTTTGCATAGAACATTCCATCTACGGGCAAGTGATCAACCAGCCCCTACGTTGCAATGAACTCACGTTGATCTTGCACCGATCGGATACGCCGTATATAGACAATTGCCTCCAAAATTCCGAGGCGGAGATTCGAACCCGCGATTAGCAGCTCTACACGCTGAGCACTTGGTTACCAGCCTCCTGAAGGATTTGGCTTATTTCCCACTATGTTTGAAACCTACCTTGCTCGAGACTTGATGGCATTGGTAAAAAAATATCGAAATATGGGACTGAGAGTGGGGAAAGGTATTCACTATTTTTTTGCCGACGATCAAATCACAATGGCAGAAGATGAGGATGGCTTAAGCTACATGATAAGTAAATTGAAAGGAGAATATGAAGCAGCAGATCTATTAATGAATATGACTAATTGTGAATATTCGAAAGTAAGATGGAACAGGCAAGTTAATTGTGGAATCTACAAGAGGAGTGGAAACTTACAAGTAGGTACTTCGAGGTAATTTTTAACAGGGAAGATACTAGTGGTAACGAATTACAAGTAAGGACCAACGAACGCCAGAAATGTGAAACGAGCATTAAAGTGTGTATGAAAGGAAATTAAAAAAATAGCGTCAAGTAGGTTGTCTTTGCACTTCTCACGAAGTGCTGTCATTACTTCATAAAGGATAATGTTGGGAGCAAGTTAGTCCCTGTGAGGTAAAAATTAGCTACAATCATGTATAAAAAAAATTAAATGTATTAATTAAGTAGGTAAGCCGAAAAAATATTTGTTCAAGTTTTAAGGGCAAATATAGGGGGAAATATATGAGTCAAATATGTACTAATAGGTGCGTTGAATTACTGTGGTACTATAATAACCCCTACAATCAACAATGCTCAATTTTTAACCTCCATTTTTTCCAAAGTGATCAGAAGCCTATGAAAGACAATGTTTGAGGGATTTTTATTTTTTCGTCTTTTGCCGATAGCTCCGCCGCCACTGAACCGATTTTCAAACAAAATTCTACCGGTACTTTGTAGGTTATAGCGGGTTCAAGGATTAGCGGACGAACAGACAGGCAGACACATGGAAATAATGGGAAATGTTTTTTCATGATGCCTTATACAAAATATTTCATTTTCGAATTTTTTCGCGATTACAATAAATGCTCGCCAGTGGCTTAGAAAGTAAAAGGACATGGGAGACAAATTTACAAAAGCGTTGAACAACGTGGTATCCTTTTATGGTTTGTAGGTTTGAGATGCTACAAAAGTAAATAATAGTAAACTTATGTTAATGGCAGTGGACGTCTCAGGAACATATTGTGGCAGATCAAGACAAATGGGTTAGAAATTAAAAAATTAGAAATGAAATGAAATTATCTAGAAATATAGATGAACAGATAGAAAAACGACAATTAACCAAGTTTGGGCATGTAAAAAGGATGAGTGACGAAAGATGACACTGAAAAAATATTAAGATGAATAACTCCTGAAAAAAAAGGGACGACCACGAAGAAGATGGAGGGATGATATATGAGATGCAACGACTTCTAGAAAGTTGGAAGAGGGACGAAACTTTGGATAGAAAAAAAACTGAAAGTGAATTTCACGGTTTCAAACCGTTTGAAAATCACTGCTACAACATGGCTATATCTATACCGATACATGCCGATGACGTAATATGGATTGCTAACCAGTGGGCGTATCACCATCGACAGCATTGAGCGACAGCATGGCAGTCACTTACACATGGACGAAAATCCAAATGATATTGAAAATCCCATTGCAAAGCCCGTCGTGCTCTCAATCCGTTTACAGCCCAATGACGCGCCACCACAAATTGATTCGTTTAGTACGAACAATTCGACGTGTGCTGTGTGGATATATTGACGCATGGTCTCTTCCCGCAACTTCCTGATAGTTGGCAAATTGACAGTCGGTGATAAGTTGTAGCCTGAATTAATCCGCACTATCGTTTACGTCATATCTACCTATTTTTTCATAAAGTCACCATCGTTTAACTGCTTCCTCTTCAGTAAATTCATTCTTTTTTCAAAGAAGGAAGCTAGATGAAACTACCCTAAAACTGGCCCCCCAGCTAAAGCGTTCCCTTAGTCTCATTGGCTCTGCATTTTCTGGATTTCAATTATTTCCAAATGTAAGCAGTAGCTTAGGTATCTATCACCTCATAGTTAGGAATGCAAGATCGTTCATAGAAAAACACTGATGTTGGAAATCGATGTTTTTGAAAGTGTTAAAAACATCGTTGAACGATATATCGATTATCGATGTTTTTCTAGACTACCTGGCACTGCTTTGAAACACGGAAAAACGCGTTTTCCAAATCATCAATATTTTTTATACATTGATATTATATAAATTGACTGATATTAAATTGTATTTATTCTAGCTAGGAATTAGGAGTGAAAACAGATTAATCATGTTATATTTCATTAATAATGACAAAAAAGTTAATTAGGCCTCATAACCATAACAGAGTGTAAAAGTAATAATGTTGAGAACCTGGGGCCAAGTAAGCGATTCCTCTCTTGGGTAATTACACAATACACTGCATATACCCTATTTCACGAGTATCCATCACGCTTTGACGTCTACTGATGACAACAGCTGATCAGCAAGTGACATTTTTGTGTTAGTCTGCTGCGTTAGCTATAATGAAACGGGTGTAAATTTAGCAAAAATTTACTTGTAGCGTTTTGTTTTTTGTATGCAAATGAACTTTTCTAAATAAAAGAACTTTTAGCAAGTACAAAATGAATGTGTATCGTACAAAAAAACCAAACAAAATATGGCTCTGTCTACCTGGCATTGACGAATCCGTCAGAATTATGTATCCTTTGCCGATTTGGGGATTTTTGAAATATCACTACATAACCAGCTGCCATTCTACCACAGAGGCAACATTGAGTTTTATCAATACTATATATAAATATATAAATAGCTTTTCAAGAAATAATAATTACTATCTCGGCAAAATGATTGTGGGTAAATGAACACAAATAAATTTCTTGTTTATGTTGTTTGACATATGACGTATTGCTAATAACGCGTATCAACCCCCGGGCGCTAATGAACATAAGCGGGAAATGTGGGGACACGAAGACAGCAGGTGTCGCATCTGTATAATCTGTGATTCTACCGTGATGGATACTCGTGAAATAGAGTGTATACACAACAGAACAGATTAGAACCATAAAGAGTAGAGTAACATAACCCACAACCTTCGAATTCTTATACCCGCGACCCGCTACGTGCTTTGGTTAGTATACATACCAATACATAGATGTCGTTGAAAAAACATCGTTCATAAAACATCGTTCTTGATCAACGATGTATCGTTTGAATCCCTAGTCAGAGTGAAGTTCATGTGCACCTCTAGTCCACGATTATGTTTTGATAGAGAAATATTTTCAACACATACGTCTCTGGATACATCTGCGTCTCGGTCCGACCGATGGATATGTTTCGTAGTCGGTGGTAACTGCCGTGCTGCCGAGGCTGAGGAGCGACAAGGTTTGCTGTAACGCCGCCTGATGGCCGGTACTGTTGGTATGCCAGCGACATATTTTCTAGACCGCAACGTTGTCAAATGGGTGGGGACTATCGACTAGTTTTACTCGTATGGGTTTGTTTGACTGACCCGATCCTTTAATTTTTTTTTGCTATACATGTCCGTCGATAACTAGGGGGGCTATCGTTTTTATACTGAACCGCCATGAAGGCCTAAACATTCGTGGGTAATATGCGGTTATAGGGGATATCGCAAAAATGGGGAACGTCACATGGACTCTAGGGAGGGAACACGTGCATATGTAACATGCATACTTCTGGCCCCGCCTTAGAGATCCGCCGGGTGCTACCTCCACGTTCGACCGTCTGATACCGTCCACCTCCTTCGGACAATCACGTCTTCCATAGCCAAGGGAAAAAACTCTTTGGACGGGATTCGGACCCGCGCAGCTTACGGCGACTGATTAGTAGACCCTTAGCGTCTACAACTACGCCACCACTGCTGTCTGTTGAACATAATCATTCTTTCCCAAACTAGTCGTTTGTCTCATTTTGTCAAGTGTCCTGGCCTGTGGAGACTCGAAACATGATCCCAGGCGCTAGAAGTGGTCAAACCGATGTGTCATTCCTTCAAACCTATCGTGAACAAACAACAATCTTGCCAGCAACCTTAGGTTGGAGCGCAATCACTAGAAGTGACTCGACAGCCCTGTTCCGTACGTCACCAGCGGCTGCCAGCAGCAGATTGAGCGCAGTCCGAGACCGCGACCTTTGACCTAAATATGTCGGGGTATCGCGCGGCGCGGTAACGGCGTCCTTCCAAATCTCTGCTCCATGTTCTATTTAGTCCGGGTGGGCCGGAAAGGAGTTGCGGCGTGCCATCGTTATGCGACGCCTTACAACTCCGTATATGGCTATTTACGAACTCCTACTGCGGCGCGGTGTGGCTTACCGCCGCCGGCAAATACAGGCGTTCCGCTTTTTTCACCTGCAGGTAGCAACATCTTTGTTACGAAATTGGTTGAATGGATAGATGTTGTTTCGTGTAGTGGCTTTTTTATATTTCAACCTGCCACGAAGCTCATTGGCCTATACAGCTAGGAAGAAACTAGTAGAGGGGATGAACACTCGAGGACTCTAGTCATATTCCTAGGCGTTATATCTGATTCTAGACTGGACGCTGGATCAAAGAGGGCTTGCAGTATGTGATGACCGCAAATTATGAACATGTATCAACTGATAAGAGGTCAAAGACTGATGATCCGGATCTAGCTGGCCTACTTTTTGAACCACGTTTATCCCCTCCCCTCTTAAATAATTACAAAAAAAAGTTTTTTCGCTCCGACTGATTTCTCGGATCATTCTGAACAAGAAAGGTTCTCAGTAACTCTTCGTTTTATTTCAAGATTAATTTATTTTAAAGCGACTGCACATACTACCGTTATTGAATTGGAACTGAAACCAAAGCTCTGCTGCGTCCCAATAGTCATGTAGACGTAGTGATCATTTCCAATCTGAAAAGCCGTGTATGTTATCCAATTACGCACGGTTTTTGACATATCGCAATTTTTATCAATTTGTAGAAAATCGCTATTTTGTGCAGGCGCCGGATGGGATTGATCTTGGAAAATGTGAGGACTTCATTTTATGAACAGATATCAGAGAAAAGATCAAGGATCAACAAAACTTTCTGAGGACTTTTTCGGAATGATCCGGGAAATCAATAACTTTTTTCTAATTACTTTAAGAGGGGAAGGATTTAAAAAAACGTACCAAAACTGGCCTAGCAAGAATCGGATTATTATTCTTTTTTATGATTCCTCACGTTCTATTACATCCATTACAGCGAACAACCAAGGCTAGAACTAAAATCTATCTATATTTCTCTCTGTGCAGAAGGACAAAAGAGATTCACCTCGTATGATCGTACCACGAAGGCATACAGCTTAACATTCCTAATATCAGCGACTGAGATTGAATAAGGACTCAAGGCTTATCCAACAGGCCAAACGATCCTTTCATGTTTCTTTATTTGTACTGACCTTGCAGACCCACTATTTGCTTAAGCGGATCACATCCTTACGGTCGTTCCCAAGACCTAAAATACTGAATCCCAACGTAATCTGCATAGTATAACAAGCATAGTGCTGTCGCCTGGAACGAGTCTGCAGGCTAGGATAGCTGGATACCGACTATGATTCCTGGTCCTTGTGTATCGAGACATCAGGCATTCTCCATCCCAACTGCAATGGGAGCATCCTGTTCCTGTTATTATAATACGCTCACTCTTAAGATCCTAAGCATCGCTTTACCCATATACGCTACATTCAACAAGAAAAGAGTGAGAATCTAAAGGTGGGTAAGTCTTCAAAGGAACTGTGATGCCTAAATGGTTCACGGATCAGATATTGATTGTTGGTTCTGAGTCAGCTTCAAGAGTGTTTGCACTAAAGTGTCAAAGTGTGTTTGTACAAAGGCAACATGAGAGTGGATCTTGAAACAACAGCAGATAAAATGGATCTTCTAAAATCTCCGTCAAATGCAACACTCGTTTAGTAGTTTTTGCATGTGTTTTGATAGAAACGGGCGACGGTTTTTTGGCAAATCTGTTGCGTGCCCGTCTACTTGTTAGGGAAGACAAGCCGCAGTTTGCCAAAAACAGGTATCCTAAATATATCTCAACAAGGACTTAGAACTGAAAGATCAGTTGAAATTGCTAGTTGTTACTTTCTAGGATATGTTTATAAGAATCTTGATAACAAGAAATATGTGGTATCTGTGTATATTAGACAATTTGGCACTATAGACAAAAATATATTGAGGCAAAAATTATATACTGTGGGTATAAGTTGCTTCTTTTTAAATTAACTAATATCATACATAGAGAACAAAAAATGTAAAGTGGAACTCAGAAGCACAATATCCGATGAATATCCTGTTGAGCAGAGTGTTCCTCAGGGATCTGTACAATGAGCACTGCTTTTCAACTTATATGTAAATCATTTGCCTAGTCACATCTCTGAGGGGCATATAACTGTGTCTGCAGATGTCACCATAACAACTATATCTGAAAAAAATATGAATCACCTTCATACCAAAATTCAAAGGGTATTGGATACATTTTCATCCTAGTGCCAAATGATATGGTCTAATCCTAAATGCTAGTAAGTTTATTGTAACAATTTTTTACCTCCAACGCATAACTAATATAGAACTGAATACATTCGATCTTATTTTATCTGACTCTTGAAAATTACTCGGTACATATTTTGATAATAGACATGGGGATCATGTTTGTAGAAATTTCAGTAGAACATATTTTGCCATACTGCAGGTGAAACATTTCCTAAACGACAAAGCTCTACTTACAATTGTAATTACAGTTTAAAATGCTTAACGTACGTTAACCCTTAACAGGAAACGTGAATTTTTTGAACACAAAAGGAAGCATGCCGTCTCTCAGACTGCGAACTTCAAGATGTTCAAAAAATTAGAGTAAGGCGAAAAGCAAGCAATAACTTCGCTGAAACTGATACTGGATGTTTATTTTATGTGTTTAATACGTAAAATGCTCATTTCAAAATGACACAAGAACATAAAAGAAACATTTTTATTAACTATGCTAAAACCATACAAAAATAACGCTGTTGTTGCAACATTCAGAAACTAAATTAAAACTATGGAAAAGTCTCAATATTTTTCTATTTTCTAGTTAAGTAATGAACAAGGAAAGTATATTATAGTCAATAAATACAAAAAGAACACAATCAAAATTCACTGCAAGTCTCAAACATTGCCTATATTTATGCAGCTAATACATTTGGGTTTGGAGCATTGAAGACATACAGGCTTCCTACATTGTACACACAAAAATTTGGTCATCCGATGGGTCGTTCGGTGACATAAAAAGCAGGCTTTCCTTTTTTCCAAAACCAAATTTTCAGCTTCTGTTGCTGGATGTTCACATTTGCCAATGATGCGATTTATCGTAAGTCGCAAATCCCGAGGTAAACGGGGACTCTCTAGTCGCTTTTCCATATGCTCACGGACCAGGTTAGCGGCCAACATCTTAGCAAATACCCGAGTTCACTACCGATATATCCAATAGTCGGTAGAAAATAACCAGTGGCCACCTACGCGAACGGCGACTTGAGGTACTCTTCGAACATTTTTCATCAAGAGAATCAACTCCACCTTTATTAGCATTGTAATAGGCTATTATTTCCGGTTTCTGTGTTTCCGGATCACAATATTTTCTGTGGTGCATAGAAGATATGAGTATTGTGGCTTTATTTTTTTTGCTTACATGAGACACAATAGTGGAATCTTCTCGAAATCCGTACATTGTTGATCCGACTTCTCTTGATTTGTTGGGTAAAAATGCCGGAGGAATTTCTCTTTTATTTTTCTTCATTGTACCCACATAGGTCAGTTTGTTCTTCAATAGGACATCCATTAATTCTATTGACGTAAACCAGTTGTCCGCTGTAATGTTGCGATTAGTTCCAAACAGAGGCTTCGCGAGACGTAGAACTGATTGTGTGGGTTTGGAATACCGCTTGTGTTCCTCAGGAAGTTCGAAACTATCGGAATCTTTACCGCAGTATATATATGCGTTATAGAGGTAGCTATTCCTTGCATCCGTCAATGCCATAATTTTTATGCCATATTTGCAAGGTTTCGCAGGCATATACATTTTAAATCGACATCTTCCTCTGAAACTCACGAGCATTTCATCGACAGTGACAGACTGGCCAACTCCGTACACATCTTGACAGTTCTTTATAAAACTATTAAAAATGAAAGATATTGGTGCTACTGGATCTAGCTTCTTTCTTTCATTCCTGTCATCTGGGTTATCAAACCTTAAGGCTGACAGGAGAATACCAAATCGTTTTATGTTCATGACAGCTCTGAATATATCTCTTCCAGAGCCATCGGTGGCAAAAAGTGTTTCAATGTTCTCGTGGTTGCTGTTGAACACCGATGTATATACTAAGAGACCCAATAGTGCCTTTATTTCGACTAAATCAGTGTCGTTTAGGTTGCTGGTTTGATTTTTGTATCTCTTTCGCACTTCTTTGAGCTTGTGATTGGTCCACTTAACGATATGTACCAACATGTCGTCAGTGAACAAAAGCTGCCAAACCGTCAACGGAGCTGCTTCTTCTCCATATTCATGAGCTTTTCCTCTTAGAGTTGGTACTTTAATGACTATATTGTGCTTCCTTGTACGTGATGATGGTACAACTTCCGAAATATTCCACCTATGACGATTTTTTCCATAGAAATAATTCTGAGCTGGTAAATCCTCTTCATTTCCTTCGGCTCCGTCTTCTGATAACTCACTATCACTTGTATGATCTGATTCCATGTATTCGTCTTCTGAGGCACTGTCTATATCACTAAAGTCACTTCCTTCATCCTCAAACCATTTTAGAACGGTTTCTTCGAACTCCGGATCATCGTATCGTACACGTTTAGAAGGTCCCGCCATACTCGCAAACGCACCTATGCAACACAAATAGCAAACGGGAACGGAAACGTGCCGTCTGACAGACTGCAACAAACTAAAATTGGTCCATATTTTAAGGCACGTTTTGGCTAGACTCGTGTGAATGGGGGTGGGCGATGGTCACTAATAGCTTATGGATTAGATGGGTTTTTACGTCTGTTAGAGGTGCAATAAAAAAAGATACGCTCAGGTATAGAAACGCCGCAGTCTCACAGACGGCACCTTTCCGGTTAAGGGTTAAGAAGCGTATTTCCGAATATCAATGTTAATCATGAGTAAAAATAGTTCAGAAGTTCACTTAATAATAAGATAGTCATTGCTAAAAAATTACTTTTACATTGTAACTGAGTACTCAGAATGTACGAAGTTGCACTTCAGCACAAAGATATGGTATAAATAATTATTCATATGCATTGTGATATTTTCACTAGTTTTTACTGTTTTGTATAACATTTTTTACCACATCTGCATCAAGACTAAAGAATAAAGTACCTATTAGAAACTGAAATGGTCATACACGTGTTGTAGACAAGGAGCACAACAGTCCTTTCTTGGTAGAAGTGAAATGTAACGATTTTATTCGCCTTTAATAATACATCAATAAGGCCAACCAGTGGAGCGCTAAAACAAATCAATTTAGTGGCATTTCTGGGAAATGCAGTGGTGTTAGGTCGAAGGTCGCGCTGGAAAATTTACTGCGATGTCGGCTGCTCGGGTAAATTCGAAATGTCAATCGGTTCGCGTTTCCACGAAGTGATATGTCATCGGAAACATTATCGAAGCGGACAGTTCGCAACTCCACATGCACTTAATTTGCTCATTTTTGTTCACGTGTCTCACTTTTTACCTCATCATCGTCATATTGATTTTGACTTTGAGTTGGAGAAGTTTTTAGATGCCTAGAAAAAATTATATTTTGATAAATTGTTACTGTTGTTTCCAAGAAAGCGAAACGGCTTCTCTATATTTACAGCAAGGAACGTGCCATTAAAAAAACTACCTAAACAATGCCTATAAAAACGAGACACAAAACATAATCTGCATATGATGCAATGAATTTTGCGTGGTAAATGCCAAACCAAGTAAATTTAAGTAATTAACGTTTCAAATGATCGCCCCTGTTGCCCTTTTCAAATTTTAAAATTAAATGCATGCTTAGTATCAAAGAAAAGATGTCTAAACTTCCTATCTACATCGATGTTCCATACTCTGAGAGCAAAAAATATATATATTTTATATGCTCTTCGCCAACAATACTTTTTTGCAGCCTTGTTGTTACACTGGTATCATACACTGCTGTTGTATTTTCTTAGAAACAACAAGGATGTGGGGTGTCAGATTTGGCATATTTCCCATACTAATCCAATGATGTCTTTTTTTATTTATTTCAACAATCAGATGCAACGAAATCATGACAGAAAATTATTGTACCTATCCTGCGGCTAAAAAAATTATGATGAAAACTACAATTGCCGTTCAATTGTTAGTAAAGGTAACGAGTACAAGAGCAAAACATGCCTTGAATCCAGAGATTAAGATCTCCCTTCACACTGAACATAGCGATGTATCGGGACCAAATGTGGATTTCTTTCATCTTGGTTGGTATCGGGCCAGTCCGTTGTGAGAATAATGTGGTTATAGGTTAAGTTTGACATGCCAAAGTGGATGGAAAACTATATAAATTCTTGTCGACGAGAGGATACAGCCATAATCATACCTGATATTTAAACTCTAAAATTTAAGCACAAATGAATACGCTATACAAATAAATGCATTCACCTTGACATGACAGTTTGATAGTAACTGTCAATACAGGTTCAGCTACTTCGGTCACGGAGCAATGTTGGCCTAGCTTGAATCATTGTGAAAATAGAGCTTCAAAAACATACTCGCGGAAGTATTAGTTGATAAACTCACACAGATGTTACAACAGAATAATTTGCAGATATGTGAGAGACAAAAAATAATTATTCCAGGAAGTATTTTCGTTTCTGCTCAGAAAAATGTTCTGATTCATTTTTTTACATACTCTTGATCAAAAAGGACTGCGTTAAATGATGTTGCATGTTACAAGGTTTGATTTTTTTTTCAATTCCAAAAGCTGATTTTTTCGCTCCGGACAATTTCTTTCTAGTTTTTTGAACAAAAAAGGTTCTTATAAACATTTCTTCAAAGCTGACAGATTTGAGAAATAATATTTACTTTTATCAAAACGGAATGTTGCTTCTTCAAGTATTCATGAATAAATGTTCAAAGCAAGCTAGGAGATATTGTTATTGTAAACATTTGAGGTGCAGCAGACGGTCGCTTCTATGCTCCATCTCTCTCGCTCTCCCACAGAATATAATACATTGAATGCGCCCTTGATTAATAATTAAAAGCAAATTTTACAATTACAATACCACCTAAAACGCCTTGGGATTTTGTTAATGCATATTTGAAAGAACTTGGGCGACATTACGGTTTTTGCTTCTTTATATTATTGTTCGGGCTCGAAAACGGCACATGTTGCACCTTTTCAAATGTTGAATTGCTTACATTTTGAAACATATCGAACTTTTTTGTTCAGAACGAGCCAAAAAACCTAAAAGAATACCGGCTCGGGCATTACGTAACCTAAAAAGTGACATTTCGTCATTTTTTTACACTTCCTAGGTAATTTGTGACATAGCGTAGGGTTTTCTACACGATGGTAACTTAGCACAAGCTGTTGTATACTTGTGCTGAACTTTGTAGTTGTACGTGTTGCTTAAACGTCAGCGAACAGCAATCATAGCGAGCAAACGTGGAATGAACTATTTGCACATCAAAAACGAACTAGTCTGCAAGATCACATTTCGTAGTTTCTTACGTTTTTTAGGCTTTTTTACATAATACCCGTGCCGAACCTAAAAAACCAATTTCTGAAATTTGTGTGAAACTAATTTGACTCCATGTTGGGCTCAGCAACATGCAGATACGTTTTCGATCCTTTTCAATGGCAAGTAGACCACATCTACTATACAGGTATAACCAGAATCCTCAGCTATGCAGCGGTCACATGGTGGCTGGACTATTAAACGCGAACTGAGATTTCGTTACAATTCCAACAACTTGCTGGTATGCACTCCCCGCAGGAGACGATTTTGGCGATAGATGGCACTTTGCGCTCTCTTATTTCTATAGACCGTACCTCCTAGATACAGAATAGTTGCGATGCTTTCTTTCGCTGTCCCAGCGACGACTGACCAAGCCTAGACAATGCTGATGAGCAGCCAAAAAGCACGAAACAGCTGTCTATGCTTGGCTGACTTTTGGTCGGACGACATTATATTTATTTTGTTGAACCTAATCAGAATATTTTTCCTACCGATTGCGAAGGTACCTCCTGAGGCAACTACAAGAATGTCTTCAAACAGATTGCATTTATGACGAGCCAGCTCCGACAATTGAGCACAGTCCGTTCATCGCCGCATCGTTGAAAAACAAATTCTTTCTGCGAATGTCAACGTACACAATTAGCAATCAGCGCATGTTGGATGTCGTTGCCGGTAATTTTGGCGGACATACACACCGACCGACTGACTGCACCAACGCGTCTCGATCTGGCACGCCGCCTCACCACCGAGACGCGTTGAGCGCCGGCCGGCTTCATTCAGCGGTGCATCTGGCAACGGTGCGTCGTCGGCTGACATTCCGTCCGGCACGTATTACTCCCGCGTCCATAGACTTTGAACGAATCCAGAAACTAGAGGCGCACGAGTACTCCTACCGAGATGAAAAAGTCCGCATAACTCACAAACACTGCCTGTATCAACTATCAAAATGGCTGTCACAAACAAACAGTTCGCCTGTTCTGGGATTGTACAACCTAACCTGAAGATTCAAACTTTCTCAAACCCATACACTATTCAGTCATTTGAAACGACGCAGCATGCAGTTGTGAGACTGACAGATTCTGAAATGCAGAAAAACTGTGTCTTCTCCACGCATGCAAATATTTTGTCAGTTCTGATCGGCCTCTAGAACAACAATGTTGTTAACTAAGAGGTTAAGAAAAAAAAGCTCGCAACACTTTTGGTATTCTTATTATTACAAGAGCCAATAGCAAAAGCAACCTTTTGAGGTAAAAGATTGGTCCAGCAATGAAGAACTGGTGTCTTCCATAACAGTATTATAATCCATTTGTTCTGCACCATTTTCACCCAGATTGATTTTGAAGAATTGTTGTATACATAGGTACGTACTATTTATTTTCAGTTTTCCTGATACAGTTGAAGAATGGCAGAAAATTGCAGGAAATTATAATAGTGGATGGAATTTTCCTAATTGTGGAGGCTCACATCTTAAATTGTTAATTCTTTTCTTAACAATATCAACTGCTTTCGATACTTTCATATAGATAAGACCAGTAATTTTTCGTAAGGTTTATTTTTTCAGGGTCTGTCTGAATAAGAGTTTCTTTTTATTTTCTACAAACAAGGGAATTGTTTATATAAACTAATAAATGCACTTAAAAACGCAGTACTATTGCTCGATTCTGCTATTTGCTGCAAAATGATGAAAAATGTTCCAACACGTTTGAAGTTGGGAACTTCAGATTCGAACTGCCGTTTTTACTCCACATTACCCATCAGTCTATCATGGGATTCATGTGATCTGCAGGCTCAGACCTGTCGGCGGCCTGCATGTGTATTGACAAATTTTAACTGAAGATATACAAAATGACAGTTCTGTAGGCGAACTGTATGTGAATGGGTACCTTTATTATGTACCTGTTGCACTTGCATCAAAGTTGGGGATTTTATTTTCAGTCAACTACGTTTATAATAATAAAACTAATGTGTGATGAAACAACAGCAAAAATTAAAAAAATATAAATAAAAAAGTACTCACCGTTCATCGAAAGATGCTGGTATGTGCTCGTTGTAGCCAGGCATCAGTGTAGGCTTTCAGAAAGGATTGCATTTCCCGAATGTATGCAGCAGTTTGCTAAATTCGCACACGCAGTTCGTCAACTGTCTTTACCTCAGTTTAATACATCAAAACATCGACCCAAACAAAAAAGAAAACACGAAGTATTTTGAAAAAAACGATCTGCATGCACTCGCAAAGCCTCCGTAGCACTCACCGTAAATTAAAATAATATAGACAAGTTCGATATTGCTGTATGCGTGTGCAATTTTTGTTTTGTTATTTTGGAACCGATGTGTAAATGTTTTGTTTCATCATACTTGTTGACGTTTAATCTGATCGATATACTGGACCGGATTAGGTTTTGTTTAGGTTGATGTATTTAGCGGAGCCTACCATCTCAGTAATCTTAAAACTGGTGTATGTGTAATTAGACAAAACTACTTATATTTCCAAGATCTCTATGCCGTGTGAAGGAAAGTCCTAACATTGAGGACATCCCGTATAGTTCGTTTCACGGTTTTCGGCGGTGACTTCACGGTGTCATATAAAATAAGTAAACAGGTTGACTAATGGTACCAACTGATACTTACTCCTGCACATGAATTGGGTGATAGATGATCGTTGTTTCCACTCACTTTCTGTAGATATTTCTAATTCAGACTGTCAATATTGTAGTTGCATCATCAGGCACTATGTTTTATATTGAAGAGCAACAAGGGTGAACACAAATCACAGATGACAAGCAAGTCGTCATAGTGATAGCAACAAACATAAATGAGAAATACTCATACGTTGACGACAAGCTCGCAAGCACAAAAGGGCGCAGCTCGCATTGTAATCAAAATTAATTCGTGAACTTAGAACAACCAAAATTGGAGCATATTGACAAAATCTTTAAAAAAATCAGATATTTTTAGACCATATCAAAATCTGTGAAGTAATTTTAACAATGCCAAACCGTTTCCTATCCTAAAAGATTCTCTTCTTCCTCTTTGCCCTCGTTCTTCATTCTCTCCTTAAAATTGTCTGGTTTCTGGGTTACCAGACCTGACAGACTTACAAACTGATACTGTGACTCAAGAGCTAAGATCCCACGGACCGCTCTGACAACCAACGATCACTTGACGAAAATAAATTAAACGCAGGTTGTCGACATCGTAGTAGTACCTTCAGGCATTGCCATGCTTTACATCAAAGATCAACAGAAGGTAAACTCGCGCGCTCATGCCAAGCAAGATATCATACTGACAATGACAAGCATAAATGTGGAAGACTCATACGTTGACGAGAAAATTTTGAATGCGGCGAGAGACAATAAAAAAAGTATGTCTGTGAGCTTACGCAAACATTTGTTCATGGCGGCAGATTGCGTATGAACGTCTGAGAGGGATGGACGTATGAAAGTGATTCCTGTTGTTTTATCGGGACCCGCGACAAGTCGCGAACAGACTTGTGATCAAAATTGTAGAAAACTATTTGCTCATCAGATAAATACGTGGCAAAAAGAATTACACCAAAACACCAACACACATAGATATACCATAAACGCTATGGAGTACCACAGGGATTTATCCTCGGATCCTAACCATGGAACCTACTAATTTGACAGTAGAAAACGTCACGGGATAAACGATGTCACAAGATGCAGATGATCTGTGCATATTAAATGAATCTACAGAAATAGGAAATGAAGGAGATATTTGCGCGATCAAATACAATGCCTTGGGCAAAGTGAGTAGCTCGAATGTCGAATTAGAAATAATTGAAGCATGCATGTATTCCGCTCTAACATACGGACTAGCTGATGTGTCTTTGGTATAAGTAAAAGTGACATCCTTAAACACGAGAATTAGAGAGATGCTTTAAGAACATTTATAGAAGAGCTCGGCAGCTGATCTACTACTGCATTCCAGATGAGATACTGTGGGACATGTTAAAAAAGGACAGTGTGACAATACGCCTGGATCAGGCGTACAAGAAATTGCTCAAAAATTCTGAGGGTGACACATCAGCGAAAGGCAGTTTTGACCAAAGTAAATAATTCAAGCGTCCTGTGCATGATATACCATAATATACTAAGTGACATATAAATCCGAACACCCAGTTTAAATGGTTTTATTTTAATAAAATTTTGTGTAAGTACTAAATGAAGCATAATAAGTAAATGATTAAAATTTCAAAATGATTGCACTGCTTTAAAGCCCTTTGACCTTTAATAATGTGTGGATGCACCCTGATTTGCTACGCATTCTCCAACGCGCCTAGGCATGCTTCTGATCAGGTGGTCAATGTCCTCCTGTGTTATCTCATTCCAGGCAACCACCAACTCCTCTCGAAGTGATTCTAGAGTCTGAGGAGGACGTTGCAAATTGAGCAATCACCTACCCATCACATCCCACACGTGCTCAATTGGGGATAAGTCGGGAGATCTTGGTGGCCATGGTAACAATGTGACATCATTATGTTGAAAGAAGTCTATTGTGACTCTTGCAACATGTGGTCGGGCGTTATCTTGTTGGAAAGTTGGATCTGCCAGGGTGTCAAGATAGGGTAAAAGATGGGGTTCTAGAACTTCGTGGATATAACGCTGCGCGTTCATGTTACCTCTGATGAAGATTAAAGGTGACCTGGAACCATAAGCTATAGCACCCCAAACCATAACTCCAACAGTGTGATAAACATGTCTTTCAACAAAAAACTGTGGATTCCTCCTTTCACCACGTCGCCTTCTAACCCTGGCACGACCATCGTGCATGCCTAAACAAAATCGAGACTCGTCACTAAAGACAATACTGTTCAATTCCTGATCCCAGAGTGACCGTTGTCTGCACCACTCAAGGCGATTATGTCGGTGTACTCGAGTTAAAGGGAGGACCCAGTGTGGCCGGTATGAAAACAAGGCAAAACTTCTCATTCGTCGGTAAACACTTCGCATGCCAATAGGTCTTCCGTGTTCTGCAAACCATTCATTTGCAATGGACCTGGTAGTGGAGAAACGGTCCCTTAAGGCCAATAACCTTAGGCAGCGATCTTCACGGTCTGTTGTTCTACGGCGGCGTCCAGTGCCCCTTGCTCTTTGCGTACGGCCTTCTCGAAGCCATGCCTGACAACACCTAACCACAGTGTCTACACTTCTTTGCACTCTAACTGCAATTGCCCGAAAAGAAAGTCCAGCTTCCCGAAGTCCCACTATACGGCCCCTATCAAACTGACTAAGTTGACGAAATCGTACAGGTCTCCGTACTCTAGGCATCGTAACTGATCGAAAAGGATGTCAAGAACCAAAATCCGCCAACTTTGATTCTTTACTGCGGCTGAAATATTCATTTTTAGAGCGTTAGTGAATTAAAAAAAAGCAGTATAAAAACTGGAATATCCAACTGATAAGGCTGAACATTTTTTCAAAGGCTATTTACAGTAAGATAAATACATTCACCAACTTTTATTAAAATAAAACCATTTAAACTGGGTGTTCGGATTTATATGTCACTTAGTATAATATTATTAGGTTGTAATCCGTGTTACATTTCAGAATAAATCAAGCATGCCTCGATGGGCTGTTCGTAATGGTCTTTCCTACTTACAAACAAGTTACAAACACCACTACAAAATATGGGTGGGTCTTGGTTAACTTTACAGGTTGCCTCCATCTGGTACAACCACTAGTGCTAGGTTGAAGTTTAGGTCCGTTTTTGTCAGATCTGACGATGTTTTCCATCCGTTTAATATTGGAGCATTACGAGTTGCTGGCTCCTCGTAGATCAACTTTACAAACAAATAATTATTGAAGATTTGGACGTAGCCAGCCCATCTCAGTTGACGTGCTTTGATTTTCGGACAACTAACTCCAAATAATTACTTCATTTCGATATTCGCTCTCATACCATATTTATTTGTATTCGTAAAAAGTCTCTTGACGGTCTTATAAATCCTGATCTTCGAGAACCGTGTAAAATTTTAGTCATAGTATTGTCTGAAACAATTTTTTTGAATAGATTAGAATCATGGACGACAGTGGGGAATATCGGGTTAAAGATTATATTTTCACAAAAAGGATATATTGGAAATCTCTTGAATTCATGTAGTATCCTAAAACTAGACGTAACCTGTGGACATCCACCTTAATATTTCGATAGGGTAGCATTTCTCTCAAGGGAGTCAGGTATACATGTTTCAGGTATTGTATAATAATCACCTATGAGTTAGTTTTTTCTATTTAAATAGGAGGTTCTAGAGATGGAGAGCGAACAGTGGATATCAAAGGCAAAGGTTTGTTATTGACCCTCATTAACGCTCAATCTCGAGTAGATCGAGTTGTTTTGAACAAAGTTTGATACAAATGCTTCAGGGCTTTAAGCAATTCATTGCATCTGCATTCTTTATGCTGAAGAACAACGTCTGCTGACTTTGTTAAAAACGGACAACATTTGCACCCAAACAAGGAGTGTTTTGAATAGAGCGGGATACGCGCCCACCGACTTTGCCGATGCAAATGCACCCCGCTAGCAGTAGCGTACTATGTGTTATGCTACTCTCTTCCGTTTTGGTACTCGAATATTGTCACTTTCCAGCCAAAGTTCCTATCCCGTTCTCAAAAATTCATTGCAAATCTTATAAAAGTTCTTCCTCATGGCGTTTCTGTGTTCCTGTCAGAGCAGCAGTGCAAAATACCTTCCAGTAGATCTAAGTAGATTTCTAGAAGTGTGACAAGCAATTTGATACTCGTAGTATACAAGTCATCATCAGCCTCAAGAAGTATGTTTGAGTACAAGGTGATATTCCCGCAGATCATTCATTGTCATCTTATTGGAAGTTTTTGATAAATAAAAAAGAAACACCACATAGCGATTGATCTGTCTAGATTTTATTTATGGAATACATTACTTAAACGCTTATTACAGTTAAGTTTCTTTAAGAGTAAAGGTAGTTCTTTATTCAGCACTCTTAGTGACTTTTGTCACAACCTTAAAACGATACGAAATCGGATTGAAGTCGATTCTTCTGTATATGTATAATTGACGAAACTTTGACCTTGTAGCACTTAAAGAGCTCCCTCCCGCATCTACCAGAGCTTGCAGAGATGCTACTGATTTTTAGGCAGTGTTGCTTGTAAATTCCTCTACTATCTTTGTAACCTTTTGTGCCTTTACTTCTGAGGCTGGTTCAGGGTCAGGCCGGTCTCTGACCCCCTTCGTGGATGCATCCACCACAATATTATTATGTTGCACTTTTTTCCCACATAATCCGCCGAAATACACGCGGAGTTTCTAGGTTTTGGTAGTCGCTGGTTTGACCCTCGGCTATCTCCGAGCGCTTCGTGTCATTTCGCAACGTCGATCTTGCCCAGTTCCCGCCGTTTCTAGATACTTCAACCGTGCTCCAATTCTCAGTGTTGGAAGCTCGCCTCCCCAAAACTGCACTGCGAATTTCACCGGGATTGCCGGCCATCATCAGTTGTTTATCAAACTTGCAAAGTAAGCGGCGAACGGCGGATGACAATGGACAATCGCCGGCGGTGTCATAGCCTACTGCCGCGTTGTTGTGTCACGGCGCGCGACTACTGCGTCATTATCGGCGTCCTCAAGAAGTGCCGCGATTGTCGCCGAAAGGTGGTTTGGTGTTACAATGATAATGTCAGTGAGTGACGTTCACTTAAAGGATTAGTGTGGAGATTAAAATCATGTTAGCTATGCTTAAAAGAGCATCAGGTACGTCCAAGTTTATGTTGCGGAGCCGGTATGGTATTGCCATTGATGCGGTCGGTAAATATTAGGAATGCGCATGTCACAATTCAGAGTTATGCGCTTTGGTTGTGATATTGTTTATACAGCGTGGCCGATATGTATCTGACTGGTTTGTATCTTGAATATTTGTGAAATGAAATAAAATACGTCCATTTTTTTCATCTTAATCTTTTATTCAAACTTAGAAACTATGTATGAAAAATAATGCCAGACAAATGTCGGCCGCGCAAACCTGAGCCCTTTTGATTATACTTTCCATCACTTTTTGGTAGGTTTCGGGACGAATATTTTCAATCTCTTCCAATATTGTTCTTCAGCTGCTCTACAGTATTTGGTTTGTTGGTATAAACTTTATTTTACGAAAATCCCCATAAAAAGTCAAAAGCCGTTAAATCCGGTGACCTTGGTTTGGTGGCCAGTTGACATCACCAAATCGAGAAATTAAACGTCCCGGAAATATTGTTCGCAAAAGATTCATTGTTTTCCTAATCGTGTGACAAGTTGCTCCGTCCTGCTGAAACCACATGTTTTGCAGGGTAAATTGTTGGATTTGAGGAGCCAGAAAGTTTTGCACCATATCACTGTAGCTCTCGCCAGTGACAGTAAGAGAATTACCTGCAGCGTCTACAGAGAAGTAAGGTCCAATGACGCATCCATACCAAATACCGCACCAAACTGTGACTCAACGAGGATGTAGTGATCGTTGATGGATAACAAGAGGATTCTCTAATGCCTAGATACAACAATTCTGCTGATTAACAAATGCGTTCATATCGAAGTGGACTTCATCGCTCATTATCAGTTGTCGGTAAAAATCGTTATTTTGGTTATTAAGCTGCAATATTGCATGACTGTAATGTCGGCGACTTTCATGGTCACTAGGCTGTAGTTCTTGGGTTAGCTGAATTTTGTATGGCCGCAAATGCAAGCCTTTTTTTATAATAGTGCATAATGATGTGCGACAAATACCCAGTTCTTGGGAACGATGTCTGGTAGATGTCTCAGAGCGCTCCACTACACTTTCACGAATTCTCTCGATATTGTCCGGAGTACGAACAGTTCGAACACAGCCCGACCTTGGCAAGTCTTTAACATCACCTGTTTGTTCAAATTTCCGCACCAACTGCCGAATGGTGTTCACACCGGGCACATTATTTAGACCGAAGTCTTGTCGTAGCTTCCAAATCGTTGCAACAAACGACTCATTATTTAAGTAAAACGTTTTAACAATACGGACGCGTTGTGGGATCGTGTTGCGCACCATGATGAATTGGACATTATGTGCGTTAAACAACTACTACTTCGCCACCTACAAAAATGGCGCGCAATTTAGATCAGTCAGTTATATATTGGCCACCTTGTTTGAGTAGCATCATGAAATAAGTTCGTTTTAAGACGATTGGAAATACACCCTTCTGATTGTAGTACGAAAAAGAACTGAAAAATTCTGACGTATAGTGGTTATATGCGCCTAATGTTTCCCTTTGTTGATGTCAGTGGTTATGAAACGCACATTTTGAATAAAGAATATGGAAGCATAATTGTGCTCATAGTAGGTTTTTCCACTTACATGGTCCCTCAGCTTTAGAAGATGCGATATGGCCTGATGCCCAAACCAACCATTAGCAAACCATAATTGACAACCTGTAGCCTGCTCGGTGTCTAACGTCGAAGCAGTTGCGGGGCTACCTCGGGTGGCACCCGGTGCTGAAGTTGATTCTGTCACCCCATCTAAAGTCAAAAGCAATAAATTTTATATGATTTATAAACGTTATGGATCATTTAATATTGATATTTAAAATATTGAACAAATAATAAAACAATAAAAACTAAGACAGAAAAAATATTTTTATCTTACTAAACTATCTTCTTTCTAGCTGGGGTCATTGTTGCCCGCAAATAGTTTTTTATTAATTTTAGTTTACTGAAACTCATTTCACATGAAGCAACGGACACGTCATGAACAATTTTAGGGCAATCACAAGATTTGGAAGAGATTCTGTAAAATCTCATTCTACAATAAACTTCTAGATATACCCAATCAGAAACTGTAACATTAGCGGCTTTTAAGTGTCTTTTGGTATCTCCAAAAGTAATTCTGCTTCTGAGACCTCATCATAAAAATCAGTAAATTTGGATGTAGCTGATTTCATTTCTTTATTTCTTTAAAGCAAAGTATCTGTTTGTACGATCTCTAACAATGAAGCTTGGTCTTGAAGAGACTTCGATCTTGTCTGTAGTTCAACCCTGAATCGGTCAAGACATTCCAACATATCTTTTTGAAGTTCTTCTGAGTGTGAGTCCTGCGTCACTGGCCATCTCACCACCCCCGTCGTCTTTCTTCTAGGAAAGTTATTTATTTATAATATCTTACCTATCAAATATTCGATATGAATAAATCAATCCTTTTAATCTTCACAAATAACATAATTTAAGTTTCTTTTTTTATCACTACACATTGAACAATTCACCGAAGAATACAGCTGTGCTAGCGATTTATTTTTTTTTATGCTTGTACATTGTCGTTAAAGTTGGGTCACCGGGTGGGTGCCACCCCAAAAAAGTTGCACCCGGTGCGGCCCGCACCCGCTGCCCCCCTTGCTACGCCACTGCATCGAACTCTCTTTGCAACTAAACCACCGCGGACGACTTCCTGAACACACAAGAACTTGAATATCATGAGCTCCTCACACTGTAAAGTGGGAAGCAACTAACAACTAACCCTCATAATATAGGATCGTAAAGGCGTAAAGTCGTACAGATTCTGGTTGCCATATGATCCGCACAGTCATATTGTGGAAATCCTGTCGATTGTCACCTTATGTGAGCGCTATAGCTGTTTCTAGTGATCCAGTATTTGGGCTTTGATCTGACAAAACAGTTCTAAACTAAATCCATAGGACTATTTATTATAACTACTGCACGTTCAGGTTTAACGGTATCGCATCATTGTGCGCTTTCACCATTTTTATACGTAATTATTTTTTCATTCTTCTGTCGAAATACCATCATCATAATTGAATTTGTGGGTGGATCTGCTCATGTTTACAAGCTTCAAAAATAAGCATCCATTAACCCATTTTCCATTTTATGTGTTCAAAATTTCCAAAAAAGTGGATTCGTCATTTTGTGAAATTTAATGGTCGTAATTCATAGAATAAAGACTTAGTTACGTCCGAGTTATATTAAAGTGATGGAAAATAAAAACACATGAAATCTAAAAAAAGAAATAATGTATTACAAGACAAAATGGTTACAAAAAGGGGAACAGTGAATATTATGGCGAAATAAGTATCCGCAGTATCTAATACTATTCAACTCCCTATAAAAGTTAAATATGGCAGCACAAACAAACAAACAAAATTTTTATTGGCTTTGCACTCAGAACTTCGACGGGGATATCATTTGAATTAAGTTTTTGTCTTTTTTATCGAAAAAAGCTGTATTCGTGCTGAAGGTGAAGTTAGAAAGATAGATACGTCACAGTGCGTATAGTGATAAAATTAAAAATACAAGTTTACAAACTGGCGATAAGCAATACGCTGTAAAATGATATATGTATATTTTATAATTTTACAAATTGGCGTAACTTGAGTTAAGCTCCCTCCTGAAATTTAATTTCCTATTAAAATGAGATGAGTCTAATATTATTTTTCTATAACTCTGAAGGTGTTAGAAACTGACGGCGATATTTAGGAGCAATGAGAGTGTGAAATATTTTCATTGCTCTTGAATATTCAAAAATATGTTATCTGAAGGTCTATTCTCGTTGGACCTCGATGTCCCCACGACATTAAGCACACATCGGCGCTATAGCCACGCGGATCGCACAGCAACCCTCTGTTGCGCGAGTCAGTAGACTACATAGTTCAGCAACTTCGCAAGCAGAAGAGTTCGCGGCTCGCGCTGTAATAAAAATTAATTCACGAATTTAGAACAACCAAAATTGGAGCATTTTGACAAACTATTTACTAAAAACAAATATTCTTAGGCAATATCAAAATCTGTCAAGTGATTTTAACAATGCCTGAACGCTAACTGTCCTAAAAGATTATCTTCTTCCTATTCGCGCTCTTTCTTCCTTCTCTACCTTTCATCCCTTTTTTTTCCTCAAAATTGTCTGGTTTCTGAGTTACGAGTTCTGACATACTTAAAATCTGACACTATGACACAAGAGCTAGGGTCCCTCGGACCGCGCTGTCAACCAACAATGACTTGGCCTGTCAAATATACAGGGTACGAGGGATGTCTTTTAAGTTTTGCATATAGAAACATAGTAGGCCGCGCGGATCGAACGTGAGTACTGAATCTTAACCTCGCTCTTTAGTAAACTTAAATTGAAAGTTTTACAACAATACGTGCAGTGAATTTTTAAGTATCACCAAGTCATTAGAAAAATGGAACTTAAGCGCCACATCAGTCGACAATTTCCCGTTGGTATGGAGAATTCAAACGTGGACGGGTGAGTCTTAGCGACGGTTCCAGGGTGGGTGCACCAAAAACAGCAGTCACCCAGGAAAACGTCGATGCTGTGCGCAAACTCATCATTGAACATAGACATGTGACATATCGCGATATTGAGGCGTCCTTGAAGATCTTCAAAAAAATGTACATGAAGAATTAGGAGTAAGAAAATTAGTTTCTCGATTGACTGAAGAGCAGAAAACAGCCAGGGTTAATTGGTGTAAAAGAACGTTTGACCGTTTCAATTCCGGAAACTCAAAAAATGTGTACAGCATTGTTAGTGGTGATGAATCGTGGATTTACTGTTATGAACCAGAAAATAAACGACAGTCGGCTGTTTGGGTGTTCCAAGGTCATCCGTTCTCGAAGTGTTTCGAAAAAGATGGTCTCGACATTTGTGTCAAAAGCGGGTCATATTGTAGCAATTCCTCTTAATGAGCAAAGAACTGTTACTGCGGATCGGTGTACCACCAGTTGTTTGCCAAATGTCGAATAATCAACCCCGAAAGACGAATCATCCTCCACCAAGACAATGCAAGCTCGCACACAGCCCAAAAAACAATGCAGTATTTAACGGAAGAAAACGTGGAATTATTGGACCAACCTCCATCTAGTCCAGATCTAAGTCCTAACGATTTATTTACTTTCCCGAAAATTAAAAACATACTGCGTGGTCAAAGGTTCCAGTCACCAGAAGAAGCACTTGACGCATTCAAAAATGCCGTTTTGGATCTGCCAGCAAACGAGTGGAATAAGTGCTTCGAAAATTGGTTCGAGCGCATGCAGATGTGTATTAATCTTCGTGGAGAATACTACGAAAAACAATAAAGTTATTTAAAACTACCTACCGTGTTGTTTTATTTCCATATGTAAAACTTAAAAGACATCCCTCGTATTCTGAATCTTCAACTTTTCTTTTCAAGTTGCTTCTTGAATTATCAAAGTGTTGTAACACGTCAATGACAAAATGAAAAAATGAAGAAAAGGGCTTACTGTTTATTTGATAAGAAGCTCTAAGTACGGCCCTGTTACATAGTGCTTATCAATACTATTAAAAATTTTTGAGATTCAATTAAAAATTTGCAACATTCGAAGCTGTCTAGATAACCCCACGGTGCCCATCTCGACTTCCTGGAAGCAACTGTCCCTAGCTTTTTGTAAGAGGTAAACAAACACCCAGGAAAAGATATGAATACGCTCGCTACGCATCAGCAGCATCTTGAAAACACTAACACCATCTCGACAAGATGGTTATCACTATATGTGTTTTTTATTTTTGATTTTTTTTCATTTCTAATTCGTATGCCTTTACCTAATCCTTTGCTGAGTGCAGAGTTGTATTTAATATCTCAGATTTGGGGTCTTAGAAACACAGTTTCCTGTTGCAAGGTTTACCATGTTTCGGAAGATATATTCCTTCTACAGGGATCTAAAAAAAATAATAAAAACACTAACTTTACGCTTACGTTGATTGGCACTTTAAATAAATAGTAAAAACACATTCCATAAAATGTCTGTCTACTGGCGGGGAAGTACATATGGTAATCGCGCAAATTTTCGAAAATGATATATATTTTTTGAATCTTATATAATATGTACATGGCGAAAAACCATGTCAGTTATATCCGTCGGACTGTCTCTCTGTCTGTCGATCTGTCCGCTAATATGATAACCGCCTATAACTTGAGAAGTACCGCTTGGATTTCGATGGCTTTTTTACACAGTGTTACTGCTATGCCAACGATGTAAAATCTTTGCTGTTTTTGAAAGTCAGTGGCGGTGCGCAAAAATATAAACTGCTCCTTATAATTTTCAGGAAAAATTTTGTAGGTGTTAGAAATCGGGGGTTGGGGGATGTAAGGGTTGGGGGCAACAGCATATTTATACATTTCGACCCCATTACCTATCAGTATATATTTCACACTTCATTGATTCCCCCGAATATTTGTCCTTGAAAGAGAGGAGTCTTTCAAGACGTGACACTCGTTCCCGGTGGGCTTTGACGCTGTCTGACTACATAGTTACTACAGTATATTCAGATAAGAGATAGACCGGACATAAACAAGACCACGTGATCATCGAACGCTGTAACATTCGGCAGGGACGTATTAAGAGTCACGCAGTACATGTTTTAGATAGTAGATGCTGCTTTGCGTAACTTTGTAGTAAATTAGCACAATTCGATGTGTATACGATTGGTGATGGATATAGGATCATGTGGGGGTGGGGTAAGAAATATATAATGATGTAAATATACATAAGGGTTTCAAAATTTTCGCTTCGATTTCCAGCTTCGGATGCCGCCTGATGTTTGGTGAAATACAGTCGAATATAATCTCAAAATGGCGTTTAAATTAGCCTAAATTAAAAATAATCGTATATCTCTTAAAATTGCTTTTAGAATATTGATTAGTATATTTTTTGATTTCTAGGTAAATATGTAACCAAATTAAAACGTTCAAAACGTAAAAAAATGTGCATGGTTGAACATTCTCAGAAAATAGATTCTTGAATAGGTTTTGCCAAAATGGGTTCAAAAATGTCAATAATTAATTAAAAAATACAGTAGCTTTATAATTACTTATAACTTACCGAATTTGATGAACGACATCTTTTATTGGAAAGATGAGCTTGATGAGCTTTCATCATCGCTACTGCCTGAAGCACCAACGTCAATAATGAATGGCTCGACTTGTTCCTCTAAAATATTGTCCAGTTCCCACATTCTCTTTTCAACTTTGTCTTTCACGTGCTTAATACAGTTTTCCCATTTTTGCGCTGTTATTAATTCTAGTGCTTCTTTGAAAAGTCCTTTGAGGTCACAAAATTTAAAAGTTGTATTGTGCTTAGCTATATAATTTTTAACCTCTGCCCATATGAGCTCAATGGGATTGAGCTCGCAATGGTATGGAGGTAAACGGAGCACAGTTTTATTTTGACTTGCTGCCATTTCGTCAATGGCGTATTTTTGATATTCCGCCTTGTGATCCTTGACAATTCTTAATAATTGTACTTTCAGCATTGCTTCTTCAAAGTTGATATTTTTCGAGCGGAGCCAATTTTGAACATCAACTTTCCTTGAAGCCGTTGTTGGGACCTTCTCCATTCTTCGAGAATGATAAGGCGCATTATCCAACACAATTACTGCGTTTTCCTCTAAGTTCGGTAAAATTTTTGAAAACCACTGTTCAAACGATTCGCCATTCATTTCCTCGTGGTAATCTCCAGTTTTCTTAGACTCAAAGCACCACAGACCGTCAACAACAAATCCATCCTCACTGCCAATATGGCAGATAATCAGCCTTTTCCCTTTACCTAGAAATCGAAGTACTAACTGGTGTAGATTTATTTCAATAAGCGAACCTTTTTCAAATGTTTTCATCACATTCAGCGAAAAAACATTGAGACATGAGTATCAGATTGCTATAATTGGGATTATTTAGTCATATTGAAAGAAAGAATATTGAACGTCGTATGATTACTCAGCGCTTCACAATTTAATTTAAAGTTATAAACCTTTGAAAAATGAATGATCAGGAACCTGAAATACGCGCAAATATTAATATTAACAAATTATAACTTTATAAAGCTTAAAGTATGAATTAAAATGATTAGAAATATTAGGAACGGTACACAATATAAAACTTAGTAACTTTTTTTAAGTTTATAATATTCGACATATTTTAAGATTATATTAAAAAATTATTGAAATATCGAAAACACATAAAAACATGGCTTAAAAAAGTTCTAACAAATGAAAATGACAATAAAACATCCACGCATTTTATCGAAAGTTATAAAAGTTTTGTTACTTGTAATATGTTTTATCTGCCCCCTGGAATTAATGTTTAGAACCTTGTTCCCAAGGTTTGAAGAACATCCGATTGTTGTCTATTACTCGTATTTACCTGCTGGATTTTTTAATTCGGTGGACAGTCCATCTAGAAAGGCCCTCCTGGATGAAGTTACAGAATCATCAACCCATACTTTACTTGTAGTGTGTCCTGCGTTTACCCACGTTTCATCAAGGTAATAAATCTTCCTGTTTTGATTTCTATATTTCCCAATTTTTGTTAAATAATCCCTCCTCCATAGCACAATTTCTTCTCTATCCAGTAGTAAACTATTACGACCCCGTTTTTTCCATTTGAAATTTAAATGCTTCAGTAACGCATGGAAAGTTGATCGTTTGAAATTTGGCAACGTTGTATCTCCATTTACCTCCTTTAGTACTTTATCTATAGTAGGTATTTCATTCCTAAAGAAGAATTCATGCACTTTCCTCCTAATCGCATGCTTATCAGCTTCATCCAATGATTTAACAATACTTTTGCGATGTTTACTGGTCATTGGCTCAGAAAAGGTGTGATTTTTTTTTGTATTGTCTTAACACATTAAACACTGATGCGCGACACACCCCAACTTTGTGAGAAACCTTCACAACAATTTCTTTGATGGTTGATGCCTCGTTCTCCTCGCGCTCGATCTTACATATATATATATATATATATTCAAAATGACCTCTTTCATTTCTGCACTCAGGTGTCTTTTTTTAGAGCGTTTCCTAGGTGGACTACAGGAGTTTACAACTTCATCGACAGTATCTGTACTACTGGGCATTTTGGGCAAGCAGTTGATAACAATAACAATCAATAACAAGGTATAACAATAACAACGACAAACTCAACAACTTAATAAGATAACAAACGAAAACGTCCAAAGAAATATCAAATTGCAATGATGCACACGACATACGTAACACGTCTGAACCTGAATGTGACTCTGCCAAGATACGACTGCTCTGCCGCTCGGCATAGGCATTTAATTGCGAATTGACCAATGAGGGCTCCTGTTTTACGTCGAGACGGCGGCGTTAGCGTGAAAATCACCCGAACCTTTTGTTTACATCCGGTCTATCTCTTATCTGAATATACTGTATACTAATGTGGTTCAGTCTCGTTGCCAGATGGGCGATACTTAGACCAGGGAAGAAACTAGTTATCAAACGGGTTGGTTCTATCGAGAATGGACTAATTGCATTGGGCCTGTTTGGCTGACCTAGGCCCAATTTCACCAACATTAATATTTGACGGTCCCTTGGACCAATGGAAAAATAGTTTATCGAAATACAATTTGACAGAAGCTGTCAAAAATCTCTGAATATCAGTGATTTCTATTGAAATGTTGAGTAAAGTCGTGAAAAAATGGTTGCCTTATAAATAAGGGTACATTCTAGATGTAATATTATGTCTTTGTGCTTTAGAATTAGGACAACCTTCATAGAATTTCCAGTTTCACAAAAGACGGTCAGTTATTTAAGTCGGACTAATGGGAATGCGGCAAATAACAGGTCGATTTTCTAGCTATTTTATTTGGTAGGATGTTTTCACTGTTTTTGACGACTGTTCATGCATGGAAATCTAGTTTTGTCTGTATATCACGTACAGGGTGTTGTACAAAATACGTACCTGTAGAAATGTACGGATTTTTGCTATTTTGCAAAAAAAGGATATAAAACGTATTCCAACTGATTCATCATCTTTTGTTATTTCAAAAACAATTTTTGTCAATTTATGATCTAGAAATCCACACCAAATGTAGACAAACAGCACATTCTGCATTTCTGGGTCCTAAAACATCGATATTTGTAAACGTATAATAGTCAGAATCAAAAATACCTATTTATGAAAACATATCTCCAAACATTGTTTTATTTTCTTATTTCTATTATTATACCACGTCTGGGATATCAATTGCTTTCAATTAGAGTGAACTGTACATCTGCAGCGTTGCCGAACCGGCAAAAAAACGGAATCGGCAAATAGTGTCGTTGAATTCGGTATAAGGTAAATGCCGTCCCAAGATCAGTGGTAGATCAAGGACCTTTGAGTCATGAAAAACGTCTGTTATTGTATTGGGCGCGCACACATGTTTTTTGAGGGCACAATTCTATATTACAACTTCTATAATGTGCATACTGGTCGTTCTTTCAAAATACTTTGCAACCTTCTGGAAACTCCTTTTTCGATTATTGCTTATAGTATTGTATATATTTTTCTGTTTTATCCTTGAACTCATGAACCCACCTCTCATTTTAATTAAATATTTATTTTGAAAACAGGCAGGTTTCGGTTTGTTTATTGCTTGTCCGGTGATGAAGTAATGACGGTAATCTACCAGTCTGTACTTTTTGTTTGCACAAAAATCAAGTCAGGGCAAGTGGGGTAAGGGATGAGGATGTGCGTTCGTAATCATAGGCAACCCAAATCAACCCCTCTCATGTGCCGGACTGCCTGAGTGTGTATGCATATGTTTGATTGATATGGGGCATAAAACTATGAATACTACATAAAATTTACTTTTAAATTTATTTTTGGTTTCAGTTCTTTTTCAGCAAGCATAGAAATATTTAAATTATTTTGAAAAATCGTGGAGAATGATGTTATCGGTAAATATTCTCTTTTCGGTAAAAATACCGAAAAATCCGCTTCAAGTCCATGCATAGACAATCTGAAATTTGAAATATGAATTTATATTCTAAATTCTATGCATATCCGTTCATATTCGTCAATATTTCATTTGAGGCCTATATTTGTCATAAGATTTTAGCAAAATCTAATAGGTCGTCTACACGGGCCATAGAAAATGCAGATTTTTGAAAACATTGCCGGGTTATGTAGCCGGGCAGCATGGCCCAGCAACTGAATTTTTACATATTGCCAGGCCACATTCTGGACGAGTATGTCCGGACATCGTTCTGCAACATATGGCCATAGCAAATTTGCATTTACACTAGACAACATTCACACAAATAGTTGCTTTATCACCATGGATGATCTAGTGCTTATTGCGGCTGCTATTATTGTGTTAAAAAGAAACCGAACACTAAAAAAAGAAAAAAGTTGTGGGTTAGGCCTTATAAGTAAAAGGCTTACTTTACAAAATCTAAGTGAAGAGTTATCTCTCGACAATTATTTATTCAAAAACATTACGAGAATGGATAAAACGGATTTTGAATTTTTACTAAATCGAATTGGACCGAATATTCGAAAGCAGGATACCAACATGCGAACAGCGATATCAACTACGACAAGACTAGCTATAACACTAAGATACTTGGCAACTGGTGAGAGCTTCAAAAGTTTGATGTATTTATTTAGGGTGTCTGATTCAGCTATTTCACTGATAAATAATCGCAGAAGTATGCAGAGCACTGGTGATAGGATTAAAAGAATTTATTCAGGTGAGTTAATATTTTTATTTATATTACTTCATCAGAAACAAAAGATATGCTAACTTAATAAAAGACACTAGCTAGATAAATTCGCTAGTGTTTTTCATTTAGTTTCGTCTTGTGAGAGTTTCTGCAGATTGAAACAGGGGAGGATCTTCGCTGCAGTAAGATTCCACCAGTGTACGATAGTTGGAAGCAATCGAAATATGTTTATACAAAACATTGTTAACATCCCACAATTCTGGACTTAAATGTATAGCGTTAATTAAATGTAAAGTCTTTTCGTTAGTCCAATTAGTCATTTTAAATTAAGAAAATTCACCACAAAACAACACTCGAATGACGCGCGGCTAAAGAAGTGAAGCGAGACAAATACAAAGATGGCTGAGCCATGTTGCTGAAAATTCGCAAAGCGGTCGATCTCTCGGCCACTTGCCGGCCAGTGTTGCCGCACTAAAGAAATGCCAGGATATATTGCTCGGCCATATTGCAATATTTTGGTTATATTGCCGAATGTGGCTGGCAAGTTGCGAGCCATCATCCGGCCATATGATGCCGCCTACAAAATGCCGAAAATTATGGCCCGTGTAGACGACCTATAAGATTGTAAAGGCAACACCGTACCCTGCAGCCCAGTTGACAAGAACGACAAGGTGTCAAGATTAGGGATGTTAGGATCCAAGAAAAGTATCGTTATGTATCGATTCTTATTGTTTTAGGAAGTATCGATACTCTAAAATATTGGAATAAAATTATCGATATCTAGCGGCAGGAAATAAAGAAGAAAAGTAATATGAAGTTAGTCACTCTTTCTGACACAGTCCGGATTGAAAGATGACGATACTCGTGAAATGTATTGATACTTCTAAATATAGGATCGTATCGAACATCCCTACTGTCAAGATGTATAACCCGAGGTACCGACGGAGCTATTTTGCGGCGTCATCGAAATAATTTTATATTTTCATTTGCATTTTTTCAAGTGTTGTGCAACGATTTTGGGAAAAATTCCACGAATAGTCTGATAAAGCATAGTAGAGTATATTTCAACAGTTGGCGGAACTTACTCCACTGGGATCACGGGGGTGAAACGGGATATTAATGCACACTCTGGCAACCATGTGCACCCTCAAAAATGGCCGCTGACAACCATACAAGTCACCGTGTTGTCATTGAATAGCATGGAATTAAACCTTCTTCAGAGTATATGTTTTGTGACTGGGACCAAGTGTTGACACATGTGTCCTACACATGTGTCACTCGGGGAGTTTTGAAATGCAATAAACAGCTGTATTCAAATAATGTCTAATATAAATATAACCTAGAATGTGTACTCGTGAAAAAAGAAAAATGCGGCAAATTTGTAGTTTTTTGCAGGTTTTAGGTTTGTTGGTATCTCTACGACATATATTTGGGTATTTCTTAATCGCTGTGAATATAGTGTGGATGTTTGTTAAGTTCCTGAACAACGAAAAATATTCAACTTTATGGATGTATGGATATTAAAAAACCAGACTGGTTTTGTGGGAATATCTATCTAAGGTGCCATAATGGTTCTGATGAACGGCAAGTAAATGAATGAATGCATATTTGGAAACGAGCAATATCTATGAAATTTTTGGTAGAGACTGTCATCAAGTAGGTGCTTAATGGCTATCTGCAAGAGGTTTATAGGAAAAAACACCCAGTAGGTGATGTTGAATCAGTAAAATCGCATATCAATTGAATAAAACAATATAAACATGAATAAAAAACAACGTAATTAACAAATCGTTATGTCGTTGAGGCTAGACACAAACGTCTTTGTTGTTGTTGAATATTATGGGGTGGTTGTTTCATTCTTTTCATGAAATGAATAATGCTGTAGAACATGATACTTACATTTGCTATGTCCCGTTCGTATTGCTGTTTTTCAATTTGCAACATCTTCTGGAAGATTCGCTTTTGTATGATCATTATTTCTACATAATACTTCGCATCAATGATACTTACATAACATTCTTAAAGCATGTGCGGACCAATTGTGTGTGTGTGTGTGTGTGTGTGTGCGCATCTTTTAGGTGGAAATTCCTACAATCGCTTTTATTTCAGCATATTATTTTTTTAAGTATCTGCGTATTGTTCTTATACTTTATTACAATAGCACGGATACCTATATATAATAATTGATTCTTGTTATGTTGGAATTTTATCTCCGAGTTTATTTAAGAAGTCGTTGTTTATTGTATTTTCACTTTTACATGCATTCGAACTCAAAACATACCAACTTCTTCCAAAAATCATTGAAATATGGAATTTTAAAGGTTTTATTGCTCCGGTGCTTACTAGTAGCAGGGAACCTATTATGTCGGTTACACCATGTCAAAGAAAATTCCCAACAGCAATGAAAGATATTTGTTTCGAAATTGAATTATCCAACAGGCTCTGTGGGGATAGGCCCGCAACTCACTTCATGAATAAACTTACTGATCTTTGCGACCCTTGGGTCCGGATCACTTGTTGTTTTGACCTTTGTGCTTTCTCCAACTGCTGCGCAGGAAGCAGACGGCGGGACGACGTTTCTTTTCCCAGACTAATAAAAAGAACGGTCGACTGCCGTCGCTCCAAATCGTCTTGTTTTTCAAACAGGTTACTTTGAATTCCGAATGAATAAGGAAGGGTGAAGGGAGGCTGGACAGAAACGGCTTTATACGATTGTTAAATAACTAGCTTTGTTTTTGTATCTATACTATAATTATAACAAAAATTGTACATATGTTCTCAGAAGCCTAGTAACAGTATGGACTATGACGGTGGAGCACTTGATCCTAAGCAACTGTATAGCAAAAATGTCTTTTTTTTCTGCGACGGGAAAAAGTTTGACATTTTATCTCTGTTGACAGGTAACAAAACGTCACTTTATGAAATTACTTTTTTCCCCGAGAAAAAATTAGTACTTTTTTCCGGATATTGTGTAAATACAAAAGCAAAGGCAGATATTTAAATATAGAATATTTTATTATAAAATAAAGTTACATTTCCTTTACATCAAAAGTACAATTATTAAATGTGCATTGCATGAATGACACGTTCCTTAAACAAATTTGAAATCATATCTCAAAATTAAACTGATTACTTTAAAAGTTTCCTTAGCAACGCAGGTCTAAATGTCGCTATAAGTACAACATAGCCTACTAATTTCAAAATTCAAATTTCACATCGATAATTTTCTTAAATATTTTAATAATATAATTTTTCAATATTAAATCGTCGTTTTTCCCGTCACAGAAAAAAATCTGTATTATACACTGGAAAAATACTAGATTTTAGCTTTCTGTTTTTCGTCTCCCTCTATCATCGTACTTTTTTCCCTTGTATGATAAATAACTATTATTGTTATATTTAAAGAAAGGCATACTATACAAAAGACATATCACATACGTGCTGCTAGGTACTGACATTTAGAGAGTATTATGTATAAAGGAACATGGCAATCTTCTCATATTTACTTAGTACCAAAAGTTTATGACCAACTGCCAAGAGATATTAAACTATTGACCACATACAACAGATATAAGAATGTCATTAAAAAGTCCATAAAAAAGACAGGTCATATCTACATTGAAGAGCTGGTAAATGTGAGGTCATCGTATTGAATGTATTATCAGATAATGACAATTTAAAATTAATATAAATTCATACCACCGGACTGTGACGTTCACTGATAGAGACAAACTCTTCGGATACGATATTTTACTCATTGAAACAAAGCTGATTGATGTAAACTTGAATTTCTATGTTGCTGAGAGATTATTTTTAATCGCTCATCTAATATATAGACTAAAACTGGGATAGACATTTATCCACGCACAGGCCATCTGTGGGTGCTTCATATTTATTTGTGTGGTATCTTCAGTTTTAGCTGTTGTAAATTGTATTACCATCTTTAATTTCAACACGCTTATTTCACGGCGATTGGTTTTGACTTCAACATTGATTCTGTTTGCTTACAATGAACCTGTTTTCTTGTACGATAAATGCGATCTCTCTACAGCTTTGCGGGCGACAGCAATCCCAGGGTGTTCACGCGAAAAATAGACTTCGCAGATTCCTAAAAATCCTCGATTTTTGTAACTTGTTGGATCTGATTGTACGATGGTATGACTTTTTTAGAAAAATATTGGTTGTTTTGAATATGCACCACGATTGCTAGTTACAACAGGAAATATAGAAACATCCAATTTGTACTGTTTTTCCTAACGATCCCTGAACTTTCCTGACATTTTATGGTTCCCGTGATCTCAATGTCATGGTACTTAGGTGTACATGCATGAATTCGCAGTGCCGTCTCTGTGGTGGAGCCGGAGAAAAGAACAGTGACAGTACCTTGTTTTCTAATGAAAATCCTGGATACCTAGATATCGCGATCTCTACCTGGGAATGCATTGGCTTGGTACAAATCAATGCTCCTGATACTCATTAGTCAGACTAAGGAACACCGATACATACATCCTGCTAAGATGGATGTGGTTAGTTAGTAAGATATTTGTTTTTGCTTGTCGAAGCTTAGAACTCTGAGGAAATGATTTACAAGGACAATGCCCAAAAAAGCAATCCGACTGCAGTAACTGAAAAGGAGAGAAATATAGGAACACCTCGTACGTCAAAATCCATCAAGCCGTTTAAGGCATGTGGAATAAGAATTTCAGGGTTGACTGCTTATGAAAATCCGCCATTTTGTTTTTATTATAACTTAATATATAGTCAGTGTTACTTATACTGCTAAGACGAATCTAACACCTCATCTGTCAAAATCCGCCAAGCCGTTTGACTTGTAGTTCGTGAAATATAATTTTTGACTCTTCCCTAACGGAATGTCTAGGGAACCTTTCGCACCAGTAGGCAGTCGGCGATCTAGCGCTCTTCTACCGCTACGCCAAAGGGCAATGCTTCTCAGACCTCTCCTCCATGATGCCATCGCGCGATATGCAGACTTCGCCCTCCCCCCCATCCTAACTGTGACGAACTTTGAACATCCAGAAATGGCCGGTATGACCGCTTCTTTGTCCCTAGGGTATCGAGATATTGAGAAATAATCTACCTGAAGAGGCTTTTTCCAGTTCTACTTATCTTCAGTTCAGTTGAAAAATCGGGTTAACAAAGTTTCTTTAAGCTCCTCATATAAGCCACGATGCCCTGGTATTTAGGCTTCTACCTACGCTGCTGCTTCGTTATAATGATACAAAGGCATCCGTTCTATTAATCCTAGTCACATTTTGTTTAAGTATAGGTATTGCAGTATGTTGCTTAAAGCCTTGTACCGGCTGCTGCGAAAAAAATGGCGTCAAGTAGGTTGACTATATTTTCCCATGCTTTCGAGACAACTTTTAGAATAATTTTCCATGTAGTGCAATGACATCAAAAAGACGTAGGTTTTGTAAGAACCATTAGTGCATTATTTGGGCTTTTTCATGAAAGAACTTCTCAGATTGTAGCAATGAGCTTGTCCGTACATGTTAGCCTCATTTCTTTCGAGTTCTGGTGTAAAACTGTTTGCCGGCAATGTTTGATACCTACTCATATACATATACTTTATATTCATATAGTGTATGATATTATCTCATGAAATCAAGAAACCTCATAAAACCCTAAGCATATTGCTCGTATATATAGATTATCGTGTATGTGCATATCGCATCACCTGTTACCTGCTTTTTCACACTACGAAACTAGCAACGCTGCTGTAACTCGAGAGCGATAGGGTCAGCCAAGCAGTCATACGCAGACGGGTCTTGCTGCACGAAGACAGGAGACCCGCGACCGAGGCACGATTCGCGTCTGTAATTATTTATATTTTATTTATTTATATAACTTTTAAGAGCAAATGTACGGGGACATCTATGATGTGTGAAATATGTCTATTAGGAATTGAATTACTGGGGCTGGGACTACTACACCCAACCCCCCCCCCACCCTATTACCCAATTTTTAACCCCTAACCTTTTTTCATAAATGAATAAGAAAGGGTGAGAGGAAGAACTACCAAGCTTTTTCGTCCTTGGCATAGTAGTAACCGTTTGTCAAAATTTCATCTTCAATCCGAACAGTACTTTCCAAGTTAAATATGGGCCAAGCATTAGCGGACAGACAGACTGACCGACCGACGGAAATAAGTGGCATGGTTTTTCGTGATGCACATGTCATATAACACCCAAAAAACAGATCACATTATTTTTTCGCGATTAAAATGATTAAATTCTTCAAGTTGGCTTGATGTATTTCTAGATTTGGTCATCATATACAATGCATCAGGTTTCAGAGGTTATAATTGGGAAGACGTGTTACATAAACCATTCGAATATTTTGACCCAGTACTGCCCTGGATACATCCCGTAGACGAAGGGGATCCCGGCATTATTTCCTGGTGGGAATATGCTTTGACGGCGACGACTACGTGACGTTTCAACTGACACGCATTATCGTCGAGATATCGGGTCTCTCTGCTTTTTTATTTTCATTCGGGAAGAGGATGTTTTTTTCGTGGAAACGACGGTGGTAAAGGTTATGAGGTGAGGGTCAATTATTTTTATTGCTGGTTTGGGGTATATTCGGATAAAAACATCACGTAATTTACTAGGAACACTTAACCTAATAACTAATAAGATAATTTCGTCTAATCTGGACGACTCAGGAGTAGTCATATCGTCAGTTGGTAGTAGCTGTACTGTCGTCATAAGCCAGAACGCAGTAAGTGCAAAAAAATGCGAAAAGGAGATATTGAAATCAGCAGATACTATCTTCTGCCTTATGACGGCAGTGTATGTACATGTGATCAGAAACCCCAATTTTTTTGTCATAGCTTCCAATGTACCTACAGTTTGTTGGGCTCAAATCGAAATTTATCAGTGGTAAAAGGAACTTCTCACATAAAGAACATATCACTCAAGTTTTGTTTGCTGTACTCGTACTGTAAGAGTCAAGACAACCAGGCAGCTATGCATAGATCACAAATTAACGGAATAAGATCTAGTCAGCTAGATCTAACTTGGAACTACTACTACTAACTAACTGCGATAACTAGTCATTGGTGCCATATGATTCAGGCTCACAAACGGCAAGAAATTTGTTGAAATTTGTGACATAGATGTTCATGTGTCTAGCCTGAACGTAATTATTATGAATACCACGTAGATGAAACAGTATCAATATTTCTGGGTAAATTTCTAAACCTGCCACCTGTGTAACGTTGCTAACAAAAGCTTGAAAGATAAATGACCTTATGTGGTGGTCGGTGGTAACATATTCACCGATACCTATCCATTATCTCGCCGCGGGAACATCTTTTTTGTTTCCCGTTTAATAATCAATTATCGAGGTGATGGTTGCTGTCGGAGCACCGCTTCACTTCGGCTGAATTTATTACCTCGTGCTTTGGGATTTCACGTTTAGAACCAGGTATCTACTATTTTGCTACTGTGTATTGTTTTAATGTAATTTCAGAATCTGTGTAAACGGTAGCATCTATTAGTCTAATCATATTAGCAAATTTCCCCGAAATAATTGTAGAGGCGGGTTTTATTGATGCAAGTTGCTCAAGGAGGTATTTAAAACATGAACGCATAAAATGGGAACACAGTTTTTGCGGGAAAACTTTATATTCGGCAACAAATAATGAGAAAACGTGTTTTTTGAGATACAATTGAAAGGATTGGCAGGAACGAAAAAACTCTTCAAATAAGGTATTTATGAGATCTCAAAATGAGACCACACGTAAAAAGATCCGACGAATAGTGAAAAAATTATGGCCGAAAACCGAGGCAAAATGAAGGTTTTGACACCTGTTGCTAATGCGACGATAATTCCACGCAGCTACTTGAAAGTCTTCAAATCCGTAGGCTTCATACTTCTAAATAACCACAACAAAATTGGAGTCGATTTATTTTGATAATTTCTAATTCTATCCCGAAACACCTGATTTCCGGCCATCACTACTAGTTTACTGAGCAATATACAGGGTTCATTCAAAGGGCATCTCATTGCAAAATACACGAATTTATCTTGCCTATGTGAATCACAGCCATTCGGAAAGATAATTGTTATTTTTATGCGAAAAATGAAAGGAATAGTACGTTTTTTTTTCTTGTAAACATACATTCCGTATATGTGAGTAACTGAAGAGATCCGCTACGATATTCGAAAAACATACGTTATTATGCACATTTTAAAACCAAGCGGATGTGTCTATCACCTTTTGTTACGAACAAAACAATTTTTTCCAGATTTCTTCATACTCTTGTGTATACATATTTATAGCTGAAATTTTTACACGGTCACAGATGAGCCTGAAAGTTTATAAAAAAAATATTCCAGACTGAAATGCGCTGAACTGGTTATAAGGTTAGCACGCAAACTGAAGACACAATTATGCTTCAAACAGTCTTAGGCAGTTAGTATGTAGCATTTGATAAATGGCTGCATTATTGATGACAGCATGACTGTCAAATAAGTAGGTTTCTTTACGCAGAAATGTAATTCCCTGGACCTTTTTTCTAAAAGTATTAATATAGTATACGTCTGTTTTTGAAATTTGGTACGACTAAAATGACTGCGAGTTCAAAATGTTGCAAAATAAACTATAGAAAACGAAAAAACAGTAGACAAATATCAACCAATTGTAGCGAACTGACCGTCTGAAAAATTAGGCAAAATGTTCGGTATTAGGTCTTAATACATTATTTAAAGTTTCAGCATTGTATCTGTATGGTTTTCAAGAGTATTCTAATTGTTTGTAACAGATTTGATATGCCTCCAACATTTGCTTGACATCAGTCAGTGACAAGTATAGCGACATAAAGATCCAGTAAAAGGTGTCCTAGCGTAATGGGAAGGATTGACGATTGCAGAGCCGCAAGCTTTTAAGGAGACGGTAGTTATACGCATATACAAAAAAGATGTCTAGTTAATAACGAACTACAGACCAATATCTCTTATGACACACCTATCAAAAATTTTCGAAAAATTGTTGAAGAAAATACGGAAATACTATTGTCCTATCTTGCAAAATACAATATTATATCGGATAAACAATACGGGTTCAAACAAAACGTATCTACAGAGGGTGCTATTTCAGCAGTCAGTTCAAGAATCCATAGTTCGTTAGATGAAAACAAACCTAGCCTCTGTGTATTCATCGACTCATCGAAAGCATTCGATACTGTCAGTCACAAGTTACTTATGCAAGTACCGGAGGACATAGGCGTTAGAGGTAATTGTCTAAAGCTTTTTGAGAGTTACTTATCTAATCGTAGTTTGTGAGAGTAGATGCTCAAGTGCATGATCTGAGAAGGATTCAGTAAGGAGTACCCCAAGGCATCGTCCTAGGGCCTATACTGTTTGATATGTACGAGCCCCTTCCCACTTCAGTTGGCCCACTTCAAGATTTGTACTGCCCCAGACCATAATGGATGCTGGAAATTTCACTTTTCTCTTCAGTCAACATTCTTTTGCGAATAACTCTACTGCGACTGTCACCAACACAAACTTCGAATCGGGCCTCATAACTCCATTGTATTGCACACCATTGTTGAGGTGTCCATTGTCTATGTTCTTTAGCCCATCTCAGAAGATTTTTCTTTTGCAGTGGAGTTAATAGTGGCTTTGGCCTATAAACAAGTTGTGCAACTTTAGGGTTTTTACTTCACTTTTTTTATAAGAAAACTTACCTTGCAAGTGCTAAATCCCAGTTTGTGGGCCTCTCTATGAGTTGTGGACCTCGAAATTCTCCTTCCAACAGCGTCATTCCACAGAGCACTTAATTGTAAATAATTGGCACGCCTGTTTTTCACGATTATTCTTCTTAATGCTCTTCGGTCGGCATTTGTAATATTACTTTTTTCACATATCGTGGCTTAATATTAACTGAACCAGTTACGTTATATCTTCTAACAATATTTCTCACACTGTACCGCGATTAGTCTAACAAAGTTGCAATTTCTGAGTTTGATTTCCCAAAATTAAAAAATTTAATTATCAGTAACCGAATTTTCTCACTAATAACCTTTCCTCTACCCATTTTGAAAACCTTAACTACCCAAAACTATTTTAAATGTACAATTATCATGGCTTTTATTTTTCACAGCCACCTATGCGTTATAGACTTATTTTGCATTGAAATTGAAAATAGGTTGATATGCTGTAATTGCAACATGTGTTATTTTTATGCTACAAATTTGATTAGGGAGTGATAAAGTTGGTGTTTTCTACTATATATTATCAAATTATTCATTTTTAATATTTTAAACCTATAACACCCTGCTACATTTTTATTATTTGTGTTTGATAAGAAAAAAACTAAGATTTCAATAGTTGGGCCAACTGAAGTGGGAAGGGGCTCGTATATCAACAGATGCTTTCTGTCCAAAGCAGGAGAGACATGTTTGGATTCGCAGATGACACCGCTATATTTTACAAAGCAGACACTTGGCAAGATCTAAAAACTACCGTACAGGCTGACCTACCAAATGTAATGCAATGGCTTCAACTCATGTTACTAAGAATAAACTGGGAAAAACGTGTTATATTCCTTTCACCTGCAATAGTTCTACTAAGCCATTGTTCTGAGATATAAACATCAGTTCAAACGGGTTACAACATTCAATCGCACCAGAAGAAAGTTTTAAGTATCTTGGCGTTATTACTGAGGAACATCTGAAGTGAGACGAACATACAAGCTTCGTCTGTAATAAGCTGCGCATGGTTCTCTCGATGCTACGATGTATGAAAGAGCTATTATTAACACAACAGAAGGAAATCTTGTATCATGCTTTGGTGGAGAGCCACATATGGTAAGGCATTGTAGCATGGGGAGGAGCTTCGAAGACTCACATCCCTCCTCTTGAAATACTCCAAAAAAGAATATCGAAACTAACATATTCCAAAGAGCGAAGATTTCCCTCTGAACGTTTATACAGTGAAACAAATAACCTAAACATTCGACAAATGTTTTGTTTTGTTATCACTAGGTATCACTGTAATAAACAGGACTTTATGCTGCCAACACACGTATACCCTACACGGCATAAACATCACCATGTCGTGCCCTTTTTCCAAAAGTCACGTTCATATGCATATATTGCTCCCAAGCTGTACAAAACTCTTCCGTCGAATGTACGACATACTAACAACTTGACGCCATTCAAAAAAGTATTACAGCAATTCATTTTGGACCAACCACGGCAACAAATAAAACAAGAGCAACAATATGCTATAGGTAAGATAACATCTGACTGTAATATGATATCCAGATTTGTGATAAGATCAAAACTTTATTAACTAGAATGGGTAGCAGAAAATGGTTCTTTATGACTATTTTGAATGCAAATAGACCCTTGCTTTATCTCTCCAGATTTCCTTGAATTTAATCTTTGTTTTTACCTCAATCGGATAAAATCGTAAAATATACTGAGAAAATGGCGTGAAGTAGGTTGGCTATGCACTTCTCGTGCAACGCAGTTCATAAAGGATTATGTTCAGTACAAGTCACGTCAGTCAATCAAGTCCATACACGTAGTATATAATTCTCACCCATTTGACAACGTTGCCATTTAGAAATTTCTCATCTGCTCTACCGACAGTGCCTTGTACTGTTGCTATGACTAACCTCGCTAGACGGCCAGCTTGGCCGAAACATACCTTCGTGATTCGTGAACGTTCAGATTCCGACTGGGTGTATCCGGACATTTATATACTAGATACTACAATTGCATTTCGTTAAGTACAATTATTTCTTAATTATCGTTATTGACGGCAATGTGCCATTGAAAAGTCACTTTGGTCTCCCAGATAAATAATGACAACAAACAACACCTAGGAAATAATGAATGTCATTTTAAATTATATGCAGTTATCCATCATGTCATTTTGACATCCCAGCTGTACATTATGAAATATTTGATTACAAGTGAGGAATTTCTGATTTGAGAATAACTCGTTATATACAGTCCCTTGCCATATGATTAGACTCATGCTGCAAATCTACTTTTACTTTATATTTCTTGTTGTTATTATGAACTTTTTGCAAATAGCGCGAATTGTTGGAGTTTCTCAAAGTTCTGTAAAACGAATTAAACAAAAAATAGAGCTCGGTGAAAATCTGAGAGCCAAACGTAAAGGTGCGTGCGGTCGTCGGAGAATCACGACAGTGAGAAGTGACCGAAAAATTCGCAATATTTGAGTTGAAAATCGAAAACTGCCGATAAAAATTCTTAAAAAAAAAGTTCTTGAAGCCGGCATTGAAGTTTCGCAAAGAACAGTGCAGCGGAGGTTAGCAGAAGAGGGTCTTATTGGACGTAGACCAGCACGCAAACCAAGACTTACACCTGCTATGATATCAAAGCGATACCAATGGGCACTAAAGTACAAGCATTTCACGACTGATGACTACAAGAACGCAAATAAATGATATATAACTATATTCAAGTCGTTCTTGTACTGTAGATATTGTTTAATCTAAATTCTATGACGTTTTTCAGGTATGTTTTTCGGACGAGTCGATTTTCCAAGTATTGGTCGACAAATCGCAGTTTGTGCGGCGAAGGACAAATGAGAAATATAAGCCAGAATGCATTGTGCCGACCATTAAACATCATCCTTCGGTAATGTTATGGTCAGTTATCAGTTATAAGAAGGGACAAGGGGCCTTATACGTTGTCGATGGTACAATGAATGCCGAAAAATGTCGGGAAGTTTTGGAAACCCAGCTGCTCCCTCAAGTGAAAAAATGGTTCAACAAACGAGAAAAGCCAATTTTTATGGATGATGGTTCGCCTTGCCATCGAGCACCAAAATTACAAAAATTTTAGCTGAAAAAAAGTAGATATTCTCGACTGGCCAGGAAATTCGCCTGAACCCCATCGAGAACGTCTGGGAGTTTTTGAAATCTGAGGTTACGATGAAAGCCCCTACAACCAAGCAAGAGTTGATCAATATACTTACTAATGACACTTGGAAACATAACCCAGAGCTCAAAATAAAAATTCAAAACTGTATAAGTAGTATGCCACGTCGCGTTGAAGCTGTGTTGGCTGCGAAAGGTGGTCATACAAAATACTGATTTTTGCAAAAAAATGTATTTTCATGTGAAAAGATTCCATTTTCATGTAAATTTCTAATTTTCTATGTGACATTTGTTGTATTTATAATAAATTTTGATGTTTCAACATGAATAAGCTTTGTCAATGTCTACTGGCGTGTTATAAGCCAGGAAAACTTCATTTTTAAGCATGAGTCCAATAATATGGCAAGGGACTGTAGCTAATTATCTCTGCAATAGGGATAGTATAACTACTTTTAATACCAGTAAAATGAAAACACGATTTATCATATATAAATCGCCCAATTTTTTTTTATTTATGGAATACGTAGGACACGTCATGGTCGTTAATTTACATCTAGGTTGAAGCATGGATTACTATTCTACCTCAATCCACCTAATACTGTACCGTATCCGAGATGGAATAAGATACCATTGGGTTATCTATGTGCTCTTCTCCACAATAATTAGACTTTGACTAGGTTGGTGTCTCATAGATGGCGCTCATACGAGATATGTGATATTAAAGATCTAGCGTGTTTAGCTGAATCACTTTGTGTATCCGTAAAACATGAAACTAGTTTTTTTTTATTTTCAAATATGAAAAGGCCTTGGTGCATACTGTCTACCGTTTCACCCTGTCCAGATCCTCGCGGAACACATTTTTTGAAAAAACAACTATCTAAGCATATCGTGCAGGCAGCTTTGAATTTTGATACAAATATGCCTGAATGCCTTCAATATATTACTTCCTCGTGGTGTTTGTATGAGATTTTCTGTTGATATTGAAACGAAAAATGCGACGAGAAATCTTAACATGTGCTGTGGGATGCGTAATACACAGATACTAGAATTACGATGTTTGTACACTCACTAGTCAATAGTAACCTTGACTGGACCCCAGCCACATACCATTTAATTATTCAAGTCGCCTCAATTTGGGTCATTCGATTTGTACACGAGGTTGACCTGAATGGTCGCGCTCTGTTACAGATGTGCGATTTTTCCAAAATCACGAGGAGCTAAGGTCTTAGCATTTAGCAGCAATTATTAGTGATGAACCATCAGATAGCGAGATGTTGTAAAGTAATGGAACAAGTAAACATTTAGAGGTTGTACTACCGTCAGTCACGATTTGTTGAAACCACGTATATCTCGAACTACTAAAACTTTAGGGAAGACGGGAGATGACGTTAATAATGGGTGATTTTTTGCTAGTATCTTTTTGGCAACACTGTTTTTGACAGATGACGCGTGAATCGTGTCTTGTGTCATTGTCAAACTTGTTCAGTTTGGTCTATAATTTAACCATGAATCGACTTATGAATGAACAACGCTTGCAAATTATGGAATTTTCCTATCAAAATTCATGCTCGGTTAAGAGAGTGCATCGAGCACTGCTTCCAATTTATGGGCAATTTGGTCGGCCTATTCAGGGAGCTATTCGGAAGCTTGTGACTAAATTTCGTACCCATTTTACATTATTGGACATTAAACCACCAACACGCAGACGTAGAGTGAGGACTGAAGAAAATATTGCGGCTGTATCCGCCAGTGTTAGTGATGACCGTGAAATGTCGATTCGCCGCCGTTCGCAGCAATTGGACCTCTGTTACTCCACTACGTGGAAAATTTTGCGACAGGATTTGGGTGTAAAACCTTATAAGATACAGCTGGTGCAAGAATTGAAGCCACACGACCTCCCACAACGTTTCCAATTTGGTGAATGGGCGCTGGCAAAGTTGGAGGAAGATCCACATTTTTATCGAAAAATTGTGTTCAGCGACGAAGCTCATTTCTGGTTGAATGGGTACGTTAACAAGCAAAATTACCGCATCTGGAGTGAAGACCAGCCAGAAGCATTGCCAGAGCTACCAATGCATCCCGAAAAAATCACTGATTGGTGTGGATTATGGGCCGGTGGCATCATCGGGCCGTACTTCTTCAAAGACGACAATGGCCGGAACGTAACTGTGTATGGCGAGCGCTACCGTGCGATGATAACAAACTTTTTTTGCCCAAAATGGAAGAGCTGGACTTGGCTGACATGTGGTTTCAACAAGACGGTGCCACATGCCACACCGCACACGAAACAATGGCCCTATTGAGACGCGAGTTCGGTGAACAGTTTATCTCACGTTTGGGGCCCGTCAATTGGCCGCCTAGATCGTGTGATTTAACGCTGTTGGACTATTTCTTGTGCGGCCATGTTAAGGCTAACGTCTACAGGGATAAACCAGCAACGATTGACGCACTGGAAGCCAATATTGAAGCATTTATTCGTGAGATACCGGTCGATATGTTGGAGAGAGTGTGCCAAAATTGGACCTTGCGCATGGGCCATCTAAAGCGGAGCCGCGGCCTACATTTACATGAAATAATCTTTGAACATTAAATTATATCGACCGTCCTATCGAGTCAAAAATAAGTTTTAATCGTTTTTTCAAATTTTTTGTGTTTTTTTTTGAAAATCAAATCGTATACCTCTTAAAAAATCACCCGTTATAATAAAATGAAACTCAAAATTAGTTGCGTTAGATGTTATGCACAATGAACTCATTTTAAGTTAGTTTCTATTCGAACTGTTATGGTATTTTTAAACATGCAAGAAATATTGCTAATATTGTAAAGAAGGGAAGACTTTAGCAATGTAAACTGAAGGTTCCACATTTCAAAATGTGTAATTTATCTTGGTAGTTTTGTCTCTCAATTCTCCGAGATATGCTGTCAAAGGCCTGCTTGAAGTTAATAAAAACGATATGAATTTGGGTGTCATACTCGTAGCATTTTTCGATAATATGCGTGTTTAAGACCATGCTGATCCTCTCCTAATTTCCTTTCCACATAATCATGAACTTTGTCATTAGGAAGCAATAATATAAGGACACCGCAAAAAAAATATATTGTCGCCCAAATTATAGGATTTCTCTATTCAAAACGTTCCTATTTCTTGGGTTAAACGGCGATGGCTAACAAGAAAGTTATTTCAAACACCCTGCAGCCACGTGCCGTCCGGGCCAGGTAGTCCGACCAGACAAAGGTGGTGTTCCGCAGCGCCAGAGGAGGCTGTCAAAGCGGGCCATTAAGAAATTATTGCTGACCATTCGATTAAGGTGTTAGAAGTGTGCTATGGAACGAATAAAAACCTGTTTGATTACTCTCAAGATCTAAACTGTTTTGACTGCTGCATAATTAAGAGCAACAGATGGTGAACGGAAGATCCTTGAGATCTGATGAGTATCCGATATGGTATACACGGATTTTGCCAGTCAGGCACATGACGTTTCATGAGAAATTATATGGTTCATTACCATATTTTTTTTTTGAAAACCGTTGTGCATTGAAAATGTGATATTAATAAATATACATAAATGAGAAAATATTAATAATAAAAAAAAATGCGGAAACATTGAAAAGTTGATGCAAACACTTTTTATATAAACTGCCACGCAAAATTAACCGCAAAGCAAAATTTGAAATAACTTTTTAACCTTTGCGTCAATTTCGTTAATTTTTTCCGTCAAGTTGTAGGTAATTTCATTGAAATCATTATCGACTGCCGATCTTGCAAAAAATTGAAAATGTTTGTTGTTATACAGGGTTTAACTAAAAGGTGCATTTTGCCCAAAATTTCTGAGCACCCCGCGGAAACATTGGATTGCTGAATAATGTGTTTTCGTATGAGAATCTTAAGCCTCAACATTTTGATTCATGTCAATATCTCAGTTATTGAAGGATATATGCTGTTTGAAGAAAATCATGCGAATCATAGCCATAAACAATTTAATTTGAAAAGTTACAGTGACAACGTTATTAAGAAAACTATGCGAATCATAACCATAAACAATTTAACTTAAAAAATTACAGTGACATCATTGGTAATTAGAAATTGTTATCAACAACGAATATTTCCTTCTCGATTTTCCAGTCGTCGATATCCAAATCTGCACGAGTTCGAGAAAATGACAAGCGCTGCGTTCCATGACCTACATCCAATAGAGGATCTGTAGCAGGTACACAAGATGATACGAGTAGGTTTCCTTCTCTCAACCTTCGGCGTACGTTATCAGGTGAAACTAAGGTACCATAAATATCGTCCAATCTTCGAGTCAAAGCTGTAGCAGCAACTGTCCTTTCTCGAAGAGCTTGAAGTCTCACAAGCCGACCTGTAACTGTGTTTGTTGCTTTCCGTCTTCCTTGCCCAGGTCTACTTGAGTAAGAACCAGTTTCACTAAATCTTTGTATAGCATCGAATACCGTACTGCGTGGAACGGCAAGCCTTTCTGTGATATACCGAATAGGACGACCATCATCTTGTAAAGCTTCAGCTTGCGCTACTTGTTCCTGTGTCATGTTTGTTGAGTATTGCTTGACAAGAATCTTTTTCACATGCCATAAAAATTCTAATAGACACAGCCTACTTGAAACAATTTCTTACCCGGCAAAGCCTGCTTGAAACAATTTATTGTTCATGGCTATGAGGCGCATGATTTTCTTCAAAACAGCATATATTCTTCAATAATTGAGATATTGACATGAATGAAAAAAAGAACTGTTGAGAAAAGTTGAGGTTTCAAATTGTCATACGAAGACACATTATTATTCAGTAATCCGATGTTTCCACAGGATGTTCAGAAATTTAGTGTAAAATGCACCTTTTAGTTACATCCTGTAAACATTTTCAATTTTTTTTGCAAGATCTACAATTGATGATGATGACAATTAAATTACTTACCTACAACTTGACGAAAAAGTTGAACGAAATTGATGCAAAGGTTAAAAAGTTATTTAAAATTTGAACAAAATATTGTTTGTCCGGTTAATTTTGTGTGGTAGTGTAGTAGGTGCACAGGATTACTTTTTTCAGTTGAAAAGTTCATGTTCCGCTTTCGAAAAAACCCTATTTCGACCCAATTTTCATCATTTTATTTTTATTATCAGAGGGCCAACGTCCCAAGTATGTGAACAGTACTGGAGACTGAGTCTCGGCTAGACCTTACACAGAGCGAGGAGGTTATGTGGAGAAAAGTAATTATTTGTCATAAATAAATAACCCAACATTTTCCAGCATGTGTCGCAACTGTCGCATGTGTTCGTGCCATATCAAGTCCTCGGTGACCTCCGACCAGACAAAATGTACGGCTTATTGGCAGAACTCGCCCATCCATCGAAATTGGAGCTTCTTGTTAGTCGTTGTACATTACTGTGTTTAGGAAGCATAACACCACTAGATTGTTACATTTCCAAGTAGTGATCTCTCGTATGGGCGGGGGTCGCTACTAGTCTTCTTTTCTCGATTTTATCAGCACAGATTAGTTTGGCACTCTGAATGCCTGCGTGTAAAGTACTGTGATCAGCAAAGCCGTGGATAGGAGTGTACAGGAGAGGGAGTCATGGATATGTAACACGAACAATGTTGAAGATCGATCCCTGGGGAACACCCGCGCTGACATTGCGGAATGGAGAGGAGAACCTATCAGTAGACGAATAACTTGCGGCAGAGGACAGTGTGCGCCAACTGATCGAATACTTTCCTCATATGAACAGCATCGACATGAGCTTCACCATAACAATGGATAGGCTTACTCCATAGTTGCGTGACATAAGCCAAGATGCCCGTTGTTGCTCGAAATATTCCAGAAGCTCCGTATTGATTCATTATCCCATCACCCCGTTGATCACAGAAAGCAGATGTATAGAGCTGCAGTTGCTGGCCTTGTTTTATCTCTCAGGTTGTACTTGTCTGCTACTGAGTTTTTGGGAGCATTAAATTGCAATTACTGTATATTCAGGCAGGGAAAGGCTTCAGGTGTTCCGTCAGAGAGGAAACTGCTACCGGCTCGACTGTACAATATGATCCTCCAACAAACCTATATTAAATAGATTAGGAAGGATATCTTGTTTGACAAACAGTTGTAGGTTCTGCCATTTCGGAAGCTTAAAGCAAATTTATACCTTTATCTTACAGAACTCAACTGAGCTTGATTGACTTGATTGTTTTTTGTTTCAGAATATTAAGAATGGTGATGATAATAATAAAAGGCCATTTACTTGACGGATAATCAGCTTATTAGGATATCAACCAGGACTAAACTTACAGAAATAGCTGTGTAAAGGCACAAATACAAAGTAGAAATATTTGTTATAAAAGTACAATAAGATACTTAAAATCTAAACTACTAAGTCAAAAAATCGAAAAATCTTCGAGTAGTCGAAGTTTGGACGCTGATATTGCTATTTCCAGTTCATACATACTCGTACATTTTTTACTTACTCTACTGGGCTCGTTATAACTACAAAGGACTTCTGTCCTATCAACATCTAGAGAAAGCAACAACAAACACTGTTCCGTGTACGAAATTCTGAATGCCTGAATCCCGTTCCCGCCCAAGCAACTGGTCTGTGATTAACTGGCATAAAAGGAACTCAGCCACACGCGCTACCCGGCCCCGGTGGATAAATCGACCAAGAGTAGTCTGAAGGACTAGGAATTATCTTCAGCTGAATAGACAGCTTGTTGGTTATCACCTGCCCTATTGTGGAAGGCGGCCGGAGAAAACACCTGCTCCCGAAAACGAGGATCTACTGCTTTAGGTTACATGAGCGTAACACATTTGTTGCTTTGGTGGATTAAGACATACGTTCTGGGACGTCCTGTTTTTGCGTAAATTGATTGGTTGATTCTACGAGCCCTAACACAAAATAGTTCGAACATTATCTAATTTTATCGTAAAGTTTGTTTATTTTTTTGAGGCTGCAAAATATTATTTATAAGACATTGAAATATACTGTTTAGACATCAAATTAACAAAATTATTATCAAGTAATATGCTATTAAAGTATAAAAATAAACTAATATCGAAAACAACGCAATATTTGGCTGACACATAAATGTTTGGTCGAACAATTTCAGTAGCTCGTTACGTCTCCCATTGCCTTAATAACAGGATTAATTCTGGCTTGCATAGTTTTAACAAAGTTTTCTCAGTCTTCTGCCTTAAAAAATCCCATATATTTTGTAGTTTTCCTCATAAGTCAGAAATGTTTCGTTGTGGATCATTTTTTAACTACTGTTTCATTTTGTACATTACAGATTCAATAATATTTAAATCAGGAATACTGGAATGCCAGTCATATCCGTTTAACCCTTTTTTCGCGGTTTTGGCCTTATGACATGACGCCCCAACTTGTTGAAAAATAAAGTTTCTGTCACGTGATAAAATTGGAATTGACACTAGCAAATTGGTTTCAAGGATACTTTGACATTTAGCTGCGTTTACAGTTCCGTTTATGACGTGGGATCGGTGGTCACCCATAAACATCAAATTTTGATTCATCATAAACAGGCTATCCTTAACGGAGTTATACTAAGTGACATATAAATCCGAACACCCAGTTTAAATGGTTTTATTTTAATAAAATTTTGTATAAGTACTTAATGAAGCATAATAAGTAAATGATAAAAATTTCAAAATGATTGCACTGCTTTAAAGCCCTTTGACCTTTAATAATGTGTGGATGCACCCTGATGTGCTACGCATTCTCCAACGCGCCTAGGCATGCTTCTGATCAGGTGGTCAATGTCCTCCTGTGGTATCTCATTCCAGGCAACCACCAACTCCTCTCGAAGTGCTTATAGAGTCTGAGGAGGACGTTGTAAATTGAGCAATCTCCTACCCATCATATCCCACACGTGCTCAATTGGGGATAAGTCGGGAGATCTTGGTGGCCATGGTAACAATGTGACATCATTATGTTGAAAGAAGTCTATTGTGACTCTTGCAACATGTGGTCGGGCATTATCTTGTTGGAAAGTTGGATCTGCCAGGGTGTCAAGATAGGGTAAAAGATGGGGTTCTAGAACTTCGTGCATATAACGCTGCGCGTTCATGTTACCTCTGATGAAGATTAAAGGTGACCTGGAACCATAAGCTGTAGCACCCCAAACCATAACTCCAACAGTGTGATGAACATGTCTTTCAACAAAAAACTGTGGATTCCTCCTTTCACCACGTCGCCTTCTAACCCTGGCACTCATGCCTAAACAAAATCGAGACTCGTCACTAAAGACAATACTGTTCCATTCCTGATCCCAGAGTGACCGTTGTCTGCACCACTCAAGGCTATTATGTCGGTGTTCTCGAGTTAAAGGGAGGACCCAGCGTGGCCGGTATGAAAACAAGCCAAAACTTCTCATTCGTCGGTAAACACTTCGCATGCCAATAGGTCTTCCGTGTTCTGCAAACCATTCATTTGCAATGGACCTGGTAGTGGAGAAACGGTCCCTTAAGGCCAATAATCTTAGGCGGCGATCTTCACGGTCTGTTGTTCTACGGCGGCGTCCAGTGCCCCTTGCTCTTTGCGTACGGCCTTCTCGAAGCCATGCCTGACAACACCTAACCACAGTGTCTACACTTCTTTGCACTCTAACTGCAATTGCCCGAAAAGAAAGGCCAGCTTCCCGAAGTCCCACTATACGGCCCCTATCAAACTCACTAAGTTGACGAAATCGTACAGGTCTCCGTACTCTAGGCATCGTAACCGATCGTAAAGGATGTCAAGAACCAAAATCCGCCAACGTTGATTCTTTACTGCGGCTGAAATATTCATTTTTAGAGCGTTAGTGAATTAAAAAAAAGCAGGATAAAACCGGAATGTCCAACTGATAAGGCTGAAAATTTTTTCACTTGTTATTTACAGTAAGATAAATACATTCACCAACTTCTATTAAAATCAAACCATTTCAACTGGGTGTTCGGATTTATATGTCACTTAGTATATAATAGCAGTTGCAGTCCTCACGAACATTAGATGTGCCGTTGTAGCTGCTAAGCATTGGGGGAAAGTTCGCAAAGGTATGATGAGGTTAGAAAAAAATTGAGTTTCAAACCAATAATTCTGTTTTGATACCAAACTAAATTGTGTAATCTGTCGCGCAGGGCCCTTAGAGATTATTACCTAGGTGACAGCTTGAATGAATTAGTGAATGAATCTTGAAATTAGAGGCATTCCGGCCACCTTAAGGAGCCAGTGCATAGGCCGCTTAAGCGGGCCCTTATGCACCTCTACAATCCTTAGATCACAAGCCTCGCCCTTTTAGCGAAGTATATAGTCTGCCTATAGTAGCTCAGAGCTTCACAGCGACCCAAAAAGTGCGCCGAGGTTTCTTCCTCTACCCCGCAGCGTTCACACAAGGGATCAGCTTACAGTTCTTGAGAATAACTTATGTTTTCATTGAGTTATAAATTAAATTTTTCACGAGTGCTCCGCGCCGTAGCACTGCCCATGTGTGGATAGTTGAACTAGGATTATGCATATTCAAATCTGACGTTATAAAACCTTTTTATTGAAAAAATATGTCATTGAGAAAAAAAGATATATCTATAGTAACTTTTCTTCGGTAACTTGGTGGATCACCGCACAAGTGAGGATAGTATTTTTTCTTGCGTGTCAAAAGGAACGGTTAAGTGAGTTTTCCATCTGATAATCACAGAACACATTTTTAGGACGTCAGATTTTAATATCAGATAAAATTTAGAAATCCATTCTGTATTTATGTATAAGCATCAGGTAAATGAGGAAATGTAATCAGAGCGATCAGAAAATGCGTGCAAAACGGATGCTGTATTAATACGTTGTAGACATGATAGAATAAGATGGGTACTTAAATTGGTTCAAAATAAAATGGCGTTTATCATTCGAATGTTTATTTGACTCGAGTAGCAGGTAGGTGAGAAATCTGATGATCGCCAGCTACAAATGGCTTGCGAGTTCAGTCTGAGATCTGAATTAACTAGTTCAGCAGACCGATAGGAATTTTGGATTGTTTAATTTGAAATCATACTCTTACCTCAGAATTCAAGATTTATTAGCTGAGAATTGTACACTGTGAGCGGCTACCAAGACTAGATTCACAATCTTAAGTCCTAGGTGCTATCGTGGTCCGTGGGATCAGCCCTAAACTTTGTCCAAACCTTGTAGGAACTGCCGTGACCCTGCAATAATCGTAAACACTAAACAAGGGTAGACATATTTCTAGTTTAACTACCTGAAGATTTTCTCTATGGTTTATACGTAACTCTCCACCTATTATGTCATTTTGTAGTTGAGGCCCCTTCATCTGAGCATTGTTTACGTCTTCGTTTCTTTCCTAACCTCAATGTTACATTTTGACAAGGTTCGGTCCTTTCAGTCCGGGAACAGTCCGCTGTTGTTCCATTGCTCCATTGCTCCTCTCGAACTTTGAGTTCCGTGTCCAAGTTGAAGAGACTTCACTTTTTGGTCGTAGCTCTGTTGAGAAGCACGCATTTTGCGGATCTTTACGCCAAATGAAGTCTGAGCGTTCTTCCTTTTTGTGTCTCATATAATCCTACGGGGATGTGGGAGACGGGAGTCTTCGACGCTTTTACGGCGTTCTAGCCGACACTTTTAGGTCACACTCCAACAGAGGTAAGCAATTCCGCTTGCGTTAAAATGGAACTCGGCGCCATATTGGATTTTTGTTTCAGACCTTTTTCATCCTCTTCCAAGTTTTTCATCATCTTCCAACTTTTTCATCTTCTTCCTACTTTTCGTCTTCTTCACCTTACGTTTTCTCCACCAAACTACTGCTGATACCTTCACATGAAGCCCTGACAACTTTTCCACGCCCTGCCCTGTAATGAGAGTTCCAAGCAGCCCCTGAGGAAGAGAGCTAATTCAGCTGTTGCCAATGTCCACAGACGCCATGTGCTAAAACCTCGTCGAACTGCATCTATATACTTAAGCAGCTAATTTCACTTAATATGAATTATTCATCCTAACTTCACAGCTGGTGTGATCCTGAGGTATGCATACCCCCGGAAACTTGGTAAGTCACTAATGTTCGTTTTCATTTGTTGTTAAGTGATCGATTAACCATTGCAAAGTGAAATTTTGAGCTTACTGTGATCATTTGGAATACTTGAAAATCCTGTCATAGCACCCTTCAGGTGATTTATTAAAAATAGTTGAATAGATTTTGGGCAAGCTCTGGAAATTGGCAATCTTTTCATTTCCCCCAGTGCCCTAATCCTCCAAATCAACAACCACTTCGAACCCCAGAAGAACATTCATCGTGCAGGGAAGTGCATCTACAACCACCCCCCTGGCACGAGGGTAACAGTAGATCTGGAAATGCTGCTCTATTAACTACATTACCAAATTCTAGTCACTCATCCTAACTACTTGACCTAAAACGATTCCATTACCACTAAAAGTCGATTTAAAAACTCACATATTTGAATACAGTCCTGAAAATCATTCAGGTTAACAGACGACAAGAGGTGCTGGCTAACTTTACTTTTGTGACAATGTCAAACAGACCAAAAAGCACATGGTAAACCAGCTGATCTGTGGTAACAAACACGTGTTTTGCAGGCTCACTTTCGTTGGTTAAATCGGGTACGGCAACAAAGTTATATCTTGGTCAAGTCTAGCTTCAGCATTGCGGAATTTCTGTTTATACACAGTTTAGCGTCAAGCGCACGATTCAACGGTAAGGCAGTGGTACGAAACTTCAGAGTTTGTAAATCTACCTCAAATGTCCGACATGCCAACCCTCAGACACGTAGGTACAACTAAACTAACTGAATAGTTCTCACAATAACCCTATTCGAACTCTTTTAATGATAATATTGGTTATCGTTAATGTAGTATATCGTTTGCCGTTCCTTGTTGTGTACCTTGAGAAATTTTTGAAGTTTATGGTCTTGCAAGTCAATAAATACGGCATATCGCTTTTGGAGCTTTCGAAAACTTACATAAAGAAACAAAGACGTCATAACTCCATTAGAGAGATAAGAGATGATTCATGGGGATGCGGCCTTCACAAACGATACACTGGGAAGCACTTCAACGTGCCGTCTATACCCCCGATTTGCCTCCACCGTTCTTTTTTTGGAGCTCTTAAGTGAAGTACAGAAGGGATTTGTGACTAATCAAATAAAGAACGCGTATAGTGACAACCTGAGCCAAGTTTGGTTAGAGTAGAAATCTATAAGCTTTCCGAACGTTACAATACAATATTTTGTGCTGTTTATGAATGTTTAGTGACCGTCGAATGTTCTGGTGTTTATACTGAAATCGAATATTTACAAGGATCATTCCATAAAGGCAACGCTTTCTGTGCCAAGATATAGGATAAGAATAAAAAAAAATGTGGTCGAGTCAGAACTTGATCATTTAGTAATACGTATAATATTGGTGACAGTCAGACTTTGAATACTCAGCATGTTCGAAACGTTCTACTTATGTCTACTGAGAAAGACCTGTCCCGATTCTGTAAACCTCAGTTACGTTTCAAACATCTGTATTTAGGACTTGTCTTAGCACAATTTTACCGTCAATCTGGCATTAGAGGCAGCATATAGGTGTTCATATTTTTTTTTAATTCAGTAAGTTCGGGTCATTGTTCTTCAGCTTTTTTTGCGTATGAAAATCGTGCATGCATTTCATCGTCCCATTCGATTGCGTATATCATATATATATATATATATATATATATATATATTTCTCTAAGTTATGAAGGCAAATGTAGCGGGAAATCTTTGATTTTGATGTGTGAAAATTACTGTGTAACATATACCTTCCCCCCCCCCCACAACCTCAAACCCCCTGATTTTCAACCCTAAACAGAAATATTTCTTAAAATGAACAGCAGGTCCTTGAAATGAAGTTTGGGCTATTTTAATTCCCCTTAAGTGTTTCAAAAACTATAAAGCTTGTACGTAAACTTTCTAGACTGTTGCTAAAACTACTCAAGGATCCTTACAGATAAAGAACTGTCCAGTGTGATGGCGTGATTATTTCTTATAGGGTGGTCTGTTAAAAGACATTTTTGCTGATCATGAGTCCACTTGAACCTGCTTGAGCGAAATTAGTGATGATTAGTAGTATTTAGACTCAAGGATTAGCGGACAGACAGACAGACGGACATAAATGAGCGAAATGAGCATCAGCAGAAGCCTAAATACCAGGGTACCGCAGCTGCTATGAGGAGCTTAAGGAAACTTTGTTAATCCGATTTTTGAACTGACTAGAGCTAGTAGAATCTCCTCGCGTAGGTTGTTCCATAATCGTGATAACCTAGGAACAAAGGAGCGGTCGTATCTACCAGTTCTGGATGTGCAAAGTTCGGTCAAGATGGGAGGCTGAAGTCAGACGGGTCTGTCTGGCAGGTACATCGCGCGGCGGCATTATGGAGGAGACCTCTGAGGAGCCAAGCCGGTTAACATAGTGGCAGAATAGAGCTAGATCGCCGATGGTCTGTCGGTGCTAAAGGCTCCAAAGACTGTCCTTTAGAGAAGAGCCTTCGATGAGGCAGCATCTCTGAACAGCACCAATTTTCGATTTCTTTTTTCGCGATCATACTACTTCGTCAGTATCGTGGCGAGTAAAAGGATGAAATCATTTTTTGTTGATCCGATACTAGACGCACGAGCCAGGCAGGTTTTCAAACAGACAATCCTTTATTTAGGAAGTTCGGCACATTATAATTTGTGGGCGCTGTGGTGCGTTGCGGCCGACAGCTGTTGCACGGCAGCTGTCTAAAGCCGAAGGAGTCTAAGAAGAAGGACGGCTGGCGGAAGGAAAAGAAAATACGTTTTATCACCCCGCGCTTCGACCGTCTATTATATGACTCTCTGTATGGCTTTTTCTTCCCAGCTTAGATTTCTGTTGGATCTGAATAATTAGTAAGGTTTGGCAGATGGCCGATACTTTTACGAATATTTATCACTCTGTCTACAGCCTCTTTATATTTTTGACCTCGTTAACTTATACAAATAAGCTAATCGTCGTTGATATATATTCGTGTTCGTAATTTAGTTGTAGCTTATTGGGCATACCACTAGAGAATGCGACCGCTATGCTATACATGTCAAACAAACATTTGTTGCGTCTTGAAGCCGAATCGTCAGTCGTTTCTTGTAGGACGCCTATATGGCCTCCTTGATTTTCATTGTCTTTTCTCTCCTTCAGTATGGCTGCTGCCTACAAAGACCAATTGACTCAACAGCTTATGCCAACGGACCACGCACAGCGAAGAGAGTTTAGCAGTTGGATCCTTGGCCAACAGTATGTGAATGGTGATTTTGTAGACAAAATCATTTCTAGCGATGAGACCCATTTTCATCTCGATGGCTTCGTCAATAGACAAAACTGCCGCATTTGGGGCACAGAGAATCCAAGAGTAATTCATGAGAAAGCTATGCATCCAAAACGTGTCACTGTTTGGTGCGCACTATGGTCTGAAGGAATTATTGGACCGTTTTTCTTTGAGGACGAGGCGGGAATCACTAACAGTGAATGGCGAATGTTATCGTACAATGATTATTCGGTTTTTTGTGCCACAATTAGAAGTCATGGCTCTTAATGGCAAATGGTTTCAGCAGGATGGTGCCACATTTATTTTCAGGACGCGCTACAAAAATACTGAATGAACTATAAAATGCATTACAATATTAATGAATAAAGATACGTAAATCCTGTTTCAGGACTCGTAATCTAAAGAAACGGAGAAAAACACCAGAACAGGTCACAATGGAAAGCTGATTATCGTTAATAATCATCAATGAAATTTATAAAAAAATATTCAAGTAAATTCCTTACTAATCGAAGACGAAATTGTTAAAATTTACATTGCGGTTGTTCTACGTGCAGGTACGTGTCTTGTATCTGAACTAGTCTGCCAAGACCACCCTTCCCCTTTTTCTAAAAGGCGTAACCAATATAAATATATATATATATATATATATATATAAATATTAAACAATAGTGTTTCTCAAAAATGGCTCGTTTCAGCGACGTCGACGTTTTCATCTAAAAACTCGGGCTTTTCAAAAATATCAACGGTTACTATACAGGGAAGTTATAAGGTTCCTTTACAACTACGTTTGTAATAACAAAGTTAATGTGTGGTGAAACAACAGAGAAGAAATAAAAGAAAAAGTATTTACCGTTCATCCAAAATAAATTTCAAGTACAGCTCTGACTCTTGTAAGTATTGTTCAAGGTTGTCGCGATTGATTCAGAAACACATGTACCGATGTGCTCCACGTATCCAAGCATCAGTGCGAAAGAATGCAACAGACTTCTAAATGCTCACACGTAGTTCGTCAGCCGTTTTCGCCTCAGTTTAATACACTAAACATTTCGTTTCGCTCTAAATAAAAAAAGAAATCACGAAGGATTTTGAAAAACGATCTGCATGCACTCGCCAAGCCCCCGTAAGGTTTCGAATACACTCACCGAAAATTAAAATAATATGGACAACTCCGATATTGCTGTAAGACTGTGCAATTTTTGTTATGTGATTTTAGAATCGATGTGTGATGCATCGTACGTGTTCATGATCTGATCTAGGTGCAGTACCGGGTTAGGTTTCGTTGATTACTTTTGCGAGTATAAAATCTTGATAATCTGAAGGCATGGTGTATATTTTTTATAGAAAAAACTGCTCATTTTCCAAGATTTATACGCCGTGTAAAGGAGAGGCCCAACTTTGTACCCGTATAAGGTAAATCATACTTAGCAATATCGAGTTAGAGCATTGATTAACGTATTCTACCTAAATACTAACTTAATGTATATTCCCGCGTACATGTTCATATTTGCCTTCTATGGGACACCTTTTCAAAGTATATATTATCAAGTATATATCATGGATAATTTTTTGTTCACGGGAATATAGCATCAGATTGCCTGTCTTCAAGCAGAACAAGTTAATCAATGATTAGAGCTAGTTTGACCCAACGATCTCGAGGAATTGATCGTTTTCCATGGAGATAGGAATATTTTTCAGGATTGGGCACATAAGAAACGCAGTAGCGTTCGAAACGTTCAGCATCTGTTGTTCTAAATATCGGCCAGAGAAAGCTCGATAGATTTGAGAAACAACAATTTTAAGCGCATAGTTTTTCCTTTGGTAGTGCTTGTCGGCGTTCTGATTGCATATCCAGAGATCGCAGGTATTCGATATAATTAATACAAATACCAGAATCGGTACATTAATCCAAGCGGGCGCTTCTGTGGTCGCTAAAGTAGAAACCCAGTTGTATATCTAATGGCTGTTTTAATCCTGATTAATTCGGTCACGGGTAAAAACCTGGTTTATGATAAAATATTCGCGATGGATTCGGCATTTAATAAATGTATAATATGCTCTCGTATAGCACGGTGAAATTAAGGAGTGTGCAAGGAACGCTGTTTGTATCTGAGAAAATTGAAAATTATAGCCTCATTTACGCTTCGTTAAAACAAACACTAACGTGCTATCTTCAAATGCCCGCATATCTATTAGTTAGGTGATCAAAAATGTCTAGGCGAATAGAAGCGGTGATCAGGTGCTCGTGATTATTATGATGCGAACGAGGTTTGAATAGGGTATTGACTCAATTCAGTTCTTCAGGCAACAGCTGATAGAAAATGTCTGTAAAATAAAAAACCAAACCATATGTCTAGAACAACTTTAATTCACAGTTGTGTGATCTAAGCTAGGAGAGTAGAACCATGCCACATTTCGCTACTCAAACCGTGTATTTCTCCATCACATTGCTGATCACAGAGATCAAGTCAGTTTTCACTATTTTTCTTGCGAGGAGTAAAACCTCCGCAGTCATGGTACATTTGGAAGAATCGGGAAAGGATGAACCCAAGCTCCGGTGCTTATCTGTTAAAAACGAAGGCTAGAGTCAAGTCACGACCTGTCATTGTCAAGCGATTCCAACACCTGCCTGACGGTCTTATGTCTGAAGGTCTGTGGTGTTGCAGTTGGCCGCCAAATTTTTTTGCAAGTACTTCCACCTTATTCGTGAAGTTTGTTTTGTATTAACTTCTTTACCGGTCTAATAACGTATGTCCTAAAAATTTTGGCACAAAATTCATTAGCTTTAATTTTAACAAACACAAAATAATATCAAACAAAAGTTTGTTTACTTATTTTACTGTCAGGTGATATTTATTTATTCTGAAGTTTTCGCTTTAACATGTATAAATTAGAAATAAGAAAAGTATCTACAAGTTGGTTGGGCGAATATTCCAGAATGAAAACATTTCACACAGAACCATTTAACGAACAATAGCGGAGTGCGAGCATATCTGAGTCTCCCAAAAAGTGGAAGACAACGTTCATTTACTGCGCAGAGGTCAGAGAGATTGGTGTGGAGAGCAAAAAATCAGGTTGGAATGTCAACAAGGAGACTGGCTCGTCAATACAAATCTTCTAAGAGTACGATATTGTTGGAATTGACGAGGAATGGTCTTAAATATCGAAAGAGATTTAAGTTAAGAACTAAGGGATCAAACTTCTAGGGGTCATTAGGGGTGTAATAGTAGAAAACATTTGAGTATAGGGACCCATATCCGGAAAAGTGTCACTATGGCACTACGGCCCTAAGACGCGATAAAATTTAGAAAGACGACGAATTGCCTAAATATTATTTAATGCATTTAATTTTTTACTTTTGTACATGATATCATCACAACAACTGTTCAAAATGTCTTCCTCCAACCTGAATATACCGATTTAAACGTCGCACATGATTTCGGCGGACGACTAAAAATTTGATACTCGTTTTGAATGATTTCAAATGCTGCTGTAATTAAGCCTTGCTCTGTTTCTACTGGAGCTTCGTAAACCAAAAACTTTACATGTTCCCGCAGGAAAAAATATAGCGACGTTAAATCGGGTGACCTAGGAGGCCAAGAAACTGCTCCACCTCTGGCAATCCAACGCTGTCCAAACCGCTGAGCCAAATCTCACGTACTTGTACAACAAAGTGAGCCGGCACTTCATCATGCTGAAACCACATTTGCTGTCGAACGTTCAATGGAACATTTTCAAGAAGTTCTGGAAGAACTTCCTCCAAGAAACGCCGGTAAATAGGTCCTGTTAACCGTTCCGGCAGAAGGTATGGCCCAATCAAATAATTATCAACAATGCCTGCCCATACGTTGACAGACCAACGTTGCTGATGTTTTCTAGAAAAAATTGCATTTCTTTGTCCCAGACGTGGCTATTCCTACTATTAAAAATACCGTCTCTTGTGAATCGGTCCATAAAACAGAGCGTAAAAAATTGGTTATGCAGCGATTTGATGAAGAAGCCATTGACAAAATTGAACTCTAGGATGATAATTGGCTACAGTCAATCCTTGAACTTTCTGGAAGTGGTAAGGATAAAGTTTGATGCTCGTGAATATCCTCAGCATTGTGACGTGTGCTACTTGATGGTTCGTCGGCAACTCGCTGAAGGGCCTCTCCTTCAAATTCGACCAGTCTTACGGTTCGAGCAACACCAGTATCATGCATGTTGGTTTTAAACATGCCTGTCTCGGAGAGCCGGCGATGAATAGCAATAAACTTTTTGTATCCCGGATGCTGTCGTTCGGGATAACGTTCTTGATACAACCGCGCTGCTGCTCGTGCATTGCAGCTTGTTGCTCTGTATGTCAAATGCATATCCGCCAATTCTTGATTGGTGAAGTTTTCCATTAGCAACAATTAATTTTTTTTAAATTCTTGCAAACTTCACAAATACGATAGCACGACTAAGGCGCTACAAAAACAATCTGTGTTATCCTTTTTGAAGATAACAGCACACAAGCGCCGGATATCGGTCCCTATACCCAAATGAGTTGTAATTTATGATAACTGGTTAGTGTTTAAATAAATTTCTTTATTAAAAAAATCCGATAAATATTTTGTGCCAAAAATTTTAGGACATTCGACAAACTCCTTTTACTCTGCTTGGCCAGCGCCAAGAAATACCAAGTTGCTACTGCAGTGCGACATTACTGTGAACCCCAGGTTTGCATTGTGTTGGTCGTTATTATTATGGATAGCTTTGTTACATATGTGTATAAATTCGATATCAGATTTTTTATTTCTAACAGCGAGATTTTCTAAGAACGTTCGACGTGCCTTAATATTTTGTGATTGAGCAAACATGATAGCGGTTTATGCTCTTTCACTATGTGAGGGATATATTCCTTCATACTAAACTGGAAAGGAATGACTCCATAATCATAGTAGATTATACCGTGTGCGCCATCTTTTATGTCGGTATTGAAACATCGAATGACTTGGATATTTACCAACCGAGTGATTTGGTTATATGTGTTTCTGAAACCTCGATTTACTACAATTTTAGTCATCAATCGCTTTACCCCGAAACAACGCGCCGAAATAGTCACAAAGTATATTGAAAATCGTCGTTCAGTTGTGTTAACGCAACGTGGATATCGTGGCAAACAGGCACTGTCTGACAACCCTATCCGTCGTTTGGTTTAGAATTTTCTTGAGTACGGGACAGTGGGAGATCGGCAACATACCGTTCATCAACGACCAAGACGTTCGAATGAATTGGTTGAAGCGGTCAGAGACAGCGTTGCCCAGAACCCAAAAGTGTCGTATCGTCACCGCGCTCAGCATTTTGGCATCAGAGGAACTACGTGCGGCGCATTTTGAAGGATGATTTGCATTTGTTTCCTTATAAGGTGCAGTTAACATAAAAAGAAAGAATCCAGTTTCTGCAACGAAAATTCCCTGGACGTCTGATGTCAAAAACAGGTGACATTGACTGGCCATCCAGGTCTCCAGATTTGGCCCCACCGGACTTCTTCTTGTGGGGTTATTTGAAAAGTCCAGTGTACGCCAGCAAGCCCCAGACCACTGAAGAACTGAAGAACTCAAGGCAAACATTCGTACCGCAATCGCCGCTATACCACCAGAGATGCTCGAAAAAGTAATGGAAAACGCAGCAAAACGGGCACATTTTGTTTTGGCCAATAAAGATGGCCACTTGATAGATGTTGTGTTCAAAAACTAGTCCCACTAAATTGTAAAGGACCATATTTAATAAAAATACCCGATATATAGAAATCAGTTTTTCGTTTGCAAAGTTATTTCATGTTTACATACCGAGATAAAAGTTAGCGCACCCTGTAGTTAAATTCTGTATAGAATCTCAGACTCTCATTATATAAAAATCAACAGGTAATGAATATTATGTATATATCGACTAAGTGATATAATTGCCCTAAGTAATACCCCGGTAACCTAACGAACCATAACTCCTAGTGTATCGGATATAATTTAGATTTTTATAGCGTCGCCCCTTTTTACCGTTCTAGAAGCTAATAAAATCATTCATGTTAAACGTTATAGTAAGCGTTATACACAAAAAAAGTCTAAATCATTAATTCTTGCGATCCGTTTGACACGAAGTACCGTCCGATACCTATATATTTTTATAGCCTAGGAGTATTAGACTACAATAAATATTAGCGACTATTTGAACAAATAATCGGTTATAATGAAAACTAAGAGATCAGACCAAGATACATTTCTCCATAATACAAACTTTCTCTAGTAAGAGCAATTTGTTATCTTTACTGAATGTAACCTTTTCTACGACTACAGTTGTGGGAAAAAGTAAAAAGCTCAGGATCTAACGTACTTGTCATCAAAAAGAGCTATTTCAGAGTGGTATGAATATCTATCACTGGTTTACTTTGGGATCCAAAACCGAGTTCTTTGGCCCTGGAAATGAAACTTTAAGCTTATCGATATGCATTTAAATATTTCGAAGTATTTCAAACATTCGCCACCATTTTTTCATTTTAGTGCTTTAGTTTTGTTGTATAGATATCAGGGCAATTTTGACATTTTTGTCAAAAAGTCACCCTTTATGAAGTATTCAACTCACTCCTTTTATATATTTTCAAATAGGTAGTCAATCATAAAACATATATAAAAATGAAACACTGTCGAATACTCATTATAATTGTGTCTCGGTCAAAATTCCAGTCCCACTGTTTTAAAGAACAGGCATGTGCTGAAATAAAAAGATGTTGATGTGATTTTGAAATATATATGCTCTAAAATATTTGAATACAAAAGTTTCATAGATCCGATTTACTTGAAGTTTAACTTGTTTTCTTGGCCGCAACACCCCTTTATGCACCCTACTCCTTTTATATGTTGCACAAATATATAAAATTTGTGTTGATGCCTCAACTGTATGTAAAATGCTCTATTTCGTAGATGCTCTTTGCAAAGGAACATTTCATAACCTTCGGTGTTATTTTATAATAATTTTTTTTCAACCGCCCTGAATGCAAAACTTGCGAAAAATAAAATTGATGACTATTGCATATTGGTTATTGTTCGTCAGAGCGGCCTGGTAGACCAACGCAAAATAGATGCAAAACATTCTGAAGGCTATAGATACATTTTCATATATATGTATTTAATGAACTCGGTACATATTTGTTATACGGTATCAGAACGGATGTTATTCTAAGGACTTTCCATAATTTATACATTTTGCCTGGTATTGTAGTAATCTACACTTAGATCGCGGTAAGTGTCCTATAATCTATACTTAATAATCTTATTTACAGATTCCTACGACGGGAAATATAAAGGATTCAAATTAATTATTTTTCAATTTTCGATGCGCTACTTTCAATACACAGGCGACCTTGAACAATGGAAGTGAACACACGATTTCAGCTATTAAAAATGTAGTTTTATCTCGTATAGTTTGTCTTCACACACCTGCCTTATCATGACCTCTTAAAAATTGAACTAAGGAAGAAAGCAGCACTCCTATGCTGGAAGCAAACTTAACCTGTAAATAATTCTTCCGCACTAGATACAACACACACTTGTTACATTATATCCAGTAAATTTATAGAAAAACCCATAATCGGCGCCGCCGTAGCTCCTTCATTTATTACAAGCGCAAATTCACACGTAGTTTACATCGGTAGTTAAAGCGTAGACTTTCTCCTATAACTGCCCGATTTGGCTATCTTGTATAAATATCGCTCGCCCGTCGCGGAATTCATATAATTTATATTCATTCTTGCACGTCTCGTAATAAATAGACAAAGCCACGGAGACCATTTATGGTCGATAAAGAATTACCAAGAGTGCGTCGCGCATTTCTAATTTCGCGTTTTAACTTCCTTCAGATTATAATAGCCTTTGTTTTGCCGACCTTCAACTAATGAACATTTTCGAATGTTTTTTCAGTACATAGGATTAATCAGGAGCGTCGCTAGTCCAATAGCAATCGTGTACAGAAGTCCCAACAAACATTTTAAGTTATAATTACGTTAATTCGTCCAGAAGATAGGCTAAGAAGATTGCATGACCAATGTAAAAAGGGTTATGCAAAGGGTACTATAAAAGCTTCGCAATATGACTTAAGGACGTAAGGAAACTTTGTTCTCCGAGTACCACATGGTCTGACGGAAGAGCTGAAGACTCGTCGTAGGACTTGGTGCAAAAAACTTGGCAGAGCTGGTTTAAGGACTGATCTTGGCGGATGGAGAAGTGTACTGAATGTGGTGGAAATTACTTTGAACGAAGTAATTTATCGACTTAGCTGTATTGCAAAACTCTTAGTACCCTTTATATACGTAATTACTGCCAAGCGATCGCTTTCCTCCCAAAGTGAGGAATAAAACCAAAGTAAATTAGATGTCAATATTAGGCCGATGAGGAATTTATTACTTATAGGTCAAAGGATATAAACAACTAGCTTTTCCCAGGGTGTCTTATAAATGTCCGCATGTTTCCACACCTAAGCTATGCAGTCGGTTATCTACCAAAACAAAGAAATTAATGATGATGGATCCCTCGAGCACTAAAAACTCCGGACGTAAACTCACTCCACTCTCGGAATGTCCGGGTGGAGGGTGGGCTCGAGGGAACAACATCGAAGATAAAATTTGTTTTTCGAACATCTGCGGGATCAACAGCAACATTGATGCTGTTCATCACTACCTGCAATCCAATCGTCCCGCCGTGCTTTTCTTGGCGGAGACAAAAATCTCAGAGACTGCACCGATTAACCATCTCAACTTCCCAAACTACGAGGTGCACTCCAATCTGAGAAAGAACGGGGGAGTTGTGGCTTTTGTCCGCAGCAGTCTTTCCTGCTCCAGGGATCTTTCTTTGGAATCAGACCGGAAGGACATTCTGTGGCTTCGCCTCAACTCCAAAACATCACCCAAATTTATTTGCTGCCTTTATCGCTCTCCATCGAACCATAACTGGGATGACCTACTCGAATACCTCGCCGTCCAGATCGACTTCCTGAACATCAATCACCCCGCTTCAGAGGTAGTTCTTCTCGGTGATTTCAATGCCCATAATGAGCTTTGGTTGGGCTCAAATAAGACCGATGCAGCAGGTCGTGTAGTCGAAGCGTTCGCTCTTACTCAAGGGCTGACCCAGCTGGTGACGAGCCCTACTTTTTTCCCCCGCGTCTCGTCACACGCCAGTAGCCTGCTGGATCGCTTTCTGACCACGCATCCTGCCCCTTACAGCACTGCTGTCCTGTCCCCCCTGGGTAACTCAGATCACAGTGTTGTGGAGGTCAGGTTTCGGTCAGAAGCCGCTGTGGCAGCAGAAACTCGCACAGGCCGCAAAACTTGGCATTACGGACATGCCGACTGGGAGGGGCTCAGAGACTTCTTCTCTAGCTTTCCTTGGAGAGATGTCTGTTTCACTGACGCGGATGCGTCGACTGTCTGTTCTTCAATAACCGAAATTATCCACGTCGGAATGGAGGAATACATCCCTCACACAGTGAAAGTTCCTAAACCAGGGTCCAACGGCTGGTTCAACAAATCGTGTGACACTGCTCGCCAGCAGAAGATCAAGGCCCACAGAACCTACTTGCAAAACCCCACTGTAGAGAACAGACAAGCCGACGTCGAGTCCAGAAACAAATATAACGAAGCGGTTCGCAATGCCAAAAACCAGCTTGATATAAAAGTTGGCACAGGGTAATGTCGCAGCGCAATGGCAGTCGGTCTTTCTGGACGCTGGCCAAGCAGATTGAAAAGAACTTCTCACACAGTAGCCTTCCACCACTTACGTGTCAGGATGGAACTATTGTATTCGACTCAAAGGCCAAGGCGGAAGTGCTAGCCAAGATCTTTGCTGCCAACTCCACCATGGACGTCCCCACCAACGCCCAAGTGCCGTCAATTCAAAGGGTTCCCCACACTATGCGGGAGGTAACATTCAGGCATAAGACCGTAAGACGAGTGCTCTTGTCGCTCGACATCAACAAAGCTTCTGGTCCGGACTTGATTCCTGCCATTGTACTGAAGAGATGTGCAGCGGAGCTTGCTCCAGTTCTTTCGCGCCTCTTCCAGATATCTTATGAATCCGGCACCTTCCCAGAAAACTGTAAATTTGCTCATGTACAGCCCATCCCAAAAAAAGGATCTAAAACCGACCCTTACAACTACAGGCCTATAGCTCTGCTTTCTGTTATAAGTAAAGTGATGGAGAGGTGCATAAATCGCGAGCTTCTGGACTACCTCGAACGTCACAGCTTGATTAGCGACAGGCAGTACGGTTTCCGGCACCAACGATCCACAGGGGACCTCCTAGCTTACGTCACGCAACTGTGGAGTAAACTCATCCAGTCTCATGGTGAGGCTCATGTCGTTGCTCTTGACATCACGAAAGCGTTCGATCAGCTGTGGCACGCTGCCCTCTTAAGGAAACTTCCATCCTACGGCCTTCCAGAAAAGCTTTGCAGATGGGTGGCTGACTTTATCTCTGGCCGCAAGATATCCGTCGTAATTGACGGATTCTCCTCTTCATCCCACAACGTTCACGCGGGAGTTCCCCAGGGATCGGTCTTGGCTCCAACACTGTTTCTCTTACATATCAACGGCCTCCTCTCCTGCACGATCAACCCAATCCACAGCTTCGCTGATGACAGCACTCTACATGCAGGAATTCAGAGTGACAAGCCGATCTCTGCCGCTGAGCTGGAAAAAAGAAGACTAGCGACGACTTCTTCTCTGACAAGAGACCTGGAGGCTATCACTGCTTGGGGACGCAACAATCTTGTACAGTTCAATGCTTCCAAAACACAGTACTGTACTTTGACGAACAAAAAGCGTCCTACCGCTCATACAGTTTCGATGGACGGTCGAGTTCTACCATTCATTTCGGCTGGTCGGAGTCCAGATCACCGAGGACCTGATCTGGCACGAACACATCTCTTCAATAGCTGCGGCTGCTGGGAGGAAGCTGGGCTATTTGTTTAGGGCTAAGAAGTACTTTTCTCCGCATGACCTTCTCACTCTATACAAGGCCCAGATAAGGCCTAGCCTCGAGTATTGCTCACACATCTGGGGTGCTGCCGCCCCGACTACATTGTCCATGCTCGATGCTGTCCAGAGGAGGGCGGTCCGACTGATCGATGACTCTTCCCTAACAGACAGTCTCGGGACTCTTTTGCACCGGCGGGCCGTCGGCGATCTAGCTCTTTTCTATCGCTACACCAACGGGCTTTGCTCCTCAGAGCTCTCTTCCATGATGCCGCCGCGAGATGTGCCTGCCAGACAGACCCGCCTGACTTCGGCGTCCCATCCTAACCGTGTCAAACTTCGTACATCCAGAACTTGCCGATACGACCGCTCCTTTGTCCCGAGGGTGTCTAGATTGTGGAACAATCTACGGGAGGAAGCTTTTCCCAGTTCTACTAACCTTAGGCAGTTCAAAAATCGTATTAACAAAATTTCTTTGGGATCATCATAGCAGCCGCGGTGTTCCGGCATTTAGGCTTCTGTCTGCGCGGCTGTTTCGATATTAAAAAAAAAAAAACTACATATTTAGGTCATCTTGTGATAAAATCTAGTGATTTTAACACTACATTCTGTGTCAGTTGGTAACCTATTGGTTAAAAATAAGATTATCTGGTGATGCACTTGTCTATAGCCGAGTGTGTTAAATAAATAGCTTCCATTTGTGGTGGTGCTTATAATAAAATGTTCTCGGGATTATATTTTCTAACACTACTGAAGAAAAATCTATGCGCAAATATGTTTTTCGTCAAATGTGGCTACAATAGTTACCCAAAATTCAGCCTTTGAAATAGGCTACATTAATGAATTTGGTTAACAACTTTAATCACTCTGATAACATCACCTCATATTATAAGAATGCTTTGTTTTCAGGCGCGAAGTCGTTAATTATATGCAAAGTGACCTGTTTTTGGTAAAAGTGTAAGCAATTGATTGATGTTCATGATTCAATACTAAAAATAGAATATATCGTTATCAAATATGCAGGACTTTTTCCCTATTTCAGACCTATTAATTACTTAGAGGCCAATTCCAAATCAAGGTAAAACTAGGTCCTGATTTTATTTTTGGACAAACAATTTGACATTAAATTATTTTTAAGATCGACGTAAGCAAGCTGTAGTTATTAGTTTCCCGTAGTTTGCAAGATGTGCATGAATTATTCTACAATCCCACTTTGCATTGGGTGTGTTCTATAGGAAAAATATCTTGACAGGGGTCATTCTCTCTTCTTAAATTGCAGTCGTTGCCTAATCCAGAGAGAAAGAGAGAGATTGACGTATTGGGGTGCTTTCAAAAAGGGGTAGGTTCTAAAACGTGCCATAGAGAAGAAAATATCACTTCAACATTACGTTCTGTATACACAGTGCGAAGATTGAGCGGAACGCACAATTACTTTAATGTATCCGAATTGAACGCGCATGCGCATTTAAGAAAATTGTGATAGCTGAGCCTCTTTTAATAACCTGGTAGTATTGTGAGGTATGCCTATAAACGTTAGGCCCCTTTTCCGGTTTAAATTTTCAGACATTTAAATGATTGAAGGAAATATCACGCACGCGCAAGCACGTCGCAAATTGAAATCAACGATTAGTAAGGGGCAGGGGGCAACCAAAAGAATCCTTTAAACCTCAAGGTGTAGGGTTATTTAGTAGACATATTGACTTTTTACCAATCTATGTTGCAAACTTAGAAGGAACTTTTATTGGTCACTAATAAGAAAATTGTTACTTACCAATATACTCAAAAAGACACTAACATTGATGTCATACTTTAGGTAAGATATAACCTCTGGATGTGTCCTCGAGCTCATGAGTTCTTTGAGTACTTGTTAGAGGTCTGTTTTTTGTAATTTTGAACCAACCAATTGAACCTGTTTGATAAAGGTCTATTAGGGTCCTAATTTGGTACATAGTTACCCATTTTTGGCAAAGGATTCAACTCTCAAGACATTTCAACTTATGCGGATATCATTGAAAAATATAGTAACTAAAATTTGACAAATATAGGTAAGTTTTTCGTGATAGCCCATTTTAACAAAATGCTAGTTGGGGTGGAAGGATCTCATCCTACACTTCTTATTTTGCCCTACTTTCTACCCTTTCACGCTAATATCTACATCTCAAATTAGAGAGTGCTTAGCGACATACAGAAAATGGTATTTTTACTGAAACTTGACCAAGATCAGGCAGCGGCGGTGGTGTAGTGGTAGACGCTACGGTCTTCTAATCAGTCGCCGTGCGCTGCACGGATTCGAATCCCGTCCCAAGAAAATTTTTCTCTTGGCTATGGATGTTGTGACTGTACGTAGATGGACGGTCTCTGACTGTCGAACGCGAAGGTACCACCTGGCAGATCTCGCAGGCGGGGCCAGAAGGAGTGCATGCTGCATGCACACGTGTTCCATCACTAAAGTCCGTGTGGCGTCCCCTGTACCCCCTACAGACCCACAGTGCCTCATTGGTGTTTAGGCCTTCGTGGTAGTTGGAGCATAAAAAAAGATGCCTAATTGATCTTACACGTGCTTATTGAGAGTAATTTGTAATTTGGGGTTTTGACGAAATCGTGACGTGCTCATAGTAATCTATGGGAAGACGGAGAATGGTTATGGTTATTCTAATTTACTAATATTTTGAGCAATATCGCGATAAAAACCCATGGCTCGAACTACCAAAACTCATAAGGACCATATCGCTTGCAGGCCATGTGGTAATCCGACGGTGTCCTACGATTTGCGACCTTAGTTACCATCTAACGTGTCGTATGCTTAGGCCAGGATCTAGCGAGTCTTCCCGGAGTTTTAAAGTACAGTTAAAATATATTTACAAGAATTGCAGAGATACCTCTAGCTTCAGAAGTGTATACTTTTTTATTTCTGATCAGCTATTTTTCCGTTTCTTCCTAACCGATTATCCTTTCTTCTTTTTATAGCTAAATTGGCATTACTTGTTATATGTTTTGTGACTTACTCCATATATTCTTACATTTTTTTTTGTTTTTGTATAACTTATTTTTTCCAAGTTGCATCAGATGCTAAATCTCATCCCATGTAATGTACCATGTTTTGGTCAATAAAGAATTATTCAAACATTAGCTCCATGATGCTGTGATGCTATTCACTCTGAAGCGCCTAGTTCTCCAAGTCGTGAACAGGCCAAGCTCTTTCACGGCATTCAATAACAGTCCTGATTCCTGATTCAGAAATAACGGCTGCCCAACTCGTGAAATATCTGCCACCACTACCCCAAACCGCTTACATCTATGATATAGCTGTCTTTGTTTTCCTTCCGTCATTTTAGCTGTTTACGTCTTTGAACAGTAGCGTACGGCAAGTCGCAACTAGCCGCTATACTTCTGTTTGACATTTCTCCAAATTTTGAGAACAAATGTACAAGAAATCTATGGTGTTTGGGTACATGTACATAGGTGCGTAGACAGCGGGGTTGGAAGCGTATAAATATACCATCGACAGAAAACTGAGATATACAAGCCCAACCCCCAATTTTAAACCCTACATAAATTTTCCCGAAAATGATGAGGCGCCTTTGAAACGTGAAAAAAAGAAACGAAGTTAGAGCGATTTTTAATTTTTCCGTTATTTGCCCGTACCTCTTCCCTTACTGGACCGATATTCGAAATATATAAAGCGTTTTCATCTAAATCCGTTTCCGGCCAAGGATTTGCAGACAGACCGATAGACAGACTGTCAGGCAGACAGACAGATCGACTGTAATGAGTGACATGGTTTTTCGTGATCTACATGTCAGATAACATAAAAAACCTTATTTTCGAATTTCTTCGCGATTACAATACTTCGTCACCAGTAAGCGCGGGAAGTAAAAAAAGTTGAAAAGACTGCGTCAAGTCGGTTGGCTCTGCACTTCCAACGCTACGCTGTTATTATGTTCGCCGGAAGTTTGACCCCCTGAGAAAAAGTTAGCTACGAACATGTACGACAGACAAATTAAATGGATCGAAACAGGGTAATTTTACATATTACTAGCGGTATCCTTTTCCAGTCCGATACATTTCAATTGAAAGCGATAATCTTTCAAACCGCAATAGCATCGATTTGCTATTAAATAGCCTGTTGCCTGAATATTTTATCGTGTCCGCAAATGAAAAATTCGAATAGTTTATAATTGAAAACATGTCCCAATGTGTTCACAATAATTCTCTGCAAAACTGGCCATGATCATCATTTGCAACAACGTGGTATTCAACTGAAACAATTTATGGCCTGCGATAAATTTATATCATTACAATCTTGCACACAAAACAATGTTTACTGGGAAAATCGTAATTTCACTATGGTAGGTAGCCAGAACTCTGCCGCTCTGTGGCTGTCTAGTGCTTAGCTACCTACGCTTAGTAATCGTGGAAACTATATAAATAGCACTGAGTTAAGTTAATATGGCAATCCAAACATATTTCATTATACGCTTTTTACAATTTAAGAGACCAAACATTTGTCATGTTACCCGTTGCCAAAAAATATACGTAGATTACATCACCAAGTATCTAAGATAGGGATAGGTACTATTAAAAACTTGAAATTATCGGTTATGGTTATCAGGAGGTTTGGCTGTCTCAATTATAATTTCCGTGAGATACAAAATTATATCAATAGATGGGAGATGGGTATATAAGGGCATGGGCATCCTGAGTGCCCACTTGGATCAGTTTAAGCAGTGTAATTCTTGCATGCTGTATATGTTTGAAATTCCGTCTACTGCTGTCGTGTTGCTCAAAACTGTATGTACGGGTGTATATTTATAGTGGATATATACGAATCACTGAAAAATAGGCAGTGCATGATATTTCGTAACTTCATTTCATGTTTTATTACTGGCAAACTATGTTAAATATTTATTGGCGAACTGACGTTTGCCAATAACTTAATAATGAAATGTCAAACTACCAGTTGTAGGGCAGCGAATAAAACGCTTCACTAGGTTAATCAGATGCATACCGAGGGCTCTGTATATAGGTCTTGATTTCGTTTTTATACTTCGTGTACGTTGTCCAAACCTATCGCACGATCTTCTGAAAGGTAAAGAAATGCTGATATGATGAGGAATAGCCTCCATGATGGTTGGAGCATGATTGCTCAATCGGTTTAACCATCTCGCCCAGATATAAATATCTCGAAACTCTATAACGTTCCTCGGTGACCACAATGAAAAAAGCTGCGTTACATTACACAAAGGGGATTTTCGGTCCTCAGAACAAGTCAAATTGAAGTTGATCGCATCAATGAAATTTATGCATTCAAATAGATATGCATTTTAACCTAAGATCATTATTCTTCTTCATATTATAATACGTGATTGATTGATTTAAAGTTTTAGTATTTTTGATTAAACCCGTTAAACCGTCGCATCTTGGTGTATTTCAGATGCTATGATTTTTAAAATTCATAGTCTCGCAACAGCTAAGCATGTTTATCAATGGAGCAGTTGTTTACAAAAGCACATTTGTAAGATATTTAAGAGATATATATTCAACATCTCTAACGTACATTTTTGTTGAAGGCAACACGAGGCTCAGGCTGCTCATTTTTTTTAATTGCCCAATAGTATAGCCGCCGCGTCATGGTCATCATGAACACTGAAATTGAATCATATAGGTTTCTAAACTGGCTTTGGGAAGGAGATTACAAAAGAAACATCGCTGTTAAATGTCGTAGCGGGACCGATTTAGATTCGCAAAGGTCTAAGTCTAAATTATCCGTACGCATGAGTAAAGAGTTTTTTACTCGTTATTTTTGTTACTTTTCGGTTTTTGCTGCATCACATTATTTCGTTTAGAGGTTTTTAGTGTTCGTATGAGATATATAAGAACAAATAACAAATACAAAAACGCAATACTACAATGTGGTTTTAGTTTAACTCCTATAGTAGCCGCTCCATTGACTACCGTGTTTTTGATGAAAAAAATATGTAGTAGTAACACCTGGATAAAGAAAATAGCTACGTAGATACCGTAAATAAATTAATTAACTGGAGGAGAGTAAAAAAAATGTTCAGCTGTGAAAGGTAGCACCCAATGTGGGCGATAAGAATAAAGGGCAAACAGTCGTACGAGGGATGTCTTTTAAGTTTTGCATATGGAAATAAAATAACACGGTAGGTAGTTTTAAATGACTTTATTGTCTTTCGAAGTATTCTCCACGAAGATTAATACACATCTGCATGCGCTCGAACCAATTTTCGAAGCACTTATTCCACTCGTTTGCTGGCAGATCCAAAACGGCATTTTTGAATGCGTCAACTGCTTCTTCTGGTGACTGGAGCACGCAGTCTGTTTTTAATTAAGTTTAGTTTAAGTAAAGAAATCGTTAGGACTATATGGAGGATGGTCCAATAATTCCACGTTTTCTTCCGTTAAGTACTGCCTTGTTTTTTGGGCTGTGTGCGAGCTTGCATTGTCTTGGTGGAGGATGATTCTTCTTTCGGGGATGATTTTTCGAAGCTCGGTGATGACTCATGACCCGCTTTTGACACAAATGTCGCGACCACCTTTTTCGAAACACTTCGAGAACGGATGACTTTTGTTGGCTTTTCTTCACCTTGGAACACCCAAACAGCCGACTGTCGTTTATTTTCTGGTTCATAACAGTAAATCCACGATTCATCACCACTAGTAATGCTCCACACATTATTTGAGTTTCCGGAATTGAAACGGTCAAGCTTTTTTTGACAACAATTAACCCTGGCTGCTTTCTGCTCTTCAGTCAACGAGAAACTAATTTTCTTATTCCTAATTCTTCATGTAAAATTTTTTGAATTGAGGTCTTTGAGATCTTCATGGACGCCTCAATCTCGCGATATGTCACATGTCTATCTTCAATGATGAGTATGCGCACAGCATCGACGTTTTCCTGGGTGCCGTTTTTGGTGCACCCACCCTGGGATCGTCGCTAAGACTCGCCCGTCCACGCTTGAATTCTCCATACCAACGGGAAATTGTCGACTGATGTGGTGCTTCGTTGCCGAAAACAGTAACTCAGCAAGGCATTCTTGTTGCGATAATTGTCTCTGAAAGTTGTAATAAATTATGGCGCGAAAATGTTATCGGTTGAGTTCCATTTTTCTAATGACTTGGTGACACTTAAAAATTCACTGTAGTGAGAACACTCTACGTATGGTTGTGAAACTTTGAATTTAAGTTTACTAAAGAGTGAGGTTAAGATTCAGTACTGACGTTCGATCCGCGCGGCCTACTATGTTATATGCAAAACCTAAAAGACATCCCTCGTATTCGGCGATATACCGTATGCATACCAGCCACCCTTCCATGCTCTTCAAACCACTGATTAGCGATGGCTCGAGTATTAGTGAATCTTACTCTCAGATCCAGAAGTCTTGTTGGTATGTGGTCACTCTGGAACGTCCAGAACCCCTCGCTCGCTGTCTTCGGCGTTCCTGAGTCCACGCTCGTTCACACTGCAGTATACTGCGTAAGGATCTGTTGGACCTCCTAGAAACTTCTCTTATCGGTAGACTGGCTTCACGCAACCCGAGAATTCGACCTCTCTCAAAGTCACTTAGCTGGGCCACCCGGCAAATTTTACGCACTCTAGGCATTTTTGAGCAATCACAAAAAGGCTTCTTAATAAGCTACACGAAATTTAACATTAAACTGACACCGTAAATGTACGAAAACTGAATGCTTCTTTATCACCTAACAATACATGCAGCCACCACAAAAACTTAACAGAAAACCTGAACATTTTATCAGTTGTTGTTCATGGCAAGTAGCAAGTTCATTAAGGGTCATATTATGAAGTGTCTCTCTTATGAAAGTTGAGCTCCGCACACGACATAGTCAAACTATTTACGCATCTCGTATGGCATTGTAATGTAACCGCTTTTACGTGCTTTTACGTGACTTTTTTAATTGTAATGCATTTTATTTTTTTACAGGTGAGTGCCTTCTCATAATGAAGTAATTTGTGATGCTTGGTAAGTTCTAGATAAGCTCTAAATTTTGGACAAAAGACATATAACGCCCATGCGCGACAGTGTCACTCGACAGAACTGGATAAACGGGTGTCCCTATGTAACTTCGTTGTCAAAGATTGGCTGACCCTGTCGCATGCTTACATGGACGCCTAAAAGTAGAATTCCTATGCCAAGTCCGAGGCGACTGCAGCCGCGCTACTATAGTTGGGCGGCCATAAAAAGTGACTCATTGTGAAGAAGGGAATGGAACCCTTTCCTATGACACGACTACAACCGCGTGACCGACAGTCAGTTTTTCTGGATGTAATGGTGTTTCGACATAGACTTGAGGATTAGCTTCACTCGAAATGCGACAGTTTTGTTTATTGACGTAACCATTCAACCAGAAGTGCGCTTCATCGCTAAACAAAATTCGCATATGAAAATCGGGAACAATGGCAGTCTCGTTTTGGACCCATTCAACGAATCTACGCCTTGCTTGATGATCGTTTGGCTTCAATTCTTGCACGAGTTGGATTTTGTAAGCATGCAAACCAAAATCCTTCCACAAAATCTTCCATAAAGTAGATAGACACAGATCCAATTCCTGTGCTCGATGTCGGATGGACTCATTCGGGTCTTCCTCACTGCTACGCTTTACAGTAGCACCGTACGGCGTCTCTGGGGATGCAAGTTATCAATTAGAGTAAACGTGGTGCAAAAACGTTCCATGGTTAATCGAATTAACTGCTCTGATGGACGATTTTGTCGACGATAAAATGGACGTAGTGCGCGATACCTATTTCTTACAGAACCATTATTTTCGAAATAAAACTGCACAATTTGCAAGCGTTGTTCAGGTGTGAGTCTATTCATGATGAATTACCAAACCAGACTGAGAATAAATCAGTTGACAGCTGTCAAATCGGTCGCCATCTTCAAAAGTAACGCCAACTTAAAGTTCTATACCTCGAAAAAAAACACCCGTTATAAAAAGCTTATCAATATAAGGTAAGCTTCATTTATATACTTCATATACTTAAATGAGCCAGACATCCTGAGTGTCTCAGGAAGAACATTATAAAGGTGGATTCCATAGTAGTTGGAACCGTTTCCAGTTCTTTGTAGCCGAAGTTTAGGAGTATCTGAGTTATACATATTACGTTTATTGTAAGTATGTCATCACTGTGTTGTGCATAGATTCAAATTGTTATGTACATAACATAAGCAGATAAATATGTATAAAGATGGAAGAGTAAGAATCCTTAGCTTGATGAGAATGCCTCCCTACATGGCTGCATATGACTCAGACTTGCGATGAGCCCTATGTAACGCATTTGTAGTGCAGACACTTTAGGCATATACTCAGAAAGACCCCGGTTCAATAGTGTATATGACATTATTGAGTGGAAATATCCATAATATGTAGTTAGTAACGTAGCACCAGAAGCACAGCTTTTCAGATTCGTAATTAAATGATCTTGCATAGTTTCCTGAGAATATTGCTTACATCTTCCTCCCAAGTCATGTGTGTATCAATACTACTTGACGTTATGGTGGCACAAACTTACCATCGACTGTGTCGTTGAAGCCTTAAGTGTCAGTTTATTTGCTAATAACCAATTTTCTAAATTTTATAAAATTCTACTTTTCTGTAACCTGATTTTGTCAATTCGACATTTTAATATTTCCTCAATAATTATAATAAGCTTGAATAAGTAATATTATCATCAACGAAGGTGGGTTGATAAGGGCCATTTTTCGCGTATAAAACACTCAAAAATAAAAAGTTCGATTCCAGACTATTATTGAATTTATTTGTGAACTTCAAGACGTGTATTTTTTCATTATATAATATTTACGGTATAAATAATGTAATATGCTTCATAAATTATTGCAAGAAATAGAGTATTTAGCGCTTTTTGTGTATTTTTGTTGTTTTTCGATCTTTGAATCATGTTTTCCCTACGAGGCGTCCCATGAACCACATTAACTTTAATGCTCAGTGAGTCTACTTATTATAAGCTTGTATATGAGTATTTATTTGTTTTGGTTCAGTGAGCGCATCAATCCAAAAATACGTAACATATGCTGCGGCAGAATGTGTATGTCTTTTGTGTTAATACCTAGTGGTGATTTCAAAACGAAGCACGATATATTCTCATGGCTATCAAATGTCCTCCAATTCATTCTCCCGGAATTATTCGAAAAACTTCCCTTATTTATCGAATTTTTTTGAGATTCTGTAATACCTGTATATACTAATACTATCAGTTTCTCATGGAGAACGAAATGAGCTAAACAATGATATGGAGATTGCTTATTGAATGTACTGTATACGTTTAGTGTCGGAAATTATAGCGATATTGGATTTACATTATCTATCGAAAGCCTAAAAAAGCACAAAATCCGTCAGCCTGTTAATTGAATACAAATATTTTCATACAACTTTAATGTATCAGCAGTGAATACTCGCAATTGATTTAGCTGTGTCACCTGTTGCGCATTTTCCTTGGTTGCGGTGTACTATCTTTCCACCACGTTCAACAATTGTTGGTGACTTCATATATACAGGGTGTCCGCAAAGTTGCGGTTTTCCTTTACACGACGTGTAGATCTTGAAAACATAAGCAATTTTTCTTAGTACCATATACACCAATGTCTTAAGGGAACCGAGATAAAGGGCTCTGCAACATCAAAAATATCTGAATACCGTCCTGTAGTCGCGACATCCCCCAGTGGTACTAGTACACTAGTTCAACCCGACGACAGAACTGGGTCGGGGTCAGTGTGTCAGGTCAGTATGCAACCTTCAACCGACGGTTACGGTCACGCGTGTAGAGATAATCGCGTAGACGAGAATCCCTCAACAAGCACTAGAGACGTGGCTAGAGAAGTGCAAGTATCAAAAACTAAAGTGTGGCAAACGCTGCGTGAAGAGGGGCTGTATCCGTTTCACGTCCAACGTGTACAAGCCCTTCAACCTGACGATTTTCCAGCAAGAGTGCGGTTTTATGAGTGGTTGTTGCATCAACATGACAATAATCCTGACTTTTTGAAGTGCATATTGGTGACAGACGAATCTACGTTCACGCGTAATGGGGTGAATAACTTTCGCAACACTGGTTTGGTCAGTAGAAAATCCGCACGCTGTCCGTCGGGCACATTTTCAACAAACATTTTCGGTGAATGTTTGGGCTGGCATGGTGCACGGTATGCTCATTGGACCATTTATTCTCCCAAATCGATTGGACGGGATGCAATACCTAGACTTTTTACGATTTCATTTCCTGTTGGAGCGGTATGATTTCGGGCAGAGACGTCTTAGCCCTTCTCGTCAACTGGAGAGTGAGTACTTTTTCCTTTATTTTTTTTACTTGGTCGCCCTCGTTTCACTACACATTACCTTCGTTATTTCAAGGGTAGTTGTTTCTGAAAAGGAAAACCCCAACTTTTTCGCCATACCAATAATTTCGGGAAACATAATTTTAAGACCGTATACAAAGATCCTGGATTTTTCTCTGACCAAGGATTTCCAATACAATCCCATTGTCTTACAAAAAAATTAAATTAATTTAAAAAACAAATAAAAGCCTGGCTCTACGAAGTCCCGAGAGTTAAAATCAGAACCAGAATCTTCATTGATAGTTTTTTCCTTTTTCATGGGTACTGCTCAACTCTGCCTATATCGTATTTGTCGTAGATTTTATTACTACTGGCTGTTTTATGATATATTAAAAAATAATAGCTATAGGTAGACGAGTCACTAATTTAGTTAAATTAAGTGTCAGTGCTTCATTTCGAACTTTCTGTGGTGCTGTGTCTTAAAATCTGTGAGTTTAGATTTGATCTATTTGGACGTAATGGCCAGGCACATGTTATCAATCCTTTAGTGGGTACTAATTACTTCTCATACTAAATTCTCGTCTACCGTAGACGCAGTAGTCGTGTTTAGTTTCTTCTACTTCTTCTTTATCTCGTTTTTCTTTTATTACTAAATGGCTTGTGCTTGTGTGTACCTATCGTTTTGAGTTGCTACTCTTTCCCTTAGAATGTCAGTTTTAATGTAGTTTGTATATGTCAGAAATATTAAAAAACTCCATTGTTTTTTGAAATGATACGTTCAGTGCCGATAGAACTCTCATTAATTAAGTAAAAACAATGGCGTCAAGTAGGTTGTCTCTGGACTTACCACGCAACACCTTGATCAAAACATGAACGAATATGTTCACAATAAACTGGACCCTCTGAGAAAAAAGTCAGTCGAACAGGTCCACATAATTAGTCCATAGACATTCTTTCCCTGTCCTACCCGTAGTGCATCTAAAAACGTCGCCTCTCCCCGATACCTCACTCGGGCAGACGTGGCACCTTCGTACCGCGGTCAGAGCTTAGAAGTAGTAGTAGTAATTTATTCATGTTATAACAAAAAATGTGCTTACACAAGTCAGCAAAAAGTTAAACAAAATTAAAAACAAGTGAGAAACAATACGTATAAAAAACAACACTGCAAATCATACACACCTAGGTAAAAAAATTCTACAATAAAAATATATAAGATTAAAATGGAATTTAAATTAATAAATGAAGATAAAATTACAGATAAAAAGTATGGACATGGACAGGCAATGAATGTACAACACACTGAACAACAAAATGAGTTATCACTTATGGTATGTCACTAAATTCGTTTTCTAAGAATTCATCTAAACATAGAAAACGCTATGCTGCAGATACATGTGATTCTACGAGAGAACACTCATCACGGTCGGCGCACGGCGCCAGCAGCAGCCGCGGCCGACAGGTACGCGATCCGTCTGCCGAGAATATTTTTCTCTTTTCAGGACTAATGTACAAAGAAACCTGTGATGTGTGAAGTATGTCTAATAGGTGCATAAAATTACCAATGCTGGGAGCATATAAATATACCAGCAACAAAAAGTTCCCCTGCCAATCATCTGAAAAACGAATTTTGAGCGATTGTTACCTTTTTTCGCTTAAGGCTTTTTCCTCTGGCGCCACAAAACTTGGCATAAGCAGTAACATTGTCTAAAACGTTCTTCGAAATCCGAGGGGTTATAACCGGTTATAAGATCCGTCAGATGGACCGACGACCTACTATACTTCGTCAGTAACTGTGGAAAAAAAATAGTGAGATTACATAGGGCAATCCATTGGTTCAAATGCACGGTTGCCCTCCAAAGATTGAGTTGCCTGCCTGTCGTTTAGAAGCTCCCGGATTGACTACCACGATTTGCCGTCTTTTATTGACGTATGCATGACAAATTCTGCTGGCAACCTTTAGTTTTAGTGGAATATTGTCGAAATGTTTCTTAGAGTTATAAGTTGTATCTTATTCCTACCCCATAAACGCTTGAAGTTAAATCCTATGAGTTTATTTTCTGAAAGAATGTCTCGGCATAACATACAGTTTCGGGTACGATAAACTGGAGCTTAAAGCATCCTGTCTGACTTTCACAAACTCGTATTTTTCTACGCTATAGAGTTCCTATAAACGGGCTGTGTTTTACGTATAACGTTCCACTATATTCGTATTTCCTACGTACACATAAAATAGCATCCCTTTGATGTATCCATTTACTTTATGAACCCACATAGTATATATATATATGTATATACACAGTTACATCTCGCAAAATTCGTTTGTGGTAAGTGAAATTCAGTGCAAGCAGCCTAGTTCGTATTTTTCGTTTTACTATAGGATGCCGCTTCTGTTCCACATTATCAACATTTGTAATTAAATTACAATATACTCGTATGTAACAGCAGTTGTGAGAAACACATTTTACGTGGCACTTATGAATATTAATTTTATAAGCGTGCTGAGAGTTGCCGACAAATGTTGCGGCTAATGAAACATATCTTTCTTCCTCCTAACTCATCCTTGAACTCCAGCACGTTTCTCACAACTCTCCGGTCCAGTCAGCTTGTACCGCAGTCCAATAAGAATCTGGATGACTTGCAACTAGAGATGGCGCTTCTGGTTCTACAAGGCGTCTGTGGGGCATTGTGTCGTGTGAAAACTGCACCTCTTCTTAGACGTAGCCTTGGTCACGAGACAGGAGATAAACCGTCATTCATTCTTCAGTGTGTCTCCAGGAACCTTTTTACAAAGCCTCTCTTGAGGATTTCGGGAACAATGAGGATTTTTCGAATAGGAGAAACAACTTCATATTTCACCTTGCAGCGTTTACTGTAAATACCTTTGAAGCTTTCAAACGGCTAATCTACGGCTGACCCAGCTTGCAGTTGCCTCCACGTCCACACGGTGAAAATCGGCAATCGCAGGTTTATCACTGAGCAGCACCTTTTCGGTCCAGTAATAATAGTAATAATGTTTATTGGATCACTTATACAAAATGAATATATATAGATTAAAAAAAAAACACTCCAAAAGGCTGAGGATTGGCATTGCCATTTTTCACCGTCGCCTACAGCAATTACAGAGAGATTCAGTAAATTAAAACAATTAAAAAACATGCCATTTATCTTATCTTTAATTTTACATAGGTAATGTAATTTATAAAATTGAGGTACCATTTTAAATAAAATACAATATTGAATAGTAAGTTCCTAATCTTCAGCTTCAGAAGCTTGTAACTAGAGAAGCACCTTCTTGAATTACTTTCTGAAACTACTACTGGAAGTAATTTGGAAAAGTTCTAAATATTTATTCAACAAAGTGTGTAAGTGAAACCCTTTTTTGAATTTAGATGTTACATGGCCTGGAATATTATAACAATTATCGTTCGTTAGAAAAACATGTCGAACAGAGGATCTTTTCTCTAAAATATTATACAGATAATTTGGAGATTTATATCTTAAATCTTTATATAATAGAGCACCATAAAAAAGCAATGAACGGTAGTTATATTTTAAAATGTAATGGACTCTTTCAACCTAACTTTCACCAATTTCAAGAACGTCTGTTTTACTTGAAAATTTGCACAGGGGTCAAGGACCGATGGCAATCTTGAAAAAAGTTCAAATATGAAAATATTTGAATTTCAAAATTTGGAAAACATGGATTTGAAAATTTGAAGATATGGAAAATAGTTTGCACGTTTGAAAATTTTGAAGAAAGTAAGAATATGTATTTTGAAAAAAAAATGGAAATTTAAAAATTTAAAAAAAAGTTTTTGTCGTGTTGAGACTTCAAAAAATTAAAAAAATAAAACACTATTTAAGCTATGTACCTCGCTTGCCGCCTCAAAGGCATTGGAAAGAAGAAAATTATAGCTTAAAATTTTCAAGTATAGTAGATTTTGTGTTACTACCAACAATCAACTATGACTAATTAATTTGGAATAAGATCAATATAAAAAGATTAAAAAAAATGCATATATAGTAAAAAAGCGTGGAGTGCTTGATATTAAATGTTAAATTATTTTTGGTTGGTATTTACAAAATTGGAATTATTATGAAAATATAGTAAATTGCACTCCACGCTTTTTTACAGTAATTGAATTTTTTTAGTATCTTAAGTTTTAGATTGATCTTATTCCAAATTAGTCATACTTGATTGATGGATTTTCTATAGGAAATTATTCTTTACTTTTTAGTTCGATTTGCTATTAAAGCGTGTTTTTCTGTTACTTCAAATTAGCCTAACTAGTTTATTCTAAGAAGTTTCATGAAGTCCATTTTTCACCGTTCAAGAATAAGGACTGAAGGTACGAGATAGAATTTACTGATTTTCGGCTACCTCGGTGAGCTTTCTGAAATTATATCGGAGATGTCTCAAATGCTCATGCGACAGACTGTAGGCTCCTTTAATCTTGGCGTCACCAACTATCTGACAGCTGCCCTTTCAATTACCATGGCCGCCCGCAGACAATTTTTTTCCTGAAAAAAAAAACCGCCGATAGAGGATATCGCGGGAAGTATTATCCCCCAAAATTGTTTGAAGAATTGGAGGTGCGGCCAAATCTTGAAGATCATGCCAGAAGTTTTGTGATTTACCAAAATTTGTCTTTTCATACTTACATGATATAATCAAATGAAAATAACTTATTCCTGATGATATTTTGTGCAAAATATCTATGAAAGACACAACAAGTTTGTGTTTATAGCTTCATATACTTTTTAAATTATTGTTCGAGTTGGCGTCACAGTGACTGTGACGAAAATCCTACCTAATTCAACGTACCCGATATTTGACAGATTTTCATCTTTGGTAGTACCCTGACTTTATGTGTATGTCAGCTGACATTTCTTTTGTTTTTCCATAACTTAAGGGTTAGTATACAGTGTGTCACAACAACATTCCGAATGGTCTCAAACTGCTACGAAGCAGCACAAAGCCAGTCCAAAGCCTGCAAAGTTGGCATCCCTGGTCCCAAAAGAGATCACCACAGGATATGTCTTACGAGTTACAATAACATTAAGGTATGACATAGATATTCCATAAAAATTATTTAAATTTGGTGCACTGATAGGGTATCTATATGTTGCCGCCAATGCGCTAAAATGCCTGTGCCGATATATCTCGCTCCCTACAATGGCGCATGTTGTAGTCATTTTTCAGCGGCGTAATAAGCATTCCCATGGAGAGCAGCGAGTATTACTGCTGCCTCTACTGCCTCCGCCGTATCCGAGAATACGGCAAAGCACATACTGAGTTAAGTAATCGATAAGTCGTCGCGGCTCATATCCGGACGCGGGAAGGATACTTCTGTACTCTTCTGTGTTTTCATTTCAATTACTTTGCTAAGAAATAGAAATTTCGCTTAAAATATTCACGCCTTCTACTTTCTAAAATAAGTTATATTGTTTGGTATTAATTCAATCATTCATATATTTTAGGATCTGTAGCAGTCAGTTTTAAAGGTACAGAGTACCCAAAACTGGAATAAATTGATAATAAATTTTAGATATGTACTCTTTAATCAATGGCGATAAGATGCGGCTTTCCCGCGTGGAAATTTGGCTCAGCATCATTATTTTATAAGAGAATAAGGATGTTTAGGTGTTTACTATGTGATGATTGGATTTTGAATAAATGTTTATTATATTTCTATTATATTGTAAACATCATCAACCTAGCATTGTGATTTAATAATAATAATAGACTGATGTGTCTAGGAAATTCATTGGGCGGTTATGGTCCGCGGCGTGATAATCGCGTCCAAGGCGGTAAGCGCTGAGGCTTAATAGACCAAGCGTTACGCACGAAATCTTAAGTACGACCTGCTAAAATAAGAAATTCATAGAAGCTTTTAAGTGGAATTAAAAATAAAACTAAATTTATTATTATTGTCACTGACAGTAACGCCGTCGCGTCGTCTACCAACGAATATTCAGATAAGTCCCTATACCACCAACGCCGTCATGTGTATGAGAGAGAAGCGCGAGAAGTGTGCAATACGTATGTTAGAAAGAGATAGAAACAGCACGTCGCCTAGCAACCTGAGTGACGAGGCCAGGGACGCAGCTGGGACTACACATTACCTCGTCAATGATATTTGGATTTCTCTGTATAAGGATAGTTCCCATCGGCATCATACAGGTTTAACTGTACATAGTGAGCGGTAAGGCTACAGGGTCCGGCAAAATGATCTTCCACGTTTTAAGCTTTAATAAAAACGCCATTTCAAATGCTATTTGGATTTTATTTTTATTAACTGAAAATGTATGCTATGCCAATTGTTTCTGTGTGGCGAGCATAGTTTCCGAAAAACAATCGAAGCTGATTTTTGACACCTTCCGTCACTCGAGCAGTAATTTGAGTCGATATTCCTGTAATCTCTTGGCATATCGTTGCTTTCATTTCGTCAATGGTTCCGGGCTGGTGTTGAGTAACCTTCGTTTTCAGGTAGTACCAAAGGAAAAAATCGCATGGGGCAAGATCGGGTGAACGCGCAGGCCACTCAACGTCTCCACGTAACGGGATTACGCGTCCTGGTAACATTTCCCTTAAAACGTCCGTTGTCCTTCTTGCTGTATGAGCCCTAGCTCTATCCTGTTGAAACCATACATTCGGATGTCCAAGTTCTCTAAGTTTTGGTTCGATCGGCAGTTACAGTGACCGAAACGCCTCCCCAATCGCCAAAAGATCGAACAACACTTCAAGCGGTAACATGTGGCCTTTTACGGAGCTGCCGCGTATTTTCTGGTGCCCAGTAGCGAAACTTCTGCTTGTTCACACACCCACGTCACTCGTTATTAAAAGCTCATTTTGTGGGATGTTTTGAAGAATATTGCTGCAACATTCTCTGCGATTTTTCCAGTCCCGTTCACTAAGTTCTTGCATGATCATCATTTTGCATGAAGAGAACTGCAGATCGGAGTGTAATATTCAGCTCACAGAAGAGCGATCTGACAAACGCAAAGCAGAGGCATGTTTAAGAGCTGAACGGCTAGGAAATCATTCATCTGCTTATCTTACAGCTGCAACATTTTCAGGTGTCCGAACACGTCTGGGTCTGCCAGTTGATTATCTTTTTAAGGCTGAACCTGTAGCTCTAAAATTCGAAGTGAGTATGAAAAGTTCTTTGAGTGGTAATCACAGATTCGTTACTTTTTATAAATGTTTCGATAACGTCCAATTCATGACGACAACTGAAATGTCAATGCGCGAGCTATCAACCGACTATGCTAAAATCCCCATGTCTTCAGTGATTCGGGCACAGGGTGGGAGATCATTTTGCCGAACCCTGTACTTCTGTAGGCTGAAAAATGGGAATTAAGGCTTGAACAATAATTTATTATACGAGGATACTCAGCTCATGACCTATTTGCAGAAGATTATTTGATTAGGGTTGTTGACAGTAAAAGAAGTGATCTAAGAAGGCTACGTATACAAAATAAAAGCTGCAAATCTTTTTTGATTAAAGTGCGGGCAGCACTGAGAGTCGAGAGTTGACATTTAGCTCTCATGATTTTTTGAAAGAAACCTAATCTGCTCAGGCTGTTTTCTTTCATTTGTTATTCCTTGCTTGGTTGACTAAAATTTTATATTATCTAGAAGCAGGATCTTCTAGCTGCGGAATAGCATTTCCAGATTTCAGCATCCAGGAAAACGAATATCCTGCCTAACAAGTTAATGCCGCAAACTTTCACCTATATTTGGTGGTGGGTATGATCAATATACATCTATAAGAATTCGTACGCCTCCCAAAATGTTGCTAACTCTTCGCATAACGTATAACAACTGCAGTCGATCCAGCACCCCATGCTGTGCTATGGCACTGTCTGAGTTTATCTATTATAGTACCTCATTCAGTCATCCGTTTTACGGCCACTCGGTTTGTTAGTTCGAATGCATTTTGTAGTGTACCTAGCACAAAACATCTGCTTTGAGACTTTATAACCCTGAAATGATTTACAACCAACAATTACGCCAACATGTGTTTCTACAAAATTACACAAGAATAACAATTATGCATACTGGTGTATGACGTATGACTTGAGACCTGAATAGCCGACTATTTGAAATGGTGAACAGTTGTTTGGGATTCATATATACTTAAGTATTATCTTCTCTAGAAGGGTTTTGTAATGGAAATAGGTTGCAATCTATTATCTCCGTATAAGAACTTTCTTTTTGAACGAAGCGTTACGATATGATTTTTTCATCTATTCCATAATTTATATCCACATTCATAGGCTATCCTTGAGGGCTGAGTGCTGATTGATGGTAGGTCAATCCTTGGAGTTTAAACGAAAAGTAACGCACCCTTGAATGACCCTGAAATGAAGATTCAACATTTTACAGTAGTCTATAACAGTTGCTATCACAGGTTTTAAAAATTGACAAGTTAGATCGAAAGTTTCTGAATCGGTATAATCACCAAAATGTTGAAAGTTTTTAGTTTTTAGAGGTTGTCAAAGTTTTAAATCAATTTTAAAATTTCCAGTATTTAGAAAACCTGAAAATCTTGAAATAGGTACGTTAAATTTTTGCAAACTGATATTTCGACAATTTTAGACAATTTTGAAAAGTTCGAATATGGACTATGAAAGTTTTGGAAGATTTTCAAAATATAGTTTTGTAAGTTTGAAAGTTTTTGGAAATGAAATCTTTAGATTCTTGAAAATTTTAACTTCATTGAAAATTGTTAAAATCTCGCAAACCTGTGATGACAGCTGTTTACAGCCTTCTGGAAAATGCAAATGTTAAATCTCCGCTTCAAGGTCTCACGTTTAAGGTCCAAGGGTTGACTATAAATGTGTCCCCAGTTATGAGCTTTTAGCTTATATTTTCAGTATTCAGTATCCTCATAGTTAATCTCAGACTTTTAAAATTATCGCACCCGTCAAGTAGGCTGGGACAGCTTTTGTTTGACCTTGTATCAGCTTTATTAGAAGAATTTTTTCCGAGTAGCTATTTAATGTTATTGTATCAGATTCTCCATTCATAGACATCCTTAACGCCAGGGTCACGTAATTTGTGGAAGCTGGAAGACTAGCTTTGCGCGAGTGGGAGACAAGCAGGCAAAATCTCGGATAAATTTATATACCGATTCCAAATTGAACCTTTACTCGTTTTATTACTCCCACTATTATTACAGACTGAGTATTTAAAATTGTGTATCCCGCGTCAGGTATGCGACAAGATGCGTGAAGCAGCTTTACGGAGCGAGAGTAAAGCTTTCAATCTCTTAGAAGTTCGCCCAAAAATTTAGCATAGTGTTAGGGTCGCATCACACCAGTTTATGACATTTGATATCAAAGAATATCGCACAAAACATGCGGGAAAGTGGAATTGGCTGAATATGCAACATGTTGTACATTGTGATCTGCTTGTTAAGGGCCTGGACCATGGACACCAGGTTCCATAGTTTTTGAGCTATCGAAGGTCAAAGTTGGGCGTTAAGGACGACTGCTTCAGATGCCCCCGTATATGTTTCAGTTAAGACGACGTATTGTCTCGCCAACTGGCAAGGATACTTCTTTGTAGTCGCGAAAAGTTTCTAAAATGATACTTTATTTTTTTTGCATGTTATATGACATCACGAAAAACCATGTCTCCCCATGTCTGTCGGTCTGCCCATAAAAATTCTTGGCCCGTCTATAACTTAAAAAGTACTACTCGAATTGGGATGAAATTATTTTACAAGGCTGCTAATATGCTAAGGACGCAATCGGTTCAGTGGCCGTGGACGAAAATGCCAAAAACGAAACAAAAATATCGCTCAAATTTCTTTCCTCGGCGTTTCAGAGGATATTGATCATTTTTTAATTTTTAGGGGTGAAAATTTGAGGGTGGGGATTTGTAGGGGGCGGTAGAGAATATTTTGTAATTTTTTGATGTTAGTTTATTCCTACGCACCTATTAGACAAGTTCCTCACATCATAGATGTTCCCCTACTTTTGCCCTTAAAACTGCTCGCTGGATTTCACCGACCGGTCGGTCTTTGTGTCCTCGCATGTGTGGCGCTGTGTCGCGGTGCCGCGTCTGACGGATTGTGCCTATATTGAGAAAGAGGCGACGTTGTCAGATTTACGGTATTACGGGTAGGGCAGGAAAATCATGTCTATGGACTAATACTGTAGACCTGTTTTACAGATTTGATCCGTTTAATTACTCTGTTATGCTGGTTCGTAACTAACTTTGCAAATACAGATAGCTGTTTCGTGCTTTTTGGCAACGCATCACCAGGTTCTAGGATTGGTTCTAGGACAACGAACGATACCATAGCAACTACCTTCTATCCAGGATATACGGTCTGTGGCGCTTTCTTATTTCGTTAGGATCTAACTTGTGCTGAACAGGTATGAACTGAGTATAGAGACAATTTATTTGACGTCATTTTTTTATAGTGATGACATAAACCTAAATACTAAGGCATTGCCACTGCTATTAAGTAGCCGAAAGACACCTTGTTAATCCGATTCTTGAACTGCCTAAAGTTAGAAGAACTGGGAAAAGCCACCTCCGGTGATTATTTCACAATTTTGATACCCTAGAAACAAAGGAGGTGTCGGGATGTAGATCGAAGCCAGGTTGCCAACCGCCTGTCGAAGGCGGTTATGTGGAAAATGTACTTAAATGTGCTTAATCCCAAAACAAATAACCCAATTTTTTTCTGCAGTTATCGCGATTGACCAGATGTGTTCGTTCCAAGTCAAGTCCTCTGCGTTCTGTACTTCGCCAGTCTAAACGATTGCCTTCTTGGCAGAACTCGGCTATCCACCAAAACCGGGTGTATGTTTAGAACGCTTCTTGTTATCCAAGGTACAGTATACAGTATTGAGTTTTGGAAGCACTAAGCTGTACTAGATTGTTGAGACCCCAAGCAGTGTTAACTTCCAGATGTGTCTTCACAGGAGGTCGCTATATAATCTTCTTCTCATTGGTACTCTGAATGCTTGCCTATAGAGTGCTGTCATCAACATAGCTGTGTATAGGAAAGTACAATGTGCATTCAGCCAATTTCTCTGCACCCCGCATGTTTTGAGCCGTATCGACAACCCGTTTCAAACCGTTTCTCTTACTAAGCTAAGCATTTGGCACCACATTATACGGACATTTGTCAATTGTGGACATTTGCAGGTTATGCCCGTCAATGCATAGTCTATTTTACCAGGTTGCCAGTGCTTCCGTATACACATCAGATATGGTATCGTGTCATCTTGCACAATAGGTAGTTCTTAGCGTCTATCTATGGAGGAATGGCTCAACTACACGCATTGTTGGTTGCATGTATTTTGTGAAGCCGAGTAGGCTGTAGTTTTCATCTCTGAGAATAAAGTTGGTTGAGTAGCAAGACTGCATCTGGATGATTGAGTATTGGTCTGCATGTGTGCAAATGAAGTATATCTATAAGCTGTACCCGACGGGTTATTTATATTATGTTATCCTTTCTGAAGACATGCTATGTTCAGAGTTATAAATTACGATTTTTAAGTGTTTTTGTGTTTTCAAAAACTTAGTTAGCATGTACGAGTATATGGCTTGTAATTCGACAGTTTAAAAGGTGGATGTGCAACTATTTTCTAGCAACACATATTATTAGCACACAAATCCTCATTATGAACCTATGCATTGCCGTTTCCTTCTAGCTATAGTATACAACTTGCACCTTAGACCTCCAGTAATGCCATCTCTGAAGCAGATTTTACATCACATCAGAGCCAAATATTGGTAACTGAAGCCTCATGACGTTTAGGCAACACGTACAACTACAAAACGAGGTCACAACGTATCCATCAGCTAGTGCTAAGTTAACGACTTGTGGAAAAATCTAAATAATGTCATAAAAAATCAATACAATGTCAAAAAATCGATATAATGTCACTTTTCAAGATACATAATACCCGTGCCGCAACGATGTCACGTATCTTGAAAACCGACATTAAGTCGTTGTTTTGACAACAGTTTCTTATGACATTATGTAGGTGTACCTACAAGATGTCAACTAGGATCTAGCAGTCGTTCACTTCAAGGTCACTTATACAGGCAGCAGGCGCGGAATGAATTACTCGCATTCTAAAAGCCATCTAGTCAACAAGTTGATCTTTTATCGGATTTTTTTTTGACATTATATAGGTTTTTTACTTAATAATCGTGCCGTAGTTGTGTAGTACTGCATAAACTGTGTCCTTGTCGCTCTTAATAAAATACGCATAAGTGATTGCGAACAAATGTACGAACTTGAGAATATCTCAATTTTCTGACTTCTTCCCATATTCACTTTCCGAAATCATCGTCAATTTCTCCCAATTAATCCTCTAATAATATTGTCCGAGATTGTCAGATTATCATTCATCGACATTCTCAGCGACGCGGCCGCATAATTTGTGGGAACTGGAAGACATGGCTTGGCGGCGCGGTAAGTGGGAGCCAAGCAGGCAAGCTCTCGAACAAATTTACATACCAATTCCAGATTGGACTTTTATTCGGTTTATTACTCGAGCACAACCCCAGCTACCGGTAGAGAGAGCACTTCGATTGAATGGAGATCGATTTTCGTTCCGGCCAGCTCGGGGAGGTGTAAATTTGCGACGTGGGACGGGAGAACAGTTAGGTGCATCGCTTGAGTGTATTAAACCAAAAAGTAGTCAGGGAGATATTTATTTTTATTAGCGATTATGCATCCAGTTTTATAATATCGAGCTACAGGCAGTCGGGCTGGTGGAACACGTAACGAGAGTACTGGCATCTTGCTTTTCGATGTCTCATCCAATCCAAAAGGGTTTGTTTCCCTTTTTGTATTCTAAAACTATGGAAATCCTTCCTTCAAGAAAGGAATTTTGAGTTTAAATTAACAATGTTTTGTCGACAACACGGCCTGGAGTACCTCAGGGTTCGGTCCTTGGACTAATCCTTTACTAGCTTTTTATCCATGACGTCAGAGGGTGAGGGAGAAGTTAACAATTTCAAAATTAATTACACAAAAAAAACAGGCACCAAGGATTTTTTTTAAAATGAGTGACAGGTGATCTTAGGTTTTTTTTGGAAATAGAATGCTTAAAATGCTAAAACATAATTATTGTAAATATTAGATACCGACTATATAAATTGCTTGAATACTACTCAAAAGTATTGAAAACATTCCAAGTTTTAATGGCAAACGCACGACGAAATATTTGATGCCTGAAATATTTTTAAGTGCGTCAATTCCCGGGGTTGGAAGCGTATAAATATACAAACGTTGGAAAAATGAGATATACCCTCCCCGATCCCCCAATATTCCCCAACCGATTTTTGATCACCACAAAAATGTTTCTGAAAATGATGACGAGCTCTAAAACGTCAAAAAAAGGAAGTTTGGGCGTTTGTATCTTATTCGTTTTTTTTTTGCCCAAAGTTGCGCTGTATTTTCTAAGTTATAGAATGGCCAGGATCAGTGAACAGACAGACAGACCTGCGAGAATGAGTGATGGCGTGTTTTGTGATGTACAGGTAGATGCCAGCTAATATCCAAAAAATAATATATCATTATTCGCAATTAGTTTTACGCCATTACAATTTCTTCCTCGCCTTCGGTGCGAAAAGTAAAAATCTGCTGCATCTCTTCCCCAAGATCTCAAGAATGAGATCAACTATACTCTAACTACGTCAACCAGTTGCGCTTCCAGGATTTCAGTCTGGGAGGGGTAAAATGGAAAGTAAATTCTCAGTGTGAGGTACTGAAGTGTTATAATGATTTAACATAAAAAGCATGGACATATGCAGACGTATGAATTTGTTACAGTCATTTCTGTAGAAAATACATACATTTTTTTTATTTTGAATCATAGTAGTGTAAGTAAAGCAAACCAAGCTCGAGCAATCTTCATATATTATAACAAAAATGCAAAATAGTATAAACTATCACAGATTTTTCTACATAACAATATCAGACAAAACAACGAAAAATACATCGTCATGAAAAAAATAACAATAACAAATATGTTACGACTTCTATAAAGCATAAAACTGAATGTAAATCAAAATAAAATTCTTAATCATGAGAAAAACACAAAAAATACTCATTGAATAACTAACAACATTCTCTCAGCCGGTCTCAAAAAACAAAAAACATATAAACTATGAAACTACATCAGTTCACAGTCTCAAAATAAAGCAATCATTACATTAGCTTAGAAAGTGAATTGAATAGAATTTTTACAGACTTTTACATCAATTTGCTGGCCAATAAATAAAACTACATATCTTGATTGGATACTTTGGAAAAGATCACCGTTCTGGTTTAAACGTAAGTAAACCCTTAACTACATCTGCTTTTTTATTTATTTGCCAACAGAAGGGAGATGCATTTGAGAGACAAGCTTAGGCAAAGTTCAGGTGTTATCATATTACAAGATCAGTGCGCCTATTCTTTTTGCTGGCGAACCGATTTATGATTGTATTCAAGTCTATTTTAATATCCCTATGAATATACACAAAATCTAAACCCACTATCGCTCTTGTAACATAGTGGAGCGCAGCCAAGTTTGTATCTTCTTTAGATGGGAGATACTTTTTTCGGATGTCGCAACACTTACCGGCAATGAAATCAATAATTGTAGGCATCTATTAATTGTAGGAAAAATGTTTTATCACATGATAAATACAGTGACATTCCTATAATATCTTGTGTACGTGACTTTCAAAGGTCACATTCTGCTTTTAATCTGGTACTTATTATTTTTTTTTCGTTACTATTTAGTCCATGCAAATATTTAGAGATTGTTTCTAATATATCCATTACTTCAGCTTCAGTTTTTAAATTAAATACTGACGCAAAGAAAATAATAAAATTGTATATATTCAAAGATTCTTCATTGAACCGGTATACCAAATCCTGTAATATATTATCTAGCAAAGGGACATACCTGTTTACGATCAGTCTGTAATGATTTTCCTTGCCATACGTAACTATGTTCGGTCTGTTCATTTGCCTGCTTGCTATTCTTGGCACAGTCAGTTCAATACCCAGGGTTTCATGTGATTTCATTATAGATGCGAATAGTATTCTAAAGTGTTTTTCGGAATTTGCGCGTCTCTCTTCTACAACTGAAATAATATTTCCTATGAGTTTGACAGCGTATTGTTTGTCAACTGTTTTTGATTGTAAAATCTTACTCAGGTTGACTGTTAAAGCTAATATATCACACAAACACTTTAGTGATAAATTGGGTGGAAGTAATGGCAGTCTTCAAAGCCACCGCTTTTGAAGAAATTTCGCGGTCTTTCCAATTTGATATAATATTTAGTATCTCTACAATTTTCTCGAATTTGCACAGATTGTACAGAATCATGTCTCTCGGTCCATCGTGTTTCGCACATACTATGAATTTGATATCCGTGTAGTTTTATTTTTAATACTGTATTTCTTTAAGCGGTATTTCTTAATGGTTGGACACTGCTGCTTTTTGAAATCGAAAGATTCAAGGCATGATTTGCGCATGGGCTTTTTAGAGCATTTGGCAAACATTTTTGCAATTCCCTTTACAGCGCCCTTTTTTTCACCTAACATTAGGTTACACGTATCAGTACCAATGCCCACACCTAGTTTTGAGTCTAAGCTATTGGTAATAATGAAATGCTTGACTGTATGAGCAAGAATTTGACCTGTGAGTTTGGGCTCCATTGTATCTTCATCAAAATTTGAGTAGCAATCCATAAATCCCATGAAGTCATCGTAAATATTTTTTGGATAACAATACTGCAATACGATTGACATTTGTGATTTATGGCTTATGTCTGCAGTTTCGTCAAATATATAAATACTGTAATACCTACTGACTTTGCCTGACGCGACTTAAAACTATATCCAAGATTTCTTCGCCACAACATTCTATAATTTCATTTTAGATGCGGCTGCTTATGCACGTAGCATGCGCTTTTGAGTTCTCTAAGTTTTTTTTCCAATAAATTGTCGCCGCTCTCAACTCTGAACTGTATTAGTTCTCTAAAATTCCCTTCATTATTGAGGACATACTCGTCATTCGTGCTGTCATTAGAAAAAAAGTCGTCCCCTATCTCTATGTCCTCTGAGTGGTATATTTTTGCGTCCAAAAAGTTATAGATTCTATTATAGGAGTCAATCTTTGCCGATTTTCTGATACGTGCTTAGTTCGCTCTGAACCTATTATATTTCTTATATCATTCTCTGGATTTTCGTAAATCTTTAAAAAGTTTGTATCATCTGAAACTGCTTCTGTATGATACATTGTGCCTCACAATCACCGGTTTTGCCATTCAATTTCGAAAACTTCTTTAGTGGTACGGTATTAAGTTTTCCCAATTTAGTTCATTTATGTACTCCTCCTAATTTTGCAAAAACCACGCAATATTTACAGAAAATCCCTTGGAGTTCCTTTCAATATGACAGCCAAGGAAATTTCTCAAAGTAACATTTTACTTCTTTATTATTTTTGTAAGTGTGTGGAATAGGGATATTTGAAAGAGTCATTAGGGATCATAGCACACCTCAATAATTGAAATTATATTAAATTTCTATTTTTCCGTCTGTAATTTTTTTAGACACGATTCTTTTATAGTATGAAAATTAAATACAAAAATTAATTTTCTGGCTTATGCGTGGAAAATAAAAAATCAATAGAACATAGAAAATAGCGCTCATACCAACCAGATCAACAAAACTCCGCTTGTTCACTTCTCAGCCAAATTTTGTTGCGGACTCCGGACTGGTACAGAATTTAGACACTAGACTAGACCATAAAAGACTAGACTATACCTGTTCAAACAGGAAGAAGCTGCTATCCTTTCTTAAAGTTACAGATTTTTTTATAAGACGTTTACTTTATACCGCCTTTTCAAAGACTGATCGAGTCGTCTGGGGAGGGGAGGAGGTTAATTACTCCCTTTAACCCCCCCCCCCCCTCCGTCAAGCCTAGCCTCAGGAAGATGCTGAAATGGAGAGCCGTTAATGAAAATGCCGATTACGTAGGCAGATTAAAGACATGTATCATGAACAAAAGACGATTGCCAACAAGCCAAGAGTTTGAATGCGTTTTTTGACAGTTAGATCACACACGTATCTGTTAGGATTCTCACGGATGACTGAAGACAGGCTGAAGTATGTCCTTTATGAAACTTAGGTACTGGAAGAGGACGAAACGGTGGAAACTTCTCACACTTCCGTTTTCGGTAATATTGGCTTTGATGCCTCAAGACTACGTGATCTACCGTGCTGCTAGCCTTTTGAATTACGCGAACTATAAATCCAGGATATGCCTCAATGCTGTTCTGGAACTGAAGCAAGCCCGGCGGCAGCTCTATCAGTGATCGAAATCTCAAGTGAATTTGTAGTGCGATGAAAATAAGCGTGTAATGAGGTCGTCTGGAGTCTGACGAAAAGGAAAGGGGAGAAATGCCACGTCGATGCCGCGTAGTGGCATCAAACTATGGCTGTGCGTATCCTGAAGCGGTTCTGGTAGAGGTGGAGTTGGTGACGGATACCGATCGATTCAAAGGCAAACACAAGGCGCACGAACTTTGAATGGACGGAGTTGGTAGTAGTCCAGGAACCCAACTCTTCAAATGAGGAAATATAATAAAATTGCTAGTAGACAGTGTATTACCGTGTCTGGCAGATTTTGACGTTGTTAATGTTTTGACGTTTATCAAATAAATTTGTGAATATATCTATTTTCGGCAAATGTGTTTCTAGGTGTTTCATATGATTAAACCACGCCTTATCATAATGTTAACTTCATTTTTAGAAACGAGACTGATGGAACACGATAAGACATTTGCACTTTTTCTCCAGAGAATGATTCGTGGAGCGACTATTCTATTATCGTTCAGTGCTTAGAATTATGTTATATCATTGAAAACACATTGAATATTTTGACATTACATACTTGACGACGTAGCTGCGAGAAAAATTTGATGATTATACGTCCGACGGTTTGCCCTCATGCTTCACTGCTCACCTTTTGTGCTTTATGTTTAATTTTTCTATCGAATCTCTTTTACTCGTAATATTGCTTAGACGGTGCTTCAGCATTTCAATAGCCTCCCGGTAAAAATTTTGTCCCACTGTTGAGAAACACTACCGCAGATATCATCAGTTGTTTACTTGCAGATATTATTAAATCAATGGGGAGCAGAACTGGAGAATGCGGTGGGTAATCTACCAGTTCAAAGCCTGTTCCAAGTGTTGCATCCTCGATGGGGGAGAAACCACTGACGAACTGTCGTTCTAAATGGCTCATTTTGCACGAAGTATTCTAAAGGTTACCATGAGATCGCCTCGAATTCTCCGATCGGAGAATGTGGTCAAGTGGAATAACTCGAAACGTTCTTCAAAGCTGGGTCTGTGAGCTCCAAGTGGGATTCGCAGACTTCAATCGCGCACAATCAGTTTCCCGTACAGGGCCAGCAAATTCAAAAATTTGCCGCTCACATGTCTCATAAATGAAGGTGCACCTGTTGACGTCATATCCTCTGAGTGACCTCTCCAACATCTATAGAAGCTTCTTGGTTGTAACGTGGTGTTATGCTCTGATCAGGTTAAACGATCGTTGACTACAACGTCAATTGCTGGAAACAGCTTCGGAGAGAGAGATCTTGTATACGATCCACGGATTAGTGTCCCGATGTGTCAGACACTTGAATAGGTTTAAGGGTAGAAGCCAACTGTCTGACTATTGTCGAATAATGTTAAGATCTCACTGAAGGAGAGTAGAGTTTGTAACGGTGTTGTAAATCTTCATGCCATCTGCATAAGCAGAACATGTGAAGGCTAGCAAAGCAGGCAGTATACAAAAGGAAAAACTCGGAACCCAAAACTGAGCCTTGAGGACTTCGCTTGCCACACAATGGAGGCAAGGCTGGCTATCATTGACGCGCATAGAGAAAAATCTTCCGGTGAGGAAAGCCTTAATCCACTGCAACAACTCGCCTCTGATTCCGACGCTCAACTGGAGTGTTCATATCCAGAGAATGTGTCCAATCGTTGACCCATTGGACAAGGTTGGTAATTATCGATCGTCCGGGCATAAATAATAACGCTGGTTGTCAGGTATATGATTATTTTCGAAATCAAGTAGGTTTAGTTCATCAAGTTAATGCTAGCCAAAATCGATTGAAGTATGTGGATGCTCCTTGACCTGGTAACCATCTTGACGCCGCCGCCAATTTGAAAGCGTAGCTACACCTTCGCCTATCTATGAAGTACTTTGTTAGGCAACGTTAAAATGTTTCTCAGTTAGGCAGCAGCGGTGGCCGCAGTAGTAGACTCTTCGGTCTCCTGATCAGTCGCCGTGCGCTGTGCGGGTTCGAGTCCCGTCCCGGGGGAGAAATTTTTCTCTTGGCTATGGATGTTGTGATTGTCCGTAGGTGGTAGACGGTCTCTGACTGTCGAACGTGTAGGTACCACCCGGCGGATCTCGTAGGCGGAGCCAGAATGTTTGCATGTTGCATGCACACGTGTACCCTCGCCAGAGTCCGTGTGGCGTTCCCCCTTTCCGGTGTACCCCCTTTAGCCCCCTATACCCCCACGGTACCAATGGGTGTTTAGGCCTTAGGCCTTCGTGGTAGTTGGAGTATAAAAAAAAGTAAGAACCCTCCCTGATCGAAATGTCATGTCAGCGTCGCCAATGACGAGGCAGTGGCTACTTCTGAATTACAAGGTCGAGAGGTTGAGTAGCCTGTTGCATTCTTTGCTTGGAAAGTGACAGTGGCATTGTCATAACCTCTAGAACGGCAGCTATTAATTTCGATTGCCATCTTCAAACCTTTGCTATATTAAATCAGCAAAACTGGAAGGTTATCTTGTTCTGTTCGGAATAGAAACAAGATACAATTTACGGCGCTATTTCACTCGGTGGCGTTTTGCAAAGAAATCTTCGACGATCCTTTCTTATCGTGTAGAACTCACATTTATACTAATCCGTATAATTTATTTACGAATGTGTTGTCAGCTATGATGATCTGTTGACTATAGTTCACCACAAGCCCCTCAATTTGCCCAACTGCGATTGAACCGATTACGCGGCGACGGCTGCGATACGTCAACAGGTTGCCACATTACCGTCCGTCGCGTCACCCCAATGCCAATGCTCCTAACCGTCAGCTTATCGCAGCTGCTAACCCTTTTGTGAGGGTGATAAGATTGTGCGAATCGTTTGTGTCGTGGCGAATTCAAATTTCAATAATTCGTATGACATATCTGTCACAGCTGGAGGTTTTTGAACATTCGGTACGACCGCCTGTCATTTTTATCGGTACGACCACTCCGCCTCTGTTGGTCTGCTTATCCGACACTCGCCAACTGGTACTACCTCAGAATTCATCCTATGATTGAGACAGATCAATAGGGTTTCTCTGGCTAATAATGGACGTCACACTGTCTTCTGGATATTTCACTAACCATTTGGCCGCTGTGGCAAAATTAATTTTTGTAACGCTAAGATCTGTTTTCGCAAATCAATAAAATTGCGAACCGTTCAGGACAGCTGCTGGAATACACTGATAAAGTATAATAATTATAAACTGCCTTTATCGATTTTTATACAGGGTGGCCAATATATGACTGACTGATTTAAATTGCGCGCTATTTTTTATACACGCATTTCAGTACTTGGCCCGGTAGTAGTTGTTTAAAGCACATATGTCCAATTCGTCATGTAGCGCTACACGATCCCACAATGCGTCCGTATTGTTAAAACGTTTTACTTAAATAATGAGTCAATTGTTGCAATTGGTGCGGAAAGAACAAACTGGTCAAGTTAACGACTTGCCAAAGTCCGTGTTCGAACTGTTCGTACTCCGGAAAATATCGAGAGAGTTCGTGAAAGTCTGGAGCGCCCTGAGACAGACATCGTTCTCAAGAACTGTTAACTCAAGAACTACAGCCTATAGACCATGAAAGTCGCCGATAATACAGTCATGGAATATTGCAGCATAAAACGCAAAATAACGATTTTTACGCAGAAGCAGAATTGTAGTGTCATCCATCAACGACCACTACTTTGTATGGAGGTGTCATTGGACCTTACTTCTGTGAAGACGGATCAACTTCTCACACAGATAGGGAAACAATGAATCTTTTTCTAACAATATTTCTTGATTTGCTGATGTCAACTGGCCACCAAGGTCACTGGATTTAACGGCTCCTGACTTTTTTATTGGGATTTTTGGAAAATAGGGTTTATTCCAACAAACCAAATACTGTAGAGAAGCTGAAGAACAATATTACGGAAACGATTAAAAATATGCCTCCTGAAAATGTAATCAAGAGGTCTCAGGTTTGCGCGGCTTCTAGAGGCGGACATTTGTCTGATATTAACTTTCAAAAATAACTTCTAAGTTTCAATAAAAATTAAGATGAAGAAAATGGATGTATTTTATTTCATTTCACAAATATTCAAGATACAAATCAGTCAGTTACATATCTGCCACCCTGTAGTGACCACAATTTATGGAGAGACTTCAAATTTTAACGTTGTCAACGGAGCAGCAACATCAAGACAGATGTTGGTCGTTGCTGACGAGTAAATATTTAATATCATTTCGTAATTCTCTGCTAAAAACTGTCTCTAAAATTATCATGTCAGTCTTTAATACTTCATTAAAATTTAATCGCGTTTTAGCTGCCGCTTCGACATTAATCTTGAGCAGAAAAACTTGAAATCCGGATTTCTTTAATGAGATCAGTGGTAAGTTGATTTATAAACATGTGTTGAAATGATACCCGCGATGCTTTTAAATATCTGTCACGTCTCCACTGATATTTCGTGTTTCTCTGCACATTTCTTCAGCTCGATCGTGTTTGGTACGGGCGCGTAGTTCCTCTTTTGAAACTGGAGCTCTGATAGAAGTAACAGGATACAGTCTAGTTTACTGTATGTCGTCGCGCTTTAAATTCCACCCATCTCAAGTTTTTTACAACCAGATCGTGGTCTCCTGGTCCAAAGTCCAACTCTGTCTGATCTCTACCTTAACCCTTGACCATTAGATTTAAGATCCTCCGTGGTCCATGCCGCATCTTCTGGCTTTTACCCTGTGATGGTCTGCAGACTTTTAAATCTTAATTGTGTTCAAACGCCTCCCGGAATATTATCTTGGTGTTCCAGGTCTTCGAGTGGCCTCAACAAGAGTTCGAATGACATTCAGGTACTACATAATCTAACTTTTCGTACTTTGTTACGCAGTCGCTACTTTTCTTCTTTAAATTACAATGATTCGTTAGAGCATTCCATTCTAAATGGAAAGTAGAAACATTTGCAGGACATGTAAGTTTATATTGCGCCATAAGTGAAATAAATCCAATTATCTGTATAATAAATTTGTGAAGACGAATTTGGAAGAAGTCCAAGCAGTCGGCGGTTGAATGCCTCTCAACTTATGTTACTTTATTGTCACTACGAAACTCCCAATGCGATTCTGGAGAGTTCATAAATTATAGTAGCAGAATACAATAAATTATACTGCAAAATTCATGGATTTTTGATAATTTATTCAGTAGCAAATTCTTTCAGTTAAAGGTTGAAAGTTCTAGGATAGTAAAAAATCGGTTTGTTATGAAAACTGCAATTAATGTTTATTAGAAGCTACATTTTTATCATATTTGGTTTTAGAATTCTGCACCAAATAAGCTGCAAAAATTATCTGTTTTATCATAAATGCAGGTCATAACAGGGTGAGTTAAAATATAGGGGTATGTTACTGATTTTTTTCAAGGGTCTATACTTAGTACTATACGTTACCATCTATGCGAAAGGCTGGCCCCTCACAGGCTTCTCATGAAAAGCGAAAAATTGTCCGAATTCTGACAGGTTGTAGTTTAGTCATTTCTAATATAACGTTTAAATGTAACCTACGCCATATACTATTTCCCTACAGAGAGTAATAGGGTCTTTCCTAAAATTCTGATACAATTGGGTTGCCTATGATTACGAACGCACATCTTCATCCCTTACTCCGCTTGCACTGAATTGATTTTTGTGCATACAAAAGGTACAGACTGGTAGATTACCGTAATTATATCTTCACCGGGCAAGCAATAAAGAAAGCGAAACCTGTCTATTTTCAAAATAAATATTTAATTAAAATGAGAGGTGAGTTCAGGGGTAAAACAGAAAAATATTCACAATCGAAAACGGAGTTTCCAGAATGGTTTGCAAAGTACTTTGGAACAGCGACCAGTATGCACATTGTAGAAGTTGTAATATAGAACTATGCACTCAAAAAACATGTTGCGTGCGCGCCCAATACAATGATAGACGTTCTTCATGACTCAAAGGTCCTTGATCTATCACTGATCTTGGGACGGCATTTATAGTACCTTATACCGAACTCAACGACCCTATTTACCGATTCCGTTTTTTTTCCGGTTCGGCAACGCTGCAGATCACTTTAAAAGCAATTGATATCCCAGACGTGTTATAATAATAGAAATAACAAGAAAATAAAACAACGTTTGGAGATATATTTTCATAAATAGGTATTTTATGATATCTAGACGATGAATAATAGGTGGATGCTGATACCTTTTCAAATATCGATGTTTTGGGACCCAGAAATGCAGAATGTGCGTTTGTTTACATTTGGTGTGCATTTCTAGATCATAAATTGGCAAAAATTGTTTTTGATGTAACAAAAGATGATGAACTAGTTGGAATACGTTTTATATCCTTTTTTTTGCAAAATACAAAAATCTGTACATTTCTACAGTTACGTATTATGCACAACACCCTGTACGTGATATACAGACAAAACTAGATTGCCATGCATGAACAGTCGTCAAAAACAGTGAAAACATCCTACCAAATATAATAGCTAGAAAATCGAACTATTATTTGCCACATTCCCATTGGTCCCACTTAAATAACTGACCGTCTTTTCTGAAATGATAAAAATGTGAAATTCTAAAAAGACATAATATTGCATCTATAATGTACCCTGATTTATAAGGCAACCCATTTTTCACGACATTATTCAACATTTCAATAGAAATCACTGATATTCGGAGAGCTTTGACAGCTTCTGTCAAATTGCATTTCGAAAAGGTCTTTTCCTATTGGCCCAAGGAATGGTTAAATATTAATGTTGGTGAAATTGGCCCTTAGAAGATCTTTATTGACGAGCCAGTCTCCTTGTTGACATTCCAACCTGATTTTTTGCTCTTCTCACTAATCTCTCTGACCTCTGTGCAGTAAATGTACGTGGTCTTCCACTTTTTGGGAGATTCAGACATGGCAACGGCGCTGAATTTTTTTTAACTGTCTAGTTATCAAATAATTAACCAAATGGCAACAATGTTACAACCCATTATTTGGGAAGAATAAATAATATTATAATTTGTAGATTCGGATACTGCTATCTGTTGCATAATGCCAATCAATAGTCAAGCCGAATCGCATAGTAACCCTTTGTGGCACGAGTCAGTAGACTACACAGTCGAGCAAGTTCGCAAGCACACATGGCCGCGACTCGCACTGTGAACAAAATTAATCGTGCGACCTTAGGTGCAACCAAAATTATAATTTTTCTTCAACAACAATCTCAAAAGTAATTTTAGGATCAATTTAAAATTGCCGAATACTAATTAGCAATGCCAAGGCACCCCTGACGCACTTAATTTTTTTGCTCTCCCTCCTTCCTTCCCTGCTTCTTCCCTTTTTTCTCCCTGACTTTGTTTGGTATCTGGGCAACTGACTTACAAGACTTTAAGCAAGAGCAAAGGTCCTACGGACCGCTCTGACAGCCAATGACGAATATAGAATGCCAAATGTCTTCCACTACATTGTAGACCTAAACACGTAGCTGTCCTGTAGACTGGCTGCGTAATATGCGGCACGTAGTGAGACAGCAAACAATCAGCGTCTTAGTATGAAACATAATTTGGCATAAATAAGAAACTTGTACTTGATGCAGTGGCACTATTTAGAATATGTAGCTCTACAATGCTGAAAGTAAAAAGGTTAACTATTTCAGTGTCAATTAGAAAAGGTAGCGACATAATCATAGTGCCGGACGGGTATTAAGTATCTTGAAAAGTGCCATTTTGTCCGTTTTTGACATTTCGTAGGTTTTTTGTGACATAACGTAGGTTTTTCTACAAGATGTACTACTATTCGTCATTATTCGTCAGAGCGGTCCGGTGGACCTTTGCTCTTAGTTAAAAGTCTCGTCAGTTTGTTAGTCTGTCAGGTCTGGCTACCCAGATACCAAAAATGTTTAAGGGGAAAAGGGAAAGAAGGAAAGAAAGGAAGAAAGAAATAGAGCAAAGAAAAGAAGTAAATCATTTGAAATAGCTTAAGCATTATTGCTTTGACTACTCGAATTATTTTGTAACTCCAAAAAATAATTTTTAGTTTTGTATACTGAAATAATTTTGGCTGGTCTGAATTTACAATTTAATTTTGATCACAGTGCAGGGCGCGTCCTGGAGTGTTTGCGAACTTGCTCGACTGTGTAGTCTATTGAATCACGCAACAGAGGGTTACTGAGCGATTCCGCTTGATTATAACGCCACTGCGCCTGTTGTTTTACGTAATCCCTTAAATATAGGATATCAAGATCTCTGTGAATAGTCTCATTTGACACGTACCAAGGGGCGTTAGTAATTGTGCGTAGTGTTCTGTTTTGCAGGACTTGTAGTCTCTGCATGTGCGTCTTAGCAAGAAAACACCAAGCCTCGCATGCGTAGGTGATTTTGGATCTTTGACCATTTTATACAACCGAATCTTGTTGATCAAACTTAACGGAGGGGGCAGCTGAAGATGTTGAGACGGCTGCTTCCGCGTATGACTTGCTGCGTCTTTGCGCTATGACTTCCAGATTTCGCCTGGGGGTAAATCTGCAAGTGGGACTGTTAGCGGGATGCGCCCCTTCACAGTTCGCACACTTTCGCTCCTCTTGTCTTGTGAGGGGGCATAAATGTGTCATGTGGTCGGAAGCCCCTTTTTGAACATTTGGGAGGTACTGTGCAGTAAGACTGCGCATGACCATACCTTTGGCAGCGGTGAAACTGCCCAATAAGTCTAGAGTTCTTTTGAACTTTAACTCTGATTTCTAGACCCAGCAGCTCATGTTCATTGAACAGCTGCTGAGACTTTTCAATCTTGGGCAGTATCACGACCACCAAAGGCATGGGTGCGCCGCCACTGCGTTTGAGTCGGATAATGTGGAGAGGAGTATATCCCCTCTGTTCTAATTCCCCTTTGATCTCCTGTTCCGAAAACATTGCGGGTATGCCTCTGACTACCGCGTGAATATTTCTTTCTGAAGGAAGAGGGAACGTATGATGGGGCACATCCTCCTCCCTGAACAGGCGAACGATTCTTCGGTAGTCATCCTCAGTTTTCGGCAAAATCCTGATTCCCGCATCAACGGCAAATGCGCGTTCTATCTTAATGCCTAAGCTTATAAAGGTCTAGTTTAGATGTCGCCACTTGGTCGCATCACGCAAAACAATGGGCGTGATTCGCCCCTGGCGGGGTGCTGTGCTGGTCAACTCACCAGCAACGTGAGATGGTTGAGATAATGCACCGTCAGTCGATGCTGTGGCCAAAGATTGAGAAGATGTGGTCGCTGCATCGACCCTCATAGGACATGTGGCAGAAGAAGACGTTTAATGGAGTAGAAGGTTTTGGAGGGACTGTCAACTTGAATTTTGCTTTTGCTTTTGGAAGAGGTGGGAAGTCATCCATCTTGTCGGTTTTTTTCGTTTTGTCGATGCGTCTTTTCCTAGACTTGGCCTGGATGAATCCGTCATTCTGTATTTCATCGTCGGTCGATGTCACGTCAGTTAAATTTTCAAGAGGTCTTTTTAAATTGACAGCCTTGTCAGATTTAGAATTAAAATTTGCATTATTGATTAACTGTGTTACCTGGGTGGTCAGGCAGTCTATTTTACTGTTTTGATCCGTAACTGTCTCAGTCAGCTCCTTTATTTGCTGGGCCTGGCTTTCGATGATCAGGTTCTGGCGCTGGATGGTTCCGTCCTTTTCGTCTGATACAGCTGGTGTCATCAATTCCTCTGATTTCTTGGTAATATCTGTTCTCTCCTTCTGGCTGGGTCCATTCATCATCGGGGACGCTGGGGGATCATTACTTTGACCTCCAGAGTCTATCTCCATGTTTTTGAATCGGGTTTTCTATTGAAAAACTTGAAAACTTTCACGAGCAAAAATATGACGTATTGTCAATTTCTACAAGATGTTTACTTAGCACAAGTTGTTGTACACGTGTTGATTAAAGGTTCCGCCACACTGACGCGATACAGCGATAGCGTCAGCGTTAAAAATCGCGTGTAGCGCGATAGCTGCACGTTCACACCACCGCGGTACGGCAGTTTTCTTCACTGCGCTATATTCTCAAAAGTTTAGTCATTGGTTAATAATAATTAATCATTGTGTTTACGGAAAAATAAGACATGGATACACGGTATCAATAAACAAAGAAGGCTCTATGCAGAATACCATGCTTTAATGCCCGAATTACGTGGACGTACACAACGTTTTTACGTATATGTACTTCCCGATTGTTTTGTTGAAATCTTAAATTTAATGTGATCCTTTTTTATCCTTTTTCCTGCAATGTTCATAGTCTTCGTGACTTGAATCGTACTTCTTAACTTGTTCAATTAATTTATCCGTTGTGGACATCGTGAAACACGTGGCGATATGCGATACGAACCTCGCCCGTAGCGTTTCTGCGCAAAGTTTTCATCCCACAAGTATTTACTCTCGGAGAAGCACTACCAAAAATTAGAAAATATACACGATTTTCCCACCCCCGCCGCGTTGGAGTAAAAGGATGTTCAAACACCTTATCTGTTTCAAAGGGCAACATAGTAATCTAACTTCTGATGTCGCCCACTCGCTAGGTCGGTCCAAACACGTGGGCGGCCTGCAAACGATGACGTCAGCGCTGAATGTTTCGACTGCGTAGTATAAAGCACGTGTAGCACCCTACGCTGGCGTTGGAACGAAACGCGTCAGGGCGTCGCATCGTGGCGTCGCTCGATATTGTTTCCCGCTCATAACAAACTACGCGTCGCACTAGCTCGGTACGGTTTGTATTTCGTTTATCTCTGATGCGTAATTCATCCTTAATTTTTACTTCACTTACTCCTACAGCGCACTGAAACTTTTAGAATCATTAACCTTCCAGAAGTGGCGCTGTATATTATGACACCAGAGGTGGCGCCAAGTCTGTCAGACCCTGCTAAAAAAACGCATGCGAAGCAGTTTTTAAAAAAAATATATTATTGGCTATGTTTAATTACATCCTCTTTGATCAAATATTAACATTGTAACATAAAATACAAAAATTCTTATAGAATTTATCCTTATAGAAAGAAAAAATAAGATAAAAAAGTGATTCCTAGAATTTGTGAAACAAAAATACAAGAACAGTGCAAACAATGTTTTTCTTGATAACACTAAATAATATATTGGTCATAAAACGAGTTTTAATCATTACGCAATGATTCTAAACAAATAGAACACCAAGCTCTTGGGTGTGAGAGACAAACAAATTTTTTACATTTTTCGCAGTAAAATCTAGTTTTAGAATCTTTTACACAGAAAAAACATCTTTTTCTGGTCCCAGGGGCAATGTCCATTAATGGCTGAGCATCCATAGGTGTTCCTGAATAAATCTGCCTCCTCTCTCTCACTCCTCTTGGTACATTTGTTTCACATGATCGCCGTACTAAATGTGGTTTTGTTAGTTCTAGTGCAAGGTTCCTTTGGTATAGTCTTCTTATAACAGAATATTGTTTATTATTTACGACATAAATAAGTTGCGAGTTAACGCCTGCTATATTTAGTAAGGCATAGAAAATAACCATTGGCCATCTACGAGTATTTCTCGCTACGTTATATGTGGCACCAAGCTTGTCCAAATTGTCAACGCCTCCCTTGGTGTGGTTATAGTACGTTATGATTTCAGGTTTGCTTTTTTCTTTTGTTGACTTATCTATTGCATCATCATGGTGCAAAGATGAAATCAAAATTACATTTTTATACTTTTTGGGGACATAAGACACAATTGTCATATCTTCCTGGAACCCAAACATGGATGTACAAGCAGCTCGACTTCTGGTATTTGTGAATTCCGGGAGAAGTTCCCTTTTATTTTTTTTCATGGTACCAACAAATGTTAGTTTGTGTTCTTTGAGTAGTTTCTCGACCAGAGGGACGCTGGTAGACCAATTATCACAAGACAAATTTATTGGTGCCAACTTATCAAATTTCCTTCTTTCGTCTCTAGTAGAAAGGTCGTCGAATCGCAGACAGTTAAGGAGGAATCGAAAACGCTGCTCGGACATTGTCACCCAAAATCTTTCAATGCCAGTTCCTTGTCTATCCCAAATTTCCTTCGTGTTCAGTTTGCTACTTTTGAGAGTCCCAGCAAGGTACAGCAAACCAAACAGTGCTTTAATTTCAACCAAGTCTGTTAATTTCGCCGCTCTATCTCTGGAATAGTTTTCAGATATGCGCGTAATATACAAATTTGTCTTTTCAACTATTTCTTCGAGCATTTCATCTGAGAAAAACAACAACCAGCATTCGATTTCGGAGCGAGCATGTTTTCCATAATCTCGTACCCCAGGAAGACGCACAATTATGTTTTCTTGTCTAGTTCGTGAAGTTTTCTTAGTGCAGTGTTTTCTCCATCTTGTCTTACTATCCTTACCAAGAAAATGATGAGCTCCTGGAATTTCTGCAGTTTGAAGAGAAATGACCTCATCATTATATTCTAGCTCTGACTCGCTATCGGTGTCTCTTGTTTCAGTCATGTCCCCATCCGCAGCCAGTTCTAAGTCCTCATCATCTGGATCTTCTTCCAGTATGTAGTTCATCCCATAATAACGTGGAGAGCATGAATTATACAAAAATAAAATAATCTACTGAAGATGTGTGTACTTATGTAAAACTACACTTTTATGACAAAATCAACATTATACTAGATATTCTCTCATGCAAAGCATTAACCGAGCAACATAACAATAAATAATGCTTTATTTACTTACCAAAATACAAAAGAATCAAATTTCAACAAAGCACAAAAACAGTTACGCGAGTAGTGGCGCCAAGTCTCACAGACTTTTTACAAAATAACTGCATCAATATTTAACCTACACCTGTCTCGCTTGCCATGCGAACACTAGAGGCCTATGTGGGAAGGTACCTAACTGGGCGGGATGTTACCGATTATTGCCGACACATGCCGAGTAATGGTAGAGCGGCTGGGTCTGTCAGACTAGGCGCCACTTCCGGAAGGTTAAAAACTCATACAGAAAGAAAGTCTTCAGGTAGTTTGGCCCTGCACCTCCCACGCAACGTATCATCAGTTCATGAAGGATTATGAGAAAAGTGTATCTACAAACATATATAAAAAAAAATTAAATGGAAAGATCATTCAAACATGCCCATACAATAAATCTATAGCCCTCACTTATTTGATTACGCTGCGATCCTACCTTCTGGCAATGTTACTGAATCAAGGCAGTCAGCCATGGGCCTTCCCTCGACCACCCCCAAAACCCACCATCCAATGTGTTACATCTTAAAACGATTCAAAGATGAGCAGTTCATCTGTCGCGGGATGATAATACCACATACAGTCACACCCGTACAGGGTGGGCCAAATGGAATGTGGGAAAAAATTCGCTGGGACTTTTACTTCTAGTGGGAAATCCTTTGCGCCTATTACCAATCTTGTCGCCCCATCGGCGGAGTGAAATCCAATCATCAAATTAATCTCAAATGGAATCAGGGGTCATGCCTTACTTCATTTTGAAGCTACTATACATATAAACCTAGAATATATACTAAGTGACATATAAATCCGAACACCCAGTTTAAATGGTTTTATTTTAATAAAATTTTGTATAAGTACTTAATGAAGCATAATAGGTAAATCATAAAAATTTCAAAATGATTGCACTGCTTTAAAGCCCTTTGACCTTTAATAATGTGTGGATGCACCCTGATGTGCTACGCATTCTCCAACGCTCCTAGGCATGCTTCTGATCAGGTGGGCAATGTCCTCCTGTGGTATCTCTTGCCAGGCAACCACCAACTCCTCTCGAAGTGCTTCTAGAGTCTGAGGAGGACGTTGCAAATTGAGCAATCTCCTACCCATCATATCCCACACGTGCTCAATTGGGGATAAGTCGGAAGATCTTGATGGCCATGGTAACAATGTGACATCATTATGTTGAAAGAAGTCTATTGTGACTCTTGCAACTTGTGGTCGGGCATTATCTTGTTGGAAAGTTGGATCTGCCAGGGTGTCAAGATAGGGTAAAAGATGGGGTTCTAGAACTTCGTGGATATAACGCTGCGCGTTCATGTTACCTCTGATGAAGATTAAAGGTGACCTGGAACCATAAGCTATAAGCACCCCAAACCATAACTCCAACAGTGTGATGAACATGTCTTTCAACAAAAAACTGTGGATTCCTCCTTTCACCACGTCGCCTTCTAACCCTGGCACGACCATCGTGCATGCCTAAACAAAATCGAGACTCGTCACTAAAGAAAATACTGTTCCATTACTGATCCCAGAGTGACCGTTGTCTGCACCACTCAAGGCGATTACGTCGGTGTTCTCGAGTTAAAGGGAGGACCCAGTGTGGCCGGTATGAAAACAAGCCAAAACTTCTCATTCGTCGGTAAACACTTCGCATGCCAATAGGGTCTTCCGTGTTCTGTAAACCATTCATTTGTAATCGACCTGGTAGTGGAGAAACGGTCCCTTAAGGCCAATAATCTTAGGCGGCGATCTTCACGGTCTGTTGTTCTACGGCGGCGTCCAGTGCCCCTTGCTCTTTGCGTACGGCCTTCTCGAAGCCATGCCTGACAACACCTAACCACAGTGTCTACACTTCTTTGCACTCTAACTGCAATTGCCCAAAAAGAAAGTCCAGCTTCCCGAAGTCCCACTATACGGCCCCTATCAAACTCACTAAGTTGACGAAGTCGTACAGGTCTCCGTACTCTAGGCATCGTAACCGATCGTAAAGGATGTCAAGAACCAAAATCCGCCAACGTTGATTCTTTACTGCGGCTAAAATATTCTTTTTTAGAGCGTTACTGAATTAAAAAAAAGCAGTATAAAAACCGGAATGTCCAACTGATAAGGCTGAAAATTTTTTCACTTGTTATTTACAGTAAGATAAATACGTCCACCAACTTTTATTAAAATAAAACCATTTAAACTGGGTGTTCGGATTTATATGTCACTTAGTATAAGATTGGTAACCTTCTAATCTTCTTTTGAAAGGTTCTATCATAAAATATAATAAAATATGGAATATTCCATGTCTTCATTCACGGCTTTTTATGTAAATGGTACTAAATACCCTGACATTAGCAGACGTTTATATGGGTCATTTGTTCGGGAGCCTGCGGTTGAAGGACGACAAAAATAATCGTAGTCATCCTGAAATTTCTTGGAAAAATAATGCTTGAGACAACAAGATAACTAGATATAGGAATGTGCGTCAAAGCTGTTAGTTAACAAGAAGCTAGGCTACTGTCATATAGATAAGAACCTGAGCACCACTGTTGCAAAAAAGCCTTGTTTAATTCAATTTTGTGATTATTGTCAGTTTGCTTGTCCCTGTTTGCATGCTGGGTATAATTTAACTGCTACTTGAGAGTTAGACGAAGTTAGGAATATTTTATCTTCAACTAACGATAGCTTAAACATAACTTCATGATCTAATGTGAACTTGAGCATACATTCGGATGGCAATGGTATTGGGGCTTTTTTGTGCCACTACCCACGTACTTTCCTTGGCTCATCGACAAGCCCCATGACGTAAAAAGTCCAGCAATCGTAATTTATTTCTGTCGAAATATAGATATATAGTTGATACAACGGTTTCACTTTGGTAGGCAATGGTAGTCAGAAGAGTTGAAAGTGAACTAGAACTACGCCATTTTGGCGGCAAGCCATGCTTGGCTCCTAGTCTGTTAGAATTCGTTGATCATAGCTGAGTGCGATACTGTTCATAAGAGTCCAATCCAAATTACATGCCTTATGACGTATTTTGACTATACAAAAACGTGCTTTTTTTGCAATTAGAGCATCGCGCTCAGTCATGTGGTAAATCATCAGGAAACATTTTATTCCAGTATGGTCAAAGACTGCTCTATTCTGCACGCCAACCGACATGTTTCGACTGCCACGATTTTAAGCGCGAAAAAACGTGTATGGACAGCAATTTTCCTTATCTGCAGAAGATGTACGCCGAGAAATTTGGGTTAACTCTTCTGTCGTAGTCCTAATTTTATTTGCAGTCAATCCGCGAGCAGGTTACAGCCCAACAATCTTTCTTTGGTGCCGACCTTTGTAAGACTATCTGTCACTTTGTTACTGAATGAATCATCGGAGGCGGCAACCATACTAGTAGACCATTTTACTTTGCTGTAACATCGCCTAAATGAGTACTTATTGCTTTGACTGCCGCTGCTGGTTGGCTATCTAATCAGATTTTATCAATTCCAGGATACCAGATATACAGGTCAATATCTCATTCGCTCTGGAATCCAGTGGTCTAGCGCTCAAGAGGAAATATTCTAGGTCCGAAAACATGTTCGGGGACTGTCTGTTTCTAGCGGGACGAGGTGCCTCTAACGCAATTTCTTGTAGCCCCATTATGTGGTACCACCTTGTTTGACAGAGAACTATGTACAAGCCTGGGAAACTTTTTTTAGTAAGGTAACCTGTACGCTACAAGTCGGTTCTTTCCAGCAGTGAATTTCTAATAACCCTGAACGGTCACTTAATGTGAACCAGTCAGTTCAGAGCGTAGGTAGGCAACACTGTATCATTAATTTGTTTGGATGAATATATCTGGCAATCTCTGATAGTGAGAGATTTGCTAAACATATGTTAATGAAGTAGAATTGTTACAAAAATGGATTTTATAAATAATTCGTAAAAAAGTCACTTACCCAATATAATTGCTTTATTTTGAATCCCGAATATTGGACATCCGTCAAACAACTTGGCATTTTTCAACAACTCTGATCAAAACCAAACACAATGCAAGAAATAGAGCCATTGTGATTCCTAAACAGCAAAAAAACTTTGCTCGGAAGTCATACCTTTTTAGGCCCTAAGTTATATTATGAAATACCGGCTATAGTCAGAGACTAAAGTTCATTAGGTTGATTTGAAAGTAAACTAAAGAAATGGTTGCATGAAATTCCTAGAGTGAACATGCACCAATTAATTGATCTATAATTATTACTGAATTGCGGACGACATGATCAAAAACATTTTTTTTTATAAATATTGCTTTCAACGTATAAATTGAACGTCGTGTGTTATGGATTTTTGTCATTTTGGCTCAAATCACTAATTAGATTTATGTATTAGATACAAACCTTCCCATGCACAAGGATAAGCCTTCTGTAAGGTTTCTTATTTGGTAAATTGCATATTTCTGTAAGCTTTTGTTAGATTTCAAAGCAACTTTAGAATTGGATTTGAATTGAAAGTTATTGTCGTAGCGAAAGGTGATGCACTCTATTTCTAAATCATTGGTATGACTGCCGTCGCAGTTCTCGGACATCCTGAACCGCCCGCGTAATCCACATGAGAACGAACGATCGTTTCTTTTTCTGTTACACCCATTTGGCACGCGTCAGTCCATAAATCTACAGCTATAGAAAAATGGCGCGCATCGCAATGATCAGTAGCGTAGGCGTACTAGATTAAAGTGTTTCATAGTAACTAAAATCGCGTCAAGTAGGATGATTCTGTACTTCTCACGCTATGCTGTCATCATTTTATTATGATTAATTTCGACACATGTTAGCTCCTTTTAGAGAAAAAGGGGCAAGTGAGTTCAAAAGCATGCAATTAGTCCCCAGTCCCAGTAAGTAAATTAGTTTCATCTGATAACTCATCTAGGGAAACAACATTTTCCTAGATCACTTTGTCTGAAGGCATCTGGTATTCCAGTTAAATCATAATATGATTGTAAGAAAATTCATTACCTCTTGTGGACCCGTTGCAAAAATGCTGCACACATATCGATCGTAAAAATTAAATTTTATTTCATATTTACCGTGTATACACAAACAACATACATACTGCAGGATCAATGCAGGATCACATCTCAGAAATCGAACGCTTATTAAGGTTAAGGTCTATTACTTCACGCTGATATAGGTCATTGGAAATGGGACAGGGTGACCCTCTAACATTTTTAGGTGACATTTCATAAAAAGGTTTTATACAAATGTCATTGGGTCTAATACCAAGTTTTTAATGCAATACCTTTTTTTCTGTCTCGTAAAAGTGCCATCGGATGAGGTTAGACTTTTTTACATAGGCCACCCTGTATATTTTCGCTGCAAATAGTAGCAGCTTTTTTCTGATCCAAGTGTGGTTTGTTTGACTAAAGTAAGACACTGGAATTTTTTGTGTGATTTATTCATGTGAATCCAAGTTTAAAGATGTTTGCATCATCTAACTCAATCTAGTATTGGCACGAATACATTATTGAAACAAAGAAATGGTCTTTGACTAAAGTATTAGTAATGAATATAAAAACATATGTTAGTGATCATAAAGAAAACTGCTACTCTTTCACCATTTGAAAAATACGTTATTTGAGAGCTCTAATGATACACCAAAAGAGATGAAAAACTTGTCATTAGCTCCTATAACTTTTGTATACAATTTTTTTTTCAGACAGTCGCACAAAACATCTAGGGTAAGGTCATTTTCTAGAAGGACACCCGGTACATGTTATTCCACAAATTGAAACAGATCAAAAGAAAAACGTTGACCATTTCTGTTTTTACCGTTAAGTCGAAATTGACTAATAGTACCGATATCTGAACTCGAGGAAATGACGATATTGTAACTTCCTCGTATAACTGGAACTCTGGCTGCCACCGACACCCTCGTAAATCTACCAGAAGGTTCGACAGGTGTCCAGAAACATCGACGCTTGGGCAAACAAAGTTACGCGGCTGCGCGTGAGCGATTGCAGCCTTATTGAGGAGCTTCAAGTTCACGTTCCAGAGCATTCGACGTCATCGAGATGAGTCTGCTGCCATCTAGACCACTCCTTCACCTGGAAAACGCTAGAGTATTTTTCGACTTGTCGATAGGGAAATAAATATAGACAGAGATGGCGATAGGAGGACAGTCAACGGACGGCCAAGTCGACATGATTATAAATTTTTCATAAATTGGATGCAAGTGTTGTGATTAATTAGTATACCTAAGTGAAATAAATTAGACTTTGAACATTAACGGTCACGTATCCGCATTGCCATTTTACTGCTGGTTTCAGGAGCACTGAGAGTATGGTTGGCTGAAGACCTTGATGCACATAAAATAATATTTATCGGCGCTCTAATATCCACCATCTCAGACATGTGCTCACAATCATATTATTTTATGAAATTAAAGGATGGAAATGGTAATTCTAGGACAACGCGAAACTAGGGTTAAGTAGTATTACTAAGGCCCGACTTTTCAATTGTAAGTAACTGTCACTTTACAGCTATCCCCAAGATAACTCTTAAAATACGATTTTCAGTGTCAGGTTTGTCTTGAAGCGCAGGTTTACCATTCATCTACGCGAAAGATATAGTTAAATGCTGTCTGACCATTTTTGATTGACAGTGATATGAGTTCTCATGGATGAAACGAGGTACAAACGTCGAGGATCATAAAAAGCACAAGTCAACAGTTACGGGTTATGTGAATGCCTAATAGTTAACTTACAAGAGTTTGCAATCAGCGATTGAAAAACCAAGCCTTAAAACTACGTTAAATGGGTAAATATAAAGAGCTGTACTGCTGTACTTATGTAAAAGGCAATATACCTTTTTTGAAAATTTTCCGCAACTTCATTTCTTTTATGATTACAATTACCAAATATAATGCAAAAATTTAGCAAAAATAGTTGATTTTTTTCACTTTGTTAAATATTTCATTTTAGTTACATTTCCTAAGCATGAAAGCAGTAAATCAACTCGTCCAAGTAAAACCTCAGTAGTCTTCAAACTATACTGCTTTTGTTCTGTGTAAGTTATAAATAAGTACTGCTTTTTAATTTTTCAAAACCTATTATAATGTTTACTCACTTAATTTTTTGTGTAGTAATTTTATAATTTGTGAATACGCATTTATCGTAATAAATAATTACTTTTGGTCCGAAGGAATAATTTTGAAAAATATTCTTCGTTCAACTTAACACAAACAAAAAATGCTGTTTTTAGTTTATTTGTATAATTATTTTTGTTGAATGTAATTATAGAACTATTAAATTGAAGTATTAGATGTCGCAAATATTTACTTTTGTGTTATTTATGTGAACTTCAACTGCATTACTGTGTTTTTGCTTTGAAACAATAATATAAATAGATTATGCAAACTACGAAAAAAGGCAGTAAAAGTTTGTTTTTGCAGAGTATAAAATGAATAAATCACATGAAACTGTTTTTCGATTTACGGCAATTGAATACGGAATGTCATTTATTTTAGGCCTCGTCAGCAACTTTGACCCGAAATCGCACATAAATAACGCTCTTTATGTCATGTATCTAACTTTGCAATATTCATTCACTTTTGTGGTTTCGAAGTACGGCAGCAGAAGTTCATTCTCTCACGGGGGAATGGGTCTAATCATACGTCTTTTAAGTTTTGCATATAGAAACATAGTAGACCGCGCGGATCGAACCTCAGTACTGAATCTTAACCTCACTCTTTAGTAAACTTAAATTCAAAGTTTCACAATACGTGCAGTGTTCTCTCTACAGTTAATTTTTAAGTGTCACCAAGTCATTGGACAAATGGAACTCAACCGAGAACATTTTTGTGCCATAATTTATTACAACTTAGACAATTATCTCAACAAGAATGCCTTGCTGAGTTACTGTCTGTTTTCGGCAACGAAGCGCCACATCAGTCGACAATTTCCCGTTGGTATGGAGAATTCAAACGTGGACGGGTAAGTCTTATGCCCATATCGTCAGTCGTACCTACAATTGTAGGGCGCCTTTATGGCCTCCTTGATTGTCATAGTTTTCTATTTTTCCGTGTCAGCGCTCTATTTTGAGGTCGCAAATATCTATTTGCATCAAATTGTGCTTGCTTTTGAGTTATATAATGTTTTATCAGTCTGAAATTTCCTACAATTTAAAAAGAAAACATATCTTCACAATAGGAGAGCACTGACGCTGACACGGGACAGGTGCAATCTAGACATTTTTGAAGTAGAGAAAGGGGTATGACAATCAAGGAGGCCATAAACGCGACCTACAATTGTAGGAACGACTGACGATACGGGCCTACGCGACGATCTCAGGGTGGGTGCACCAAAAACGGCAGTCACCCAGGGAAACGTCGATGCTGTGCGCAAACTCATCATTGAAGATAGACATGTGACATATCGCGAGATTGAGGCGTCCTTGAAGTTCTCAAAGACCTCAATTCAAAAAACTTTGCATGAATAATTAGAAGTAAGAACATTAGTTTCTCGTTGGATACCCCACCTGTTGACTGAAGAGCAGAATGCAGCCAGGGTTAATTGGTGTCAAAAAACGCTTGACTGTTTCAACAAAAGTCATCTGTTCTCGAAGTGTTTCGAAAAAGATGGTCGCGACATTTGTGTCAAAAGCGGGTCATATTGCAACAATTCCTCTTAATGAGCAGAGCACTCTGTTACTGCGGATTTGTATACCACAATTTGTTTGCCAAAAGTCAAAAAATGAACCCCGAAAGACGAATCATCCTCCACCAAGACAATGCAAGCTCGCACACTGCCCAAAAAACAAGGCAGTATTTAACGGAAGAAAACGTGGAATTATTGGACCATCTTCCGTATAGTCCCGATCTAAGTCCTAACGCTTTCTTTACTTTCCCGAAAATTAAAAACAGACTGCGTGGTCAAAAGTTCCAGTCACCAGAAGAAGCAGTTTACGCATTCAGAAATGCCGTTTTGGATGTTCCAGCAAACGAGTGGAATAAGTGCTTCGAAAATTGGTTCCTTCGCATGCAGATGTGTATTAATCTTCGTGGAGAATACTTCGAAAAACAATAAAGTCAATTAAAACTACCTACCGTGTAGTTTTATTTCCATATGCAAAACTTAAAAGACATCCCTCGTATTAGCAAATTTCACCGAAATAGTTGTCTGGTTTTATTGGTGCAAGTTATTCAAGGGGGCATTTAAAACATGGACGCATAAAATGGCCACAACTTTTTATTTGACAACATAGAGTGAGAAAACGAGTTTTTCTGATTCAATCGAAAGTGTTGACAGGAACGAAAACACCTTTCATATAAGATTTTGAGGTATTTGTGAGACCTACAAAATGGGACACGTAAAAAGATCCGACTAATAGCAAGAATGTTATGGCCGAAAAACGAGGCAAAACGCAGGTTTTGTCACTTATTGGTAATGCGACGATAATTTCACGCAACTACTTGAAATTCTTCAAACCTGTAGGACTAATACTTCTAAATAACAACAACAAAATTGAAGTATATTGGTCAAGTAGTTTTTTAAGAATTTCTAATTGTTTATCCCAAAACACCTATTTTCCGGCCATCACTACTAGTTTATTGAGCAATATATAGGGTTCGTTCAACACGAACAATAAATGTTACTTTTTTTGTTGTGTTAAACAACTTGCAGCAATAAAACCAGACAACAATTATTCCGCAAACCAGGGGTATTTTCGTCTAATATGATTATACTATATAGTTGGTAACAATAGAAAAGGAGCTGATCTGACTTTCATAGAACCAGAACGAAACTAACGAAAATTAAGTCCAGAAAACGAACTTTTCGCCCAAAACACAATTCAACCTTACGATATGTACTTGTTACGCCGCTGGCAAGAAGGCCATACTCGAGGCTCTTCTGTCGCTACTGCATCGACTAATTTGTCGACGAAGACATGTCCAAACAACATAATACAGCGGAATGTTCAGCATCAGATCGAGTATTTACTGCTACTGTGCTACTGCGAGCACTTTTTATTGCCTATCAAGAGGCTATGAGTCGCTTCCATCTAGACTAACCATGTTGTAGTAGGTGCATTATTTGTATCCTCTGTGTGTCTATTGCTTCACAAGAATTATGTTATACCAAGACGGTGGCTCTAGCTATACTGGACGCATTGCTTAGGATTGTCGTATTTTTCATACAATAAGAGATTCACACGAACTATACAAAGAGAATTGAACACCCAGTAGAAATGATTTGATTCGAGTAAAATTTATATACAGTAACATATAAGCAAGAACAAATGAGGTGAAGTCTTGGAGTGAAAACTCTCGGTGTATCGCTGGATTGTGTGGGGAGTTCATACCTAGCTGTGCTCGATTTCGAAGATCTCCTAGTGTTTGTGGATCATACCTTACACATGCTAAATAGCCGGAAGGTTTGGAGATCTAGGAGGCTGCTTTGAGCGTTGTAAAGGTAGTTAATTGTACCTTTAGAAGTACGAGGCGGGCATTATTTAACGAAAAGTAGAGATGGATCAGCACCATGTGTGATGATGCCTCAAACTATGACTCCTTCAGTACATAAGACTTTCAACGGAAAACTTCCACAAGTTTTTTTTCTGTAACGCCTTCCGTCTCTTTGCTTAGGAATTCGTAATGACGGACACCAGTCAGAAGCGTCTGAGAGAAAGACCTAATGTAAAGTTTCCGGTAGGGGAGATATGATGGCGTATCCAGGAGATGTTGGAAACTTATCTTTTGCAATTTCTTCAACACTTTAGAACACCTTTTTCCATCAAGATAATTTCTGTTCCCATATTGCTAGAACTACTGTGGACTACCTCTTTTCTTGGCCTCCTAGATCTCCAGATCTTCTGCCTATTGAATATGTGTGGGTAGAATACCTTATCCTCCAAAAACGCAGAACTGCGGAACCAAGTACAGTTAGTTTAAAATGAAATTGCTCGAAAAAAAACATAAATCGCCTCATAAGAAACATGCCCCGACCACTGGCAACACAGCAAATGTTTTCGCTCCAAAATTAAATAACGACTTCGTCTTGCTTATGACTATTTAAATAAAATAGTGTTTTTTCAGAACAAAGTATGTATTGGAAGTTTTTAGTGACAGTATTTTATATATTTTCACGAATGGTCTCTCCTTGTCGCAGCTGAAATGAAATGGTTCTCGATTTGTCAGGTTTTATTCGCTGAAAAACTCATTTAACTTACTTAGCCTCGACCTAAAACTCTATACTCATTTACATACCCTAGTAACATATGCAAATAAATCACTTTCTAGAAAACTCAAGAATTCTTCAAACTTCGCGAAACTTGGAAAAATCCAAACAACCGCTACTACTTGACAATTAACTGACAGCATACCTAACGTATTTTACAAAACATGAAACCTAACTCTAAAATACCAAAACTGACACGCTACTTGTCTGTGACCACCGCACTATACAGATGTTCAAGTACTTTTAAAGCTTAATTGTTGACATAATGGTCATTGTTAATATGTAAGTGGTAATGTTGCCCTTAGTTTACACAGGGTAGTCTAAAAGCTTTTCTTTTCAGAGACAATTACGTTTGAAAGAGCAAAGCTGGCGTTTCCGTCCGTCTGTCTGTCGGTCTGTCCAGTAATTCTTGGCCGCTCTATAACTTGGAAAGTACTGCTCTGATTTGGACAAATGGTTACTACTACGCAAAGGACGAAAAAGCGTTGTCGGTTTTGCAAAATCCATGCTGCGGCGGTGAAGAAAAAGGTCAAAAACAAAAAAAAATTAAAATCGCTTAAACTGTTTTTTTGCGTTTCAGAGGATTTTGAGGATCATTTCGTAAAAATATTAGGGGGTGGGTGGTAGTAGCGGGATGGAGGAGAGTAAGTAAATCTCTATTTTTGGACGTTAGTATATTAATACGCTCGCAACCCCGATTCTACCCGCGTATTAGCCATATTTCAGGTTTCACTTTCAAAGATAGACAATTGTTGTCGATACGCGTAACGGTGCTCTTGCTTCTTCAGGTAACATTGTCAGATAGACGGTAACTGCCGGTAGGACAGGGAAACAATGTATACTGGTTAATTGCATGGGCCTGTTTGACCGACTTCATCCGCTTAATTTCTCTATTGGACATTTTTGTAAATATTTTTCTCTCGGAGGGCTAAACTTGTGCTGCACTTTATCAACTGATGACAGCGTTGCGTGGAAGTGCAGAGTCAACCTACTTGACGTCATTTTTTTGCTTTCACTATGAAGAAAGCCCACGTTAGGAAACGTCAATTTGACATATGTGGTTCCATTTGACGACTAGAAAAACACGGATATTTATCAGCATGAAGCTGCAAGATAGGTTTTATCAATAACAAAGTTAAGTCTTAAGACTTTGGCCTTTGTGTAACAAAGAAAATTTGCTTATTTTCACAAAAACTATAAAGTCGCAACTGTAAGAACACTCTTTATATAGATATGGTTTGCTGTAGTTCATAAGAGAAAGGATGCTGCAATAAATAATAAATTACTTAACTATCAGGGTAATTCCAAAACACATTAATCTCACCATAAAGCTATGCCGCCAATGCCGCAGGTTGTCCTCTCTTAGCAAATTCGTCTATGTAAAACCGACCTACACCTAAATGAATTAGTCAAGTGCGGCAAGCGTATACCAAAATATCAAAGTTCGTTGCGGTGAAATGCAAAGAGGTAAGTTTATGTAGGACAAGAGTAAGATGGCCAGAGCCGTTCCACTGAAGGACTTTGCGAAATGTTTGTGGCACGTAATCATGAGTGAAAATTAGAACATCATACTGCGGAGTATAAACAGATGCTAAAATCAAAGTTTGTAGTCAATAGGTATATAGTAAAGTGAATTGATGAACTGTCCACTAAGTGCATCTATAAACTGCTTGAATTGAATTTTCAGCTACTGACGCTTTTGAAAACCCCAAAGCCTCCTCACAATAGCTCGAGCAGGGGTGCGTTTGTAAATCACTTGGTAATGTAATACCGTACATAGTAATGGAATGTATCTATGATACATTGACAGATGAAATTTTACTCTGGAATACTGTGGAACTTTATTTTTAGAACGCCTAAATTATTACAGAGTCATGTAATGACACTTGATGATAGCCGACTAATTCCTAACCACGTTTTTTGCGACCATTGTAATTATTATAAGAGACTCTAGTGATACGAGATAGCATTCATCATGAACAATATACATTCTGCCATTCTTGAGCAGTTTTTGATAACCAAATAAAATGAACCGTGAAAATGACAAATGACAGAACTCTTTGAGCTCGGGAGAAAAAGCACACTTTTGACGTTTCAGAAGGATTACTTTTTTCTATTTCCGAACGCAAGTAACAGGTACGTCAAACAATTACGAACGCTAAAATTGTTACAAGTACAAAGTACAATCTGCAACAATTTACGAACGTAGCCCTGGGGTAGTGTAGTGGACACCATGTTGATGCTTCTGGTAACATGTCGAACGTTTATTGTAATCAACATTGAGTCGTTGATGTCAAAAGAAAATATTGGACTGATAGACCCCCACCAGTGAGAGTAAGCTGAGGTATAACGTTGTTATTGTCAGTTTCAAGGAGGTGACTATTTCTAGGTATTCTGTTGTCCATTTAAGATATAGACAGACGTAGTTTGTTGTGGTTTCTTGTATGCTACTGGTTCATACTTCCTAAAGGCATTCATTATTGAGTTACTATGCACGAAAACCAAACGACACCAGCAATATCATGATTAAGTCAGGTATGTGAAAAAAGGTGTCATGCGTATTTGCTCTAAATAGATCTAAATCTAGATGCAAAAATGACTTTCCAAGCACACATAGAAAACCTGATTTGCGAATCAAACAAAATGTTGGGATTTATCTGTAGAATCTGCAGGGATTTCAAGAGTGCAAGAGCCATCACATCCCTATATTAACATGCATATATTTATAACAAGTTGAACTTTTCTTCCGTTATATGGAACCCTTAGTATATTACATACATAAATCGAATTGAAAGTGTATAAAATAGATTCCTGAAGAGATTATGTTTTAAAATCGGCACTCCGGTACGTGACGGAAACTATGATCATATTAGACAACATTTCAATATCACGACCTTAAAAAGTAGAATAATGATGTCCGACGTGTGTCTTATATACAAAATATTCAACAGTTTTGACTGTCCCTATTTGCTTTCAAAAATAAATATTAATGTGCCAGATCGAAACTACCACCATTCGAAGTTTTTTAGGATTCCGTTCTGTAGAACGAATTCAGGAGTCAACTCATCTGTAATTAGGGCCAAGAGGGTGTTTAACGATACCTCTATAAATTTGGACATTTTTGTGGTTAATTTTAACAAGTTTAAAGCAACGGTAAGGAGGCAGCTTACATAGGATAGTACCATACTATCTAATTGTTTGTTTGCTGTGATACTGTTGTCAACCATTAATACTTTTCTATACTTTTATACAGTATTTTATATGTTTTGTTATCAAAGCTGTCTAGTAACGTGCTCTGTGTTTGTGTTTTTTGGTGACTAGTGCGATTCATGGAATAGTGTAACTGACACATGCTAATTTTTAAAAAAAATAAATTTTAAATTTATATCGTTTTATAGTAGTTGCTATATTATAGTACTGTTTATTCTCATATAGTAGGCTTGTGTTACAGATGTTCATCTTCTGGATTTTGTAATCTATGTATCTTTTTATTTTATCACTATAGTAAGCAGCGGGTGCTGTCTTTGGAATTCACATTCTGTTGCACCCCAAACATGAGTAAATAAATAAATAAAGAAATACGGTCCTGGGTTTAATGTGATTTATAATTAGTACAAAGAGTACAAACTTTAATACACACATGGTGGATGAGCTGTTGGCCTCAATAGATGTCAAAACGTGATGAAGTATCCTAACAAATAGATTAGTTGGGTAGTTGACAGATTGACGCGGAGCTGAGCAGTCAACAAAACGATGTCTACTAGTGGAATCCAAGACATAGATTTTCTTTGTTAAGGAGAGCTACCAGCGTACTAGAACTAAGGGGTGACACCACTGTAACGGCCGCAAAAGAGCCTATAGATAAGTGCCGCCATTTAGTTGCTGGATTTAGAAAAAAAGAGAAGAAAATACTTTATTGTTCATGTTTATGGCTGAAGAAATACCTAAGGGATCTTAGAAACGTTGACTTTTGTATGGTTGACGAGTATTTTAATCAAAACGTTCAATTCTAGAAGAGAAAAAGTAAATCGCTAATAAATATTGACTGAATTAACTCATGGAAAATTTTCCACGTATTTTTCTTCAAAATGTTATTTTAATGGTATTGTAAAAAAATCCAATAAGAAGATATTTGTTGGGATTATGCTGCGTGTCATTTTAAAAATGTTTGTTTCGAGAAAAACGCTGTTATGCTGCCATTTTTAAATATTTTTTATGATAATTTTCTTTTTTATTAGTTAAATATATGCTTAATAACTCTCCCAATATTATTATGTAACGAATTTTCGTCAAATGAGCATATAGGTATGTTAGCATACAATTACTTGTGACTTTCTTGGAACAACTACGCTTGTTACAATAAAGATAATACGTTGTGAAATAAAAGCAAAAAAGTAAAAGGAAAACATTTAAAAAGTGCTCACCGTTTATATATTTGATCAGACATTTTAAGTACCGGGTGCTTATAAATATTGTTTTTTTCTTCTTTTACATCATGGGGACTGTGATTCGTGGTTGTATAATGTTCTCCACTGTCCTTCCATCAGTGCTCCTCCAAATGACATATGTTTCTGAACACATTCGAGAAACCGTAGTATTATCTTGAAGCTAACGTAATGTCCACAAATTCTTTATTGCTATAGAAGTTCGCCGTTCTCCTTTTTTTTCAACAAACAGCTGTCTATCTACATGACTTCGCTGCCGCTTGAATGACGTGATCTTTTTACCTAATCATCTATGTTTGAGGTGCGATTTTTTCAGAAACTTAATATCTGAATTGATTATTTGGTTGTGTTACTACGAGGCTGAATCAAATTCTATTCGTAGCTACAATCTGTTGTGTGGAGTAGATCCTTGGTTTGTGAGGAGTGGGGGAACTGGTATGGTTGGCGCGCAAGCGCGCTGTTGCCGCCAGTGTACTGCCATGACTGAGTAAGAAGTACCTTCATCCGTTGCGCAACGGATAATAATAATGTTTTTAACAATAAATTGTCGGCAATTTTAACTCTTTTGTGGGCACTGTTTGAAAACAGTACACTGTCGTGGGCGAGAGAATTTCAGGACGGACGAGAACGGGTTGAAAACGAAACACACGATCGACATCCAAGGACCAACCTTACAGGTGAAAACATTCGTGCTGTTCGAGAGCTTATTGAACGTGATCGTCGGGTAGCCGTGGAAGAAATTTCATCAGAAGCCGGTATAAGCTGTGGAAGTGTGCCGCTTATCGGAACAAAAGACGAGGCATGTCCATCAGGGATGTGATTCTCCTCCGTGACAACTGGAGAAATGGGGTGGGTAACCCTAGAGCACCCTACGTATAGCCCCGACTTATCCCCATGTGACTATTTTTTGTTTGCGTCCATGAAGGAGTCATTGGGAAGGAAGCGATTTGAGAGCAATGAAGACGTCGAGGAGCACGTACGCAATGGCTTACAACTCGCCCTCAAACTTTCTATGAACAGGGAATACTTTGGCTTCCAAAGCGGTGGCAAAAGTTGTTGACGTCGCAGGAGACTATAATGAAAAATGTTAAAACAGTAATAAGGGCATAATATTGTTCAATAAGCGTACAGAAAAATACCGATTATATTTGATTTACCCTCGTAGAAAGATTTTCTTCCATTTACCAGAACGATGCGACATACAAATAAGTCCCAACTTTAAGAACATAACTGAATCCCTGCGAGAATACTGGCATTCCGATGAAATGAGGCTCACCCAATCTACAGATTTGCTGATGACAGCCCGCTATATGCAGGAATCAGAGCGACAAGGGGATCTCGGCCGGTGAGCTGAAAACAAGAATACTAGCAGCGACTTCATCTCCGACGAGAGACCTGAAGGTTACCACTGTTTGGGGACGCAACAATCTTGTCCAGTTTAGTGCTTCGAAAACACAGTACTGTAGCTTGACGAACAAAAAAAGCGTCTTAGCGCTCATCCGGTTTCGATGGACCGCAGAGTTTTGAAAAAGAGCTATTCATTTCGACTGTGAGTCCAGATCAACGAGGACCTGATCTGGCACGAATACATCTCCTCTATAGCGACAGCTGCTGGGAAAAAGCTAGGCTATTTGTTTCGGACTAAGAGGCACTTTTCTCAGCATGACCTCCCTCACTGTATACAAGCCCCCGGTTATTTTATTTGTGCTCGATGCTGTCCAGTGGAGGGCTGTCCGACTGATCTACAACAGACAGTCCCGGGACCCTTTCGCACCGGCGCGGCGGGCCGTTGGCGATCTAGCTCTCTCCTACCGCTACACCAAGAGGTGTTGCTCCTCCATGATGCCGCCGTTCGTACTACTTTGCGTCGGAATATCTTTGTTGTCTCTGACCTACCGATTTCCTGACTCCGGGTAGCAATTCATATTTTTGATACCACCACGACCTCTCGGGTAAAAAAACTTACTAGAACAAGGCATGTTGTTCAGTCTACATCTTCTGTATCAAGGGTACAGGTCCAGAAGGGGGTAAGTCGTAATTTTACACAAATAGATCTACTGGTGCCATTTTGTAGCAATTTTAACGTAGAAGTGGCCAGCGGCTTGTACACGTCCTAAAAGCGCTTAGTGCATGTGAAATTCTAATTCTCATTTACACATACACAGCCAATAAGGAGCAAGTTCGCATCAGTCAGGTACTAAAAGGGTAAAGTCTATATAAACAGCTTATAGAAGTTGATCTAATAGGCGCAGTTTAGAGTTAGTCGGTGTAGCTAGAGCTTTCGTTGTTTTTCAAGTGATTTAAAAGTAAATAACAATGAATACAGAAAACAATAGTAGCGGAAATAAGACTGAAGTAATACCTAGACAGAATGAATCAAAAAAGAGCAAAAAGCACGGCAGAAGGAGAGGTCATGAAAAAAATAGACTGTAGAGTCGTAGGTGCATTCTGTAATTGTCGTAAACAATGTTTTCAAAATGTGCCTGAAGAAGCAAGTAAAACCATACTCAAGCATTTTAACATAATGGCTTCCATTAATGAGCAGAACTCACACTATGTGGATTGATTATGGTACTCCCTATTCGCCGAATAAGGCCTAGGAAAGATGAAGGAGAAGTAAATTTGAGAAGTGCTGCATATGCTTACGGGCTAGGTTTTAGAAACGATAATAGCTTAAACGAAATAAATATTTGTAGACAAGCTTTTATGTCTTTCATGGAATAAAGAAAAAAAATTAGTGATACCACAAAATTCACCAAAAATGGCGAGTCGCTCCTAAAGATAAAAGGGGAGAAAATAAAAACCATCCTAGAAAATTTGATTCCCACGTTCTTGCAGCAATATACGAACATTATAAAGTCATTTAAAGGCAGGAAAATCCACTACGGTGTGAATAATAGTAAAAAATTGTTCTTGCCTGAAGACTTAAACATAAAAAATATGTTCAAGATGTTTTTCGAGTTGAACCCTTCTATGAAAGTATCTTACGAGTCGTACAGAACGGTTTTTAATACAAAATTTAATACAGCCTTTGGATATCCCAGGACAGATACATGTAGTTGCTGCGATGAGTTTCTCATAAAAATAGTATAAACAGTATGATGTTTTAAAAAGTATCGATCTTGCTCAAAAAGAACGCTTTCAAAAGGAAATACGCCAGCTTACAATACAAAATGATGTACACAAAAGAAAGGCTGAGGTATTTTACAGTAGAAAAAGGGCTGCTAAGAAAAAAAGTCGAACCTCTGTGACTCACGAAGCTATTTGTCTCGATTTTGGACAAAATATCAGTGTCCCAAACATAACATGAAACGATGTTTACTATAAGAGCCAGCTGAATGTATATGCCTTTAATATCCACATTCTATCTGCAGCAAAAATTGTGTTTTACATTTACCCAGAAACACTTGGCAAAAAGGGAAGCGACGATGTATGCTCAATTCTCAATGACTTTTTATGGAATTTTCTCGACTTACAAGTAAGATCTACGACTCGTATAGGGGGGCAAAACAAAAATTACACGATGTTTCGTTTTTTGCATTATATTGTCCACAATACACGTAGACTTGATTATGCTCAAAGTTACTTTCCCTATTCGTGGCCATTCCTACATGGAACCGAATAAAAATATGGGCTTAATAAACTCGAAAGAGCCCAGATTCCTTCAGATTGGATCAAAATTTTTAGGAGTGCTTGTGCAAAACCATCGCCATTCGACGTGGAAATAAATCAATCCTACTTTCGAGCATGGACGAATGTTTTTAATACTAAAACAGATTATTTGAAGAAATGTCCTTTCCGTTCCCGTCCAATTCGAGAATTAGAAATACATCAAGAACATCGTAGACTAACATATTACCGGGAATCCTATAATGGAGCATAGGAGTCAGCAATAGTGAAGGGGAAAGAAACTTGTACTTCCTCCGTATTCTTATTCAGGTATAAAAAAAATACTTATGCCTTGAAATACTATTATTAAACAACAACATTATTTTTAGGTTTGATACCAATCACGGCTAAAAATTTAAACACCTACAAGATTTAAAACAAACAATTTTTTGATAATCTGCCCAAGAATTAGAAGTATTTTTAATCAATAACTTTGAATAGTTAACTTGTTTTTTTTTTGACTTGGCCAATTCAGGCCAATAATGTTTGATGGTTTGATCAATTAATGCTTATGTTCTATCTTGTATATGATAATATAAGTTTAATTTCTTGTGTGTGTGTGTCACATTAATTACCCAAGTAACTAATCTAATCAGCAGAGTTCATAGTAACCATCAACAATTTATCAATAACTAGTTTTAAAAGCTAAAATCTGTTTTCTACGGAATAAACATTTAGCGACTTAGCTCTTTATGGACCTGAAACCCTTCGTATATCATTATTCAACTGACTGAAAGTTGCTAGGCCGTCCTCATAGGCCATAAAGCCATTTCTACAGCCACGCATAAACATACGATCCGGCGCAAAACACCAACAGGTGATCATAGTAGTTGTTGGGTTAGTTCCTAAGGTACACCATCAACTATTCATTTGAAAATGAGCAACGCTGGAAGCTAATTTGTGAAATTACAACGAATTACCGTCGGATAACTGTATTTCGCTTAGACTCGTACACAGTTTCTGACGCTAACACTCATTTCTCCGCACACTGGATTGCAATAAAGTGTTAGCGTAAACATAAATTACATCCAACATAAATATGCAGCATATTTTTCAGCTGAAAGTTATTTTAATTAACCATTTAGAATTTATTATCGTAAACATTAGTTTTAAAAATAGCAGAGCTCTAAATCACGGGAGTGCCTCGAAGACGCTGGATTGACACCGTACAAATAAACCGAGACCCTCATTAAAACTGCAATCGAGGTGAAGTCGTCTTTCGAGAATGTGGTTCATGCACGTGTATTTTTACTTGTCACGCTGTTTTTGTTCATTGTCCCACGTCCTTTGTTATTCTGAACGCTTCTAAACGGGAATATTTTTACTGCATAATCTAGTTGCCATCAACATACGGGTATATTCTTAGTGTGGCCCGATTACATAAGCTAGCCATTTTTTCGATCGAAGCAACTGGGTAGGCAGAAGCTTAAATACAAGGGCACCGCGGCTGCTACGAGGACCTTAAAGACTTTTTTAACCCCTTTTTTTGAACTACCTAAGGTCAGTCGACCTGGAAGATTCTTCCTCAGGAAGATTGTTCCACGATCTCGAAACCCAAGGGAGAAAGAAGCGGTCGAATCGGCCAGTTCTGGATGTACGAAGTTTGACGATAAGGGTGGGAGGTCGCAGTCACGCGCGTTTGTCTCGTAGGCACATTCTACGGCGGTATGGTATCATGGAGAAGAGCTCTGAAAGCCCAATGACCTAGTGGCAGAAGAGAGATCTTGATCGCCATACAAAAGGGTACCGAGACTGTCCGTGAGACAAGAGGCATCGATCAGTGGGACATGTTTCCTCTGAACAGCATGGAGCATGGATAATTTAGTCGGGGTGGCAACATCCCATACATGTGAGCAGTACTCGAGGCGAGGTGCTATCTGGGGCTTGAACAGAGTGAGGAGGATGCCACGCCTTTTTTTAAACAAGAGGAAATGGTGGTGTAATTCCTCTTACATTTTTTTTAAATGAATTAAACAATTAATAAAACACTATAAATGAAATCTAAGAGTCTGCCAATGCAAAACAGCTATCTAGTGGCGTGCAAATGTAGGCCCTAGCTCAATAAAGCGGAGAGTAGGAGGGGGGAGAGGGGTTATTAACGCCAGTGACTTAAGACGGATTAAGCCATAAATCCCCGAAGTGTTAATCGGAACTTGTTTCGCTTGACCACCCATACAAAAGAGAATAATCTCACATTAACGTCAAAACCTACTTAATTGTACACAGAGAGCCAAATAAAACAAGGTATTCAAAAAAAGAATCACAATATATTATCAAAACAAGCAGCGCATATGCTGCACCACTGGAGTGCAAGTTAAAAGGAAGGATATTATTCAAAACTACCTGACAATAAAATTATTAGACCGTGATAATTAACCCTGCAAAACGTTTACCATGGTACCTAGGAAGGCTTTACAAATATAGGTTTTACAAATAATTTAACGCCTAAACCTAAGCTTATCTGGATAATGGTATTCTTCCAGTTACAGCTCTAGGCAGAGCTGAGACGTCCTCAGATCAAAAACAGGTGGTCAGTAGTGGGCAGTGACGTGAGGAACGTTACAAGGTGGGCTACTTGCCTCGTTTTCCAAAATTTACGCTATAAAAAACCCTGGAGAGAGAACGACTGCTTAAAAATCTACTCTCTGTCTGAGACAAACACTACTTATTGAAAACACTCAAACTTGAAGAAAAGCCATGTATATTCTCTTTTATAAGAAAAGTAAAGCAAAGGCAAGAAAAGATAAAAATGTACTAAAGTGATATACCCTTAGAAAGTCATCCCTTGTTCTAAAATGAAGTTCTGGCAGCTCAAAAATCAAAATAACGATCAATGTAACATAATAATATAGTACGCTCAAAAGAAGGTGACACGTAGGCACTACCCTATATTTGAAGACGAAAAATGCCAAACAAAATCAAGTACACTCTAAGAATTTCAGTCAGCAACAATCAATACATCAATGTCTATAAAATACCACATTATAATGATATTTTCCCTGTTCACATCAGGGTTTTTGTCAAGGGGAATGGGTGGCTTCCAGCAAAATCGGCTGCAAAACAGCTACAAGGCAGCTACAAAACACGGCTGGAGGAGTGTGAATGGTAGTTCTCCGCAATGCCTTTCCACTAAAAGGAAGCAGGTATTCAACAAACTTCATCAGAACATGCATTAATGGACGTGATCCAATGGTATACAAAAAAGAACATACTGCTGAAGGTTAAAATCCCTTTAGAAAATGGACACGGTAGCACCCAAACCAAAACAACTAAAAGGTAAGGTACAAAATAAAGGATGCTATCCACAATCTGGTGTTTGGGGCGGTAATATCCCAGAATCTGGAAATTATTACCAACGAATCAACCCATGGACAATAAAAATCTCAACGGAAAGAAGAAAAGAAAATGGCGCTGGACCCATCTGTACAGGTAAGTTTTTAAAACAAGGTATCTTGATAGGAAAAAAAGGTATCTTGATAGGTAGTACGTGCATAAATAACAAGGTGGCGCTGGTTGCCAATGGGCGGAACCAGCTCTACGAGGGACCAACGATATTTTATGAGGAAATTTGTGAGACGGTCGTTAATAATACTATAACATTAGTGTCCAAAATATTTCAACACAATACTGAGTCGCTGAAAAAGAAGGAAATACCTAATACGTGTGAAATCCAAATATACCAAAAAAATCATTAAAAAAGGGTTTGGCCTAGGAATCGGCACTCTACCATTAATAAGGAGTAATTCAAATTACCAACACGTGAACAAAATAGTAATAAAGGGTTACGTGATTTTGGCACGTGACAAAGATCTGCGGAGAAAAGTACTTCTTCGTCCTAAACAAATAGCCTAGCTTTTTCCCAGCAGTTGCCGCTATTGACAAGACGTGTTCGTTCCAAATCATGTTCTCGGCGATGTGGACTCCGACAAGCCGAAATAAACGGCTCTTTGCTAGAACTTGGCCATTCATCGAAACCGGATGCCTTTTGTTAGTCAAAGTACATTACTGTGTTTTGGAATCATTAAGCTGTACCAGATTGTTGCGTCCCCAAGCAGTGATAACCTCCAGATCTCTCGTCAAAGGGGAAGTCGTTGCTAATCTTCTTTGCTCCAGCTCAGGATCAGATATAGGCTTGTCATCAGCAAAGCTGCGGATCGAAGTGATCGTACAGGAAAGGAGGTCGTTGATATGTCGGGGCCAAGACCGATCCCTGAGGAACATTCACGTTGATGTTGTGTTTGGCATCTACCCTATCTGATGACAAATTGTGATAAGCGTATGTCTACACATCGTAGATAATATAACCAAGATATTCTATATCAAGATGCCGAATTTATGTAAAAAAGGAGAAGAAAAAATTGGGAATTGCTAAAGGACGTTTCTGGGTGTACGACGTTGCTTTAGGTACAATAGAAAATGAGTCTATTGAAAAATTCGATTAGACTATTCGCAGGTGGCGTGTCCTTGTACATCAAAATCTTCAGTCTGTATTTTGTGTATGAATATTTTGCATCGAACCTCAATGCTGGTAGCACTTTGAGTACTTAGTATTACTCCTGTAAGTGACAATGAGACGCCAATGTGGTGGATGTTTTATGTTTAGCTTGAAGGAAGCAACACTGTCATTCGGAGATGCCGGAAAAATATAGTTTCCTTCTGGTACTCACAGGTAGCGTGTGACCCTTCTCGCAAATATCTGGATGGTAGCGTATTGGGACCCCGTGTATCTCGGTTCCTCGCTCGATTGTATAAGCGTATAATTTTTACTAATCGCGTAGACTGAACGGTGGCAATGAACTATGCTAATTGGTAAGAACAATGAGAACACGTTCGAAGTTTAACTCGCTCTCCTCTTGGTTTTTTATTGTTTTCTTTAGCAACGCTTCATGTGCCAGAAGCTTTTGTGGCGTACAGTTTTATTTTCTATTCAACCGGTGAGAAATATTTAGTTCTGTTTCATATACTGTAAAGTTAGAGTTTGTATGTTCCTGGTATGCGTTTTATTCTGGAAAGCTTCCTAATTAAATCATCATTTATTGAACAAAAAAATGATGCTGGGTAACACACCAGAACGTGCTGATTTAAGGTTGGCTTGACAATACGTTTAATATCATTATCTATTGTATATTTTAGGAAGATCAATCAATAATCTGATCACTTTAGGCGCTATTCTGTATTAAACGCCACCCCAAACTTTTGATACGGCTCAACTGAGTATCCTATACATTCGCAAAGCAAGACCCATATTTCTCTTAATAAATATTCTCGTTGCTGAGAGTATGCAATTGCAATACCAGTAGTTTGTACTTAGTAATAGGATAGATAGGTGAAGAATTATCTAGCGAGTAAGCATTCAGACGTATCATCCCCCATGTTTCTGAAAACCGTGGGTGTGATCTTCCAGCATAATTTTCATGACTGTGATGGGCTAAAAGCAGAGGTGTTCTGGATCTAGAATTATATTTCAGTAGTCCTTTACTTTCCACGCATACTGGCGAGGAAGTATTGTAATCGTAAGTAATTGGTCGGATATTAATAGACTTCCAACCTCTGTAAAACTGCACACCTATTAGACATTTTCTACACACCATAGACGTTGGCCTACATTTGCCCTTATAAGAAATGTTTATGACTTGCGTCTGCTCCGTGGCTTCATCGGTCGACGTGCTGACCTTAATAAGTGTCCTCGCATAACTGGCGATGTGTCGTGTTGCTTCGTTTGACGCGTAGTGTGATCAGCTATTATAGAGAGGCGACGTTGCCAGATAAACGGTAGGGCAGGGACTAATGTATGGATCTGTTTGACGGACTGGATCCATTTAATTTCTATTATACATGTTCGTAACTAACTTTTTCTCAGAGATTCTAACTTAAACGGGCTGCTTACATCCGTTAGATCAAAGGCAGTCAACCATGGACAGCTGTTTCGTGCTTTTTTTGGCAGCTTGGCCTTTGCTCGGTCTCTAGGACAATGAACGGAAGCACCGCGATTATCCTCTGGGTATACGGTCTATAGGTTTGTTCGTACAGTGGTTGGTGACTTGTGGGTGACTGTGTCTGGGATCTGGCCGTGTTAATTCCATCTATATAGCGTAATAGAGTGAATGAAATTTGTGTGGCGGGATCTTGGACACGGGTACTGACAGGTCAGTGACTGTTGTACGGCGACCCTGCGTGGAAATTGTAGATTCAATCTCCTTGACATCATTTTTGTCATTTTATAATCCTTGGCAAGAGTTACATTATTGTTGCTGCAGTCTGGTATGGTCTTTGGTGTAAGTATGTAACACTTGAGAGGATATTGAAAATCTACCATTCGTGTAGATGATATTTTGTTATTTTTGTGTAGTTTGTCGGTTCATATCACTTAAGAGCGAAAAACTCAAGATTCACTAAATGAATAACACAATTCATTATCTACTGAATACTAAATACAAGCGCACTGGAAGGCTTATTTCAATAACGAACGTACGTTCCTCCAAACTGATAAGCTGTGCCACCGCCCACGATCAATTTGTCACTACCGCATGAGAGGGGATCCTCGAGCAACCATAAATAACTTGCTTAATAACGAACTCTTGCCGCTGCGCCGGTTTAAAAGAGTGTCGAGCTGCGAGGAAGAAGCACAACGAGATGATAATTGCTCCAGTTGCACCAACTTTATGACAGCTATAATTATGCATTACATGTAAAACGACTGAAACTGGCCCATATACTTATCGTATCAACATCCTCATCTGCGTAGCTCTGAGACAGTAGGGCGTTGCTATGCTGAGGGGATTAATGATTTTAGTTGGGCTTGTGGTTTTGCTACTACCCAACAATCGGCGATATTATCTGCATAAACTTGCATTCTTCTAATGCCACATATACCAGCTTGATATGCTGAGCTTTACTATAAGGGCCGGATATTGATTATTACGTATATTCGCAACGAAGAAGGCCTATTAGCATTTAAGTATAATGGCTCCGCTGATTATCATGAAGACATGACTGCTGATTGTCTTTCAAGAATATTTCGAACAAATGGTAAAGTTCGTTTCACAACGATCAGTCATGCTAATAACAACGACAGTTTTTACTTCAAAAGAATAGAAAAAATACCCACAATATCTTGGTTGAAATATGATATTATCAAGTGGTTGGTGGATCATATAGGAATTGAAGATAACATGGTCAAGAAACGACTATTGGCTAAAGCGAACCTCTGCAAATATACATTTATAAAGTACATCATTGCAGATATTGCTGAACCATTTCTTTATTATTCGTTTACCGCCTTTTTACAGCGAACTCAATCCCATTGAATTGGTGTGGGCTCAAGTCGAAGGTTTCATAGCTAGGAGAAACACCACATGCGAAATGAAAGACGTAGAGGCTCTTTTTGAATGAGCAGTACATCAAGTAACTCCAGAAAAAATGGCGTAAATGTGTTGAACACTTTGTGACAGAAGAACGAAAGACGTGGGGACTGTTACAGGGATACAACCTTTACCTTTATCAATTAATCACGATAGTTCATCAGAGCCATTAGACTGGGAAAACTGGAAATTAGTCTCAATAAATTAATAATCCCACACCAAAATTTACTTAAATATTTATATGGCCATTTCTCATATCGTATCATATATTATAGAAGCATAGAACTTGAAAAGTCCGCACGGGTATTACGTAGCGTTCTAGGATGCTTTTGTAAATGATGACTTACCTGTTTTTATATACCTAATCATGATTCAATGTCGCCTTTTGAAACCATTTGACTCATCATTTTCTTTGAAACCTCCAACAAAGGCGTAGGAAGTATAGAGTCAAGTTACTTGACGCCATTTTTTATATAGTATTATATAAGTAGTTACCTATCTAACTATCATGATTTATATGAAGATATAAATACATTAATATGTTAAACATTCTAGTTTGTTTAGCTGTACATTGAAGTATTCAGACCTATTTTGTTAGTGATTTATAACTTTTAAATAATATACAATATAAAAAGTATCAGACGTTATTGGCTTTTATTGAACGGTTTGCCGTTTACCGAATTCTTATGAAGGCTCACAAACTATCTGTTGGGAATTTCTTTTCTTGCCTATTGTTTGCTGGACCTGTAAACCCTTTTACAAACCCAAAAATATTCAAATGTTATACCATTAGGTATAATGGAGGAAAATATGCTTGATTTTGCTCACCGCATTGTAGATCTGCATGCTTAATGAGCGTTTATTGGTCGTTCTCTGGTTATGAAATAGATTGTAATGGATGCGGGTAGACCTTATTGATTGATTGCTTTGGTTCATTCTGGACACTTGGCACTTGTCTTTTCAGTTTTGTCTTTAGGTGTCGTGGTAGTGATATAAACGTCGAAGCTGGCCACTTACTGGGGAAATTAATCTACAAAAACAAAACTTGTTATAGGCACATGATGAACCAATAAATGTAAATGGTAATGATCTGCACACATAAGGGTCGGAACTGCGAGGCTTGCACCAACCGTGGGTAACATTCTGTACTACGTCTTGACGCTGTAAACCTGATATTCGTTAACTTGAATGTTCCTATTTTTTATTTGTAACCTGGAAACTCGGAGACGCAGATTAAGGAGGTACGGTTTACTTAAACAGGATGGCGATAGTCGATGGCCGAAAACGATATTAATTTGAAAACCTTCTTGCTGGAGGAAAAGCGGTAGGGCCTCCAGAGGAATGGGAAAAGCAAGTGAGATGAGATCTATAGAGAAGAGGTCTAGAAGATGACGTTCGAAGAGATAAAGAGGCACGGAGATGAGAATGCAAGAAACGGCCGACGGTGCTGTAACAAACTCGCCGATATATACATAATACATATGGTTGTTCACGTACATATTTAACGCAAGCAAGGGATGTCCAGAAAGGTAGACACCTTACAACTTCAACGGATCTCAAACTTCTCTTGTGCTTAGGTAGTCTGAGCTTGGCAAGATCTTAGACTTTTATCGCATATAGTGTGTCACCTCACGAATTCAACAGGACTCAAGCAAGCAAAACTAAGGATTAAACTACGAGGCTAGAAACCCCATGAGTTCAACGGATTTCAAATTTCACTTCAGGATATTAATAAATAATAATAAGACTCGAAATCATAGATCCCACGAAATATGAATATCTCTCCAATAAACCCCTTGTCTCTTAGGAAGATCCACAGGATTTTTGTAAACTACATATATAACGTGAAATTGAACAATTTAGTCTCAATGCCAATAGTTTGTCAGGCAGATGATGTTTTATTTACACCGAAGCAGCCGCCCAGGCAGAAGCCTAAATGCCATTAGGCTGGGAGGCCGTAGTCTGGCAGGCACATCGCGCGGCGGCCTCATGGAGGAGAGCTCTGAGGAGCAAAGCCCGTTGGAGTAGCGGTAAAAGAGAGATAGATCCCGATGGCCCACCGATGCGAGATTGTGCGTTAGTGAAGAGTCATCCATCAATCTGACAGCCTTCCTTTAAACAGCATCGAGCATCGATAATGTATTGGGGGCGGCAGCACCCCAAACATGTGAACAGTTCTCGATTCTAAGTCTTTCCTGGGCCTTGTATAGACCGAAGAGGTCACGTGGAGTGTTTTGAAGTTTTCTAATAAATTATATGTACTCTCAATGATTTTGAATTGTTGATGCGTTGTTAGATTGTAGCGTAAATTCTTGAGTAACGTGATTCAATCATTCCCTTTAATTCGATTTTATAGGTACTTTACAATACCTCCAACATCAGTTCCAATATTTCCGTTTGCTGAGCAACATGCACTTAACCGTATAATTCCTCCAGCGTATCTTGATAACTTCCCCGGGTCTAAAATTACCTCGGAAGTTTGGAAGCAGCGAACCGCAATGTAGTGTTAAATAGATAAAGTGTCAACATGACAAAACCCTGGCTGGGAATTAATTTTACAGCGCAGGCAGTGATGTGCGCCATATCGAAGTTTATACGTTAATTATTTAATGGTATAAAGGCGAGCTGAAACCGCTTTTGTCTCTGATGTGAAAGGTTACATCGATAACGACCTTTTCGACATTGTAGATCTACACATTCAAAGCATTGTTTTTATATACCTGTGGTGATACGGTTTTTATTATGGGAACTTTATTATACTGTCATTTCATGACTTTTGCTGCCAGGTACTAAATTTTAAAATCCCGAATCGCGATTTGTTATAATACCTTTCATTTCCCACGCCTATTGTAAACGCGAAAATTTTCGAAAATTAGATATTATGTTTTTTAGATGTTATATGTACATCACACATCGGTAAGATTTTTACAATATGTGTATGTTACTACAAAGGTTTTGTAATTTTTGGTCCAGTAACGGCGGAGAAAAAGGACCAAAACAAAAAAATAAATAAAAATCGCTAAATCTATGCTTTTTGTTGTTTCAAATTATACTGATCATTTTCGGAAAAAAAATTTGTAGTGGTTGAAAATTGGGAGTAAGAAGCTATAGGAGATGGGGAGGGTAGCATCTCAATTTATTGAGGTTGGTATATATTTATGCGCCTCCAACCCCAATAACTCTACGTATCTACATATTAGGCATATTTCACTCACCCTTAAAACTTCCCCCGATGGACAGACGTCGTAGACGGTGGTCGTATGTTACAATCGACAATCGCTTCCACACTATTGTGATTTTCGCAACGACTATGTAGGAAGGGCTAACTTGTGCCAAACAATCAGTTACGAACTGATGACAGCGCAGCGTGGAAAGAACAGAGTCAGTCAACCTACTTGATGACATTTTTGCGTTTCAGAGGATCGTGGTGATTTTTTAAAAAAAAGTTAGAGGGTGGGGGTTGCAAGGGGGTGGGTAGGGTTTATCTCAACTTTTTGATGCTGGTACATTGATACAATAATATTAATATACATTTTTGTTTAGAATCACACGTATTTCTGCCGCACAACATCATAGTGTTTCCTATGCTCTGGTCGCGCACCACGGTTCCACGATTGCCCGAGTTGGATCGACAAGGCGACGTTTTCAGATGCACTACCGGTAGTGGAGGAAAATAATATTCATGGACTAATTGTATGGACCTGATTGACTGGCTTATTTTTCTCGGAGGGTCTAGTTTGTGCTGAATATATTCCTTTATGTACCGGTAAGCTGCTTGGGAAGGAAAAAAATAAGTAATCTGCATTAGGTTTATATCTTCAAGGAACTTATTAAGTAGAATTGTGTGCTGCAAGGACAAAAATCAACGGTCTAATTTGACTGCTAAATTACAGGTTTTAATATCCCTACATTTTACTAGTGCTTACACAATTTAAAAACAGATTCTGCTACCAGGGTCATTTTCTTACCTATTTGGTCATTACTCTCACCAGAAGATAAAATATGTTATAATGGAATTTAATGAAGAGTTGTTGAAAGCGTCACCTGATATACCAATTTTGTCATGTATTTGGTTTGTTTTTAGTTGTACTATTTACAACGCAATATGATACTTGGTTCCGATTCGTCCAATTTGCTACCTAGTCGCAAATTTTGCGCCCCGGATCAAATGAAAAAATAGATTTTTGTAGCTAAGCCAGGTGATTTATGAAGTATTTTTTGACTAAATCTGAAAATTAGGAGCTCGTCTTACACAAGCCATATAATGTTTCTCTAGTTTCATTGATATTTCAGAAGATATCGACTGATCTCATTAAATTCATTCTTTTAAAGACGCTCTAGCCGCAAATTTTGTTTCCCGCAGATTATTATTAAAATCCAGCTTTAGGAGCTTGTAAATCAAAGAGGACGTAACATACAACAACAACAATACAAAGAATGCCGAAGAACATTGTTTACATCTTAACTCTAGCAAATCTAAAGTATACGTAATTGTATTTGGGCCAAAGCATGCGCGCCAGGCTGTTACTAACTCAATTAACTTTACCATCAATGCACAACAACTTGAAACTGTCAGTGAAGCAAAGAACTTGGGTGTAACATTGGATGTAAATTTAAGATTTGAAAAACATGTAAATTCGCTCATTCGTAAGGCATATTCCTCTTTAAAAATATTGTACGGCAACAGACGTAACCTTCCCGTTAAAGTCGTTGGTGCTCTCGCACTTCAATTTTTCTGATATGTTGTATGGCCCATGCTTAACTGCCACTTACAAACAAAAAATTCAGGTTGCGCAGAATTCTTGCCTCAGATTAATATATGGCATCAGAAGACGAGACCGAATATCCCATAAGTTGAAAGATGCGAATTGGTTGAACATGGAAACAAGAAGATTTTTGCATGCCGCAACATTATATCATAAAATAATTATGTATAAGACCCCCACTTACTTATTTGAAAAAGTTACATTTCGAACAGATGTGCATAACATCAATATAAGATCCAGGGGGTTGCTGACACCGCCGATATTCCGAACAGCCCAATTTGAACGATCGTTCAGCTACCAAATTCGCTCCATTTATAACACCCTTCCGGTACAATATAAAACTCTGAGCATCTCAAGTTTCAAGACTCAGTTAAAAAAATATCTCTTATCCCAGCAGTAGTAAACCATGTTTCAGGAAAATATTAATACAAGTTTATGATTCATTTTAGTAGATGTATTAATGTAAGCACTGCATATACATTTAATATTTGTAATGTGTAGAATAAGTAGGTCTCACTCACCATTTGTAGACTTTTTTATAGCGGGTTAAGTGGAAGAGCAGCTACAGCTGAACTTCGCCCGTATTTGGGTATTTTTTTATATAATTAGTCTATTTCGAAATAAAGACGTTTATTATTATTATTATTATTATTATATTGTTTATAAATACCTGATACATTATTTTTTGTTATCTACAGGGTGCGCAATGTTTTATGTCGGTATGTAAACATGAAATAACTTTGAAAACGAAAAACTGATTTCTATATATCAGGTATTTTTATTAAATACGGTCCTTTACAATTTATTGGGACTAGTTTTTGAACGCAACATCTATCAAGTGGCCACCTTTATTGGCCAAAGCAAAATGTGCCCGTTTTGCTTCGTTTTCCATTACTTTTTCGAGCATCTCTGGTGGCATAGCTGCGATTGTGGTGAGAAAAAAATTTTGACGATCTCCCACTGTCCCGTACTGAAGAAAATTTGAAACCAAACGACGGATAGTGTTGTCAGACGGTGCCTGAACGACGATTTACATTGTGACTATCTCGGCGCGTTGGTTCGGTGTAAAGCGATCATGACTAAAATTGTAGTAAGTTGACGTTTCAGAAACACGTATAAGTAAATCACTCGGTTGGTAAATATCAAAGTCAATCGATGTTTCAATACCGACATAAAATATGACGCACCCGGTACATGCATGCAAGAGATCGGCTATTCATTTTGTAATTTTGTTATTTTTTCCACGTTTTCAAATTATACGTATCAACATAATATGAATAGGTCAACTGCTATCGAATTAACCCGGGTATAGGAATGAGGTACATCTGAATTGGTTGGAAGGTCGTGAATCGAAGCCAGTGTGGCTAACCCGACCGACTTGTGGTGAAATGCCATCTCACCTACTAATAAATTGTTTCCATATTTCGAATTGCTACCTACTGCGTATGCGACCAATAATGTGCTGCATCACTCGCGAACATTTCACTGGTCTGCAATGAATGTCGTTGATTTGATTTGAGGCCAGCCTCCCTGTTGACGCTAGTGTATCTACGTTTGTTATACTCGTACACGATGAGAACATTATCTGGTACTTGTGTTATTCTGTGGTACATCTTCCACCAAAAAAATCCAAATACTTGAACATCATCCAATTCATATGGAAATTCGAACGAACCTCATCTTTGCTGATTTTGTTCATATTATGACTCAACAAATTGAAACTTGGAAAACTCAATTTACATAATGTGACTTTGTGCGTTTTTTTCAACTTTGTTGTCAAAATCATGACCTTTTCTCAGAAAAAATTTCAAAATTCGGAAAAATTGCATTTTCGTAGACTTTTTTTTTAAAGAACGCAAAAAAAAGAGATATACAATGGATTTTTAAGTTGGCGAAATTTTCCCCTCCTAACTGAAAATAAAGAAATATATACATTTTTTTTTCTCTACCCATAGCTCATAAAATCTATAAAAGCATCATTGCCAAAAACACGTTTTTGAGTCCCATAAGTGCTGTTGGATGCTGGATTCATTCAGATCTAGATACCTTTAAGGCAATTATAATGCTTGGTTTTGCTACACTTTCATAAGTACAGAAGAATGATAAAGTGTCCTGTGGATGAATTTGGGGTAGAAAATGGATCGATTGAGATCGGCCGTGAAAAATTGCTGTTAGATTCGGAATCTACGGACCCGGTTAACCCAGGATACTCATTCTTTCAGATGAGCAGGGATTTTTGAATATTTTCTTCTAGCCTTATTATAGGATCTTGTAGAACGAAGTTTCTATGATCGTCTCTAGTCATTGCAACTGAATGAAACTTTGGTCATCGAAAAATCATGAAATGTTCTAGGACCAAATTGATTAAGATCTTTCGTGAGCTCTATCGTAAAATTATTGCCAGTTTGGGAATCTACGTACTTAATTTAGCCAGGATCGAGTTTTCGTTTAAATTACACATAGGTAAGGGATTCGACAAGATGTTGTAGGGCCACATTAACTTTTTTGACACGTTATGTGGACATTGTTTCCATGTAAAAAAATATAATTTTACATTGACCTGATACAATCCTAGTATCGTATACAAGTTTCTGTTTTGTTACAAAACTGATTTGTGTAATATACCGCTTAGGGCCCTGAAAGTTAAATTGCCATAGGGATGGCATTGTCATCATGACATATATGATTTGAGAATAACTTCTATTTATAACGTATGAAAACAGAAGTTGCCCAATTAGTGTCATCAGTCGTGTATCTATACAACTTTCCCTCAAAAAGTGAGACTATAGTTCTTCTATTGTTGAAAAAAAACTCTTGCATTTTCAAGAACAAGTTCATACCAATGCATAGTCCCGTTTCACTTCTACATTATTACTGTTATTAATATCGATATCATTATCTTATTTAATCCATTCATCAAAATGCCTGAAGAGCGCTTCCACATTAATGATGCCACTGTTGAATGGACATATACTCGTATCCCTGTAACATACCCAAACACCCATTAAAAGATTAACTGTTTCTGAATACCTGCTTGGTAAACATATCCACACGGATAGAACCGTTTCATCTTGATTTATTAGTGTAGGATCATTAAGTAATTTGTAGAAAAAATGAATTATGGCTTCATTTGGATCTAATTATTGAGTGTACCTTGGGTTAGGATTATTTGTTTTTTGGTCGTGGTGGAATCGGATCATCTCTTCGTAATGGATATGATTGATGGTATTGTGTTATAAAAACATTATTATTAATGATAATAATAACAATAATAGACGTCTTTATTTCTTTACTACATTGTAATGCAGTTAAGGTAAGACTTAAATGGCGAAATTCAGCGTTAGCTGCTCTTACATTTAACCATAAAAGTCAAGCTGATGTTAATAATAATGAGATATTAATCACAATAAATTTAAATTTCTAATAATAAGTTAATACTATAAATTGGCAAACTTCACAAAGTACACCATATTGCCTATACAATTTTGGTAAAGAATTATATATGGTGGCAACATTGTACGAGGAATGTTGAAATAAGGTTGTTGAATACGGAGGTATCCAGATCATTGTCTCTAAGTGGTCTAGAATAAAAGTCCTTAGACGTAAGTAATAATTTATTCATGAAAACTGAGTAGCGTTATTAACCAAATCATTTATTTGGATTTGGATATTTTGCTGGTTGTGTGATCAGATATGACGAAAGATTCACATAATTTATTAAGTAGCTTGAAATCTATAGATATTTGTTTGCTTGCAATTAGAGTACGATAAACATTAATTTTGTGTCAAAACAACAACAATTTTTGCAGATTCGGAGAACTGTGAGTATTGATTACCTATTTGGACCTTCAAGGGCGACGTTAAGTAACCCTTTTTTGGGCACAAAATAATAACATTTTAGACTTTTGAGGGTGGACAGCCAGATTATGATCAGACGAATATGAGATCAAATTATTAATATCGTTTTGTAAAACCTCTACAGTATTTCTGACATTCTGGGGATTAAAATAATGTAATAATTGTGTATAGCCTGCGAAATATTGGATATGCGAACTATCAAGGGCTTCAAATCAAAAGTATATATCAGAAATAATAATGGTCCTAACATAGAGTTTGATCATTTCAAATACATTGAGTCCTTTGATCAAGATAACATATGAAAAATGAAAGAACTAAGCTATCAATACTTATGCAATTTAATTTCGATAGAAGTAATTCATGATTGATGCTGTCAAAAGCTTCTATAGATCTATAGATATTAAAGTTAATGCGATTTTCTTATCTAAGGCTCCTAAAATATTATCTTGCAAACTGAGAAGCGCGGATGTTGTACTATAATTTTGTCTAAAGTCCGATTGGGTGTCAGGAATTTATGAATATTTTTTAAGTTAAGTAGTAGTTATAGTTAGCAGCAATTTTCGCAATTTCTCTAGTATTTTCACAAAATTGGTAGTAAACTGATAGGTGTGTTGGGTCGTTGAATTCAGCGAGCTTAGGATTTTTGGGGATTGGATTAATCAAAGCTTGTTTCCATGCTGTACTTTACGTCGTCACATAAACTGTCATGGTAGCGGAAATGATAACCTAGGGTAGATCCCAATTTTTGGCGTTAGTATATTGATATGCTTCTAAGCCCGGTAATTCTCTGAATCCTCCAAAATGCCAAATTCTGTGATAATAATGTCTAAATTGATTTCTTATTTGTCCAGCATGCTGATTTCTGACTTCAGATTTTTGTTTAGCGGGAAAAATACCTTAAAAGTATAGTGAGACCTATGGTATTTTTGTGTTTATGCGTTTTCTCTAAAAATTTGTCCAGCGATCTCCAATTTTGACTTCAGATTTGTGTTCACAAAAATACACGTTGCAAAGAACACACCACACTTTTATTTTTTTGGACTTGTGTAATGTTTTTGATGAGAAAAAAAGGAATCTACATTGGTCGATAGTCCCCAAAGACACATTTTGCTTAAGGTATAGAGTAGGCTGATGAGTTGGCTATCACAAAAAATAGTTTTTAAGCAAAGATACGCTCATCACAAAGAAGACCAGGTAACTTGACAGCTTTAACTGGAATAGTCGCAGAAATCCATCATTGTGCCGTGCTCTCGCTATTAGAATGAATAGTGGAAGAACAGGTATATGTACAGCAAGAAATTCTATTTATGGGCCGTTAAATGGCAATCAGTTGAATAAATCAAATGGTATTGAGATGTATCTTGTGTGCTCTCTAGCTTTTGGAATTATAGATAACGTTTAAATGTCACGGTAACGATCAAACCTTAGGTCGTTCTGTTATTGAGTTAGTGGTGTTATCTATCCTTGTTATGTTGTCTATTTCTTATCAGAACAAATGTGGCCGTATGCGTCGCCGAAACGTGAGATGAAAAAGATGTGTCCCTCAAAGTGGTACTGAAAAATAACTTTCTTCATTAATTCATTCATTTATTTATTTAATCAACGGGTGCAACCGTTGTTACCATTACGAACCGTCCGAAATGGCTTCCGCTTACGACCTTGCGGGACAGTTTGAAAAAATTTGACTCATTTTGTTTCTCGGAAATAGGTTAGTATTTAATAGTTTATTCACGCCCCGCATGAGTGTCACAGATGTGACATTTTATTTACATTAGCGGTCGCAAATTTGCAGTTGTATTCCTGTCGATGTCTATACAAATGATTTAAAGTTGGATTCTGAATAGACGAAATATTGTTTTAATAAAATTCTTAACGATTATTTCCTGAGAGTTTATTTCTTTGAATAATTTTTGAACACCATCACTTTTCAATTTACACAGTGCCTCTAGGATTTCTTCAAACTACTTTTAAAAACATTTGCGTTCTTCAACCTGAGTGGGATGCATCCCACAATTGATGCATGTTGTAGAATGAGAGTATTTATGGGCAAAAATGCTCAACAACATACACAAACTTGACGACTAGATCGATGTTGCAATATCCTGTATATTGTTAATGATTCAATCAGTGTCAGTAGATTTTTACGTTACCCTTTACATCAACAATGACATAAATACTGACGGATCACAGTAAATACTCATCCTGAGACGTTCGGCTTAGGTTAGTTTTGGTTGTGGTCAGTTGTGATGCTTTACTAACAATCAAAATGAAATTTAGACAATCCCTTGACAACAATATCACATCAGTCGCCATTCAAAAATGTTCAGACAATGCAAATTGAAATATCTGCATGGCATCTTTCCCTATTATGCAAACTTACACCCTCTGCCCTCCCAGAGAAGCTTTGCAGTTGGGTGGCTCTTTTTATTCTTGGCTGCAAGATATCCCTCGTAATTGACGGATTCTCCTCTTTATCCTACTATGTCAACGTGAGTGTCCCCGAGAGATCGGCCTTGGCTCCGACATTGTTTCTCTTAGATATCAACGGCCTCCCTTCCTGTATAATCAATCCGACATGGAACTGTGTTGATGTTAGCACTCTCCATGCAGGAATTCAGAGTGAGAAGACTAGCAGCGACTTCCTCTCTGACAAGGGACATACCTGGAGATGCAATAATCTGGTACGGTTTAATGCTTCCGAAACACAGTACTCTACCTTGATGAAAAAAACTCGTTCTAGCGCTCATCTGGTTTCGATGGATGTCAGAGTTCACTTCGGTTGGTGTGGGCTAAGAAGTATTTTTCTCCACATGACCTTCTCACTCTGTACAAGACCCAGATAAGTCTTGATTACTGCTGACATGTTTGGTGTGCTGCGTTCCCGACTACATTTTCCATGCAGGATGGGACGTCTGACTGATCGATGATCCTTCTCTCGGGACATTTTCGCACCGACGGATCGGCGATGTAAGCTCTCTTCTGCCGCTATGTCAAAGGACTTTGCCCCTCTGAGCTGTCTGACTTCTGGCTCTCAACCTAACCGTGTTTAACTTCTTCGTACATCCAGAACTGGCCGATACGATGGCTCGATTGTCCCTAAGGTATCGAGATTGTGGAAAAATCTACCTGGGGAGGCAGTTCTACTAACATTAGGCCGTTCAAGAATCGGATTAACAAAATTTCTTTAAGCTCCTCATAGCAGACGCAGCGCACTGGTATTCAGGTTTCTGCCTACGCTGCTATTTTGGTATAAAAAAATGTGGTGTCGTAGTGAGATACATTCGGCTTGTTTATCAGGACGTACATACCTTTGGAGTTTATATCCGCTAATATCTTTGCAGGAGAGGACTTTGGACATTTTTTATGCTGACACAATTTTATTGTAATCTTTACAAATGCGAGAGAACGTATTTTATCGTACCCTGTATACTGATTTCAGTATTTTGAAAGCGATGGATATGCAAAAGATCGCACTCAACCACATTACCATCCATGCTCAGTTGAGTGACTGATCTCATTACCTGGCATCTGTAGATTAAATCACTTCTCAGTTGCACACCACCAGCCGCATTACGGTCCAGGTATGATTCTGAAAGCATCGGATCCTTAATCCCGTTTAATTAGATTCATCCCGCAAGGACTGTATAACTGTATATAAGTCTTTTTTCTATCGTATTCACACGAGATTAAATTCCCAACCTTTTGAGCTAAAAGCAACAAATGTCTCGTCAGCTGTTCCTCTTCCTATTCAGCGCGAAAAAGGAACAAAGAGTCGAGGATCCGAGCGATTGTGTCCTCGCTTAGCTGTCCAGGAACGGATCAGGTCCAAAGACATGCACTGGTGTGTCTACTTTTGAAGTCCGGTCATTCTTTATTATCATTATTTTGTCTGCTTGAGATATGACAAGATCTTCAGAGAGGGAGAATTTTAGTTATGGATTTGACATTTTGAAATGTAATGATAATGTGAATAAAACAAGATCAAAATTGAGTTGAAATTCAAGAACCATGAACTTGTGTAATGTAAGATCAAAAGTTAATAACAGTAGTTGAGAATAACATGGCTAACAAGATTTCTATTGCAACTGCTACAAAAATTGTTATTTCACGCTAAGCGGACTGCACTAACGTTCAAGTTACATTCATTCAAAGGTCATCTTTGGCTGCTTAACCACTTGCATTGCTCTACGGTGACAAGCACTTGGTTTATGCACAACCATCCAGTAGTAGGTTCAAATCCCATATACGCTTGTTTCGCAAAAGATCTTAAACTGAAGGAAGAAGAAAATATATGTATCTCTCCTCTGCAGTACCTTTTTGCGGTCATTTTCCTGTCAGAATGGTCCATAGAACCTTTGCTCTCGGTTAAAGTCTTGTAAATAATTTCGTAATCCATACACGAAACAACGTCGAGCACGAACAAGTTGAGAAAGAAATTAAGGAAATAGGAGGGCAACAGTGCTGAGGTTTGACGGTTTTTAAATGTTCTATCAATTTAATTTTGGAAAATTCCAAGTTGGTTGAACGTAAAATTTTGACGTGATCTACCACTATTAAACATGTTTGGCAAATTCCCTTTTCAATACAATAAATTATTCATCATATTTGCTACATTCTTAGACGTAATAACACTGTCAATGTAGTTGAATGATTGACGATAACACCTTATCGTCTATAATACGCAAACTGAAGATGTGATCTGTGATTTTTTTCTTCCTAATTGTGTATTCTTTTCTTTCAGGTAAGTCAACCAAACAAAGACATCTTTATTGGATATCATTTGGCTGGTAAGTGAAACTCAACCGCTTTATTCCTTCATCAGGGTTCTATAAACTTTGTTACATAAAATTCGTGGAATCTGTTGAGCAGATATGGAAAATTACGAGAACGATGAGTCAGTTTTGCGAAAGTGACTCAGCAAATTAGCGTTTCTATTGGCTTGTGTTGTAAATGGTGTACGTACTATGTTCAATTGTGATTTCCTGTTTTTGATAAGAATTGATGACCTAATTATATCTATGTGAAATATGTAAGTATCTAAGAGTGTAAACTATGGTACCTTCCATACTAAAACTGAAGCAAAGCTGCTGCGTGCTGTTTAGTTTTAAGATTAGTGTTTATTTAAGTTAAGAAATTTTCAAACTAGACATGCTTGCATCGTTGAGACCATATATATTATGATCACAGAGGGACGAAAACTCCAGTATACTTTTTTGCACTTGCATGCTGTCCAAAAGAAAAACATGACTCATTAGCATTCTTAAAATTGCTCAGCCTGTATGTAGCTGTAAGTTCATTATTGTTCATGAGCACTGAAGAAGCAAAATTCTGGTAAAGTTCTTTATCACTATTCACTGTCACACGAATTGATATTAAAAATCGCTCAGCGAAATACGATGACAATTCTACACAACATGCTGCATCAGTCTCCTTTTGATGTGCCTGTACTGATTACAATCTGGAACAAAAATAATTGCTTAGCTTCATCTTAGTATTCCAAGTTGTGACGGTAGTTACTATTTTTGTTTGGGATTATTTCAAAGTCGAAATAAGTCCATTTATGCACACTCCTATAGCGGGTGGTGGTTGGTCTAATAAGCGAATCTAACGAGGTTGATAGAAATAGAAATAACGGTAAAATTGAACATAATCGTTTTTGTTCATCAAACCGGATAGAAAGTTCTTTTTTAGAAAAGAATAATCACATGGCTAAGATATCTGTGAGTTGAGTAAATAGTTGGATTTGTGATTTCTTTTTACTCTTTTTTGAAAGCTTAAGCCTCAAAGAGCGATACGATGAAAGTTCGTCCGAAAAACACGTATTCGAATTTTGATCAAACTGTCGCCCATTTCGCGAAGCAACTAGCAGTTTCTGTGGTTAACAACTCTCTGCCCTACAAAATTCATTATGTGTGAATTTCGTAATCCTTCCCTGTGTCGGTCTTCTTCTGGAACAGCGTAGAGTGTATCGAGAGAAATCGGACAGCGCTACTTACAAAGCGACCGTGTGACGTCAGCTTTACGTACATTCCATGACGGCCACCCATTGGACGCTTGGTGCTACCGTACGACAGTGTTGTCAGATGTCCTTGGTAGTTTGACGGTATAACACCTCTCTAAAATGTAGTTTGCAAGACAAAGAGATATTATCCGGCATATCATCATTCATCAGTTTTCATTTCAATTCGCCATCATTCAAGTTTATAATCAATTTAGATTATTCAGTCAAAACCTAAATTTTGAGTATACGGCTACTCTGATATACATATTTAGGTACCTGTGTTGTAGCAGAAATGCTTACAAATATTAGGGTATGATTGACAACATAATTTATACGAGTATTTGTGAGGAAAAGTTTAGACACATGAGCATTTATTATATGAAGCATGGATTACAATTTTGAGGGTGCGACATTCAAGAATTGATTGACTTTAACTTCCTAATCAAGATTTTGCGGCTGTGATGTATTTCCCAAATATGTCCGGGATCGTCGGATATGTGAAATTTGTCCGTTTGTTTTCACAGGAGGTTAATCGCCATTGCAAGTAAGCACTGCTTCAGTTCACCAGTATTTGCACTTATGGTATTAGCTGCAGGTGTGATTCTATGAGTTACTAATCTTGAAACAGACCTCTTAGTATTGATTTTTGTTTGTTGTTTTAACCTGAATATTCCGAACACAGACGTCCAACCATGGACAGCTGTTTCGTGCTATTTGGCTACTCTTCAGCATGGTGTATGCTTGGACTCGGTGTATAACGAACAAAAGCTGAATAACTACTCAAAGTACACTTATAAGGTATAACCAAATAAGCCCCCGCCTATTACCAGAACCTAGTGACAACATCAACCTGTCTGTTGGAACTGTATGCTGGTGTTTATTGTCAGCCAAGTCACCACTGTGGCCTCTAGATTCCGCTGATTCTGGTTCTATAGTAGATATACTTGCCACTGAACAAACTAGTAATGTAGCTTTCTTCTAACCATGGACAGCTGTTTCGTGACAAGGTGAAGTGACATAGTTCCAACAGACAGTCTGCTGATTTCACTATCCTGGTCGTCGATTCTGGTAATAGATGGTACTATATGCTGTAACAATTCTGCATATTTCTCTTTCCACTCCTGGCATGAATGTTCTACTTGTCGAACCATGATTTTTGCAGCCTTGCTTTAAAACTTGAAGGTATCTTGTGTATTTGAACTTCGGATCCTCCTTGAACTATTGCACCTGCCAAATGTCGGTCATTCTACCATTTCATAGATTTTTTTGAGGAAAAAACGAAAAACATATCACTCATAATCAGGGCCCTGAAGATATTTGGCCGCGATTGAGTGCATTTGCCTGTTAATTGCCATTGTTCTCCTGATATGGGCCATTCTTATTTTCAGTGAGTGAAAAACATTGGAGAGAATTTTTATTTTCAGTTTCACTCTTAACCTTCGGAAAATTTCACAAATTTTTGGTATTAGCTCTGCCGAGCTCAACTGTGATAATTTGTCACTTCCATAAACAGATGTCACGACCATGTCAATATTGACTTTATGGTTGTGACTATTTTAAACCGTGGCTCTTCTAATCAAATATCTGTTTGGTCTATATGGTTAGTTAATTTGGCCGATTTGTGACGAATCTTCCCGAACTAATGCATGCTACAAGTAGTATAAGTAAATATAAATAATACGTTCAAATATGGTTTTAAGGTGCCAAAGCCAACGACCAGTTGGACACAAAATACAATTAATTGTTAATTGGGAAATTGGCAAATTTTTAGGCTTAATTGACTCTTTTGACGATAAAATCAAGCTTTCGGCATTCTCTATGGAACCTTCATCAGGATTTCGTCGTTGAGGTTGTAGCCATGTATACAGGTATATATATATATGTGTGTGTGTGTGTATATATATATATATATATATATATATATATATTACGTATATGAAAAATAAAATATAAGATTTGATGGTAATTGAAAACTAACTTTTCCACAATTACTACAATGACAAATAAAACAGTTTCACATGCTCCGAAATCTGTTTACTGGCCATTCCCCTTCTTATTGTCATTTACATCGTTATAAATCATGATAGCATTGTAAGTGTAATATGAACTACGAAATAAAGTTGCTTTATACATAGGGATCTCTAGTCTTTCTTTGTGTCTGACATAAATGTCTGAATTACTTCGTCTGAAAACAAATTTCTCATAAAGGTACAAGGGGAGCGAGAAGATATGATCTTATGTGTAAACACTGCCATATGGTACTTACATGCATTTTCTATACATATCCAACCAAGCTGAAATCTCTTTAAGGAAACATGATCATACTTCTTGTGATTAAATACAAATCGACAACAGGTATTTTGGAGTCTTGTTTTTGTGATAGAATCAAGACAATGATGGAACACAGTGCTACAGTAAAATAAGCTAGGAAATATATTAGCCTCACATAACTTTTTTCTAACTTTAAAATTCAAAATAGAGTGATTGACATAAACACATCTCAAAGTTACATAACATTTTTTAAGATAGACGAAACATGCTCCTTAATCCGTAAAGTATAATCAGTAATCAACCCTAAATTTTTTGTAGTATTTACGACAGTTAGGCGCTCCTCATCGATTTTTACATCAAGAGAATTCAATGAATTGTTACGTTTGACAGCAGGACAAAAAAGCATCACTGAGCACTTATCCTTATTGAGCTTAAGACTGTTACCATTATTTGAGTATCCTACTATTGCCTCCAAATCATCATTAAGCTCATTGATTATGTATGTAAAGTGTTACCATTAAAGCTCTTATATATCTGGGTATCATCGGCATAGCACATCATAGAAGAGTTTTTCACAGAGCTACCCAAATCTATAGTATAAATTAAGATGCCACAATTTAAATGTTACACAGCTGGTTTATGCACTGGAAGGTTCAGAATATAAACCCAACTCATTTTGTCCAAAGAATGTACTTGGCCGGTTAATGCATAGGATCCCTCAATAGTCACAAAATTTAAAATCTTGTAGTAATCAACGAAATACCATATATTATTTTCAAAATAAATGAGAATGTTTATAACATTCAAAATGTCAAAATGTGGAGTCATTCTCATGAATTAGATACTTTTAGCTATATCCTTTATATATGATTTTATTTATATTGAATTAGGTATATTTTATGATTATGTTTATCCCCCTTTTTTTAATAATATTTATATTACATAACCAGTTTCAGAAGTGAATTACAAATTAGGATTTTTTCTGCTGAAACAATTCTTTTTGGTTTGTCCAGTTTTAGGATGTCACTAGTTCTTCGCTACCTTGTTTTCTTCGTGGGTATTGTAGCTTGAAATTTTCTGTTGAAGATTACAACCATAGCGACTAAAAGCATTCCAAAAGTTGGATCGTACAAGCTCTGGTTGAGTTGCTAATATGAAGTATTTGCATGACTGAGAAAGTCGTTTGAATATACGCTGGATATTATAGATAGTTTTGTTTTTTGTTGTTGAAAGTAGTATACTTTGCTGGGTACTCATATAAGCACATGAATTCCTGTGCAACCCATTGTCGACTATTGAAGATTGATCGACAGAGTATATGTACTTTTTTACGATAGCCGATTTATGCTTTGAATGTAAAGAGGGAAATTCGATTTTCCCCGAGTGTTCGCTTTGTCAGCGTTTCCATTATCAACATTTAAGATGTTAAAATAAGAAAAATTAAAACACTTACCATTTTAAAAGGTCAATACTACAACAATTTTTCAATAAAAAGTAATACAAACTATGTCTAATATGATTTTTTGCTTAAGTTATATACCACCAACCTTATTTGTGGCTGAAATGAGATAATTCAGTTTCTCGGGCTTTCTTCACTATTATTTACGATAAACTGTAAGGGAAGAATATATGCGACATTCCGTCTTTTAAAACAAACAATATATTGAACCCAAAAAAGTTTTTTAAATCTGGTTTACATGTCATTGACACAGCTTTCATTGTTCTCCTTAAAAATTCAAATTGTGTGAAATTTTTGAAATGACCGATTCATTTACATGTATCAACAAAACACCATGCTACCATGAAAGACGATCTTTTACCTCATCACAACGTGTTTATGCAACGTGATATATTCATGTTTGTATTGTGAAACGTAGTCCGCCAGACAAGCTATTTGCTCATTTTATGCACGTTGGTTATGCGATTGTGAGTGGAGCCCGCACGGTGGCAAAAGCACAAAAATCAAGGCTCGCCCTGCGGCTGGCGAATGGATTTTCCATCACAGCAAGGTTCCGAATGAACGAACCGCCGAGAAACGATCGAATCACTTTAATGCTCTCCCTACCTACTACCCGCGTACTTCATGGCGTTATTGTCGGAGATTAATTGTCAGTGCAATATGGATTTTAACGGCTAACCATTGGTGTTGCAGAGGTTGTTGGTATGAAAGAATCGGCTGCGTGACGTTTTGATCGGTTGTCATGAATAATAATAATAATAATAATAAAAGAGCTTTTATTTTCTCCTAGCGGACACTCAACAAATGCTACTCTTCCATACCAACCAGAGCTGCATGTATACAGTGCTCAAAAAATACATATTTTACCAGATTATTACAAAAAAAGTACATGAGATAAAATAAAATGGAGTGAAATTAGACTAAACAAATTGTTAATACATACATAGACAAAACATCCCAGTCACAGGGAGGGACCTTGTACAAATTATATGCTAGATATGAAAAGGAACTGTTTTGCGTTTGGGAACATCCAACGTGTGACCCACAAATCTCAAATTAGTATTATGGATGTCGGTTCTCAAGGATAGCTTTTTATGCAAGTAAACTAGTTGTTTCTTTAGTAACACCGAATGAACCAAACAGATCAGGTGATAAGTCCATCTTTGTCTCATCGTAAGCCAACGAATTCTTTTAATGTAAGGTCTTCTTTCAAATCTACTTGACCGTGTATAAACCTAATGCAACAGTTTGACACCTTTTGTAGTAAACAAGGACCATAGACAGAGCCAGCTTATTCAACCTTGCTCGGTAAAAGGGATTTAGTTCAAGCTTTGACAACACGTTTCTGAAATTATAAAAAGTTTTCAGTTTAGCAAATAATGCTTGAACAGTCTTAGTTACATGTTCATGAAATGTAAGGTGCTGGTTAAAGTAAACTCCAACGCATTTCTTATGAACAACTTCCTGTCCATTACCTTGTTTTCATTCATAAGCTAATAATTATGTCAAAACCTATATACTTAAGAGAAAAGCTGATATTTTGGCGTAATATTCATCATAGACATATTAGATTTCCAAATTTGATAACCACACCTATTCACTCCATAGGTTTATTCCATAGTCTTAACTAGATTGCTATACGAGTAGATATAAATGTTTCTTTACTTCCTTTGTGTACATATAGTAAACCTTGGTGCAACATGTATATATATATGTGTGTATATATATGTGTGTATGTATATATATATTTTTTGTTTGATATCTGCTACTTACAATTTGTTTTTAAGTACCATATGCAACTCTTGTAGTTCTCTTTATTCTTATTATTCACGTGCTGTAGGCATCGCAAAACAAAAAATATTTTTCTGAATCTATAAAATTTTCGCATTCACAGTTTATTTTCACCGACGCCAGGTTAAAGTGGATCTCTCGAGTATCAGTTAGGGAGCTCAAGGTATTGTTTGCATTTAATATTACAGATCGTCCCGAAGCATGAATGTGGGTGTTCTTCAGAGATCGGTTTTAACTTCTTACAGCAGCTTACAAAACTTTAAATATAACAGCGGATAACACTAAATATTATATTGTCTCGGTGCAAAGAATGAAATATCTCGAAATATATATTGTCGCTTATCTCAGATGGGACGCCCACATTGAGCGTATATGATAGGAAAGTTGCGCACAGTACTAGGTATATCTCAGTACATTTGTTGGATATTCCAGAGCGCCGCATCTTATATTATGGCCTAGCTCAAAGTCATCCGAGCTACAGTATTATTGCATGGGGAGCTGCAAATATCACATATGTTCGACTCTTGGAAATAATACAAAAATTCATTATAAAGACGATGCTTAAGAAACCAAAGCTACGAGTATATCCAACAGAGTTATTGTTCCAAGAATCAAATATTTTTGACGTTAGTCGACTATATTTACACACGCTACTGGTAAAAAAGCCCGTACTGGCAGACACAACATGAGAACATAGTTATAACACACGCAAATGTTTTTTGTAGAAGTCCCAAAACCAGAAAAGGTCCTATAATAGCTTTCTGGGACCATGGTGTTACAACTTGCTCCCTAAAGACAATAGACAATGTTCCCGAATATGTAACTACTACACGATTTGAAAGTCGAGAGATACTAGAGTAAAAAACCCGGACTATACAATATTCCCATATCTGCCATTTTCACTCAAATTGAGACAGCATAAAATAAAAAACCTTATTGTGTTATCTTGTCATTAGTATATGTATTTCGTACTTTTTCTTACCCGGGCACAAGGGACACCCTTCAGCGGGTTTATTTATTTATTTTATATTATTATTAAACAAGATATCATTACATTGTTTCTGTTATAATTTTACTTTACGGCTACAGATGAATTAAAGAGGAGCATTATAGCGATTTATCCCTCGGGAGAAGACCACTTTTTGATAATGCAAAAATGTGTATTAATGTCATTAAAATGGTCTGTTGTCTTCATCCAGATAGTCTGGAGGCGTAGTAAGAGATAATGTTCGTCTTGGCATATATTTTGTGATTGTCAGTAGGTAGCAGAAGATCGCCGAGCCTGGAGGCACAACCCAGCGGATCTCTAAGGTGAGCCCAGAATGTATTCATATCACATATGTTGCTTAGCTGAAGTTCGTATTACGCCCCCCCCCCCTTTCCTCTGTGCCCTCTGTAGCTCCACGGTAGCTCAAATATAAAAAAAATTATCGTTAACACTTTTGAATTCTTGGTGCACTGCGGAAATCGAGCCTATGCCTGTGGTGTGTTCTTGAACAATAGGGCTGTTAGCTTGCAGGACGTTTAGTTATATTTATTGAGTAGAGCCTATCTACCGATCAGAACAAGAATTAGCCGTCAACGTTGATGCCATCTGCTGAAATGCGCATTTGTCTGCAGGCAACTCGATAACACACGATCACGCCGACGTTTATTTGTTGATATCAATGCACCAGCATTGTTCTTTTTTTCTATGAACCGGAATCATAATTCACAAAGAATTTTTAAGATTTTTAGCTGATCAACGTACCCTCCATAAAGATCAGCAGCACTTATGCCGGAATAATATTATCGAGCGTGTCAGTATATGGTCTACCTATGGTATCCAAACGCAAAGGTTCCCAGAACTTCACACCGATGGAAGATGTGCGCCGTTGATATGTCTTGACCATGCTCCATAATGAACTAACTCCCTTACTTGACAAAGATGCCCAGAGAGGTTACTCTATTTTATGGAATTTTCTGTCCAAGTCCACTTTGTGGCCGATCGGGTAGGTACAGATATCGCCTGTCGCGATGGAAGAACCTCTTCATCTTAATATTTTCTGATGTTCGAAGCTTCTATATTAATATCATGCTCTTGACATGGCAATAACACAATAGAGGCTGGCTCAGGCTTGTCGGCGCAGGCAGTCGGCCTTACCGGTTTTGCCGGAATGATTATTTAGTTCTTTCTCGCCGGTTGTCAGAGCAGGTTGATGTGGATAATGAATTTAGACAAGTTAGTTAAGACTGTGGATGTTACACCAATTTTTAGTTAGAAGGTGTTCAACTTTTTCCAGAATATAATTGTATGTTTTATGATTCATTCTGGTGTACTGAAAAAAGCGGTCGGGGTCATCTTTCAACGTCTTGAACAAATTATGATATTCACCCTCTCGCGATTTATGGGGTGAATACCAACTTTCTTTCTAATGATTGTTACAGAGCTGTCCAATGAAATATATTTATCTTCAGATGAGCTAGAGCCCATGTTGATGCGAAGACTATGCAGGAACTGACAAGAGGTCGGTTTTATTTGCGTTTTTCCTCGTCAGCACTCTATCCATGACCAGCGCCGAAATTCGGTATCGATCGGCGCTGGTTGCCGGTAAGCAGGAAACCGGCTGCCACTGTCTTTTCGCCCTAAGACCATCCTAGGACACAAAAGCGACCAGATGATTCAGAATCAGAATCTTCATCAGTTCAGTGGACCATCACTTGAAGGTATAGAACCTGTCAGAAAATAGCAAACATCGTAAAATAGTCGGTATCAACAAGTAAAACAAGTAATTTAAAATAAAGAACATTTACGCGTATACAACGAATTGAAATGAAAAGCACAGAATATGACACTTACGCAAGCATTAATAAGTTTCGTAAAAGCATATATATAAAATTAAAATGTCGAGGAAACAGTGACTAAAGGAACACATCTCACAAACAAGAGAAAACCCTAGATCTTAGATGCACCACTTGGCCGCAAAAACAATAATTGTCAAGCGGATATTGTATCCATAAAATAGAGTAGTAAGCCGTCTTCAATCTATTGAACAATTTTATAGCCATTAGCTTTGGACTATTTTTAGTAGATGACAGTAGGTGTGAGGGAGTTTGGAGAACAAGCGTGTTTCTGGTTGAAATCTAAATCGGCCTTTGTAGTCCGCAGTTACATCCTTTATAAGGGCAGGTTCCTTTCGTTGCAGCTTACCTGTACTGTCTTTCTCCTCGTTCAATTGGTGCAACTTTCCTCGGAAATGATACCTTTTTGCCCTGGATGGAAACATGTCCTGAATGTTAACTGACCTGAATACCAAAAGGAGGACGGAATTAACAGTTCCGGAGCCGTTAAGCAGAAGGTTAATTTAGTTATACCTTCGTTGTTTGTGTGTGTGCCACCTCTTCGAATATAAAACAATATGCTTCTTTGTTAGCAAGTAAAATGCATATCCTGTGGTATAAAAACGTGTTGGTTGCATAGCATAGTTCTGAATATGCCCTGGAACTCTCTCAGTGAGGATCCAAATGGTAAGCTTCCCTATTTATAGTTGTCATCGGTTATTTCAGGTCTGTTCATCTACAACATCAAATATATGCCACCAGACAAAGTGTTTCTGTTCATATCCCCTCTTCTGTTATATGAGGTCCATGCCCTACATTTCTGCCTGTACTGCTCATAGTGGCTCCTAAGCATTAGTTTCCTACATGTCTCCAACGGTTTTCTATTTTTGTTAGTCGGCTAGCGTAACATTCCTCCCCCGTCAATAACGTCAACAAGTGAATCAGTAGTATTATTTCTTATTACCGCAATTACCACATATTATGGCTTTCGCCGCTTATATCACTGCATCACGTGTATGTAGAGAAAATCTAAGGATGTTGATTAATGAAGCCGGTCTCAAAAGTGTTTGTGTATATATGGGCCCATATCTTGTATCAGTATTGCACATTTTGTTTTCGGGGACCCTTTTTACGTTCTGTTAAGTGTTTCGTGAACTGTTACTATCAAGCGTCTTGTGTAACCCGGACTTCTAAGATTGTCTGGCCAAGTGAAACCACATATGTTTGTATTACGTTTTACTGGCGTCTGGGAAAAGCATCGTCTTGTAGATTGTTTCACAATCTCGGCACCCTCGGGACAAAACAGTGGTCGTATCGGCCAGCTCTGGATGTACGAAGTTCGACACGGTTAGGATGGGAGGTCAATGTCAGGCTGGTCTGTCTGTCAGGCACATCGTGCGGCAGCATCATGGAGGACAGCTCCGAGGAGCAAAGCCCGCCTCTGGACAGCATCGAGCATAAATAATGTAGTCGGGGCGACAGCACCCAAAAAGTGTGAGTAATACTCGAGGCTAGGTCTTATCTTGGCGTTGTATGAAGTGAGGAGGTCATGAGTAGAAAAGTACTTCTTAGCCCCAAACAAATAGCAGCTGCCGCTATTAAAGCGATGTGCTCATGCCAGATCAAGTCCTCGGTGATCTGGACTCCGACCATCCGAAATGAACGGCCATCCATCGAAACTAGATGAGCGCTAGGACACTTTTTGTTTGTCTAAGTACTGTCTTTTGGAAGCATGCACAAGGTTGTTGCGTCCCCAAGCAGTGATAACCTCTAGGTCTCTCGTCAGAGAGGAAGTGACTGCTAACCTTCTTTTTTCCAGCTCACTGGCAGATATCGGCCTGTTACGCATGTAGATTGTTGTCATCAGCAAAGCTGTGGATTAGGTTGACCGTACAGGAAATGAGGTCGCTGATATGCAAGAGGAACAGTGTCGGAGCCAATACGTGAGATATCTTGCGGCCAGAGAGAAAGAGCCACCCATCTGCAAAGCTTCTCTGGTAGGCCATAGGGTGGAAGTAAGAAGCCAGCGTGTCACAACTGATCGAACGCTTTCGTGATATCAAGAGCAACGACATGAGCAACACCACAAGACTGGATGAGTGTACTCCACAATTGCGTGACGTAAGCTAGGAGGTCCCCTGTGGATAGCTGGTGCTGGAAACCATACTGCCTGTCGCTAATCAAACCGTGACGTCCGAGGTAGACCAGAAGCTCGCGATGTATGCACCTTCCCAACATCTCACTTATGGTATAAAGAAAGCAGAGTTATAGGCCTGTATGAGTAGTTGTTAGTTGTAACGGTCGGTCCTAGATCCTTTTTTTTGTGATGGATTGAACATAAGGATATTTACAGTTTTCTGGGAAGGTGCCATATTGACACGTAAGTGGTGGAAGGCTACTCTGTAAGAAGTTCCTTTGAATTTGCTTGGCCAGCATCCAATAAAGACCGACTAATTTTGCATTGTGACATTATCCGGTGCCTAACTTTTATATCGTGCTGGTCTTTGGCATTGCGGACCGCTTCATTATATTTGTTTCTGGACTCGACGTCGGCTTGTTTGTTCTCTACAGTAGGATTATGTAAGAGGGTTCTGTGTGCCTTGATCTTCTGCTGACGAGCAGTGTCTCGCGATTTGTTGAACCAGCCCTTGGACCCCGGTTTAGACACTTTCACTGTATGAGGGATGTATTCCTCCATCCCAATGTCGATAATTTCGGTCCATCATCATCTTTCCAGAGAAAGGTGGAGAAGTATCTGAGCCCTCACAGTCGGCGTGTCCGAAATGCCAAATTTTGCGGTCTGGGCGAGTTGCTGCTGCCCCTGCGGGTTTTCACCGAAACCTAACCTCTACAAGACCGTGGCCTGAGTTGCACAGGGGAGACCCGACAGCAATGATTTAAGGGTAGGAGGCATGGTCAGAAAGAGATCCAGCAGGCTAAAGGTGTGTGACGTAACGCTGGGGAAAAAGTAGAGCTCGTCAGTTTGTGGGTAATGGCGAACGCTTCAACTGCACGACCTGCTGTATTAGTCTTGCTTGAGCCCAAGCATATTATGGTTACTGAAATCACCGAAGAGAACCACACCGAGTCATCCCAGTTAAGGTGCGAGGGAGAGCGGTAAAGGCAGAAAATAAATTGGGGGGATGTTCTGGAGTTGAGGCGAAGCCACAAAGTGTCCTTTCGATCTGATTCCAAAGAAACGTCTCTGGAGCAGAAAAGACTGCTGCGGACAAAAGCCACAACTCCCCCGTTCTTTCTCAGATTGGAGTGCACTTCGTAATTTGGGAAGCTAAAATGGTTAATCGGTGCAGACTGGGAGATTTTTGTCTCCTGCAAGAAGAGCATTGTGGGACGATTGGATTGCAGGTAGTGATGAACAGCGTCGATGTTGGTGTTTATTCCGCAGGTGTTCGTGAAACAAATGTCATCATCGATGATGTTCCCACGAGTCCACCCTCCACCCGGATTTTCTGAGAGTGGAGTGAGTTTACGACCGGAATTCTAGGGATCGAGGGATCTATCTTCATTAATTTCATTGTTGGGGAAGATAACCGACTGCGTAGCTTAGGCGTGGAAATATGCGAACATTCTTAAGACACACTGGAAAAAGCTAGCGGGTGGTACCACCTCGGTCGACTATTCCTTGTCTAGCACTTTCTTTCTGCGCGTTAATGATGTTAAATAGACCTAAAGTGGCCCGTTGGTTTGTACCGCCACCCGGAAATCGACACCGAGGTATTCCTCAACGCGTGTAAAATCACTTGAACCGTGAGAAGTTGTATACCGAACATGACAACTTCCGGAGGAACTAAGCAACCAATGTAAAAATCTGGGATTATATATGGATAATACTCTTAAATTTGTTCCCCACGTTAAGCATCTCTTACAAAAAGCTTATGCTAAATTAAGGACTTTTTATCTTCACAAGAATGCTCTCTCTACTGAAGTCAGGCTGAATCTATGCGATTCGTTGATATTGTCTTCCTTGTCATATGCTGATATTGTATACTGGCCTGCTCTCACTACTAGAGACAAACGTTCTATTCAAAAAATTCAGAACTCATGCATCAAATTTTCGTACGGTTTGAAAAAATATGACCACTTCAGTGACGAATTTCGAGCCTCTGGCTGGTTCAACATGCATGAGCGCTTTTTGATACATCTTGCTTGCTTAACTTACAATATTAACAAAACCCAGCTGCCACTTTACCTATATACCAAACTTGTTAAGAGATCGGATCTTCATGATAGGGAAACTCGTTCTTGTAATCTCTATGATGTTCCGTTACATAGTACTGAACAGTTTAAAAACTCATTTACTTATGTTGCATCTACCATGTATAACTCATTGCCAGATGCAGTAAAAGATTCGATCTCACTTAGCAGCTTCCGAAATAGAGTCAAATCCCATGTGAAAAGAGCACAATAGTTAGTTTTATTTTTGTTGTATTAATTACACCCATCATTATTCGCTCATTATCATCTAATTGTTAGAATTGTATTATTTACGGGGGTTGCATGGAAGAGCAACTATGTTGAATGCCGCCTCCCTCATCAAATGAGTTTTTTTTTTGTTTGTTACAATTTATCTAAAAAATAAAGACATATTATTATTATTATTATTATTATTTGCCATGGCCCCGCTAAGTAGTAAGTTGTCTTTTGGCATTGTGTCATCATCTCGCATGGTGGCCACTTTGCTTTGTTCTCCAACACATGGAACCGTAAGTTCACCACCGTAGAAGACAACTCTTTTGAACGCAAGCACTCCGCTTCCTGTTTGTGCAAAGTTAACCCTTCGGAAACGTCCGGCGCCTTTTCTTATTGACACCGGAACTTGTGGCGGCTTCCGACATCCGGGCGGCTGGTGTCCCGTATCGCGGCAACATCGCCGATCGTCAAGTGAACTGACCGGCGAGCGTATACGTGCGGAGGTTACGTCTCCCGCCACCGTTGCTCACCAGTCGAGTGTCGACCGCTGTTGGGTTGGCATCACTGCGCGCGCGTTATGCGTTTGTCTGCGTCGTTGTCGTCCGTCACGGCCGACGTGATTCCGTTACATCGCCACCGCTACGTCGTTTTGTGGCTGGGTTTCCCCGCCCCGGAGGGTTGACGCGCATATGGTGGCCAAAAACAAAGTCGCATCGCCGCGATGTCTGCGATTCCACGGATGCCCGGACAACGACAACAACCGTCTCCACCGCCGACAATTATGAAGGAACGTACTTGTCGGTATTTCGCGAACATCTAATTGGCCACCTGCAGTGCACTACTCGGCCTCCGAGAGCCCTCAGTTTCGCGTTTTGTGCGCTTGATTCATTATTTCCGAGGTAATGGTCTAGATCGACCACAGAGCTTTGCCTACTTTCATCTCCCAGTTGTTTAAAACTACACAACACAAGAGCTAAATTCTCAAGTTCGCATTGTGAATTCCATCATAACTTGAAAGAATGTTGCTTTCTGGGTTGGTCGATAATGTAGCGGAGACAAAGTGATCACCCAATATAGGTAATTTACGCAAAACTTCAAATAGTGAGTTGAATCATTGTGACCTTTTGGTTCAGCATACGTCAGAGAATAGAGCATCATAGGCCATAAGTTGGTCGCCACTATGTCGGAGACAAAATTGTTACCTAACATAATTTACGCGTAATTTGCCATAGATAAGTTAAATCATGCCTCTATTACTGTCCGGCAAATATATGGTTCAGGTTGGACGCCACTATTGTGGACACCAAATCAATGACTAATTAAGGTTTGCGTAACCTCAAATAGAAAAGTTAATAATGGTGAACTCTATACAATAATAAAATATAATTTGACAACAGAATTTGGAAGCGGTCGTAGTCAAAAATCATTAACAATCTACGAAAAGTATCAAACAAATAAGTTAAATAATGGTGAATATTTTCTTTTTTATACGATACCGTAGTTAATTAAACATTTTTTTTGTTACCTGGTATTGACTCTAGGTGGGCACCACTTTAGCGAAGACAAAATCATTTACTCGGAACTTCGGACATATTAATAAGGATGAACATGCCTTTGTATACCTGCATGCGTGTGAACAAATGAAAAATGATTGTTGGATAATTTGTGTCCTGCACTGGATTCACCTAAATTTTGAGGAAAACTTAGGATAATCATATCGCATGAAAGAAAACCCACGGTGCGCGCCGAAATTCCATTTCTTAGGGTTCAGATTAGGTACAATGAATGGAGTGCATAAACTTTTTGACAGTTCGCCCTTACAGTATCACCTGTTAATTTAAGGCTGTCGTCAGTCATGCGCACCTTAGATGTTTCTGGTCCATCTAAGTCGGCCTCGGAAAACGTGTTGTAGTTCACGTATTTTAATAATTATTTTGTTGAGGAATGCAACAAACAGCCCAAGTACCGTTGGAGTATTGGTCTTCGTATCGAATGATAATGATGCCTTGTTTGGTTTATGGCCGTTCTTCTTGATACTAATATTCCGTATATTAACCCACAAATATTGTCATGTTTTTCTTCTTATTTAGCATTCCATCACTTGTCAGGCAATATTGCGGTATGATGTAGTTTTGTCTTTACTCGCAAGTAGGTATTCACAACCATATCTACTAACAGTGTGATCTCACGTTAGGCACCAAAATCCTATCCTTTCAGTATATTTCAATTCTTGAATCCTATTTTTTGCGTTTAGCATAACAATTTTGTTGAAGAAGCGTTACCCAATGCGAATCTACACTTGAAGTAACCTCCAGAAAGAAGTACTAATAAGACCTAAGTACTGTGTGGTCGGTAACCTTTTTATCTTCTTTTTGTCTTCTTCTTACCCACAATAGGCCTCAAAGGCTGTCATCATCAGTTAAGTCGTTTTCTTATTCTGCAACGGTACTGACTGTGAGGCCCCACGTTGGGCGCCAAAATCTCGTCTGTTCATGATGATTTTAATAAGATACTAGTTAGATACGAACAACAGTAAGTGGAAGTAAAGGTTCTGTCTAGTCACTTACCTTTATACCCGTTGTTTTTAATAGTTACCCTCCTGCTTATCATGAATTGAGACTGGCATCACTTCTACTTTTTTTGTACCAGTATAACGTTAACCATCTCCGATGTAATAGTTTAAATTGAAATAAGGAATAAAAATGGCCTCTGAGACGCCTGTCTTGAAATAATGATTGGAGGCACCCAAACAAAAATCTTATCAACTGATGATAATTTCATCAACCTGCCACTTCAGTCAATGATAATGTAACTCCAACATTGATTAATCTTTTTTTGCTAATTTGTGGTTTTAATGGTAGAGTTAAGACTAAATCAATTTTATCTTTATCTGCTACATATATAATTTAAATTTAAATTGTTTACAACACTCAATGACAACATGTTTTTTTTTTAATCAGAGAAATTCTTTTAAATAAACAACTTCGAAATGGAAGTACGTGAATGCTTACCAAAGCTTTATGGCGATCTAAAAACAAACGTTCCATTTCAGGTTCTCAAAGTGAAAAGTGTGCCCTGGATTTATAATTTCTGTTACAAGTGAGAATTAGTGGTGCTGGATCTTATTATTTCCAACATTCTCCCAGTGATTACTGTGTCTTCGTGCCTACTCGAGTGATTTTTAGTGCTGTGATATCTGCGAGAAAATTATTGTGATTGTTGGTGATACATTACCCAGTTTTTGTTGGATATATTTTATGAAAATTACGTGAGTCCTATTTTTATCCATCATCGCTGTGGCTAACGGATTCATGGAGGTTTATTTAAATTGAGATTAGAAATTAACTGTTGGTAAACAATGCTGCTTAGTAGGTTACTTACATTTTTGGTTTATAAGTTGCTTACATGCTCTTCTTGATTACCTCTAAAATGCTGACATGCGAAAAACAAGCCAAACTACATATACTCGCACCTGTTCAGTTGTGACTATAATCAAAACTTTAGACGATTAATTGTTAACAAAACATCCATCGTATCGTTATGAGAGCCAATCCTAGTACTTTTTGTTAAAATAACGAAATTTTACACACTTTTGTTTGAGCTTCAGGACAAATTAGGGGCTTAATCATAGGTGGTTTCCTGTTGCTATACCTTTGCTGTTTTCAGATGATTTTTCTTCATATATACCTGTACTCATGATTTATTCAATTTTCACGACGCAGCGACCCCTTCTACATTTTTGCCATAACATGCTTGAATCATTTTCATCATGACAGCTTCATCAGTAGATGACTCTGACTCCACTGTAGCATTATATGCTATAATAATGTAATATTAATGATTAGAGTATCACACTACAGTCTACAAATCGAATCAGTCTTAGTATTATAAATATTGACTTGGATCTCAAATCAGAAATTTACTGGAGCAGTATTTAATTTTCTCGGCAAGAAGGCAATAATTTCCGTTTAGAGGGAATTTTTAATTTTGTTCCTGTGCTCCTGTTCAGCAACGGTGTTAATCTGGAAGAGATATCATGCAGCCAGTTTTCCCCTAATTAAGTCTTAGTCTTAATTTATATGATTACAAATTTCTCTCTTCAATTAGCTGAGCCATACCGACATCGGGCTACATGCCGAGATGTTACATCTAACAAAATAGCTATAATGCTCTGTAGTTCAGTCATTTTAGAAAATGGTGATTGTCTTGCTGTTCCTGAATGTGTGAATTATTCACTTCAGAGCATTGGTGGTATTTTATTTGTGCGGATTGATATACAAGTACTGCCTAACAGGGAAATGAACAGTTGTACGTAGATGACAAGTATTAATGCTAAGCCTGGATTTATTATTTACAAAAATACTTTTACGTGGCCAGTACTCTGTACGTAAATCTGGAAGAGGTTAGCCTCAATTGTGGCCGTCAACACTGAATCTTTTCACATTCTAGCAGCTTGGAAGCTTGGAGATTACAAGCATCCTGGTTGATGCAGAGGAATTCTTATATAGGAAACCGTTATATGTATATCATTGGCATCTTAAGAGTAAATTAACGATTTAACTAAGAGGTCTTTGAGATATGATCAACCACTGTAATAATATCAGGAGTATTCATTTCAATACTGACTACTGACTGTCTAATGCGAGCTCCAAAGGTGCACGACTGCACGTCCATTGGGAGGATATGCAGCGAATTAGGCGTCGACAATATTTAACCTACAGCTGTCTCCTTCTGACTTCAGTGTCGAATAAGTTGTTTAACATATATATACATAATCCGAGGAACAGATAGATACTGATGCTCGTGGAAAATTTAAATCACCAACTTCCTGCTTATGTTCCAGATGTTTTTGCTTATATACTAAGCGGTTGTGATTTTTATCCTCAAACTCGTCACCTCTCTTGTCACTAGTAGTAAATAGAGTTAGAGATTGTGGTTCAGTTTTCCACTCGCATGTTAAATATGTCTTTATTGTTAACAGTATTAACTGGAAGTATAAAAGTACGTATCTTAAGGAAGTATCTTAACTAAAAGACCATGTATAGGTTAACTAGAAAGTTGTATTTAAATCTAAATGTCTATGAGTTCTTATGGATTGGAGCAGCGTTGCCACATCGAAAGTATGGCTCAATCAACCAAAAATTCAAAAACAGGAACTGATATACGACTTTCAGGTTAATGCTACTCAACTTGAACTTACATTTGGAGTTGAACAACTGGGATCTTATGAAGTCTGTAAATTAAGTGATGATACTATTTTTTTATTAAAAAGTAATTATAATTTTATATTGTCACCCTTAAGATAACTTCCTTCTGAAGCCACAGAACGCTGGAGGCGGTTCTTCCACTTCTTATAGTAGTGCTGATACTACGGCACTGGAACAGCCTTCAGCTGGTCGGTTACAGCCTTTGAATGTTTTCGACTGTCCCAAAATAAGTTCCCTTGAGGTAATTTTTCAACTTCGGGAATAGAAAAACGTCTTTAGAACTCAAGTCAGGCAAATAAGGAGGCCGATGAGCTACAGGAATGTTTTTACTGGCCAAAAACTCGTTTATTGACATTACTGTGTGACAAGGAGCATTTTCGAGATGCAACACCAAGTTGTTCTTCTGATAAACGGTGGTGTGAGTCAAATTTAATTCTTTCCCGATCATTCTGACTGTCATCCGACGATCTGAACGCACAAGATCCCGGATTCTGTCGATATTTTTTTCGATGATGAATGTCTTCCGCTTTGTGGTTCATTCATCTTCAATCGACTCTCTCCCTTTTGAAAATTCTTTAAACGAACGAAAAACCTGGGCCTTTGACAAAACACACTCCGTAGGCCTGCTGAAGTCTAGCAAGAGTCTTAACTTAGCTCTTACTTAAGCTGTCAGGCTAATAAACATCTCCGATGTTATTTTACCAGTTACTAGAAGTTAATCCTGCTTCATACTAAAGTAACTGTATTATTAACATCTGCTCAACGTTTATTCTACCGGGTCGGTTATTCGCGTAATTATAACGTTAATTAGATTTATATTTGTAAACATACGTGTGATAACAGTAACAGCTCGTGAAAATGCTGTCGGTTATGATTGTTCATGATTCTAAGGAGTTTATGCCCACCTTGTGCCAGTTTTTTTTTGTGAGGGTGGAATGCGTTTATGCACCATACCTTAGCCCGACCTACGGCGTGTGTGGGACTCCAGGTTGTCTTGAGGAGACCACCTAATACCCACTAAACCCTAACCTCCGCGTGGCCCGACTCATCAGCGTCTCGGTAGGCCATGTGTTGTGCGTGACCTGCGGTCTGCTACAACGTCTCCTCAGGTGTTTCAGTCTCTGGGAACGCCGGGTTGGTTCCCTTTACCTCGCACAGTTCTATCGATGTCGTTAAGGGAGCATCGATATAGGGTTTGCTATGTTCTCTTGAAACTCTTGTTTTCGAAAAATCAAGAGTTTCAAGTCCTCTACTACTTGTATGTTACTTGGTCCTGATGGGACCTGGTCCTCGTTGGTCCTGGTCCTGATGGGTCCTGGTCCTGGTTGATCCTGGTCCTGATCGGTCCTGGGAGCAACCGCGGGTTCTCCTAGTCAAGGTTCCAGTTAGCGGGTGCCAACTGGGACCTTGGTCTAGGGTACTTGGCTCTGCGGTTGCGAGGCCTCTCGTCCGGATCGTAGTCCATGAGTAGTCGTAGCTGCTCGTTTGGGTGGTCCTGAGCTTTCTGGAAGTTCTCTGCTTTTTTCCTCATGTACTCGTGAATTGTGTCCCAATGCAGGTCTCTACGCAAGGTTGAGTTTCTTACGTAGGATGGTGCACTGGTGGCGATCCGGAGTAGCTTCATCTCTAGAGCAGCAAGTCGCTTGCGGTAGGTGGGAGCAGCGTACCCCCAGACCGCGGAGGCGTAAGCGAGCTGAGGTCTGGCGATGGCCTTGATCAGCCGTAGCTTGGTCGCTAGCGGCATTCGGTTGTGTCTACCCAGTAATGGGTAGAGTTGGGCCATGGCTGCTCTGGTCTTTGCGATGACAGCTTCTATGTGGTCTTTCCAGGTGGGGGACTTGTCAAATACGATCCCTAGATATTTGACTTTGTCGCTCCACAGGATATCTTCGTTGAAGATGGATGCTTCGAGAGGTCTTGCAATCCTTCTTCGTTGGATGAAGATTGCCTGCGTCTTCTGGACGTTGATGCGGATTTTCCATTTCACGCACCAGTTCTGGATGTGGTCCAGTTCATCCTGTAGTCTCCTACGGATGATCTCGGGTCGTCGATGCTTGGCGGCTATAGCAGTGTCGTCTGCATATTGGGCCAGCATTGTGTCAGCTGCCTTCGGTACGTCGTGAGTGTAGATGTTGTAGAGCAGGGGGGCTAAGGCTGACCCCTGGGACACGCCTGCTTTCAGCTGTCGTCTTGTTGAGTGGCATGTACCAATCTTCACCGTGAACCATCTTTGTGTTAGATAGCTCTGGATCAGTTGGCACATGTTTGCATCGATTCCGGCGGCTTCCATTTTTACGATGAGTCCATCGTGCCAAACTCGATCGAAGGCTCGTTCCAGGCCGGTTGCCTCCTGGAGATTGAAGCCACTGGTGATGTTTTCTGTCAGTCGTAGCGCTTGGAGTTCCGTGTTGTGGGAGGATCTGAAGCCGAATTGCTCTGGGGGGAGAAGTTCCAGTTCTTTTGCCTGCTTCTCTAGTCGAACGGCGATAGCCTTTTCGACTACTTTGCCCATCGAGGAAACCAGTTTGATGGGCCGGTAGTTCTGAGGCAACTTCTGGTCCTTGCCTGGCTTGGTGAGCATTATAACCTGGGCTTCCCGTCACCACCGCGGGAAGTGGTTAAGTCTCAGAGTGGCATCGGCGATCTTGGTGAGCGCAGCAATGCCTTTGGAGGGAAGGTTCTTCAGCATCCTGTTGCTGATGCCGTCCCTTCCCGGCGCCTTTGAATAAGATGCTTATGGGATTAAAGATGAAGGTGGTTGCGTAAATAATTATATTACGAGGTTTGGAATTTTATCTTTCAATGCGAATAAAAATTCACGGTTTATAAAATTTATAAATTACATACGTAAAATTCCTATAGTAATAACATGTTACTCTTGTTATTCTTCATCCAAAGAACAGTTATATTGTTTTTGGTACTCTTGTCGTCGAGATTTTGCAACATCTGCAGATCTGTATTTTTGTTATTTATCAAATTGCTATCTACAGAATTTATGGAAGTTATTGGAACCAATAATAACTATTTGTACTACCTAAGACGCTAACATTTTCGAAATCATAACAACAATCAATCCTTTTCTTAATTATTACGTTGGAAATAGAAAATGTTGTTCTCGATTACCAATAACTTGAAGAACACTAGAGGTAGCTAAACGAAATATCCCAATAATTCAAATCTAAATAGTCTTAACCGTACGGAAAATATATTCCAGTTATAAATTCCTGTCATTCATAAGGCTTCTAGCTAGTGTATAAATAGCGTCTATGTAGGATTTGCGTGTACCATATTTTCCGTGTCAAGCATGCGATTCAGTGAGACGTCTGATATCTTAACGAAGTGTTAGACTAAACACATTCGAAATATTAAGTTCACTGGTTATAGGATGATTATTGACTGTTTCAAATGCTCATAGAGTGTCATTTGAATTAAAAGAACAATTGCAGGCTGATGTGGTTGTTTGCCAGGTATATAAAATAGCAGTAAGACATTGTTGGAATAGCCAAAGAAGGATCTATGTTTCGTACAAAGATTTGCAATACAGCTTTATTTATTGACTTCGCTCAGAGTAATTTCCACCACATGCAATACACTTCTCCATCCGCCAAAACCAGTCCTTAAACCAGCTTTTCCAAGTTTCACCTGGTAGTGCGGTACACGCGCTCAGAAGATCCCCACCGCTAGAAAACCGTTTTCCTTTTATTTTTATGTTCACATGTCCAGTCCAGTAGTGGTCAAAGTATAATACTACTACTATTAAAGGATCTGTATGAGTTGCCAGAATTTCAGCTCGAATTATCTTTCATAACCGTAACTGTAAAAGATATTCACATTGAAAATATTTGGGGCACTAGGCAGACAGGCAATCAAAAGTTACAAATTCAAGACGACATCAGTACTGGTTATGGGTGCCTCCTCCACCAGCAACAATATAATTGTTGCATGAATGGAGAAACTAGCTACAAAAAGAATATCCAGTATTTGTTCCTGCTATACTCAACTTAATCATTATTATTATTATCATTTGATGCCCGAGAAAAATCGTTCCTACTTAAATGATGGAGTTCAAAATGGAAGATCTGCATTACGATCATTTACTTTCTATAAGTATCGATCGCAATTCCTAACGAAGTAACGCGTTATGCACGCGATTTGTGTCGGGCGACGTCACTCAACAAGGTTCAACAATGGGGTTATACAGAGTGATACTTGAGGTAGATTGCTTTCAGTTCGATCAGATAAAATCAACATGATCTTAGTAACAGTTTTCTGGTTTTCGAGATATTGCCACTTTTAAGTTTTTTCAAAGAATCGCTACTTCTCGCTCCTTTTTGGCTTGTTATGGCTATAATGAACTTCTAACTTATGATTTCTGTCCTGGGCTACAATTAATAGTTGGTTGAGACAACCGAGTATTCATTTGATTGAAAACTAGCACAGTATGCTAAACAAAAAAAATAAATTTAGATTTGGTTTCAATGCGAAAACTTTTATTCTAGTTTGACTAATTACTATGAAAAAAGTATACCAGACTGAATCAGCAAATGACGTTAAAAACTAGATATTTAATGCTCTTTGAAAAGTAGTATATCATTTTTACTAAAAACTGAATGATTCCAACTTTTGTCATTGAAGTCCTAATTCTACAAATAAAAAATAGTAAGTGCAGCTGTCTTTTTTGTCCAAATTACAGCCTTGTAGTTGCTGTAATAGCTTTTTATTTTAGCAGATGTCTAAAACAGCTATCCCGTATCCTTTTTTATCCATTGTCGTATGTAGGCATCAAAATTATAAACATAACATTAGGTTGTATTTTTTTTCCATTGTTATCATCTTATAATGTAAATATTGCCTCAAATAAATATTATTATTATTTTCACAACCGATTTTCAAAATGTCTACCACATACTCTTATACACAACCTGCATCTCTTTAAAAAATGTCATTTTAAACGTCTCAAACTTGAATCGGATGTCTTGCGTGCTGATTGACGCACTCGATGACGCAGTTCATCGGCTGATCGAACTGGTTTTCCAAAGACCTTATCTTTTAAACATGCCCAGGGGGTTCAGGTCTGGGAAGCGTGTAGGCCACAGATTTGGTCCTACCCCGCCAATCCATCTTCTAGGGAATGTTTCATCAAGATACCCTCTTATTGCACTAGCATAGTGTGCAGGGAATCCATCGTTCTGTAACCACATCCTTCTTCTTGTCTCAAGAGGCGCACATCTTCCAAAAGAATTGGTAGATGATGTTGCAAAAAAAAGTTAATTTACCGTGCTAGTTTTCAATGAAATTAATACTCGGTTGTCTCAACCAATTATTAATGGTAGCTCAGGAAAAAACATAAGCTTGAAGCTATTTATAGCCATAACAGGCAAAAAGGGAGCAAACAGTAGGGATTTTTTTAAAAATCTTGAGAGTGGCAATATCTCGAAAACTAGAAATCTATCTGATCTGCAGTCACTCTGCCGTTGTTATTTCTAGGCCACCCTGTATGTAAAACATTGCCGAGTGCACTGTTGCGCGATATAATACGCAAGCGTAAACGAGTGCTTGGTGATCTTTTATACATCGTTGTTATCATCTTAATGCGTGTGGTACTACTCTTCTTGTAAAATATATCCTTTCTACTGAGGCAGTATTTGTATATTTCGCACAAGTAAATATAGCAATAATAATAGTAATGCAATTCGCGCAAATTGCGCTCATTCAATGCAATAAATATGCATTCACTTCCAGCAAAAAGACTCTTACACGTGCAGCTGAGTGAAGAGAGAATGCGTTATCCTTACATGAATCTACTTATTAGTCCAGGAAAATGAAATGATAAAGTGGAAAACCCTGGAATGAAAGATAATAGGCTGAACATTTGGTCGGACCTTTTCTGACGTTTTATAACTTGGCTCAAAACTATCGTGTAATCTCGTATCGGCGTGTTAGGTTATTCAAGGTCATTCAATCACAAATAATGCATACGTAAACGCTAATGCGACCGTTCCCGATACTTTATTTTCTGCTGAACTGGTAGCAGTAAGTGGCACATCAAATACTGTTTCATGGGGTTGAATATTTTGTTTTGCCCTGCTCGGTTTGAAATAAAGCTTGTATAGAAAATTATGATAGAAAATTGCAACATGGATAAACAAATAGAAGAAAATGGGAGGAAAGAATGAAACTATAACTATAAAATCTCTATTAAGTCACGGAATTAGCAGAGGTTCATTCATACTACAAAATGGTAATGTTTCGTTTAAATGTCCACCATAAAATTTGTAATCGTTTTTTAATTTTAGATACGATAGCTGACAGTTGACAAGCCCAGTAGCCTGTACGAGTATTAAAATACCTTTTGGCGGTTAGAACACTTTGAAAAGCGCTACCGTAGCGCTGCGTTGTGATAAACGGAATCAATGTTAACGTTATTTGACATTTACCTCATATGAATCATTGACTTGAATGTCAAAAAGACGAATATTAACGTTTACTTATGTGGTATTTGTGTTTGCCACAATATCTTGTTCTATTTGCACTACGTGCCATATACCATGTCTAGAAAATAAAATTACCTACAAGGATATATGGCATTATTTCACGGACGCGACCAGTTAATTTATTTATTTATTTAACCAACGGCCAAAACCCTTGTTACATATACAAAACAGTCTTGATTAAAGAATTACATTGTAATGTTCTTAACACTCTGTTTAAACACATAGACAGAAGTTCCAAATACTAAACTAGATATATATCTATTACCTAACCTACCTAGACGAGTTATGGGTTCATTTAAAATTTAAACCATTTGATAAAAGGGGACAAAGACAGTATCAGTATGTCGTGTTCTCATATCATTCACATTGAGTGAAAATTCTCCTAATAGTTGGGGTCAATCAATGTCGAATTCCAACAGGCGTCGCTCAAGAGAAATCATATCCATGTAGAAGAAAGTATCAGTATAACTATACCCCTCCGCAATTAAACCCATTTTATGTTCACAGATTCTCAAAAAAAAAAATTTCTGCACACGCTCTAATTGGTTGATCTGTAAGTTGATAACTTGGTACCAGGGAAATTTTAAAAGAAAAAAGTGACAGATCAACGCAATGGCGATTTATAAAACCTAACAACTTATATTCACAGTTGATTGTTTTGAAAGAACAATCTAAGTCAAGTGATAATTTTTAGTAAAAAATTAGTCCCAAGTCCTTGATCAGGTCTGTAGTTTGTAAAGATCTACCGTTGACGCTGTAAGAACAAGTAATAGGAGAACGAGATCTACTTGTATGTATGTATGTAATTTTGAAAGATTTCGCATCATTTGAAAGTAGGACATTCACTCCACACCAATTGCAGCAATTCAGCATCATGTTTGTTCCCAATAATTCTAAAAATCCTAACATCATCCTCAAATAAAATAATTTCACCGCGTATTAAATCAAGATGTCTTCATAATCATATATTCGTTCTGTCTCGAGAACGTCTAACTGTAGATAATCATGTAGATAGCCTTAAGCTTAACAACTTTTCCAGAAAGTTCAAATGGCATCTAGTGCAAACGGGAACAGGGTATTCTGCATAAAACCATCTAATCTTGAACAACGTAAGATGCGTACTCGAGATTATATAAGTCTTTTGGGCCAAGCTTTTTACAGAGAAAACAAACGTCCACCCAAATTTTAAATTTCCAGGCTGAAACCTTATTTTCTTGGGCTATATATCCCGTGAGGCTCTTCATCGTAACAGTAAAAGGCGAGCAACCAGCACACGGTGACACTACCGTTAGCTCTTAAATCGTACTTTTTTTACCAAGCGGCTGCTCGCATGCCTTCTTAATACTTTCCTCTGCCTTTTCTGAGTTCGTTATCGTTATTTTTGAATGTATTATCCTCATTCTCTTTCAGAGATTGTTCTGCAGAATGGCACGGCTTTCAGGGGATCATTTAGTGTCGTTATCGATAAAAGATTTATTGGTTGATAATAATCGTGCTATTAAATTAACACATTGAGGAAAATATGCGGGAGATATGTGAAAAACAAACATGAAGTAATAAAGTCATGTTATGCTAGTACAAAGATACTTCGCATCTTTTAACATTATTGTCATTATGGAAGTTAGCTGAATATCTTTTTTGAGATTTCCTACCAAGACACAGTGGTTCAAAGGTCCTAAAACATGGCCAAAGCTAGACGGTTCACCGAATTTTACCAAAACCCGTTTTGAGTTCACCGATAACGGATATGATATCCATTTGTCAAAAATTGAAATGGTGGACATATTGACAAAACCTTTGAATTACGCTTGAATTCGAGTTTTGTATCGTGATTTTGAGATCCCTGATAACGAATTGGATATCGATTCTTTCTAAATCAGAATGGCGGATCCAATATCGCGAATATATTTCGATTGCTGTCAAATTTGAAATTTATATCTTAATTATCGTTGTCAACGAGTTTGGTATCGATTTTACAAAAATCTAAGTGACGGACCGAATTCGTGGTTTGAAGGAAATGATTTAATTGCGCTCAACTTTGAGATTCAGGTATTTTCAAGGTCGTTGATAATGAATTTGATAACGATTTTCAATGGCGCGTAACATAACATGCTACTTTTCGAAATCGAAATAGAGCGTACTCTCTTGGAATGTTCATTTGTAAACTCATTTTGAATGTACTAATTTACTGTGAATACTGAAAAATCATCAGTTACCTATGGGTATTGTTGTCGTATTGTTTCAAGTGTCGATTGGGAAGTAACACGTTGTCCTATAATATATATACCTACATGTACATATATATCGTAGACTCTGCAATCGATTCTGTCACATCTCAGTGCATATCTGGCTATTTTAAAATGTGGAACTATTCGAAAATACATTCTTTTGACACAGGCTTATTGACATTTTAACGTTTTATGCGACACACAACTAATATTATCAAAAGGTGAATTATGCATCCCTATAACTGTGAACAAGATCTGGAGTCAAATAAGAATTTTCTTTTACTCTTTCCGATCTCGAACTGTGCAAGGCGGTCTTGCTCTGAAACTAACGACTGTGCATAAGTTTATAATTATTTATTGACAGTCAAAATCTTGCCTTTTGACGAGCTCAGTAAAAACCCCGATTGTACAGTGCGTTCGATATATTCAGAAACCAAAGGTTACCTACAGCTATTCAAAAATCTTCAAAATAACTATATTCAGAAGGCTCTAGTCTTTACCCCATAGACCGACAAACTTCAATTACGCGGGTGTAGTTTTTAATTGTAAAACAACACTGAAAAAAAAAGAATTATGGATGGACTCACTTGATGAAGGACCTTGACTTTGGTTGCTGAATGTAACTCAATAGGAATGTTTTGTAGAAAGACCTTTATAAAATGGCATAGATAATGAAATCACTAACGAGCTCAAGGGGATATCAATATTAAATGTTTCATCATTGCTTATGATTTACTGGAGAACTGATAGACAAACAGTCACTTAAACAAATTGCATGTGAAATTGTATTAAAAAGCCTTCGATTAGATTGAAAAATGTGCGCATAATTATGTACGAGAACTTCAGATTTTTTATTTATTTTACATTTCTCTCCTTTCTAAACGAATAATTCGAGCGTTGCTATTACTTATTCATTCACATGTCAACAATCGAAATTTTGTCTTGCTTCAAAATACTGTAGAAGCCTGAAAGTTTTAACCTTAGAATTATTCATATAAACTTTCTTTCATCAAGATGATCAGTCAGAGCATGTTTCTGCCACTGACAGATAAATATTTTCGAGAATGATCAATCTGCAACACACGAACAAATAACGACTGCTATCATGAGCTGAGTACTGAAATTGTAGCATACAAGTGAAACAATCTGATGGATCATGGATAAGATAACACAACCTGAAAACGGTAACCGTGAGAATTTGAGGTGCATTTGCATGAAAGATAATTCCCTGGATAATTCCTTTGAGATGTTACAATAGGGCAGGGTATACATTATACAACCAAAACAGATTCAACGGGATACAAACAATTATCGGCATATGGTAATCATGGCAGCGCAGTTTGAAGATGGATGGAAGGAAGTCTGTAATATATACAGGATCGTAAAACCCCTCGGTCGTTCTAAACCTCCCACCACGGTGATGCGTGTAGCATTTCGTCATGGTGGACAGTGTTGCGCCCAGTTTTCATACTAAAGGTGTTTAGTCGTCTTATTTTCTGCGTCTTGCGTATATATATATATATATATATATATATATATATATATATATAGTATTATATATATAGTATTCATAGTTAATTGCGTTAACTGTTGGGAGATTTCCTTTAATTTCTTTGGGTAGAAGGCAAATTATTGCAAAAGTACACTCTTATAACTTAAACTCTCAAGCTTTCGAAGATCTATGTCTTCATCGCCTGGAGCTAGAAACAATTATCAACAATAGCAACAAATAACAATTAGGAGAAAAATATTTACTTCCTAAGTCGGCGAGCTTGTTACTGAAATTGTTTTTAAACAACAGTGAAGGGAACACATAGTCGACGAATAAAAAAAAACTGGGCTGATGTCAGTTGGATAATGTGGAGGTTATCAGAGAAAAAAAAGATGAAATCTCGAAGGAATTTTCCAAAATCAATCAACGTTTAATATCTCTCTCTCTCTCTCGCTCTCTCGCTCTCTCGCTCTCTCGCTCTCTCGCTCTCTCGCTCTCTCGCTCTCTCGCTCTCTCTCTCTCTCGCTCTCTCGCTCTCTCTCTCTCTCTCTAAAATGTGTTCGTTATGTATTTAGTGATACAATTTGCGTGCAAGAATCGTTCATCATAAAATATTGGGGAAGTAGTTTCACATCTAGAACGAATTGTAAAAGTATGCTCTCGTGACAAAACTTTACAGTCTGTCAGTTCAGCCGAAACCAAGTTTTTGGAATACAGTTTCATTTGAATTGCTGTTAGCTGTTGTTTGTCTACGAATTCTCCAATAAATCATAAGTAATGATGATAATAAAAATGTAAAAATAATCAGTGAAGCACTATTGTGAGGCACATGATGACTTAGGTATTGTGCTTATTCTGTTTGTGCCTGCAGATTATTCAAAACTACGTCATGATACTAAAACTAAAATGATTATGTGCCTACGTTTTTAATGACTTACCGTTATGTTAGGTCTTCTGAATCATAGTGACATAACCTTTGTGAACGCTTTCAATTTTACCTTTATCTAACCTTCACATCCCGTTCTAACAAACTCCAGCAGGGTGTTCAAATTGGCCGCTCCTATTAGCCAGCGGGCCATAAATTGGCAGACCAGCTAAAGAAATCGATGATCGAGTGCTCATGTTTGTTAGGACGCGGGGTAAATGAGATTTCAATATACTATAGAGATACATTGGAGGAATATGTTTTTTTTTTGGAACAGTGAAATTATTCGTTTTTATAAATGATTACATAAATGATATAGCTGTGGTGACTTTGCTACTCTGTTAGAAACCGCGTATAACTGAAAGCTACGCCATTGCTGCTGCCTCGGTAATATAAATAACAGGAAATCTTGATGCCTGATATTATGTGAACATGAAGAGTCTCGCAGACGCTTTGCACTATCATTTACGTTCATAAAAGTGTGGTTATTGAAGGTAGCATGTAAGTAGGTTGGTAATAAACCGATCAATACGACTGGAGTTGTCTTAGAGATTTCCTGGCATCCTGACAAAAATAAATCCGTTTGCTCTTTACAGGCATATATAATTATATTAATTGATATTCCCTGTGATATTATAACCCGTAGCTTAGAGCTTGGGATGAAGATATGGGGAATCGAGAATAATACTACTTGTTTTTATGAAAGAATTACAAAACACGACAGCTCTTTTGCCTGCTCACATAATGCAAACGGAACATATATGAATTAATAAAATGTCAGTGCCGTTTTAAACTAAACTTTTACTGCCGGCACACACAGGCGTTGAGTTGTTGCGCTGATCATGTGAGCTGTTCCATCTACATCAATGTTATGCTAAACGTACTTTATTTAGCAGCCGGACATATTGAACGCCCATGTTGTACTGACAGTTACATGGAAAAGAACTGATGAACCAGTCGAAATCTTGGTAAAAGAATCTATTGAACACCTTTGCACAATGGGGCAGAAAATCCGAAAGGTGGCCATAAATATAGACATCGGCTTTAAATTGCGAAACTTGATGGAAAAATAAGTAAAAAAATCTGATAGGGGGCGTTGAGTAGACTTCTTGATCATTTTGCAATATCCAATATATTTATATCAAATATTATTACATATATCGGGACAAATCATAATTGAATCAAAATATCAAATACTCAAGAATGACTAAACGCAGAATAATTATTCTTAATAATCAAACTAATTATTCTTGAAAATGAAAGTCTATATAGCTGAAATCGACGTCATCTTCACCATCTCCGTCATCTTCCCCGTCGGACCAAGTAAGTTCGCAACTTCGCCAATCTTACTGTAGCCTTGTTGGAGAATTTGGTTCGACTGATTCTATTGAGGTTTTTTTACACCGAAGGAGCTGCGCAGGCAGTAGCCTAAATGCCAGGGCACCACGGCTGCCATGAGGTGCTTAAAGAAACTTTGAACTGCCTAAGGTTAGTTGAACTGGGAAATGCATCCTCATGTAGATTGTTCCACAATCTCGATACCCTACGGACAAAGGAGCGATCGTATCGGCCCGCAGTTCGACACGGTTAGGGTGGGAGGCCGAAGTCAGGCGGGTCTGTCTGGCAGGTACATCTGAGGAGCAAAGCCTATTGGCGTAGCGGTAGAAGAGAGATAGATCGCCGACGGTTCGCCGGTACGAAAGGGTACCGAGACTGTTCCTTAGAGAAGAGCCATCGATCAGTCGGACAGCCCTCCTCTGAACAGCATCAAGCCAGCATAATCCGAGCAGCTGGCCATATAGATGAGATGTGTTCGTGCCACATAAAGTCCTCGCTGATGTGAATTCCGACCAGCCGAAATGAACGGTTCGAAACCGGATGAGCGCTAGGACGCCTCTTGTTCATCTGTGTTTTAGAAGCATTAAACTGTACAAGATTGTTGAGTCCCCAAGCAGTGATAACCTCCAGGCCTCTCGTCAGAAGTCGCTGCTAGTCTTCTTTTGTCCAGCTCCTCCAACAAGGAATTAACTTTCGAACAAGTATGTGATTTTTTTCGGGATGAACATATATAAGGAATATTTTGAATAAATCTCGTTATCTTGTTATTCTTGATATTTTTTGAGTGTTTCTCTCTGATTTTTTTTTCGGGGATAGCAGCGTAAGTCTGCTTCTCGTAGCATATGATAGGAGACAAAGCTTCGTCTGGGGTGAGTGGAATGATTTCTTTTGTATTTCGAATTATTTTTCAAGCGTTCATCATTTTACTGGCCGCATAAGTTATGAGACAAGTTTTGCAGCAGCGTATTTTCCTTCAGTGTTCAGTTTTCTTCTTGTAACCAAAGTAAGCTCCTCTGCTTTAAATGTCGTTGACAGTCGATGCCAATTCTATCGCAGAACGACCACGGTCTTTCTTCCCATGTTAAGTTCCTAGTTGTGACTTAGTATCCTGATCGATTTCTTCTTGAGTGTGTTCAAAAACAAATTGAACATCTAACCATTTTTTATGTCTCTTTAAAAATCCAAGCGTTTTTCTTCCGCATTGATCAAGTCTGCGATACACGGTGCTGCAAAATTTCGTATTTAGGTTTTTCGATCTTAACATGCCTTGTTCATCACCTTCAATTTTGCTGTGTCCCACCAGGTAATTGTGGAAAGATATTTCGTACTATCTGAACGACCTTGTTGTCATTTTCAATCAAAAAAGATAAATTTGCCTTTATAAGTAAATAGACAATAATTTACAAGACAAAATTAAAATTAAGGGCAAAACTGCCATGTCATAACTAAAAGAGTAACTTCGTGTGCTTTTAAATCGAATAAAATATGTCAACAAGAAATAACTTTACCTCATAACTGAAATAATGAAGATGTGCGGTAATGATTTCTAAATACATAATCATAAACATGACTTGAGTATGTAAAATCAAATTTTCTTGAAAACTGACTTAAAGGGCGCCTATCATATTCTAGTATGTTATAAGGAAATATAAAAGCTATGTTTAAAAATGGTTTGAAAGCGAGATAAGCGTGGGAATTTCTGTAGGTCTACACAAACTTAAATTAGAAAATAAAAATTTCAGTAAATTCAACTAAACAGTTATTTTATCCATATGTCTACACAACTATTTTTTGTTAGATGTATGACATGACAATACATACCTTGTGAACGTTTTCTGTATAATCAAACACTGGAGTCAAGTACCTTGTAACACAAACACCGTTTGTAAGTTCGGAATACAATTATTAAGGAAGGCTTGTACAGAGATACCTACATCTGCCGGTTTTTGGAATCAGGCAGATGTAATGACCTTTTAAGCCCTCTAAAATCTGGGAAAACATGCTATGTTGATTTCTCTGAGTACCTGCCTATTCTGATGATTCCAGTTATTTCATAAATTTCTATTCATGGGTCGGTTTTCGGCTTACCTGGCCCATTGTGCTGAGGTTTGATTTATTGGCTGATTAGTAGTAACCTTAAAGCTTACAAGGCTGAACCTTCAATAACTACCACCTCAGGGAACACAATATAATCTTTCCTTTCTATGCTCACCCCCACCACAGCGGCTTCCAAGTTTCTTCTTCAGTCTTAACCTGCGGCTCCGACATGAAGATCAAAACCTCCTGCAAGCTGTGCGAGATCACGTTGGACCAACAGAAGTACGCGGGGTTGAGATGCACTCATTCCCCGTTCTTCCCGCCGCCACTGTTGCACCCGGCCACGTTCGGGATGCACCAAGGGACCACCGCCGGATCGTATGTTCAGTTGCCGCAGATCAGGGATATGATGCTGGCAGCATATTTGCTTAGAGGTGAGGTCATACTTTGAAGTAAGGGATAGTATATGTAGTACTCTAGTTATCAAGCCAATAAAAACGCTAATTTGTTTCACATTATCCTTTATAATTAATTTTTAGGTAATGTTGATACAACAAGTGACTACTACTCAACAAAATACGTACATCTTTAATCAAGAGATTGCAAAGTCAGGGCTCTTGCAAATAAGAAGTGTAATATTAGGTCATGGCGACATATGGGTTCATAAAAAAATTACTGCCTCATACTGATTGATGTACTTAGCTGATAGCGTTTCAAAAAATGCTGACTTTTTTTGATGTTATAATTAGGAATAGATCTACGTTAAGATAATTTCACTTTTCTATTCTCTGGCTAGTATCTTTTTTATAATCAGTACTGCGACTGGTATAAAAAATGCTATAAAGATTTTGTCAATCAACTGAGTTAAGATCAGTAGAACTCACGTCTTTTCTGATTGATTGCCCCACATCTGTGATACTTTAAAGACATTGGAACTATACAACTACACGTGTAACTAGAAATTCGAACTACAATTCATTGAGGGAATTTCGCTATTTATTACTGAAGCATGGGTTTGGTGACATTCAGAAGTGTAACATAAATGACTATTTCGACGATTTTCTAGAAACGTGCTTGTGGTCTTTCGGTACAACACTACTCATAAGAAAATTAAATTCTCCTGTCACTTCAAGAAAAAATAGATCAATTGAATAACCTAGCATGGTTACGTAAAGAGATTCAAGATTCTAATTTGGAAACAAAATTTAAATCTTTAAAAAAAGGGGTTGATAAGAATATTTGCGATGAAAGGATTAGTTACTATCACTATAATAAGCAAATTCTCAAACAAACAGAAAACTAATTGGAATATTGTCAGTTCAATAAAAGGTAAACAAAAAAATGCAGTTGTCACAGAATTAGTCCGCGATAACGTAACTATAACCAACCATATTGATATCGCCAACTTTTTTGGAAAATATGTGTCCACTGTAATTGGCAAGAAAATAGCCAACAATTTTACCGTTTTGTCGGATTCCTGCACTACTGGTGAAACAGCCAAACAATCAATGTTTTTCACCTATGTCACTACTGATGATGTTATATTTATGATAATATGCCAGACATGAAATCTACAGGGCCTGATGAAACTCCAATCTATTTAGTAAAGCAGAACATGGATATCTTTGCCCCAGTATTAGCAGATATCAGTAATTAGTCGGTTGCTGCTGGTAAATTTTCCACAGCTCTTAAACTGGCATCGTTAATTATGATACTTAAAAAAGGTGAAAATTGTGATGTTGAAAACTATAGGCCAATCGCGCTATCAAGTATTTTCTCGAAAATCATTAAAAAAGTGGTTGCAATGAAAATTGAAAATTACTTTCTTAAATCTGCATTATCGAGTATGTTTAGTATGTTTGTGATAAACTTGATTTAGGTAATTACGTAGTGAGTACCTATCCAATTTGACGTGTCTCAGGCCTTTGATTGTGTAAGTTCGTCATTTGTGACCGATAAACTTCATCATGTCGGCATTCGCGGATGTTTGAATCAATGGCTAGTTAGCTTTTTGGAGGATAGCAAAATTTTATGTTACTGTCGCTGATAAAGAATCCGATGAATTCAATATAGATTGGGCACACCTCGAAGTAGCGTCCTTGAACCACTTATTTTCTCGATTTTCATAAATGATTTGCCTGCACACTTGTCCTACGGAAAATTACTTTTGTATCCAGACGACACAAATATCATTTTAGCAAATTAATGATTTGGTTAATGAATTCAGTCAATGGTGCTTCAAAAACAGACCAATAATAAATACATAAAACACCGTTTCAGTTGAATTTGAAAATTCTATGAAACCACAAATTCCGTAAAATTTTAATTTCAGTCTTCAATGCAAGATAGTTGTAACTTCCAAAAAAACTGTTGTTTTTTTTTAGGTGTAAGTTTTAATTGCAATTTAAGATGGACAAAGCAAATTGATTCCGTATGTAAGAAGCTTGGAAAAAGTATGTATCTAATACTTACGGTAGCGAGGATGTTAAACACCTCAGCATGAATGGCTGTCTACTATGCGTGTGTACACTCTGTCATTTCATATGGCATTACTGCGTGAGGCCAGGCTAGTGAAATCTCTAGAGTGTTTGTCTTGCAACAAGAATCATTCGCGTTATACTTAAAATATAGTAGCATGTATATATCTTTATAAACTTTTAACATATATTTTTCAGCACAGAAATGATTACCTTAAGCATACTGACCATGACTACAGCACTCGTAATAAAAATAATATAGTTAGGCATGTGTCATATCATACGTTTCATTCAAAATCTCCCACAACAGCAGGAATATACTTTTTTAACTTATTACCTCCGGAGATCAAAAACGTAAACTCCTTAGGGCTTTTCAAAAGACGTTTGCGGAACAAGCTATCGGACTGCGGTTTTTATGACCTAGGTGAATTTTTCACATTCCACAGTGCTTCTGATACATCTTAATAAATAATTTATTGCCATGTGTGTATCATATTGTTTTTTTATCTTCCTATTGTTATTTGTATTGTACATTTTATCTATATTTTAATTTGTATAATGTCTACAATGTAGATCTAACTGGATCAATAAATGAATCTGAAACTGAATCTAATACCGATCCTAGAGTAATGAATTTAATTGAAATAGGATAAGTCCGACGTCTACATCTAGGAGGCTTAATATACGACAGAAACACTGCAGAACAACTTACAGGAACAACATTCGTTGTTACGTCGGTACAAACGGTCAGATAAGTGAGCATACATTAATTTGTATGAATGATGCTGTCGATCTTTTGAATAATCCCCCTTTAAACAAACCTCTTTGGACGGTGTAGATGTGACAACAACGCCCCAAACTTAGTCGTTCATAAACTAAAAGGCTTAGGGAGGTAGAGGAACTTCTGTACAAATCTTATTCTCAGTAATTTTAACCACCGCGTCCGTCTTGAAAGCTTCTTAGTGATGTAAATTATATGCCAGACTGGATCTGGTCCTTACACAGTGACGAAGTCAGAAAGGGAAAATATTTCTTAGCTCCAAACAAGTGACACATTATTATTAATATTAAAAGTCCCTGCCTCTCTGCAGCAGATACAGCAAATGCCCAGACGTGTGCGTGTCAGAACATGACCATAGTCATGGGAATTGCAACTAGCCAAAATTGATGGTTAAGCTCGCCCATCCATCAAAACCGCATGTGTCTTACAAGATCTAAACTGCAACATATAGTTGCGTCTTCTTCCCCATGATATTGATTTAATATTCTGGGTGTCGGAATGTAAAGTTCTGTCCGATTGATAATGTGAAAAGAGAATGAAAAACCGGTATTATATATTTTACTATCGGAATTCACTGTCCATTCATGAAACCTTTCAGAAAAACCATGCGATATAATATTCTTCACAGAACATTTTTCTTACATCAGATCAGAAACTAGATCGAAAGCTTCGAAAGCCTTCGTAACATATAGAGAAGCGAAGCCACAAGCTAGGAGGTTCCCAGTTGAAAATCATACCGCCTGTTAAGCTGAAGCTCCAGGCTTCCAAGGGAAAAGCTTTATCACCAGAGCGACGGCAATCCATTGTCCGTCATCATTTTAGTCTGTAGTAAAGAGAAACCACAGCGATTTGCGAATATTTTAAATGAAGTTTCAGATATGTTAGACAGAGACACACAGAATTTTATTGTCTAAATTGCTATTATGCATGTGTCCGACAAAGATAGACGAAGTTTTCATGTTGCGTGATCGATCGTTTTTGAAAGATGGATAGTTAGGTTATGTTAAAGCAGATTAGGTTGTTTTCGAATAATACTTTGGTCTTTGGTGTTTCTGTCTTAAGGTATTCTAATCATAACTTAACTCAAAACCATAAAATAAAATGAAAATAAAAATAATCAGTGATAACTTCGCAAAAACATAATATAAATTTGTTGTCCTGGCATCGTGATTGTATCATCAACGTACGTCCATTGATTACTACAGTACAATTTATGGTATGAGGTAATAGTCATCTTTCGTTATTCGATTATAGCGCTGTCATTGCTAATATGTTTGGACTTGGCCACCATTTGATAAAAACTGTCATCTGTGAATGTCACTGTAGTGCTTTAATTAACGATCCGATCATACCCTCAAAAACCCTTGACACATCCGATAAAAGTACTTCCCCATCGAGTGTTTTTGTCATTTGAAAAGGTTCATTTGGAGCAGGAGTGTTGAAAACCTTCCGGAAAAGCTACACTTGATACAAGATGTGTGTAAAGCAAGAGTTGATAGTTAACGAGTGATCATCAGATCAGGGCCGTCTGTGAAATCTTGGGTCGTACTTTGTCATTGGGAAAATGAGACAGCGGTGGGGGTTACTGCGACTTTTCTTTGCCGTAGGCGCGGTCTACCACGAGTCGATCACTGCAAAACAGTGAATGGCAGTCAACCGGTTGAGACTGTATAGATAGGACTCAGTCCGCGGATGGAGGCCCAGGCACCACGGGATCGCGTGGCAACCATTTCTAGCTATGTAGTAGATGTGGTCTGCTTACCATTAAACAAAATAAATATGCTCTGATTTCCGACCGAAGACAGCCAACCATGGATAACTGTTTCGTGCTTTTTGGCTTCTCCTCAGCATGGTCTAGGCTTGGGTCTTTCGGACAATGAACGAAATCATTCAGTCAAGAATTTAAGAATGAACATTCTATATTCCGTATTCTTGCTAGTAAATATCGTACATATTTAGTGATTTTTTCCACAATCTCAAAACAAGGCTACTAGGTGCTTAGTAGGTCTAAATTAAAACGCAACAGCAATGTAACCAACGAACTCGGACCGAAGTCGTGTTCGGGTAGAAGTCGAGTTTCAATCGAGTTGAACAGTGTCTAAGAAGCTCTTTGTTGATGCAATTTTGTATTACTTTATTTATCATAGCAGACTTAAAACCTGATGTCTACACTGGTCTCTGACCTTTTTTTTGGACGGGTTGAACACAAACCTCAGGTTTTCCGAGTTGTAAGTCGAATGTCTCACGATCAGTACTTGCTGTGATCCATTAGTATGTATCATGGAATCTGGTATTTATTGATCGTGTAGCCTGCACTTTAGTGATGACTCGTATTTAGAAATACATAAAAATACACTGACGGAATCATCAGTAAATACCGATTGTATAGATCACAGTGAATACTGACTAGTGGCATTTGCTTAAGCTACGTGACAGCACAGCTCATTTTTGGAATTAGCTACGAGCGAAGTTTTCTAAACATTGATAACGATTATACGGATATTTCTCACCTGCTTCATGAATTCACTGATTCTTGATTATAGGACCGTATCTTAATTATTGCTTCTGAGGTGTCACAAGACACCTGGGCCCTGAAACACAAATCCTACAAGTTGTACAATAATTTTAAAAACTCGCTCTACACTTGCAATTATTTCGTATCACAGCATCACTGTAGCGACATATATGAGGTGCCAGTAATTACAGAAGAACAACTGCAACTGGCGTATTCTGTAACACAACTTCCACACTTGTAGGATTGAGGTATAAAATTTCCTACAATTGTTTTACTTATTTATGTCTCTGGATAGGAACTGGTAGTATAATAGTAACTTCGCTGTCGTGGAGATTTCTATTTTGTCCTGCTTTTTTAATTGATCAGAAAATACCTCAAAAAGGATGTGTTTGTTTCCTTTAATTTTATTCAAAAATTGCATCTTACGTTCAAAAACAATTTGGTTTGCGGCCATTTTTGGTCTTACTTACACCTTATAGTGACGATATATACGAGGTCTGTAAACTAGGTGGTAATTCGCTCGAGTCATTTGGTTGTCCGTAGCGCTTTTTGTTTTCATCATAATTGATCGATCAAACGAACTTACCTGAAGTGAAGTTCGATCGTAATTATACGAGGGTCCAGTCCGAAGACATCACTTTGTTTATTCACTATGTAGTCCGCCCCTGGAGTACGATCCGCGCACCAAGTTGAAAGACGAGAATCCCCACCTCCTCGCCGCGCCCTGGCCACTCGTGTTGAATCATTTGTTTAAAGAAATGGTACTTGCTCGCAACTTGGGAGGGTTGCATATAGGGTGGGGGTGATGTCTTCGGACTGGACCCTCGTATAATTACGATCGAACTTCACTTCAGGTAAGTTCGTTTGATCGATCAATTATACTTTGGGTCCAGTCCGAAGACATCACTTTGTTTATTCACTATGTAGATGTTTAAAGATGAGATAGAGTTGCGAGCGAGTTGATGATATAAAAAATACAAGTATACAAACCCAAAAAGGCAAAAACATATATTCTGCATTCTCATAAACAAAAGCAAAAAACAAGGGGTCAATTTTTAACATTTACCCTAATAGTAATATTTTTTCAAAAAACAACTAGAGTACCTAAAGTACGTCACAAACTCTTAAACTGTTCTAACTAATCAGGCATTTATGTCCAAAATGGCATTTGCAAACTCATTGTTGGTTTGTAAAGGACGATTATAAAACTTTGCAAATGTGGAATGTTGCGTCCAACCAACTGTTTTACATATACTATCTACGGAAACGCCTTTTCTTAACGCCGTTGAGGTAGCCGCATGCCTGACTGAATGAGGCGTAAAAAGTGTTGTGTTGACACCCGCCGATGCAAGAGTCTGTTTTACCCATCTGCTTAAAGTGTCTTTGGACGCCCTGGTATGTGGTTTTTTATATGTCACGAATAGAAAATCGTTGTCGGGTTCTCTCAAGCTAGCTGTTCTGTCAATATATTCCTTCAGGATGGTGGCTACGCACAGGAAAGGGTTTTGTTGAAAAACCGGTATATGCAAGGTTGGTTGAGGTTTCCCAATTCGACTGGTTTTAATTGGGTCTGAAATATTAATGGTAGTTTCGCTGGGACCATGGGAGGTATGTGAAAGACGAATAAGAGAAATTGTCTGGAGTCTTTCTCCTGTTATTAGAGCTAATAACGTTGTCAATTTTTGTGACAGACTTTGGAGGCTAAGTGGAGATGGTAACTTTTCTAGATAACTTAGGAGAGGTATAGGATCCCAGGTGGCCGAATATTTTGGCCGAGAAGGCCGTAAACGATGAATGCCTTTTTTGAAGCGTCTAATTATAGGATTGGATGCTAAATCAGTTGAGCAAATTAGTGAAAGAGCAGATGTGTGAGAATTAAAAGTGCCAGACGTGAGGTTTTTCTTCTTTGTCAACTCTTGCAAGAATGACACCCCGTCTTTGATTGTGGGTTTAAAGATCGAAATGTCATTACTAAAGCAAAATTCCCACCACAATTTGTAGGAGCTGTTATATTGCTGCAATGTGGATCTGGAGACTGAGGCGATGATTGTAGAAATAGCAGCTTCCGGCACCTCTCTACTCAAAAACGCTTGCCTGATAACTTCGCTGCTACCAGGGTAAGGGTTTTCGACAGCGGATGTGACCTGGAAACCGCACAAGATAGTAAATCAGGTGAAGGGGGAAAATGAATTTCTTGGTCGATCAATAACTGACGGAAAAGTGGGTACCAAGGTTGTGAAGGCCACCAAGGAACCACCAAAATTCCGACAGCCTTATCCTGAATTATTTTTTGTAAAACTCGGAGAATTAAGGTAAAAGGGGGGAATGCATAAAAATAAAAACTGTTCCAGCGAATTGTAAACGCATCGATATATGTAGATCCTGGATCTCTATGCCAGGAAGCGTATACCTCGCATTTCGCATTGGTATGAGAGGCAAAAAGATCGATCTCTGGTTTTCCGAAGATGTCGGTTAAATGGTCGAAGGCAGTTTGAGATAATGACCATTCCGTTTCAAAATTCAAGCTCCTGGACTCATCGTCTGCTATAGCGTTATCTTTAGATGGGATGTATGATGCAAAAAGCCAGAGATTTCTTTCCTCACACCATTGCCAAATTTGTTTAGCCAGAGAACATAGCTCTGGAAACCGAACACTCCCCATTCTGTTAATGTAAGAAACGGCTGTTGTATTGTCGCATCGAATTAGAATATTGCAATTTTTTCAAAAGTTTTGCATAACACTGGATGCCGTAAAATATAGCCCATAATTCCAAATTATTTATATGCAATAGTTTTTGGGAGTCGGACCAGAAACCGTGGGTTCTATCCTGGCCAGAGCAAGCCCCCCATCCTGTTAGCGATGCGTCGGTAAAGATGGTGATCTGAAAGGAATCATACCTTATGTCATTGAAAGCTGTTGAAATGTGATCTTTCCACCATGAAATATCGCTCTTTATGTTTTCAGGAATAGCCATACTTGCGTTATAATTTCCATTGTTTTTCTCTAAAGCTAAGAATTTTTCCCTTTCTAGAGATTTGCAATAAAGAAACCCGTATTTCACACCAGGACAAGCCGACACCAAGGTGCCAATGAACCTTGCCCAGTCGCGAATTCTACATCTCGATTGGTTCAAATAATATGAGGCTAACCTGAGGATGTGATTTTTCTTTTCGGCAGGAAGTTCAATTGTTAAATTAACACTATCTATCAGAAAGCCGAGGAATCTTATACGAGTAGTGGGTACCAGAATGCTTTTGCTGTTATTGATGATAAGACCCAATGAGCTTAAAAACCGAATGGTTGTGCTAACATTATTAAGGCAGGATTCATAGGAAACTCCAAAGATTAGAAAATCGTCTAAATAATTGACTGTAGAGATGCCTAAATTGCGGAGAAAAGAGACGACTGGCTTCATAAGCTTTGTGAAACATAACGGAGCTGTACATAACCCAAACGGTAGGCAAGTGAATTGATACAATTGGCCATCAAAGTAGAATTTTAGAAATTGTTGATGGTCGCTGTGGACAGGTACTAAAAAATACGCATCTCTCAAGTCGATTGTGCACATGTACGCGTTTTTATGAGTCAATTTTATAGCCGTACGAAGGTCCTCCATTTTGAAATGCGGGCATTCCACATATTCATTTAACTGTTTCAGGTTTAATATAAATCTTTTTCCCCCGTTGGATTTATCTGCAAGAAAATATGGAGAGATAAATTGATCGGGCCTTGACTCAGATTTGATTATGGCCCCGGACTTCTGCAAGTCGCGTATAGCTACTCGAACTAGCGATGTTTCTGTCGAAGAAAAATTATTTGTGCCCAAAGGTTGACGTAATGGAGGTGTGCATTTAAAGGGAATCCGGTAACCTTGAATCCAGGATAAGACTATCGGATTTGAAGTTAGTTTTGACCAAGAGTTGAGGTAAAATTGTAGCCGACCAGCAAATAGAACTTGTTTTACCTTCAACGTTTTCTGGACTGCTGTTGTCTGTTCGGAGCAAACTGTTTTGAGGAATTGCCCTTGTGCTGCCTCACCTCCCTCTTGCGGTAAGACGGGCGATACCTGTTTAAAGCGCCTACATTCTTTGACGAGTTGCCTCCCCCCCCTCTTCTTTCAGGATTACTGAAAGACCGAGTCACTTGAGAGCTACTGCGTGAGGGGATAGAGGACAAACGTAAGTCCTGTCCGGCCTTCTCCAAAGATTTCAAATTTTTCGCCCGCTCACCTAAATCTGGCCCGAATAAGAACTCCCCTGGTAAGGTGTTTTCAGTCAGTTCTTTAACTGATTTGTTGAGTACTGGGCTGATCAGGTACTTTCTAGTTTTAGAGATGTCGTGAAAGAGTGCCGCCAAGATTCGCGCAGAATCTGTCAAATTCGATAAAATCTTTTCCTTGATATCCTTGGGAATCTGGGTTTCTTCTTCCAAAATGACGTTAAAAGCTTTCCCCATGGCGGTCAGTCCGGTACCAATGTTCAATTGGTACCCGGAATGGGTGGCATCTCTCGTTAAATGAGTAGAAGAGAGAATGGCTTTCACTTCGGGGTTTATCTTCGGAGGGTGTAAAGAGGCACAGTTAGAAGGCACAATGTGTTTTTCTCTAATGATGGTGGTGTCCTCGGTGGAAAGTCCGTTGGCCAAAATGTGGGACCATCGAGAAGCTAAGGCACCGTGTAGTTGGAAGTTAGACCTATTGGCTTTTTTAGGATCTACACCCAGGATATTTAATATGTCTTCCGATAATGGGAGACACTCACCTTCACTAAGCATCAAAACATCCTCCATATCATTTTTCTCAGTTGGTACCGTTCCCAAGTCCGGCCCTGTCAGAATCTGAGCTTCCGCCTCGCACGGAGAACGGCCAGCCGAGTCTACCTGACGCTGTACCTTATCAGATGGGCTGCCTGAGTTTTTCTCTTGACGCAAATATTCCCGTCTCTCTCTACGTCGCCTCGACACGCTCGGTGATCGACTGCGACTGTTACTACTCCTAGAACGTGACCTTGAACGCCTACGGCTGATGCGAGAGCGGGAGCGTCTAAAATGATGAGGTGAATTGGTACGAGACATGGATCTGCTGTGTCGACTCTTTCGGGATAAACTTCTCGAATTAGTGCGAGAACGATAACCACCTGACCTTGCCTCGAGCTCCTCCTGTAAAATGGCCCGAATCATGTCTCTCAAGGAGCTGGGTGAATTGGCCTCCGAAATTCCTGATTTTTCCATGGTTTCTGTTAAACAAGTATAACCATTGGCTAACGTATTCAATCTGGTTGAATACGCCAATCAATTATGTAACAGACTGCTAAGTGGTATCAAAAAGAATAGCCTTGTTGTGAACTTACCTACCTACTCACTGAGCACTATGTACCGAAAAGAGAAATCGCACGCGTTTTCTGAACTGAAGCAGGCCGGGCGACTGCACGGATCGCGCACCAAAAAGCGAATGATTCAACACGAGTGGCCAGGGCGCGGCGAGGAGGTGGGGATTCTCGTCTTTCAACTTGGTGCGCGGATCGTACTCCAGGGGCGGACTACATAGTGAATAAACAAAGTGATGTCTTCGGACTGGACCCAAAGTATAATTATAATACGTAGCGCGTACACCGTTATCTACACTTGTAATATATCACTGATTTCTTTCACTTGTAATCACAAGTGTACTTATTTACATTATGTTACGGAATTAAGTGAGACTTGTAGGTACGGTAAATTACTTGTATTCGTAACTTGTTGACTTGTAATGTTCGTGTTACATGCCCCTGGAATAATTGCAAAAATGACGGCGATCAGAGATCATGCCATTTTAGTGTGAGGTATTTCAAATTTCGCGTGACCAGCAAGCAAATCATATTATCACCTTCATGCTTTCACCGATAATCTCTTAAATAGCCATTCCAAGGTAGACAGCTCATGATACCAATGTCTAACGCTGAATTCTAAATCATTTGTTCACATGTCGCTATTTATTATTATCGTATTGTTATTCAGCATACTAAGTGTCCGGAGTAATTTATTCGATTTGATACTTAGCTATGCCGGAGACTGGATGCGGAATAAATTATCAACATAAATACGATTCTTATGATAATATTTTACAAGACACTTGCTAACATTGGATGGTGGTAGGTAACACATTGTTCTTTCTGGTATTTGAATTCTGTTTTTAAGTTGCTGTTCAGACGAGTTTGTTGTAAACGTCTGACTCTATAGATGTTGTAGTAAAAGTTAGATACAGGAGCTATTCGTTAAACTGGGATAACCTGAAGCTCGAAATACCCTTAATAGCCATTGTAATCGTATCTGTTTTGGTCAGACTAATGAGTAAGTCAAATGACTGAGACTCAACAATTTGCCTAGTCACTACTAGGATTGTCTGTGACTTTATAGATCAGGATTAGTGGATTTCCTCCTTGTTTTTACCTGTTTGTATACCGGTGTGGTTTCGCTGACTGCACTTGAACTGAACGTATGTATCTCGCCTGCCAGTTGTCCGGTAACTGTTTCACTGTACAAAATAGCCATGGTCTTACTGGCAGGCGATTATCTAAAATGATCGCTAAGATAGCAATCTGATCGTCACCTGTGCACTAACTGGCGGCTAGTCCACGTCACGTGTGCTCGGTTTGAATACCACTCATCATCTATAACTTAAAGCTTAGTCCACACACAAAAAGAGTGATCTTGATTCAAGAACAACTATCTTCAATTGAGGACCGTGACTTCGGTATGTTTCTAAGACATATTATATCTTTGAATTAAGGTCAGTTTCTCAATTGTAAGTGCTACGTTCCTTTAAAACAACTGAATTCCCTTATTTGAAATATCTGTGATCACGAATCAATATCATAGTTTCATAGCAACTTATGCTCTTGAATCAATAGCAACGGTTTTTGTGTGCACAGAAGCTATGAATAGCCTCAGCTAGTGACATCTCAGAAGCTAATGTTACATCACATCTGAAGCCATAGCACATACATAGCTCAGGTATCTTGAGGTCTTGACGACATCCAGCTGCTACAACCAAACATGAAGTGAATGTTCCGAAGTGACAATTATGGCGATCAGGTCCCTAAACCGAACCGGACCGGTATTATGTAAAAAACCTATAAAACGTCCAAAAAAAACCTATGAAATGTCATCTTGCAGACTAGGTAGTTTTTAGAGTGCAGTCATTCTAGGTTTGCACACTAGTATCGTTGTGAACATCTATCTATGGAACTACATACATTGTTGGTTTCATATGTTTTGTGAAGCCGATTAGTCCGTAGTTTTCATCTCTGAAAAAAAGGTCGCATCTGGATGATTATGTGTATTGGTCTACATGTGTGTAATCAGTGATATTTGCTGTGTGAGAAAATCATTACTGAATATGCTGCCAATGATGTATATCTATTAGCTGTACCCGACAGGTTATTTATATGTCATCCTTTCTGAAGACAGGTTTTGTTCAAAGTTATAAATTACGATTATTTACGTTTTTTGTTTGAGGAGAATTACGGGAAATCACCACCGCGCTTGCATTGCGTGTAATTACTGTTAGCATGTGAATGACTTGTAATTCGACAGTGTACAGTTTCTTATCTCTCTCATTTTTGAAATTCAGCAAATTGGCATATGTAATTTCCAGAATAGATAAGAAAAGGTGACGTTTAGACAACCACAAAGCTAGGGCTCAAGTGTCCATCAGCTGCTAGTGCTAAGTTAAGAAAAACCTACATAATGTCACAAAAAATCAATACAGTGTCAAAAAAAAATCGACATAATGTCACTTTTCAAGATACGTAATACCCGCGCATGACATTTTACAGTTACGTAATAAGGCGGTTGGCTTACTGTTACGTGCTTGTCCTCCATTCAGCAGTCAATTCCAGCTGCTATACTACTTATCGTTGCTTCTCAAGACAGTCCGGGGAGGACCTCAGCCTTTAGGTCACAGTCACTGTAATGTCTGTCGTCAGTCTGTTCTTACTGGGGGCCCAGAAACTAGAGAATTTGAATTCCAGCTTACCTGACATTGTGACCGTATAGTCAAACTCGTCAATTCCAGGGTGTATGGCTGGCCTTAGATTGGATTCCATATCATTCATTGTACTCTTGATGGTGTTTGCCTGTTCAGATGAAAATGATGCTGTTATTGTTTTGTATACATAATGTAACCATTTCAAGATAATATCATTAATCTGACGTAATAGTATGAGTAATTTGTCGGATATCACATTTTTCTTCAACCGTTTATAAAGAATAACGATTGTATAACACTATAACTGAACTAACCCGTTTTTTATCATTTATATAAGCGACCGTGTCTGAACGCGACTAATTCTGTGATAAACCATTCAACTTATTTTCGGTTACGATTATTTTTACTTGTAATGGGTGTTTGTCTTGGTGTTTGTTGAAAAACTTTGGAGCTTCTCTAATCTTGTTTCGTTTTAATTATAAGGGTTATAGGCATGATATAAATTGCCCTTGGAACCGCCTTAAGTATGGTCAGGTAGATCCCCAAAGGTAGAAGCATGAGGCCAACCAAATTCTACCTGTGTCTATTTAAAAACGAGAGAGAGAGAGAGAGAGAGAGAGCAACAAATGCTTATTATGTATGCAAACCTCCAATGAGGTGAGCAGAATAAAGGCATAGTTTCCTAATGGTATAACAGTTAGACATTTTTGGGTCAAGAAATAGGGGAAACCCCGGCAAAGTGAATACCTTAAGCTGTTTTTGGTAATTGTCGATTAGTTATAACTTGGGAAATTTAAATAAATATTTTTATAACCAGCCTTCATTACAGGAACTTACGAAATTTCATAGCATTTGCCCTTAATACTAATTATGCTATAAGTTATAAATAAGCTAAGTTTACAATAGTTGCTTACTATCCACTTTGCCCGGTATCCCAGGCAAAGTGGATATGGTACCTGGGCAAAGGGAATAACAACAGTATTTAGCATGAAATTAAACTTACAAACAAAACTAGAACTAGAACATCATCTTTATTTAATATTTTATTTATAATAAAATGTTTATGTGGCACCAGCTCAAACTAAAGAACAACATTATTTGGAATAAAATAAAACTTAAAAACAGATAAAACGTTCGAAATAAAAAGAGCATAATATTTAAAATAACATTTTTCTGCTACAAATCTAACTGTTGCGGTTATCGCAAACAAAATCATCACCGCCTTCGTAGGCTGAACAGTCTTCATGGTACCACAAAATACAAATTATACATTGAATCCAGTTTTCTGTTGGTTGATCATTTTCTTCAATGTACATTTTACCACAGAAAATGCAGCTGACATCAACAAATTTCATTATTTTCTTGTGCTTTTTATTTTCTTTGGTCGTCGTTTTAGGCTTTTCAGCAGATATTTTAGATTTAACAGACTTTTTGTCAACAGTCTTCTGGGAAGCTTTAGTCGAAACATCATCTAGTGACTTCATAACAGGCTTTTTTTCCTTTTTCAAATTTGTGTTTCTGCTCTTCCTTTACTGGAGTACTTGTCAGTATATTACATCTTTGTATCTTCCGTTTACGTGATGTTGTTGGTCTAGCAAGCTGAGGAATAGGTCTTAAAACTGAAGGACTATACTAGGTCTCAGAACATCCAGGTTCAGGGAAGCGGTGGGAGCATAATTGTCGTGGGTTTCTTTTTTAGTGTCAGATCCCATAGAAGTGCACGGTCGGTCTTCAGCATACATATTAACGTCGTCTTGAGACTGAGAACGACCTAAAACTTCAAATTCATCTGACGACGAAACAAAGGATTAATCGATTCTAAAATCGGTGTATTTCCTTCTTGAATATGACTGAGGACGGAATCAGATTGTTGAGTGGCATTTGCCAATGAAGGTAATGTGGGTTGATCGTGAGAATCAATTGAAGGTGACGCTTGAACCGCGGACTCAGGCAAAGCAATTATTCCCAGTGAGGACAAAGTTGCAGTCTGACTACTCGAAGTGGATGTACCTACAAGTACCTCGGCTGGTGCAAAATGCTGATTACCAAAAGCGTGCTTGTTTATAGGCCAAATTCCAGGTCGTTCAAATCCATGCACTGCATTGATGGCCACAGCAGTTTTGAGAAAAGCTGGTGCTAGCAATCCTAGCTGCATCGTACTGGTGATGCGACCGAGGTGAGATTTTTGAAAAATATTGACTTCCCTTTCAAAATGAGTTTTCAGTGGGTCGTACACAGCAACATCCATAGGTTGCATTTTGTGAGTAGTATGCAGTGCTAAGGATAATATGACCACATTATTCTTTGTGGCATACTCAAGTGCAGGGTAGTATTTGTGGCTTTCATGGTTGTCTTATAGAAATAGGACCTTTTTGTCTGATGTTGGCCTCACTTCTCTACGAAGAAATGCATCCAGTTCAAGAAGACTTCGCCTGATGTCCAACCATTAGGTGTACACGTTGCTTGAGTCCCTGACGGGCTTCCATCAATAAGTCTTGCTTGCATCTTCTTTCTTGCAAAAATTGGGAAAGGTGGAAGCTACCAGCTGCATTACAACATCTGATGATGGTTGTCAATTGTCCACGGTCTGCACTTGCAATCATGCCTACTTGTTTTTCCCCTTTACGGAGATAACCTTTGGTGGCTTATTTGATGTTGATATCCCGGTTTCGTCCATATTGTATAGTCTAGAGGCTTCGATGCTATTTTTCTCAATGACAGTTACAAGGTTTTCATAGAAATGGTTCACTTCGCGGCGATTAAATCCTTTCATTCTTGCCACAGATATTGATTCTGGAGTTCTTAGTGTCAAGTTGGTACGACGTGATAAAATCTTTGCAGGCATTCTTCTCGATTTTTATTCCAGCTATCAGGGTATTGCAAATTGTTCCGGTGTGCATACTCAAATGCTAGACTCATAAATTCATCCCGAATAAGGCCGAAAAATACTGCATCCATATCTTGTAGGTAAGTCACCAGTTCGATTTCTTGATCTTTGGTGAATATAGGACGGAATCGACCGGGCCGTGGAGAAGCAATTCCACTTTTGAAATGCCTGTATAGGGTCGCATATGCAAGTCCGTATTTTTTGCGGTCCCTTTGATAGATTCTCCTGCTCTACACTTATTTGTTGCAGTCTGCATGACATCTGTACTCCAAGTATCTTGCGTAGTCTTTTGTTATATTTATTCACCATCTGGAATAATAAATACTTGATAAAACACATAATTCTATAAAATTATATTACTTGAGATGACCGGGCAAAGCGGATACAGTATCCACTTTGCCCGATCCGTTTTACCCTTGGGGTACATTTTTGAGGTTAAGTCATTAAAAAAACTACATCTACACTCATCAACTACACATTCTTGGAAGCTACATAATCATGCATTAAATCCTTTGCATAATCAAGAACATGCCTAAAATAACATAATAGATACAAACGAAACACTTACCTCTGTAAATTAATATTTTTCGTACAAAAACACACTTTCTCCAAAAAATGGCGCAGCGTGATGCAAACTGGCGCAGACGTATTTGCGCATTTAGCGGCAACAGGTGACCGGTGATATGACAGCGCGGCTGCCGGCCAACAAATAATTTGGCTGCAGTGAGAACTATTCGCTTTGCCTGGGGTATCCACTTTGGACGGGTTTGCCCTACGCCAAAAAAGCTAAAACTTATTTTCAAATTTGCGTCCATCAAAAATAAGTATCTACGCAATAGTCGAAGCATGCATACAAATCTGTCACAATATCTAGACTGATGCCACATCAATTAAATTTGCATTTTATTCATAACAGTGTCGCACTGTTGCTGTGCAAAATTCTGCTTGATAAATTATTATTTGCTGCTGTTGCAAAGCATGCTTCCTCTAAAGGAAAAATGATGAATCCTTCCAGCTCTCAAAAGGATAACAGCTCGTCCTATTTATTTAAAATATTGCCACGACTGTAACGTGGGGGCAAATTTGCTCTGGGTTGTGCAGACTCGCTGGTATGGAGTCTCAAATGATAACACAAAAAATATATCAAATTGTATTAAAACGCTGCGCAAATAAAGGTACAATACAATGAAACAGGTACTTACTTTTTGGACCAGGAAGGTCCAGTTCCACGAAGAGAGAAAGTTACCAAACCCAGATCTAACTCCAAAAGGGAAAAGATTGTTTTAGTAGCTGAACCAGTATAAGAGTTACTAGTTAAGTTAGATAAAGCTTGTTAGCTCAGAAGCTGTATAGTATTAGAAAATTAATTTTAGAAATTGCTTTTTCCTAAATATCTAGATTTTATTTTAGTATAGTTAAGATTAATAAAAACAAATCGTTCGATTGCTTACATTCAATTAAAACATGTTTTTTCTCCCATATAAACGTTTCTCTGGATGAGATAACAGTCCCCTGTCGCCATTTTTTATAAATTCCTTCATAATTCGAAAATAAATATCATTGTATGTGGGCTTTTGAACCGGCATATTACTTTAATTTAAAAAAAAATTAATTTATTTAAATTTCGATTTGCATATTCCTCAGCGGATGCGGTTTAGGGTACCTATCCACCTAGATGACGCATATGTGGTGCGTGTAAGGCACTACAGGGTGATCACTCATGGCAATATTTTCCCAATACTTTTAAACAATGAGCCAAAAAAATATGTAGACATACCTATGGAATTATGGAGAATTCTAAATTTTTCTTCAATTAAGGTTAAGTTTACATCAAGTCGTGTAATTTGTTCCAACAGAATAGTTCGAAACAAGGTCTGAACTGTACTTACCTCGCTTGCACAGAAAAATAATTCGGAATTAGTTCGGAACTGCTTGTTGGAATACACCTTTTGTTAGCATTCTTATAACACTTTACTAAGTTGTATCCATATACCGTCAAAAGCTGCCTATACGGTTTCCGCACATCATACTACCGTAAACATATTCCATGGAGAATTTGCGAATCTAGCGGATTGAACCAGTTACAATGCGAAAGATCAACAAAGCAGAATGTTTTTTTACCGTTTTTCATTAGCTTTAAATCAAACAATGGCATCATTGAGCTTCGGATCCCATTCCACCAGGAAAAACAGATACGACCAGTCAGCAACGAGAGTTTATATTTAAAATATCAACAGGTGGCATATATGAATGCGTTTTATATCGATTTGCATTTCTACTGCAGTTGCACGGTGTAGAGCTGTACGATACAGAGCGTCAATCTTTTTATTTTTTCGTGTTTTTTTTTTACAACATAAAGGATAGGAGGTTTTATTCTAGTGGAGAAGGCGTTTCATAGCCGAGGCAAGAGATCTTTTGTGCTTGACATGCATTGACGAAGTGTTAATAAGGTGCTTCAAGATTTTCATAAGTGGTGTCCCGGAATGAGAATACGATCTTCTGGACTCTATAGATCACATACAAAATTCCACAAGTTTCTATAAAAATTGTCTTTTCTGGCTTCCATGTGTTAGTATAGTTCTATCAACTTTTGTACTGGAACAGTTACCATAATTTTGAAAATATAGTACTTCCGATATATAATCAGCGACCCGTAATACTCGAGGATATGAATAGATCTCATGTCGCTTAATCGAGTTTTGATGTTTTATCGAACTTTTTGGTGACTGATGCTATAGTGTAAGTCTATAGGAACGATATTAAAACAAAGCTGTTTTTATCAGAAACGGCTTATTTCATCAAAATTGAACAAGATGATTTTTCAGCAAAATTTTTAGGATTCCCAAAGGGGCTATTGGGTCATTATTACATGGGGTGTAAAAGAGAGCGATGCAAAATAAATGCATCAGTTATTGTTGGTGAGAAATGGTTACTATGTTATCAAAACTTCGTTGAATTTCGCTGTATTTTTCATAAGTTACTCATCAAAAATACGTATCTGTATCTCCGTAGCGAAGCACAGTGGGACATTTTCATAGGAACTTGGTGGAATAATTTTGAGTTTTTACGTATCCGAGAGATTTGGATCTTATGCTGGGATACCCTGTAAGCCTACTCGTAAGACAGGTGGTAAGATTATCGCAAATATGGGCTCGTGTGGGTATAGTAAAATTAGGAGTTGATAATAATGTTTTCTATAGATATATTGCTCTAAAATTAACGTTTTGTATCTTAGAGGCTTTGTAGGAGTCAATGCATGGCCTCAACGATCATAACTTTCATAGATACTTTTCTGATTGCAAAAACAACTTGTCATTTTACGAACAGAATCTCAGGTATTTCAGATTTTCTATAACATTATAGCAACTCGCGGCCGATAAACAAATAAATATTACTACAGCAGCTATCGTGCGAAAAAAAAAATAGATTTTCAATAGTAAATTTTGTCAGTCCGACTGACCACCCACCAGGCTGTGATGGCCCACCTACGAGAAATTACGGATTTTCTGCTAGGTAAACATGATGATTGTTAATACTGTGTCCTCGACAAATCACTGAACTGCTTTGCGTCATCATTATCTTTATGATCTGGTAGTTCGGCTTTAGTTCGGCCGAATACAGAGGACCAACCATTGACAGCCGTGTCATGCTATTTGGATTTGGTAACTCTTCAGCATGGCGAAGGCTTGGTCTTGGTGGACAACGAACAAAAGCTGAGCAACTATACAGATTACAAATTTTATCGAAATCGAGGTGCCATCTCAGCTGTATGCCAGTTCGCATACATTTCACTAGTTAGCTTGCTGTTTTTACATTTGCATGGTCGATCCTGCTAATAAATGGCACATAGTTATGTCTTATTTAGACTATCTTTATAGGTGTAGTTTGATGACACTTTTCCTATAGTTATTGTTTATATGTGTTTCATGATGTATCATTAGTTCGCTCAATCATCCTGCTTATTCCTACCTTTCTCGTTCGACAAAAGAGTTCTCTGAAGTTTACTTAGAGCTTATCCATACGAAACATGGGTAAGATATTCATATCAAACGTTAATGCAGTGCTTTGAATCCATATACTAGGCATTGCAGAATTTGATTTGTAGAACATTTTTCCTGAGCAAGTTCTCTTTTTTATACTCTAATCACCACGAAGACCTGAGGCATAAACACCCATGGGTACCGTGGAGGCTATATGGGGATACAGGAAAAAGGGGGGACGTCACACGGACTGTGACATGCACACATTCTGGTCCCGCTTTAGAGATCCGTTGGGTGGTACCTTCACGTTCAACAGTCCAAGACCCTCTACTACCTACGGGCAATCGCACAATATCCATAGCCAAGAGAAATATTCTGTTGGAAAGGGACTCGAACCCGCGCAACTCGCGGTAACTGATTAGTAGATAAGTAGCGTCTATCACTACGCTTATATCTGAGTTTAAACTGGGTAAGTTTAACATTAGACAAGTTGAATTATGCGACACTCAACAATGTATTGGGGCATTACGGGACATCTAACTGAAGAAACTGCAGATTATATCTTTGCTAATATGTAGGGATTTATAAAGTCAAAATCTACTTGCCATGATAGTAAAATTACTTGTAACATTAAAGCTTGACATGAGGTCAAGCATTTTCTAACTACTTGATCCTTCATGGAATCCGTGCAGAAACTTGGGTTACTTACTTACTTACTCTTATTTCCTCCTTCAAATCGGCGAGGGTCCAAGGTTTGCTTTGATGAACTACTGATTTCAGGTAACCCCATAAAAAGTCACACGTTGACAGGTCCGGGGAGCGAGGGGTCCATGGAATATCGCCTTGACGTGAAGTGAGACGTCCTGGGAATTTTTGCCGAAGACGTTTCATCGAACTGCGAGCTGTGTGAGATGTTGCCCCGTTTTGTTGGAACCACACTGTTCTGAGACAGGCACGTCGGCGTCGAAGAATTCACAGTAGTTGTTTCTCCATCATCCTCAAAAAAAAAAGCCAATATTTATCGTTGGGCCTACTGCACACCAAACTGTAACTTTTGGGGTATGCAGGGGATGCTCATGCAACTGTTGAGAGTTCACTGGAGTCCAATATCGAAAATTTTGTTTATTGAAGTATCCATGTAAATGAAAATATGCTTCATCACTCATAAACAACGCCATGTCATTGTTATCCAACTGTTCAATCATGAGCTGTGCAAAATTAACCCGTTGTGCATAATCCCCTGGCAACAGTTGTTGACAAACTCTGCTCAACGTTCCAAACCATCTTGCAAACTGAAACGGCACTTCTCCCACTATCCAACACGCCCTTCCCCACCGACACGGGACCAGTCCACTCGATGTAGTACCCATTCGAAAAACATGCGTTCTTTCTGACGGACCCTGTACTAAAGACCTTCAATGATATTTATTAGTACAACCGATCAGCCCATTTTTCATTTTAATGCAATTAATCACGTTAGAAATCGAAAATTTTGACTGTTATCTCAAATGATGCATGCAAACAGCGTTGTCAAAAAAAACACGAAATCGGTAGATAGTGACAGTCAGGTCAGTTGCCACTTCCATTATTTCTAATTTTGCCACCAGGAAAAATCCGTACGAACCCTCTCATGTGTCTTAGTCAAGTCGCTAGCTTGAAAATCAAGTCTTGAATCCCTACTTGGATGGGAAGAATGTTCCTTACTAATTCAGGAGGGAATACAGCGGAGCAGCTCCTGCAACTAATGCAGGGTGTCCTTAAACTTGGGAGCTTACACAACAACTTGTGTATGTAAGACATACACAAAAGTCTTGAGCTAGAGAGGAATTTAGTTTATAAACAATCTACCATGCCTTTTGTGACCCTGTCTTCAGCAAAATATAATTTTCAGAATGCGAGCCAGGATGTGGCGCCATGTAGTTGACCCAAGGAGACCCAAATAGCAATAACGATCAAAGTTTGTGGTGTATTCAAGAAGCTGCTAATGCGAGTGTACTGTGAGCATTCTCTTGGACGTTTCCATCATGCGCTGCATAGGTTTATTTCGTATAAAGAACTAGGGACGCAGGTCATCAGACGGAAGGTCGAGATGAGCGAGTTGAAGACCTGGTCGGCCCTGAATTTTGCAAATTGAGGAAGAAGTTAAGAGACTTGTGTTTTCAAATCGAACAGCGATAACTTCGCCGTAGAGTCCCTTCGTTATTTTGAGCGGGATACATCTGAATTTCCAGAATACCAAGCATACTTTCAAGCATCACAAGAACCTTTTCTTATGGCGTATAATTATGTTCAGTTTCATCGCCAAGTTATGAAGTAATGCGAGCAAAACCCTGTAACCCTGTATAAATACGGCAATTCACTGTGAAGTTATCAGCATAAGTTATTAGCAAAGTACAGATATGGATACTAATGAGACTTCTCATTAAACCTAATTATGACTACCATGATTTCCACGAACCTCAACCTAATGGGTCATAAACACTTCATACAGAGTAATAACTTCAATCCACCACTAACTTATGGAATGCAAATGAAGTTAGCATCACTTTTTCTGTTAGTTACATTTATGGTAACCTTATAACTGTTCACTTCGTCCTCGCTGCTGTCAAATAAACTGTTTTATCGAGGTATCGAGATTATAAATTTCACACGTTGTTTAACGTAACAATGACCTTAATAATTCAATAATAACTGGGCGTAAAATGAGAATGTGGCAAGTTGTGTACAAGCGAACAACTTTGTCGCACACTCACGGACAGGTAGATCGATAATTTGATATGTAACTGCTCATGTTAGGCTATCTTGATAGGGAATTGTGTAATTTGATAGCTTTGTTCCAACACAGCTTTGGACCACCTTCAGAATGCGACGCGCTTGCAGTTGGAAAATATTTGCATCGGCAGTCCGTGTTCCGGTTTATTTTATTGATGTTCGGCATTTCAGCATGTTCAGTATTTGTTTGAAAACTAATTCGTCATTTGAAAATTAAGTCTTGAATAAAATAAGGTACATTTATTGTACAGATGAGTTCTACGTAGCTGAAAGTCGCTGCGGAATAACGGTTGTAGTGTAATCATATAGGAACGAAAATACCCCGGCTAAATAGTGATAGCCAGAAAACAGGTATTTTGGGATAAACAATTAGAAATTCTCAAAAAAATACTATACTACAATTTTGTTGTTGTTATTTAAAAGTATGAATCCTACGGGTTTGAAGAATTTCAAGTAGATACGTGAAATAACACATAACACTTTTGCTACTAGTCAGATCTTTTTACACGTGGTCTAATTTTATATGAAAAGTGTTTTCGTTCCTGTCAACACTTTCGATTGAAACCCAAAAAACACGTTTTCTCATTCTTTGTTGTCAAACAAAAACTTTTCCTACAAGAATTGGTGTAAGCATATTATGCGTCCATGTTTTAAATCCCTTGAACAACTTGCACCAATAAAACCAGACTTTAAATTATTTCGCAAACCGGGGGTATTTTCGTCTAATATGATTAGACTAGGAGATCTGCATTTGTAATTTTGAAGGACAGCTGAATTGTGAATGTCATGTTTGCGTTTTTTGTCTCTCTTAAGTGTATATCATTGTTTTGTGACGTGCATTTGGAATCAAACATGGAACGTCGTCTGACAAGCATTTCAACAGGGTTGGTACCAGTTCTTGTTGATGTAAATGTTCCTCGAAAAAATATTTGTTCTGAACATGAATTGATAAACATGAATTCCAATGCATTTTGGTTCTCTTAGGGACTCGGTTTATCAGACAAAAACAAGCTGATGTGTCAGAAATTACTTGATAGTCACAAAGAGCGGAGACGGATGAGTTCTTGAGAAAACACTGTGTCTGTCTTTGGGCTGAACTGACTTGTAAAGAAACATGACAGTGCTCTCTGTCTATTTATGCACAAATGTTGCTTTGTGTCCTTGCTTCTTTGCGGGACATTGCATTGATGGTGGTTCGTACATCTATCTGTACACAGTACAGACGTCGAGTAGTTATGAGCCAGAAGACGTAGGGGTCTTTTTTGTTATTCTAACGTAGGTGTGACATATAGAATTGTCACAGCCAAATGTCAAAACATATGATAGGTATACAGATTGACACGTCTCCAAGGAGACAGGATTTAGTAGATCGGAATTATGCCTGGAGGGCAAGCGCATGCGAGAGAGCTTTGCATTCTGACCCTGCGTATCATTCTTTCAGACGACATATTCAGAGTGCTCCTGAAATTTATTACTGCATTCCAGCTTTTAGATGTCTTTAAAGAAGTGATCTTAGTTCATGGGCATTGGGGAGTGCCTAAGAATGAGAGGGCGGGTTTCCTTTCTAGACCGGGGCCAGATGTTTGAACCGAGCCTAAAGATAGTCATAGTATTTTGGCATCCAAAAATTAAGTATTTTAGATGAATTGAGATACCCTGCCCTCATCTAAGAGAATCTGTCACAGCTATGTCCATCATCTTCGTACTAATTAGAAATCGACTTTGAAATTAATATTATCATTATGAGTGTCCCGAAGAAAAACTACGTCTGGTCTATGTGTTTGGGCGAGGACAACACAGCGTTCTACTTTCTAGACATCTCTATTAGCTACTTCACCATCAAAATATTTGCCATCAAATACGTCTTAGATATTGTACGAGACAGTAGACAAAGCAGATTTCCGGTAATCCGACAGGTCCAATCTACATAAATATCGATTCACATTTATAAAATATTCCTGGTCAATGCGGCGGCGCTATTAAATATTCAAATGCCGACGTCGCAGTTTAACATGCGTACCATCTGAATAAAAAATAATCAGATGTATAATAGAGGTAAAATATTCCACCTTTCAGTCAGCCTTCCTACTAACCTTCTGGTCTACAAAGGAACTCTATTATGAGATTATAATGGAGATGCATAGTAATATGGATTCACACATTGTTGGCTATCATGTTTGTCTGATCGCGCACAAAAGAGAGATATTACTCTAGAAAAGGTTTGTTTTGATTTTCTTGTATGTATATTGTGTATATTTAGGTTTTTCTCCTTGTTGTTCATCCGTTATTTCATTGGATTCCAGCAAAGTTTTGTGTTTGAAACCAATCAATGAATCCTACAGACCATTGAAAATGAACCTTATGATATACGAGTTTTTATGCTGAAACAGCCTGAATACTGACTAGCCATTGTGATTTAAAGTTTTATTTATCTTTTGAACTGCCTAAGTCTCTTGTAAACGTGTCAACGATCAGCTGAGTAGCCCTTTTATGAAACCCATTATGTGAATAGTATCTCAAGCCGGATCTCATCTGTATCAGCTTGTTTCCAGTAACTTCTCCGATTGGCTGGGTGTGCTTATGTCATGAATTCAGACAAGCTGAAAGCAATGATCTCCTTACAGAGCTTGGTCATCCATCAGAACCGGATATGCGCTTGGGCTCCTCTTGTAACACTGATGTACAGTATATTATTGATTCGAATCACTAAACTCTACCATATTATTTATTAATAGGTCTTCAGGCAGGGATAGCTTTCAGTCCTTCAATCAGAGAAAAAGTCGAATCAGTCTTCTCCCTTGTTTAAATCAACAGATCTGTCTGGCAATACAAAATGTATTCAATGTTTGAAGCAATACCGATCCGTGGGGTACACCCGAGTTAGCATTGTGGAATGTAGATGGGAACTCATCAACTCCGTGAAACATATAACGAATGAAAAAGGAAAAGGATTGTTGGAATTGCTAGTTTTCTCATTACTTTGAATAATTATGCTATATGCAACAACTTTAGTCACCCCTTCTATTATACCTGCATGTTTGCGAGGCTTGGCTAGCTCTTATTTCCTTCGTGACTTCCATCTATTTGCTTTCCTCATTTCTCTATTCCTCACTGGAATTGGGCACAACTTCCGTCGACAAATCTGTGTTTCTTTGTACTATGACGTGTACGTGTTAGCATTTCGACGTCAGCGACACAACATCGCCACCACGACTTTTACGTTGCCGGCCTTGTTGCCCTTTGCTTCGTCAGTCGACGTTAGCGGCCAGTAAAGTTTTTCTTCGACCAGACCCGACCTCTGTCCGTCCTTATCTCTTGTTACCGGTTGCATTTTAACACTATGGTATAGGGTTCGGCACCAGCCTTAATTTTATTGGTCAATTTCAATTTATTCAACCAATGACAAGCCGGGTGCCGAAATTATTACCGGAATGTTAAACAGTGCTGAAAACAGTGTCAGAATGTTATCAATTTAAATTGCTTCTACTAATATATCGAGTGCTGAAATCACTACCTGAATGTTGAGGATTACCGAAATACAGTTCGGAATTTCGAAGGTCGCCGATGCGTAAGGAAGTTCTTTATCGTTTACACAGTTTACGTTAGATATTATAACCTCAAAGTTCAAGCGTCATCGTTTTTAATACGTTTCGAGTTGAGCAGAACAATGGAAGGTTGCGTTAAAATAAAAAACAATATATATAGGGGAAAGTTTACAGACGAAGAAGGCACTATGCAGTGGCTGAGAGATTATGAGATAGAAACTCTTACAACTTGGCGATTCAAATGTGGTCTCGCAAATCCGCGTCGCCTTGTATATAGGTAAGTGTATTGTTATTGTAAAGGATTATTTATTTGATTCTAATCACGACCGTAGCTTTTTTATGTTTGGAGCTAGACTTTTTTGTATGTTTTCGAGCTAGATTGTTCTTGTTTGGGTTAGAACTAATTTTCAGAACACCTACTTCGAAAATTCAAGGCGCATGAAGGGCATAATATTGTTTAAACGAATGCAAAATATATTTTTTACCGACTTCCCAAAAGATGGAGGTTTTCAATTCGTCAGCTATATTTTCTTCTATGTGTGTTTACCGATTTTTCCTGGCTTATCCGATTATGATAATTATTTTTTTAAATGAAAGGGTATAAATGCCTCTGGGATAGTCCCATATTAATCTGATGAAAAAATATTGACTTCAAAAGAGGAAATCAGTTGATGAAATTATTTTTAAGGCAAATCTGGAGTATTTGTGTCTTAATTTAGTTTTTTGGTCGGGGAGGTTGCCTTCATGAGAGATCCGAAATAAGTGGGGATTACAAGGCGTTGCAAAAGGTTACCGATTGGTCGGCTACCAAAGGAAGAAGGCGCACCAAGAAAAAGAAAGAGAAGCACTCAATGTAAAGCAAAATTTACCGAATGCTAAGTCTCATGGAACAGGTCACTAAAACCTATTACATTATTATTTTGTTAATTTTCGAATTTTCTTTTTTATTTTTGAATATTCTTGTTTATTTTTGAACGGACCAATAAACATTCACATTCACATTCTACTACCTTTTCACGAAAAGTGATAATTTCTTCCCTGAAATGATAAATGCTGTACTTGAATGAGAAAATACACTCTGTGTATAGATATTAGAATTTAGCTTCTTACATTACATGGGAGGAAAATACCACTTTTCCACCCGCGGATTATTTATACAAAAATCCAAAAAAAGTATATGATTTTTTAGATTTTTACATTTCCTTGCATTCTTTTTAAATTCAGTTATTTTCTATAATATATAATTTTAAATTTTTCATGGGATTTTTCTTATTGCTAAACCAAATTATTAATTTTAAAATCATTAAATATCGTAATAGGAAACAACGTGCGATTTCGGCACCCGGCTTGTTATTGGTTGAATAAATTGAAATTGACCAATAAAATTAAGGCTGGTGCCGAATCCTATACCACAGTGTTAAAATGCTTACCGGTTCAAGTGCCCCAGCGACATGCTTTGACTAGAGGAAATTGCTATCACAAATTGAGTATTCCTTCCGGTTTCTTGATTTTTGGTAGATGTTAAAAACGCAACAGCTGGCAATGCTGATTAACTTCATTATTCGAAGTTTTTTCAAAATCCATGTGACCGCATCATCCTACTGTAATGGAAATTTAGACCATTTGGTATAATTGATGGCGATGATTAGAGTTCGTCAACAGATCCTTCTTGGACAATTAGTACCACTTAAGATATTTTCAGAGACACAGGAAATGTGCGTTGTCGTGATGAAAAACTGGACCTTGCAATGTTTTGAAGAAGAGAAGCAGATGTGGTCGTAAAACTTCATGGATATAGCCACTGGCTCGCAGCTGCCCTTGTGGAAAATCGATCTCTAAGTGCTAGTTGCCCCTTTGTCGTCCAGTACCTCTAACTAGTCGATTTTGGCCTTCTTGGAACCACGCTTGGCTACATCTCATTACAGTAGCTTCGTTTCGATTCACCCGACTAGCGAATTCTCTAAAAAAAATCTGGGTTCACGTAACCGTATTTACCCGACCTTTCCCAAACTCGGAAAGTTGTGTGAAACTAATGCGTCTGCGAACTCTAGGAATGATAATGCAATGAAACAACAGTGAAACAAATGGAACCAATACAGAAAAATCACTGAATATTAAGTAAACATGTTCATATTGTTCGGATCCTGATATGACAAAAAGCCTTTACAAACAAAATACGGCTCGGAGTGTCTTCAACATCTTATCAGTGTATACACTTCCATGATAGCAAATATGTTTACAAGTTTTTATCAAAATTCAATAAATGATTCTGGGTGTTGCATTTTATATGTCGCTTAGTATATATTTTCCGGAATATTTATATAATTTAGGGGGGACTATTTTGTTTAGGAAGCTTTTCTGGTAGGTTATGTGCTACGTAGGTGAAAAACAGATTAAAGTCGTTTGAATCAAAGTGGAACTTGTATTGCTTACACGAATTGTGGTGCTGTTCTTAATTAGATACCAAACTGCCTAGTTCACACCTGCTTCTTTCTTGAGTTTGGTAATGACTTCTCTGTACATAGTTTTTATTTAATTTTTTTTCATAACCAAACAATAATTTGTCGGATTGGTGTTATACAGTTCTGTCAAAAATCTCAGATTGCCCCTCATGCAACGAAAATCACTGTCAAAACATTGTACCTTGTTAGACTTGCGTAGATTTGTGAAGATACACATTTTAAGAGGTACACATTGATCTATTGCATCAGTAACTACTATACCAATAGATTTTTCAAATTTAACTCAACATTTGAGTCAGCATTATTAACAAACTGCCAGTCGAGACGTTCCAAACTGTTGTAGAGCATGAATGCAGTGATGGATCGGTAGGTCACTCGTCTAAAATTGATTTGTCTTTTGGGATAGGCATAAGAGAACCCAACTCCCATATGGTCTGATTTAAATAGTATCAGAGATCTTGGATTTATGAAATCTGCTATTATGAACATTATACAGGGTGGCGCATCGAAAACGTAACAGACGCATTTACTGGCAGCTTAGTTTTTTTTTTGGAATAACGCTCAAACCCGTCGACATTGTTCTCGAGGGGGACACAAGTTTGGCAAAAAATCACGTTAACACGTGCAGCCCCCTGGGCGGTTGTGACACCAACCCTAAAATCTTAAATGGAAAGGGGGTCGAGTGATACCTTATTTTAAAGGTCTTTCAATTCCCTTTATAATGATGTAAAATACATGAGCTTCAGTTCAGTAGTTTTGAGGATTTATTGATTTAAAGCTTAAAGTAGACTTTAATAGGTACATCAGATTAGTTTGTACTACTTTCAGAAGAAATTTGACTAAAAGAATTTACTTAATAAGTAAATGATCTACGCCGATGGTTTGTTTATCATTTTGTTGTTGAAAATAGCTATTGGAGCGTTTTTTTTGTGGCAAAAAAGTTATTTCTTGAAGAAAGATAAGGAAATATCTCGTACTTATTTTATATAGAAATTTAGTTCATAGTTTGTGATTGATTTGACCAAACTTTGTTGCTAAAATAACTTCTAACGCTTTATTACATAAATTAACCATGGTATATTCCACAGCAGAAAGAGTTGAAATTATCGAAATATTTTTCGGAAATAATCACTGCGCTAATAGAACAGCAGAAATATTTAATGAGCGACATGAGAGCAGTAACGTTCATCGAAAATATATTCTAGAACTTGTAGCTAAATTTCGGGAAACTGGGTCAGTCGCCAATAAAAAACGGAACATTGAAAATCCCATAAGGAACGAAGCAATAGAAGTGGGGGTTTTAGGACAAGTTTATGTAGATCCTACGTTAACTACCCGCAAATTGGAGACTGTGTGTGGTGTTAGTCGACGTACTGTCCAACGGATTCTAAAGGCCCATAGTTTTCATCCGTATAAAATTCACCTGGAACAAGAACTTAATGAAGACGATTTTGATCGGCGATTACAATTTTCTGAAGATATGAGTGAACGAATTATAAACGATGAACATTTTCTATTCGACACTTGCTTTTCCGACGAATGTTCTTTTTTCTTAAATGGCGTAGTAAATCGTCATAACTGCCGAAATTGGTCCGATTCTAATTCCAGAATTTATCATGAGGTTCATACACAGCAGCCACAAAAATTAAATGTTTGGGCTGGTATTTTTGGCGATCATTTAGTTGGTTTTTTTTCTTACCTGGAAATTTGACCGGTGAAATGTGTTTGGAATTACTGGAAGACGCCATAGATCCTTAACAGCCATAATTGAAAATCAGATTGATCGGCGGTACATTGCGAATAGGTTGATGTTCCAACAGGATGGTGCCCCACCACATTACGCATTAGGTGTTCCACAATATTTAGATCAGACGTTTCCAGATCAATGGATTGGTTGGAGAGGTGCCATTGAATGACCCCCAAGATCGCCAGATTTATCACCTTTGGGGTCATTTAAACAGCAAAATCTATGCTACTCAGCCAACATCATTAGAAGACCTGCGACAAAGAATTTTGAATGAGTGCCTTCAAATTACTCCTCAAATATTGCAAAATGTGCGACAACGTTTTGAGCAAAATCTTTATTATTGCACGGAGAGTCATGCTGGCCATTTTCAACATTTACGGGTTCAGTTCATTCTTCATTTTTAAATTACTTTGCTGCCAAATGTATTGAGCTCCACTAATGATGATGTATTAGTTTTATTTAAGCTTTAAATCAATAAATCTTCAAAACTACTGAACTGAAGGACATTCATTTTATATCATTATAAAGGGAATTGAAAGACCTTTCCATTTAAGGTTTTGGGGGTGGTGTCACCCCCGCTTAGGGGGGGGGGGGGCTGATTTTTTGCCAAACTTGTGTCCCCCTCGAAAACAAAATCGACGGCTCTGAGCGCTTTTCCAAAAAAAAAACTGAGCTGCCAGTAAATGCGTCTGTTTCGTTTTCGATGCGCCACCCTGTATTAGGTCTGAACAGCAGAATCTACTACGTGTTTGTACCGACATTGTCTTTGGTAATTGCAACTCGCACAAGTCGAGGCACAATAATAATGAGTCTTAGAAGTATTGAATTGCACCAGATTTCTGTAGAGCAGGCAGAGATAACCTACAGTTCTTTCATCAGAGAGGAAGTCGTTATTAAGGCTTTTCTGTAACTTATGTTATCTGTAGAGAGCGATCTGTCACCTGTCGTTAGAAATATGGTAAGGGAGATCATAAAGGTGTAACAAAAACAGTAATGTTAGAGTTAAAACGGCTTTTTTTCGGAATACACACGTCGGTTTTGAGCGATAAAGAAAGGAAGTATGTCACTATAACTGCAAGCCTCGGTTTGAGGTCATGGGACGGAAGTACGCATGGAAGAGCAGCACACCACAGCTGATCAAAAGCCTTTGTAATTCTAGGCAACGATCACTAGTGAGAAGATGGCTTACTCTAAAAATATTTGACTTACACTGAAACAATCCATTAAGAAAATACCGCAGTTGAAGACAGTTAAATAAAACGTGAAAAAAAACAGTGTTACGCTCGGGTGCACATTTAGTCGGGTGTCATCTCTGAAACAAAGTAGAAGCTTTTTTGTTTCACATTTTCACTATTTTCACATTATATGCTCAACAGTTTTTTCTGGGTCAGCTGACGACATGTTCTACAACAAAGCACAGGCTCCTATATTGTGATTGATGTTTTTATTATATATACCTCTCAAGAGTCATACACGAAAAATGTTCGTAGATGTTACAGTCAATTTAATCGCAACTGACAACATTTTTACCGGAGAGCATTGATGAGGTTGGGATTCGAGCCGCGTCTGTTATAAAGCTTAAAAGTCATACTCTGAGTTTGAAATTATGGGACTATTCCAGCGGATGCTAATTGCCATTAATTATCAAGTTCCCATAGCCAGTGGTGATACGTCATTGTGGAATACACATTGTATTATCGGCTAACAGAAAGGCGCAACGTTGTAAACAGCTTTGCGGGTTGAAAGCAGTAACAGAAGTAGCTAGCGCGAGATGCAGCGACAGTCGATGGTGCTGGTAGTTAGCAATGTACTTATTACGAAAAGTAAACTCACTGGCTGAAACACATTTCACATTCGTACTCAGCGATGCTGCATACCTTTAGAAACACATTTTTTTGCAGCGTCGGACAGTTTCGCCAACTGTTTCAAAAATTACGTATTGTTTTTTGGATGACAGTAACTATACAATATATCACGAAAGGCCATGTCATTCACTTCCATTGGTCTGTCTGCCTGTCTCTCTGTCGTTCTGTCTTTGTGGTACGTGTTAATACTCTGATAAGTTTAAATCGCGCTACAGATTAAGGTGTTTCATCACGTTTTACAAACTCATTATGATCTAAGTAATATCTATTTCCTAATGGTAGTATGGATTTGAATCTACTATCTACAATAGTTTAGGTGGCTGCTAGAAAATAATAAAACTTTTCACAAATTTAATGAGCATGCGATCGTACTCTGAAATCTCCCAGTAATAATACGACCCTATTTCCAACAAAATTTTAACAGTTCATTACTGCATAGATGGTTGTGAATTGAACTGTCTCTCCAATAAAAATATCTCGAGTACTTTGGCATGGGTATTACGTATGTTGAAAATTGACATTATGTACCGATTTTGTTCGACATTATATTGGTTTTTTTTTGTGACGTTATGTAGGTTTTTCTATAAGATGTTAACTTAGCACTGGCTGATGGACACGTTGTGATCTCGTTTTGTAGTTGTACGTGTTGCCTAAACGTCATGAGGCTTCAGTTATCAATGTTTGGCTCTGATGTGATGTAAAATCTGCTTCAGAGATGGCATTACTGGAGGTAACGGCAATGCATAGGTGCATAGTGAGGATTTGTGTGCTAATAATGTGTTTTGATGATAATTCCATTGGATTCTTGTCTCAAATACACTTGAGATTCAAATCTAAACATTAGTTGCGCATTATCTTTTTCTTATCCATTCCTGGAAATTACATATGCAAATTTGCTTAATTTAAAAAATTAGAGAGATAAGAAATAATTATACTCACTGTACACTGTCGAATTATAAGTGGTACATGCTAACAGTAATTACACACAACGCGGGCGTGGCGGTGATTTCCCGTAATTCTCCTCAAAGTTTTTTAAAACACAAAATCGTATTTTATAACTTTGAACATAACCCGTCGCCAGAAAGGACAACATATAAATAACCCATCGGTCACAGCTCACAGATATACTTCATTGACAGCATATTCAGTAATGATTTTCTCGCACACGTGCAGACCAATACACACAATCATCCAGTTTCGATCTTGCTATCCAACCAACTTTCTTCTCAGAGATGAAAACTATAGACTACTCGGCTTCACAAAACATATGCAACCAACAATGCGTCTAGTTGAGCTATTCCTCCATAGATGGACGCTCACAACGATCCTAGTGAGCAAACGTTACCGCTCGGTGGTGACTGTTCTTCATAGCTCAGGGTTCAACATTGGCGCCCTTAAAATATATATTTTTGTTAAACCATTCATGACATAATTACCATCCAGTCAACCTACTTGACACCACTTTTTGAGAGTGGCGCTGTCTCTCTAATATTAGAAGTGTTGGTGGCAGCATTACACCGTGGCTTCATACAAGCTTCAGAACGTGTGTTGTTAGCGATCTTAGCGTTACAAAAAATATTGCCTCTAAGAGCTTTTATAGGTGCCCTGCATTTGGATCCTGATGCAACAATTTTTCATATCTCTCCACCACCTTTTCACCGATAACCAACGACATACTCAAATTGCAAAAATATCGCTGTTCACTGGTAAGATTTTGGAACAGCCTCGTAGTTGACAACAATAGGGTCACGCAGGTTTTAAAGTTTAGCTTATACAGTGCTTCTATTTAATGGCCCCCTCCCCTTTGATTTTTTGAAAATTAAAAAAACTAAAACTTGAGTTAATTAAATTGATGCGTAGATACCATATATTAGAGTAAAACAGATGGGCGCCATCATGGAAAAAAATTATATGAAAACGGAGGTTTTGTGGCAAATCATTTTGAAGCTCCTAGAATATAAACTCAATACCTTTGCCTACTACAAAATGGTGGTACATTTAATAACTACTTGAACACAAACCCACTAACATGCATATCTCTACAAATAATTGTAATTCCCTGCCGTATCCACAGCAACAGCGATCAAAACTTGTTTTGTTATTTTTTGATGACAGTGACAAGAATATCAGTTCGAAAACAAACATCATTGTACAGGTAAAATATCCTTATTTAGTTTTCGGTTTTAGTCTTAGATACTGTTTGAACCATTTTTAAAAAGGTCAATTCTCGTCCATTGGAAGAAAAAATCGATGCGATTTTTATTTATGGTACGACGCGTAACTTTCACGAGACCGAAAGGATGTTTAATGATCGTTTCCCGAATCGTCCTATCTGTAGAAAATATTTAAGGGAATTTGTATCTAAATTTACAGCTACGGTAGTGTAAAAAACAAAAAGCCCATAGCTCATCCGAAGCGAGTTCAAATAATTGGTGAAATCATAGTAAATCCCCAACAGTCTACTTCCTCCATCGCCAATGTATGTGAGGTTTGTCCTTCTACTGTATGGAGACTTTTGAAAAAGAATAATAAGTATCACCCATACAAAATTCAACATCAGCTAACTGAAGATGACCCTGGTCGAAGAACAGAATTCTGCGAGACTATAACGGAAACCATTGCCCGGCATCCTACACAAGAAAATAATGTTTGGGCTGGGATATTGGGAAATCATATTGTGGGGCCTCTATTCACCGAACAAACTTTAACCGGGGAACTGTATTTGGATATACTGGAAAATACTATTGATCCTCCTAATCGCTGAAATCGTCGAAGGGAATCCTAATGAATTCGATACTGATATTGTATTCCAGCAAGATGGTGATCCACCACACTACTGCAGACAAGTTAGGAATTATTTAGATAATAATTTCCCCGGTCGTTGGATTGGCCGTCGAGGTCCTGTGGAATGGCCAGCTCGCTCGCCAGATTTGACACCTTAAGACTTTTTTTATGGGGCTATTTGAATCAAAAGGTGTACGAAACTGAACCTGCTTCAATATTGGATATACGGCTGAGAATAACAAACATTTGTAGAAATATCGATGTTACTATGTTTGAAAATGTTCGACGCGAAATTACGGACCGGCTGTTATTGTGTCAAGAGGTTCAAGGCAACCATTTCCAGCATCTTCTAATCTGAACTCAACGTATTTATTCGAATTATAAAGTTAAATGTCAATGTATTCAGGTAATTATTAAATGTACCACCAATTTGTAGTAGGTAAAGGTATTGACTTTATATTCTAGGGTTATAAAGTACTCGTCAAAATGATTTGCCACAAGACCCCCGTTTTCATCCTAATTTTTTCCAAGAGGGCGCCCAGCGGCCATCTTGACATTCACATCTGTCAATTTTAATCTAAAATATGGTATCCACACATCAATTTCATTAACTCAAGTTTTAATTTTTTTAATTGATCCGTTCAAAAAATCAAAGGGGGGTGTGACATTAAAGAAAAGCACTGTACGAGGGATGTCTTTTAAGTTTTGCATGTAGAAACATAGTAGGCCGCGCGGATCGAACGTCAGTACTGAATCTTAACTTCACTCTTTAGTAAACTTAATTCGAAGTTTCACAACAATACGTGCAGTGTTCTCACTACAGTGAATTTTTAAGTGTCATTAGAAAAATGGCACTCGACCGAGAACATCTTCGCGATATAATTTATTACAACTTTCAGAGACAATTATCGCAACAAGAATGCCTTGCTGAGTTACTGTCTGTTTTCGGCTACGAAGCGCCACATTAGTCGGCAATTTTCCATTGGTATGGTGAATTCAAACGTGGACGGGTGAGTCTTAGCGTCGAACGCAGGGTGGGTGCACCAAAAACGCCAGTCACCCAGGAAAACGTCGATACTGTGCGCAAACTCATCATTGAAGATAGACATGTGACATATCGTGAGATTGAGGCGTCCTTGAAGATCTCAAAGACCTCAATTCAACAAAATTTACATGAAGGATTGGAAGTAAGAAAATTAGTTTCTCGTTTGATACCCCACCTGTTGACTGAAGAGCAGAAAGCATCTAGGGTTAATTGGTGTCAAAAAACGCTTGACCGTTTCAATTCCAAAAAATGTGTACAGCATCGTAGCAATCGTGGATTTACTGTTATGAACCAGAAAATAAACGACAGTCGGCTGTTTGTGTTCCAAGGTGCAGAAAAGCCAACAAAAGTCATCCGTTCTCGAAGTGTTTCGAAAAAGGTGGTCGCGACATTTGTGTCAAAAGCGGGTCATATTGCAACAATTTCTCTTAATGAGCAAAGAACTGTTACTGTAGATTGGTATACCACCATTTGCCAAAAGTCATCACCGAGCTTCGAAAAATAAACCCCGAAAGAAGAATCAACCTCCACCAAGACAATGCAGCTCGCATACAGCCCAAAAAACAAGGCAGTATTTAACGGAAGAAAACATGGAATTATTGGACCATCCTCCATATAGTCCCGATCTAAGTCCTAACGATTTCTTTACTTTCCCGAAAATTAAAAACAGACTGCGTGGTCAAAGGTTCCAGTCACCAAAAGAAGCAGTTGACGCATTCAAAAATGCCGTTTTGGATCTACCAGCAAACGAGTGAAATAAGTGCTTCGAAAATTGGTTCGAGCGCATGCAGATGTGTATTAATCTTCGTGTAGAATACTTTGAAAGACAATAAAGTCATTTAAAACTACCTACCGTATTGTTTTATTTCCATATGCACAACTTAAAAGACGTCCCTCGTATATCAATATTGTGTTCTGAGCATCTTTCCAATAAACAATAACCGCGTAGTGAGCATAATATTCGTAGTCTGTACACTTTGGAGACTAGCAGAGCGGCAAAACGGCATCTGCCGGCATGCCGCATGCCGATCCGGCAGAATTTAATTAGGCGTGGAGAGAGAAGCAGTCGTCTCATTTGCCTGTACACCGTAAGTCTTTACTTCTCCCTTTTTCTCCTTTGCCATCCTGTTTTTTTTGTTAGCCTTTTATTTACTGTTATCCGCAATACTCGCCGCAATCGCTTGTGCGACACACACTCCACGTCTCGTCGAGTGCCAACTGGATGACCGGATTTATGAGGTTGCTGCAGGGAAACGCGGGAAACTTACGTGCATACGTTAACCTAGCCACTATATGCTATTTTATTGGTCTACATACTATTTGTAAACAAGGCTGAAACTACGTTAAAGATGACAAAATGATAAGCTCACCGCCGGTGGGACACGAACACACAACATTGAACATTCTATTGTTGTACAAACCATCAATGGCTCCAGGTACCATCACCCCTATTAGGGTTGAAAGAGAAGTTTATACAGTATTATTCCTTACACAGCATTGTATGATGCAAGAGCTTTAGCAAAACGTTCTTAGAACAGTTATACATACTGAATGGGCACACCTACGTATAATAGGACATTTTAGTCAATTAAGATGTTGCTTAAGGGCTGCAGGCAACAGTTATACAACAAAAGTGTAGAAACCCTTGCAGCCGCTAAAGAACCTTTGCATCAGTGCAAGGTTCAGTTTTTGTCAACTATTAAACGTTGTTATATAATTGTACATAATCGCGACAAACCTGTTGCTTACGTACGAGTATTGAATAGGCGAAGTGAAGAATATTTTCGAACTAACACGTCACATTCATCTTGCTTACTGACATATCGGCCATTGAGCATTTCATACACATGTATATGAGAAGCTTCTACACTGTGATATTGAATAACTTGTGCAGCAAGTTTTATTGTAATTATCGTAGAAAGTTGTGCCCCATTTTTATGGGCTTCATTATATTTGGTTCATACTTTAATAATGATAAAAACACATATTTTGATTTTTTAGCGTTAAATTTTCCACAAAGCCTATATTTGGACACAATTACACTAATGTTTATCATTTTCTATTTGTGATGCCGGACTGAAACAGAATTTTTTGATTTTTAATACAGGAATATATAACTTGCCCAATGTGGCGGATGGTTTCGTATAATGATGGCACCTTTCATATTGTCTTTGGTTTATTAGAAGAGTTGGTCTTATAAAGCAATTGGGCAAATCCCTGAATTGAAATATGGACAGAATCGAATGCTTTACTCAGATTTTGTACCAGATCCATACCTTCTGTTTGAAAAGGCTTTCAAAGGAATATTCATGCGTAACTTGCCTTGAGGAACAAAAATATTGGTTATGGCATTCAACCTAAAAATATGACATTAGGAGCTTGTAACGTATGTCCTAAAAGTTTTGACACAAAATACTTATAGGATTTTTTTTTAACGAAGAACTTTATTTAAACACTATCATAATTTACCACTCAATCCTTAACTCTAAACTATACTATGTGAATTATGTGGAGTGGCCCATTCTGCTCTACCAGTTGTAACTTTCTTGAAATGTCTCTCATGAGGTCCTGGATGGAATTTAGATCAATTTCTATCAGTTTTTTGTAAATTCGCCGTCTTAATTGTTCTTCATATTGGGCTTCCCAGCCTCCATGATAAACCTTCCTAGAAAGTACAGCCCAAAAACCCTCTGTTGGGCGAGCCTGTGGTAAGTTTGATATAATTTTGTGTTTGTTAAAATTACAGCCAATGAATTTTGTGCCAAAACCTTTAAGACATACGTTGTATCTATATATTAAGCAGCACAGCAATTTTGTGCTTTAAAGGTTGTGATATTGTTGTAGAAGTATAGCCCTTAACTAGACGACAGTTGTATAAATGCTTCCAGTTGGGAGCAACTTGTTGGGTAAAGCAGTAATTTACATACCAAACCTACAAGGGTCGGGTTTATTGTATTTATAACCGCGGATGCAACAATACAACTATTTTGACTACCGAGCTAATATGCCGTATAAAATAGTTGTATAAACGTTTATGCAACAGTTCAAAACTTTTCATATAAACATATAAGTATGCTACTAGAATGTGTTAGATATACTAAGTGACATATAAATCCGAACACCCGGTTTAAATGGTTTTATTTTAATAAAATTTTGTATAAGTACTTAATGAAGCATAATAAGTAAATGATAAAAATTTCAAAATGATTGCACTGCTTTAAAGCCCTTTGACCTTTAATAATGTGTGGATGCACCCTGATGTGCTACGCATTCTCCAACGCGCCTAGGCATGCTTCTGATCAGGAGGTCAATGTCCTCCTGTGGTATCTCATTCCAGGCAACCACCAACTTCTCTCGAAGTGCTTCTAGAGTCTGAGGAGGACGTTGCAAATTGAGCAATTTCCTACCCATCATATCCCACACGTGCTCAATTGGGGATAAGTCGGGAGATCTTGGTGGCCATGGTAACAATGTGACATCATTATGTTGAAAGAAGTCTATTGTGACTCTTGCAACATGTGGTCGGGCATTATCTTGTTGGACAGTTGGATCTGCCAGGGTGTCAAGATAGGGTAAAAGATGGGGTTCTAGAACTTCGTGGATATAACGCTGCGCGTTCATGTTACCTCTGATGAAGATTAAAGGTGACCTGGAACCATAAGCCATAGCACCCCAAACCATAACTCCAACAGTGTGATGAACATGTCTTTCAACAAAAAACTGTGGATTCCTCCTTTCACCACGTCGTCTTCTAACCCTGGCACGACCATCGTGCATGCCTAAACAAAATCGAGACTCGTCACTAAAGACAATAAATACTGTTCCATTCCTGATCCCAGAGTGACCGTTGTCTGCACCACTCAAGGCGATTACGTCGGTGTTCTCGAGTTAAAGGGAGGACCCAGTGAGGCCGGTATGAAAACAAGCCAAAACTTCTCATTCGTCGGTAAGCACTTCGCATGCCAATAGGTCTCCCGTGTTCTGCAAACCATTCATTTGCAATGGACCTGGTAGTGGAGAAATGGTCCCTTAAGGCCAATAATCTTAGGCGGCGATCTTCACGGTCTGTTGTTCTACGGCGGCGTCCAGTGCCCCTTGCTCTTTGCGTACGGCCTTCTCGAAGCCATGCCTGACAACACCTAACCACAGTGTCTACACTTCTTTGCACTCTAACTGCAATTGCCCGAAAAGAAAGTCCAGCTTCCCGAAGTCCCACTATACGGCCCCTATCAAACTCACTAAGTTGATGAAATCGTACAGGTCTCCGTACTCTAGGCATCGTAACCGATCGTAAAGGATGTCAAGAACCAAAATCCGCCAACGTTGATTCTTTACTGCGGCTGAAATATTCATTTTTAGAGCGTTAGTGAATTAAAAAAAAGCAGTATAAAAACCGGAATGTCCAACTGATAAGGCTGAAAATTTTTTCACTTGTTATTTACAGTAAGATAAATACATTCACAAACTTTTATTAAAATAAAACCATTTAAACTGGGTGTTCGGATTTATATGTCACTTAGTATATTTTAGAACAAATATACTGAAGGAAGGAAACTTGAATTTCAGACAACATTGGTTTGGTTTGCTGTTCGGGCAACAACAAAAGAGTTATTTTATCTAAAACTCATAGCACCACTTTTCTAACTGGGATCTCGCTGTGTCGTGCAATGTTTTTATTCTTTTTGTAAGGTAAGATAGTAGAGAGAAACCGTCAGTATAACATCTAATCCAAAGGTTGCGAGGATCAGCCTTTTATCAGAGCCTGATGTTGTTTAAGTGCTTCATACTGTATGTTTGAATAAACTCATTGCACTTACTATGTTCTCAGCAGTGGACTACCTCTAAGTCTTTCGTCTTGAAGAGAGGAAGCCAGTATCAGCTTTCTTCCATCCAGTCCCATTGCAGAGATCATTTTGGCTCACTCTAAATGTCTTCGTGCAAAGCGGCTGTCGTTCAACAAATTGTTATAGGTTGAATATCAGAATCTACATAAACTGTAGTGGGGAAGGTACTTTACAAGTATATGATGACGAAGTTTGATGCAGTTGGAAGATCGTGATCCTTTGGCAACAAACCGGTTACTATAAAGAGTACAATTAAAAAATGGTTGATGAAACGACTCTTACCAAACAGCTATCACATTAGCGATGGGACATGTTTCTCATATTTTGTGCCTGATATAAAATATCAGTCTCAATGTTTATATGTAGTAATAACGATTTCTGTTTTTTTTCAGGTAAGTTAAACGAAGTGTAACCATCCATTGTAAGTACCATGATAGCATGTACACCTTTCTATTATTACCTTGACCTACCTGTTTATATGCGTCATAAATGTCAAACATCTACCCCCTCATCCTCTCTGCTAGTCCTATTTGTATGACATAATATTTGATATAATACCCTACATACTATGTTACTAGAGTAGCAAATTAAACACCCTGCATTAGTAATCATAGACTAAAATATTAATGCGTCCTCAATACCACTAGATCAATTGTTGAATCGGGTATAGGCATATAAGTAATTCAGGTTATTATTGGAATCATCCATGCACTAAGCTGTGTATGGGTATGTGTAATACGGTAGTTAATATTGTTTCATGTAACATATAGTACGTAATCGGTTATAACATTGTATAGTATTTTGAGTCTTAATAAGACAGCGCAAAGTGGCATCTATCACCAGAGTCGACCACTTCGGAGAGCACATAGCTGCTATTAGTTGGAACTATTGAATGTCTCAGTTCACGTGACCGCTAGAGGCTGGCGATTCTGGCTGTAAAGCAGATGTGGTCTACTTGCCATTGAATAAACTAAAAATGATGCATTTGTCCTTCCTACAAAATGCTTAGTTTATTTTGAGTCTTAGCGTGTTAGTGCGGTTTCAAACTCGGACATATCTATTATAAGATATGTTTTTAACATATAGGGAAATAATTTGACGATGATATAACTAACCAGTGTTACTATTTTTGGATAGTGTTGCTTCTATTAATATTTTCTTATTACAATAGACTAGTTAGTAATTTTTCAACCCCCGCATGCACTTTTTAATCTCGCATAGCTTCTGCACACTGCCTTTTGAATGATCGAGTTGCACTCCGAAAATGTAGGTTTATTCCCATTGTAATAGCATCAAAGCAAGAAGTTATCATTCTGGATCCCACTTCTGAAATAGAAAATGTATGAGTAAACATATTTTTGTTTTACAGTGATTCAATTGGATTGAGACATTGTTCTGTCCAAAAATTGTAGATGTCGTTTCTCTTTAAATAATTTTTCACGAAGAATGACTGTCAAATTAGAGCACTAATCAGTCTATATTTTTTTGAAATTGAGAAATCCACCTATAGGGTGGAAGTTTGAAGTATCCGGGTGAACATTTCACTAAAAGTTAATTAAATATTCGAGGTCTCTAAATTAAGTGATGAGACTGGTCTTTCATAAAATTCTTTAATTCAAGTATAATTGCAATTATATATTGTCACCCTCAAAATAAGTTTATCTTCAAAATCAGTTTGCTTTATGCGATTTTTCAACTTCGGGAAAAGAAAAAAGTGCCAAGGACTTAAGTCAGGCGAATAGGGAGGCTGATGAGCCTCATCAATGTTCTGACTGGCCAAAAATTCGTTTATTGACGTTGCTGTGTGACAAGGAGTATTATCATGATGCCATACTCAGTTGTTCTTGATCTGATGATCGGTGGTGTGAGTCAAATTTAACTCTTCCTCGATCGTTCTGACTGTCAACCGACGATCTGAACGCAAAAGATTCCGGATTCTGTCGATATTTTCATCGGTTCTTGAAGATGTAGGCCTTCTGCTTTATGATTCATCTTCAACCGACTCGCTCCCTTCTGAGAATGCCTTAAACCACCGAAAAACCTGGGCTCTTGACAAAACACTGTCCCCGCAGGCCTGCTGAAGTTTAGCAAGAGTTTCCGTTACACTGTGCCCACGTCTGAAGCAGAACCTGATAGCATACCGTTGCCCACAATTGATGTCACTCATTTTTAGAATACGTTAGAAAAAAAAATCGCAGAATAAAATCGCTACGAACAACCAAACGACTCGAGCGAGTTCAAACTTGTACTGAGAGCGGATCACACTTACCATGTCTCCTCTCCCCTCCAGTATTCCCAGATCGAACGCTACGTTGCTAGTTTCATCACTCAATTCACAGACCTCGTAAGTGATTCCGGATTCCACGAAATTATGTGAAGTTCAGATATTGCCCTTTTTATAAAAAATATCCAATTCATTAGAAATGGCTGCCTTCTAGGAACTTTCCGTATAATGGTTGACGTCGTAAATCGTGCCTAGGTACAGTGATACACATTTGAACCAAATCGTATGTTAAAGATAGGCTCCGTATCAGAGGATTGAGTCATTTGAATCTGTCCGACATTCACCCGCCACAAGTCAAGGAAACCAGTCCGGCCAATAGAATAAAAGCGCGTTTATAATTACGCTAACGCAAACTAGCACACCGCTGCGTCAATCCGTATAATTGAACTGAGATGTCAAATGTAAATAACGCACATTTCCATAATCTAACGCAAATAAGTGCTCGGCTGGTCGCGACTGCCGTGCCTTTTGCAGAAATAACAGCCCGCGTTTTGTAATAAAACAGGTAGGAATAATAACAATAATTTGTCTTGAACCACTTAGCTGGCAGAGTCGACAGCCCGGTGACGTACACTCGTAATTGCGTTTGCCAGCCAACCAACTCGAGAATCATTTGCAGCGAGCTTAGCTCAATGGTGACCGAAAAAGTCTCTATCGTCTTTTTACCTGTTCTTCCTTTGATAAACAAAACGCATACCAGATGCAAATATGTTTAAAGCAATAGATATAAATCCATTGTCGCTCCTGGAGAGATCTATAACAATTGGTATTTTTCTGTTATGTATAGAAGCACGTACTTACTTTTTTATCTTGATCTTCGTTGGCGCAGGGTTGAATTCCGTCCTTCAATGCACGAGTGTATGTGGGCCTGTTGGTAGAGACTTTCAACTTCAAATAACCCTATAGAAAGAAGTATATGGTGTTAGATCACATGTTCTAGAGACATATTCTAAAAAAGCAAAACGAGAGAGTCACGCATGGCCATAGTTTTGTGAGCCTTTAAAAAAAATAAGCCATGTGAAGTTATGGTCATTGTTTTTTGTTCCCTGAATAATGTCCCAACTACAATACTAATATTAGTTGTCCTTAGTGGTTTGAAATAAAATATTTTGCGGTCGCAATGTCAAATCATTTTTAAGTTACAATCGTCAATATCTTTGTTTTTATCGGGCACACCACTGAATATCCTGGGGCTCTTATAATTAGTCATGGGTGGTTTCCCAGACAAAATCAGAAAAAAGGAATCAATAAAGGAATAAATAAGAATGTTTCTAACACAATAACACTATGATATAGGATATCATAAAAACAACATAATAATTATAAAATAAAATTTATATATTACCTATATGAGAAATTTGTTTTCAGACGACGTAATTCAGACATTGGTTTCAGACCGCAAAAAAGAGTAGAGATCCCTATGTATAAAACAACTTTATTTCGTAGTTCATACACTTGCAATGCTATCATGATTTATAACGATTTAGATGACAATATAAAGGATTGGCCAGTAAACAGATTTCGTAAGCATGTGAAACAGTTTTATTTGTCATTGTTGTAATTGTGGAAAAGTTAGTTTTCAATTGCCATCAAATCTTATATTTTGTTTTATATTTCATATACGTAATATACATGTGTATTATGTACATATGTCAGGCAGCTATCAAGTTCGCTTGCTTTGAGGCGTCTTTAGCCGCTTTACAAATTTTCGTTTGATTAAGTGATGTTTCAATCTATTATTTGAGTAGGTTAAGTAGAGTAGCCCAGAGCTAAACTTCGCCTACGTAGAGGTCACATTATATTGTAGTTTTTATAATGTGTCGAATAAAGTCATTTTATTATTATCATCATATATATTATAGTGTCTAAGTTACAAGTATTACCACTATCATCACTTATGGAAACGTTTCTTTCTAAATAGATTCTATTGAAATGCAGTTCATATTCTTTACGGACAAGGTCTGATACTTTTGTTTTTTTTTTTTGAATTGTACAACAAGCTGTTTTACGGGACGTCCTCTGAAATTACTGGTTACAACAGGTGTGGTGGAATCCCAACATTTATAACAGAATGTGAAGATACTATTCAACCAGTGATTTTTTTAAGAAAAAAAGTTTTAATTGCATTGCATTCTTACCATTTACCCTTTATTTTGGAAAGTATAAAAGTCTTTTTCGGAAACATCTGGCACGGTTTGTAGTTAAATTTCAGATAATTGCTAAAGAATTGAAGCAATTTATTTACATCTGTGCGATAATTCAAATAGTTCCCTACGCAGTATGCAGACTTCAGTTGCTTAAATGAACATTTTTATATTGTGATTCAGTATAACATGTTATAGTTTCAACATTAAAATTACTGCGGTAGTCCGCAGCAGTTATTAATTATGTTATTTATACTAAGATGTAAACTAATAAATTACGCTATCATACATTCAACTGAGTTTCGCATGTGAAATTTTATACTTATCTTCCATAGTGGAAAAATAATCTGGACGTTAGGTGGAATGAAACAATGATCAGTTTCACTGCTTTCATAGCTAATTAATCACTAATACCATGTTTGAATTTAATGTTTACATAGTGGCAGTAATTCGTGGTGTACTTTCTGTTTATCTTCACATGTTTCACTTATTATTTAGTAATTTTATATTTCTTATATTTTGGGTTTTTGCACCTAACCAAACTTTGACAAAAGTTTTTCGATGCAATATTTCGATTTTCGTAACATGTACCTAGATATGTGAAGGAAATTCTATGCATACAATTATGTTAGACAGCTGGTTACGAATATGGCTATTAAAAAAATTGTCACTAAGCCCTATTTAGAATAGAAGCATATGAGTTATAGGGCCTCCTGTTAATTACCCGGTTCATCCAAGCAACAGGTTTTGATCGCTATAATTTTTGAATTTTCTCGTCAATAGTGTGCAAGTTTGAAATTCCTTCATGCAAAATTCTCTAATTCGTAATCGTAGCTACAATCGAACGATGTAATAATTTGGCTGACTTTCATTTAGTCAAATGCTAAAATACCGCGCAGCCCCTGTTTTGAACTGAAAAATTGAAAATTTGAAACCTTGCGCCGTTCTCACCGAAAACCTGACATGCAGTTTTCGATCTACGCACCCATATAAGGAATAGGATAACCGATCTAATGACAGACAGATTATTATCAAAGTACTACAGACAGAGAAATCGCGTTCCTTCCAACCGTTGTCACCCGTCAGCAGACGCCACAGAAACCATGATAATAATTTATAACAAGGATTTTCGTGTCATGTTATGAAACGTGAAGATAGCGTAAGATTAAAATTATCTTTACATTCATTCATCATGTAAGTGTAAAGCAGCGTGCTGTATTATACTAAATGTAAATGAGCTTCACAAGCCTCCAGATTTCACTGTCTTTTGTTTTAACGTATTGTGTGTATAATAAACTTGAAACAACTCCCTGATGTTCCGCCGCAGAGCCTATGAATGCTTGTAAACAGAGCAATTCAATATTCTAATCAAATTGAGTTTCATCTTGCCAACACTAATATCATTAGGTTATTTGTAAACATTGTGTTTGTTCACTTTAAAAACAGATCGTTTTATTTTATTCATTGTTCAAGTTGATAGTAGAAATATTGTAATAGATTCAGTATTTTTTAATATCGGATTGAGTAATAATTGAGTTTACTTGTAAAATCTGTATAACTTTACCAGAATGGTCTTGATCACTTGCTTAATTCAAAATAGACCGGTGTACTTATCGATATCGGTCCGGTAAGGAAGGTTCCTTCTTAAGTTTACCGACTCGTGTTGACAAATGTGAAAGTTGCGGTCATCCATCTGAATAAACGTTTTTTAGTTCTTACAAGTTTTCGACTATACATTTTCTTAAAGTATTTAGTTAAATTCATTTTTGAAATCTGTCAACACAGGTTTCTCAGCAGTAGGTACTGCATCACTTTTGATCTTGGGGCATAACTTCCTGTCAAGAAAGCTTTTGTTGTCAGTTGACGGTAATATTTACTATAGGTATACAGTGCATTTCAGAAAAGTCCTAATCTACTTATTTTTTGAACGGGTCAGGTTATCAAGCTGAAATTCTGGGTTGTGACTCTTGAAAATTAGTAGTAACATTATTTTAATGGTACGTGGGTCATGCGACACCTCATTCTGGAGCCTTTATGAGTAATTTATTACCCTAGAATATTTTTCAAAATCAGGCTGTATTCTGAAAGGAAGTCAACAAAGAAACATCAAAACTTTATAGTATTCCATATAAATGTTTTTCTTTTATAAGAACTATCTGGATCTACAATAAAATAGCTTATAGGAATTTCACAGATTTTCACATTTTTTTTAATGGAATGATTCATATTTTATTACATATTCAAATAACCCCTTTCAACCGAAAACGATTGATTCAAGCTACTATAGCGTTTGGACGGTTGGCTATTGAGTTATAAGATATTCAATACACAAAAACGCTTAACTTTGACAACCTGCGTTATAAGATATTCAATACACAAAAACGCTTAACTTTGACAACCTGCCAGTTCGTTATTTTGCAGGCTGGTGATTTTATATTATACACGACCTGATATTCCATTTATAAAAGCTCTCCAAAATGGCGCTAAACCGCCATCTTGAAGTCTGCAACTGCTTAGTTTACGCAAAAATATAATATTCATGCATCCACTTTATCACCCCAAATTTCGGCTTGCTAACTTGATTCGTTCGAAAAATACGTAGGAGGGGGACCTTTTTGAAAAGCACTTTATATATTATATACAAAACAATTGCATCGTTCCAAACCACAAAAAAAAAACATATTCCCGAATTTGAATTCCGATTTGGTCTACTTTACAGTTGCAGTGACATGAATCGTATCAAGTCCAACGTACCTGAAATTTGAATTAAACATGTACGCTTTGTATTTTTGTCTCTTGTTGCTTACTTTCGCGCGAGCTGGCATGCACATGAAATCACTGGGCAAGTATCGTCTCAGATCTGTTAGTTATGTTTCAGGTATGTCACGGTCGAATTGATCATCTTAAGGTCTATTCACACTCAGCCGTGGCGTTACAGTGCCGTGACGTGGCAGTGATTCTCGCTGACGTGAGCTCACAGTGTTTTCAATTCACACCGGTCTGTATTTTTCTCCGTGTTCTGTCAGTGCAGTTGTGATCACGTGAGGTCTAAATGTTTTTGACCAAAGATATTAAAATATTCACGAAATTACATGAAAGCACAGCCGTGAAAATCTAAAAATAATGCGATGATCAATCGCAGTACGGCGTCGTCGAGTGCACTGAGAACACGGCCCCTTCCACGTGCCGGTCTAGTGTAAATTAGTTCATCCAAATTCCAGGAAGAATCTGTTTAGTTTTGCCTGGCGGATCACGTGCCGGCCACAGCACTGTCACGTCACGGCTGAGTATGAATAGGGCTTTATTTGTTTGACGAGAAAATATTGAATGGATTTCGATATTCCCTCTGTTTGCAACGTTCAAATATTTTGTTACAAATCATGGACAGGCACATGTGCACTTCCACCAATCATAAAACAAAGTCACTAGTGGCATGTCATCATTTCTGTCAGGAGTCTGTTGTCATGCTGTCTAGAAACCATTGTTCTATTCAGTGTTTTATCGTTCTATGCATAAACAGCGTGCTATGACTGACTGTCTTGACAATGGAAATTTAGGATGGGGTGGGGGGAGAGTTGATTTGGTTAAGTTTGATTTATGAATTATGTTCAACTGCGTGTAATCTATTTTTAAAAACTTATTTATCTGAAAAATATTGCATGAAAAATACATGAAGCTTATCTTTTGTGAACATATTATAATCTCTTGTTGTTGACAGAACGAAATCGGATGCGCAGTTTTCCTATGAGCATTTTTACATCTAATTTCTTGCAAAGCTCAGAACACGTCCTAAATGTTGAAAGAAATTGGATGCAAAAGTGCGCAGTAATTATCTACAATGAACTCATTCTATAAACACTATTCAGCCTTTTGCGTGAGTTTATCTCCAGTAAAGTATAACATTGTACATAAAAAATTCGCATTAGCAAATTGTTTCAGATAACGTCATAGATAACATAGCTGGCGCTCGTTAGAATGCGAAAGTTGAGTCAACAAGATTTACAGATAACCTTTATTATTATATAGATTTGATATACTTCTTTCAAGTATTTTGCTAACATCCTTGAGGTGATGTTCAGCTTTTTATGTCAATAATGGACTCATTTTGCGACATTGAAGCATCTGAAACTTATCCAATCATATGCAGTGTGTTACTACAGTAGCCTGAAAGGTCCTCCAACATGCTGAGTTCCAATTATAAGATATAACCGTACAAAACCAGCAAAGCGCAGGGCTGCTTGGAGTCGGTATTCCCGTTTCCAAAAGGATATCTACCCCTCCAAAGCGTCGAGCGAGCATGATGTTATCTTGTGTTTTTTAATGCACCAGTCACCCTCTTCCAGCGCCCCGAAAACGTCATAAGACGTCCGAAATTGCCTAAACCCACCCGGAGCAATTGTCCTAATACACCGGTAGATTTTTAAATTTAAATTAAAGGAAAAAACAAACGAAGCGTTACCTGGAAGACAGACAAATAGAATATGTTGTAACAAAATTGTCAATTATACTTGAAAAAGGATATTGTTAGGACCGAAACTTTATATAATAAAGAGGAATTTTAAACCTATGTGGTTTGATGCGGCCAGAGAAACATGAAGGATTATTATTGCGAGAGTTCACCCGTTACATTTTATATACTTGAGTAGCTAAATGCTGGATTAGCGCGATTGCTATCACATACCTAATTACCCATAAACTCTTCGATATTACGAGTAGTAGAAATGACGTAGAATGCTCCTATTGTACTAAATATAGTACACGCTTTTCAAGTCCTGAAAAATATATTGTTCGCGAGAAGCAAACGTTGTGACTATGCAGTTATTTAGGGAGTGTTCGCCAGACAGTATTGTGAGTGATTGCTAACGACGGGTTCAACATCAACTTTTGGAAACAAAAATTCGGTGAACATAACCCGGTAACTGTCGCCATTGATACAAATGGAACATCCTGGTAATTTTCGAAGACCCAGATGGTGCCGCATACAGCCGCTTTTTATGGATGCGTTTGGCTTCTCCTCGACTACCTGTAGATTCTCTGAGCCTCAAATGCAGCTATTTTTCTTGTTCGCGTAGTCTCGAGCTAAACATGTGCCTTACGTGACAAGATAACTTTTCATTAAAAATGCTGATATTTTCAGTCCGTTGGTCGAACCGAAAACTTGACAACAGAATCGCTTATTTAAATTTCAAATTCTAGATCGCCCACTCTATATATAAATTTGTTTTAAAATAACATATTGTTGTACACATGACATTCCAATATACGCCTATAAACATGTTTGCCGGGAGAACGGTTTTAATTTACTCATAACTTAAAGAATTTGCACTGTTTGAGTTAAGGCATATCTTGGTTAAGGAATGTAACTCTTGGTAGACACTTCCATATTCTAGGCGCTTTAGGAAGAAAATCGCGTCAAGCAGTAGGCCTTACACTTCCCACGTAACGCTGTCATCAGTTCATAAAGTATTGCTTTGATAAAGAAAGCTAGGAACATTTACAAAAAAAAAATGAATATTTCAGTCAAACAGGCCCATGACTTTAGTCCATAGTCCCTACTCATTTGACAACGTTGCGATTTAGTTATTTCTCTGCCTTACCGACAATACCGACCACCTGTCAATGTTGCTATGACTAACCACGCCACTCGCCTACGCATTGCTCAGACCTTGAGGCAGGTATCTCAGTTCATTGCGTTGCGTGGCACGCGTGTATTGAAAGAATTTCTATATCATCTGAGTTTTAAAGAGCGCGTGTACGAGGAAATCTGTGATATATGGAATATTTCTAATAGGTGCGTAGAATCACCGAAATTAGAAAAAATTGAGACATACCCTCTCCGACCCCTGCATCTCCCAGTCCTCATTTTTTCCTAAACATATTTTTTTCTGAAAATGACGAGCCTCTGAAAGATAAGGAAATGAAGGTTAAGAAATCTTTTTTTGTAATTTTTTGCCTGCACCTCCACCGGCACTGGATCGATGTTCAAAAACTACAAAGCTTTTTCGCCCTTGGCATAGTCCTAGCCTTGTTTCAAAAATTCATCAAAATCAAGCAGGCTTTCCAAATTATAGCGGGGCCTAAGATTAGCGGACAGACAGAAAGGCGCGCCGACAGATAATTAGACGCTCCGACGGAAATAAGCGACATCGTGATGTACATCGAAAGAACATACTCTGATTTTCGAAATTTTCCGAGAATACCATTACTTCCTCGCCAGTTGACGTGGGAAGTAAAAACAGTTAGTCAACACGTACAAGTAATTGGTGTGCAAAATTTTTTTTTGTTTTACAATGATACGCAAAGCTCCAATAAACTTCACCTCTAACTTTTCCACTATGTATGCACAGTCGTTCATTCAACCCTAAAAACTGTAGAAAGCCTTAGTTGCATTGACAGACTTAACTGCTATTGACAAGAGAGTTGTGAAAGAGGCCTCCTGATAACCACATCAGCTTATCACTACTTATGTGTATGTTTTCTACAGGGTGTAACGAAGGTGGGGACTTTTCTTTTCAAGTAAAGCTGACGTGCGCTAAAACAGCAGAGAAAGCTTAAAAATGAATTGGAGAAAAGCACTGAGTTTATAAGAAAATTCAAGTACTGCCCTTTCACATGTTTTGCTCGTATATATACTGTTTGAAGTTGTGTCACTTTGATTCAGCAACACAAGTTCATATTTTTTCTAAATTTTGAATTTGAAACAATCTAGATCTTCTACTGGGCCCACCCCGACGTCCTTTAAACGATATAAATAAAACTATGCAGCTGTAGAAGGAAACTTCCAGGAAAATGATCTAAATACATTCTCTCAGTCTCAGTAGAATCTTTAATACACTCGCCGAAAGCTAAACTCAAATCGATAACGCCGTTATTGTAATATCAATCTGCCAATTTCTGTTTTTCAAATCCATTTGTGAATAAACAGTTAGGTTAATCTACATACGCGCGGTGCTTGATGCTGGGCCGGGCCGACCCATTCAGATTTTTAGGAACTTGAAAGCTCTATGTGTTAGTAGAAAAATATGCTAACTGTTACACTGTGTAGGACTCTAACTTTAGGGGCATCCTGTATAGACCAAATCGGGAAATACCGCCTAAGATTTTTTGTTGTATCTGTCAGAAACAACAACAATGAAACGAATACTCTCCCGAGTACCAAGCTCGTAGAGCGCAAGCCAGGTAAAAATAAATATTTAATTTCTTTTGCTGAAGCAACATGAAAGACCTGTTGTCAGTAAGCAGCACAATACTCATACAACATCGCACGGTGCCTATAGGTATCGAGGCTATAATAAGCACTTTTAAGGTTAATTAATGCTAATGTCTACACGTCGCTACGACTCGATTAAAATTCATTACAGGCCTCGTTTCTTCGGCATCTCGGCTCGCCGCGCTGGTCTTTGAATCATAGACGTACTGCGATTCAGATATTTTGCGATGGGTGGAAAGGCGGGCAGTCAATCAACTTCTAGCAGTAATCGTGCACATTAATTTATATTGTTATTTTTTTTAGAATGTTACTGGTATTTATTGTTTTGTCACAAGGAACATCTTCAATTACTGAAATTATTAGTGTGCTGATATTTATGTGATAATGCTGATACATTCGTCTTATAACGATACTTTGTGTATGTTGAGCTTAAATATATTGTTATAGGGTTCGTATCTCTAACCAACCCTCTATTCGCTCTTCACACAAATGTTCTTTGCCCCGGCAACTGTGAAGTTCATCTTTATGTCGATAGCACTGCACTAGAGTGCCAGTCTATTTCTGTGAAGCTGGCTTATAACAGGTTGCAAAGTGCGATATATCAGCTATTAGAATGGGCAGGTCAGTATCTTATTTAAATTAATCGTTAGATAACGAAGGGTATCGTAAATTGTAGTAGCGCCCTACCTAAAGTTTTAGCTATACCATTGAAGAATTGGAATCCGAACTTCAAATTACATTTCAACATATCTACCCTATATTATTGAACCTCAAAAGTAAGTTCGATCGCATATACGAAGCCTGCAGTTTGTACAGAGAAGAATTTTTTCTGTTGATCGACTGATATGAAATTTGGTACATATCTTTAGTCCTCAATGCAATTATGTATATTCAGTATTGTAAATCCAAAATGATTGCCACCTCAAAATGACGGAATTCATATTTTTTTAATAACCTTTCCAATGTAAATTATCAAATGAAATAGCTTCACTAAGATAATGCAGTAAACTAGGTAAAATGTCAAATCCAAGATGGCTGCCGCTGGTTTACTAGATATCGTTGATTAACCTCCTTCACTATGGGTATCAAATGGAGGAACTTGGCTAAAATGATACAATAATTACACTAGAAAAAGTTAAGCAAATCTAACATGGCCTCCGTCACTAAAAAATAGACTATTACAGATGTTTTCCATCCTCTCACTATGGATATGAAATGGAAAACAATCTCTAATTTTAAGTTCAACGGCTTTATTGTAAAGAAACACTTACCTCATCAATCCAAGGTTTTTTTTGTTTTGAAACCAGAAGGTTGTCGTGTTGATTATCTCTATACATACTTATCATCTTATTTGGTTTTTGCTCTTATATATTGTTAATGTTGATTTCTTAATTTTATTATTACTATTTAGAAAAATATGATTTGTCTACTAATATAAAAAATCGATTTTCCATTACTTGATTTTTTTTAACTCATTGTCACATCCGTCTTTCAACCTTCCTTGGTTTCTTCCTCTCCCTCCATTATTTTTTCCTGAATTTGACTAGTATCTGGGCAACCGGATCTGACAGACCTGCTGATCTTTTAACTTTATCTATGTTGATTATATGAGTCAGCAAATCTAAGATCTCACATCTTGAGAACTAATACAAAGACGCAAAATCTAAGATCCCGCATACTCCATCTACAGTATGTTATAACTATTGAATGCAGGTAATAACTTAAACGGAACTTGGGGTGAATCTGTGAAACGGATTGTTTCACCCCTTCATCCTCTATTGGTTACGCCACTCGTCGTGCATACCTGTTTGTTAAATAATATGCGGAGATATATTACGGCAATTTACCGAACACGAAAGGTTTCAAAAAATCTCCTCTTTCTCTTCGCACAATATAACGATGACCTTAAAATGTAATTGAGCAACTTTCATAAATCCCAGTTATGTACCTTCACATGTTGTACAACGAAGCCGAAGCTATACCCGTCCCAGTCTGCGCGAAAGCTGTTGAATCGAGGTTGCCCGTGCAGACATGTATACGATAAACAGAAATGAGATTTGGAATGATTAAGGCTGAAATACATGTTGAGGATTCTTCTCTTATGGATTGACTTAACCAAACTCTTTTATTGCATTTTCACGAAATCAGCATGGGTGCTCAACATGGATCGTTCTGGGCTTCTGTCTGATTGGCAGCATTTCGGGTAATAAATAGCATTTTGCACTGAAGGAAAAAAGACCAGAGGTTAGGTCTCTGCCGAGAAACCTAAAAACGTAAGAATAAAGAGCAATCAGATGCTTCTATGATCTTGTACATACAAATGAGGATCTCATTATTATATACAATTGGGCTGTACTAAAGAGCGTTTCAAAATTCGTATTGGCTGCTACGGAAAAACGCTGAGCTTACTTTTCACGATATAATTTTAATATAATAGCCTAAACGAAACGTGTTTCAGAAGCAGCTATCAGGCCGACAAGCCGAAAAATAGACCCTATTGAGTTAAAATGGATTATAGACAACGGAGGTCATTCAGAGAGACAAAAAACTTGCTCGATAATTTTTTTATTATACGTAGAGAGTTGGAAAAATCACCGCCTGCATTCAAATACTATGAGTATATTGGTACAAATAGTCTATAAAAAAGTCGTGAGGGATCAAGGACCTTCAAAATCCAAAGTTATATAAGTTAGGAAATTTTAAAACTGCACACTCTTAGTAAGCAAGACGCAAGAGATATAGGATTGAAGGTTTTTTTTGGATGACCGATAGAAACTTTCCATAGCTGTATGTTCAATTTTTCATCGCGGATACATCGCTGGACAACTCGTTAATTTGACTTAAAACACCAGTAACAATTAGACATTGCAAAAAGTTTTGTGCAGTTTTGGAAAAGCTTATTTTTTTGATATAAATCACTACATATTTAGATGAAGTTCTTTTTCGGAGGATAATCGCTAAAACGACTTTAAACTCTAGCCATTGTTTCATATTTACCAATACGCATTTTCCGGTCAAAAATAACTTTGTAAGCAAACTGAACTTTTTAGCAGTGTCAAGTTAACTGCTGTAACAATTAAATATAAGGCCTCATTGTGAAGGTTTTTCCAACCCCTGAAGTTCTCCTCTGGGTTACTTTTACCGAGTTTTGAATATACGCGACCAAGTTATTCTTCCAGCTGTGACGTTTAATAAAAAACTTACTTACGATTTTTTTGTAGCTGTACTTGAGTGACCTTTTCACTTACCCTCAAGAATATAATACCGTTGTTAAATCTGTCTTATACAATTTTTAAAAAAATTCTTCATGTCCTGATCCAACTGTTCACTTGGCTTATCAATGACTCTTGTTTGCAAAACTGTATACATTAATTTGCACAAATCAATCGATTTAATTCATTCGAATTATGAAACTTAGCTGCAACTATATAACAGGAAGACACTGTTGATTATCGTTTATCGGCACAATTCTTCGGACCAGTTGTGCGTTAACTCAGCTAGAAAGCAGTTCAAAATATTGTGAAATAATTCGTATCACTTCATTGGATTCGACAAACAGTGATATAAATAAGAGACAGGTTGCCTACAATACCTATATCGCTTTGATTTTATTGGCATTGCTTCACGGTATCTGAAAACACGAATAAACATTGGTTTTAATGTTTCTTCGACGAACCATTAAGAATAGTTAATATTCATTACCGTAGTAAGCTGAAATGCTATTTTAGGTGTGGTTGCTATTAACTGGCCTGTGCTTGGACACATACAATGTCACTTTGCATATTGGAATTACACATTGATCAGCGATCATTCGTCTTAAATGAATTGTGGATGAATAGAATTGGTCAAGATTTATTAAGGTGGGATTCCACTGAGGCAACAGTGAATGACATGTGGCGTGCTACTTGTTTCCTAGTGTTGCTTCTTGTTGACGTTCGATATTGTTGCCCAAAAATCCATTAATACCGCATGCGGATTTTGTTTCCCTATGTGTGGCATGCGTCTCCACGATTAAATTCAGGAAAGTTGAGTTTAGTACGTGATGACATTACAAACAGTCGCGGCGGCTGCTTATTTAGTAATTTCTTTGGATCGGAAAAGAAAATCGCCAGAATATTGGTGAAGAAATATATACCCTCTTTTGCAGGTCGATGATCCACTTTCCCCGTAATTTTTGTCGTTCCCGATGGAACGCCGAACGCAAATTCTTACCTACCTAATAGTTGTATTTTCCTATTTATAGAAATTAACCATTGATAAATAAACCAACTATTTTTGCCTCATCATCGTACAAGGCCTATCATAATTACATTTACCTAACAATTCCTGTAATTTATCCTGCTTTATTCGCGCATCTTTATATCTCTCCGATTTCTTGTTCCATAATTCATCCGAATTATGGTAATCTTCATTGGTCCACTCCATTTTGTCGGCTGCTCCAGGCCGCACCGATCCGAACAGGTTTGGATACCCGGCGACACTGATCAACACGTGGATTCATGTCGCTGACGGCGCCCTCGAGAGGCAACAACGGGCAACTTGTGGCATGCGACAAGGAGACATATTTTTTATCGTTTTGTGTTGCCTCCGTGGAATTGCGCCTTTATCCTTGCACTTCTTTTTATACACGACATTGTCTGGTCACAAAATATGTGTTTTCTGAACAAACCGAATGTCAATAAGACAGCCATGACCGTAGAAGTACATTAGGTTTTTTGGATGAGGCTGTATAACCCAACTTCTTTCTTCCTTTTACAAGATCCTTTACTTGAAGCCGTTTTGTGTTGTCCCGGATCTTGGTAATACCTCAGCAATAGTGGAATCTACTTTGTGTTATAAGCGCTGTTATCCTCTCTACATGATAAGGTTTCCTCTGTGAACTAACTCGGCAGAGCAGAATGAAATTGAGTGGTAAATACATGATGCATCTTTATGGTTCACAGCATTATGGATGCAACAATTTGCATAAAGGTTTAAAACCGTACAGGGTGAAAAGTACCGACCCCGGGTATTTATTTTTATTTCCTTCAATATTACTGTATACTAAACCGCCTGAAAATTACGTGTATTAATTAATGAAAAACCTGACATCACGATTTCGACTTGTGAGTAGCCAAGCCTTTGTTGATTGGTCAGTACGATTTAAACTTCGTTCTTATAGTTATTGACTGTTAACCTACATAATATAATGGAGATAGATCAATCAAGGCATAGCTCAACAACTGAAAGAATGTTGGACCTCATGTTATGGAATGTATCTCCTTCAAATGGCAGTGGAATCTTTGTAATCTAAGATAAGTACACCTGGGCAAGATGGTAGCTCCTTTTTTACTTACATTAAAATGTTTTCGACAACAATATACTTTTTGGCGATATTATTTTTTTTCATAATTTCGTTCTTTCAAGCTACTTCTGATTGAAACTAGAGGATATAAAATAAAACCTTTGGAAACTTGAAAACAAGTCATGACAGCAAAAATGCGGGTTCAAATTAACGCCATTCGTATTGCAGTTTAAATATGATATTAACGTATATTATCGACAGAAAATGCATTATGCCTTAGCACATTTGCGCTTCTGTATTTTCATGACTTTATGAAAAAATTAGAAGAACGTCACATCAACGTTTTTGATCCAAACTTACTTGTTAATTATCTAATAAAAATGCTAAATTTTTATGTATAACCTGCCGAAATTGCCACTATGTACATGGGAATCCGACCAGAATGCTGAAGATATCTAGTTTACCGTCACTTCATCAAGCTCTTCATTCCAGAGATAATCTTATCATTGGTAAAGTGTAGATAGAGTCTTCCAATACACTAAACCCAGTTAAACTGATTTTTATTATCCATAATTATACATTAACGCAATCGTGCCACCCAGCAGATAGCCATCAAAATGAAATAAAATGTCGAATATTCAGTAGATCTTAATCTGCATACTGCTAGTGTAGATTATACGGGATTTATTTTATAGCCTGAAGAGCTGTCGTTGGAAAAACAGGCGCCTCGTCGTTCAAAACGAAAATGAGGTAAAACGTTGGAACCGGGCCAGGTGTTTAGATTTATATTATGAAGCGTTACCTTTCGCAGAGGCTTGCCTTGCAGCGAATATTTGATAATATGCAATAGCATCACTTGATTAACGTTTTACGGCATTCTCCTTCTCTTTCTGTACAACTTGGATAGCTTAAACATAATTAGGGGACTGAAGTGGCTGGTACAAACTGCTTTAAATTAACGTTGCTCTGTTTGTAGGATAATTATACTCGTTTTGATGAGCTGTAGTTATTGCAGGTAACTTTTCACTGATATAAATCCTACCAGCAGTTCTTTAATTTTGCAGTAAAATTGTTTTATAACTTTAAGTTAGAAGATCGCGGGATAGACCTCATGGCTTCTTTATTTAGTGACAATAGTTGCATTGCTCCTTAATATTGATCAGCTGTGTACCCTTTTTACTTCATCCCCTAATTTCAAAGTAGGAGCACGAATAGGTGGCTTCAACATTGTACCTATTACACATTGACGCACGGTTATATGGGTGAATATAGGGTAGTTGGTTTTTCTGTCTCGTCAAACAAAAGTACCTTATTTGTTTTCCATAAACAGGAAAAAAAGTGCTACTGTTTCAAGAGTAGAGTTTCGATGAAATTATGTTATTGATTCAAGATCATAGATACTTCAAATGAGGAAATTTCATTTGCAATTGAGAAATTGACCTTAATTCAAAGGTATACATATCTCTTAGAAACATACCGAAGTCACGACCCTCAATTGAAGATATATTTTTAATCTAAGATCACTCTTTTTTGTGTATATTCATTATGTCACAAGGCTATGTATTATGTGATACATTGTTATGGGTCAAAGGTGGCTGAAGGCAAGTTTTCATTCGTTCATCACAATATTGGTATTAGTTCATTATTATAGGCATTCATAGACATTCATTCTTATAACAAACTAACATTCGTACCGAGTCGCCATTAGAGCTAAAATTTCACCACTGAAAATAATGTATCAGTTTAAATAATCGTTCCGCGAAGTTGCGAGTTGGCTCTGGAAGCCTGGGACGATTTTAAAGGTGCCTCCCCCCACCCTTCACTTTGTGCCACCCACACATGATTAAATAATAACTATATATCCGTACCTCAGAGCCAGACTAGGTTAAGTCCAAATAAGTAGTTTTGAGACATTTGTCTTTGAAATACTTTTCTTGCATTGTATTGTATGCGACTTGACATGATTTAAAAAGTCGTAACTTCCTTATTATTACAGATAGATGGATGCTGAATGTAGCAAATGAAAATTGACAATATTATCATAAGCTTAACATATCGAACTCATTTTCGACAAAAATGGACTTAACCTAGTCTGGCTGTGGCGTACGCATATACTGGCTGCAACCTCAATTGCTTCCGGTGCAAGAAAAGCGAAAGCCCTTCAGTTTGACCATTCCGCGATAAGATGGCGGTCCCCGCCGCCCGAATTTAGACGTGATTGTTCTGCCTAACAGAAACTCAATTTGTAGCCCCTTAGCTGAAAAACAAGATCCTACTTAGGATCGTCTTTGGCACACCCCCCCCCCCTTTCTCTTAGGTATATCCCGAAAGCAAAGATAGTTCGCTTAGCACCCTACCCTGTTTTGTGGATTCGGGCTGAGTGCGCATTCATGAGCACATAGAAGAGTGGGATCTATAAGCCCATTCACTCTCTTACGCTGAATTTGTGAGGCGAGGCGTTTGAATTAACCAATCAGCGTCAAGCTGTCCGGTCTCGCTGTCGAACTGCAATAATCTATAGTGCAGTCGAACTAGGTCATTGTGAGATAATAATTCCGTTGCGACATATTTGACAGGGACAGATAATATTTTGATTTTCACAGCTTTATAGGCGCCAGTGGAATATGTGTGGGCAGAGGGAAAGATATCATGATAAAGTATAAAGGCCATTAGACAAATTCAATAGTTCTTCATTAAAAATAACAATTCTTCAGTTTCATCGGTGTTGAAATAAGATAATTCGATAGATTGAGAGCTGACGGCCCATGGTGATGGTGTTTGGACGCTAGACATTTTCTGATTGCAAGTCGCAGCCGTTGCTTTCATTGTTTATAATATTTTTTATTGTAAAGATATGACAAAAAGTAAAAAGAAGAAAAGTAGAAGAAAACAACTGACATAAGAACGGACAGAACTGCATTAAGACACTTCAATTATTATTTATTGTATGTGAATCATGACTTTTGCTTTCAAGAATCGTTGTTTTTCACGCATTTGCAGTAATGTACTACCAATGAAATTCACAAAGATATACTTATTGGGGTAAATACTGGAATCACTGGGAAAGGGGTATCTGCGACACTTTTTGAACGTTCCTGGTTTGAGTAGGCCAAGTCGTGCTGGTTTCCAATTATCATTTCTTGATTTGCTGATCTGATCAAGGTGAAATTGCGAAATTGTTACATCTACACGAGAATATGCAATTTCGATTGCGCCAGGAACCACGAAAACATGCGTTTTCATAAATTGATCGTTGGTGTCTCTTTTCATGAAAATGAGTAACTGAGCAACACAGAATATTCGTATACAGCTATAACAGTTCCATATACATATAGGTGTATTTGTTGATATTCGTAGGGATATGTAAGTCGGGAGTGAAGCACGCCAGGGGAGTTCTACGGTTTGTTAATTTTGGAGCAGATTGTGCAAGTCTTAATGGTTGCCTTAATTTTATTATATGTTCCATAGAAAGCATGATATTTTTACACCATTCGGATAGTTTCTTTCCAAAATTTGTCGATTTGCTTAAGATTTTTTGGAACATTGAAATCTCGAATACCGTATATTCACCCATATACTAAGCTTTGCGTATAGACAGCACTTTGTTTGTAGGTATTCAATGTCCGAAACTAATACCTGTCATTGGTCTGAAACAAGGAAGACTGGAAGCAGTTGCCACTATATGGGCTGCAATTTGATGCAGATTATCGTTTTTAAGACATAGTATTGTATATTGGTGGGTCCAAGCATACTTCCATTTTTACGCCAATGGGCTAGGCATACCAAGAACCTGCAGATTAAGTGGAAATGCACCAGACCTTGCCGGAACATCTTACAGACCCTCAGAATGAATGTCTTTTGTTGTAATGGAAACGATTCGGCTTGTCAGAGTCAAGATTAGCAAAGACATGTTTTAGCATCTGCTGGAAAGTACTATTCCCAATATAGCCTCCTCAGTCCCAGCCTGGAGTACTGTTGATATGACGGAGCGTCTGCAAGTTCCGACAACACTTGCTCTTCAGAGAACGACTCCCTACCTGATGAATTAATCAAAACTCGTTCAGCATGCCAATCTACTAAAGTAAGTGTGGCAGAAAGAAGCTAGTGGCGAATAAATAGCGAAACATCCGCAGAACAACGGCTTAATAAAGAGCGAAACCTTCGCGGATCTGAGCGGCTGGCTGGTTGGTATCTTGTGCTCGCCGAAGGTGACGTGACAGTATCTCTCATGCAAATTGCAGCGCTAAACAAACGGCTCACGGTAATTACCGACATGTTAAAGACAATAAAACAACCGACGGACAGATATACGCGCGATACCACGACGGCGACGGTTCGGTTGTCTTCTGTCTTTCTGTACATCGACTCTGCGACCGCCCAATCGCCATGGCTGATTGACTATGCTTATAATTAGGCGATGCTAATTAGTATAAGGCTAAGCGCGATATTGTCTGTTTTAAATAGAACAGCTGGTGCTTTTTAGTGCACAATTACATAATTACGTTGGCTTGGAGAAGGAGTTGTTACTGATTTGCCAGTAGAAAACATTGCAGGACAAACGATGTCACAATATGCAGATGATTTGTGCATACTAAATAGTCATCTTGGGAGCAAAGTGAGGAATGGAAGATATATTTCAGTACTATGATTGGTGGACTTACTTGTAATAAGCAGAAATATAGACATCACAAGGGATGTTTATGTGAAGAGCTTATGCAGGGTTGAGTTAGATGAGTAAACCGTGAGGGATATAGACTCTACAATTAAGTTCCTAAACAATATATTTGTTGAGCTCAGCACTCATCTGTATAAGATGGATTATTATATTATTACTCATAGTGGCGTTATACAAAATTATAGAAAACTATTGCTCATCCGACAAATATACAACAAAAACAATCATGCCAAAACAAAAAAATATACCACTAACGCTACGGAGTACCTCAGGGAGTCTACCTGTGGAACTTAAAAATTGCTGATTTGCCGGTAGAAAATCTGCAGGACAAACGATGTCACAATACGCAGATGATTTTCCGGTGCTGAATGAATCCAAACAGCAAAACACATGATGGGATTATCAATGGAGGCACACCTGTAATATTCAGAAAACCGAGAGTATTGTATTTCGATGCGCACGAACGTACCCTAAACAGAATAGGTTCGGGGGGAGTGGGGAGCAATCAGTCGGAACCTCCTTCCACGATCAAATACTTGGGCTCGATCTTAATAAAATGGTAAGCAAAGACGGCCTCATTAAAGAAAGAATTAATTATGCGCAGACGGCCTCATTGAGGAAAGAATTATTCATGCTAATCGAGCAGCTCGGTCTACAGTTAATGGATTTAGCTCAATATTTTTATAGAAATCAAATTGACTGCTACTAACATACGGGCATAAGTAAAATAGGTATTTTTAAATCGGAGAGGTACCTTGAGGAAATATATAAAAGAGTTGGCAGTTCCCCTACTGCGTCTCAGATGAGATACTTTGCCAGTTACTACGAAAGGACAGTTGGGACGCACGTTTGAAACAGGTTCAAAAGAAATGTTTTGAAAATAGTGAAGACAAGTCAGTGAAGCTGATTATAACTGAAATAGATCGTCCAATCAGCCAGCCAAGCCAGCGACGTCATTCATACCCCGCCTCTAGAATTCGTCCTGGGCATTATTATATATCCCATAACAATAATGATAGGTTTCCTCCTATCCTTCTTATTTTTCACCCTCTCCCTAAGATATAAGTATTTTGACTGCATACAGAAGCAATATTTTTGTTTTTTATTGTCTATACATGTCACGTAATAATCTTAAAACAGTCAGTACTAAAGCTCTTACACATACGAGGGTCACGCTATATATTTTGAGATACACAAAAACTAAAAACAATTTTTCGAAAACTAGTTTATTTATGTTTGAAGTATACTAAGTGACATATAAATCCGAACACCCAGTTTAAATGATTTTATCTTAATAAAAGTTGGTGAATGTATTTATCTTACTGTAAATAACAAGTGAAAAAATTTTCAGCCTTATCAGTTGGACATTCCGGTTTTTATACTGCGTTTTTTTAATTCACTAACGCTCTAAAAATGAATATTCCAGCCGCAGTAAAGAATCAACGTTAGCGGATTTTGGTTCTTGACATCCTTTACGATCGGTTACGATGCCTAGAGTATGGAGACCTGTATGTACGATTTCGTCAACTTAGTGAGTTTGATAGGGGCCGTATAGTGGGACTTCGGGAAGCTGGACTTTCTTTTCGGGCAATTGCAGTTAGAGTGCAAAGAAGTGTAGACACTGTGGTTAGGTTTCTCCACTACCAGGTCCATTGCAAATGGATGGTTTGCAGAACACGGAAGACCTATTGGCATGCGAAGTTTTTTTCCGACGAATGAGAAGTTTTGGCTTGTTTTCATACCGGCCACACTGGGTCCTCCCTTCATCTCGAGAACAGCGACGTAATCGCCTTGAGTGGTGCAGACAACGGTCACTCTGGGATCAGGAATGGAACAGTATTGTCTTTAGTGACGAGTCTCGATTTTGTTAGAAGGCGACGTGGTGAAAGGAGGAATCCACAGTTTTTTGTTGAAAGACATGTTCATCACACTGTTGGAGTTATGGTGTGGGGTGCTATAGCTTATGGTTCCAGGTCACCTTTAATCTTCATCAGAGGTAACATGAACGCGCAGCGTTATATCCACGAAGTTCTAGAACCCGATCTTTTACCCTATCTTGACACCCTGGCAGATCCAACTTTCCAACAAGATAATGCCCGACCACATGTTGCAAGAGTCACAATAGACTTCTTTCAACATAATGATGTCACATTGTTACCATGGCCACCAAAATCTCCCGACTTATCCCCAATTGAGCACGTATGGGATATGATGGGTAGGAGATTGCTCAATTTGCAACGTCCTCCTCAGACTCTAGAAGCACTTCGAGAGGAGTTGGTGGTTGCCTGGAATGAGATACCACAGAAGGACATTGACCACCTGATCAGAAGCATGCCTAGGCGCGTTGGAGAATGCGTAGCACATCAGGGTGCATCCACACATTATTAAAGGTCAAATGCTTTAAAGCATTCCAATCATTTTGAAATTTTTATCATTTACTTATTATGCTTCATTAAGTACTTATACAAAATTTTATTAAAATAAAACCATTTAAACTGGGTGTTAGGATTTATATGTCACTTAGTATATTTTCCTCCAGCATCAATGCACTTCTGTAACCTGACCTTCCACAAATGAGTGTGTACAGTTAATGCGCATCTAAAAATATACAGCATGTCCTTCGTCCCGCTGTTTTACTGATAACGCTTCATGAAAGGTAGATGCATATTATGGGTTTTCACCTCACTGCATGCCTTCTCCTTGAAATAACACCACGCAATACACGTTTAGTGGAACTTCCGTGGTTTTAAATGGGTCATTTCAAAAACAGTGCCAGTATCCCTGCATTGTTTTATTTTTATATTCGCATATACATTCACTAACTACAAAAATAAAATTCCATTACTGAGAATATGTATGCTAAATAATTAAATAGACTTTCGTAAAGATATTACAAAGATGGAATTACACGCACAACATTAATCTTGCAATGTCAATTTGTCTGTTGAATACACATTTTGAGGCTTGTTCAAAGTCAAAGGGTATTATAATTACTTTCAATACCGGTCATTGCTTAGGTGAAAAAACTACCTTCTTTTGTTTGAATATTAATGTTTGACCTCAATAATTTCGAAAAATATGAGTTCTAGGTCAAAGTATGTTTGTTTAATAAAAAGCTTTAAGAATTTCTCGCCGAATACAAATATTGAATAAAATGTATAGCATACCATAAGAAAAACAAAAGTTGCTATCAGTTTCTGAGAAACTGTAGATTTGGCAACATCACGGATATCATCCGCCGTGGTTTCGAATCTGAACCTACCGATTTTTTTTAAAAAATTAGATGAGTTATTTGACAGATATTTGATGCGTTCTAAACTTTTGTTACAGTCTGTATACAGGGTGTCCACACAAGAGGTAGATTGGCTGCAGATCAATGAGATAAGATTAACATGACCTCAGTAAAAGTATTCTAGTTCTCGAGATATTGCCCCTTTTTAGCTTTTTCAAAAAATCCCGACCTTTTTGACCCTTTTTTGACTGTTATGGCTATCAAGTACTTCAATCTTATGTTTTTTCCTGGTCTACCATTAATAGTTGGTTGAGACAACCGAGTATTCATTTCATTAAAAACTAGCACGGTAGGTATGCTAAAAAAATCAATTTTGCATTTTGTATCAATGTGAAAACCTTAAGTTTGATTGATTACTGTTAAAAAAATGAACCAGACTTAATCGGCAAATGATCTTAAACATTTAAATTTACTTAGATTTTTTGCAACATGATCTACCCATTCTTTTGGAAGATGTATCTCTTGAGACAAGAAAAAGGATGTGATTACAGAATGATGGGTGCCCTGTACACTATGCTACTGCAGTAGGGGAGTATCTTCATTAAAAACATTCCCTAGAAGATTGACCAGTTTTGTGACCCCCATACTCCCCAGACCTGAACCCGCTGGATTTTTTTTACTGGGGATGTTTAAAAGAGAAGGTCTATGGAAAACCAGTTCGATCAGCCGATGAACAGCCTCATAGAATTCGTCAAGCAGCACGGAAAATATCCGATTATGTTTAAGACGTTTAAAATGACAATTTTTAAGAAGATGCAGGTTGTGTATACAAGTCGATGGTAGACATTTTGAAAATCTGTTGTGAAAATAATAATATTTATTTCAGGCAAAATTTACATTACAAGGTGTTAATTTAATTTTGATGTTGTAAAAATCAATGGAAATAAAAAAATACGAGCTAATGCTCTGTTCATTTTCTTGAAAATGAATAAAAAGGATAATTGATAGTTGTTTTAGACATTTGCTAAAATAAATTAAGTTGTAATTTGGAGACAACGGACAGCTGCACTTATTTTTTATTTGTAGTGTTTCGCAAGTATTACGACTTCAATGTCAAAAGTTGGTTGTCTCAACCAACTACTAATTGTCAAACAAAAAATCATAAGTTAGAATTTTTTTATAGTCATAACAGGCAAAAAGGAGCAAAAAGTAGATATTTTTTGAAAAAACTTAAAAGTGGGAATTTCTCGAAAACTAGAACTTTTACTAAGGTCATGTAGATTTTATCTGATTGATGTGAAGCCATACTTCCCGCGTCACTGTGGCGTGTTATTTCTAGGAGACCCTATATACCACTAACTCTATTTCCTGCTGTAATAACGTAAGTGCATAACAGTGTTTCGTGCTTTTTCCATCATCATTATTGATAGACTGTGAAGGTTATTCGAAATCCTTTGGAATACAAATACTACTTTAAGCTCAAAAAAGTACTTTAAGGGCCAATTTCACCAACATTAATATTATGGACCAATGGGAAAATACCTTATCGAAATGCAATTTGACGAAAGCTGTCAAAGGTCTCTGAATATTAGTGATTTCTATTGAAATATTGAATAAAATCGTGAAAATTCGACTGTATTATAAACAAGACCACTTTTTGATTAAAACATGATGTTTTTGTACAGAAAAAACAGGGCAACTTTTATGTATTTTGATATATGTTATAGGTTTACATTTAACAATCCGTTATCCCCCTCAGCGAATGGGAATGCGGCAAATAATAGGTCGATTTTCTAACTGTTAAATTTGGCAGCAGATTTGGACGTTTGTTAATGCATGGCACTCTTGAATTTACCAACTTCAATATACTGAAAGTTATCATTACATACCTGTTGAATAGTGTGGATTTGTCTGTATTTTGCTAGAAAATAGAATACAAAATACATTCCATCCAATTACTCATCTTCCTTTATGTCATAATAGTAATCATTTATTAATTCATGGGATAATGAATTTCTTCAAAACAATAAAAACATTATGTCCTCTCCATCCTAAAACACAGATAACATGTGCAAGACGTGTCAATCCCTACATATCCCTGATGCATATTGCAATTACTATGGACATAGACAAAAAATTATGAAAAATGTCTAACAAATAATGCCTTTTAAGTCCAAAAATCAAAAAACTATTAATGTTTATTGTTTGAATGCCTTTTTCACTAGTGGGGTATCTATCTGTTACTCGCAGGGTTGCCAAGTCTAACGACGATCACGTCCCGTGGTGAAGGGTGCGACATGAATCTTTTACATTTGCTGGTTTTGAATTTAAAGTAGGAATACAAACATAGTACTTATGATAGTTGGAGCTAGACTAGTAACACTTCTTGAAGAATATTTGAAAAATGTGAACACCGTCATGGTCTGTTGTTAAATTGCAAATGAAGTATCTGAAAATTCTTACATACAGTGGACCTTCGTCATAGTTTACTATCCTGATTATGATCATTTTTAGCAGACGTGTTGTATCATCAAATTGATGAACAAATATAAGAAAGCTCTGAAGTTGAGTCATTAATTTTCAGATAATTATTGTAGAAGGAAGATAAACCAAAATATGTGTGTAAAAATAAAAAAAAAATTAAAAAAAATGTTACCTTGTTTTATAAAGTATCCTCCCGACAAGTATTTCAGTGCGGACCTGTATTTGTTCGTGCGGTCTTGGAGCACCGGCATGCCCTCCCCTGTGAGGTCTTAAGTCACCTGATTCACGAGCCCTTTGTACTACATTAACAAAGGCACGAGGGGTTGGTTGCACTCGATTAAATAAGAATCATGTCCACAAGTTCACAAGTTCAGCATTTTCGTAAACATGTGCCATTTTTTATTTCGTTTGAGCCACGCAACAAACAAAACTATTCACTCACGCGTTACCGACTGAAACATTGACTGACATCGTGATAAACGTTTCAAATTCTTTCGCTTTTTTGTTTCCGATGCGATGAACCGATAAGGCGGATTATATCCGTTGTTGCCAAACACGAGCACATAATATTATTATTGAGACAGGGCGGTACTTAAACTTCTAAAGGGCTATAACTTTGTTACTTTAATTTTACCAGAAAAATGTCAAAGGAAAGAAACATTTCTTTTGATCAGATCTACTCACTGTTAAAATAAATGACTCAACTTCGAAGTCACCCTGTATACCTACATACAGAGGTTATTTCATGTAAATTTACTAGGTATCATGATCATCAGCATCTTTGGTGGATTGTTCGATCCGGAATGGGAAAGATCTCCTATTTATGAAAATAGTTTTAGTAGCATCTAACCGTTGCAATCAGTGCACAAAAACTGTGACATATGATTTATAGCGTAACCCGCTGCCCTATCAATACAAATTTAACATACAGGTCGCCTAGCCGTGGTGATGCAGTGGTTGGGATGAATATCACGGCAGCAACTGATGATTTGGGCATGTCTGGTAACAACGTATAAAGTGAAACTCGCTAACTTCACAAATTTGAAGATTTTGTACAATTCCTTTGAAAATGATGAAAGATATGTCTGATATCCTATCGAACATCCTTACTGTCAAGATGTATAACCCGAGGTACCGACGGAGCTATTTTGCGGCGTCATTTGCATTTCCAAGTGTTCTGCAACGATTTTGGGAAAAATTCCACGAATACTCTTATAAAGCATAGTAGAGTATATTTCAACAGTTGGCGGAGCTTACTCTACTGGGACCAGAGGGGTGAACGGGCTATTAATGCACAATCTGGCAACCATGTCGCACCCTCACAAAATGGCCACACAAGTCACCGTGTTGTCATTGAATAGCATGGAATTAGACCTTCTTCAGAGTATATGTTTTGTGACTGGGACCAAGGGTTGACAGATCCCACACATGTGTCATTCGATGAGTCTTGAAATGCAATAGTTGTATTCAAATAATGTCTCATAAATATAACATAGAATGTGTACTCGTGAAAAAAGAAAAATATGCCAAATTTGAAGTTTTTTTGCAGGTTTTAGGTTTGCTGGTAGCTTTAAGGCATATATTTGGGAATTTCTTAATCGCTGTGAATATAGTGTGGATGTTTGTTCACTTCCTGAACAAAGAAAAGTATTCAACTTTATGCATGTATGGATATCAAAAAACCTGAATGGTTTTGTGGGAATATCAGTCATAATGGTTCTGATGAACGGCAAGTAAATGAATGAATGTTTGGAAACGAGAAATATCGTTTGGTAGAGCCTGTCATCAAGTAGGTGCTTAATGGCTATCTGCAAGAGTTATAGGAAAAAGCACCCAGTGTCGCATATCAATTGAAGAAAATAATATAAAAATGAATAAAAAATCAACAATAGTAATTAAAACATGAATTTTATTCAAAAATCCAACATTTCTTTAAATTTTGTCTGAATTATATGACAGGCTGTCATCTCATACTTTGAGAGTATTTTGTTTTCAATATTTCATAGCTATTGGTTGCTAAAATTTGTTAATTGGAACTTGAAGCTCATTCGTTGTATTTGACGGTCTGTGACCCTATAGGTGGAGAATAACGGACTGTTGTTGGTGAAATCGGCCATAAAACTGGTTTATTTGTCAGTAACGCATTTTTTATTGATTTCTGGAAAATTCAAATTATGCCTTCTAGGTGAGAATTAACGCCAATGTTAATTTGACGATGCTTTTCAAATAAAAGTGAAACGCGTTGCTTCTTCAGTGTTTTAGAGCGAAACTTGTACAAAAAATTGTGTGTCGCATGATGGAAAACAACAAGAGCAAATAGCACCTACAATCTACAAAGTAACGAATGATGCTGAACCAGGTGACTCGTTCGGGCTATGCGAACTCGGTTGAGTATGAACAAATGTTAATTTCAAAAGGCATAGACATTTCTTTTCTGATCGATAATGTATCGGACCGTAAATGAATCTACGGAGGCAAGAAAAGACGGAAAAACCTGCTTCCCGCGCTCAGATGGACCTCGAGAGAGCCTTTTATGTGTACGTTAATGGTAAATTGATTGCGTTCGGAGTAATTATTGAAATAAAGGCCTTTTGCGCTGTTGGCCGTTGCGCTGCGTTTCACCTGAGCCACAACGTTGCTCTATCGCGAAAGTCACCTTGATGCCACATAAAACACGTACAGGTTTTTAATATTTAGCATTCTGATTACTGTGCTGGCCTCGAATATCAAGTATTGTCGATGAAAGAGTGGCACAACCTTTATGCCTTCTTTGTAGTCGTTTTAGGTCAACGCGTGAACGAGAAACTACAACAGCATAGGCTGCGTCCAGTAGCTCTCCGTAGCTGAATCTTAGCGCAGTTCGGAGTACGATTTATCTCAATTCCTAAATACCATCCACGAGGTCTGTAAATAATAATAATATTTATTCACTCAATGTACAAAGATAACAAACAATATGAGTAAATAAATATAAAATCAAAACAGGCCCAATAGAAGGCATCGCCTGTACAGGGACCAATAATTTAAGTTGAAACTGTAGAATGCAAATGACAAAAAAGGACAAAAATTAGCTACAGTAGATTATGTATTTAGTTGATGTTCGTATTTATGAGTTTATGAATTTCAGTCCTAGATATAGAATGTAGCCACTTTTTTAAATTTCTTTTGAAACAATTTCCGAAACGTAAATCTTTTAAGTCTTTAGGTATAATTTCATAAAATTTAGGCGCTAAATAGAGATATGATCGCTGCATTATAGATTTATGCGGTTGAGGAACTACTGTGCCACGAATTTTGTACCTTGTATAATGATTATGTTTAATTTTTTGGTCGGTATTTACAAATTTATGGTAATGAGTGACACTGTGTAAGAAATAAAGCTGTCTTATATCATACATTCGAACATCTGCATGTAATTTTTCAGTGGGATAAAGTTTCGGTTTTTTAAATATCATTTTTAGAATAGTTTTTTGAAAAACATCTAAATTATAGATATGTGAGGAACATGCAGCTCCCCATGCTAATATACCATATGTGAGATGAGGCTCAATCAGTGCATGGTATAATGTTCGAAGATATTTTTCTGTCAATATATTCCCAAGGTAATTAATTTTGTGGGATACAAATCTAACTTTCTTTAAAATATAATTGACATGGATGTCCCATCGGAAGTGAGGATCCAAGACCACTCCAAGGTATTTTATGTTGGGCACTCTATTAATTTGCATTTTTTGATCATTAATGTTGAAGGGGAAATTTGTGTAATTTGGCAGATGTCTAGCATAAGATCCAAATAGTAAAAATTATGTTTTAGAATAGTTAATGCTTAATTTTCTACTGTTAAACCGCCGAATAATTTTGATAAAATCATTTTCAATTACATTTTTCAGATCAGACCAGTCAGTGCCTTCATATAATATTGCAGTATCATCTGCAAAACTAGTTATTTTGCCAACACAATTAATTTGGAAAATATCATTTAAATATAAATTGAATAACAGCGGACCTAAGACAGTTCCTTGTGGGACACCACACTTAATATACATTTCTTTACTAAATGATCCTGATATCTGCACAGATTGTGGGCGATTTGACAAATAATTTTCTATCAGTGAAACCAATTCTCTCCAATGCTTCTAATAATAATTTGTGATTAACTGTGGCGAAAGCTTTCTTTAAATCAACAAAAATGCAGATTGAAGGGATTCTGTTATCAATATTTTGATGTATTTGATTTACAATTTTAGTTATTGCGTCCGATGTAGCCTTGCCTTCTGTAAATCCATATTGATTTTCACTTAAAATTTTGAATTTTGTGAGGTATCGATCATTCTAGTAGATAAAACTTTTTCAATAACCTTTGCTACACTGGATATCTATAGTTGTTAACATCTGTTTTTGTTCCTGATTTATATATCGGTATTATATTAATTTTTTTTAAAATTGAGGGATATATGCTAGATTCAAAGCATTTGTTGATTAGGTAAGTGAATGGTTCTGTTATGTCCTCGGCTATAATTTTCAAATGCTCGCTTTTAATACCATCGAACCCAGGACTTTTTCGATTTTTTAAGGACATAACAGTGGTGTATACTTCACATTGCTCGACTTTATCCAAAATAAATGAGTTCAAAGTTCTTTTTGGAGGCTGAGTATTTTGTACATTTGCTTGTATATTACTTGCTAAATTTTCGCCTATGTCAGTAAAGACTTGTACAAATTCATCGCATATCTGTTGAGTATTTTTTACTACTGTTCCCAATGTTGTATTTAACTCAGTGACACACTCTTTAAATCTTGTTTTCCCAGTAATCTCATCAATAGTTGTCCAAAGCCGCTTAGGATCATTTAACTTATTATTCAATTTATTTAGGTAATGTTTTCGTTTGGTTTGCCTTGCAAGCTCTATAAATTTATTTTTATATTCGTTGTAGCAGTCGGTATTCTCTGTAGTTGGCGTTAGTTTCATTACATTATATAGTCTTTCTTTTTCTATTGCCGATGTTATTATTCCTTTGGTAATCCAGGCATTTCTGCTTTTCTCTTTGTGACTAATTATTACTTTATTGGTACTAATATCTATTGGTTTTTTTATTTTCTCTATGAACAGTCCCGTTGCTTTGTCTATATTATTTATAGAGTATAATTGTTCCCAGGATTCTTGTTTGACATTTGATATTAGTTTTGAATTGTCGACAAAAAATTTGTAATTTTCCTGGTTGTTATTAACGGTAGGGATGTTAGAATGTTTTTCATTTGAAGATATCAGTAAAATAGTGGAGAAGTGGTCAGTAATATCGCTTTCTAGGATTATTGGTATACAAGTAATTTTGTTGGATAGGTCTTTCACAAACCAGTGATCTATACATGTTCCACTGATCGACCTTGTAGGTAGGTTTATATAGGACAGAAATCCGTTACTTGATGGGATATTCAAGTACTTATTCATTTGTGATGGGATCATCATCCAAAATATTTATATTGACATCTCCCAAGAAAATATGTTGCTTTAAATTAACTTTATTTTGATTTTGAAAAAATATCGATATTCTTTAAAAACTCGTGAAGTGTTAGACTGATTTTTTTAATTCAAAAAAGGGTTATCCACTTGTTGGTTAATTTGTAAATCGATGCTTAAAATGAAAACGCAGAGTTCTTTTTCGAATTGATTAGACCTGCATAGTCCAAATGATTTGCCTACAGTCACGTTACCTGTCAAGTATTTCGTTCTATGTTTCTGTTGCCCGACTGCGAGGAGCTAACTATTATTTTATTTATTTTGAAACAAGAGATCTCATCTCAGATATCTTTGGATATTCTTAATCCTCAGTGAAAAAAAAAAGGGGGGGGGCGAAGCCTGGCAACTAGGTCATCGCCGATTTAGAGGAGGCGCCCACCAAGTCTGCAATTTTTTTTGTTCAAGAAAATGGTATATATTGCTGTATCTTGGTGTAAAGATTACCTTACTAAACCTGAATCGTGAGTCGTACTCCTCCCAAACGTATGCCACTCCCGCTGTTCAGGTGTCTGTCACAAGGGCATTTTTGCTCTTAGAATATCGTATTTTTCCCACTAAATGTCAACTCGAAACTAACTTTCGTTGAGCGGCATGCACTAGCGGCTACCTCATTCAACATTACGTTAGCCTTTTTTTAACATTAAGTAAGATTTTCACGTTATACTCTTACGCTCCTCAAATCTTCAATTTTTAATCGTCGCGTGGAAACTGATTATTGTATCAACCAGTTCCAGCGGTTATGTGCCAATTTGATCTCCTACCGACCTTGTAAATACACACGCAACATGCTCGTCTTGAAATATATTGGATTGGCTTCAATATTGTGTATATATACAAGGACGATCGACTAAGATCACAGCACATAGGCCACGTTGGGCCCCCTGTACGTCCTCCCCAGGGGTCCCTCAAAGCTGGACCGTCAGCCACCCCAGACTATTAAAAAAGGTAGTGGTGCGGTTCGGAGGAGTTTCCCTTAATACTGGCCATAGAAAGCAAGCGTTCCCCCAGAATCGATTCTCGGATTGATATAGATAGTCTAGTATTTCCTTTAATTGCCTCTTGCCACCTTGGATTGCATCTGGTGGTACTCTCCTTTTATAATTCGAAAAGCACAATTCAATTTTCATGAAATTTTACACCACCACTTCTGAGCCAATCAGCAAAAGAGGTTCATACGTTAGTTAACTATTTAGTCAAAAGCTACTAAGATAAACACATTTGTAATTCCTAGGAGCGTTGCGAAATGTATTTCAATTATAACGAAAGTAAGATAAACATCCGTATAAGAAGTTATAATTGACTGTAAGAAACGGACTACCACAAATAAAACTTTTATCTTATCACAGTTTATTGCTTGCCAATCGGGTGTTTTATGTGCATTATAATGCTTATCGCTGATAAAACTTTATTGCGATAATGACCTTGTAATTATGTTGTTTGGTCTTGCGCGTTTCAAATATGATAAGCATGAAGATACGAAAGATGCTCTAATTTAACACGGTTGTTAAGAAAAAGCAAAGCGTAGTTAATGCTCCAATGTACATGATTATCTATTATTTAAGACAAGTGCTACATATGATTTTTATGAGAAAACATACATTGACAGTGAATAAAACGAATTCTTATTTCAAAAAAGTATACAATTTTCGGGAAGTTGATAAGGAATTTTATATGAAGTCGTCAAGCTATTTTCTAAAGTTTAAAAGACAAAATACTATTTATACATATAGTTTCTGAAAATTATCCTATAGTTTTCATGCTGATAATGTAAATGAAAATAAAAAAACTGAATCTCCTTAATAAAATTTCCGGCTAAATCCATACAAAGACTCAGTAGCCTGCTCTTAGCTCCAGTCTGCTTTTTTCAAAACATTCATGAGACTACTTCTTGAGATCGTATTTTCAATGGAAAGGACCCTTTTGGCTTTTATTATGGATATCTCAGGAACCAAACATCTTACACAAAATCAAGGATCATTGATTATTCATAACATAATTAATAATTCTATTCATTCTTCATATGGGTTGAAAAAAAAAAAACAGGAAAAAGTGGTAGCTTATACCATTTTGGCAAAATGACCACTGTTGAGCGTGTCTTTTACAGGTCCTTGTACCCACAATAACCTTCCAAAATTACATTTTGATCTACCTAGACGTTTTTTGTTTTGAGCAAAGGTTCGAAAAAAATTATTTCCTATAAAAAAAGCATTCAGATTTACGGAAAACATCGTTATTAAAAAGTTTTTGGCTGAAGTAAACGTGAACATTTAGTTTCACCGAAATTAATTTTGATTCTCCAATCAAACGTCTGGGTAGATCAAAGTGAAAGTTTATAGAGCTATTGTTGGTATATGGAGCTGTAAAAGTCATGCTCAACATTAGTCATTTTGTCAGTATTAAACAAAAAACAAATCACCCATTTTTCCTGTTTTTTTCCATACCATATGAAAGACGAATTTTTGTCCATAAAACATCATTGGTCATTTTAGAAAATTCTTGCAAGCTTTCGAAACCACCCTTAGATTTTCTTTACGATGACCGATTCCTGAGATATAGATGATCACAGCAGAAAGGGTTCTTTTTCATAAAAAATTCAATATCTAGCAAGAAATAGTGGTATGGTAAGTTTCGATCAAAGAAAATTTGAGCTGAATAAATCGAATATTGAGTATATGGCTTAGCGGAAACTTAATTTTTCAGGTCCGTGGAAGTAAATAAATGCGTAATTTTTTTCCTCACGATATTTCCTAGAATTGCGTGGAATCTGCAACTTCAAAATTTTCAACAGTAGATCGAAAAACTTTGACATTTGAAGCTTATCTACGACCATTTTTTGCTAAAAAGGACACCGCGCAATATGCTTCGTGAATTTTTTTGCTGCGCGCACTAACGAACTGTGATAGGATGAGTACACTCATTCATGCTTGTAGTTTTAACGTATGTGAGCTGGCTGCAATGTGGTGAGTTGTTGGAGACAGAAGATTCAGGGTGTTCAGCTGATCTGCTGCATGACAAACCTTTCTCGAGAAAGAAGCATTATTGCCGCTCAAAACAATTTCGAAAAAAAAATTATAGCTTATTATACGGAGGAATCCTCTGACAATATTCAATAATGCATATTGTTGAGTTGGATACTAATGAAAATTTATTTTCAATGGAACGACCTAGACTGCATTTTACGACGTGCTTTGGGAAGAACCCTTCGAAGGAAGGAGGATTGTATCGCAGTTAAGCAGTTCACCAATTCCTCTAAAAAAAAAATGTTCCCATACACACACATATAATGAACCCTAACTTTGCTTCCTTGTAAAAATTGTTAAAAACGGTCTTACACGGCGTGCAAAAACGCGGAAAACAGAACTTTTGGAAAAGTGGTGATTTATTTCTCCTTCTAGCTGAATACGCTTGATCCAGCGATGCTCCAACTTCTTTAACCGGTCTGAAAAATACTTTTTACGGAGGCCTTCGTGGCGACGTTAACCTCCTCATTCGACTCAAATTTCTGCTCTGCTTATGACTTTATCAAGTTTGGATACAAAAAAAGTCGCATGGGGATAAATCTGGCGAATACGGTGGATGGAGCAGTAGTTCGTAGCCTAATTCGACCAATTTGACGGTGGGGACGGCGGAGGTATGAGCCATTGCGTTGTCATGGTGGAAGAGCACTTTCTTCTTCACCAAATGGAGCCGATTTTTCTGCAAATCGGCGTCGAGTCTGTCCAATAATTCGGCATAGTAGAGGCCTGTGACCGTTTTGCTCTTCTCCATATAGTCGATGTAGATCGCACCTTGTGAATCCCAGAAAATGGTGGCCATCACCTTTCCGACCGATAGGACAGACTTTGCCTTCTTCGGAATACCTTCGCTGGGTGAAGTCTACTATTTAGACTCTTCCTTGGTTTCGGGTGTGTACCAGTGGATCCATGTTTCGTCGACGGTCACGAAACCACTCAGAAACTTCTCCGGATTGCGATTAACAGCGTCAAATGACTGCTCTTAAGTGGTCTCGCGGTTGCGCTTGTTGTCCGGAGTGAGCAAACGCGGCACCTATCGCGCTGACAGCTTATATTTATTTCATGCAGGATATGACCCATGCGGTCTTTTGAGATGCTTTCTGTCTCAGCTATCTCGTGCACCTTCAATCGGCTGTTTGTCAACACGAGATTGTGATTTTCGGGGCACCTAGGCATGGCTCATCAAAAACCGGCGTGCGACCACACAGAAACTCGTCAGATCAATTTTGACGGTCGTTATCGAAGGAGAAGAGTGACCGTACTCAGCATTCAAGCGCTCTTTGATTTCGCTGCGCGGATTCCCTTCCAAAAATGAGAGTCGAATCACCGTCGGATATTGCTCTTTTCCATTTTTCTAAAATCCGCGGACATGCCCGGTTCCTCACATAAATATCCAAAAACAGAACTACGAGTCTGATTTGGCTGAAATTTTAATAGTAGCCGTCTACGAGAACGTACTACACGATAGTAAATTCCTTTTACAATTGTGGCGCCATCGGGCGGTCAGGCTAAGTACTTATCGGACCGCCCTCGTACATCGTATATCAATACACATTTCAAAAGTATTCATATATTATACGGAGGAATGTTCGATCTGAAACTTATCCCGTGGTTTTCATGACCATAATCGCTCATGCTTGTCTGGCCAGTCCAGCCACGTGTGTTTAAAATTCTTCTTTATTGTACACAGATCGCTTCCTACGGTGACCGTCTTCAGCACAATTGAGGCTTTTTTACAATCGTCACATGGTGTATGGTGTGATCTATCCAAAAGATGTGTAAAATATAGCATAGTGAAATATGAGTATCCTTTTTATTGTGCAAAATTATTATATAAAAGTTATAACGATGAGATATCTGGTATAATGTAAAATACCCTTGATGAGTTTCAGCAGCATAGTGACCTGTTAATAATACTACATTCTGTTCCACAATTGTCAGGCCACTCTGTATTTTACTCCCATGTTGTTGATTTTTGAGAAACTACATAAAGTGAATAATGGGAACCAACTAAATAGTTTCATACAAATTCTGTCTGTGCACGTAATGTTTCGCTACGTTTACAATCTTTATTTGAACCCTTCATTTTTTCCATTAGAGTATATGCAAATACTCAAGTGAACGTTTTGCCAGTTACCAAAACTGAGCGGAACAGAATCGTTGCGGCAGTGTATGCATCAGAAATGCAGTAGAATATTTACGTCATAGAATGCGCCAAACACAAATCAGACGTTTGTCCAAAGACTGTGTTGGATTTCCAGCAAGCGGAGCATACCTTATTCTGATCCAGCTGGAATGAATAAAGCATTATGTGGCCGATCCGATGATTTCGACATTATCATTTTGGCTGTGCGCCCGTTCTGATCCTGCATCCAGTGGCGGCGAGTCAAACAGATCTATGAGGGGGTTACGTCGGGATTTCATTTTTTGGGTCTACGCAGCTTATAACATTTTGTTTTAATCAGTTTTTTTAAACATACGCTTAGGTTTAAAACAGTTTTTGTTTAAAACAGTTTAAAACACTTAAACAAGCGTTGTTTTCTTCATTTTCTTTATTAATATAATAAATAAAAATAGGAAATATTCTCAAATACATTATACAAACTTTTTAACATAAATATTATTTAGTTGTTAATAATAGGAACACAACAAAAATTGGAAAACTTAAACATTTTGCATACAAGCATTAACAAATTCCCCCACACACTCTTTCAGTCTCATAGTCATCTAAGTCATCAATCTGATGTCAGTCACGTCATCACTGATGGAATTAAGCTATTCAAAAATTGATACAAACTTAGCAGCTTTGACTTTGCTTAGCGGATTACGTAGTTTTGAATGGACTAAACCCGTATGATGAGAAGTGTCTTTCTATGCTGGCTGACGCTGCAATAGCTGTGTGAAGCTGTAGAGCAAGTTCCAAGGCTGTGTTATTTATATTTTTCATAGAACGCCACCATGTAAATGGTTTTTACATTCTCAATTAGATGTTTAGCAAACATATATGGTTTGCGTGGTAACTAATAATAATTGACAATGCTTCTGGATGATAAGTTTCTACATATGCCATGCCAGTTTCGATTTGCTCTTGACTAAGTTTATTGCCTCTAAAGTGATGATCAAGCAAATTTGCCAAAAAATGAGCTGGGGTCAAAGCCATTTGCATTCAATCCTCGGCTTTATTCGTATCACTTACCGAAAATTCTCCATTTGCTTGTTCAGTCTCGAATGCTTCTAAAAATTCTAGCCATCTAGCCTCTTATTGGTCAATTCGCCATTCAATTTCAAGCGGTCGCCTGGCGGAATAATGCGCGGGGCAGGGGAAGGGCAGGCAGTGTTGCACTCAGGCCACCGTCCGTCGCGTGTATCACTGCGTGCTCGTGTTTTCGTATTCACCTTGCTTGGTTGTTGCTGTTGCTGTTGTTAAGTGTATTTGAGTAATTTGTTAAGTTTCTGTTTCTGTTAAATATTGTCATCTTTGTTTTACAACACGTTGGTGGTAGTCCATCATTCGGAGGTAGCCCTGAATGCGACCCTGTACGCCGTCCTTGCTTTTGGCAATCACGCATCCATTCTATCTTGGGTGTAAATACACTATAGCGTTAAATCCTCATCTGACTCGGAATCATAGATAATTGACATTTGTAGCTGAGAATTTTCAGATCGAACACATTTTTGAATATATTTCTTCATACGCAGTACTAGTCCAGCCATAATTACTTTACATTTTTTACATTTAGCATTCACTGATTTTTTGTTATTATCTTTAACAACATAGGACCAAATGGCATCTTGCTTCCTTCCTGTAGACGACATGTTTCAAAAAAAGAACAGCACAGAATAACCTACAGTAGAAGTTATTGCAACGCGTGTTTATAAATAGTAGTCTGTGGTTCCCGCAGGCCAATAGTTCCTCATTGCAATTGATTTTCTTATTTCGGGGATCCACCGGCACAGCCTAACGGCGGCGTGGCGCGACGTAGTTCGTAACAGCTGATCGCGACAGTTTAGTACAGAGTCGGACTTTAAATAAGGTATCTATTATTTAATAGAATAATAGATCGAACATTTTCAATTAAAATAATGAAAAATATGATTTAAACGTTTTTCTCTAAGTTTTATTTGTTTAAAACATAGAATTTAAAAACAAAAAAAACATGTTTAAAACAAAAAACATGTGTTTTGTATAAAATAAAAAAATACATGTTTTTTTTCAACCCTGTCCAGTTCAGATTTATTACTGTATTTGGGTAAGCTCAACCGTGAGCTTGCAGACGTTCCATTTTTCATCTTAGGTCACAAAGTGTTTATAACAGAAACACCTACAAGGCTTTTGATTTTTTCAACACTGCTATAAATAATAGTTGTGAAAAGTGACACATGTAGCAATTATTACTCGCAGAGTTTTCTAGTATCACTGGAAGTGAAGAACAAATACTTCGATTCATACTCCAAATGAGGTATTGTGTTTTGTGGTTGTAATATAGCGTGAATAGTACTCGTATGTTATAGAATGAATTTTAAATATTGATCTAGTGGTGGGGGAGCTACAAACATAAAACAAAAATAGAAATCGTTAAACCTCCGTTTTCAGGCATTCCAGATACAACTGCGCGGGTAAGAGGTCGCAAATATTGCATCTTTGGTATCAGTCAAGGACGTTATATTATTAAGCCTCAGTTCACGGCAATTCGACGCACTTGTTAATCAGTTATTACCGATATTATCCATACACTTGACGTGCAAGCAGAAATGTTAAACTTTCTACATTTGGAGATGTATAATCTCTATGGTATATCGTACTTAAGTGAACACGCCCAGTCAAGTTTCTATTTTAAATAATTTTGAATACATTTGATGTATATATTTCTGAAATTTTTGCAAGAAGCGTGGAAGTGTACAGTTAACCTTATTGCCGCCTTTTTTTATAAAATAGTTATTATTGATTAACATTACAGGGTACAAAAACGTATTTTGCGCAAATAGGTAAAAATCTGAAGATCGTCACATATCAACCAATTGGATGTCGGTGAAGATGACAACCAATCTTCATCGTATGGAGTGAGGATGAAAATGAATTTTCAATTTCAAATCAGTGTTTTGAGTTTTTCAAAAGATCATACCCAACTGTGTTTGCTTCCCGTTCATCTTTCCCCAAGACTAGTAACAGCGCTGTCTACGGTTGGTCATGGTTGCAGAGACGGTAAGCCAACATGCCCGTTTCTACGAAAAAATTATATGCATTATTTTTTAAAATTAATGAAATCATTTTGGTAAACAGGAATCTATTTCGGCTGGCAAATGTAGATTAGTTTGCATATCTAGGTCTGTTCACGTAGCTATTAATTTTCCAAATATTACTACTATAACCAGCTAGCGTAGCTCAAGATCACTGTCTACCCAGTGCACACTATGACCTGTAATGGTAATACAAGATGTAATCTACCTATATCATTCATAGACCAAAATTTTAATGAAACAATGGATAAGATAAATCAGTAAGCAGGTAGAAAATTTGACAGGTGGCCTTGGTAACAAAACATTTATATTATCCCTAACAAATGTGAATGTTATTATTCCACAATGAAAATAAATAAAACCGATTTAGGGAACTGCTACTGGTTTTATTACACGGAGCATTTAGTTCAGGTGCTATAACTAAGAAAATAATGCATTGTTTGATCTCATCTAACGAACCAGTATGTATAAAATGGCATGTGATAGGTTGTTATGGAATGCTACAGTTGTGACAATGCTTTGCTCTGAACAACATCGATATGGACAGGACAGCTGAGGCAGTAGTTTCTCAAACAGTAGAACACAGCTGTATTTGCTATCATTACACTTATTTGTATAAGACATTACATCCATTACAACTGGATCGAATGCCTTTTGTTTGAGAAGGCTCTCGAAACTTGGAGCTTCAACTTATCCTCCAAGCCACTGACACCCGCCAAATCTTCCTGCCAGTATTCTTTAACACTCTACTAGTTTGATTGCTTGGTTGTTGTCCTTGATGATCGGGAAAAGAAATAATAATGTTGTAAAGATCATATGATCCCGCTGTTGAAAATTCGCGCTTAGATAAGAACAAATAGATTGACTCATAGTCTCCCAGGACTTCAAAACAATTTTCCATGTAGGATCCACTACCAAACTTGCAATATTTACAACCCCACGATGAAAAGTGTAAAGGGCAAATGTACGAATTCATCTATGATGTGTGAAATTTCTGGGGCCGATAGTGTAATTAATATACTATTGACATAAAAATACATTCTTTCCTTACCCCCCCCCCATTTTTCAAAAATTATCGGGATCCTGTAAAACGTCGAAAAACAAAGTCTGGGCAATTTTAGGTTTTTAGTTTTTAGCCTTTTTCTCTGCCGTCAGAAACTACAAATCTTTATCGTCGTGTTAAATTTCGGGGGGCGGGGGATTAGCGGACTGATCGACAGATAGACAAACGGACCGACAGACAGACCAAGAGACAGAAATATAGACGGAAATGATGTACATTTTGTACATCTCATATAAAATGCCAGAAACATAATCTAGTTTGTCGGGATTACAATACATCATGGCCATTGGGCGTGGGAAGTGAGACTTCATTTACTATAGTCGATAATACATTTTGCGATTGAAATAGAAGTGAATTCAAGCTCATGCGCTGCTTCAAAGTTACTAGTGATTGTAAGCTAGGTGACGTCAGTGGTATAACCTGAGCTTTACGCATCATTAGACTGTTTGCCACTTCATCAGTCAATCAACAGCAATGAAAAATATTAATCCAGATGCATCAAGGCATCCTCCCTGGCTAACACTTTAGATGCATGACTCATGTATTCGCTGATTCCGACGTAATAACATGAGCGGGTCTCGTCAAAAGCGGGCGACGCAGTCGGTGGGCAGATAAAATTGGAAGTTAATTATATCGTCAACTTTGACGGTAGCGCAGAGGCAATTGCTAACTTCGCTTACACTCAAAAATACGTTTCATTTATGTCGACCCGATTTACATGGAAAAGATCGATGGTGGATGATCGGCTTTTCATGCCTCTCTCTCATATATCGATGGTTTTTCTCTTTTTTGTATCAAACCATACATGAACTTTATATTGTGTTTTCATCTCTGTTAGATACTGTACTTAGGCTACGATTATTATGCATGCGATTTCTGGCGAAGTTTTGTTTTGACGAGTTCTGCATTAATTCGTCCATAGATGGCGCTACGGTATCTCATTTAATCTCGGATAATTCTTGGTGCGAGCGAATATAGAATTAGGTGGCTGTTTCCAAGCAGAATAAGTTAATGGCCAAAATGAAAAGGTTAATATAGGCATGTGTCCTAAAAATCCGGGTTTTCAATATACCCTGTATGTCAAAATTTAAAAAGGAATTTTGATTTTCATGAATTCCTCAAAGGCTCTTGTGCTAATTTTATTCAATTCTAGCAATGGTGTTCAATAAGACGCTAAGTTAGCACTGACGAAAAGATAATTATGAAATTCAGTGGCGCCTTCAGTGTTACCAGATGGAACGCTACGTTGCCAGACTCACCACTTAATTTACAGACCTCGTATCTGCTGCTGAAAAAAATTGATATTCCAAAAACACTCTCAGGACGTCCCATACAATTTGGTATACCAAACCTGAAAAATATTTCTTTCTCCTGTTGGTATGGATAATTTTTTATTTTCTTGTGCTATGTCTTTCTTCAATGTTCACTATTTTGTGGCCACAATATATCAAAAGCTTCCATAATAGTTGGTGGCAGCAGAATATGTGAATAATAATTATATCCCAAACCCACATCATCACCATCATCGAGATAAATATACCCTAATCCTATTATTTACAAATGAATTAGTGGACTAAAACCAGGAAACCAGCTGTGCCTGGCTTGTAGGTAGCGTCTGCCTACATAAGGGTAGGAAGTAATATAATTGGTACAAATTACACTGAGAAAAAATGCTATTGTCTGTACCAGCTTGTTATAGTACCTGTACAGGTTGTTTGCATAATCTCTTGACATTTATACAGGTATAATTCAGCAGCATTAGGAATTTTCCTGATTAAATAACAAGAAAGGTGGTGATTCGTGATCACAAAGAGATTTTAGCCTTGTAGCCTTCCAACTTTTCGACAGTGCATAAATATCGTATGGTGTGGTGCGAAATTATGTGCTGAATTTACTATGCTATGTTTCCTACAAAATTAACAGGAACAAATTTTAGTTCAATATTTGTAAGAACCGTTTTACAAATAATTTGATAGCCACACAAAAAAGAGTGATCTTGGTTCAAGAACAACTATCTTTAATTGAGGAACCGTGACTTCGATGTATTTCTAAGACATATATCCTTGAATTAAGGTCAATGTCTCAATTGTAAGTTCTACGTTTCTTTAAAACAACGAAATTACTTCATATGAAGTATCTGTGATCTCGAATCAATATCATAATTTTATAGAAACTCATGCTCTTGAATCAATAGCACCGATTTGAATTATGTTAATTCTGAGGAAAATTTTGACGAACGTAGAGGTACCGAAAATGTTATGCTGACTGTCGGATTTGAAAGATGTTATTCAGTTGTATTCAAGAAGCATTTGTAGTTTAGGTATTGAGGGATTGTACAGCACATCAGTGGATCAAAGTTCACCTGTGATAATCAAAAACAATCGGACTACGAAAGAAAACAAAAACTTAATTATTGCAATGGTCAAAATCAGGCATCACTTGACTTCGACTGATGATCAAAACCTTAAAATATCTCCATATTCCTTTTATGTGCTTTGCCTTTCTCTGCATAATAAACTTTCTACACAATCACTCTTGTGATCTCACCTTGCTAAATTCCATCCTCCATTTAAAAGTATATACGTAAAGTATTAATGATCTTCACGTTCACTATATGCAATTAAGCTAAATAGCAATTCCTAGTATACACGTATTTGTAGTAGAAAAATCCTTGGTATTTCTGCGGGCAGACGTCAACGAGTCTAGACGCTGTTTTGGCATTAAGTGTGACATTCAACTGTGATATGCCTGGAATTTGTGTTTATTTCGCTTTCATTTCATCATAACAAGTCACTTTGTTCTCACTGGCAATTTATATAGCTGCTTTCTAAAAATAACCTATATTGGAAAAGCTGTTACGAATGGAAATGCTGCCCGACAAATCAAACATTACAGTACACTTACTATACATTACACTACACTTACTGTAATGTTTGCTGGGAGCCTAAAAGTGACTGTGACCTATATAGAGCCATTATGCTCATATTACATACTGTCTAAGACACTTTTGCATGTAGCTTTCCGCTTTGGGATTCATAATTCCAAATAATTAAAAAGCTCAGTTCTGATAGGTCTCCATATAGTAAACAGGAACACCATGAAGTTATTCCACATCTTGCGTAAAATGGTACAGGTTTGAGAAGTTGGCCATTATTAGACACACACACTTTTAAAATCTGATGCGCGTAGCATCGAGAGATATACTGTGGAAGACCAATAGTGACCTTCTCAAATGAGGCATGTTTTAATTTTTTCACTACTAACACTGTACAATATCTCAAAATATTAGATTTTGCATCACGATCACGACGTTTCTAACTCATTTTACAAACACTTCAAAATATCAGTTACCTGATGTTAAACTGAATTTAATAATTCAGCCAGCAGTAAAGTACAAACGTCTTATTTTGTTAACATAAAAGCGGTTCCAATCATTATGTCAGTTATTGGGGTCAGGATGCAATTTCAAATGAGATTATTATTTACCTAGAAAAAGAAATGCTACTTCTCAATAGAGCATTGCGGTCAATTATGGTGATTGCCCGGATTAGTAGTAGTGGAAAAATAGATTATTTATTACCTTTGGTTTAATTTTGTTTACACATGGTGATAATTTTAGCAAATTGTAACACATCGTGTTAATTCGAATACATTACAAAGTATGGCGCCATTCTGTAGAGTACTTTGCTGGCTTTACTCGATGGTTGTTTCTTATCGACCGTTTTATCGGCTGTGACTTGCCAAGGATGGAATCATAAGTGATGATGTGCCAAACACAGAAGCTTGTAATACCAATTGTGGCTTGTCTTGTTTGTGGTACTTACACATAACTCTTCAGAACAGCAATATATTAAACATATTGACACGTCTTCTCTGTTCACCAATACATTATTTCGCCCGCATGATCATTTGAAACTGAACCCTATTACAGTGTTACTTCGTAAGAAAGTTTCAACTTTTATCTAGTGTATGACGTTTACCTATAAAAAACAATAAAGACAATTATTGTATGGTATAATATTGCATACTTTTGTAGTTACTCTAAGCTTGTTTCCTGTTATGGACTTGCATATTTCGTACATTACCGAGACTCGTCCGTAAACTTCAGCCTTGAGGGTGAAAAAGCGACATTTACCTTCACAGTTATACTTATACGTCAGGGGCGGATTCCACATGATGCACCCGATGCGTTGGGCCGCGAGATTCAGGAGTATCTCAGAATGTGGCTGTTGCCAGGTTGATACAAATCATGATTATTTTTTGTTTCTAATAGTTCATCATCAAACAACCATGATTTTTTTTATATTCATTTTAAATTGGACTTAGTATTCTCTGTAAATGGTAGATTTTGACTTTATTAACAACATCCAAACAAAACTGTTATTTATTGCATTAGCAACACTTCGGCTGACGTTGCGTTCGCATCCGAGCAAAAAAAATTACACGTGGAATGTTGAATAAAACTACCAATATAGTTTTGGACATGAGTAAGCATTTTTGGAACTACCTTCGCGAGTCTGGTTTTAATCAAGAATCCGCGTGACAACTTTGCTGCGGCGCCGCGTACGTGTTGCATGGTACATTGCTTCGATATATATTTGTCAGAATAGCCAAAAATTCTAAAGATATGTGAGGATAATAGAAATTGCATAGATTGCGTCATATACCAAAATGTTGCAAACATGACCATCAGCCGAAAATTTCTTAAAAATCTATGCCAATTGCCACAGACTAGATTATTACAAAAATCAAATGCATTGTTGTACGACGCTGTTGAATTCTTCAAGAAGCTGAATGCAACCTTTGAAGAACAGTATGCTAATATGCTAATATAAATCGTCTATCTGCACGTAAAAGAAGATATGAGATGACCATAACTCCTGCTCATTTTTTCAGGTATTTGAAAAATCAAATTCCAGTTGACAATTGATGAATAGACCAAAGCTTTAGAACATGCTTAAAATAAGCATCTGGAATAGACCTAGTGCCTATAACAATTGAATTTAAAGCCAAGAATGATCCATCCAAACAAGTAATTTTTGCAGAGGAAATAATAAAAAGTGTATAACCATTGCAATGGTGGGGACCACAGTTGTGCAAAATAGATGAGTATGATCAACCAATCTGATCTTCTAAGCTGTGGCTTCCTCTGCATCAATAGAAACGATTCTTTTCTAAATTTGATTTGGTCCAATTGAAACTTCGAAATAGGCTGGTAAATGAGATCTCGGCGAAATTGGTGTTACTATTTAAATACCATACTAAATAGTTGTTGATTGACTTTCTTATTAATTACTGGTTTGCTATAATAGTTTGGTTATTACTCTAAGTTTCATGAAATCAAATTTGATTTAATTACTAATTTTTATCAAAATAATCACATGATATAAATCATTGATCCATCTACTCTGGTTTATGGGGCTCCAGGGTAGAAAAAAACGTATTTCTTTCAGTGTACGTAGAACGCGTTGTGCCCCTTTCTTTTCCCCGCTTTTCAGTCAGACACCGGCAGTACCCGTGTCTAGAAGTAGAGCAAGATACGTCGAAGGAAATTAGAACAGCTGCATACAACCTTCATTACAAATATTAATTATAACAAATGCTTATTTAGTTTGGTTATCTATTATGGATCGATGGCGAAGCTTTAGTTAAGGCATCTGTAGGAAAGGACCTGGGTTATCCATTTAGAGCTGTCGCGTTAGGCATTACTTTTGACCAACTGAACTCCTGTTTCTATACAAAGCCCAGATAAGACGCTGCCTGAAACACTGCTCCCATACCGGACGCGGCTCATAGGCTTGAAGAAGAGCAATCCAATCCCAGACCATTAAGGTGGACGCCCATTGGTGGAAGGCAAGCCAAGATAGGGGAAGTCAATTACGTCTTCTGGGTTTTGTTACACGTCATCAAATGAGGGCCCACTCACTAGACGCCACGAAGAGAAGTGTTGTGTCATGTGGGATTGGTGCAAATCAAAAGTGTCGCCGCGGTTGCCTTCGCATCGCTTCGCCTCATTCGGAATGGAACTTAAAATCGACAATCGGTCGGAGATAATATGTGTTCATTTTCTATAGGACAATTTGTTCCTCTAAGCACTTTTTTTTATTCTATCCAGGTCGACACCTATTTTTCCTAGAGTTCCAGACGAGAATATATTTCCTAGTACTAGTGACCTTAGCCAGTTTGAAAATCGTAATCGTATAGCTAACTCTAACCGATTACTTCATATTTGACTCAAAAATATCCTATCGAGAGATAGAGCAAGTGGAAATAAAACAGTACATAGTGCCATCTATTACCAGAATCGGCCATTGCGAAACTGAAGACAGCAGTAGATAGCACTTTGTGCTGTCTTATTTCGATATACCTACTCTGAATAGGTCATTCAGCTTTCTTTTGTTGTCTACCGAGAGCAGGCGTACACCAGATACATTCCAAATAGCACGAAACAACTGTCCATGGTTGGCCGTCTGTGATTGGATGAGCGAAAGCTGTATTACTAGTGAATAGATGCTCTTATTAGAGGTAAAACATGAAAGGATTTTGTATGTATGATCTAACCATGTTATTCCTTACTAGTTACGTATTTACAAAATTAAAATTGCATTCAGTCGCAAAGGCGATAAATTAAAAGTCCCCCGCAGCTATTTAAAGGCGTTTTCGAGTTGTTGGATCGCAGCCAACAAAAACTCTAGTAACGATTGTTTTAACCATCCTCTTTCTACGAGATGATGTACCAGAGTATATACACTAGAAACAGTAGGATCGCTCATCGGCCAAATAAAATAGTTATAGCCACCCCCCTGCCCCAACGAAGTCAATAGCTAGGTAGAATTTAGGATGTATTTTGGTCCAAATCTAGTTATAGTATATCAAGGCTTGACGATCAGATATAGCTATAACCACCATGAGTAACCTTTTTTAGCAACAAATATTGTAATTTGCCGCGATTGGCCGACACTTAAGCATCTAGTTTCTCAAAAGACAGGCGGCACCACTCAAGGTCACGTAGTAGATAGTTTTTAGAACTACTACTCAAAACTTCTATACATGAATGAACTAATTGATTAATTAATATCATCGATTTAATTTGGAATATGTAACCAAAGAATTATAATGGTAAAATATTCGAATGATAAAAGTCCTTTTATACTTTAAGTACTTAAGCACTCATATTTTAGCGTGTGTAAGATATCTGTTGTGCATGCATTTCGGTCGCTGTGACTTTTTTTTCCATTTATTTGACCGCATTCATACATATCAATATGAAGTTTTTATATTTTAGGTTACATTCTAAAATATTTGCAAATATATTTTGAAAGAAATAAAATCTGGCATCCGTGTTAGCGATTGTAAGTCATAGAGAACAGAAATAGTAGACTGCTCTATAATAATAGATGACAGTATAGAGATAATTAGAAGAAATCTTGAAATTTGTTGAAAAGACTTTACAATCCCAGTTGAGCTCAATTTGCAAACCTTTTTCAATTTTCTAGTCTAGGGAAACTTTCCTCATAATTACCACCTATTTTTCTGATATTTAGATTATCAGCTGCTAGCGACCATCTTGCATACATAGGAGGGCAAAAAGGTTTCGTATACTTATTAAAACCTAACCGTAAGACTTATAGATCCCTATCTTTCATTCACTAGTTAAATCTAATTTTGCTAATAACCGGAACTTCCAAAAAGAGTTTTTAATATTAAGTTCATCCTAAGACAGTAGTTAACTTTAACATGAATACCTTCATTTGGCTTCACAGTGACATGATTCATCACGTATGACACGTATGAAACTTTGAGCAGCACCGGACGCACAGAAAATAACTCAGACGTAAAATCTGCGGCTCTGGATCAACAATTATGGGACAATTACCACTACTTGAACAACGATTTTACCGGCAAATGATAGTCAGCTTTTAAGTTATATTTACTTTACAAGATATTACACGGCTTAGTTCAATTTCAACAGTATTTGGAATATCGAAATTCAAATTCTTTTTAATCTCAATCCACCTGCTGTACGAACAAACTCTTTCCGCGAGCAACTTTATTTCTGGTAGTCTGTATACCTTTTTTTAACCATCCTCTGTCTGCGAGATGATGTAGGACATTCTGTGGATGCATAACTTGGTAATTCAGTGCTGCTTCATTAATACCCCAGCGGAATCCGAATTAGTGTTAATTCATTTATGTAATTTTCTTTAATAGAGCCAGTTTATTCCACAATAATTAATTTGGAGTTTTTCAGAGCCGCGGCTGTAGTGCTTGAATACGTATTCGGATCAGCGCTGAGCGTTTATTGCTTTTAATTTGTTTCGGATGTGAAGCACCCTGCAACATTTCATTGCTGTGCTTTTTTGTATCATTGCATCAACAAATCATACTGACGCAACTGAAGTGTATAATCCATCGCACAAGTGTCATCCAATATTATCAGAATCGACCACTACGAAACTGGGAACAGCTGGCCCTGGGCGTACCTGTATAGACTTTATAGGTACCTTTGGCAGAGAATATTTTTGCTCTACTTTTGCTTGTTGTCCAACCTAGAGGCTTGGACCGTGTTGATGATTGCCTATTAAGCATGAAACAACGCTGGTGGGACTGACGAAAACTACATTTTTAATTGTCTGTGCTAGGCTTGGATTGCAGGTTATTGAATTTGGCGCAAATATAGTTTTTTACGAATACATAAAACTTAGTTAAAAATCGTTTCCTGATGTAAAATTTCGGAATTTGGACCAACTTCATCATTTTGGTACTTCAGAGATTGAGTAAATTTTTTTGTGGCCTTCCGTCTAAATACTGAGACTTTACTACAGGTATTCAAATATAATCTGAAACAATTATACCCCAGACGCTGCAGACATTTTAAAATATTTTACCTTTATGTTTCTTCTCTAGATTACATCATCAGAATCGTTTTTCCCTCAAAGTTTGATCTGTTGCACAGGAGGCGTAGAAATATCTTTAAAACAGAGAACTTATTGTTATGGGACCTGATCACAAAAAGGCATTTATGTCTATAGTAGGCCAAGAGTTTATCTGTTGTTGGTTGTTGGTTGGAGATATAATGGACACTGTACTAGTTCTTTCTCGTTTTGGGAACTAGCGGGATTAGTCCAAAATGACTCTCTATGGATACCTATTGACGTCATACTACATCTTTCGTCCCTTCGCCAAACTCTTGTTTATTTTTTCTGCATAAAATAGAGCGTTTTTCATTACGTGTTTCCCTAAATCAATTCGCATGTCCCACAGTGTTTCTTCTCTAGATTACATCATTAGAATCGTTTTTCCCTCAAACTTTGATCTGTTGCACAGGAGGCGTAGAAATATCTTTAGAACAGAGAACTTATTGTTATGGGACCTGATCACAAAAAGGCATTTGTGTCTATAGTAGGCCAAGAGTTTATCTGTTGTTGGTGGTGAGATTTTTTAACCACGATACTTTCAGGTCGTAAACCCACATGCAAGAATCGCCGTAAAAAGAAATACCTCTTAGAGTCTTGTTGGTTGGAGGTATAATGGACACTGTACTAGTTCTTTCTCGTTTTGGGAACTAGCGGGATTAGTCCAAAATGACTCTCTATGGATACCTATTGACGTCATACTACATCTTTCGTCCCTTCGCCAAACTCTTGTTTATTTTTTCTGCATAAAATAGAGCGTTTTTCATTACGTGTTTCCCTAAATCAATTCACATGTCCCACAGTGGTTCAACATTACAGTAGTACTCGTATGTTGGGCATATAATATTCCATCTAGTAGTTATAGAATCCTCTACATTCTACAACATCACCAAGACACCATGCCAAATGTGACTGTAATGTGTTGCTGCTTTTTCTAGCCAACGCGTCCAACCTGTTTTCAGAACTTGCGAGGCTTTTTCAAGTCTTGTAATGGAAAGCCCGTAAATCATGTAACCGATATATCATACTTGATATCATCAAAATATGTTGTTCTCTCTGTGACCCTACCTTTATTCTTTATGATTCATTACAGATACACTGGAAAATAAACGTGCAAAAAATGCCATAAAGAGTACAAACATTTGATATTCGTCTTTCTCATTGCAAAACACTATACGCCTATCACCATATAACTGAATCAAACAAAAAGCATTCATACTCTACCAACAGAGATTCATTCCATCACTATATAGAAGAAAATTAGAAACATAGATAATCAGATACTTTACAAACAGGTGTCTAAGAAAACATGTTTCTAGTAAACATTCTTGTTATTATCGGCAAGATGCGTGGCATTAAAATGTAGATGTTAGAGAATCAAACAATTGGCATTCGTCTTGCTTACTTACATTAACCTGCACGGTGCCCACGGATCCACTTTTCTCATTTTTACTCATTTTTTTCCTTGGTATGCTCATGTTGCTCACTGTTTTGGGATGTTTCACAATACTGTTAGCTCGCATAGATGCTCAGGTCTAGAAACTGTTTCAGTAAATTCTTCAGTTTTCAATTGCATTTTCAGTCCTTTCAATGTCATGACCAAAGATAAGCTTCCTGACTGCTCTTTTCTTACTCATGTTTTCTTCCAAAACGACTCGTTTTTCTATTTTTTTAATACACCTATAAAAATTATGAAGCTATAATTTATAAAGTATTGAAAATAGTTGCTTTCAAAACATTTAACCACGTTAAGAGCTGCAAAATGTTAACCTTACGAGACGATTTAATCTAGGAATCCATTGTTTTTCGTTATGAGCAGCGGTTGTACTTCCAAATTCAGCGATTAGAACAATAAAAAGTTGAATTTTGAACGAATTCTGAGTGGGAGTATATTCGGTTCCGCGGCTGAACACATCCTGAATCAAGTCTATTATTGGCGTTTTCAATTTATTGAAATTGAATTATTCACGGTATTTTTCGGTCTGTAACACTAACTGCAAGAGCAGTGTAAAATGCGGAAAAATCTGGTATCTAGCACAAACATGCATTCAACAATTCCCTAACAATGAAAGCGGTTTCCGAGTATATGGAGCGGAGCAAAAAAATTAATTCAATTTAGATCGTTGGAAGTTCAGAGAAGCTCTTAAAATGAATACTATAAATATTTATTCTTGCTTTCGAGCCGCGAGTTGAGTTCACTTGATGATGCCGGCGTTCACACGTGGTCGCTTTTCGATCTGCTACATAAAGGAATGGGCGCCCATTATGAATGCCTGTGTGTTTGTTTTCGGAACGAAGAGGTCATACGCGAGCGGCATTCCAAACATTCATTCGACCCGACATTAGAAGTATTCACCTAATCCTAAAGAGTAGCAGTGTTGATGATGTCTGCAGTTCACACGATGACGATTTCCGATTTGCCCGTTATGAATGCATGGATATTTATCTTTTAAAAGAGTATTAGTGTAGATGATGCCTGCAGTTCACTTCTGGCCGACTTTCGATCTGCTACATAAAGGAATGGGCGCTAATTATGAATGCAATTTTGAAACGAAGACCTCATACGAGAGGCATTACACAGAGATTTAGTTGTGACAATAGGAGAAGTAATGCGCCTAAATAAGTCTGTGATGATATTATCTGGAAGGTCGTTACTCTGTCTGTCAGTCTGCCTATAGAGGATTTTTATTGTTTTCATCATTTAATGAATATAATTTTTTTTGCAGGTAAGCTTGCTTAAAAAACCAGATAAAACGAATTACACGATCGGTAAGTTTACTTAGTTTACCTAACAGTTACATACCCATATCATAACGTGATAATTTTATAGATGCTTAAGAAAAATGAAATGGAATAAAAATATATTGGGTTAAAGCATGCATAGCCTTTTGAGATCAGCCTAGTTCAAGCCTGCAGTTTTTATTATTTTGCTTCATGTTTGTAACTTGGCCTTTATATCTAAAAAAATATTTTTTTAAGTTAATATTTCCTTTGTTTTGATTTCTACCAATCACAAACGCGCAATTTTGAATTACAAATGGGTTCTAGATCTAAATGGATAAACTGTATGACAGGACCTGTCAGCAGTTTTTTCGAGTTTACCCGCGGAAAAACTTGACAGCTGTTGTCACCAAAAATTACAATACCTTTGATAACATGTAATTATGGTCTCATAGGACACCAGAAAACGACGCTAAACAATCTTTCTGATTTTATTGTCAATAAATTTTGTAATATTGTTTTTAAAAAGTGCTAGTGCTTATGTAGTGAAAATGAGTCGCTTTGGAAGTGATTCTTTGACTAATATTGATCTGGCGATTGAGAAAAATTTACCGTACAGTACCGTTAAAACCCAAATATGAAAACAGTTTACGGAATTCTGCAAGCCAAAGGAATACGAGCTTTTGGAAACTACAAGTAGAGCAACTAAACCTAATCCTGAAAGATTGGGCGTGGAATATGAAAATTACAAAGAACAAAATATGAGGACAAATAAGTGGAATTCTTGATCCATTCAAAGATATTATCTTTAAGTTTAGTAGGGCAGCTCGTAATGTAAAACGAAGGAATTTGCCGGTACTTTAAAAAAATACTTTAATAGGCAGTACGTTTTGTAAACTATGTGTATGCAGAATAATCTGTTCCTCATGAAATATCCCTATCAATACCATTTTTTCGAGTGGAAAAATTGAAAAGACAATGCAAAATAATATTTTTTTAACATAAATATTACTTAGCCACGTGTTTTTTAGATTTTTTTTCGGAAAAAATAGATACCCTTATGATACTACTTATGGCATTATCCTAGGTTTACCTTTCTGATGGAAATAGGTACTGTAGATTGAAATTTTATTGGATAGACGAGTTTTTGCTGTTTGCCACGGAAGCTTATTTGCATCAACCTACTATTCACTATTCTTTTGTAAAACATTTCAAGTTCGAAAAGCATAATGGGAAAAATTATAAGATGGGGGTGCTTCTAGAATGCCTTTTGAACTAAAAAGATGGAATAAAAGAAGGTAGGGAGCAGAAGTGTACGTCTGTAAAATTTGTTGGTTAAGAATAAAATCGTTATTCTGTGACCTTGGAGTAAGTTTTCTCCAGGTTGAGCAGCTCGTTGGTGTAAAGGCTCAAAAATAATGACTCGAGAAGTAATTCACAAGTGTATTGCCACGCAAAAAAAATTGGGCTCTTACTTTTTGGCTCTGAAATGCCCGGTGGTACCGACGGAGAGAAATTCGCTCAGAGTCACTTCAGGGTAGGAATGCATCTATGTGTCAGCCCATCTAGTTTTTATAAACCGATAGAAGCTCCTCATCGGCGGCAAATAATACTCATTTGTAGATTACAGGGTGGTGACTCGTCGCAGATGATTGATAATTTTTATTAAGATTTATAAGATTGATGGTTTTTGGAAATTATTTTATTCTAATAATTTCAACTATAATTAATCAAAACTGTAAATGATATTCAACATTACAAAGTAAGTCTACCATGCTGTTTTGGTATACTTTTATCTAATTTTCATATTTTTGAATCAATATGAAAATGGCGGTTTGATTTTAGATTTTCCTTTATGTATCAACTATTAGTTTTCCTCACAACGTACATTGTGTTTAACTTCGCACGATGTGCGATATCGGGCATTATCGGCTAATAAATTCAACAAGACAATGTTGTATAACAGAACCAAGCAACACAGTTTTTGCCACTGCTGTAGGTGAGCTAAAGGAGGGCAGAGACAGCACAGCCAAAGAGAAAGTATCAACCTTTCACGTACAGAAATCCGTTGGTTGTGTTACTAGCGTAAGTTCTTTCGCGTTTAAGTATTTTATTGAGTTTACGTTTCCGTGATACGCTCTCATTTCTTGAGTCACTTAATTAAGGGACGAGAAATTAGAAACCGACAAAGGCTGATCTAGAGTATTGGCGCTGACTAAGGGTCTATGGTCACGTTCAGTTGAACCAAGCTGCTACAAGCAATAGTTCTTTTCACGGGTTTTGGTGGTTACATCATCAATACCATTCGAAATAAATAAGCAAAACGACTAGCTAAACCATGTGCGGAGATGAAGCTATATAACACAGTTCAAACCGATCTTAACCGCAGTTGCTCCTGCAAATGCTGGTTCATCAAATCAAGTAGCTTGATATGTTTGCTTGAACAAAAATACTTGAAATATTAATGCTTGACTAGACTTGGTTTTTGATTGTCCTACTTGTCTTGAGATCAGGCATTTTCAAACTACTTGGTACTTGGCAAATTATATTTTTGTTCTACTAAAGACCTTCAGTGATACTAGTTTGTACAACTGATGAGCCGTACTTTGTATTTTAATGCAAATAATCACGTAGAAAATCGCAAATTTTCACAAGACAAATCCGTCTCAAATGATGCAGCCCGATATATGAAAAGCATATTTTCGTGTTGTGTGGGCACACATCACAGATATATATTTTCTATAAATATAAAAACAAATTAAAATTTAACTTCTACAAAAAAAAAAAAGAACTCAACAACTAATTTTACATGGTTTTTTTTACAAGAACAAACTACAATGACCATACATGTTTTTTAACTGGCACAACTTAAAAATAGTATCAAGACTACTTGAATTTCCAGACGTAATAACTACTTGACTTGATACACGATTGCAAATATCTAATATAGTTGTAGTCACTGTTCTTGGCGGGTTAGTAACTTTATCAGTACCCCTTTATCCCTCCATCTCTCTCATACATACACACGTCCCCCAATACACGAAGTGTCGTAACTGACATTTCCATAATTTTTCATGAGAGCGAAAACAAGGAAAAGGAATCTCTTTGAGAACTGTATGACATACAATAAAAAGTGTATCACAAAACGTTTTGAGTCTAGCATTCTCAAATCTACCAGTTTTCAAATGCAGCTAGCAAAATGGTTGTATGATGAGAAAGTTTTGAGAAAAAAAATTGATAAGTCAGATACGTCATTTCGTATTGTCAAAAATAATTATTTAATGCTGCGACTGAAGTTTAGATGAAAAGACCGATACATAATGATTTATAATCAAATTGTTAATAATTTTTATTGACAAAGGGAAAGGCACTAATAAACAAAAAATATAAAAAATAATGAAAATCTACATAAAAAAACTGAATCTAAACCTTATCGTGAGGTAAGTCTTCATAAAATTTTTATTTCTGATAGTCTTATCACGGGATTTTTGCCATTACATAAAGCAGAGGTCATTAAATTTCTTGTTAGAAATATTTATTGATGAGACCTATAGTGTCCTAACTGACATTTCACTATTTGATGCGCCTCTTTTTAATTGAATAAAATCATATTCTTTTGTTAAATGGCTCGTCTTGAAAAATATCTTATCTTAGTGTAACTTATTAACTTTAACTTCCATGATGTCTGTCTGGTTAAGATTCTTCCTGCAGTTGTAGTACGTATGGATAAAATCCTCAAATTCTTAGACAAAGCTTTGAAATCCATGAAGTCTCTAAAAGTTAGGGGATATACCTTATACGGATGTTTCCGTTTTGATAATCGGTAATAGCTGACTCGGCTCAAAGGTATCCCCTGCTTTTAAAATTGCATGAGGAATGTTGCTATGGGCAGAATCCCCTTCATATTTTGACCATGTTTTGTAACAAAGAATCTTAAAGTTACCTCCATCTGCGATGGAAGGGTACTCAAATCATACAGGAGCATAGCGACAACTATAGTGTGTTTATTCTGACTATAGCACCCATCAGAAAATAAAACAACTTTTAGAAAGGCAGGTCGGTATCTCCGAAGATCCCCTCTTAGCTGCTGCTTCATGCCACACAAAGCAACAATCTTTTTTAGTAGCTAAATCATAGAAAGTGAATATCAGCAGTACAGCGTCGCGGTAGAAGGATTAGTAGGAGACCAGAAGATCACGAACTGTCGTATCTGCAAATAAACTTAGATACGACTTTGTGACTTTCTTTGAATGCGCTAAGGCAGATACGTTGAAACCAAATATTAAAATTACTCAAAGTTGGTTGAGAATTCAGATACGACACTTTGTTAGAAGGAAGCGGCGACTTTATATTGCTCATACCTGGTGTAACTCAAATTTGCAAAAAAATGTTAGATACGACACTTCGTGTCTTGGGAGACGACATGTAACCTACTCCTGTGTGTGAACGTTTGTTTGGTAAGCTCAAAGACATAGGTTTTGTCAATATAAAATTGTACAATGCCTGGAAATACGATCAATGGAGAAGGCCGACAGCTCGTGCTAAATTTATTAGAGTATTTTCAGGACGAGACTGAAAACAGCGGCCCCCTGTTACCCACTTCATGCGTACTTTGTCAAAGTACTCCAATAATTTTTTCAAAAACTATCAATATTGCCCGTCAGTTGTATTCAAATGTACTGCTCTATTTTATATTGCGAAGATCTTTAAAATGTAAACCCAAAATGGTCCGCAAATAACAATTGGATTGTCGTACTAGAAAATTTTTGAGGTGGCGAGACGAAACTAGGCATGTCTAAGCTTACTCAAACAAACTTTCGCGCATAGAGACAGATCATAGACAAATGAGGGAGATGGATGCATAAAAGAGAGCTGCTGGTAATTTCAGTGTGACCTGCTGAATGCCGTGAACTCAACTGTAGATATTATTTGAATGGACCGCTTCAATAATTTTTGAAACATTTAGATTGTTTGGTGGAAGTCACGTATGTAAAATAGATTATGTTTAGCTGTTCTAGTTGTCAGCACGTAGAGTCTACTGCGAGCAATATTCAGCAATGAGCTAACTCGTAGCAAACTGAATTTAACCTATGACTTTGGTAGAGGAAAAAATCGCGTATTTTATTTTGGACATTTTTTTTTAAGTTTCTGCTGATTCAGTCCGTAACCAAGCACTGTAACCAAAATTCGAAAAAGCTTGTTACATGATCATACAGATGAAAAGGTTCGTTTTTTTAAATTTTAGAAAAAATTCAATATTTCAAAAACGGTGACACTTTTATATAGGTAAGTTTTTGTTATTTGGGAGGTCAGCCCAAAGCCTACCTTCTCCTTAAGTTAGTCGTGGTACCTATTGGACACCCTGTATACTAAGGCTCGCATCATTGCTCAGTCATCTCTCAGCATTCAAACCAGAGAGTTGTACTCTTGTAGAGCCCAAAAGGTGCCTAATACGTGCATAGAATCACCGAGGCTGGAAACGTATAAATTGCCATCGTCAAAAAATTTACATATACTCTCCCCACCCCAATCACCTGCATTAGTCTGGAAATAATCAGGATCCTCTGAAACGTCAAAAAACGAAGTCTCGGCTTCGATTTTGTCTTTTTTTCTCCGTCGCCATTGGAGCGATTTTGTAAAAATACATTGATTTGTTATCCTTGGTATAGTGCGAAAATTTCATCGAAATCGATTCGGTACTTCCCAAGTTATAGACAAGTGGACGGACAGATAGACAGACAGAAGGAAATAAGTGACATGGTTTTTGTGAGCTAGATCAGATTACGTAATATCTCATTTCAGAGATTTTTCGCGATTACAAAAGAAAAGATATTTACAAAGAAGAAACAATTTATATGTTTTAAATGAGATAAGACACGTAATTATGAAGCTTTGAGCCAAGTTATACCACGTCTGAGATATCTTGAGTAATTTTAATCGTTCACCTCAAGTCCATGCATCCGCTAATATTTCTAGCGACAGCATCAATGGTGAAATACGTAAGTGTAAGCAGCAAGCATAAAGTTTCCCGTAACTTTCTCATATCCATCCAACGTTCACCCGGTCATTTACCTCATAAATCACAAAGTGATGTACCAGAGTGAGTACGAAATACGAAAATACACCACAGGCCGTGTTCAGACATCACTTTTTTTCACCAGCAGAGAATCTTTTTATATCCACAGTCTATGCAAATTCCAGAAAAACCGGCAGCGTACCACAAATAAACTGAACACCAACTGTTCCTGCTTTGTCTGGGAGCATCCCCTTTCTAAGGGTGCTTTGACCTCCACTATCATCCAACGGATGGAGCGGAATACAACAAGTGTTCTATAAAAACCCCGTCGGGAAAGAAATGATTTCATTCAAATAAATTTTGTATTGTTTGAACAGGTCCTGAGGGACGAACGGGCTAAAAATGGACCGTTCACACAACCCTCTGGTGGGATACAAAAAATACTGTCGGATTGCACGATTCATCAATGAAGTAAAAGCGTCGAAAGTTAGGGTAAAAAAATGAGTTGACTTAAAGTATGAGTAAGGAACGACTTGTGTACCAAAAACGTTATAGTTTGAGGTGATATTTTAGTTCCTATACAATGAGCAACAATCACTGATTACACCGATAAACACAGGATTTGTGACATGACAATTTTTGGGTGTATCTTATGTATTTTGAGACCCTTAAATCAACTCTAAAAAACAGAATTTTTCTATGACCCACAGATATTTGGTAACTTCTACTTTTATTAATTACAATACGTAACACCTCATATTGCTGCATTTCTCGGCGTTTATGGGATGACTCACATAGTATAATGTTAAGACCTGTCTATTCCTGTTGATTATATGCGAGCTCTATGTTTAGAAAGCAGCCGAGTCAGCTACGTTTCCTGTGTTGAAGAGTACTGGTGTTCTGTTAATTTTTGTTAAAACGGTGTGTTGTTTTTAATTTATTGTGATCGACACTAGCTTTATGGACCATGCCCAGAAATTATGTAAACAATGCTAACAGTTCTTGTTATGTGTGCGGAGAGCTAACTTTTAAATCCCAAGAACGTACTTTTACGCCCCTTGTGTTGAAAGCATATTTTGGAATTAATGTTGGCGACCAAGATAAACTATGGGTCCCTCATATATTATGTTGTAAGACTTATGTAATGTTGTTAACAGGTTGGTTAAGAGGCGTCAATCGTAAAATGCCCTTTGCGGTACCAATGGTTTGGAGAGAACCGAGAGACCATACTACTGATTGCTACTTTTGCCTCACAAATATTACAGGTATTGAACCAAAATCGAAACATACTGTTAAGTATTTTAATTTACCATCAGCTTTGCGGCCCGTTAAGCATAGTGATGAACTTTCTGTCCCAGTTCCACCAGAATCTTGGTCTTTGAGTGAAAACGTCGAACTTAATGACTTAGGTCGGGAATTAATTCTGTCAAAATCCCAGTCAGAACTTGTAGCATCACTGACGTTTGCAAGTATCTTTTAAGGATTTGTAGATTGATATTCGTTGGGCGTTATCAAGTTCGGCATTGACATCGAACGACTTTGAGGCATAAGCGATCTGCACGGAAGCAGTAGGTGTTTCCGATAAACCTGCCCACCTGTTAAATCCGAGCTTTAATAGTCCTTCCTCTCTCCACACCGTCGCACCGCGCTTGCCACAATAAAAGGTTACAGCTTTCAACATTGCACGCTGGTTGCTGACGGAAGCATTTGTGTGATATTTGCCATATACTGCTTGTAAGTGTGAGCAAACATAAATTCGACAAAATGACAGCGCGAAATTGTTTAGAGATCAAATGATATCGATAAAGAGAAACAATGTATTCGTTTGTTTATATAATAGTCACACAATGTAAACAGTTTATTACATTCCTTACGGACATTTCTTTCGGGTGCTTTCGCCACTAAGCGAGGGACTTATACATCACAAAAAAACATGTCACTCATTTCCGTCGGTCTGTTTGTCGGTCTGTCAATTTGTCCGCTAGTCCTTGAGCTGTCTATAACTGGGGAAATGCCTCTTGGATTTGGATGAAATTCTCACACAAGGTCACTAATATGACAAGGACGAAACAGCTTTGTAACTTTTGAAAATCGGTCCAGTGACGGCGGAGCTACGGGGGAAAACATGAAACATTAAAATGGGTCAAACTTCGTTTTTGACGTTGCATCATATTCAGAAAAAATTGTAGAGGTATGAAATTCTGGCGTGGTGCTTTTTTGGGGTGGGAGAGGGTACTCGTATATGAAAATTTGTTGATGTTAATATATTTATACGCTCCCAGCACACGATAATTATATGCACCTATTAGCTATATTTTTTGCTTTCAAAATTTCGAATGATATAGATATTTTTCAATCGGCGTACTCCTGCTAAGTGAGCTCGCTGTCGGGCGCACAAAACATATACACGTGCAGATAAGTGAAGGGACAACGTTGCCAAATGGACAGTAACTACAGGGCAGTAGGGCAGGGACAGAACGTCTAGGTAATGTAATAATTGTATTGGCCTGTTTCATTGACGTCCGTTCAATTTCCCACTTGTACATGTTCGTAGCTTACTTTTTTCACATAGGATTTGAATTGTGCTAAACTTAATCCTTCATTAACTAGTAACTGCATTACGTAGAAAGTTGTAGAGTCAACCTTCTTGACGACATTTTTCACAGGGGATTTTACAGTTGACTGCTATAAAATTAGTTTGTCCTTCGACGATTTTCGAATAGCCGTTTCTTTTGAAAGATAAATGTCGAACGTCCGTGGGAAAAGCGGTATTTCATATTAGCAAAATCATCCAATTACAATAGATCCAGCAACTTCAGTGTGATTACCCGTCAGTTATTACAGAAATATTCTGAGATATTTGGAAATTTTCGACTTCATTCACGGCTTACTCGATCTCCGTATTGAAACATCCCAACACGACCATCTAAAGCTATTAACTTGCACCAGTCTAGTTAAAAATGTGGTAGGTCTGGATATAACTCAGGTAATGATACAGCTTATGACGAGAATTAGAAGCTTCAAGCTGGAGGATATTTAGTAGTTTTTTGGATTAAGAAGTATCACATATATACTTTTTGCTAATAAAGATGTTTCATGGTATCTGGTTTTCAGATAACGGACACAGTATGATATAAATTAGTCCAAGGAATTCGCCCCTAGATTTTTTGTCTCGGGTTTTGGCAAACCATATCGACGTTCTTTAAACCCATAAATGAACATATTATGTATATTCTTATTCTTTTCTCGTATCGCTAAACCTCAGAATGGCCTCAAGTAGGTTCTTGCAACTTCCCACGCAACGCCGTTATCAGTTCAGAGACGAATTATGTTCAGCTCAAACTAGACCTTCTTGGAAAAAAGTCAGCCAAACTGGTCCATACAATTGGTCCATCGACATTCTTTCCCTACTCCACCGGTAGTGCATCTGGCAACGTCGCCTTAATCCGGTCCTACGTGGCAGAGCGGTCACAGCATAGCATGAAATATGTCTAATAGGTGCGTAGACATACCAAGGTTTGGAGCGTATCAATGTACTAACATCAACAAATTGATACAAACCCTCGCCAACCCCCCACAACCCCAATCACCAGGGTTTTTCATCCAATTTTTTTATCGGGACCCTCGAAAACGTCAAAAAACGAAGTTTGGGCGATTTTCTTTCTTTTTCGTTCTTGGCCTTTTTTCTCTGTGACCACTGGACCAATTTTCAAAAACTACGAAGCTTTTGCGTGCTGGGCATGGTAGTAACATTGTGTAAAAGTGTCATTGAGATCCAAATTGTGCTTCTCAAGTTATAGAGATTAGCGACAGATAGACAGGCCGACGTAATTGTCGTGGTTTTTTGTATGTTACATATCTCATTTTCAAAAATTTTCGCGTTTAAAATACTTCCCGGCAGTAGGCGTGGGAAGTAACGATTTCCTGCAGTTCGATATGCGAATCTTCAGATCTGAGCACCTGAAGAACACTTTCACCTTATCATCTCGTATCTATATTTTTCGCTCGTAAATATGAAGCTTGTGGGCACATTAAATAAACAGTTGAGCGAAGCTGCTAAGGAACAATGCAAAAAGAACAAATACATCAGACGCAGTCGAAAGTCGCTAAAATTACTTGATATTTCATCCAAGGTTACGGACTTACTGCAGCATAAAAAATTAAGTTACTAAAACTCAGCAGCTCCCTGAAACTGTATCGTCTCCAATTACCTCACTTTTGGTGCTGAAAAATATCCATATTAAAAAAATCGTCCCTCAACACTGGACGCACAACAGGTTATCATATTTCAGCAACACACCTTTGTCTCTTTTGCTGGTCTTGAGAAATCACCTTGTAACACTTTTAGCAACATGTCTCGAGGTACCATTCGCAGAAACAACGGTATTCAGTTTCTTATGGGTGATGAAAGAAAGCGCTGATTAAGAGTGATCAGCTATTTATTACTGGGTAAATTGTACAACATAGGATGCAGATATATTCAAAAGATACGTGGGTCTGTTAAGGAAATGATTCAAATGACATATCGATTGTTTAAACGAGAGATCAGTCGGGATACCAGATGATAAACACATAGATACCAAGATTGTTATACGAGGGTGGTCCCAGAAGTACCCGGCCTGACCTAGAGATGGCGATAGTTGTTTGAAAAATATCATTGTAGTAGAAAGTATGCAACCTATAAAGCATATGTGTTAAGTTTGAAGACGTCACGTTGGTTAGTATTTGTTTGGCAGCCATCAATACTGAACGTTTTCAGTGAATTTGTGAAAATGGAGAAAATTGGTAATCGTTATGTGGTACAATACTTTTATTTCAAACGCCTCAACCCAACAAATATGAAAACTGAACTGGATTCTACTCTGGGTGAGTCTGCTCCTTCGTTTACAACACTAAAATATTGGGTAGCAGAGTTTAAACGAGGCCGTATGAGCTGCCAAGACGAGCATCGCAGTGGTCGACCAAATGAGGTGACGACTCCAGAAATGGTGAAGAAAATTCACAAAGCGGTACTGAATGATCGTCGACTGAAAGTGCGCAAGCTCGCAGACATAGCAGGCATTTCAAAAAATGCGGTTCATCGCATACTATCTGAAAATTTTGACATGAGAAAGATGGGTGCCGCGATTGCTCACAGTCGAGCAAAAACAGTGTCGTGAAGATGTTTCAATTGAGTGTTTAGCGAAGTTTCACAGCAACAAAGCAGAATTTGAAAAGAAAGTGTTGTTTCATCAAGACAATGCACCAGCTCACAAATCTGTTATTGCAATGGCCAAAATAAACGAATTAAAGTTTTAATTGCTACCTCATGCACCCTATTCACCAGATTTGCCCCCCTCGGATTATTTTCTGTTTCCAAACTTGAAAAAATGGCTCAGTGGTCAAAGATTTTCCAACGATGAAGAAGTGATATCGGCAGTTAATGGCTATTTTGAGGAGCAATACAGTGTATCAAACTTATTGAACATCGCTGGGAAAAGTGCTCAAAGAGCTCAAAGAAGATTAGGTTGGAAAATTAAACATTTTTTTACAAAAAGTTTGTGTTTTCTTCGTTGGGTCGGGTACTTCTGGGACCTCCCTCGTAAACAAGTCGGCAGTTTGTATTTCCGATTTCTGAAGTGCTCTTATAGTGTGGTACCGAAACGGTAGAGTTCAACAAAATGCTACTATGCCTAGCCAAAGGCACGCCACGCTAGCAGTAGCTTATGATGAGTTATGTTATTCCGTTTTGTTAACTAGATATACATACTAATTGAATCGTTGAGATACACAAAAGAAGGGACAATTTTACCAGTAGCTTTTAGTACACATCTTCATGCGAAAAGGCATCCTATTCTGTAATACACAGTGGAATCTAAGGCTACCCTCTCACACTCAAAGGATTGTAGCGTAGATACATTTTTTCCTGCATTTCCATATTCTAGAATGCCGAATTCAGGGATGACATACTTTGTAATTTCTCAAGCTTTGGAAAGACTCAAAACTGTCAAGTAGCTAAATCTTTTAAATGTTCGCTTTGTGATGACAATTACAAATACGAGTACCTTTTGTGTCAAGTTTTAGTAAGTTTCAGTAGCTCCTAGCACAAATATTGTTTCCGAAACTATACAAGAAGTTCGTTGCAAGCATTACAAATGACAGAAGTCTGTGGAAGCTCTTCAAACATCTCCCATTTATCGTATATTCACATGTCAAATATCGTACGTAATTTTGACTTAAATAGACAGCTACTCTGATATTTGCTTAGCATTCTGTTTAGGCTAGACATAAAATAAAGATATAATGTTATAATTTATATGCAAATTTTAAGTTTTACAACTTGCTAACATCCTTGAAGTATTGAAAATGTCGAGCGAATTAATTCTATCGATTTGTTTGATTCCCCATTGAACATAACGATTCAAAAAATTTAATTGCTATAATATTAGTAGTGATAAATTCCTTTGCAGGGAATTTGCATTTATGTAACTTAAGGGGATACCAGAACTGGATACGGAGTCACTAAAATTTCCTTATTCTATATCTACATGTAACTACACCAGAAATTAAACTATGACTTTTACATTTTCTATTATTTTATGTCTAAGAACAATGTACTATTTCTACTGAACGGAAGCTAACTAAATCTCTGTTTACTTTTTCAAGATCTAGCGAAGAAGATTTACGTTACAGCTTGCACGCTTTGTGTCCTTACCAGGGCTTTTCTTCCTGCTATCGGAAGCGAGATTTCATTTTCAGCGTACTTGCTTTCTTTCAGTAGCTCTTAGAGACTGCGCTTTGATAAAATCCGTACAGGTATTTTATATGCAAAACATAATTCTCATGAAGTTCTCAAATTCTGGAATGGATTACAGTGTTATTTTTTACGGGTACTCAACAATTATGTATTATGTGTAGGTATATAAGTAACTAATCGGCGTGTTTCGTGCATAGATGATATGTAACTTTATAAAAAAATAGACATTCTCTCACTAACTAATGTTTTTTTAAAAATCACGTAATTTCTACATGCAGCTGTGCTTGCTTTAAAAAATTAAACTTTAAATCAGTATTATACTAATACATGGCGTTTAGAGAAAATGTTCGAGACGATTTAGGCCCGTATCGTCAGTCGTCCCTACAATTGTAGGGCGCCTTTATGGCCTCCTTGATTGTCATACTTTTCTACTTCTCCGTGTCAGAACTCTATTTTGAGGTTATGTCACAAACATCTATTTGCATCAAATTGTGCTTGCTTTTGAGTTATATCATGTTTTATCAGCCTGAAATTTCCTACAATTTAACAAGAAAACATATGAGTATGACAATCAAGGAGGCCATAAACGCTCCGCGACCTACAATTGTAGGGACGACTGACGATACGGGCCTAACTGTCTTAATTGTATTGAAATTGCATTAACTTCCTAACAATCAACGCTAAATCACTATTGAAAACAATTAATTATAAAAAACGGGTCTGAAGCTAGAGGATAATTAGTCACTTATGAAATTTATTGCCAACATTATTTTTCATCGAGTGTCACAACATCCACCAGATTAACCAGCGTAACCACGTGGCGCCAAAGACGTCCGGCGACTTCACAAGAGTTCGTGTATAGTCCAGTTCCATTGTATTTTGGATTTTAAAACCGTTTTTTGTACTAACGGAATACTTTTTTTATGTATAACCCAGGAAAATATAATGTAACATCTGAAACTTATCCTGTGGCATTCATACTGATAATTCTTGATGGTTTCTGGAAATATGAAACTTCGGTGTCCTTTTTCAAAGTGCCATGAGCAATCTTTTTTGGAACATAAATAACTGGGACAAAAGTTTACAAATGATAGATGTCTTTCTGTCAAAATATAAATGCATATTTTTAATTGACTAGATCAAATAGGATAGAGCAATTACTAACAAAAGTGTCATCTACCTTTTATTGAAATCTAATTGTTAATCTGAAAATATTAGCAAGTTCAAGACTTCAACGGATACGACGCACTCGACCTTAAGTTTGTCTTGCGAGTCTCACAAATATTTATTGGTCGTAATTAGATTCATACTGATGACCGATTATCCCTCAGCGAATGAAAAACGTAGTGGACCACACAAGATGCTCCAAAAAATTTAATTTTTCTGATTTTTAGTTCGGGGTGTAGTTACTTTTATAGGGTTAATCAGTCATTTCTCTAGGATTGAGGGTTAATGCTAAGGCAGCGATGTCCAATGTTGTTCCCGCTCGACGGCGCTAGTGTGGCTTGAGGTCAAACTGTCAAACAAGCTCTGTGGCCCATCTATGATTGTGACTGATTTGATAGAATGGTAGTATGTACATAACCTTAGATATGACTGCCAATGCCAATGTAACTGACGCCATTTACTTCAAACTTCACACCCATTACTAATATGGAGAAATCTCGACGAACTTTGGCTATCAAGGTGAACCAGTTTAGTTTTATTGAGAGGAGAATCTTATCTTACGTTTTTATAGTGCATCGTTATGTTTTATTTATAATTTCACTAGTGTCTATTAAGGGAAAAAAAAACAGGTGAAGGTTCGAAATTCAGGAACATAATAACGAATTAACTAGTTTTTCGTGTTACAAACTTTGATGACAACATATTTCACTTGAAGATACCCAGTTTAATGAGGAAATTTCCTGTTGTTTAAACACAAATAAACTGATAGTTTCATTGAAGTGCAGTACTGGAAAATTTTATTGGATATCTTGAAATATGACAAACTTACCCTACTCAGAGTTTGTGATCATCTTACATTAGACCAGCTACCATTGCTACCGCCACTCAGCGACGCGCTCGCCGCGCACTCTTCGCGCTATTTACAAACATGTATTTACGATTTAGGGGTAAAAACAGGTCAGGCCTTCGACTTACAAAAATTGAGTATTGTAGCTAGGTGTACAAATACAAACATATCAGTTCCAGAAAAGTATGTTTCCCTGTGCCAAAACATAGAAGAATTAGAATTGCCTCTTTTGGAAACATCATTTGTACTGCTGTTTACCTCATTTTGTTGTACCTAAGTTCTTAGGTATTTAGTTAATATGGTACGAATGATCATAATAATTATTATTACTATGTATGCCTATTATGATGGGGAAAGAACATAGTATAAACGAGAACAGGAATTGCTTTTATTCCGAGATAATGTGAATATTATTATAGTGATCATATTGTGGCTGGAGGGGGAATACTTCTTGAACCTCATGATGCATAGGCCGGGTTCAGGAACCAAAAAGCCTGGCCAAAAGTAAAAAAAAAAGTATATAAGACAATAGTATCACATTTTAGAATAATTAGCTGTAGGACTACGAAGTCGAAGATATGTATAGTTGTCGTCACTGTTCTTGGCGGGTCAAAGTAAGACTACCAGTATCCCTTTATATATCGCCATCTCCCTCATACACACACATACAGCCTACCCCTGTGTATGAACGTTTGTTCGGTAAACTCCGTCTCGAAAACTTTGTCGTTACGTATGAGTGCCCTTCAATCATATTTGTCAGAGTGACATCTTACTTGACATCGGCGTGCAATTCGAGTTGTCCTGTTATCAGTCTTTAATATAAAATTGTACAAAGCCCGGAATTATGATCAATGGAGAAGGCCGTCAGCTCGTGCAAAATTTATTAGAGTATTTCCAGGAGGAGAATGAAAACAGCGGTCCCCTGTTACCCACTTCATGCGTACTGGAGAGAGTAGCAGATGCGCTGAAGATTAGTCTGCGAACTGTTCCGCACCTGGTACGGAGACTCGATCTGTTTACTTATTTCATATGGCGTTGATGACGTAACCCAGAACGGAGACTGCAACTATATAATTATTATGATATGGCATTGTATTACTTGCCAATCGACACATGACAGTATATCAATATGTAATTGATATTATTTCCGTAATTCATAGTGAATTAGATAAGAAGTTGAAAAAAGTCCAGTAGAATCCGCTCTATTTAGAATAGTAGTATGTTTATCACACACCCATTCAAGGAACATGTCAATTTTGGCTGCAGCTGACTGCCACTTTGGTTTTGCGACATTATACAGTAATAGATAAAGTATGCCTTAAAAACATAAAACTATAATTTGAGCGCAATCGACAAGTTTTTTGCAAACATAGCCATCATACTAGATTCGCCATTTAGATTTTTCAAGAATCGATATTTAGTTATTACCGACCTTAAAGATATCTGAAACTTAATTTTGCGCGCGATCAAAACCGCGAACCTCGACGAACGATACAGGTCGGCTACAGCACCCAACACATAAATTGACATAACTGCCTTGATTTCAAGCTCCCGGAATAAATATGCCAATTTTTCAAAGATACCAGTTAAGCTATTATATGCAAGTGAAACTAGCAGTATTTTAGACTATAACAAACTTCCTAATTGGAAGCTTTGGTTGTGCAAAAACAGGTAATCGTATCGCGCCAACCTCTTACGCTAACAGCTATATACAGGGTGTCCTGAAAGTTGGGTCTTTCCTCTTCAGAGTCAACCACGTTTGTAATACCAAAGCTAATTTGTGACAGAACAAACGTAAAAAACAAATTCAAGAAAAGTACTAATTATACATTTGGTAAGGACTTTCAAGTACTGTAAGCATTACTTGAAGTTGTTGCTGTTCGATTAAAAAATCACGAGTTTGCTTACATTTTTCTAAATTTGCAACATTTGGGGCTGTCTAGGTCTCCAACTGTGTTCATACAGATGGCTTTAGCACTATATAAACAAACATATGCAGCTCTGATGGAAGGAAATATCGAAGACGTCGGCGACGTTGTGCGTACATTCGCGGAGTATCAACAGGCTCTTGAAGATGCTCTTATCAAATCGATAACTACGTTATTTCTGTAGGAATGAGCCACTTTCGGTTTTTCAAACGCGGTTTGCTCATAAACTGGGTTAACTCAGACATCACACGACGCCTGATTTGGATAATAGCCCGTACAGTCTCAGTACATCATACGTTTTGACGGAGGAGGGGATTGCGGTAGGCGAGGGAGGCAGGGTCATACTGACACATTTTGTTGCTTTTTTTAACCTAATGTCTTAAAGCTTTGGTATATATGTTACTAAAAAGCATTCTTATTGTTGCCTGACCTATACGCTATGTAAAGAAAAGTCCCAACTTTGAAGACACCTTGTATACCTTCCTACCACCGTTCTTAGTTGCAAGCGTTGCCACCTCTCGGACTGTTGCAGCAAGAATCTTAGGAATAATTACGAGGGAACTTTTGGATAGATTTAACCTTGAATGGTCGATGTTATGTTTAAGAATAAACGATTTTACTTTAAAAGGAAAATTGAGTCTATTACTTCTACAGGAATAGCTACGATCCTACTTGTCAATATGCATATGGAGACGGTAATTGGATGGCTTTTTGCAGAAAGGAACCAACCCAGAAAAACAATTATTGAGCAATTAGGCTTTAAAGTTTTCACAATGATAAATTCATTCCAGACCAAACACGATTTTAATTAATGGCATACTAAAGGCTTTAAATATGTGTATGGGTCTTTTTTATAGTAAATGGTATTACTCGTAATAGTTTATTTTCCTAGAATCTAGATTTTTCATATTTAGTGGGTTGGTTCTTTTCTGCAAAAGGCCGTCCAATTGTAAGTGAACGTCGAAATTTTCTTGGAGATTGCCTTAATCAATGCTACAACATATTCATGATTAAGATTTGTATAATTTAACTGGATTATATAGCCTCGGCGGTTTCGGCCTGTTAACAGCAGCTGTTCTCGTAGCAAAGCGGGCCCGGCCCGTCTCTCGGACCTTTTTCCTCCTAATTTCTTCTTCAATGGATCAGAAAAATAGCGGCAAATTTGGGACATAATCGGAACCGCCTCGCCAACCACTGCCATCCATAATAAAAGGATTGTCGTTGTGATTTTCGGTTCCAAGTCTGTCTCCTTCGTCTTTATTAGGTAACAATGATGTTCTTACGTATTATTAACGATGTTCTTTTAACATTTCGCGATTATCTAACCAGGGTTATCACCAATGTCCTCGCTTCTTTATGTCCATAAGGTAATTAAATAAACCAATGAATGACCCTGAAAGGTTATTATATGGACATTTTTAGGAATTCTGCTTACGGAAGCGCAGTAGGCAAAAGGTTGAAGGCGTCAAGCAAGAAACAGGATCTGTGATTGATCCCCAATGATATAGCTCTTCAGCAGCTTGGTTGATGTCATGATGTTCGCGTGAGAAACAGTGTACCGATGTACGTTTTTTTTCTTTTTGTAAGTGCAACAATACCGTGACAGTTGTGAAAAATTTGTTAATACGAACTTGACCTGAACAAAAGTTATGACGATAAGATTATAATTAAAGTAGAAGCAGGAGATCTTTAAATTGACCAGAGAGACTGTAATGACAGCAATTTCAATGTATGTGTAGAATAGAATCAATACAAAAAAGGATTATGCGAAGAAAGGTATATAACAAATAGCAAAAAAATAATGGACAAAATCCACAAAAAGGAGGAAAGTGAGCTAGAGCAGAAAAAGGATGGCTAACCCGAGCAATACGTATTTCTGATTGAAGGCTTCATCAGGCCTGAAATGGATGCACATAAATATGTAATTACAAAGGTCGACACACATGTCCATACATCCGTATACGAGTGTAAACTGAGGAAATGAAGATTGAGAGGGAACGAAACGATACAGAAGGTCACCAACAAGAGCGTACCTACACATTGTGGTGTAACCACGGCAAGTGGGTATAACCGGCCGCATGGTTGTGGTTAGATATCGGCTTGAATACTCGAGGTCTTCTGGCTTTACACCACAATGTGTAAGTTTGCTCTTGTTGGTGACTTCGTGTGTCGTTTGATTCCCTCCCCATCTTCGTTTGTAGTTACATATGTTCAATCAATTTCAGAGCTGATGAAGCCAACAAGCAGAAATACGTATTCTCCTAGAATCCACTTTCCACCTTGTTGCGGATTTTGTCCAGTGTCCATTGTCCTGGTATTTGTTAATGGCATTAATGTTGTCTTTAATGGAATTCCGTATCAAATAATTATTTTTGCTCTTCTTGTTGTACGGTATTTTCTCATAAAAATACGCTTTATAACTACCGTCAATCAATGTTTTGTTGAGGAAGATTCACTAATGAAATAAAACAGAGCGAAGCGCCATCTAACACTAGAATCGACCACTGCGGAACAGTGAATCGCAGCCAACAGGTTGAGACTGTATAGATCTCAGTACGCGAATCGGAGGGCTAGTGAACACGTGACCGCTAGATAGAGACAATTCTAACTATGTAGTAGATTGGTATACTTACAATTGAACAATAGAATAATAGTCCAGAAAAGAATGAACAATTTTGAAAACAAACGAAAGTAATCCGATAATGTATTCCTCTATCTATTTCTTTTGCTTGCGCTGTGCTGTGAATTATGATGGCTGGTTCAATCGATATCAAAAGTAAATCGTTTGAGAATTCTGTATATGTAAGTAGGATTATTCCAATCAACCATACTAATTATCCAATTAAGCTTAGCAGCCGAGACGCAACTGCTAGACTGCATCCAAAGTAGCCAGCTGATAGATGAAGAAATATCTCTGCGAGACCTGCCGTATAAATTTTCCACCGGGTGTATGGTGTTTGCTAGAGAACCGAACGTAGTAAATAACTTGGCGCTTCATTAAGAATAGAAGGCAGTAATGGAGTACGATAAGAGAATGCACTCGACTGATTTACGCTAGGCAAACGTTTATATAACATTGGTACTTGCTGTCAGGGGACGCAAAACGTTTAGTTCTGGAGCGGAATATTATTCCGTTAAAACCTAGAGTTTGTTGTTGCAGTTTTGAACTATACCTCGATAAGATATCCACTTCGAACTGTGTGTTAATGAGGTCTGGAAAACATTGAATTTCCAACTGACTGATACTAAACCGAACTAAATAATAAAGTGAGAAATTGAGGATAGACCGATTGGAATATAGGAGCCTCAAGCTGGCATATATACCTTTTAATATATTACTCGTGTAATCTTTCGCTTAGTGTCCTAAAAGGTGACAATCTAGAGCAGGGCTGTCCAACTTAATGTGGCCCAAGGGCCACTTCAAAAAAAAATGCAGTTTGGAGGGCCGCATTATAAAATCTTTCTATACAGCATTATTACTGAGTTTTCATATTTGAGAGTAATTTATACATGTGATGTATACATGACCCGTGAGGCGGGCTGCATGCGGCCCGCGGGCCGTATGTTGGACAGCCCTTCTCTAGAGGATAACGTCTGGGTTTCACGAATAACTTAACGAATAATACATTCGGTACGCAGGAGATTTCATGATTCAGTTTAGTGTCAAAAGAGAAATTCATAATTTTCCTAATCTCGCACACAGTTGACGAGAGATCTGGAACTTATACACTGCGTTGGAACTCAACAGCATGATGCGTCCAAAAGACCTATACATTGACAATTGGATGTATCCTAGTTTACATCTTTTATGATGGATGGCCGAGTTCCGCCAAACATACACTGGTTTCAGCTGGTCCGAGTTCAGATCACTGAAGACTTGATTTGCCACGAACACATGTCATCGATCTGGACAGTTGCTGGGAAAATCTTGTGATTGTTTAGGGCTAAGAAGTATCTCGCTTCTGGTACTGCTCACATTTTTGCTGGCGCCCCGGCAGAAAAGGGATCTCTGACTGCTCGATAGAAATTCTCTAACGAAAGCTTTCGGGTCCCTTTCATACAGTCAGGCGGTTGGCAATCAGGTTCTCTCCTACTGCTGTGCCAACGGCCTTATCGCCTTAGAGTTCTCCTCAATAATGCCATCGAGGGTTGGGCCTGCCAGATTGACTCGCCAGGTTTCTACCTAGCATCCTGCCTCTGTCTTGTACATCCTGAACTGGTCGATACCACTCGTTTATTCCTAAGGTAGCGAGATTGTGGAATACAATCGCTTCAGCAGGCTTTTCTCAGTAGGGAAGGCTAACCTTAGGAAATTCAAAAATCGGATTAATGAGGTGGGTCAATATTCCCACACTGGGACATTTAAGTCCTCTAAATGTGCCACATAAAAAATATCTAGTATTTAGAAGACCGTGCGTTTACTCAATGCAGTATGGCTTGTTTGTTTGGAAATTATACAATAACCGAGATTTTAGTTTGTATACTTTGAATTATTTAACATTTTTCAAAAATCTCAATACACGGGACTGACACGGTTACACGGAACTGACAAAGAAACAGCAGGATAGCAAACATGCTTTGCATTTTTTATTAAAAAATAGTCAGGTACAAAATAAACTCAAACAATGTATTCTGAAACAAAAACATAACGTTATATTGAGCGGCTACTTGGAAACTCTGCTGCTAATTGACCATTTTTTTTCCACTCGGACAAAGGAATATCATCATCTGAAGAACTTTCACTGTAAACATTGTAGTAATGTAGCTTCGCTTTATTCCCTTTGTCAAAAATGTATAATTCTTCATCAGACGCAGAACTTTTCGTTACCGAATTATAAGATAAAGTTCCAATAGTGTAATGTAGACATCTTTCGCCGCAGTCGAAACAGGAGGGCTCTCTTAGAGATAGTGTGTTGTGGTCTCTTAGAGATCTTACTTGACGAACCTTCAAAGTTCCTTTAAATGGCAGAACCTCAGCTTTATTTATAGCATCTGAAAATTTTTCAATTTCACAAGCATGAATCTCCAAAAAGGATATGCCTGAGCAGTTGGCTTTCAGGATTTCAACCAATTGACTGAAAGAACTCACATCAGATCCCTGAGCAACAATACGGTCTGCAGTCCTTTTACAAACTCCACCAATGCCGTCCGGGGCACCTTTACCATGTCCGGCCTCATGGTAGTTCCAGGTAACTGATTGTAGTTCCGGAAAGTAGCTATAGATGCCATTTGTAATGAATGCAAACATTTTCTTGTTGCGGTATTGTGTACTGGGGCTGTCGCTAAGAAAATGCAACAATTTTACCCCATTATCAATATAGAGTTTTATCAGTGGAAACAGATGAGCCCATATGGCACCGGGACCATGCTCCAACGACTCTGATAATGTACAAAAACTGTCAACCTTCAAGTCGTTTTCGTGTGCTCGGCTATAAATTACCACAGTATGCAACGTAATCTGTTGCCTTGATCCTCCAAAATGATAAGACTGGACTTCTTCTGCGTACTTTAGATTATAATTCTCAGAAAAGTCACAGTGAATGAGTATTTCCTCATTTGTCATGTTCTGTTTCAGTGTCTTGATTGCTTTGTATTGGTGAAAAATGCGTATGCCAAAAAAAGAGGCAACCTATCTTCAAATTTGGTCAAAAGATCCGATATTTCTATCTCTTGACTAATTTTAGCAATTTTCAAACTGGTAACGTTGTTTTGTGATCGTTTGCTGAAATAAGTTTGTTTTATGTTTTTCCACTGACTATATAAAACGTTACCAGGATCGTACTGCTCAATATATTTAGGTTTATATAATGCACCCACTGAACATTTCCTTAGTAGACATAGGTCATTGCGGGTCTCACATGTCATTGACTCAATTATTGCTTCTGTAGTTTTGCAATGCAACACTTTACTTTGCCAAAGAGATAATACAATCAACTCCATGTTACTATGTGTCATACATTTACATGTGTCTCGATTTGCTACCTTCATAAACTTTATCCAGAAAGGTTTACATTTACAGAAAAATGTATAACTCACCTTGACATCGGCGTATTTTTTACAAAACTCTTTGAACAAATTCTTCAAAGTGTTTGTTAAATATCTTTTTTGATAGGTGAATTTATTCTTTGTAACATAGTCTTTCTTACCGGGGCAAATCCGGCTATTAACATCTTCCTGTAAGAACGCCACAATTTTATTCCTATTTTCAGATGCTCTTCGGTTTTTCTGATACTTAACATCTACATTCCTATGCCTGTATTCCACTACTCTTGTTTTTGTATATCGAAAAACTTTCGAACACGTTCGCTGAAGCTTGTACTCTTAATAATTTTTCCATCCATTATTTTCCTAAATACCTTCTTTTCTTTTGGGCTTAACGATTTATAACTCTCTGACAGCTGGTCCTTGATGGTCTCCCCAAAAATAAGTTGTTTTTTAATTTCATCTACTCTTTTTTGCTGTATTGAAGACCTTTCTATGATCTGTTGTACTCTATTTCCAGGTGAAACTGATGGGGAACTAGTTTGTTGAGCAACATTTTTATTTTGATGCATTGACTTCTTTAGGCGAGAATACTTTTTCTTCCACTTTCCAACTTTTTTTTAAGGTCTGCTATTTTAGCTTCATTTTTTCTTTTTTCTCGATGTCGCTTAAGTTTCATTCTATTACTTTTCTTTATTGTATGTTCGTTTCTTCCATCTAACTGTTTCGTTAAATGATCTGGCACATGTGCGTTTTCGGATGATCTTACGTCTTAATCGATCTCGGTGAGACTTTGTATATTGTCTCCATTTCTTGCGTTGCGATCTAATTTCTCTTTCTGTCATTTCCGAAACAAGCTTCCTTTGTTTATTCTTTCGTTGACGCAAGTATTTCTGATGCTCTTTTTCCCGCTGCTCCTCACGTTTTTCCGGATCTTCTCTTATTTTACGCCTCCGTTCTCGTTCCCGGTCACGTTTAATACGCTTTCTTTCTTCATCAGATATTTTCCTATGTCCAGACATCTTACACCCTGCTATAGACTAGTAGATAGACCTGTGAACTGTAAAAAATACTTGCATCAATGCATGTTTGCTATAGTTTTATAGAGAAAAAATGGAATCAAGTCAGTTCCGTGTCACACAGTCAGTTCCGTGTTTTCGCAATGACACGGGACTTACAACCACGGGACTGACATTATTGCACTTACAGCAACAAAAAAAGTAATCGGTTCAAAATTTCTAATTAATTTTAGTATGACAATTATGGTTTTTGATACCCGAAGTACTCATGGGGTATTTGAAGCAAAAAGAAAAAATAGTAGCTTTAAAGCACTTACCACCGTACTGACAAGAGACAGGTTTCCAAGACACTTTTTTACTTGTCGGACCCAGTTCCTGCTTAACCTATCAGTAATATGTGCACATCTTCCGACGATTGAGCCAATACTAACAATTTCCAGTTGGGATAATACGGATGTCACTTACCATACCTTCCCCCACTACTTTATGGCGTGATATATGGCGCGGCACGGGACTGGCCAGATAGCTGGAGACAAATGCTTTCCGAAAAATTACTAAATTAATTATTCTTTTTGTTTCACCAATTTTCTATATTGTGGTTAGCTATGTGCATACTTGCGATATAGGTATATCAAGTTTTCAAAACAGTACTTCAGGTGAAAAAAATGGCAGGTATTATCAAGAGACATCCGCTAGGACATGGCACGGGACTGACATTTCAGTGGCATTTTCCCAGTTATTTTGTTCTAAATGGAAGATAAATATTTCATATAGTGTGCAAACCGTAAAAAATATGTAGCCAAACGCATCGTATCAGATAATTACATTGAAAAAATTATAACAAATCAGTTATTAAGAGGAACTTACGATGACTCATGTTAGGGATATTAACCCAGGTATCTTTTGGCCCCGTATAGCAGTTCCGTGCCTCGGTATTTAGGTTTCTGCTTGCGCGGCTACATCAGTAATAAAAAAAGCGGGAAGGACGAGTATATTCTAGTTCCAAACAAATAACTCGGCTTCTTATTTTTTTTGTTTAGACAGAAGGAAATGTACCTACCGCACGCAACGGCGCATTGCCGGCTGGGCAACTCGACAATGCATCGCTACAGTGTGAGGCTCTCACTCACTAAAACCTCCTCTTTTTTCTAGACCGTGTTCCATCTACGGTACTACCTTGCGGCTTTATCCATCTTATTGGACATGTTCGTGATAGGGTACCAAAATTGCACCTGTATAAACCATTGCGTCCCAAGGCGGCGATAACCTTCAGACTCTTCTTATCTCTGGTTTATCTATAGAAATCAGATTATCACTTTGAATAATCGGAAGTGTAGATTGAGTATATTGAAAGATCTACCATCTGTAGTATTGCATGCACTTTTATTGTGGGTTGTTCGCACAGTCGTTGCGATCTTTACTTTCCACGCCAGCAGGCATACATTTCTGTCTGCCGGTTATGTACTTGAGCACGTCTATAAGACATAAGTACCTCTCGAAATTGAAGTACTGAACGAAGCGTTATTAATATGATAATGCCGTAAAATTTGCCCCGGATCAGTTGCAGCTTTTTGGTAATGACTGTTGTCGCACTGCCTGTTTTTTGTTCTGCATAGATTTTATTTTGAAGAATGGATCAGTACAGCGAAGTTTTGAGCCAGAATGAAATATTTAAGACCTTTTTTGGAGGTTTTAGAGTAGTAAAGAAGCCAAACTCCATTTTTTATGTTTTTCGTTTGTTACCACTGCTTGATTACTCCAAGGCGCAGTCAAGAGGGTTATTTTGAAATTAATTTACACTCTTTACTACGCCTTTTGAGCTTTGACATTCCAATTTCTAATTTTCTTGGAAGCTCATTGAAAAATAAATACGATTTAAAAAAATAAGCCATGTCTTATTTGGACTCACGTAGTCAAAATCCACGTTTCAACTTTTTTATACTTCCACGTCCCTCGTTGTTGTCTCAACGTTCGTTTTTTCCACGGAATCATAGCCCGCTTCGTGTCTAATTTGCTTTGGGAGAATTTCAACGTGTAAAAGCTCGACAGCGTCATCAGTCATCCCATTATTTTCTCGTTAAACCTGAAGTGATACGGTGGAGCAATGCTGGTAATTGGCAGTTAATTTAAGATTTATAGATGTCAAAGTTCTCTGTTGACAACAAAGGAGAATTAAGATTTGGGGTATTATAAGCGAAAATAGACAAAGAGGAGAAAATATTAAAACGAAGACGAAATGAGATTAGTTGAATTACGTTTAGCAGTAAGTGTGGGGATGTCAATAGCAGCACTTTAACAGGCCTTCTCGAAGGCTCCCGAACGATTACAGCGTTTTATTACGTTATGAAAGCGAAGGATAGTGATCAATTCCAGAAAAGCTTTATTCCCTATTCAACAGGTGAATTAAGAGCTTAATTGCGAGCCTGATACGACCACTATTTAAGGGTATCGATACTCTCCAGAAAGTAATTCTAACTTTTGCGTAAGTTGATTGTCTGATACAGTGGTGTCGCTTTGTCGGAGTTACATTGGTTTTAATCCAGCGTTTTGTGGTATTAATTGATTAAGTGAGCACTTGACTTTTAATATTGGTTATTATTGAAAGTTGATATATTTGGTCTATGGTTTTGATTGTATGGTTTGGAGATGCTATTACACATAGGTATCTAACGTTAGTGTTAGATAAAGCTGAATTTGTTATTTTATGTTCTAGAACTTACGTACCATAAAAATAATAATGCCTGTTTCGCTGTGCCAAAAATGTAAATGGTGTACAATATTTCAGACTCAGTCTAGTAGCGTGATTTAATCGTAAAAAATAGAAAAAATTGAACTTTGCTTTTAATTTTTTGTCGGTTCTGATGATCCTGTTGTCATCTCAACTTTCCTCCTCGAGATGTAAGAAACTCAAGTTTTCCGTATTTTCAACGATCAGTTCCAGACTTGGGAATATATCATTTTGTTCATGCGGGCGTGGGAAGTACGGAAGCCAATTGCTTCATGATTATTAATGATGCTTGGTTGAAGAGGACTAAGTTTGAATCACAATTCAACGAAACATGCTTCCACTTTATTTTTCAACTTTCCACTTACCTAAAATCTAATAGAAGGTTGACCGGATCTACAAAATATCCATCGCTTTCCGAAAAGGTCTCTCTCATCTTATTTTTTGAAGGCGTCAAGTTATAGTCTGCTACTGAAGCGGAAGTGATAGACATCATAGCGCTAGCAGAAGCGTACGTGTTATGCTACTCTCCTCCTTTTTGGTACCCGAATATAGTAAACTGAAAATCAGCGTGATGAAATTGACACAAGAATAATAAAAAAAATTTACACAGACGCCTAGGCATTCCTTACTTGAGAGATTTTGTCAAGTTCCAGGTGCACCGATTCAAACAGAATCGGATAGCAACATTCTGTTGCGTGTATAAGCGGACTACACAGTGCAGCAAGCTCTTAAGCATTTAAGATCACAGCTCAAACATTAGCGCGAACTTCTGGTACTCCCAAATCACACTAACAAAACCAAAATTTGTTTTTAGTGAACCTGAAAATTAATCCGTATACCAATTGAAAAAGCCCTTTGTCTCTCCTTCACTCTCTCTTTTTCCTTGACGTCGTCTGCTTTCTGAGCGAGCAGGACTGGTAGATTCGAGAAACATACATTAGACAGTGACTAATGAACAAAGGTCCTATGGACTGCTCAAACAGACAATAACGAATATAATTATATTTTAATGTAAAGGTCGGGGAACATTTTTTGAATGGCATGGAGAGTCATGTGATACCCCATTTTAAATTTTCTTATCGCTACAATACCTTAAGGTATAAATGTCTCTCAAAACGGCGGGATGTTTTTGTACATTGAATCGCTCACAATTCGACAATTAAAAACTTCATAAAACGTGATATCGTTCTTCTTGCTTTGGAACATCTATCTGTATATACCATACATGGGCCATTCCGTTAAAAAAAATTACATCTGGACAAAATAATGATTCGGTTTACAAAAATCCTGGCTTTTCTTCTCATGATATGGCCTCTCGAAACAAAATGTCAAGCTTGAGAACGCTATGAGCAAAACAAAACCCAAGGCTGAGAACGTGTTATTGCCGTTTCCTCATTGAAATAATTCAAGCTGTACACATGTTTTCAATGTAGTTGCAACTTCTAAATCAGCCAGTATATACAAACAAATGAATCACTGTGGTTTTTCGTGGAAATATTTGTTAATATCTTTCCTGAAACCAGACTAAGTATTTGCGTTGTACCAAACAGCGCCAGTCGGTGTTCAATGTCCGACTTGGAAAGGTTTTTACATCGCAATGGAGCGCCATCAAAACAGCGGTATGATATGTTTGTCGATCTTTACTCAGGCAAATTAGAAAATATGTATTTTCCTATAAAATGTATGTTAACTTGTATATATGTTAACTTGTTTCATAAGTAAGATGTGTATTATAAGGAATTACTTAACAATGCACAACGCCCGTGTAATATAATCGTTTTGCTAAAGTTTTTTTCTTTGCAGGTAAGCCCACTGCATTCATGCGATGAAGATAAAGCTGCTGTAAGTTGAATACATTTATGAAGTAGATTTTTTACTGATATTTCATGCTTACTTCAGGCTTTACGAACGATTTAAAAATTTGCTTTTGAAGTTTAGTATCGAAAATTGTCTATTTTTATTATATTATTTCATATCAACTGCTACTCATTTAACACCAAACCAAATTCGAAGAGTGAATGAATTAGGTTAAAACTTATCATAACAAAATGTTTTCGAGATATTTCAGTACATCATAATTTTATGTTCTTTTTTTATATAAAATACCCAATAGCTCAACAACTAATTATCAAAAGTATGTTATATCAATCTCTTTCTTTTGAAAGGGTCTATCCGAATCTGTACTACAGTGTGGGGTATTTAAAAAAATCAACTTTGTTATGTGACCCCAAAATATGTCTCCAGATACCATACCCATAAATAGTTCTATTTATATTTTTATTTAGGAGCAATACTCCGTCCTCACACGGCTGGGACCCCCTGTATATAGATAGAGTATTTTGCATTATTAATGCATCAAGAACTGAGCCAACACGCTGGATAAAATGTCAAAATCTGCTCGTCCCTTCACCCAAGAAGTTCGTGTAGAAAAGAAGTGGGTGCTTCCTGAAGCAGCCATCTAGATAATCGGGATTGTACGTACGCAGAGTAATTCCAGTCAACTGGTTGAACAATTAATAATGCTGCAGAGGTAGATGCCATCAACTATTGAAACCGATTAGTAAGCGTTAATCTGACGATGTCGCGTCGCCCTGTATTAATTCCTTACCAGGCGGTATTAGTCAAACGAAATTAACATTGTCACCGTTGAAGCGTAATCCGTATAATTATGAGCATGTAAACATGTGCCTATTTGTATTTATGTTTGTGAACAGGAGCGTTTCCAGGATGAGCATTTACTAGATTATTCAAGACGATACGAAAAACTCGGATTCGTGGGACTGTTTTTCATCATTACGTTTGTTAGATTATGATAATATGGATCAGAGGTTGCTGGGGGGTAGTACGGTGTTTTGTTTAAACATTTGTTTTTCTCAGAACAACTTGATGTAGCTTTTAGGATCATTCTAAACAAAAATGTCATTACCAACATCTGTTTAATGTTGGCTGCTCTCGAGTTATAAGGGATTTAAACTGTTAATTTCATCATCAATGCTTGAAGAGTATTTTGGCTTTACTTTAAAGGAGTGTTTCTTAAGCTGTGGACCGCGGATCCCTGGGGGTTCGCTAGTGTATACAGGATGAGCTTCTAGTGTGTATTCGATGGATAGCTCCGTGATTAGAAAGCATATTTGGAGAAGTTAGTTATAGAAATTGTCAGCAAATATGCGCTGGTTAATCCGAAAATATGCCACTCTCTGTACATGGGAGGCCACAGGGGGCTCGTAGGATCATATTTGGAACATGTAAAAATAATAAATAAATGCGTAATCGCAACGCTTGCTTTTCATGGGATTAGCACCCCTCCCCCCTCACCCAGTTTAATAGACTATTTGTATTTATGTTTGTGAACAGGAGCGTTTCCAGGATGAGCATTTACTAGATTATTCAAGACGATACGAAAAACTCGGATTCGTGGGACTGTTTTTCATAATTACGTTTGTTAGATTATGATCATATGGATCAAGAAGTTTCCGGGGGGTAGTACGGTGTTTTGTTTAAACATTTGTTTTTCTCAGAACAACTTGATGTAGCTTTTAGGATCATTCTAAACAAAAATGTCATTACCAACATCTGTTTAATGTTGGCTGCTCTCGAGTTATAACGGATTTAAACTGATAATTTCATCATCAATGCTTGAAGAGTATTTTGGCTTTACTTTAAAGGAGTGTTTCTTAAGCTGTGGACCGCGGATCCCTGGGGGTTCGCTAGTGTATACAGGATGAGCTTCTAGTGTGTATTCGATGGATAGCTCCGTGATTAGAAAGCATATTTGGAGAAGTTAGTTATAGAAATTGTCAGCAAATATGCGCTAGTTAATCCGAAAATATGCCACTCTCTGTACATGGAAGGCCACAGGGGGCTCGTAGGATCATATTTGGAACATGTAACAATAATAAATAAATGCGTAATCGCAACGCTTGCTTTTCATGGGATTAGCACCCCTCCCCCCTCACCCACTTTAATAGACTATTGCCGGTCCTTCGGTATTAAACACGGCCGAAGCTGTGAGATTGGGTAGCAAAGAACTATTAAAAATGTTTGGTTATCCATAGCACACCTACAAAAAATGTGGTTGAATGGATGGCATGGCTAAGCAACAACTCTTGGTGAACTGAACCCTAAAACCCATTGCAGAGGGAGTTGAGTAATCTATTTTGATTGTGATGCGACATAATATGTAATTAAAGAAGCATAGACATATGACGAATTCAAGTAAACGGAAACACATGGCACATTGTAATTTATTTGTACATGTGCGCCGAGAAAGCTCATAGAAAAAGACTGGATTTATAGCCACGGCGAAGTCAGTTTATTGATAGGCTCAAATAGAACCTAGAACCGCCTCTGGCTTAGCCGTGCGCATCAAGAAATACTTTTCCGGCAGTAAACAGTGCGGTAAATTAGATTTAGAAATTATATTTAGGCAAACGTGTTGGCATCACTAGTTTCACGTATAATTTATAATGGTGATAGAATGAAATTGTGGATATATTCAACAATGTATGAGTATCTGGAAGGAAATTTTCATTTAATCGCATTGCAGCGGTGGTTAGAAAGATAACTGATAAGCTTATTTATAAGCAGCTGTAGTTGGTTAGAGGCTATTTATAAATACACCCGCACTGTATACTCACGTATTTTGTATGTATACTGGTTCACAAAATGCACGCTGCGTCTCTAGGGTGATCCAGAAAATATTGGTTTGATTTCCTAGAACAGATGTTACATTTTAAAAGTAGCATCTAAATTTTTTGCAAAGATAATTACTGAAATATTCAATTACCAAGACGCAAGACGTAAATTTCTACGCCATTGACCTGCACTGATTAGTGATAAAACATGGGTGTCCTTTAAATAACCTTGGAATAATATAAAATTACTCTTGAAACGAACTAAATCCAATTTTCATTTTCAAATTTCGCTATCTTCGGCGTATGAGTTTACCTAAGTACATATTCAAAAAAGTGGCGTGGAAAATATTTTTCTTTCTCCTTCTTTCTATGCCACTGATCCAGTTGTAGCCAGGAAAATGTTTGTTTTCATGTTCATAGGACTCCATTATACGGCCTAATTAAACCACATGAATGGTATTGTCCTATTTATTGACAATCTTGCACAATTGTACAATAAACAGGAATTCTTATGTAATTTTTGTTTTGCTATCAGCCTGCCAAACATTTTCAAGAGGCTTGTCATGTTATGTGGGAAAACCCGTATAACGTGGCTTGAAGGAAAGTTTAATTTTTGAACAATTAAAAAAATAACTGATTATATAATAGCATACAGAAACAGTTAAGTAAATTTCATTTTCAAAAACAGTTTACGTGAATCTCTGAAACTAGTTTAAATGAATCAAGACGTAATTGTTTAATTAAATGCATTGAACTATTTACTTAGATTGCGTATACCAATTTATGTAAAATTAATGTACTATTAAAATGTGCCCACCTGCTTTGAGAAAACTGTTTAATGTACTTGTTAAATCTGTTTAATTGGTGTTGGTATAACTATTTACTTAGATTTGAAAATATGTAGGGGTATAAAATGTGAAAAATGATGGTGTGCCCTGACATTTTAAGGAAATATTAGGGTATTAATGAAGTTCGCCTCATATTTTAGAACCCGTATAATAGAAATTGTTTGCTTGTGTAGCATCCGCTTGTGCGTATCCAGCCTCGAGGGAAAAAATATGACAGTGAGACGCTTGGAAACACAAGTGTTGCAGGCTTCGTCTTCATTACCTTTAAGGAGAGTGCCACAACCCGAAACGATTTCACATAACAACAACCGGACCGATAATTAAAAGACTCCTTATGATGATCGCTCGATTTTTATGAGTTTTTTTATCGCCGTCAGCGAAGAAAATGAGCCGTGTTAAAGCTGCACGACGACCGATGCCGTGTACCATTTTATTGGCTGTTTAACGCTTATATGTACAGGTTGAGATTCGGTAAGTGGAGAGGCTTTTTTGTTTGGAGAGTTTTACTTTCCTCATGAAATCCGATGTCGATGTTCGACTGCAGACGTGATTCCGTTTAACAACAATCAGTTTTGGGGATTGGCGTGTGTACCAATTTTTGGGGAACTGGGTATGTTTGCAGTTCAAATTTTAAATAAAATTATACAGACCATCGAATAAAATGGTACCTTGACAAATATTGAATCTAATCGGTGCTTTCGCGTGCGTTGTTTGTAGTCTTCATCGCGAAGAAGTTATCTCGATGACCCAAAGTGTTTTGTTACATTGGTGGTGAATATAGTTGAAAAGCCTTGAAAACTTCAACAAAATTTGAAACTGAACAACGCGTGATACATTAAAACAGATGTATAGTCGAATGACGATTTACAAATGCGGTAAAATCATATCGATTGTCATGTCTCTAGCGATTGCTGTACCCTGCCGAAGCTACAGGACACTTAATGCAAGTAGAAGATTGCTTTAACTGAAGACCTTTGTTCGAAAGTTTGTCAGTCAATCTTTCACTATTCTGTCGGTCTGAGAACCGAGAAACTATATGAAGATAAAAAGTAAACAAAAACAGAAGGATTGAAGAGAAAGACTAAAAAGTTAGAAAAGCAACCATTAAAGAAAATACCGGGATAATGTAGATTTCCTAAGTTTTAATGATAGGTTTTATAAAATAATGATTTTCCACTTGTTCATAGGATAAATGCGCCTGGCTTCTAGCTCTCATATAATATATGGTCTGCATGTTTTGCATATACCCTTTGCTTAAAAAACTCAAGTTTATGTTAACGTGGTTAAGTTAATAAGCTTTCAATATTGTATCACATTTTTCAGCGTTATTGCTCAAATTTTGCTGTTTTTGCGTAGATTTCTTCGACAATATGAATCATAACCACTACACTGATATTTAGGTTGATACACAAATGTTGATGATACACTAGTGGCGAAATTGCCATGAGAGCATTCCAGTCATACCCAGTGAAGTAATCCTTGTACCTGAACTGAGCCATCGGACGTTGACTAAAAATGGAATTGAGATTGGAACGTTGGCTCTGATCATAATCGTTGTTTCAATAATCGAAAATAACTTTTGTTTATTAGCTAGAAAACTGTATCGCCAGAATCGAAGGCGTCTAGCGGTCATGGAGATCGAACGCGAATTGAGATACTCTTCTTTTCTAATAGATAACTGGATTGTTCGATGCTGGTAATAGATGGCGCTGTCGTATTGCGATAGAGGTTATACCTGATATGTTGCTGTGCTCTCGCCCGTGGCCCTACCTAGAGACCTAGCATAAATAGTGCTGATGATTGCCAATAAGTACAGTCTCAGGCGCTTTTATGAAAATTTCTAGTTGCGCCCCATCCAACTGTGGCGAATCCCAAATGGAGGGTAAGATTTGAAGTATAAGCTTCTGTAAAAGTGTACCTACCCTAAAAACTTTTTGAAGAACGAGGGGTAGCAGAGTTCTTCGGAGTAGGAGCGCGAGGTAGTTGCTCGAAAATTTTAGATACTTCAAAAAATGTTCTTTGTGAACAGGTGTTTGTCAGATGGACGAAAGCTGTATTACTATTAAAGAAAAAAATTGAGTTGAGTACAACTACTATAAACTCCCAACACATAATATTTGATAGTGTACAGACAAATGTAATACACAAGTGGAGAATGGTATCACTTCTCAAGCAAACACACAGAAGAGAATAATATGTTACGCACTGAGGTTGGTGTCTACCGTAATTCTTTCTGAAATTATTCAGGGTTGGCGAGTTCACTACGTAAATTGGAAGATTGTCCCATGCTTCGAAAATTCGGTTCGATAGAAAGCATTGACATGTAGGAGTTCTGAAATGTTCTGCAACTTGAGGTTATTCGATTACCGACGAAACAGGTGCGACACGTCATTACCAAATAAATCATGCAGTGCTGTGTAAAGAGATGATGAGATCACCTCGCAATCTTCTGGCATCAAAAGTAGGCAGTTTAGAGAGTTCAAGAAGTCTTTATAAGTTGGTCTATGGCATACGTGTTGCACGATACTGAACGGCCTCTAATCAGCTCCTATCACTAACGAAGTTTGAATCCCATACGTAACCAGCAAACTCCAACAGGGGTCGTACAAAGATTATGTATAGGAAGGAGCAGGTACTAATAGTGCTACCGCCGAAGGATCTTTCCATCATATGTAGCTGTCGCTTGACCCTTGATGTGTTCCGTTCAGGTCAGACGGTCATTAACTGTCAGACCAAGATCTGTGTGGCATATAACAGCCTGGATGGTATTACCGCCAATCTTGTACTCATACTCAGGATTATGTTTGTCTTGGTGGAAAACGTAGTATTTCAAGAGATTTAGAGGCAGAAGCTAAACTTTATACCACGTTCCAATAAGCTTGAGGTCTTCTTGAAGTATAGCGGAATTCATGGTCTTATTGTAGACTTCATATGCGTAACACATTGGATACAGTTATCGCTTGTATATAAAAGAAAAGGTACCGGCCCTAGCACGGATCCCTGCGGTACTCCACTAGTAACAGGATGACTTGAGGCGTCGCTCTTTCAAACATTATTATAAACTTCTGTTTACTATTAACTTCTGTTTACGGATCACACTTCCTATGACGGTTCCCCTTTTCTACGCCCATTCGCAGCCATAATAACACCGAAGAAGTAACTTTCTCCAGCGTGGCGGCAGCTCGTTCGACCTCCGACTCCAGTCGGATTTCAATTTAGAACCGCTAAATAGAAATTCGCCTGAGAACGAACCAGCCAGTGCGATGAACATCGCAGATAAATAAGTTTATATCTTGGCCGTCCCTTTATTTTCTTTTTCTCTCTTGTCTCCCGGCTATCGTCAGGTCGGAGTGAGCGCTGCTGGCGAACTGACCTCAAATCTACTTACACTTTGCTGGCACGCAGCTCATGAACCCGCCACCGCCTTTTAGCAGATTCCTTACAAATTTACTATCGACGAATGTTTCGTATGGGATTTTTATTCTGGGATTTCTCCTTACAGAATGTATTCGAAGAGTGAACTGAATATTATGTGCATCTTTATTCAGCTGTTTGTTGCACGAGTCGATGCACAGTCGAGCAATGCGAATAGAAATAAATATTTTTTCTGTGACGGGTAAAAGGTTTGACATTTTATCTCTGTTGACAGGTAACAAAATGTCACTTTTCATGAAATTACTTCTTTCCACGGGAAAAAAATGACTACTTTTTTCCCGGATATTGTATAAATACATAAGCAAAGGCAGTTATTTAATTTCAGAATATTTCATTATACAATAAAGTTACATTTCCTTTATATCAAAACTACAATTGAAGGGTCGGCCGGAACAACGTTGTATGTAACAAAACAGCTCAGTGGCCGAAATTAAGAAAAACAAATTTGAACTATTTTTTTTAAATGACTGCGTCTATAGTTGGCCAGCACAATAAAGGAACAATAGTTATACAAGGTTATTGTAATTTAAAAATGTGGTACCTATTTTGCAGCTATCGGAACCCTTTTTATGGAAAACGCATGTAACAAGGTTGTATGATCGCGTTACTTACAACGTTGTTACAGGGAGGCTTTAAATGACTAAGCAAAACAAGTATTTTCAGCAGTTCTATTTATTAAGGGAACCAAAGTACACAGTAACATATTTTTAATAACAAAAAACACGTTTTAAGTTCATCAACGTGTTTCGAAACCAAAACTGAAACTTAAATAAATATTACTGGGTTGCAGTTAAGTTCTCATAAAATGTTACATACTTAAGCGAAATATCATCACTCATATCCTCAAGGTTTTTTAATTTTTCATCTTTGATTGGAAGAAGGTTGTGATACATTATAGGTAATTTTTCAGATGATATGATTTCAGTGGCAAAAGTCATTGTTTCTTTTCTTTTACGATTGCTTATGGGAAATGAATTCCAGGGCTGCATAATATTTTGAGATTTTCTCATTCTCAAAGTAGCTGGAGAATCAGCGATAAGTTGCAGCCACAATCCTTGTGTAATTTTACATTTGGGGTATTTCCATATAGAACATTCCAAAGCTGTTAAATTCTCAAAGAAGGCTTGGTGCATCCAGACAACTTTAAAAGGATTTTTAACTTTGGCCTTAGCAATGACATTGACACACTGGAATGGTTCATAAACCATAGATATTCTTTTTTGCTTACGTACATACAACGTTGTTACGCGGAAGACTGAAATGGCGCTCTTTACAAATTCGCGTCATAGTGATTGATGCGAGTAAACTGGTGGGTCTATGTTGTCAACGGGTCCCAATAGGCACATACTACGTTGTTTTACGGAAATCTCATTTTATAGAAAAATGTTATATACAACGTTGTTCCGGCCGACCCTTCAATTATTAAATGTGCATTGCATGAATGACATATTCCTTAAATTATTCGGTACAACATTCGAATTTTCTTGTGTTGAAATTATATGTTTTTCTCCCGTTGATGTACTTGGTCGCAAATCCGGTGTTATTTCAGCACCACCGCACGTTCTAAATACTTTATTAGCTACTTCTGTCCTGTGTGCTACCCATTCATCAACATTCCCTTCAGCGACCGTTGATGACTTCCAACCGCCATGTCTCTTTAGTGTCATCAAGTCTCCCCCAGATACAACTAAAAGTACAGCAGACGATCTTCGAAATGAATGACCTGTATATGAGTTTGCATTTTCAAGTTGAAGAAAATTAGCCACTGTTTATACGGTAAAATTTAATATACTTTTCAGTAACTACAAATCTCCTGTTTACATCATTCTTTGTTTCCTTAAGTTTCACAATTAATCACGTTCCCGAATCTTCAATATCATCTAATCTTACCTGGCTGATTTCACAAATTCGACAAGCTCCTGCAATCTCAAATACAACAACTTTGGCCATTAAATAAACTTCATCGGGAGCATTATTTAAAAAATCACTAATTTGTGTACTTGTAAAAATCGCAGCTTTCTTGGGCTTGTAACCTTTCCCATTTTGTTTCAGAAATGTTTAAAATATTTTGAAATGTCTACATTATTATATTATAACATACTTTTAATCATTGAATAATTCGACAACACTGTTGATGGCTTTTGTTGTTGTGCCAATTCCGAAAAATAAGCCAATAACACCGTCTCCGACAAAGAACTGCATGTTTTTTTTGAATCTTGAATACGCGGTTTCCTAAATTTTCCGCGATTTAGCTGGCAATGATTTTTGTGACGATAATTTGGCTACTACTAATTCTGGTGGAGTCAACTCGGAATCAGACATTTTTTATTTTATAATATTAAAAAAAACACCCACTAAATTCACAATGTTTAAATCAAATCACATAATTAAATTGACAGCTGTTTGATTCTTTAAAAGTTTCCTTAGCAACGCAGGTCTAATTATCGCTATAAGTACAACATAGCCTACCAATTTCAAACTTCAAATTTCACATCGATAATTTTCTGACTTAAATATTGTAATCATATAATTTTTCAATAATAAATCGTCGTTTTTTTCGTCACAGAAAAAAAATTGTATTATACACGCGAAAAGTACTAGATTTTAGTTATCTAGTACTTTTTTCCCTTGTATAATAAATATTTTTCAGATCGTCCAAAATCTTTTTTTTTTACTTTCGATGCTAGTTGGCGATACATGGTTCTAAAGTTGCTCTCGAATGTACGTATAACACAGAAAAGATGTGACGAGATTATACGAAGTCTGTAAATCAAGTAATGAGACTGGCAACATAACGTTCGATCTGGCAACACCGGAGACGCTGGGCTTGGAGGAAAGTGTGCACTCGCTCGAGTCATTTGGTTGTCCGTAGTGTTTTTTTTTTTTGGTGAATCAGGTTTTCCAATTGTGTTCTAAAAATGAGTGACATCAATTTCGAGCAACGGTGTGCTATCAGGTTTTGCTTCGAACTTTGGCACAATGCAACGGAAACTCTTGCTAAATTTCAGCAGGCCTACCGAAATAGCGTGTCAATAGCCCAGGTTTTTCGGTGGTTCAAGGCTTTTTCATAAGGGAGACACTCGATTGAAGATGAACCACGAAGCGGAAGACCTTCATGATGTTCAAGAACCGATAAAAGTATCGACAGAATCCGGGATCTTGTTCAGATCGTCGGTTGACAGAATGATCGATATTGCACCTTGTTACACAGAAATCTCAATAAAAGAGTTTTTGGCCAGAAAAAACATTCCTGGGGCTCCTCAGCCTCCTTATTCGCCTGAATTGAGTCCTTGTGACTTTTTTCTTTTCCCGATGTTGAAAAATCACATCAAGTGAACTCAGAACGAAGTTATTTTGAGGGTGATAATGTGAAATTATATGTGAATAATAAAATAAAAAAGTTAGTATTATCCCTTAGTTTAAGTACCTCGAATCAAAAATCTGCCATGTGTGTCCCCCGCGGAAGTATAAATACATATCCTCCAAATAGTGTGGTGATACTTTTGGACAACACTGCATATCTTCATAATTTTCTAACGTTTTTTTATTTACGATTTCAAGTACCATCTTCAAAACTGAGGATTTTCTGATCTATATTTATGTATCGACGGCGTTTTAGGTCACCAGAGTGAATACCTCAAGGGACATAAAGAATTACCCTCAAGATATGAAATTTTATCTTGTGCTGATTATAGGATAAAAAAATTAGGTTTGTTATTAAGCGAATATAGAAGTAAATAAATAGACCTTACTATAACACCGGATGCTGATGCTAATCGAAGGGACTTCCTGACAACAATTAAATATTTTTACGAACGATTCTCGTGTTAGATGAGCATATATATCAATTTAAAGACAGCAGCCGGTAAAACTATCTTATCGCCTTAGGGAATAAAGACAGGTGTGTCCAGCGAGGACTTTTTTCGGAATTAGATTTTGGCGAGAGGTACCTTTTTGAGTGAGGGGTCGGTTGTGTTTTCTTGGAAATCTCCAATATTGTAAACAAAACCATGCTAAAAATACAAACTATATACGAATTCTCAAGCGGCCTGCTCCCTGGCGCCTTACTAATCCTCATACAAAATTATCCAATTCTCCGGGGTATGACACCTCATAGTTACTTATCTTTATATACAATCATCCAGTTCTCCGGGTTATGCCGTCATAATCTGGATTGAAATGCATATTTTTTTCTGGTGTCTTCGAGTTCCTGTTGGGTGCATTATCATCGTCTTATATTTAAGAAAACAGTAAAATTAACCGTAAACCTGTACGTCATTCCCCAGCAAATTAACTTTTAGCAAGTGATTCTAGGATTTAGGCCCGTATCGTCAGTCGGCCTTACAATTGTAGGGCGCGTTTATGGCATCCTTCATTGTCATACTCTTTTCTCTCCTTCAAAAATTTCTAGATTACACTCGTCCCGTGTCAGCGTCAGCGCTCTCTTATTGTTAAGATATGTTTTCCTTTTAAATTGTAGGAAATTTCAGGCTGATAAAACATGATAAAACTCAAAAGCAAGCACAATTTAATGCAAATAGATGTTTGTGACATAACCTCAAAATAAAGCGCTGACACGGAGAAGTAGGAAACTATGACAATCAAGGAGGCCATAAACGCGCCCTACAATATTGTAGGGACGACTGACGATACGGGCCTTAGTTACGTTTCATCGTATGTTCCAAATTCAATTTTTTGCTAACCACAAACATGCCATGTGACAATCCTGCGGAAGCCACCTTGACGAAAAAAGTTTGCTGTCATCCTTATTTGTTGTGCCTGATTAATAGTTATGTATGTATCTAGGACGTTATAAGGGTGCTTTTTATATTAGAGATGCCTACATTACCTGCTTATCTGCGATAGAAAACGATGTAGATATTTAGCGTCCAGCCGTACATAGTCCTCATGGGTCCAGAGCCCTGTACTCTTAGATCCAATAGAAGGATTCTTAACCTCATAGGCTAAACCTGGTTTGTCCCGGACCTCATAATAGTTTATCCACCCCAACAAATTCATGGCGGAGCAAGTTTGATAATAGACAAAGACATTAAAAGCTTATTGTTGCCAGCGTAATTTTAGTTATCACGAATACATCTTAGACTTGTTCTTAAAAATCCTCATTTGAATTGATGAGTGAAGATTGCGTGATAAACATTGTCCTATAGCGTCAAAGATACGGCAGTACTTAACTAACTCAGTTACAACTTTATTATCGTTGGCTCACCCAAGTACGATTTGGTATCCAACCTGTTTGAAACATCCTCATCAAGTTCTACAACACGTTATCCGCCTAAGCCGCTTTTTTACGACACTGCTCCACCGGCCGGCACCCAACAACAGTAGCAGGCCTAATTAGTACTCATATTCCTCCGGATTATACGCCTATAAAATAAAGACAGCCCCGACTACACAACTTTGCCAGGTCAAAAGTTACCCGCCGTGTTATTATGGCACAATTAATGATAGGCACCATACAAGGTTAAGCTCATACGGTGGGTGCTGTGTGCTGGTGGGTAATCAATTTCTCCTTGCTTATTTTCGTGCAATATTGATAATGGCATTGTTCGATAATGGTTTTATATTACACTGTTTCTACAGTAGTTCTACCTCATTTCACTCGTGAGCATCACTGTAGATGCTTGGCCTTGTGGTGGGGGTTCATGGTAATTTCCGATTAATCTCGGTAGTACCACAATTAACCGAGCATCTTTTTCTTTTGAGATATGTTCGATTGATGTTGAGTGTAATCCTTGTCAATATCGCTTGTTCACTGCCGTAGTATTTTTGGCCTAGGGCGCAAGCATTAGGTTTCATGAACTTATTTTCATGTTTAAATTGCGTTTTTAAATCGTGAAAATTCGACTGTATTATAAACAAGACCACTTTTTGATTCCAACATGATGCTTTTGTACAGGGAAAACAGGACAACTTTCATGTATTTTGATTTATGTTATAGGTGTACATTTGACTATCCGTTATCCCCTCAGCGAATGGGAATGGGAGAAATAATAGGTCGATTTTCTAGCAGCAGGTTTGGTCGTTTCATTATAGTTACACATACCTGTTGAATTGTGCGGATTTGCAAGAAAAAAGAATATAAAATGTATTCCAAACAATTCCTCATCTAGTACATCATAATAGTAATCATTTGTTATAAATTCATGGGTTAATGAATTTCTTCACAGCAATCATAACAGTATGGTCGTCCCCATCCTAAAACACCGATATGTGTAACACATGTTAATCCCTACATCTCCGAGGTCCATAATGCAATTACTGTAGACATAGACCTAAAATTATTGGTAATTACTGAAAAATAAGAGCTAAAAAGAATTATAAATAGTGATAAAATATTGGTGGTTAAGGTTTTTGACTGGTGACTGGTGACTGGTGGGGATACAATATAGGGATGGCGACGATAGAGAAAGATTTTCCCTTGCCGGCCCTTGACATCGTTTCGAGATCTGAAAATCTGGAAACGCTATAAAAATAAAAATGAATACACAAAGCCTACTAGCCTATTTCAGACAAAAACAAAAACACATAACGGTTGTCACATTGACATCATTCTGCCATCTGTCAAAGTAGTGATGGGCGTGCCTGCTGCACGGTATACGGTATCCATATTCGATAAAATATTTTTCTTTCTAAGATGAATGCGTGGAAAAAACAAAACAAGGAGAGATCTAAAATAAGGAGTTACTGAAGGCCTAAAATAGCCAGGCGCTAATAATTCCTGGCCGTATTTGAATATCTAAGCAGGGACAGTAAAACAAAAATAAGACTTGGAATTAATAAAGTTTATTTCGACAGTTGGCAGAGTTTGATCTACTGGGTAGTGGTGTTGAAAACGTAATCATACGAAACTCGAGTACTCGTTACTCATAGATACCCGAAGTAACGAGTACCAGTCCGAGCACTAAATGATTACTTTGATTACTCTGTTTTCCGTATCCCTACCCGGTACCTGTACAATCGTTGATCGTTGAGTGGTAATGCTGGTTAGACTGTAGCACTGCCGCTCATGCACCAGGGTTGCCAGACATCCCACATTCAGATGGAAACCTGGAAACTCATTTTTTTTATTGGCGGACATAGAATTTGGTAATTGTTTTTAAATCTGAAGTTTACCTATTTACACCGTGACACAAATTCGCTTTTATTGTTGTGATCTTGGGAACCTGAAAAGGAATAAGTAGTCGATTGGATCGGATCAAAGTTCGGCAGTATTATGAGGCAAAAAGGCGACAACAAGGTAACACCACCGTTCAGGAAAACCACAATAATAAAAGTTATGTCAATTTGACTCGTGTTTCCATGCTAAAAAAAATATAATTCAGTATGACCACCAATAGTATGTGTAGACCAAGCTCAACGTAGAATTTTTTATACTGGTATATTATGCTTAATTGAAGTGCTTCGAAAAGTCATATGCCATTCCGAATTTCCTTAAGCCCATATACAGATCATCTTTCTAACTGAAAGACATGTTTTTAAGTATTTCTAGTAAATACAAAGTATTTTCAATTTGTAGGCTCATATGACTCATATGACACTCCATCCTATGATAACTCATCTCGATAAGCATACAGTTTGAAGATACAATGTTTGCATTAAACACGATAGTCTTGAATAAACTATGCGTATAACATTTTGCAAATTTTAAGGTCGTCTATTTTCTTACAGGATTCGGTTCCATTCAACTTGTTTAAATTCGACATTAATCACACGACGCACATTGCCAAATCGTTATACTCATACTACTCATAGTAATCAAAGTAACGAATACAATAAACGATTACTTTGTAGAAGGGTAACTATTAGTAACGAGTACTCGAAAGTAACGATAACCAACACCACTACCACTGGGACGAAGTGTTGACGGATCCCACAGAATTATGTGTCACTTGTCGATATGGTTAGTTTTAAAATATCAGGAGATAATCAGCTGTTGTTCAAATAAGTGTATATGTTTTGTGATTCAAATAACCTCTAATATAAATATAACCCAGAATATGTACTCAGTGAAAAAAGAAAAATATTGCAAATTTCTAGTGTTTCTGCAGGTTTTCGGTTTGCTGGTAGCTCTACGACATATATTAGGGTATTCCTTAATCGCTGTGAATATAGTGTGGATGTTTGTTAATTTCCTGAACAACGAAAAATATTCAACTTTATGGATGTATGGATATTAAAAAACCAGAATGGTTGTGTGGGAATATCAATCTAAGGTGCCATAATGGTTCTGATGAACGGCAAGTAAATGAATGAATGTTTGGGAACGAGCAATATCTATGAACTTTTTGGTAGAGCCAGTCATCAAGTAGGTGCTTAATGGCTATCTGCAAGAGGTTTATAGGAAAAAACACCCAGTAGATGATCTTGAATCAGTAAAATCGCATATCAATTGAAGAAAATAATATAGACATGAATAAAAAATCAACAATAGTAATTAAATCATGAATTTTATTCAAAAATCAAATATTTGTTTAAATTTTGACTGAATTATATGTAATTTCTTAATATTCAATAAGCTGATGATGTTTCAATGACAAGATGTCATCTCATACTTTGACAGTATTTTGTTTTCAACATTTCATAGCTATTGGTTGCTAAAATTTGTTGATTGGAACTTGAAGCTCATTCGCTGTATTTAACGGTCTGTGACCCTATAGGTGGAGAATAACGGACTGTTGTTGGTGAAATTGGCCCTTAGTGTAATTATGGAGCTTTACTGTATCCTGTGAGAACTTTTGATCACTCAAATATTCAGTAATACTTAAGCATATCCATGCTAAAATGAACATATCTATACTGGAAAACTGAAGTTTGTTTATACTGGAAAATTCAGGTTCGTTTGGACATAGCCAACCTTGTCCAGAAAACAAAATACGTTGCATGGTCACTTTTTTGGTATCCGTAACTATTTCTTTGACTAATATTTGGATGCCATCTAGAGAAATTCAAATGGTTTACTCTGATTCTAAACTCAGGAATGGGAAATATAGCAGGTTTTATCAACGGACATGTATTTCCAAGACCCTGATGTTTACATAGTGAATCAACGTTCAAGAATATATCTTAATACAACTGTCTTTTATACTTACGTAAGGAAATCCTCCAAACAATCCACGATTTTAATAAAGAAACTTCCAAGATTTGTTTATCTCGTCAAGATGAAGATCTTAACAATACAGCTATCATTTCATAATTTTACTCCCTACGACCTTTGGAAGTATAACATATCCATCAGTCTGTATGTCCGCTAGTCCTCGGCCCTACAGTAGCTTGAAAAGTACTGATTGCATTTGGACGAAATCTTAACGCAAGGCTTCGGCTATTCCAGAGACCAAAATGCTTTGTAGTTTTTTAAAATCGTGTGTACTAGTTTTATGACTATGGTTGACTAACATGACCTTTTTTTGTTGTATATGTTTGCAGACAACTTTTTTCATATGGGCTGACTTGTTGCCAAACATACTTCATGAACTGTTGATAGCACTGCTTGGAAAATGGAGATTCAACCTACTTAACACCATTCTTTAAGATGTCACCGTGTTACTACTTCGCGTATTGTTTTTTGATCGAATCCAAAACGCTACAACAATAACTTGGAAATACTGATACAGATGTTTTCTCGCGAACAAAATTTTCATCATTCTAGCATTGATCGATTGTCTCCACCTCTAACTGTCCTCCAGGATCCGAGTCACGAGGTGATAACTTGTGTTAAATCCTATTTGTTATTATGCAAGAAAACCACCGACGGACGCATGCGGTTGCATATAAATATAACGTGTAGCAATGCTTATTATAACTAATTACAGTTTTACTTATTACTCTACAGATTAGCAATTATTCTCCAACGCCAACATTATAATTAATTTCAATATTATAAACGGTAATTGGTTTTATTGTGAATTTGTGGAAGCTGCATGTTTGTTACTATAGGTACTGGCTTTTTTATACATTCATTAGTATAAGTGTATTCTTAAATTATGCTTAATCATACAAATTATGAACCTCGTAGTTGTTTTCTGAAGCTGCATCAGGCAGATTGGTGAAGTCGGGAATGAAAAATCTCAAATACCCGATCGTACGGTCGCGGCTGAAACTTGAAAATAATGCTGCAACAAATTTGGAATTTTGAAAGTCTCTAAAATATTCTTTGAGCGCAACCTAAAATTACACGTACTTCTTGCATGTTCTTTCAATTTGATAACCGCCAAGGCTTATTATCGTCACTGCATTATGCAAAAATCAAGTTTGTGGCATTTTGATTTTTTGTTCATTATTATTCGCTTCTCACCGATCGGTGTCTGTGCCAACCAGATCGATTTCCTACAGTTGAACACTACAGTTTGTTGTATAATTTTCATTATAAACTTGTGCAAATTGCTATTAGAGCGCATGATTGAAGAGTTTCACCAAGTAGAAGCATCTACAATCTATATGATTTATTTTGTTAGAATATCGACAGTATCAATCAGATTGCCAATAAGGTGGTTATTTCAATGTTGCTTGTATTAACCCCCAAAAACAAAGAGTGTTTTTCAGTTTGACATGGGTATGTGTGCGTGTATATCTGTACTATCGTATCTCTCTAACGGATAAATCTATTTTGGTGCGAACGGTGTCTGTCGAGATAGTTCTTAGTTATGTTTGATGAAAATTGGCTTAGCTGTTTGAAAGTTGTGAGGGGTGAGCCATCCAAAAGAAGCTAAGATGCCTGAAGGATTTGATTTGTAGATTACTATTAGTAGTAGTAGTGGTGGAGAGCCGAAGCCTGGGAAGTGGGCCACCTGTGGCCCTTTTTTCCGACCCCAAGTGTACCAACACTATAACTCCACATGTTAATGCACTAATCTGTCGAACCTTCCTGATTCCTAAATGACGGTCAGTATGTCCGACCATTTCGCTGAGTAAGCACCTTCACTATCAAACTCCGTGGCTCTGAATATCTCAACCCTTAGACTGAAAAATACGGGGCAGTATCCTAGAAACTGGAACGCTGTCTCGCCCTCGGCAGATCTCTGTTCATCCTCAAGAGGGATAAGTGACTGTTCAGTCTACAATGACCAGTGAGAACCCCTGCCAAAAGATTGAGCGATTCACATGTCCAATAGCCAGCGCGTCTGACGTTTGAGCCCGCCACGCTTTCCTGAGAGATGCTACGGCCTTCAAGCCTGCTTGACGGACATTACTGAGTCTTTTCCGTTTCCGCGTATGCCACTATTGTGATACCGCATATCTCTGCCTGGACGATCTTTGTGCAGGTTCAAAGCGCAAAGCGCGCATTTGCCTTTCAAGCCCACTCCAGCCCTACTGGATAATGTTTCCTTGGAAAAGGAGCCGTCAGATAATCTAATCATATTACACGAAAATACCCCTGGTTTGCGAAATAATTGTAAAGTCTGGTTTTATTGCTGCAATGGGGTATTTAAAACATGGACGCATAAAATGGGTACACCAATTTTTGTGGTAAAAATTTTTATCCGACAACAAAGAATGAGAAAACGTGTTTTATGGGATTCTCTAACTAATTACAGTTTTACTTATTACTCTGTACAGATTAGCAATTATTCTCCAACGCCAACATTATAATTTCAATATTATAAACGGTAATTGGTTTTATTGTGAAGTTGTGGAAGCTGCATGTTTGTTACTATATGTACTGGCTTTTTTATACATTCATTAGTATAAGTGTATTCTTAAATTATGCTTAATCATACAAATTATGAACCTCGTAGTTGTTTTCTGAAGCTGCATCAGGAAGATTGGTGAAGTCGGGAATGAAAAATCTCAAATACCCGATCGTACGGTTGCGGCTGAAACTTGAAAATAATGCTGCAACAAATTTGGAATTTTGAAAGTCTCTAAAATATTTTTTGAGCACAACCTAAAATTACAAGTACTTCTTGCATGTTCTTTCAATATGATAACCGACAAGGCTTATTATCGTCACTGCATTTTGCAAAAATCAAGTTTGTGGCATTTTGATTTTTTGTTCATTATTATTCGCTTCTTACCGATCGGTGTCTGTGCCAGCCAGATCGATTTCCTACAATTGAACACTACAATTTGTTGTATAATTTTCATTGTAAACTTGTGAAAATTGCTATACGAGCGCATGATTGAAGAGTTTCACCAAGTAGAAGCATCTACAATCTATATGATTTATTTTGTTAGAATATCGACAGTATCAATCGGATTGCCAATAAGGTGGTTATTTCAATGTTGCTTGTATTAACCCCCAAAAACAAAGAGTGTTTTTCAGTTTGACATGGGTATGTGTGCGTGTATGTCTGTACTATCGTATCTCTCTAACGGATAAATCTATTTTGATGCGAACGGTGTCTGTCGAGATAGTTCTTAGTTATGTTTGATGAAAATTGGCTTAGCCGTTTGAAAGTTATGAGGGGTGAGCCATCCAAAAGAAGCTAAGATGCCTGAAGGATTTGATTTGTAGATTACTATTAGTAGTAGTAGTAGTGGTGGAGAGCCGAAGCCTGGGAAGTGGGCCACCTGTGGCCCTTTTTTCCGACCCCAAGCGTACCAACACTATACTCCACATGTTAATGCACTAATCTGTCGAACCTTCCTAATTCCTAAATGAAGGTCAGGATGTCCGACCATTTCGCTGAGTAAGCACCTTCACTATCAAACTCCGTGGCTCTGAATATCTCAACCCTTAGACTGAAAAATACGGGGCAGTATCCTAGAAACTGGAACGCTGTCTCGCCCTCGGCAGATCTCTGTTCATCCTCAAGAGGGATAAGTGACTGTTCAGTCTACAATGACCAGTGAGAACCCCTGCCAAAAGATTGAGCGATTCCCATGTCCAATAGCCAGCGCGTCTGACGTTTGAGCCCGCCACGCTTTCCTGAGAGATGCCACGGCCTTCAAGCCTGCTTGACAGACATTACTGAGTCTTTTCCGTTTCCGCGTATGCCACTATTGTGATACCGCATATCTCTGCCTGGACGATCTTTGTGCAGGTTCAAAGCGCAAAGCGCGCAATTGCCTTTCAAGCCCACTCCAGCCCTACTGGATAATGTTTCCTTGGAAAAGGAGCCGTCAGATAATCTAATCATATTACACGAAAATACCCCTGGTTTGCGAAATAATTGTAAAGTCTGGTTTTATTGCTGCAATGGGGTATTTAAAACATGGACGCATAAAATGGGTACACCAATTTTTGTGGTAAAAATTTTTATCCGACAACAAAGAATGAGAAAACGTGTTTTATGGGATTCAATCGAAAGTGTTGGTAGGAACGAAAAAACTCTTTTTATAAGATTTTAGGTATTTATGAGACCTACAAAATGAGACTACACGTAAAAAGATCCGACTAATATCAAAAAAGTTATGGCCGAAAACCGAGGCAAATTGCAGATTGTGGCACTTGGTAATGCGACGATGGTTTCTCGCATATGCTTGAACTTTTTCAAATTCGTAGGATTCGAACTTCTTAATAACCACAACAAAATTTCTTCTTCTAAACAAATTCAAACATTTCGTATTTGTGAGTAATTCGCAACAAAACATGATAGACATATCCGCTTTGTTTTAAAATGTGTATAGTAACGTATGTTTTTTAAATATAATAATAATAATAATTAACGTCTTTTATTTGTAATATTCTTACAGGAGGCGAGATTTAGATTATATATCTATTCTACCATCTAACCCCCTTAACAATTCGAGATGTAAAAAAAAAAAAGAATTTATTGAAAATTAATAGGCACCTGTATACAATAACGAATAATCCAAGTAAATACATAAGGAAAATATGAGGACACTTATGGGTTACAACCGATTTCGCTGCTGATGAAGAAGAACTTCTTTCACTTTTTTCTTGAATTTGGATAATGGATTGGTTTCTTTTAAACTGCGGTCTAAAGAATTATATGATTTGATCGCATTGTAAATGTATGAATTCTGAAATAGAGACGTGCTGTGGCGTGGAATTGAAAAAGTCTCTCTATATCTAATATTAATACGATGCATATTTCCTCTACGTATGAATTTGTTTACTAAATATGACGGTGTTTTTGAATAAAGAACCTTATGAGTCAGATTTAGGAGCTGGTACTTATACATTTTATCAATTTTCATCCATTTGAGTTCATTAATGGCATTCGATATATGATCGTATTTTCTGAGATCATTTACAAGCCTGCAACATGTATTCATAATACTTTGAATACGATTTCTTGTTATAATATCTAAATAGGGATAGTAAACCACTAAGCAATACGATATCTTTGAAAATACGAAATATTCACACAATTGCTTTCTCGCAGATTTATGTAATATAGCCTTGTTTGCAAATAAAACTCTGAGAATAGCGTAGCACTGCGTAATTAGATAGTTCACGTGTGCAACAAATTTTAAGTCATCATCCATTATAATACCTAGGTTTTTCGAATGATCCACAGGAATTAATTTATTACCTTTTAAATGTATGTCTATGTCCTTTTTTAAGGTATTCTTTTTTGTTCTATTTGCGTATACCAACATATTTGTCTTCAAAGGGTTCAAACGAAGATTATGACTACTACTGAACTTTTCAATTTGGGCAAGATCTTGATTAATTTTATTATTTGCGGTTTCTAAGTCATTACTCCTAAATGAATAGAAAATTTGAGTATCATCTGCAAAAAATTGTATGCTGCATGATTTTACCTCTGTTTCTAAATCTGAGATATATAATGAAAATAATAGCGGTCCTAAGACTGATCCCTGTGGTACACCAGAACAAATTTTTTGTTCCGTAGAGTACTGTTGATTTAGACGAACTTTTTGATACCGATTTTCAAGGTAGGTTTGAATAAACGAAAGAGGTTTTTCAGAAAATCCATAGTAACTGCATTTAGATACAAGAAGCGAGTGATTAATGGTGTCAAATGCTTTAGTAAAGTCAAGAAGTATGAGAGCTACTGCTTTTTGGTTATCAAGTGCCATTGTTATATTGTCTGTTAAATCACAGAGTGCCGAAGCTGTATTATGACCTTGTAGAAATCCAGATTGTTTAGATGGAATAATTTTGTTAGAATATAAGTAGGCGCACAGCTGCTCGTAAACAACGCGTTCCAATACTTTAGAGAAAATTGGCAGTAGACTGATCGGTCTCAGTTGACCATAGTTAGTAGGATCAGAACACTTAGGTAGCGGAATAACTATAGCGCGTTTCCACTGATTGGGGAAATATCCCCTCTCTAAACAGCAGTTTATAATATGCGTTAAGTAGACATCAATTTCAGGTATACATAGTAGTATCATATGCAAAGTTATTTCATCTGTACCACTAGAATTTGATTTTATTTTATTTATAATTTTAACAACGGTTAAATTGAAATTTGAATTTTGAGTTATTTTTATTAGCTCGGTAATATGCAATTTTATCAGCACAAGCCAAATCACTATTCTCGAAAATTGAAATGAATGCCTCATTTATTTTATACGGATCGGACAAGCTCACGGGAATTGTAGAATCTTTCTGAGATTGTACTTTGAAAGTCTTTAGGGTCTTATAAAACTTTTTTATATCCTGATTTTGAACAGCTTGTAAATAATCTCTTTTTCCTCTTCGCACGAGCGTTAATGCACGATTTCTGAAATATGTATACTGTTGCCAAGAGGCGGCTGTACGATCACGTTTGAACTTTGACAAAGCTTCAGCCCTCTGCCTGAATACAAGTTTAATATTATCATCCAACCAAGGAGCTGGAGCTTTGTTTACACGCACTACCTTTTTTGGACAGTGAACATTAAATAAGCATAAAATACTATCTGTTAAAAAGTTAATTTTATCTTCAATGTCATCTATCGATATAATATGCCACCATGGAAAACTCTTGAGATCTTGTTCAAACGCTATTTCATTTAAACTATGGAAATCCCTGAATGTAACAAATTTCTGTTGATTTTTAGGAAGTGCAATACGTATATCACAATATCGTAGCGCATTTGTTCAATTACTCACAAATATGAAATTTTTGAATTTGTTTAGAAGAAAAGAAACGTAACCTTTGTTTTTTGTATAAAAATAACATTTATCTTTCGGAATGGTTTGTGACTCATATCGGCAAGGTGAAATTATCGTCGCATTACCAACACGTTTCAAAACCTGCATTTTGCCTCGTTTTTCGGCCATAACATTTTTGCTATTTGTCTGATCTTTTTACGTGTGGTCTCATAAAAACCTAAGAATCTTAAATGAAAAGTTTTTTCGTTCCTGTTTCCTGTCCCCTTCATCCCCAATCATTTCGGGGAAATTTGCTAATATGATTAGACTAAGAGAAGCACACGAGACACTAAGTTGTAGATTACTAAATCAGCCTTCTATTCAAATTCAGTCACGCCGTTTAAAAAAATAGGCTGATTTGTTCTGTATAATTTTCAACCCTGAACCCAAAAACTCAGAAACGGATGAACCGATTTGAGTGCGTTTTTTTTTTTTGAAGTTTTTGTTTGTCGAGATGGTCCCTTGCTATGTTTGATGAAATCAGTTTTTCTATTTAAAAGTTATGGGTGACGTAGGGTAAGCAACCCAAAGTAAGCGAACATACCTGTCTTTTAATTAAAATAGGTGTGAAGTTCTTCATAAGTTAGACCCATTTTTCTGTATGGTTTTCAACCGCCGGCGCTTACGGATGAATTAGTTTGAGTGCGGAATGCTTTGGTAATAACACGTAACAAAATGAGATTCACTTAAAAAGTCGGGGTTTTCAATTTATCTAGCATGTCTTGTTTTCGTGTGGCATTTAAAAATTGGTTACAAAACCGAACCCTTAATAAATACTGTCAATCCTCAACTAATATTTTATATTTTCTTTTTTTGTTTTCCAAGGAACATATGATTTTTTCAGCAAAAATTGGTAAACCAATTCTGTCCAGTGACAAGCAATAAGCCGGTTTTTATTTTTTCTCGAAAACGAAGTGAGATATGAAAGAGGCAAAGAGGTTGTCAAACAAAATTACTAAAGTTACAAAAAAAGCAATGGCGTACATTTTTCTGCCAATAATATTCGCTAAGGTGCCCCCGGGAAGCCTGTGGACCTAATAATTTTAATCTATATAGGGCTAAATTAGCTCCTTAATACGACAAATAATATTTCCAGATTTCAACAGAATCGAAGAAAATATTTTTGAAGATTTTGTTTTAAATTTTATCACCCTGTATCTGGAAAATCTGCATTTCCGGACCCATGTTTATAGAAACGTTTTTTCATATTCTTAAAACAGATACAATAAATTTTAATTCCTCGGCGGCAAAACTCGCAGACGGACACTGCATTTTCTGCTCCCTGCCTTCTTCCCATCTTCTTATTCGAGATTCTAGAAGGGTTACATTCATTCTGTTGACTCTTCCCATTGTTCTTTTACTTCCCCCGCCTACTGGCGAAGAACTATTGTAGTCGCCTTGAAATGAATGAATCTCAAAATACTATTCGAAGTTCTGTGAGGCAGGTTTTGAAGTTTAATTTAGATACTTGGCGTCCTCAAAAAATATACTTTTAACCGACTTTTTAAGCTCTGAATATACCAATTTTAGGCCTTTCCAGACATTAACTCGCTTGTAATTCGAAAATGGTCAACTTCAAAGAAAAGCTTACGCAAGCTATATTTGTTAAAAATGATCCAAAAAAACCCGTAAACATTTGTCCAGGCGGAGCTGTAGGCAAAAGACAAAGAAAATAAAAATCGCCCAAATTTCATGTTTTGACGCGTTAAAGGCTGCTGAAAAAAATTTGTGCGGGTTAAAATTTGGAGTTTGGGAGTCGTAGGGGCTGTTGTCGTTAGATTATTTATATCCGTTTATAAGGCTCCCAGCATTCATGTTCAGGGGGGAAGCGGGTTGGAGAAATTGGTAAAAGTGAACGATCGAATTCATTCATATGCAGATTGGATTGCGATGGCCGTAGCTAACTTTTGCCCCATATCTGTGTTTTATCCTTTATGAACTGATGCCAGCGTGGCGTGGAAAGTGCAGAGTCAAAATACTTGACGATATTTTTTGAATCTCAAAATGAATTTTAAAATAATAGTGGACAGCAGATTTAGACATCTGAAAATGGCCCAATTTCCCCAACTGAAACTAAAAACAGTTTTTTTCCTAAATTTCAAACAAACATTCAAATAAACTAATTTAATGCAAAGTCTAATCTGGGATGTTGCCGATTAAGAAGATATATAGGTATAGAGATTTACTTTCAAACATCTAGGATTTTTTTTTCTATATGAAAACGAACCAGTAACAGGTGACGAGCGCTATGCATGTCTTCCTAGGTGCGGTAGAAGCTACTATTTACACTTGGCATTAATAGTTTCAGCGAATGTAGAGACAATGAGACCGGGACAGGGGCCGCCTTGTGGGAGGATTGATTAGGTTATTTTTGTCCTCTACAAGTATCGCTAGGGACGCTGAGTGATGACGCAATCTCGCCCGCAGGGATGTAAGTCGAAAAATGATTATGTAGGTTTTTAGACATTATGTAGATTTTTTGTCAAATTATGTAGGTTTTCCTGTAAGATGTCAACCAGGAACTGGCTGTCGCTCACTTCATGCTCACTTGTAGCAGGCGCGGGTTGAACTATTTGCTCACTACCACCTATTAACAAGTTGACATTTTGTCATAATAACCCTGTCGTTGTCCTTTGTCAACTGGTTCGCAACCTGTCATGCAGTATAATAGTCGTGTACTCTTCGAACAAGAAAGGATAGAGATACGTGGAGAACTCTACTTGGGATATATCGGTACGGTAGCGCCACTGGCCTAATTGGTTTCTCAACTGCGAACCGCAAGACGCAGCTGTTTGCCGCCGGATTAAATCGACGTTTATACGCTTGAAGCCTGGAAACGGCGCGCTACCGTATTTTATAATACCAGAAGCAGGACAACTTTCCAGCTCAACGGCATCGAAGGCGAATCAGGTTGTATCGAAAAACTACAGCGAAATGTCAAATGTGAAGTAAACGGAGAGAAAGCAGCTGGATATGTGGCAGAGATCAAATTAAATGTCGTTTACTTAATGAGTAAATATAGAATTTGATACCATTATAAACGGGCAATATTTTGACTGCATTATTTGGCTGAAATAGAGTAGCCAGCAACATACACCAATAATCTTAGTGTATCCTTGTTACACAATCTAGACATGGCTGACAATTGTGATAAATTTCGCATATTGCTGTCAACGATCGATCCGATTTCGTATCCTGCCTAATGGCCGGGCCATATGCTGAATGTATTGATGTCCATGATGGCTGGACTATAATTGCTATGCTTCTGGCCAAATATTGCAAGAAAAATACTAGTCGCATTGATTTTACACATACTCTCACTTCACTTAAGATTGCTCAATTCTTTTTGCCGAAACTCATTTTAAATGAGTTGAGACTTTTGGACCAGTCTCAGCTTCGAGGAAGCTCCATGATAAATTATAAAAATGTCATTTTTTCATTTCCATGTTAAGACGAAGATTGATTCAACTATTTTTTTTTTGAGCTAAGCTGAAGTGACATACACTGATTTGACAAATTAATATCTGTTGGGAACCAACCCATTGTGTTAATATTTTGTAGCATATCCATTATTATCAATCACCGCCTGGCATCGTCTCGGCATAGATTGTAGAAGTTTCTTTATATAAGACAACATCAATCTGTCTCCACTTTTGCTCTAAAGCGGCAAAAAGTTCATCCTTGTTTGAATAATCTTTATCTCGTATTTGCTAAACTAAGTATTCCCATAGATTTTCAATGGGGTTTATATCGGAAGACTGTTAAGGCCATTTGAGAACTGGTATCTTTTCATCCAGAAAGAATTTCTTTGCGAGATTTGAAGTATGCTTCAGGTCATTATCTTGTTGGAAGATTGATCTTAAGGGCATATTTTCTTCCATATAGGGTAACATGACATGCTTTAGTATGTCTGTGTATACAAACTCATCCATTATGCCATCTATTCTATGTAAAGGTCCCATCCCAAACCCCGAAAAGCACCGCCAAACCATAACAGACCCGCCTCCATGTTTGACAGTGGGCAAAGGGTACTTGGGGTTCAATCTTTGTCCACTAGGACGTCTAAAGTAATGAACACCATCTGATCCAGACATATTGAGCTTGGATTCGCCACTGAAACATACCCTCTTCCAGTCACAGATGCTCCAATCAAGATGCAACCGTGCAAAATGTAATCGGTCCTTACGGTTTTTCATCGAGATTAGCGGCTTCTTACTCGGGCGACGTGCAAATAACGTCAAATAATTTAATCTTCTAATTATAGTTTTCGTAGATACACCGACAATTACTTTTGTCTAGATTTCTGCTTTTATTTATCTTGGGGTTTTAAACGGATCCTTGGACGAAATTACTTTTAATAATATAACTGCTCTAGCATTTGGTTTTCTAGGCCGACCACTTCTCTCAGAGGCTTCCATGTTGCCTTTTTATTTATATTTGTTCAATATTGCCCAAACTGCTTTACGCTTCAGCTTAAAATTTTTGGCAATGCCGACTTGACGTTGACCATCCTTGTATAACTCAATGATCTTGTTGATTCCACAATACTCAATGAACACAAACTCTTCCTCTTTTGTCACGAAACTGTACTAAACTAATGTTGATAAGAATTTGTCTGCATATGTTCGTCCCTCATAAAAAAGTGCTTATATTCAGACTTAAATTATGTTCATTGCAGTTAATGTAAAAACAATGAATTCAGTTTTTCTACTAATAACGCATTTGTTTAAGGAGCAATGAAGTATGAATTCATTTTCTAAATGTATTTAGGTAAATATTCATATTTGTCTATATACTTTTGTCGATTACTGTATCTACGATGCAACGGTATTGTGAAGAGTTTTTTAAGTGTGTTCTCGTACTCCATCTTCTGTACCCCGCCTGTCACAATTCACTCTACTCATGCTCCTATCTTGTTTGAATTAATTTTTAATCAACTTTCATAAGGGACCACAATTTTACAAAACTTGAACATTGAAATCGAAAGTTGCGGTGTGTCACCTATAAAAAACGCTGTATTCGTTTACACATTTCGAAATTGCAGAAAACAAAGCCATTTTATAAATCATTTTGTATCTGTGTCTGAGCATGCCATACTTTGATCATTTTTTCAATACCGAAGCAGCCTCGTAGGCAGAAGCCTAAATACCAGGGCACCGCGGCTGCTATGGGGAGCTTAAAGAAATTTTGTTACTTAGAGTTGTGAACTGCCTAAGGTCAGAAGAACTGGGAAAGCCCCCTCACTTAGATGGTTCTACATCTAGATGGGCAAGGGACAAGGGAGTGGTCGTATCGGCCAGTTGTGGAGGTTTGAAGTTCGGCACGGTTAGAATGAGAGGTCCAAGTCAGGTGACCTAGGCCGCCGGCGCCGATGGATCGTCGGTGTGGAATGATCCCGAAATTGCCGAAAGAAGAGTCATCGATCAGTCGGACAGCCTCGTCTGAGCAGCATGGATAATGTATTTGTACTCGAGATTAGGTCCTATCTGGGCCTTGTACTGAGTGAGGAGGTTATGTGGTGAAAATTACTTCTACTATTTTATAAATAGCCTAGCTTTTTCCCTGGTAGAACTCGGCCATCCATTGAAATCAGATGAGCGCTAGGGCGCGTCTTGTAGGCATTAAACTGTACCAGATTGTCGCGTTCCCGAGCATTTAATTTTATATTCCTCGTGCTTTATGAGATTTCACTGTTCTCGAATGCACTTAGGGCACATATCCGTAAAATGAATAATTCATATTCAAACAAATTTTTAGATCACGGCGACATAATTCGTTTAAATAGAAGTATAGATTCATAACGAGATCCATAATATCCGAGAGATTTATAAAAGAAAATAAACCTTTGCAAGAAATAATGACGGTAGGGAGTGCAACAATACTATTTTCTCGAGATACAATGGAAGGTAATCCTCGAATTGCACTAATTAAGTTTTTAGAAAGCCAGCTGCAGCGCCGCGGCAGAATTTTACGAAGCTCTCTATGAAATACCGGACGATTATCGATTTGCATGAATGTGAAAGCTAGGTTGAGAGCAGTGGTGCATCACAGGGGGCAGACAGGTATTGAATATTTAATTATTGACTCTGGTAGCAAAACAAAGCGTACAATAATACAGTCTTCAAATTTTGGCTCTAAGCCATCAAAACTAAAAGCTGGACAATTAAGCCTCTAGAAAAAAAAAGTATATAAAGAAAAAGTTAAATTGATCAAGTCAGTCAAACAGGCTCATAAAATTAGCCCATAGTTATCTCCTATTTTACAACCTTGTGATCTAGAAATTTCTCTCTTGCACTACCGATAGCACATATCAACTGGCAACGTTACGCTTTCTGACCTCCAAAATCGCCAGCCACCCATTCCGTCGGTCAGACATCTATCAAACCTCATGCAGGTATGCAATGTACATTCATTTGTTGCGTAGTACAGAACGCGTGTGTTGAGAATATTCTAAGTTTCAGGATCAAATGTACGTGGAAACGTATAATGTGTGCAATATGTCTAATAGGTGCATAACATTACCGAGGTTGAAAGCGTATAAATAAACAAACGTCAAAAAACTGACACCCTCCCCCCTACAAACTCCAATTTTCAACCACTCCAATTTTATGAAAATGATCAAAAACCTCTAGAAATTAACCTTGTGTAGTTTTTTTTATTTTGTCGTTATAGTTCGCAGTAGTTAAAGTTATACAGCGGGTCAAGGACTAGCGGACAGACGGAAACAGACAATATGATTTTTCGTGATGTACTTGTTATGTAACATCCGAAAAGAATAATATACCATTTTTGATCTTTTTTGTGATTATAATACTTCCTCGCCAATGCCAGTGGCCTAGGAAGTACAAATTCGCCAAAATATCTTTTTCCTTTGCTTGGAACATAAAAATGAAGGATGGGCCATCACTTGGTTTTTTAAGTTGGTATTATTTTGACAGTTGGTAACACTTCCATGCTCAACATATTGAAAAACATATTGTCATACTTCCGCTGTGAGCAATGGATCGTTTTAATCTTGAACAATGGTGGGAAAAATTGAAAAACCATTTTCAAAGTGAGTGCTTTGCAAAAATTAAGAAGACTATTTGGTCGAAATGAAACTGGCCTGCTTGTGGATAACAGAAGGTATGAGCGTGTTCGACCCGTACGTACAACCGAAAACATTGCTGCTGTTGGTCAGAGTGTGCATGAAAACGCAACAATGTCATCTCGTCACAGAGCACAACAAGTGGGCATCAGTCGCACTTATGTACGGAGAATATTGCATAACGACCTGGGATTATTTCCTTACAAGGTGCAACTTGTGCAAGAGTTGAAACAAAATGTCCATCCGCTTCGATATCGTTTCTCTGCGTGGGCTCTAAATCAATTGGAAACGGACGTCAATTTTTGTCGCCAAATCATCTTTTCACACAAAGCCCTTTTCCATCTGGGAGGTTTCGTTGACAAGCAGAACTGTAGGATTTGTGGTTCTAAAAATCCACATGTCGTCATAGAAAAATCAATGCATCCAAAAAGAGTAACTGTGTGGCTTTTGGAGTGGTGGGATTATTGGACTCTACTTTTTTTTCAAGATGAAGATGGTAACAGCATGACGGTCAACGGGGAACGCTATAAAGACATGTTGAGTTTTTTGAGGCCACTATTAGACGACATGCATTTGCACAATCTCTGGTTCCAGCCGGATGGTGCAACATGCCACACCAGCCGTGAAAAAATCGATTTTTTACACACTAAGTTCGGTCATAGCGATATCAGCCGTTTTGGAGACGTTCATTGGCCAGTCCGCAGCTCTGATTTGACGCCCATTGATTACTTCCTGTGGGGTACTGTTAGGGACCGCTGTTACACTAACGATCCTCAAACAATTGATTTTCTTAAGGAAAGTATCCGTCAAGCTATTGATGTAATAGACCCACAAACTATCGAAAATTTGCTTCAAAATTGGGTTAAGAGGATGGACTACTGCCAGGCTAGCCGCGGCAGCCACTTAACTGAAATTGTTTTTCATAAGTAATCGGTCGATGTATTCTTCTGAATAAAGTATCGTGTGTTACATATTATTGAAGAGTGTAGTTTTAATACCAGTTTAAAAAAAACCAACGAATGGCCCACTCTTTATATCGAAAGGTCATATTCATGAGTCAAACATATGGAAAAGTTTCATAATGATAGATAGAAATTTGCCATTTTTTTGCTTTGTATGCAACAATCCTCTATGATGGAGGTTACACAGAAAAGTAATTTCGTGGACGGTACGAGTAATGAATGATGAAACTTGTCTAACAGATACCAAAAACCATATTTTTTAAAAAAATAATTGAGGGACTAATATATAGAACTTTCCAAGGTATAGGCGTCGAGAATTAACAAATCTATAGAAATGAGTATGGAGTATGGAAAAAACCTCTGTTGCAGCTTAATGTTTCCACTCATAGAATGTCTTCATCTGATTGCATGACTAATTTTATATTGGAAAAAGATTCCCACATAATAAAATAATCTTGAGGTAACGTGGCAAGACAGCTAAGCTCGCTGCAGCTTCTGCTTATTCACGCTACTGTACTTGACAGCGGCAAAAGAAAGCATGAGAAGAAAAGTACTTTCTTAAAATAACTATACGCCCGAGTTGGGCTGCTATATACACTTAAATCAGCGTTCTGGTGTGGCTTTAAAAGGGCAACTTTTACTCATTTGTCTGTTGCAATATTTAGGACACAGTATCTAAGCCACAATGGAGATGTAAATGACTCGCGATGTAGGTTCCTGGCCCCATTTTATACGTAACATCAGTGAAAGGTTGAAAAATGAGTTTGTGTTACCAGGAGACGCAGGCCCCGATGTTTAGTTTACGAAATCTACAGAAGTTGTGGTGAACAAATGAAAGCTATATTACCAGTTTGTTCAATGACGAGTAGACCAGATCCACCCTGATAACAGAATCGGCGGCATCTGGCGGCCACGGTAATGACGCGGCTCACAATGCGAACTGACAGACAGATCTAACAGACAGCTAGTTATTTTCAGTCTCGCAGCGGTCGAGTCTGGTGATAGATGGCTCCTTGTGCTGTCTTATTTAGATATAAATTTTACTCTGAATATAATAGGGTTGATCAGCACTTGTTCGTTCTCCACCAAGGCCAAGCCTACACCATGCTGAAGAGATGCTAGATAGCACGAAACATGTTTGGTCGTCTTTGGTCGGGCGAATGAAAGTTACGAGTATATTACTAGTTTCTATTTATGTTCAAGAACATTTGCGAGCCTTCCGCTTTAGATGTCCCGTGGAGTTAGGTATAAAATTCTCCCAGGGGTTTTCTGTTTTCGAGGAGAAGCAGCATCTGTAAAATATGAAAAATCACATTCAGATATGACTAGACATCCAAACAACCGAAAATCCTTTGAGATTTGAATACTCAACTCATAGTAGATCTGGATCGCTAGGAAGTTTGAGCAACGTTCACGTGTATTCAAAAGAAATTAGTGATCCTTCTTACCTAGTTAAGGTGCGCATTTTTTTAGATGCACCGAAATTATCTGCACGAATGATCTCTGAAATAATGAAAAACGGATCAGTAGTGCAAGTCTCTTCGAGATATGTTTACGTGTAAGTTGAATTGTTAGCTGTATTATCTGACACAGATAGACACCCGCGGGGTAACCTAAAAAACGACAAAATGTCATCTTGCAGACTCAATCATGCATTGTTGGATGCAATGTAGTGTTTTTCACTAGGAAAATGTGAAAGAAAGAAAGTTGGTGCGATACTGGATTTTTATGTGTATTGGTCTGCATGTGTATAAAATCAGTGATATTTGCTAGGTGAAAAAATTATTGCTGAATATGCCGCCAATGAAGTATAGCTATCAGCTATGTCCGACGGGTTATTCATAATATGTTGTCCGTTCTGAAGGCAGGTTATATTTAAAATTATAAATTGCGCTTTTTCTTTGAGGAAAGTTACGGGAAATCATCACCGCGCTCGAGTTGTGTGTTATTATTTTTAGCCTGTATATGACTTGTAGTTCGACAATGCACAGTGAATATAATTGCAGTATGTGGCAGTATGCAAGTATAAAATATAAGATTCCCCATAAAGTTAATTACTTCCAGGGATTTTCTTTTCTTATCCCTCACATTTCTTAAATTCAGCAAATTTGCATATGTAATTTCCAGAATGAATTAGAAAAAATGGATGTGCAACTAATTTCGAGCTTTGAATGCATATCAAGTAAGTGTATTTGAGACAAGAAACTAATAGAATTATCATCAATACAGATTAATAGGACACGTCGTCCAATCCAATCTCTGAAGCAGATGTTACATCACTTCAGAGCCAAACATTGATAACTGAAGTATCATGATGTTTAGGCAACATGTGCAGCTACAAAACGAGTTCAAAATAAATGTACCCTTCAAGTGCTAAGTTCACATTTTGTAGAAAAACCTACGTTATGTCACAAGGATCGCGAGTTGTGGAGGTAGTTGTGATGTTAGAGATGATGCTTTTGCATCCAAGATATCCTAATTTATCGGATGTGGGAAGGAGACCTGTGTGAAGATAAAGAATGACGCATTGTGTTTTAAGTTTTTTTATTATAATATTAGTCCTATTTGAAGGGGATTAAAAAACCAAGGCTGCTAAAAACAATATCTCGACCGCAACTCCGCTTGTCACATGAAACAACCTGTACATGAATTATTGTGGAACGCCCTTGGGCATTTAGGAAAAAGTTTAGTAACATGTCGATACTGTATTTTGTTTCAATCATGTTTGTGTAACGTTGGAAAGACAAGATCAGTGCCCAGGCTGTATTAGGCCGTCTGTCAAATTAGACAGAAAATAAGCAACCGTTACACACGCAAGTATTTATGTTTCCTAAAGCAAGTCAACCTAAGGTAACCTATGCTATATCAAAAGGTACATACATTCTCGATAAAATAATAGATTTTCTGAAAAATCCATTGGTAGAGATGTCTCCGATGTGTTAGGTAAGGCAATATTGGCTACCTGTCAATTTGTATGCACGATCCCGAAATTGTTCCAACTATCTTCCAACCCAGAAGTGATTCTGGCTATCTGTCAATTTGTACTCACGATCCCGAAAGTGTTCCAACAATCTTCGAACCCAGAAACCATTCTGGAATCGTAACCAGTAAAGGCATCCGTCATCCGTATAAAAGCGTTTCAGATGATAATCGGACGGTTGTGGTATAATACCAAAACTCATGAAAATGTGAGTTTCTGTCTCTCACCACATTTGGAGCCTCCTGTAACAGAATTGTAAACTTTGACGCCTGTTATTCGACCCTGTGCAGCTTGGGTTTTTTGTTGTTTCAAGCTGTGTTTAACTGTAAAAAGACGAATCATGGACGATAAATTGTATATGAGTGAATAAAGTCATTATTCGCTTAACAAGTAACTATCCTGCTAATTGCTACTTATTAAACTAAACTTTAATAGCCATTATGAGATTAAGTCCTTCATCTGTGTATAATAAATCTTTATAAGCGTACGTTTTAGCATATAAGCGCTGATATTGCCCACGCGTTGAGCGTATAACAGACTGATACCATCTGCTGCTTGGCCTAAGCATGTGTATACGCGAACTTTATTCTACCAGTAAACAGTTATTGTTAACTACCATTATGAACAAAACATGAAGGTGATTTGACAGTTTCAGACTTATCAACAACGTTAAAGACATGAGTCGTGCATCAGGCGGTGATTGCACCTGACGGTACGTATTGTCATGATCATCTCTTCCAGCATATTAACATCTTGTACTTATTAAAGGTTTATACAGGGTGCGGCAGTATAACTTCCTTTTTTAAAATGCGCGCTATTCAGTCGGTTGATGTCGGAGCGGATGGAATTGCCAACAGAACGCCTGCTATGCTAGCAAGAGCCATGACAAACTCCAGAAGTCGGTTTACTCAGTGTATGGACAATGGAAGACGCCACCTGCCTAATTTGATCTTCAGAACTATATAAAACAAAACTTTAGAAATGCGCCTACATTATAAAGGACAAATAAAAATGTTCTGATTCATACAATGGTTTTATTGGATTATGGAAAAACGAAGTCCTGCTGCCGCACCATGTAGTATCAGGAAACTTCCTGCGATTGAGGTGTGATTTTTTTAGATTTTAGTGGTGTGATTACACTCCTTAACACTTTATTTTGGCGGTACTTTAATTCAAGGCATTTCTGCTGAAAGGAGATCGTTAAAATATGCGTTTTCGGCCCTCTTTCGGAATAAATGCAGCCCAGTGAAAATTAGTGCATCATCCCATCCCTAATGTACACTTATCACCCCCAGCGAATAATTAAGTGTTTAATCGGTTGTGCCATAAGATCAATAATAAGTAATTTAAAGATAACTAACATCAACAGCAGGTACCTACTGAATATCCAAAACATTGGATATAAACAGAATTACCCCAAGCTGATGGTAGAAAGTATGTGAAGTATACGTTTTCCGTTTTTCAAAGATGAGAGTTCTTTTATTAAAAAAATCATTAACGAGCAATTGCACATTTTTCATCTACTTTCCACCTCCTATTTAGGGTAGTTCTGTATATATCAGTCATTTTACTTCAACAAATGTTAATTATCATAGAATTATTTTATTATTTGAATTACCAGCATTTCCACGTAGATTATTGAATAGGAGGTGATTAGAGTAATACAGGGAAGGATTACTAGACCTCCCCACACTTGTCGGGCTTAGAATAAGTATTTTTGACTACTCCTAACCTGAAACAATAGTTTCCACTGGGTTCGTTCCAAGAGAATAACTCCTATTTCTAACATAATATTCATAAGTAACATCATCAGGGCATCTATTTTAAAAAAAAAAAAAACGTTGCTAAGTAATCTTTTAACAAGAAGCATGAGTGCTGGTTTCAACAAATATCCGAGGATTTTTGTACCGGTCCGAATGTATTTTGTTTAAAAATATCACTTTGCATTGTTTTTTCGAATTTGTCGCAGGAAAAAATTAGATTCCCGAATGGTATTTGCAAGACTGTTTCATGACTACCAGATTATTCTGCATACACAGAGCTTACAAAACATACTACCTATTATACATGCATACATAATACATATGTAGGTATTAATTTGAGAACTGAAAAACCGCTAATTTATTTAATCACAAAATATTAAAAACTTAATTATTCATTCCACAATTAAAATATAAATTGCAATTTTGGTACACAGTAGGAGTATTATTTGAAATATTTGTTAACTTATTAATAACCTTGGGTGTAGGTAGACCATAATTACTTGTTATCAAAGGTATTGTAACTGCTGACAGGTGCTGTCATACAATTTTACCATCTAGAAAACATTTGCAATTCGAAATTGCGCGTTTGTGATTGGAGGAAATTAAGACGAGGGAAATGATTAGGAAAAATGCTTTTACTGGAGATGAAGCACAGCATGCGTAGACTTCATTTTTTAAAGATTACGTCATCATCATCCTCATCGCATTTTATCGACCAAGTATAGGTTCAATTTGGTTTATCTTGCCCATGGATTTTTGCTAAGTAAGTTCTGCTCCTTATGAGAAAACGGCTACTGGAGGCAAATCTGGTGATGGCGGTGGTCAAACATATGATCAGAGCGAGGTACCAACATTTGTGGAAATAACTCCCAAAATTAGTCCTCTTTCAGCACTGCAGTGTGGCATGTGTGTGTGGATTCCGCTCAAGCATTGCCCGTGAAGTTTAACATCTACTCTTGTTTATTGGAGCATAAAAATGTTATGATTTTTATAAAAATTACTACAAAATGAGGTTGGTAACAGGATCAGGAGAATCCTGCTGACCAAGTAACAGCATATGCGATTACAATATATGTCTATATAAAATTATAAAGTAACTGAATCTACAACAAATCGGACATCTACGCTGCTTTTGACTACCTCTATACAATATTTTGGTCACAAAACCGTACATTCGATTTCTTTGTCGCTTGGTCTACTTCAAGAATAGACTAAGTGTCGCTAAACTTCAATTATCAGTTTAACTGAGGTATCCACTTTAATATCAATCAGTAGTTATATACCATTTAGCGATAATTATAGTTTATGATGTACACATGCATTACATAAAATACTCATATCTACAAACCGGTTTTACCCGCATACTGCAGTATTAACTAACAAATCGAATTACAGACATGAAGTAAATTCGTTAAATTATTAAATATAATCATTTATTTCCCTTTGCGCTGCTGTTTTCTGCCAGCATTTCAAACAACCCAAATATTTATATGAACCTACTCGGAACGGTGGTTTATCGACTATGAAATAATAAAATATCGGCATTATCACAGCTTTGATCCAAATATTTTGTGGCGCTGCCCCGAATGAGAGGTCAATTTTTTGTGGTGTGCTCGCGGATTTACTTCCCGATTTGTTAGTAGTAACAACCGAGATGAATAAATAGATCAAAAGTTGAATACTTGTTGGTTACACAACGAATCACAACCTTTAAAGTAAGGACCATTGTGAAACTGAGCTAAAGTATCTAATATAGCCATTTAAATCAATAAAATAAGCACTGTGAGCATTCAAAATCATTCAGCTAACATCTAGTCTATCGAGTATTTCCATCTTGGAACTCATACTATGATATTATAGTACATGTTACAGTATGCCGAGGAGATATGTATATTTGGTGTTATGCTATGAGGAGCTTTGTTAATCCAATTTTTGAACTGCCCAAGGTTGGTAGAACTGGGAAGTACCTCCTCATATATAGTCTAGTCATATTAGCAAGTTTCCCCGAAATAATTGTAAAGTCTGGTTTCATTGATGAAAGTTGTTCAAGCGGGTATTTAAAACATGGTCGCATAAAATGGGTACACCAATTTTTGTGGGAAACCTTTTAATTCGACAACAAAGTATGAGAAAACGTGTTTTTTGGGATTCAATCGAAAGTGTTGGCAGGAACGAAAAACTCCACAGATAATTTTTTTAGGTATTTATGAGACCTGCAAGAAGAGACCACACGTAAAAAGATCCGACTAATAGCGAACAAGTTATGGCCGAAAATGCAGGTTTTGGCGCTTGTTGGTAATGCCACGATAGTTTCACGCAGATACTTGAAATTATTCAAATTTGTAGGCATCATACTTCTTAATAACCACAACAAAATTGGAGTAGATTGGTCAGGTAGTTTTTGAGAATTTCTAATTGTTTATCTCAAAACACCTGTTGCCCGGCACTAGTTTATTGAGCAATATATTCAAAGAGCATTTTATAGCAAAATACACGAGCTTACTTTGACGATACGAATCACAAACAATTCCGAAAGATAAATGTTATATTTATGCGAAAAACGAAAGGTTACGTTTTTTTCTTCTAAACATATTCAAAGATTTCGTATTTATTAGTAATTAAACAGATGCGCTTGGATACTCGAAAAGCTTACGTTATTATACACATTTTAAAACAGCGAATATCTATCACCTTTTGTTGTGAAGAAAAACATTTTTTTCAAGATTTTGTATACATCTTCAGAGCCGAAATTTTTACAAGGTCACAGATGAACCTTAGGGTTTATACAAAAAAAATATTTCATACTGAAATGCACTGAACTGTTTATAAAGTTAGCACACAAACTGAAAATAATTGTTTCAAACTGTCTTAGCCTAGTTAGTATGTAGCATGTGCTAAATAGCTACTTTATTCAGGATTGCATGAGTTAGCCAGATAAGAAAGTCACGAAATCCAGTCTCTTTACGAAGAAATATATTTCCCTGAACCTTTTTTCTAAAAATATTAATATAATGGACTTTTCTTTTCGAAATCTCGTACGATTAAAACGACAGGGAGTTGAAAATGTCGGAAAATTAACTCGAGAAAACGGAAAAACACCGTCTAAAAAATTCGTAATACATTATTTAAGGCTCTAGCATTGTATTTGGTGTAGTTTTTGAGACTATTCAAAACGGGGAACGCGCGGTAAATTTAAGGAAATGCTAAGAGTGATGATTGAATATTGATAACTATATTTTATAAAATTTATATTGAATTCAAACGAGTTGAAATTATGTCTGTTGTGCACTGTATCACGTATTTTTGCAGTGCGCAACATAATTACTGCAGTGTACTATTAGAAGCGGTTTGAATAAACTGTCTATTTTCGAAACCACCGTAACAACTGAGCATCGTCCTTTTGTCAAGTTTAATTAACTGCTGGGGCGTGAGCCGACTGAACCGTACGTGCGACAGAAACTCAACCGAGAGGTCGATATAGAGGCAAAGTATCTAGATTAGGTAAAGTAGAATCACTCGAGAAAGTAAAACCTTAGACACACATATTCACTCCTCATGCATAATCGAGGGAAGAACAGGGCTATAAATGCTTGCTTTTTTATAATCTTATATATCTACTGTTTCGTTTACAAAAACAATGATTATTATGTTGCTGTTCGGCGACCATTTCGACCGCATTACCAATTTAACAGTATTAATCAGTGCCCAGGTATTAATTTAATTAAATCATCATCAATGAAGAACCAGGGCAACCACGAGATGTTCCAACCTCGTCGACGCGCAAGTGTTTAGGTGCTTTGGTGATACCCTGAACGTTTTTACGATGAATACTGAAATTCGACTTGAAACTGCATCCATATAAAATACAGTTAGTGCAGGAGGTAAAACAATGATAATTTAAGAAAGTCATTCATCATTTTCTTCTCGGATGAAACAAAATTGATGATTCTGGAGTTAGGAAAATCCCAAATTAAAACACCAAAGACCTCTGTATTTTTCAAATGTCATCTGTTCGGGGGCGTTATCTTCGAATGGCATTATCGGACCGTACTTTTTTTTAATGATGATGAGGATACACGCGATAATTTTGTGACTTCCAATTCTGCAGAATACGTAAAAATGCTATGCCATCTTTTTTCAACACAGCTGCAGTAGTTTTTCGGTTACAAACAAAGAAACTTGGATGCAACAAGATAGCTCGACCAGCGAGCGTATACCAGTTGCTAAAGACATTTAACATTCCATGGTCTCCCCACAGCCCCGCCCTAACTTCAGCTGATTTCCTTCTATGGGGTTATATTATAAGCCTAGGCAAATAAACCAACAACAATACTCCAACTAAAGGCGAATATTCGCCAGGAAGTGGGCAATATACCTGGCGCTTTGTATCGAAAAGGTTTTGAAAATCTAAAGGTCTGAGGAGTGATAACGGCGAGATGGCGGCCATCTGGATGATATTATTTTTAAGATTTGATTTTCCAGTATCTTTTTATTCCTTTAAAATTACAATCTATATTTTCTTACCGAAGAAATTTCAAAAATGCAAAAATGTATGGCCCACAATGTTTTAGATCACGAAATGTTCGACTGACCTCGTTATATCTGAAAATGCTTTACTGATTTGGTTGAAATTAGAGTACCAGTATGCTGTGGGGTCATTTTTGGAAAGCGTTGCAACAGCAACGGTGTTATACGGTGTAAATGAAAAGCGGACGGCATTCAGATTCTTCGGAAACTTAGTTTCTGTACATTTTTGATGTCGTCTTGATGATGCAGCCGCTTAGGCAGAAACCTAAATACAGGTGTACCGATACTGCGCGACTGCTACAGGAAGTTGTTAATCCGATTTTTGAACCTGCTTAAGTTTAGTAAAACTGGGCAAAATGTCCCCAGGCCGATTGATTCACAATCTGGCAAAGTTGGGGTGTGAGGAAGAATCATGGCTGGTTAGTCTGGCAGGTCAAAAACGCAGTGGTATCATGGAGGAGATCCCCGAAAAGCAAAGTCTGTTGGCATAGCTGTAGAGGAGGGCCAGATCACTAGTTTTCTACAACTTATTGGCATCGTCTTGGCACTGTGAATGCGTACAGGAGAGGAAGTCGTTAATATGTTACTGTGTTGGAACTAAGAACGATCCTTGGGGAACACCTCCGTTGGCATTGTGGGATGAAGTGAAGAAGTCGTCAGTTACGATGGATATCTTATGGCCGGTGAGAAGGTCAACTGCCATATGTCTGCAAAGCTCCTGTACGAGACTACAGGGAGGAAGTTTGGATACGAGGGCAGCTTGTCACAGCTATTCGAAGGATTTCATAATACCAAGAGCAGCGATATGAACCTCATGTTATGACTGGATAAATTCACTCCACAGCTGGGGCTTACTCGTTGATCGCTGATGGCGGAAACATACTACCTGTCACTAAACAAGTCGTGATGTTCGATATATTCCTGAAGCTCCTGATTAATGCACCTCTCCATCACCATGCTGATAACAGAAAGCGGATCTGTATGCCTGTAAGGGTCGGTTTTGGCTGAATATGAGCAAACACTGAATCCTCCGGGAAAGTACCGGATTTGTAATATACTTGAAAGAGACTGAAAGAACTGGAGCTCTGCTGCAAATCTCGTCTCTCTCTGGAAGAGATTAGAATTTCTTGAATTTATTTCTTTCCATTTTTGTTTTTTTTTTGTTACTTTAGGGAGTAGTAAAAAAGATATGGACGGAACATTTTGAAATTTGATAAAGGCACTTTGTTGTACGACAACGACACTGGTTAACCAAATAGCATGAAAAGCTGATACCTAGCCCGGATAAATAAAGGCATTATTACTTCTCTATCGAAGTTGATCTACTTGACACAATTTTTAGCAGCAATAAACAGTTCGGTGTGCTTGGCATAGAAGAAGACATCTGATTTCTGGAAATGTTGGTGGTGAACTTATTAAGCGGCGCCATCAACTTTATCAAAATACTGTTCATTCAGCGATTGCCAGTCTTGGCGAACTGATCGATCTAGCTTCCTGGTGGTTGATCCTTAGCATGTCCTTTATGCTTCTAGGCTGAGTCGCGAGCCAAGAGACGAACTTCTCATTTACTCCACGTCAAGGAAACGTGAACACTCGATCGCCGCATCTATTTGCTGCTTGCTGCCTGCCCATGTATTTATGCTACACTAGCCAATAGGAGCGTTGCGTTGCGCACTGGTGTTGGTGTTGGTAAATCGGTTTTGAAAGTCCTACAGTTTGACCACTGAGTGACCATACTACTAGTAATTTGTATACTTTCGCGACAGAAAACACAACTGAAGTCGATAGAGGCACGGAGTGAAAGAGTCATAAATAGAAGAGCGAGAAAAACTGACATGGCTTTGTAGGCAGCGTCCATTGGAGAATTTGTAGAATTATTGATGGATTTTAATTAACCTACATTTCCCAGAAGGTAGAGGCTAAAGGCGTCCATTTCCGCTTGGAAAGTCATTTTTTTCTGGCGAATTAATCTGTCAAGTGTTGATTGGGGCTTATCGTTCTCTGAATATTTAAAAAAATCGTTTGTAGTTATCAATTTTTGGGTAAAGATGGATTAGAATCTGTTTGTCAGTATGAAAAACTATTTGGCAGTGATTTATGTATTGTGGTTATAATAAACATAACCGTTTTCCTTTTAAATACAACGCCTTTCCATATTTGATCACCAATTAATATCTATTTTTTGTTTCAGGTGAGTCCAAAAAATATTCTACTTTTAAACGGATGGAGGTAAGGTAAAATAGTGATATTCTTACTGCTAACTACGATCTGAAAAAGTTACTGGCCTGCCCGGTACAGATACTGCGCGTTAAAATTACCGCCCTACTAATGCGAAAGTTTGCCTTTGCCTTTCGATTTGCAGATAGTAGACTACTTTCATACGGAAGATTTTTTATATCGAAGCTGCCGCGTAGACAGAAGCCAGGGCACCGCGGTTGCTATGAGGAGCTTCAATAAACTTAGTTAATCCTATTTTTGATCTGCCAAAAGTTAGTAGGACTGGGAAAATCCTAATCACGTAGATTGTTCCTCAATCGATACTCTGGGGGCAGAGTTTGCACAAGAGGACAGCATACCATAGCTGATCTAAAGCTTTCTTGATATGAATCAACTACATGAGACTCACAATAACACACGCAAACACACACACAGTTGCATGACGTAAGCTAGGAGGACCCCTGTTAATTGCTGGTGCCGGAAACCACACTGCCTGTCGCTAGTCAAGCCGTGACGTTCAAGAAACTCCAGAAGCTCTCGATTTATGCACCTCTCCAGCACCTTACTTATTACAGAAGACAGAGCTATAGGCCTGCAGTTGTAAGGGTCGATCTTGGATCCCTTTCTTGGGATGAGCTGGAATTTTCAGGCATTAAGTCCGGGCCAGAAGCTTTGTTGATGTCCAGCGACAAGAACACCGATTTTATGTCTGAAGGTTGATACAACTGGCAACCTAGTAATAATAAGTGAAGTTCAATGAAATATAATAAGTTTATTTTTCATCGTGACTAGCGGAACATTCGGCAACTCACTATACCGATACTTGTAGATGCTATCAGCCCAATAACACAAGTCAGTATGTGCGTCTAATCCGCAACCGTATTATGTAAAACAATCGCTATGGTATTCGTCTGATCGTCGTAACTCGTATTAAGTACTAAATATTTGCACATTTGCTAGCCCTCAGTTGACTCGTCGTTGATTCCACATGCGACATATCGAAGTGCCGTATCTCACTGTTTCCAATTATACAGGAGAGCGTTTTAAATATTTTCACGAGATTTATTGCTACATGATTGAATTTGTGGGTAGATCTGCTCATGTTTACAAGCTTTTCAAAAATAAGCATCGATTAACCCATTTTTCATTTTATTGTTCATAATGTCCAAAAAAGTAGGTATGTCATTTTGCGAAATTGAAGGGTCTTAATTTATAGAATAAAGACTTAGTTTCGTCCGTGTTATATTAAAGCGATAAAAAATGAAAGCACATGATATTTAAAAATAAAATGTTTTATTACAAGACAAAACGGTTTGGTTTGGTGGCGAAATAAGTATCCGCAGTATCTAAAACTATTTAATTCCACATAAGAGTAAATATGGCAGCACAAACAAAAGACTTACTCTAATAATAATGATATAATAATATCTGTTAAAGATGAAGATAATAATAATTAGTATTGCATCTATTACTCATGAGGAAGGTTTAAATAGAATCTTTGGTATTCTGGTAAACGAACTACCTTCACCCAGCGACTTCAAATCCATATATTTTTTCATAGTAATTTTTATTGGCTCTGGATTCAGAACTTCGAGGGGAATATCTTTTAGGTTAAGTTTTTGTCTTTTAATCTAAAAAAGCTGTATTCGTGTTGCAGGTCACTAGTTTTGTAAAATATTGTGAGCGACTGGATATTTTTTTGAAACCTTAAAAGTCATTGTGCTGAAGTTCGTGCACAATGTACGGCTGATTATGTCTTACCAGGCGAATAACTGGAGGCAGTTGGGCCGGAATAAATAATTCAACTACTTTGGACAATGCTGTAGAAACGGCACTGTGGGCAGAATCCCCTTCATTTTGACCACGAAATGACTCAAAATAGTATAATAATAATAATAATTTTTATTGGAATGTTTATACATAAAAATATAAAAACGACAACATTCCAAAAGGAAAGAGGATTGGCAGGGACATTTTTCACCTCCCCCTAAAAAGTTAATTTCATGAGCGTTTTTTAACATCAACAGAATGATTAGTATTCACAACAAATATTATGCACAATACAGTATATAATACGATTTGTGGATTCAAATCTTTGCAGCTGTAGTAGCACTTTTTTCATCTCATTTCTGAAGTTTTGGATGGAAGGTGCTTCAAAAAGTTCTAGATGATCGTTTAGTAAATATGCTGCCGTGTAAGTAAAACATTTTTTGAATTTAGATGTTGTATCAACTGGAATATTGAAGTATTCATTGTTGCGTAAGGAAACTTGGCGGAGTGAACATCTCTTCTCCAATGCAATAAACAGATATCTGGGTAATTTATATTTTAAAACTTTATATAGTAGAGTTCCATACTACACGATACTTGAATTTTAAAAGATTTTCTCTCACATAATATCCAGTAATATGTTCTTTTATATGTATATCTTTGAACAAAATAATAATTAGTATTTCATCTATTACTCATGAGGAAGATTTAAATAGAATCTTTGGAATTCTGGTAAACAAACTACCGGTATATCTCCTTCACACAGCGACTTCAAATCCATATATTTTTTCGTAGTAATTCTTCTTGGTTCTGCATTCAGAACTTCGAGAGGAATATCTTTTGAATTAAGTTTTTGTCTTTTTAATCTAAAAAAAGCTGTATTCGTGTTGCAGGTTACTAGTTTTGTGAAATATTGTTAGGCGGCTCATGTTTGTTAACCTTTATTTGGAACATTTTTTTGAAATCTTGAAAGTCATTGTGCTGAAGTTCGTGCACAATGTACGGCTGATTACGTCTTCCCAGGCGAATAACTCGAGGCAGTTGGGCCGGTATAAAGGATTCAGCTACTTTGGACAATGCTGTAGAAACGGCACTGTGGGCAGAATCTCCTTCATTTTGACCACGAAATGACTCAAAATATACTAAGTGACATAGAAATCCGAACACCCAGTTTAAATGGTTTTATTTTAATAAAAGTTGGTGAATGTATTTATCTTACTGTAAATAACAAGTGAAAAAATTGTCAGCCTTATCAGTTGGACAGTTCGTCAACTTAGTGAGTTTGATAGAGGCCGTATAGTGGGACTTCGGGAAGCTGGACTTTCTTTTCGGGCAATTGCAGTTAGAGTGCAAAGAAGTGTAGACACTGTGGTTAGGTGTTGTCAGGCACGGCTTCGAGAAGGCCGTACGCAAAGAGCAAGGGGCACTGGACGCCGCCGTAGAACAACAGACCGTGAAGATGGCAGCTGAAGATTATTGGCCTTAAGGGACCGTTTCTCCACTACCAGGTCCATTGCAAATGAATGGTTTGCAGAACACGGAAGACCTATTGGCATGCGAAGTGTTTACCGACGAATGAGAAGTTTTGGCTTGTTTTCATACCGGCCACACTGGGTCCTACCTTTAACTCGAGAACGCCGACGTAATCGCCTTGAGTGGTGCAGACAACGGTCACTCTGGGATCAGGAATGGAACAGTATTGTCTTTAGTGACGAGTCTCGATTTTGTTTAGGCATGCACGATGGTCGTGCCAGGGTTAGAAGGCGACGTGGTGAAAGGAGGAATCCACAGTTTTTTGTTGAAAGACATGTTCATCACACTGTTGGAGTTATGGTTTGGGGTGCTATAGCTTATGGTTCCAGGTCACCTTTAATCTTCATCAGAGGTTACATGAACGCGCAGCGTTATATCCACGAAGTTCTAGAACCCCATCTTTTACCCTATCTTGACACCCTGGCAGACAACTTTCCAACAAGATAATGCCCGACCACATGTTGCAAGAGTCACAATAGACTTCTTTCAATATAATGATGTCACATTGTTACCATGGCCATCAAGATCTCCCGACTTATCCCCAATTGAGCACGTGTGGGATATGATGGGTAGGAGATTGCTCAATTTGCAACGTCCTCCTCAGACTCTAGAAGCACTTCGAGAGGAGTTGGTGGTTGCCTGGAATGAGATACCACAGGAGGACATTGACCACCTGATCAGAAGCATGCCTAGGTGCGTTGGAGAATGCGTAGCACATCAGGGTGCATCCACACATTATTAAAGGTCTTTAAGGGCTTTAAAGCAGTGCAATCATTTTGAAATTTTCATCATTTACTTATTATGCTTCATTAACTACTTATACAAAATTTTATTAAAATAAAACCATTTAAACTGGGTGTTCGGATTTATATGTCACTTAGTATACTATAATGAGATATCTTCTGTATTCGAAGTTTTAGCTACAGCATATAGAAGCTGAACTATCCCGGCACCGGACGAGGCATAAGTAAAGGATGCAGGTCAGGAAAAGACAGATATATACGTCATAGTGCTCACACAAATAGTGATAAAATTAAAGCTACAATTTTACGAACTGGCGTAACTTAGATAAATTGTGAAATGATATGTATATTTTATAATTTCACAAATTGGCGTAACATGCTTGCTCTTGAAGTTTAATTTCCTATTAAAATGAGATCTAAAGTGTCTAATATTATTGTCCGATAACTCTGAAGGTAGTGGAAACTGACTTATGTCGTTTCGTGATATTGAAGAGCAACCTTTTTTAAGCAATAAAATCGACTTAACTCAATTTACGTATTTTCTGAGATACGCCATTTCGTGTTATTGGCGACGAGATGTCACCATAGAGACCACGCCTATAGTCCACTATCAGTTTTTCATGATTGATTGATTCCACAATCATCCTACAAACCGAATCCATGATCGATGGTCATACAGTCCTCAGTTCTCCCTCAGTAACCAGATGCTAATAAGCCCAAACGTGGTTTGGTGCATCATATTACTCCCGATTAGTTGATCCTTTGTAATAGTAATTTGCTAGCGCGTACACTCTCTGTACACACAAATTTGATGCTACGCTACGGTATGATGCTCCTAGAGCGTAACATACATCCAGCGCTACTAATTGAAAGGCTAATCAATATCTTGCTTATCGGCAATGGCCAGCTTTTATCAATACATTTTAATGAACGAATTCAATAACGTAAGCGGTGACCTCGCATGTATATGAACCCAAGTCAGCCAAATGAGTTTAATCCAGGGGATGGGAAGATAGATAGCATTTATCACGTTATAAAGAAGCATGTATCACATACACAGTTAATAATGAAAAGCTAGACTGTCGGCAACGTCAAATTAAAGTCACACTAAAGCTTGTTCGGTGATACCTAGTTTCGTCAGTCCTCTACTAGGTGTAATGTTATTCATAAAACGTTTTTTAATAGTAAGTTGCATGTTACGTCATTCATTTTGGATTCATTAAGATTTTTTTTATACTCCAGCTACCACGAAGGCCTGAGGCCTAAACACCCATGGGATATCGTGGGGCTATAGGGGAATACAGGGGAAAAAAGGGGGGGGGGGGTTACGCCACACGGACTCTAGCGAGGGAAGACGTGTACATGCAGCATGCACACATTCTGGCTGCGCCTACGAAATCCGCCGGGTGGTACCTCCACCTATGACAGTCACACACCGTCTACCACATACGGACAATCACAACATCCATAGACAAGAGAAACATTTCTCTTTGGACGGGATTCGAATCCTCGAAGCGCACGGCGGCCGATCAGGAGACGAAGCGTCTACCACTGCGGCCACCGCTGCTGCTTAAACATTAACACTCACTGAAAATGTTGAAAATTGTGGAAAATAACGTCGTGTGGGAATATTATGATTTTCCAATAAAAAAACTGACGTTAGTCATATTTCTATCCCATGCAAAACAGGTTATATTGATACAATTACTGAAAATATATATATCTCATTTCAATAATTTTGAGCTTCGTTAACTTTATGACTTGCATCGTTCGTCTTTTATGGGTTTACAAGCAATGATATCCACTGGTTATACAGTGCTTTTCTTTAATGTCCCCCTCCCCTTTGATTTTTTGAACGGATCAACTACAAAAATTTAAACTTTAGGTAATGAAATTGATGCGTGGATACCATATTTTAGAGTAAAATAGCCAGACTAAAATGTCAAGATGACCGCTGGGCGCCATCTTGGAAAAAATTATATCAAAACTGGAGTCTTCTGGCACATCATTTTGAAGCTCCTGGCGAGTACTATATAACCCACTACAAAACGGTGGTACATTTAATAATTACCTGAATACATTGACATTTAACTTTATAATTCGAATAAATACGTTGAGTTCAGATTAGAAGATGCTGGAAATGGTTGCCTTGAACTTCTTGACACAGTAACAGTGGATCCGTTATTTCGCGTCTTACATTTTCAAACATAGTAACATCTATATTTCTACAAATATTCGTTATTCTAGTCTAAAGATGTCAAATCTGGCGAGCGAGCTGGCCATTCCACAGGACCTCGATGACCATTCTAATGACCGGGGAAATTGTTATCTAAATAATTCCTAACTTGTCTGGAGTAGTGTGTGGAGCACCATCTTGCTGGAATACAATATCAGTATCGAATTCATTAGGATTCGCTTCGACGATTTCGGTGATTAGAGGTTCAATAGTATTCTCCAGCTTATCCAAATACAGCCCCTCGGTACCCAATGGGTGTTTAGGCCTTAGGCCTTCGTGGTAGTTGGAGTATATATATATATATATATATATATATATAAAGTTCCCCGGTTAAAGTTTGTTCGATGAATAAAGGCCCCACAATATGATTTCCCAATATCCCAGCCCAAACGTTAATTTTTGTGGATATTGAGTATGAGTTTCCCGGAAGACGTGAAGAATAACGACAATTTTGTCTATGCTCATTACCGTTGAGAAAAAATGTACATTCATCACTAAAACAAATAAGTATTTTGAATATAGGTAGGATGCCGTGCAATGGTTTCCCTCATAGTCTCGCAGAATTCTGTTCTTCGATCAGGGTCATCTTCAGTTAGCTGATGTACCATTTGAATTTTGTATGGGTGATACTTATTCTTTTTCAAAAGTCTCCATTCAGTAGAAGGACAAACCTCACATACATTCGCGATGTAGGAAGTAGACTTTTGGGGATTTACTATGATCTCACCAATTATTTGAACTTGCTTTTCTTCCGGGATCGTCGGATGACCTGGGGGCTTTTTGTTGTTTACACTGTCAGTAGCTGTAAATTTAGATACAAGTTCCCTTAAATATTTTCTACAGATAGGACGATTCGGGAAACGATCATTAAAAATCCTTTCGGTCTCGTGAAAGTTACGCGTCGCACCATAAATAAAAATCGCTTCGATTTTTTCTTCCAATGGACGAGAATTGACCATTTTAAAAATAGTTCAAACAGTATCTAGCACTCAAACCGAAAACTAAATAAGAATATTTTAACTGTGCAATGCTGTTTGTTTTCGTACTGATATTCTTGTCACTGTCAACAAAAAATAACAAAACAAGTTTTTATCGCTGTTGCTGTGGATACGGCAGGGAATTACAATTATTTGTAGAGATATGCATGTTAGTGGGTTTGTGTTCAAGTAATTTTTAAATGTACCACCATTTTGTAGTAGGTAAAGGTATTTATTGCCTTTATATTCTAGGGTATAAAGCACTCGTCAGGAGCTTCAAAATGATGTGCCACAAGACCCCCGCTTTTATATAATTGTTTTCCCAAATGGCGCCCAGCGGCCATCTTGACATTCTCATCTGTCAATTTTACTCTAAAATATGGCATCCACGCGTCAATTTTATTGCCTTAAGTTTAAATTTTTTTAATTGATCCGTTCAAAAAATCAAAGGGGAGGGGGACATTAAAGAAAAGCATGTAGTTATATCCTTACCTGACTGCCTCAGAACTAGGATGTTGTTCGCGCGTGGCTGTATGTATCAAAAGAATTCTAATTAACTGGACAATCACAAACTTCACAGAGTACAGGCAGCAAAACGCCTGTGCTATTACTTCGATTATTTTCAACACACTCAAATAAAATAGTTAAAAATGCTTCACGTATGCTTGGATTCTTTATTAGAAATTTACAAACACGGAGTCATTAAATGTACTATAGTAATTTCGTTAGAAGTTTACTTGAATATGATTGTTACACCTGGTCTCCTTTGTATGTCACAAGTATATCTAAAGTTCAGAAAATCTAAACGAACTTTTTAAAATAGCTGTATTTCCATTCAACTATCCAAAGAAGGATCTTTTAAATCGCTTTGGGATGATCAGTATTGTAAAGCGCAGATTCCTGTTAAGCTGCTGCTTTGAGCACAAGTTGCTACGCAATCTGTGGTGACATTTAGTCCAACTTAAACTTTACTGTTCCTAGCTAGTAGGAAATACATCATATTTTATCTACCAAAAGCTTTAACAAATATTATGCTAGGGTCCCCTTTGTATAGAATATCGAAATGCCTTAACGAGGTTAACTATCTCTTTAACTCTGAGAGAACATATATATAAAAAAAGAATATTGTCATATTTAAAGACGGTTCAGTGACCTTTGTTTTAGTACCTTCATGTATTTTAGAAGCAGGGTTAACGTTTAAGAATATATTAATTTGTGTGTGTTACTACTGTACTGATGGGACTTTGTGCTGGATTTCTGATATACACACTTAGGGTTTTTTCAATATAATCAATCAATGATACTAGTTTTTATGTGTGTCTATTTGTCCTTGATCACTGGTGTAGTGTTTCTCTGTAATTGGATCTTTTACCTTTTGAGAAGTATATGAATAAGATAAAATAAAAACGAAACGCGGATTTTAATATAGCAATTCGACGTTGAAACTGCTATTTCACAGGTTGCAGCTTGAAGAGGATGATGGATTTTGACAGGTTTTCTTGGATTCATGTTAAAAGTGCGGGTGACACTGCTTATATTAAAATTTCACAAAAACAAAATGGTGACTTTTGATCGAAAATTTATCTCTCTTGCTCAAACGAGCTGATGAACTTTGACAAACAAGGTCTCTCTAGATTTGTTTTGAAAGCCCGAGTGGCACTGGGTATACCAGTTCTGTAAAATCAAAGTGGCGGAAAATAAATTTCAACCTTGAAATTTATATTTTACGGGCTGCACTCCAAACGGCTTGATGGATTTGTCATTTCAAGTCTCCTTAGATTCGTCTTGGTAGCAAAATAGAAAATGCATTCTCTTCAGTTGTCGCATTTGGGCTGATTATATTTTTTTAAAATGCACTTTAATAAGTATCACGTGCCACCATTGAAGCTGTGCCCTGTCGCTCGCTCTGAGGTACGCTCGCCGCAGATTGTCTATCCTTGCTATATATCTTTCGCCACATAAAGAAACTGAAGAATAATTCTCTTATCGCAACATCAACTGCAAATCAATACTGTTTAATGAAAGGCTGGCGCAAGATAGAAGAACGAGCCGTCGGCCGTTATCGAGTCCGTATACATACGGATTAAGTGAACCAAATGAATTTCATTAAGCTGTCCGTTCGCTTATATGCCCTTCTGCTCGGCATAATAGGATTCCAATAATAGCCGGCGTCGCGCCGTCGACGCCACAGCTCCAAGCTTCGTCTCCGTTTTTTTTCTGCCTCTTTGCATCACCTGAAAAGAAGCTGCTCTTGATCGAACGCCAACAACGGGAGAACCGAGCACGTGGGGCTGGCATTGTTCATCTAATCTTGATTTTGTTTGCCTTTGTATCTACCATGCACGTAGGGAAATGAGGTATTTTCAATTTTTCCCCGGGGGAAGGGAGCAGGTAGTCGGATGTGTCATGGTGTAGAACTGCTAGCGCTTCGGCCCGCGGGTTCGAGTCCCGGCTTCGGAAGTTACATTTTGAGCCATGAACGTTTCATTTGTCTATATACCGCATGTTTCAAATTCGACCCTCACCACTGGAATCTCAGAAACGATAAGAGATACGAAGTCGCTTAAATTAAATTAAAGAGACGGAAAAAACCGAATGTTCCCTAAATCATTTTATTTTTTTCCTGACTTAATTTCTAGCGGGATTTCAAAATAAATTGCACATTAACATTGCTACTTCTCCTCTACAAGATGGTATAACTAGAATTTCGATATAGCGTTGCGTCTCTTGTCATCCAGCATCAATTTAATTTTTTCTGGATGTCATATTTTATTTCTGCACATGTGAATAGAGTGTTTAATTATGATTTCAAAAATATATGTGTCATACATAGACATCGTCAAACTTTCGTAACTAAAAAAATAGATTCGTTGTTTTATTTCCTGGTTTCATATGAAATGGGATTTGGGATAATTTGCATATTAGCATTGGCATTTTCCTCTACAACAAGGCGTAGACAAATTTTTATGAATATAAGACATTTATGTATGTCACGATGAACTTCACATATTTAATTAAAGTAATATTTTATTCTTAGTAGTATTTAAATGTACAAAATTCCAATATAGCGTCCGTATGAAAAAACAAAGTTGGCGATAGTAGTTGAAAGAAGGAACCTCGAATTAAAAATTTGATTGCGCCGTCTTGTAGAGGAGAAAAAGTATTGATGACAACATGCAATTTATTTTGAAATCCCATCTCAAATAAAGTCAGGAAAAAATAAAAATTATTTGGGATAAATCTAGTATACGAAACAAATGACGTCTAGCAATATCAAGGCCTACCTTGGAAATTCTGTTTTTCAAAAATAACTAGGATTTGACAATGTCAATGATACGTTGTACATTTCAGAATTGAGAACTGTATTAATCTGTACAAAAATACAATGTGACGTCCATAAGAAAAAATAAAATGTAAGCTGGACAACAATGGTCTTGAATAGAAGAAAAAAGGCAATGTTAATGTGTAATTTATTTTAAAATCGCACTACGACTAATTAATCACGCGACTTCGTATCTCTTACCGTTTCCGAGATCTTAGTGGTGAAGGTCAAATTTGAAACACCCGGTATATACGCATCAGATAGGTACGAGATTAATCGCAGGAGTTATCATTTGTTGATAAAGGATTATATTCAGCACAAGTTAGCTCCTCTGTATGACTACTTCTGCCAAATATGCCTATACAATTTGAACATATTCCTCACCCATTCGATAAAATCTTAGAAATCGGATTAAAAAACTAGACTTTACTATCATCGTATAGCTCAAGACAGTTCCTTACTAAGGTTCATAATGTGGCGGTCCAATCGACATTGGTATTGTTTTTCATTGTCCTTATGTCCAGGTGGAACCGTACTCCGTGTTCTTCACTGCAATGGTCCAGATTACGTGTTCGAATATCGAAGCATCTTAGCAACTACATAGTTCTGGGTAGTCTAACGAACAAAAAAACTTGTCTACCAAAGCAGTGTCATCTAGCTTGTCTTTCATAAGAGTATTGATTTAAGGTTTACGGTTTTAATTTTTCCTGAGCGATGGAAATGTTTGGCACTCATATTTAAAATAGTCGCATGTCTTATCAAGGGATTTGTTAAACTGTTTCATTATCCCAAGGTTGATGTGTGGTGGTGGAAGATGGTTCCAGGCTTATATGAATATTAAATTGTATTTTCCGTAGCCAGTTGGACAAATTTCGGGATAACCTGGGTCATTACGGAGAGGAACAAGGAGAATGGTTCCTCCGGGACATTAAGATAATGGAAGAAACATAAAGATCGATGGGATCGCCACATGATTTTATTGAACGAATAGCCTATATGTATATTTTTAGTTTTTGTACCATTCTTATAAGGGTACTTGCTAAAAATATTTCTCCAATATATCTTGATATATTTATTTAGTTTTTTTTCAGTGGACCGTTTAATTTTCTTTTTTCCAAAACCTAGTGCGAATATGACAAATTGATATTTTTCTGGTATTTAGCACACTAGTCTTATAGGGAATTGACTTTGACATACAACATACAATGCCTAAAGTAATTTGTACAGCATGGTTGCTTATAAACCCCAAGGAACTTATGTGCCTACGAATGGATGATCCTCGCAGGGTTTTAGTAGCCGCTGTCGGAGCTTTTCTAGCTTACCTCACACGTTCATAGAGCAAGCTCATACCACCGTAGTTTGGAGGGGTTTATTTCTACTGATTAACTGTTTAGTTACACAGAGTTCCAGTGAGTTGTGGCATGTTGTCCTTCTGATCAGGTTTCCGCTCTTCGCCTCCCAGAGAGTATCAACTCAAGATTCGTTTTAGCTCCAACATTGTGTCTCTTAATGACCTCCAGTCCCGTCCGACTCGTTAGATTCGGGCTACATGCGGGCATTGATTTCTGTAATAATAACTCTTTTCCAGGATGATAAATACAATCTACAGTATCACGAGTGGAAGCACTCTAACGACAACCTAGAAGGTTATGAGTCTTCAGTTGTTGTTTCTATTATTGCACCCAAACCAACATCCGGTTCTGATATTGTCCTTTACCAAAAACCATTCGTCCTAACTTTGATACAAATAGTTGTCAGTTCTCTCTCAGTTATTCTGTTCTGACGTAAACTAATATATGCAAATGTTGAAAAACAGACTCATTACGCAGTTTCGTAATCCCTACTCCAATCGGAACAAAGCAATCCATTGTAAAAACCGGCCATGTAGTGCGTCATACCTAAATAAATTGTCGTTTCCACAATCTTACAGCAAGTCGCTGCTAAACATCCGATCACCGTCCGATATGGCAACGCTGCACCATACAAGTCGTACTGCTTGCGCGGAAGCACCCAGGTGGGATACCGTTATGCGAGCGAGGGAAACGTGGCGTAGCACCGCAGCCGATCCGGTAGTCTTCGCGGGTGATCGTTAGTTTCCGCGGACAGACCTTAGGAGGCAGCAGCTGTCGGCTGGCGAGTGGCAAGGCCGGGGGGAGGGGCGGAGTGTATGCCCTCTCCCCTCTCACGTCTCCCCACCCGCAGCTGATGCGAACCTATGCAATGGCCGGCCGTAGTAGTACCGTGTACTGGGTATATTGTATATTTTGAGGGTTCGAAGGTTGTGTTATGAATGTTGAACGTAATTGAAGGTATATGTCTGTACTGTGCATATTATGCGTAGTTGAATTAAAATTGTAAAATGTCAGTTCAATTATTTATTCATAGTATGACAATATCTGGATGTTAGATTTCCCATTAGAATCTGCAGTTTGGCGGTCAGTCATCTGAAATTGAAACGTAAGGTGAAACATACTTGCGTTTAAGCATGGAAAAAGTCTTATTACTAGAGAACAGAAATGCTTTTTACAGAGGATCCGAAAGACACCTTTCCTAGCAAGCTGATCGACTTCGTCACGAAAACAGAGATGCAAGAAGAAATACAAAAGAGTGCGAGGCACAGTAGATCAGAGAGTTGTACTCTACTCGTTGTAAATCGTATCTACGGTTTTATTGGTGAGGGTGCTCTTTGACCACAACTGCTTTAAACATTCAATATACAGGGTGTTTGGTATATGAACTAACAAAGGCAATAAATCACAGAAGTTTTGTAAGTAAAACTAGGTTTCAAAAAAGGTATAGCTTTTTTATAATTGAATTTCGAATTTGAAATTATTTATACACTCCTTGTGATTGTACGACATTGGAAGGTCAGCCATTTGTTTGAGAATATTTGCATGAACTGTCTATCTGATTTGATTGAGTATTATACATTACATTACAGACTCACATTTATTTTGTGTCACTATCTCTAGAAACAAAAAAGTTATTATGATATTTATGCATAATTGTAATTCGTAAAAAAAACGAAAAACGATCATATCTCGGTAACCCTTAGAGCATTGCGGTTTCGTTCAAAAATCATCAAATAGCGTCCCCAATCGCTCCAATTGTTGGTTCATGTACCAAACACAATGCATAGAATCCGAATGGCAGAGGATCTCACTTGTGTACAATACAGGTGGGAAGAAGAGCTTTTGATTTGATGCTCATCATTTGTTTCTGTGGATGCATGGATGACCGTGGCAATAAAAGAAAAGCAGAAGAAGGATGAAAAGATCTGCAACAAGCAGTGTCATTTCTTTAAACTCCATTTCATGGAGAAACATACGGTGGAGCATTTCCATGGAACTTTTCTGCCTGACAGCTTTTTCTAACTTATTTTCAGATAAGATGACCTTCTGTACATCAACTCACTTTTGAATTCTACACTTCTCTTACGCTGGTACGTGGAAAGTAAAACCATGGTACTTGCACATAGTTTTTTGCGTACTCTTTAAGCGTTCTTATTAATGACGTCGGTGATCGTCTTGAACGGTGGACATCTGAGCACCCATGGCTTACGTGATCGGAATAACGAGGTTCACTCGAGCTCTGTCGTTTCAACCACGGTAACTTGTTCAGCCATGATTACAATCAAGATTTGCTGTACACGGTTACACGCTACTGATGTCATTGGAAGCGTCACGACGGCCAACTGAGGGAAAATTGAACATCGCCAAGGCATACGGATGTGCTATGGGAATGTGGGAGTATGCTGGCTAATGCACTGTTACTTAACACCTGGGACATTTGACATGTATGATGGGATTGGCCTTATGGGCAATGACGTAGTTAGCTTGGAATATGGCAGATGTATTGACGATGCCTTAGTTGAGTCGCTGTTAGGAAATAATATTCATACAAAGTGCAATAGTTAGACTGGACCAATGCGGTCTGTCATTGTTTTGAGAGAAATTTTCAAGACGATATTTAGTGCACATCCTGAACATTATACTGTGATCGACGTTTTTGAATTGTGGAAGCTAAAAGACTATTGATGCGGCTTGTTATCCAAAAGCAGCTACAAGAGAATTCCCTCACATAATACATATTTGTATCTGATAAAGCCTGCAATGGATACAGTTGTTATGAACAAAATACGGAAGACATAAGATTATATTATTAACTGACGGATAATGCCACATTTTTTCATATTAAATATATAAATCACCACAATTTTCACAGCATAGTGACTAACTGTGTCCTCACACGAGGAGACACCCATTTAGACATAGACTCACTAGCAAGCGCGAATTTAGGAATCTTTCTAGGGGTAGGGGGCGCAGTGGAGCTGTGGCCACAGCATTTATGTTTAGAAAATTGAAGAGCAGGGGGGGCTGCAGCTGCATGCTCAAGTACTTAAGCAGTACTTTTGAGAGCAAGTGCCTAAGTGAATTGTCAATAATTTTTACACCAAGATATGGCAATATATACCACTTTCTTGAAAAACTTCTGCACTTGTTCATTTCTTTACGGTCTCTATATTAATGAGGCCTAATTCTTGAGTTGGAAAAGCCTATTCTAGTTTCATATTTATAAAGTAAGCTGTTCAAAAAGATATTCTTCTTTCAATACCGAGCGACATACATTACAGGTCATCCTCAAAAAGATCAATACAAATCTAAATATTTATTAAGGAATCTGAAAATGAGAATATTTTGCTATATTTATTTTATCAGTATGTTTTCATAATCCAGTAGCAGAATCAGTATACTGGACTTACTGCTATAATTGATAGAAGTTTAATGAAACAAGAGTGTTTTTCCTAGAAGCTGCCCATTTTATTGGTGGAAACAAGACATGCTTTTTTCGCTTAGATGCAGATGTTTCCATAATTGTTTACTATGGTTATGGTAAGTTAGTTAAGAAAAACCGATTTCCAGTAGCGATCCTAGGGGCCTGTATCTTCACAGGGAATTCCTGTAGACATGTTTCATAGGAACTGGGGCATTAATTTCTGTCTTTATTATAGTCTAAAAGCTTAGGCAGATTAAGCCGCAATATACTTGGATTAGTCTGAATTATACTCCATCAAAACTAGACTATTTTATCCAAAGATATGAGGATAATAAATGTGACCTTATTCTTAAAATTAAACGATATGCTGACTCACTGGCTAATACGTTGAATGTATATGCTAAAAAGCTTTTGTAAGAGTTCACTGGGAACTACGACTACTTAAATTACAATGGGCTTGGCCGATGACTGAAACTTTGACATTGGGCACTCATACAGTTCCTCATAAATATGTAATTGCTTTCATTACAGTTTCCACGACGTTCTACTCGCGACTACATTGACATTGCGGTATAATGAATTCATCAGTATTACCGTCTGTAATTCTATACCTATACATAGTCATGCCATAAGTTCTGTCCCTCGTTTTCAAACAAGTGTAGACCTGTTAATACTTGTCCGATTGTTTACATTGTGGTGTCAGTTGATTAAGCGCTTTTCGGGTAATTACATATACCTCAGTTTGTATTGATCTCTCGAAGCATAACGATGGAGTGGGGCAAGGCAGAGAACCGTATTGCAGTGATAGCTTTACATAAGTGTAATCACAGTGCTAGTCAGATTTTTGAACTCTTACGCGGCCTTCAAATATCGCGTAAATTTGTGTCTAGGACCATTCAGCGGTACAATGAGACGTCCTCTGTTGATGACAGGCCAAGAAGCGGAAGACCTCGTCAAGTAAGGACTCCAGCAGCCATCAAAGCCGTAAAAGCCAGGATTCAAAGGAATCCACTCCGGAAGCAGAAGATCCTATCCAGGGAAATGAAGATTCCTGTCCGGACGATGTCGCGCATCATTAAACAAGACCTAGGGCTAGGGGCTTACCGGAGACGTACGGGCCAGCGACTTACGGCCACCTTGCGACACATCAGGGCGACAAGATCCAAGAAGCTCTTGGAGAGGTACGCAGCTGGGGGATTCCGAAAGATTTTGTTCACGGATGAGAAAATCTTCACCATAGAAGAAAAATTCAACCGACAAAATGACAAAGTGTATGCAAGGAGTTCACAGGAAGCTTCGGAGATCATTCCGAGAGTTGAGAGAGGCCACCACCCTGCGTCAGTCATGGTTTGGTGGGGGGTGTCCTACGAAGGGGTCACTCAGCTCCATTTCTGTAAACAGGGCGTGAAAACAAAAGCGGCAAACTATCAGAGCGACATACTGGATCCTATCGTCAAGCCTTTAAGTGGTACATTGTTTGCCAACCAACACTGGGTCTACCAGCAGGATTCCGCCCCCGCTCACAAGGCTAAGAGTACGCAGCGCTGGCTGGAAAGCAATGTGCCAGAGTTCATTGCTGCGGAAGATTGGCCCTCAGGGAGTCCGGACCTCAATCCTTTAGACTACAAGTTGTGGGACCTGCTAGAGCAGTTGGCCTGCTCCAAAGCCCACCGTAATATCGAGTCCCTGAAAGCAGATTTGATCCGATCAGCGGCAGCTATTCCTTTGGAAGCTGTGCGTGCAGTGATAGATGAGTGGCCCGCGAGATTGAAGCAGTGTGTGAAGGCCAAGGGGGGACATTTTGAATAAAACTGTTTGATTATGAATTCTAAAAATGTTGTCGAATAAATAATATCTTTCATATAAATATATCTTATCTTGTTTCATTTTTATCATGAGATTATCATGGGACAGAACTTATGGCACGACTACGTAGAAACTGTGTTAGCCCGATTATTCCTTGATTGATCCACACGCCTCTATATTCATCTTTGTCAGAGCGGTTCGTAGAATATTTGCTCTAGGGTAAAATCTTGTAGGTCAGTAAGTGCATCAGATCTGGTTGCCCATATACTAGACATAGTCAAGGAGAAAAACGAAAGAAGGAACGAAAGGCAGGATCAGTGAAGGAACAGTTGTGTTGTTTGGTGTGGAATTAACTAGAGTTCAGTATTTTTAAAATGATCTAGGAAATTATTTTCGAGGTGATTTAGTTATAAGGTAGAAGGTTGAAGTTTTTTTTGGCCGTGTGGTGTTTGTCATCCCGCAGTCTCCATGATGGATTGATTTTGGATTCACATTGTTCGTGTTAAATATTAATGGCCCTTTCTCCATGATAATTTTGGCACACACCCTCGCGGATTTACAGTACTGTACATGAGGCCATTTTGACCGACCATATGTGCGATTAAGCTAGAGAGAAGAAGACTGGTATTGTCTGAGAAGTAGTAATTTTGTGTAGTTTATTGCTCCTAGGACACTATATTTTACCTGATAAGAAGCAACCAAAGCGGATTAGTTTTGATCAATGACTTGGCACGAGAACACGTTAAGTCATTCACAGCATCTGCTGTTAAGGACTCTTATTTCAGAATCATGTCACTTTATGCAAGATAAGACTTTGCTTAGAATATGACTCACATGCGTGAGGTGCTGCTACTCTATTTATGCTCTCCATACTTCATGGGGTTCCGGGGAAGACTATCCGATTGATGGGTAAGACATGTAGCCTCAACCTCTCACTCAAAGGGGCAAGCGGTGGTTTGGCTCTTTACTACCGATATGTTAACGAACCTTCTCTATGATTCTAGACCTGTCGGGTGGACCCGTTACGCTATTGTTTCCCACTCTCAAGAACTAGGCCGTTGTGCCGTGCTGCATTATTTTAATTTAAAAAAAACATTGGATTGCAAAGTCTTCATTGTGACAAATATACTCAGCGACAAAGAAAATAGAACACCCTATTTGAATAATTCTATTTAAATTATTTTTTTAATATATGAATCTATACAGATATACAAAAAGTCTTCGATCGAATAGACTATTGTGTATTACTGCATACATTATCAAACCTTGAACTCTCGCTTCTCCTGTCATATCTTTTGTCATCACTTATTTTTGGCTGATGTTTAAAAAATGTATAATAATGTCGTAACTTTGAACACTGCCTCAAAATAATTTGGAAATTATCAATGGTGTTACAAACATCTGCTCACATTGAATGTGTCAGATTATAAAGGAGTAACATATTGTAGGAAACAAAATGTTCTTCATGGTGACTACAGTATTAATCAGGTTAAGTTAGAAAGGGCAGTTATAAAGATCTACTCATTTATTTCGTTTGCCACTGAGTTATACTACAGAACTCTCAAAATGTGACAAATCTCGGGCATATCTTAATTTACAAAGATGTTATCCGATGATCCAGTGTGAAATTAACGAGGATCATAAAAATTAATCTTCAACAAAGCGACGATTTTTCTGCATACTCATATACACTCGTTTATGGGGATATATTTGTGGGATAAAACCACTCTGAATGGGGCGAGCAGAAGTGCATTTTTCACTGGGCGCTTAGCGTTTTATTTTTAATAAACCGACTAGCCGAGGTATTTAGCTTTCATTCGGCGACTGGGAAATGGATATGCGGAACAGTTGCTACAACAAAAACAAACAAATAAATATGGAACAGTGGCGTAGTAAAAGGGAATACCGTAAGAACGTCAAACATTCACTCAAGTACATTTTTACTGATTTCAATATAACGATTATTATGGATTAATATGTTTATGTAATGTTTTAACCGTTCAAAGTTCTGGAGACACGATAGGTTCATTTCACCAATCAGTTTTTCAATTTTGTATGTAACTCAGTCTATCGAATGTTATATATTTGGTATCCATTATAGAACTTTTTTTGTAGCGAATAATGATACTTCTGGGTGGGTTAAATTATATTGTAGTTTTGGAGGAAAAATTAAAAAATACGTGAAGATTTAGATATTGAAGGATCATTTTCTGCAGTATAACGAAATTACGCCAGGGACCTGAAAATAGAGGAACTTTTCGCGTTTACTTGTGAGCTACTATTGACAATGTAAAAAATCAGCCCGGGGATTCAGAAGTATCTATTGAGATCGCAACACCTTCTTCCGGAGTTTTTCAAAGTCTCAAGACTACTCAGTAGCTTTAGAACTTATTTGGAGCCTCTTATAGTTGCATTGATTCATGGGTAGTTGTTTCAATAAAAAATTAAACCTTTACGGGTTACACCGCAGCTTGATGGATTTTGCCATATGAGTTAATTATATATAGTAGAAATCACATATCTGTTTATTCACGTCACAAAAAGCCACAATTGGTGGTCGACTTACGTAAAATGGTAAGTCATATAAATTTAATGTGCTAGAAAATGAAGAAGATATATTAGCATGTCTCACCTACTACAAATATGTCTACATGGTGGCCACTTATGCACAGGCGAATTCGCAAGTTTACGGCATGTCGTGAATAATATCATATCATCATTTTGACGAACTATGAGGTTAAAAATACCACAATTCAGGAAACATGATATTAGGATACCACAGGATGTTTCCCATTTGACATGACAGTTCATATGGTCAAAGTCTATCTTCTGTAATGTGTTCCGCAGTATTTCAATATCGACTTATCTCCGACTTACCTCAATACGTAATTTTTCCGTCACTCTCAACTTACATGCTATGCAGAGAGAATGAGAAAGATGACGAATGCTGAGAATTCCTACAACATACCAATTTTGAAGATGTATGGCATCACTGGTGATTTGAAGCCTATGACGTGCATTAAAAGTTATGCGACTCGAACTATAGTTAGTTATGTGACAGATTTCTCTTGAAAACATAAAAGCATAATTAAATATTTTATTCTTTTCAGTTACTGCAGTCAGGTTGTTTCTACTTTTTACTTCCTGCGTCTACCTGCGGAAAAGTATTGTCGCAAAAAATTCTAAGATCATATATTGTTTTGTTGATGTTATACACCTACCTATCAAAATTATTCGGTGGTTTAACAGTAGAAAATTAACTACTCTAAAACACATTTTTTACCATTTGGATCTTATGCTAGACATCTGCCAAATTACACAAATTTCTCCTTTAATATTAATGATCAAAAAATGCAAATTAATAGAGTGCCCAACATAAAATACCTTGGAGTGGTCTTGGATCCTCACTTACGATGGGACATCCATGTCAATTATATTTTAAAGAAAGTTAGATTTGTATCCTACAAAATTAAATACCTTGGGAATATATTGACAGAAAAATATCTTCGAACATTATACCATGCACTGATTGAGCCTCATCTCACATATGGTATATTAGCATGGGGAGCTGCATGTTCCTCACATATCTATAATTTAGATGTTTTTCAAAAAAATATTCTAAAAATGATATTTAAAAAACCGAAACTTTATCCCACTGAAAAATTATACGCAGATGTTCGAATGTATGATATAAGACAGCGTTATTTCTTACACAGTATCACTCACTACCATAAATTTGTAAAGACCGACCAAAAAATTAAACATAATCATTATACCAGGTACAAAATTCGTGGCACAGTAGTTCCTCAACCGCATAAATCTATAATGCAGCGATCATATCTCTATTTAGCGCCTAAATTTTATGAAATTATACCTAAAAACTTAAAAGATTTACGTTTCGGAAATTGTTTCAAAAGAAATTTAAAAAAGTGGCTACATTCTATATCTAGGACTGAAATTCATAAACTCATAAATACGAACATCAACTAAATACATAATCTACTGTAGCTAATTTTTGTCCTTTTTTGTCATTTGCATTCTACAGTTTCAACTTAAATTTATTGGTCCATGTACAGGCGATGCCTTCTATTGGGCCTGTTTTGATTTTATATTTATTTACTCATATTGTTTGTTATCTTTGTACATTGAGTGAATAAATATTATTATTATTATTATTATTACCTACATCACGAAAAACCATGTTACACATTTCCGTCTGTCTGTCCGCTAATCCTTGGTCCGTCTATAACTTGAAAATTACCGCACCGATTTGGATGAAATTTCCACACAAGGTTACAACTGTGCCAATGACGAAAAGGCTTTGTAATTTGAAAATCGGCCCAGTGGCAGCGGACAAAAAGGTCAAAAACAAAAATGATGTTGATATATGCATACGCCTCCAACCCCAATAATAATTCGCACTTTTATTTATTTCACTCATCATAGATGTCCCCGTACATTTTTCCTTAAAATTGAAAAATATCCCGTAACAGTCGCTTCCGTGCTTTTATTTATTTTTTTTTTCATATATGTTCGTAGCTAACTTTTTCTGTCAGAAGGACTAACATAATCAATTACGAACTGATGACAGCGTCGGAGTCAACTTGACGCCATTTTCAAAATTGGTCTTGTTCGGAAAACTCCAAATTCCGTACGCCACTGTTTCTAACGTCGTGCTACCGAATCAACGGGCGGCCCCGGCCCGCCCATTCGGGCCGTGTATATCCGCCGATAGTTATCTGACCGAATAAATCTCTTTAAAAAAACCATCATTAAAACAGGGAGAATATCTACCGACCACCTGTTGCCGGCGTACGTACCACCTAAATTTTCTGTCAAAACGCCGAATGGGATATGCCTAACATATTGCCGCCGAATCCCCTGGAAACAGGTGAACCTTTAATAAAGCCCTTCCTACATTTGCCATTCAAATTAGGAGATGTGCAGGACCGTATGGAAAATATTTTGGCTGCATTCGAGGCAATGTACGAGAATCCAATGGAATGAATCCTTTAAAGGATGGCAGGGTTTTAACGCAAACACCTATATAGTGTCAAAAAACGACAAAAGGGCAACTTGCTAACTAGATAGCGGCTAGTGTACATATAGTTAAGAAAATTGATTGAATAGCAAATGGGTGTTTCAGTTTATTGTTGCATAACTTTAAGATTCGATAGAACTTTTAGAATTGATGCATAAAGTATATATAAACATGGGTCGAAAAATGCGTGGCTTCCGAAATACAGGTTTAAATTTACTTCCTAAAATAGGGTTTTATTAAATATTTCGAACAATATTTGATGTATAACAGTGAAAATTGGTACACAAGGGCTAGAGGGCGCTCTCTACTGTACCTGTAGTGTATTAAAATGACCGAAAAATTTTTCTTAGTGCAATTTTTTGCTTTTTGAATAAAAAACTGATTCTTCGTACTTTTCAACATAAAAAAGCTCTCTTGTGAATTTTCGTTATAGTTAGCCGTTTTTGAGATATTTCGATTTTTAAGGTTCGATGCATTTTTAATTATTTATGATAAAATAACGTTAAAAAGTCAGTATCTCGATAATTTTAAGAAGTAGGCTGTGCTTGCAAATATTTTTGAAATTGAAAGCAGAATAAGGTTAAACGTCAATTAGTTGACAGTTAGTTTTGTTGTCTGTTGAAACCTGAAACGTTTTTTTGCAATTGTGAATGCACGAAATTTAGTTTCTTTTACCTGTTTTTTTGTAAGTTTTATAAAAATGCCATTTTTATTCTCCAATCAAGAGTTAGCGGATATTCAGTTTGTGTATGGCTTTGTAAATGGAAACGCAGCAGAAGCAGCCAGAGAATACGCACGAAGATTCCCAAACAGACGACATCCAACTCGCTCAGTATTATATAAGTGTTAGGAGAGTTTGTGGTGCCTTGGGAATTTCAGCAAGCCATGTTCACCGTGTTCTTAGAAATGACCATAGACGTCCTTACCATTTGCAACCTGCAGCCTACAACACTACAGCCAGGAGACGGAGAACGAAGAATCACATTTTGTCAGTGGATTCTTGATAGAACTGATAATAATAGGGAGTTTTTAAGTAACGTTTTATGGACCGATGAGTCATGCTTCCCTAGACGTGGAGTTGTAAATTTTCATAATCAACATATTTGGTCGCATGAAAATCCGCATGCAGTTCGAGAAAGAAATTTTCAGCATGTATTTAGTGTGAACGTGTGGATTGGTATCTACCGTAATCGACTATTTGGACCCTACCTTTTGCCTGCAAGGTTAAATGCTGCGACCTTCTTGGAATTTTCAAAGGCTGAACATGCAAATATGTGGGATGATGTTATGTTAGATTTAAGAAGATTGGCCTGGTTCCAGCTTGATGGTTGTCCAGCTCATTATTCGAGAATAGTTAGAAGCTGGCTGGACGAAAATTATCCAGAAAGATGGATCGACCGTGGAGGACCAGTCGCCTGGCCTCTGCGATCCCTGACTTAAATCCATTAGATTTCTTTGTGTGGGGATTTCTAAAAGAAAAAGTGTACCAGACTCCCGTAACCACAAGAGATATGCTAATAGACAGAATCAGGAATGCATGTGATGAAATAAGGCCTTATTTGAATAATGCTATACCACGTTCGATGATTCGTAGATGTGAAGTGTGTGTTGAACAATTGGGTTTACATTTCGAGAAACTACTTTAGATTTTGTATGTTTGTCCTAACTATCTAATAGCATTTTAGTTGTAGATAATTAATTTAATTTGTTAAAAATAATATTGGAAAATTAAACAAATTAATATTCTGTTTTTTTGTGTTTATTTGGAGTTAGGAATTATTGCTGTGTTTAAAAACACAATCTAAACGATCATCTTACTTACTTGTAATGCCCAAACCGAAAATGTAAAAAAAAAATATTATTTTCCCATAAATAAGTAAAAATGCATCGAACCTCAAAAACGGTTAACTATAACGAAAACTCACAGGAGAGATTTTTTATGCAGAAAAGTGCGGAGAATCAGTTTTTTTATTCAAAAAGCAAAAAATTGCACTGAGAAAAGATTTTCGGTCATTTTAATACACTACAGGTACAGTAGAGAGCGCCCTCTAGCGGCTACAGTAAAACTATGCCCATGGTTCGTTTTGTCGTACCAAAAAACTCTTGTATACCAATTTTCACTGTTATACATCAAATATTGTTCGAAATATTTAAAAAAACCAATTTTAAAAAGTAAATTTAAACACCCTGTATTTCGGAAGCCACGCATTTTCGACCCATGTTTATATAGACTTTATGCATTAATTTTAAAAGTTCTATCGAATCTTAAAGTTATGCAACAATAAACTGAAACACCCTGTATAATAATAATAATAATAATAATAATATTTATTCACTCAATGTACAAAGAGAATAAACAACATGAGTAAATAAAAATGGAATCAAAACAGGCCCAATAGAGGCATTGCCTGTACATGGACCAATAATTTTAAGTTGCAACTGTAGAATGCAAATGACAAAGAAGGACAAAAATTAGCCACAGTAGATTATGTATTTACTTGATGTTCGTATGTTCGAGTTTATGAATTTCAGTCCTAGATATAGAATGTAGCCACTTTTTTAAATTTCTTTTTGGAACAATATCGTTTGGATGATTGTGTATTTAGATCTGAATGATATTTGCTATGTGAATATGCTGCCCGTGAAGTATGTCATTAGTTGGTTATGACAGGTTATGTTCACAGTTATATCTAAGGCCTTATCAAAAAAAAAATAATTATTCACTTAGCCTCAAAGCCACATCACAGAAAAAATGGGGATGGCGCATCACACATAAAACATTTTCGCAGTGCCTCACATCTAGGTGCTGATTGGTATTTTCTACTTGACATTTCGAAAAATTTAAACGACTGGAAATGAAAAAGTATGTAAAATGTAATAACCTTTTCTCGTTTCATATATAGGTATTCCTTTCTGTAGCGTATTTTCTCATCTGTTAATTGTGATATACTTCACAAACCAGGGATTTTCTTTTTTATCTCTCGCATTTTTGAAATCGTGCAAATTTGCACTGTTTCCAGGGTGAATAAGAAAAAGTGGATGCGCAACTAATTTCTAGCTTGGCATACATACATCTCAAGTAAGTGATATTAACACACAAATCCTCACTAGGTAAGTAGATGTTACATCACATCAGAGCCTAACCATGATAGCTCAGTTCCATGACTTAGGTAACACGTACAGCTTTACAGGTAGTGCACATCAAGTAAACAGCAGCTAGTTTCAAGTTGACATCTTATAGGAAAACCTGCATAATGTCATAAAAAAAATACACAATATCAAGAAAAAAACAACATAATGTCACTTTTCAAGATACGTAATACGCCTGCCGTGATAATTCTTGGTGAGATTCTAGCAGTCTGATGCTTCTCTCATCATCGGTGCTTGTTTCGCCTAAGCCCTATTCACAAGGCATTTACACTACATCAATACACAAATTCTCGGGCTACTATTGGTCGAATATTTACGCAAACTGTGGCAATCGGATTGCAAAATCTATGAGGTGCAGCAGACTTATTTCTTGTGATGTAGTAATTTTAATTGATTCACTTCCCGGATACTCTTGGAACTAGGTCGAAACAGAATAGCAGTTCGATTTGCCCACTCTCTAGGTATAAAGTGCAAACAAGTTTGAGTTAGGAAGAAAAGTTCGGCTAGCAGACTCAGACCGGTGAGCTCAAGAGAACGAATTCTGTTGGCATAGTATTGGTGGAGTAATTTTAATAATTGTATCCGATTAGTAGGATTAACCTGTTCTGAACAGCATTTAATATGAAAAGTATAACCCGGGCAGCACATCTCCAAACGTGAAACGCCGGGTCTTCATGTGGGCTTCGTCAGAGTAAGGAGGTTCCTACATTTAAACAATTCGGCTTTTTCTCGATAAACGAAACAGTTGTTCTTCTTCAGTAACTTTCAATGGGCTTGAATACAAGGAAAGTTATGCCTTGTCATTCATCGGAATCGGCTTTTTTTGAATTTTCTTTTATTCCAGATTTCCAACTCATCGGTTTGCTATTTTGAATGCCTGCATACAAAATGTTACCAATGGTGCATCTGCGGATAGAATTTGTTATGTTAAAAGGAAGACCACCTGTGGGAAAATATTGCAGATAAGAGCAATTCTTGTGGAATACCTTTCTTGACTGAAGACGTACAACTATCACCTGGCCCCATAGATGGCACAGAATTCCTAGAACAGCTCTCGTTCTGTAATATAATGGTCGGCACTATTGTATTTAATTTATAATGTCTTCTGCAAATAGTGGTTTGGTTCTACGGATCCAAAGAAGTATCGTCGTATCAATGACAAAGACGCTTGAGCTAAGAATTAAAGCTAGCCCGTTCATTTGATACCTGGTTGGGGTTATTATGGGAATGATAAATTGCATCTGCCATATTGGCGTCAAATGACGACATTTAGCTTACAAAATTTGAACTCATTCGGTTAATGGTTGGTTCAAATTCCAGTTCCGGATTTGTCTCACACTAACATACATACTAACAGGTCAAATTAAACAGTGAGTAATAAATTGTATTGAATGTCGATTGTCAAGGCTCGACGTGTAACAATCCGACCGAGTTTTACATAAGCCGAACCGATTTGCTGTCTGTCTGGTCTCGGCTAAGATCACTGTATGTTCATCGATAACCCGCAGTTTAATTATTCAAGTGTGTTCGGTGCCGCCTGCCACAGAACACTGTCGAACAGCGTTTCCTCCATGGTGCACTCAGGCAGGATATTCAAATAAATCAAAGACAAAGCAAGTACGTTCGGGATTCGAAGCAAATCTGCCTTCTGCTGCCTTATCCGTATAAGCATCTCGCTCTCGATCTTCCCATAAAATTTGCATCCAGCATTGTCGGACGTTAAATTTCATATAAATCTTGATGCCGTCGAGAATCGAGCTTTCTCAAGTTATCCATGAAAAGTTTTTGATGACCGATTTGCAGGATTGTATCATGGCCACACAAGGGTCTTTTTGAATATGCCTCCTGAGCTTTACGGGGAAAGCCTAGCCCTAGCGGATTGACGCTGATTTTATCTGCGGCCTGCACAAAGTGCTATTTTCAGGAAGCACTTTAATAATAATATATACATAATGCAATATTGTCACGGGCTATACAGACATAATTCTAAAAGCCCAAAGCGTAAAGCTGTTCGACAGTGCTGCCAGACCAACAATTATTATGGTAGATCTACTGTTTTGACACTTCGGCTACCTTATACTGTACAACGTCTAATTTCCATCGATTTTCACTACCCAAGCTTCGGTCATAGATGTCTTGCAATAAAATAGAAGATACTTCTTTTTTAGGAGCTGGACGCTCCCCCGCTCTTCAGCTAATATTATCTTATAGAGGTTTCACTCCCGGTCTTCAATTGTCGCCAATGATATTCATTCGTTCAGTAAGCCGCCAGGCCCCTACTTTTCAGTTATCAAGCAACTCCTTCTGTTCGTCATCACTATCATAACTGTTAACATCTACCGTCTTTTTTTTTAAACTACCGCAGCGTTATTACGTAAAAAACCTGTATAGCCAAAAAAAATCGGTAAAATGTCATCGTGTGCATGAGGTAGCCATTAGTAGCTGATGGCTCATTCCACTTCCTCTTACAAGTGAGCATGAAGTGAATACCGGCTAGTTCAAAGATGACATTTTATAGCTCTACATAATGTCAAAAAACCGACATAATGTCATAAAAAATGATATAATGTCACTGGCAACACTGCTGTCAGAAACGAATGTCTGATTCCAATGTTCATTTCTAAAAAGAATTGCATGATGGAATGTATATACAGGGTCCGTCAGAAAGAACGCATGTTTTTTAAAGTCAGTACAGTCAAAATAAGTATGGGAACAATATTTTATTACATCAAAATACTCAGAAATATATGCCATTTTTTGAGTAAAACAAAATTTGCGTTCTAAAAACTATGTCGGCCATATGAGCCGAAATGCAGGAATCAAGCCTCTCCCGAAACGAGCCCATTGCGTCAGCCAGCATCCGTACAGGAATTTGGGTTACGTCTCTTCTTATTTCCTCCTTCAAATCGACAAGAGTTCGAGGCTTGCTTTGGTACACTTTTGATTTCAGGTAGCCCCATAAAAAAATCACACGTTGACAGGTCCGGGGAGCGAGGAGACCATGGAATATCGCCATGACGTGACATGAGACGTCCTGGGTATTTTTGCCGAAGAAGTTCCATTGAAGTGCGAGCTGTGTGAGATATTGCCCTGTCTTGATGGGGAACCACACTGTTCTGAGATGGACCCGTCGACGTCGAAGTTCCGGAAAAAAAGTTGTTCAGCATGTGGATGTCACGCTCTGAATTCACAGTAGTTGTTTCTCCATCATCCTCAACAAATAAGGGCCAATAAATCATCGTTGGGCCTACTGCACATCGAACTGTAACTTTCGGGGTATGCAGGGGGTGCTCATGCAACTGTTGAAGGTTCACTGAAGGCCAATATCGACAATTTTGTTTATTCACGTATGTAAATGAAAATGTGCTTCACTACTCATAAACAAATCACGTCATTGTTATTCAACTGTTCAATTATGAGCTGTGCAAAATTAACATGTTCTGTATAATCCCCTGGCAACAGTTGTTGACAAACTTGTATTTTGTAAGGATGGAACACTAAATCCTTCTTCAAGATGCGACGTACAGAGGACGCGTGGATCCCTAGGGAACTGGCACGCAAACGGACGGAACGATTCGGGCTTTGCAGCGTGTCGACTCTCACTCTGTCTACGTTTCTGGGGGTTCTAACAGTACGGTTTCGTCCTGGCGGTTTTTTCTTCATCACATTGCCTGTTGTGTTGAATGCTTCCAGCCATCTGAAAATGGTGTTACGGTCTGGTACTGTCCCACGACATGGAACGCGAAAGTGAATCCGAAACTCACGTTCACGAACAGTGAACACACGATGCTCAACGTTCCAAACCATCTTGCCAACTGAAACGGCACTTCTCCTACTATCCAACATACCCTTCCCCACCGACACGGGACCAGCCCACTCGATGTAGTACCCATTCGAAAAACATGCGTTCTTTCTGACGGACCTTTTAGGAGCGAAGATGGCAAGAATCATTATATCACACTTGGTAAATTCAGACCTTACCCGCCCCCTCATTATGTAAACTGCAGGTGCTGCTGTGAAGTGCAAAATTATCAAAATTCGTACTACGTTTGTGTGCTGTTAGCCCACTTTAAGGGATTTGATGCAAGTAGTAATACAGGGTGTAAACAGATGATAGTCATTATTTAAATGGGTGATAGAGGGGGTTAAAAGAAGCAAAAAGTTTCATATAAGATGGGGGTCAAAACGGTATTTTTTAGAGAAAAGCGACTTTAAAGTAAAATAAAATCTGACAACGCCGCAATGCCAATTACGACGGAACGCAGCGCAAATAAAGATGGAGTTTGTTATTTTTGGGTCTTAGGTATTATTTCATTATTTGATAATGCACTCGTAAAACGCAAACAATTAAAAAAACGGACTTCCAACTAACTGCCTCAGCGCTTCACCTGGTGTGTGAAAGTTTCTTGAACGTATTAAAAAAAATCCACTTATAAATAAGGAACACAATTTTGATACATACATTGTTTTTCTTTTTAAAACCCACACTGCACTTTTTTTGTATTTAAAGAAGGTGTTCAAAATGTCGTCCTCCACTTTCCACACAAGCTTCATTACGACATTCACGAATGATATGAGGATTTTCTTGGGCCCACGTGTGAGTATTATGGAAATTTAATATCCCGACTCGCGTAAAAGCACATTGGTCCATCGCTAGAATTTTTTTTAAAAAATCCGGACTATCAATGTTTTTGTGCAAAAACCACTGAAAGAATGTTAGTCTGAGAGGATAGTCTTCTGGTGTCTTCCTGCATCTCGAAGTCTTCGCTAATCTGTTGCGATAAATTTGAGCTGCAAGATTTGAATTCTGACGAGCTTCACCGTAAACTAACAACACGTCTGCGAACTCTTGCTTCGAGAACATTGTAAATAAACACGACGACGTACGCGAACAATAACTAACCACTGTTGCGATCGATTGCTGCTTCGATAAGAGTGATGAATGACCGACGCGCTGTTGTCATGTGTGTTTTAAATATTTAATTTAATGAAACTTTCTAACTACAAATTTTGGCTTAACTTAGAAAAACTTAATGCCACTTATTTGTTAATTACTCAATTTAATAACGTTTTAGATTAGCTTATAAAAATTAGTAAGATTGTTGTGATTGTGGTCGATATAAAGCACTTAAAGTTTTGGACCATGGGTCATGTGAACTTTTTGACTTGTTTACCCATTTCAATAATGACTGCCACAACGTTTACACCCTGTATAGCTTTCTGTCTTCCAACCACAGATGGCCAAAAATGGAGATGTATCGTGCTGTTTGGCAACTCCTTAGCATAGTCTAGGCCTCTACCCAAGATATAAGGTAAACTCAACTTTGAGTGAGTTATTGTGGTACCCTAACAGTGTATATATACCCTACTGTTCCGTTGGCAGTACGATATTTGAAAGTTTATTTAATAAAACATTGATCATGAAAGCATTGTACTATTAATACTAAATGTTAGAGAACTTACCTTGTGATTGTAATGGTGCTATTTGGAAAACTGCCTACAGTCAAAAATTCGTAGAAGACTACCTATTTCGATTTGCTCCTTGTATAATATTCCAGATGGACGGTGGCATCTAAAAGTTTTTAACGAATAGCTGCAGCCTCAACATGGAATTTCGTCCCGCAAATAATATAAAGCAGGGTTTATTGCGAGGCACTAATAATAAGTTATTTTCAATTTGATTACCGCAACAACTTTAAAGTTTTTAGCCCGTTTGTCGCCCGTTTGCTTTGTATTTACGAGTATAGCTCACTCAGGGAAATGTTATTTCCAAATGAGGTTGGTTTGAATTTGAAGATATTTTAGATGCTACTATTCGTAATTTCTGGAATTGAAAGTATCTCGGCATCAAACTCAGGGGCGTAGTCAACTTTTAGGATGAATTTCATACTGAACCATTGGAATCAAACATCAAAATCACGTGAAAAGGGAAATATTCGATTTCGTATAAAAATGGTTTTTAAAATAATGTCTTACTCGCAGCAAAGGATCAGGGTTTATAAGCCGGGTTTTGGCAGTAAAAATAATTCAAATTTAATCGCATTTAAGGAATGTTTGCATTTAAATATAGAACATACGTATTTTGCACACTAACGTCCGATTTTTCAATCACAAGTCAACTGCAACTTGGCTGCTACCCAGAAGTTTAGCTCTCAAAAAGCGTTTTTCAATGTCAAGCTTGTCCTGAAGCGGTAGTTAACTTTAATCAGAGGACAAAGTATGGAATTACTATAAAGTTGTACACAAAATGCAATGTCTAACCTAATGTATTTACAGTGGCATAAGTTGTCATGTATGACACGAAATACAAACACCGAGCATCACGAAACGCACAAGACACGAAAATTCAGGCATAAAAACAGCGTTGCCATATAACCGGCTTTGTTAACCAGAACTTGGAAAACGAATTCTCGGGCAACTGATAGTTGATTTCCAAGTCATAGTTACCTAACTTGATACAAATCAGCGATTGAACCACCGGGCTTAAGACGCAGGACATATTTAGAAGTGAAAGTGTTGTTCCACTGCACTCAAAATAAATACAAAGTTTGAAACAAGTCATTTCACAGTTACAGTGAGACTTTTTTGTTTTTAATATGATCGCAGCAACGTTTTTACTTCACTTCCTTATCTGTTTTGTATCTTAGTTCGTTTTATTATAGATTTGAAGTAAAAATGTTTGGGCTCATGTAAAAATACTACGTTAAATATTCGAAAACGAGCAAATTCTGGACAAAAATACCTAAATTGCGAACTTTAGGTCGGGTTGTCCAATAGGGACTTGACAACTTTGAACTTTCACTGTGAATGCACCTTTAAATCAAGTACCGAACTGTCAATGTCAAAACATTCGGTAAAGAAAACATTTTCATCATGGTGAAGTACGCGAACGAACAACGCTTACAAACAATTAAAGCTTACCACCGAAATTCTGAGTCGGTGACTGCAACATTCAGAGCGTTGACTCCAATTTTTGGTCGTACTATATCTCTCGTCCCAGTATACAAGCAATTCATAGTCGAGTAAAAATATTTGAGTCCATATATTCACTGCTGGATGTTCCCGTGCCAAGGATATTGCTGCCTTTCAAGTTTCCGTCGCAACGAACAGAACACGTCGATTCCAAGGCGTTCTCATGAACTGGGCATCGCTCAGACCACACTATGGCGAATTTTGCGAAGGGATCTTGGCCTGCACAGTTATAAGATCAACCGAACTCAAGAGCTGTTCGATCATATGAACCGACGTACGTTCTGAAATTGGGTTCTAGAAATCTTGCAGGAAATTGACCAATTTCATCGCAAAATCATCTTGAGTGATGAAGCGCATTTTTGACTAAACGGCTTCGTCAACAAACAGAATATGTGTTATTGGTCAGGTGAAAACCCTCATGTGCTTCAAGAAACACCACTTCATTCATAAAAAATAACTGAATGGTGTGGTTTTCATGCCGGTGGTGTCATTGGGCCGTTTTTTTTTTTTTTCGTTGATCAAAATGACCGTCACGTTACAGTCAACGGAGATCGCTACAAAGACATGTTGCACGGTTATTTTTTTTTTGTCAATTGACTGGGCTAGATAAATGATATGTGGTTTCAACAAGACGGTGCCACAAGCCACACAGTGGGTGAAGCAAACGACATATTGAAATCAAAATTCGGTGAACGTGTTATATCGAGAAATGGTCCTGTCGAATGGCCGCCCAGATCGTGTGTTTTAACACCTCTATGCTTTTTTGTGGGGCTTCATTAAATCATTGGTCTAGGCCAACAAGACGGCGTTGTTTTGAGGAGCTCAGAGCCAATATTGAACAAGATATAGGGGCCGTGTCTGACGAAATGTGTGGCCGAGTCATTGAAAATTGGGTTCAACGAATCGATCGCTGCGAACGTGCTCGTAGTGGATATATGACCGTGGTCGAATTCCATACATAGATGTTTTGAGTATACTTCAATCCAATAATGAAATTTTCGAGATATCTCAAATGGTTTGCGTTTTATTTAAAAAGAAAGTTGTCAAGTCCTTAACGTAAAACCCTATACTATAAGAAAAACAAAAATGTTCAGGAACGTTCAAAATAAGCTCTAAAATATATTGCTGAAATTTCATAGATCAACTTGGAATTTGAGTTATTTTCTGCGTTGAAAACCCCACCTACAGACTTGATCCTATTTCATGAAAAAATGCCATCCGATTTAGAAAACGCTTTCGTGATACAACATGACAGCATTGATGAGTATGAACAATGTTTTATTTTGTTGTAAATGCGGCAAGCCAAATAAACACACATTTAAAAAGATGCATTGCTCAAAGTCAACAAAATCGTATGAGCCTTCGATTTCAGCTTATTGATTATACTTTTTTGATTTGTATTGAATCATGCAGGGGGCATTTCTGTACATTTTTGTTGGGATATTTTTATTTCCATACTCCAGATTTTGGTACCTCCACGTAACAGATGGTCTGCGTCACCGAGTACACTCAAACTTGCTCTGCTACGCGCTGCCAGGGTACATTCATTCACCTCTGGCTAGCCGCAGTTAAACCGTTCAGTTAGTGCCTGTCCCAATTTGAATGTTCTTGGAGTCTGAAATTATTGTTGATTTACTACTCAATCATCCTGTCAGTATAATTCAATTTTTTTACTAATGTTCTTAATTTCTTGATTCAAATCTTCATTATTTTTAAGCCACTTGCAGTTTTCCATGTTTTCTCTGGTACATCATCATCTTTGATTTCCAGTATGTTCACTCTCCGAAGAATCATCCGAAGCATTATCAACATTAGTTGGTCTTTTTCCCTTCGATTTTCTCTCATGCATTAGTTTTCATTAATTCCTTTTTCTGAATCATGGCCGGAGCATTCTTATCGGTTTTCTTTTTGTTCAGATAGTATTATTGTGTTAGCTTTTCCTATGTACCTAAATGTTTTCAAATAAATTATCAGAATTTTTTCACTGGGTAATAGGCCAAAAATCATTTGCATCTTGAAGATCAGATGTCCTCATTATTTCACCCTCTTTTCAAAACTAGGCACTAGTGAGATAATGCAAGTGAGCACGCAACTGATGACATCTATCATTCTCTTTTCGTTCGTAACTTTTTTCTCAGAGGATCTAACTTGAACATGCTGCTTTCATCCGTTCAGATACAGCCAACCATGGACAGCTGTTTAGTGCTTTTTTGGCAGCTCATCAGCATGGTATATTCTTAGTCTCTGAGACAAAAAACGAAAACATAGCAGCTATCCTCTATCCAGGATATAAGGTCTATGGACGGAGTTGCGTGGGAAGTGCACAGTCATCCTACTTGACGCCATTGTTTTTCTTTAATTACATGTATCAAATCTCAGTAGACAATCGGTCTACTTACTGTACCCTTCCCCATGCGGAACAATGACCATTATACCTGATGTTTCATTTTATGGAAATTTGTGTCGTCAATAAATACCATTTAGCTACAAAATGGAAAAAATGAACTGAAACAACATCAAAGAAAAGAAACGTCGGTCTAATAAAAAGTAGTTATACTTGTAAAGCTCATTAGTGCCCTATTTTAAAAGAACTTTTTCACAAAATCGATAAGCAGAACTGTAATCGACTCCAACAATAATTATATAAAAGCAGATTTTCTTAGTTGATGTCGAGCTGAAACCCGATTCCTAAGCAATTATCGTGCTTTTTCTCATTTCCACGGTTTTTCGCTTTCTGCTAGATTATAACCACCGCCGTTTAGTTTGACTTCACTACTGCAATATTTCATTTTTATATCCAAGTTGTGGTGCCTTCTCACTCTTCTTATGATTACAATATCTTGAGAATAATTCCTTGGCAAATAATACGATGCTCTCCCGGCTGTAAGATACTCTATGAATACTGAATACGGCGGAAAGTAAAAAGTTCAATCTACCATTTTTTGTAAGATTGTGCGGTGGAGAATGTACGTATAACATTTGCTTCTAACAGCCTAGTTGTTACCCGCTACTTAGTATGGTTAAAATTTTGAAATTAACACATTGCTCTTCACCTTATTCTATTTATTCATTATAGATCCTTGTAATCGTATCCAAGCACGTTTTTTTTTTAAACAGATAAACTATCTGATTTTTTTTAATTTCCAACTATTTCCAAATTGTCTAGTATATGGATGTTTTCTTTTTTAGTATTTTATCTTAAATGAGGAAACCATTTTTCAAGCGCTATTAATATGCTCAGACAACCGTACTTTACAAGAAGCTGCAATACTGGTTAATTCAGCTATTCTGCCATGCTCACCAAAATTCTGCATAGACAAATAAAACCGTCCAAAATGTGTCAACAAAGTGCGAAATAGATAGGGCCTGCGAAAAAAATCTTTTAACATCGATGACAGATCCTAATGACAACCTTTACAGCCTACTGTGAAATACAGTTAAATCCTCCCTTGAATATTCCCCAAGGAAGCGATATTGTTTGCTTAAACCCCAAAGAGAGATCCTTCCTCAAACGGGAGTCAATTCTTAAGGAACGTCTATAAATGTGACCTGAGGGACTTCTTAGCTATTGATTTCGACTCTGTCTGGATCTGCTATGATCTGGTCAGTTCCAGCTTGAAAAAAAAATGGAAAATACTCAGTAATCCTCAGAAAGTCGATATTTTATTATATGAGAACAAAAATGCTCAGTAATCCTCAGAAAGGCAATATTTTATTATATGAGAACAAAAGAAATACGGGTCATTTATAATTAACTAGTGTAACAATATCTAAGATTAAAACATAAAAACTTCATTGCTCTGTTAATAATAATAATAATAATAATAATAATAGCGTTTATTGTCCAACAGTTACCCCATTTATAGGACAATTACATAAGCACAATTAAATAATATTCAGTGGTGTTAAAAAAAAAAGAAATTATTTCAAATATAAATAAGCCATTCTAACTACTGAGTTAAGCGAACAAGTAAATATATCACAATGACAGCTAATACAATTTAGATGTTTACACATAACATATGTAGGAGATTTGACTAACACGTTGGTCCTAGCCCTTGATAGCTTAAAAGTTACATAGTTGCGTGAAGAGAACGAAGGAACATTGAAATTAATCTGTGCCAAAATGACTGGGGAGTCAATAATGCTATTTAGCAGTTTAAAAAGGAATATGGCAGATGAAACTTTCCTTCTGCATTCTAAACTATGAATTTCAAAACGCTCACATAGTTCCATATTGCTAATGCCTTGCTCAGGGTAAACTCCTTCAGATTTGAAGTATAGAAACTTTAGAAATTTTCTTTGGACCCTCTCAATATCATTTATATAAGTCTGGTAATACGGATTCCATACAACACTCGCATATTCTAGTTTTGTACGTACATATGTAAAATATAAGACTTTTAAGGCCCTTAAGTTATCAAATCGCTTACAGTTCCTGACAATGAAACCGTAAGACTTAAAGGCTTCCGAAACTTTCCGCGAAATATGAGTAGTAAATGTTAATTTATGGTCATATATAATACCCAAATCTTTGACTATATCGCTTCTTTCCAGCACCACACCTTCGATATTATAGTTGAATACACGAACATTTTTTTTTCTGCTATAGCTAACTACTCTGCACTTACTTATATTTAGATGTAATTTATTGAGATCGCACCAAATCCTAACACTACTTAACTGCATCTGTAAATCTAAGCAATCCTGCACGTCACTGATTGATGAATATATCTTCATATCATCTGCAAAGCATAACTGTTGACCATTCATACTTTCACAAAGATCATTTATGAATAATAAAAATAACAATGGTCCCAAGTTGGACCCCTGGGGTACACCAGATGGGGCTAAGTAGGTTTCAGATTTGAAGCCATTATATTCAACAAATTGTTTTCGCTCTGACAAATACGACCTGAAGAATGTTATAGCGCTAAGTGAGAGACCAAAGTGACCAAGTTTCATCAACAAAACCCCATGATCAATTTTGTCAAATGCCTTTGAAAAATCCGTATAGATCACATCAACTTGGCAGTTATCATCTAGAGCTTCAGAAATATATTGGGTTAAAATAACCAAATTGGTGAATGTAGATCGGTTGCTGACAAAACCGTGCTGTTTTTGTGATATTTGATTTTTTATTGAAGGATACAAGCGATTGTACAAGATTATTTCAAAGACTTTCGCAAAAATGCATATAAGAGAAATTGGACGATAATTCTCGACATCTGATTTTTCTCTATTTTTGAAGACCGGACAAACTTTGGACACCTTCCATATATTCGGGAATATATTAGATTTTAAGCACATATTGAATAAGAGAGTAAGTACAGGAGAAAAAGCTCTAGCACAGTCCTTTACAAGGAACGAAGGAATACCATCAGGACCCGAAGTCATCTTATCCTTTAGCTGACTAATGGCTAAAATAACTTCGCTATCCTGGATAGGAGCTAAAATTAGATGGATGTTATGGTTAACGTGCTCAACGATATCAACGTTTAAGTCTGATTGGTGATAAACACTGCTGAAAAAGTTAGCAAATACATTGACAATCGACTGAGGCTGACAGTACGTATTATTTTGATACTTCATTTCGCCAGGAATTCGTGATGTACTATTTTTCATGTTCGTGAACGACCAAAATGCTAACTAAACTATTCTGAACATTCTCCATGTAGATATTATACGCCCTCTTTATTTGAGATTTGATTGAACGGCGCAGTCTCTGAAATTCTTCAAGATCTGATTGATGTCCAAGCTTAGCAAACCTTTTCCTGTATTTAGCTTTTTGTTTAATACTTTTAATAATATTGGAATTATACCAAGGTGGATACTTGTGACAATAATTTTTGTATACAGGTATATGAGTATCAAAAGTGCTGTACAATTTTTCATAAAAACGATCTACTGCGATATCTATATCATCAGAATTCACAGTCGAAGTCCAATTTATTGATAGGAGTTCTCTATACAGTGAAGGAAAATCGGCTTTTCTAAAATTGTATACCTTATTCGTTAAATTGTAGCGAAATTTAGCCTCCCTTGCAAATAAATTTAGTATACTAATTAACAGTGCCGGATGATGGTCATCCTCAGGCACCATAGGCGTGGTGACATGAGCTACTACACAAGAGTAGTGAGATATGACCAAATCAAGCAACCGATTTAATCCATTACGGACGTCGTTATACTGTCTGAGATTAAACAAGGCCATATAGTTAAGTACAATTTCTGTCTTAGCATCAGAAGGGTTGTTCACAACAAAATGCGGGACATTAAAATCACCCACTAGGATTGTGCTATTGTTGTTTAAATAATCCAGTTGCTCAAAACACTCAAAAAATGACTCAAATTCATCAAGTCCTATTTTGTCAGGCACATACAAAGTGGCTATATAAAAAGTTTTAAATTCTACCTTACACTTAACAATTAGCAGATCAATATACGGAAAATGGGTATCAAAAGCTGCTACATCTATCACTTCTGAGCTTATAAAGTCCTTTATAGCCAATATAACACCCCCACCAGACGATTTATTAACTCTATCAAATTTACGGTCTTTTCTGTACACATTATAGACATTTGGAAAAAATTCAGAATCGGAAACACCATCACTTAACCATGTCTCAGTTAATGCCACGATATCAAACTCACACTCACATGATGAAGAATAGAAAGTATCAGCCTTGCTGTTCAGACCCCGAACATTTTGATAATACAAAGAAACTGACCTGCTCAACCCATCGGAACTGCTGGAACTTGTCAGTTTAAATCTCCGACTAACTTAGGAGTGCCATTAATGTATTTAATTTTAAACTTCTGAGAACCTTCTGAGTTTCTAACTGCAAGCTCTTCTTGCAACGCCTTGTAATGATCAATTTGTTTTCGGGTACGGTCAAAGGAGATTGATACACGATTGAAAGTGCTGTTCTTCAAGTTCTTCGCATTTCTGATGACGTTAATCACCTCATCTTCATCTTTTAGGGATAATTTAATCGGACGACATTTGCTTTGATCAAACCGCCCAAGTCTGAGAGGTTTTACTTCATTAGCATGCACATTCAAATTAACAACTTTCAGGACATCAACAACCTGTGACTTATCCTTGGTTAAACGGGTTTGAGGCACGTCAGCTTGATCTTGCTCTGGCAAGCCGAAAATTATCACATTTCGCTTGCGAGAGTTTCTGTCGTTTATTTCCTCGATAAGTTCCTCAAAAACAAAACTATCTTTGGGATCATGTGTTGTTGCATCATTTCCCCCTTTGACAGCCTTGATATCATCTTGAAGGGATAAAATCAGCTTCTTCAGGTCGTTGATTTGATTATTGATATTTCTGCAGCTAGAACATGACCACGAGTAGCCTTTGCTTTGGTCATTTAAGATGTTCACCTCATCAATAGTTAAATTGACACATACATGCCTAAAAGCCTTCATGCAAACTGTACATTTGATCATCATATTCAGCTTGAACGATTTATTACAGCAGGCACAAATTAAATTGGATGGAGGCATGATGTTACGCCTATGAAACACAAAAAAGGATGTGTTGACAACAGAGATTAACTCCACAAAAACTAGCAAATAATGCAATAAATATGCAAAAATTGTTGTACCTCTTCGAGATGGGGTAGTCGAAAACTATTCAAACACTTCAGACACAATTTTAGAGTAAAAAAACTGTTACTGCAAATCTACTAAACAGGCACTGATATAGGAGCCGTGTAAAACACGTCTTATCTCAACCACTGACTCGAGGAACTGTTAAAGTTAACCGAAAAAAAAACATTCAGAGGGACCCGAGACATATCCCGGTCCATTTCAAACAAAACAAAGTCTTTGTTGGTGAAAACGATCATGAGACCCAAAAATTCACATTATCGAATGAATGCTAGACGAGACAAAGAAGGATGTTTATAGACCATCTGTAGATCCTGTCTTGAGACCGTCTCCTTGCGCAACGGGGTCTACTAGTGTATGCTAAGCTTAAAGATTGAGACTCTGAACTACCCATTAAGCAAATCAAGTAATTGGTACAAATACTGACACAATCAAGTACTTCTATTGTATCAGCATGTGATAAAAATATCAATATTTGACTATACAAATATTTTTAGAAATTCAATATAGATGTTACAGTTATTCTTCAAACTTTCGTTGTCGAACTTAGATTTATGGCATAGTTGTTGTTTCCTCAGCTTTCGAATCGATGTTGATCGCATGTAAAAATGTTGGACATCTTTGGAAAAAACTATATTTGCTAGATCGTAATTATTTTGATAATGTATGTTTGTACAAAACAAGTACAGGAATACAGGGTTGTACATACGTATAGTGCAGAAGCTCAGTGATTTAAACGAATTCAATATATCAGGTAACCAAATAAGTTCGTGCGGTTGCTGTATATCGCACATTGCCATGGATGTTGTTTATCGATAGGATCTTCGACAGGTTATGGACGCAAATTCCAGGACAACGTTCCAAGAACTTGCGGAAATGTTGAGAGTGAGTCCTGGAACTATTCGTATGCATCTTCATCAGCTAGGAAAGACGTGGAAGTTATGCAAATGGGTCCCATATGAACTGGCAAATGATAACAAATTAAGTCGTCTTATCATTTGTTCAGCAAACATTTCACGTAACGCTAATGAACCGTTTCTTAATCGGTTATTAACCTGCGACGAAAAATGGATCTTGTATTCGAATTCTAAGCGTTCGTATAATTGGTTATCACCTACTGATCAGTTACCACACACGCCCAAGGCTTCCTTACACCCAAACAAGGTTTTGTTGTGTGTTTGGTGGACAGCAGCTGGAATTTCTCATTATGAGTTTTTGGAAACGGGTTAAACTATCACTGCTAACTTGGATTGTGAGCAGCTTCAACGAGTACAAGCAGCACTTATCCAGAAACAGCCTCCTTTGATCAATCGGAAAAAAGTGATATTCTTGCAGGATAACGCCAAGCCTCATACCCCAAAAATGACCCGAGAAAACATTTCTGAACTCGGCTGGGAAACGTTACCGCACCCGCCATATTCTCCCGACATTTCGCCCAGTCATTATCACCTTTTTTTTGTCTCTTGACAACTGTATGAGGCACCGACAGTTCACAACTCGAGTTGGTGTAATAAATGCAGTCCGCCAGTTTTTTTACTCCAAATCCAAGGAATTCTACAATACCGGCATACAAAAATTGGTTCCACGTTGGCAAAAGGTCATTGAATGTGATGGTAATTACTTCGACGAATTAATAGTGTCTTATTGTTTCTCAATTAAAATTTATATTTTTCTACTAAAAACCGCACGAGCTTATTTGGTTACCTGATATCAACATAAATAGAAACATACGCGGGATCATAGATCGACGCATTTTCTGGACAAGCCATAGGCGCACCGCTAAACAAATCTCATAAAGGCCTATTTCTAATTTAGGCGTTCATCTAACATATACTCTAATCATATTAGCAAATTTCTCCGAAATAATTGTAAAGTCCGGTTTTATTAGTGCAAGTTGTTCAGAGTGGTATTTTAAATATGAACGCATAAAATGGGTACACCAATTTTTGTGGAATAACTTTTTGTTTGACAACGAAGAATGAGAAAACGTATTTTTTTTGGATTCAATCGAAAGTGTTGACAGGAACGAAAAAACTTTCCGTATAAGATTTTTAGGTATTTATGAGACCTACAACATGAGACCACACGTAAAACGATCCGACTAATAGCAAGAATGTTATGGCCGAAAAACGTGGCAAAAGGCAGGTTTTGGCACTTGTTGGTAATGCGACGATGGTTTCTCACAGATATAGATTCTTCGAATTCGTCGCAACCCCCGCGCCCCCCTCTAATCCGCCACTGTGTCCGGTACTAAAACACAATAATCCTGATATGCTTTTTCGATTGGGTAAATAATTTTCAAAATCTATGTTTGTACAACCTCAAGTTTTTTTAATGCCGTAGGCAATACTCCCCCCATCCCACAATGCTGTAACTTAATAGTGATTGAACTATTGCATATTATATTGACATCAATTATTTTTTAGATCAGAAATCTCTAAAGAGCTTGAATCTTGGTATTGGCGATCTTAATTTATTTGTGAGATACTCAACCTGAGCAAGCCGTTTAACGCGGTTATTAATCATTATCGCTGAATATTTTAGACGCTCGGTTTATCTTTAGACCATTTATTTTTTATATCGAACGAGGAGAAATTTGGAGCTGTTTTAGAACTATTATAGAAAGGTAAAAAAAGTATTTTACCAAAATTCATTTTTAAAAGTTTAGAGTGAAAAAATCTGATTATATTTTTCAAAGTCTAACTCTGATTTATCCTTGAAATAAATTACTTTGAAGTCTGCGAAACTCGTTATTTTGCCCCGTAAGTTCATATGACATATAATAAGAATAGGACAGGTCCTAAAACAGTACCCTGTGTCACCTCATAATTAATAACACGTTCTTCTACTTGATCTCCGATTTTCACACATTGATTTCTATCGGTGAAGTAGCTTTCCGTAGGCGTGTAGGCATTCCCTCTCAAGCCTAAGTTTTCCAATGTTTCCAACAGCAAACTAAGATTCACGGTATAGGTTTTGACTGGAATGGGTCGTGATTTAATCGTGCATTATTATTACGAACATTTTATTGCGTCCCATATAAGGAACTGCTATAGCGCCGTGTGAAAACAACCTCACTTGCTGGTCATGTCTCACCATCAATATAAGTGCCAACTATGCAATCTAATGACTATCATAGTACAGTAAAATTAATTTTGAATTGTGCAATTATTGTGACATGATTTAGTGCTTCTTGAATAAATGACTGAATTGATGTTTGTGCACAGGATACTCATCCATCGCTTTTGCGCATCTTTTACATGTGCCTCATGAACCGCTCTCCTAAAGCTCTGCGTTAGACCACATCTACTACTTTTATTTTATATGTTTTCGTTCATTGTCCCATCTAACCGTGCTGATGATTGTACCCTTTAAGGGGTGGAGGGGGATATAATTCTTTACTAACCTTGTAGCTACCAAAACAGCCTTTTTTAACGAACAAAAAAGGATGCAAAGTTAATTAGTGAAATACTACTCATGCACCTATCGATAAGGTAATTTTGTGCCTTTTTTTTTTGAAGTCTGTCCTCTAAGCTGAAAAAAATATACTCGTGTTCACATCGATAAACTGAACTGTTGTTTAGCGAAACACTTGCAATCCAGTATACTAGTAACTCTAGCTTGAATATAATAATAACATATTCCTAACAAGGATCCCGAAAACCCCAGGTCTGTAGATGAGTAGAGTATGTAAATAGGCTATTTTTTCAAAACTGATTATTTTATCTAAATCTTATCAAAGCTTAAAGATCAGGGCTGTCCAAAAATGTTATTGTTTGACTTTTTGGATTGACCATTTTGATACAGGTTGTAAATTATCTTCGATGGACACTATCATATGTATCTCAAATTCGGCACTGAGGTTCCAAAAGTTCTTGTTCAAAAGTTTTTTGAGTAAAAGCAAATTTCATTAGCGTTACTTATGGACCTATGTCTGAAAGAGTGCCCCGCAGGTTATTTATAGGAATGTGGAATCACTTTGTATGTTCTATGTGCACACGAGAGGTTGATCTGTTGTTTTGGAACACTCCATATAGCTGTTACTGATGTCAGCCGTTTCATTGTCAACAACAGTCCAACAAATTGAAACTTCTCTAAAACCTACCTGAACAGCTGAAGACACAACAAGCAAAAAGATAGGTGTGATGTAAATGTAACCGATTAAATCACCCCCAAATAGCATCATTATTATCACAATTCGGTTAGTGAACTTGGGGTACGATAGCTGTTTATGTGGGGAATTGCATATTAAATATTTAGCAGGCCTATGTGTGTTTGTGTGTATCGAATGTAGAGATACCTCTATTCCGAATCCAGTGGCGTGATTAAATCGCTCGAAGTGGCCTAGTAACCCATTTGAGCCCATTAACGCTCCATTGCTGGCGAAGCGCCTCTTGCTCAAAACTGCTCGACATTCTGCGCAATGCACAGATAGGTGGCGCACCACAGCTTTATATGCATACAGTGAATTTTATTTACTTTTTTGGACTTTGCTTTGAATGTGTACGAGCGAGAAGCGTGCAACACCATGCGACACGTATGCTGGAAGGAGTGAGCTCTATAAGCATGCTACAGTGCAGCTGTAACTTGCCGCCTTGCCATATATTACACCATTTTCTGGAATTACGAAGCATGGTGGAAATAATCTTTGGTTTGTTTTCTTCGCTCAAATAATGGTTTAATTTTGAGCATACACTTTTCTGAATCACGAATTGTGTCGTAACGGTTTAGAATCGGTTCCGGATCTTGAGGGTTCACCAATTTTAAGTGGAACTGAAAGTTCAGGATCGCCACAAGTTATCCAACATTGCATCATTGGCATCTTACCCTCCATCTCCATTCCACATCTTCATAGTATAGGCTGAGGATGATCAGATTAACAAATCATTGGTAGGTCGATGTCGCAAGATTTCTCTCTTCTCCCGCACAGTACGAGGTTTGTTCGGAAAATACTTATAAAAGTGGATGAATAACTTTATCGTACAATTGTTCAGGTACAATATGTTCTCCTTCAAAGTACTCCACTGTTGGTACGATCGCTGAAATTCTTCAATTGTGAGACTCTACATTTTCCGTGTTATTTCTGCCTTCCACATCCCCCAAGTACCTCCCCAAAGAATAATTTTGCATTTTGGGAACAGGAAGAAGTCGCAAGTGCTAAAGTGGGTGAATAAGGCGGGTGTTCTGTCACGGTGATTGAGCTTCGGGACAAAAACTCACGCACAACGAGACACGGCGCGTTGTCGTGATGAAGAATCCACCTGCCCCCTTGTGCCAAATCCGGTCGAACTCGGACCACACAAGCTCTGAGACGACGTAAAACTTCAATGAAGAAATTTCCGTTCGCTGTCTGGCCGGGAGGGACAAATTCCTGGTAAACAATGCCCTGAGAATCAAAGAAAACAATCGACATTGTTTTCACATTGGGCCTTGATTTTTTCGACATTTTTGTTCTCGGTTTCCCTGCTTGCTGCCACTCCATCCTTTGAGATTTCAGCTCGACATCTAGAACCAAGACTGGTCTCCAGTGATGACGCGGTTGAGAAAGTCCCCCTATTTTCTCTACTTTCAAAAAATCCTCACAGCAAGCCACCCTCCTAGCTTTCTGTTCTGGAGTTACAAGCTTCGGAACGATTTTCGCGCACAATTTTTTCAGCCAGAATTTCGTGGACGATTATTTTGTGGATTGACAGTTCCTCAGCTATCATTCTAACTGTCAATCGACGGTCTTTAAGAACATAGCCCCGTCTTCGATCAATATTTCCCTCAGAGCTCGATAAGGTGGAGCGACCTTAGCGTTGGTCATCTTTCACATCTTCTCGGCCTTCCAGAAAACTTTTCAACCACTCGGTGACAGTTGGTTCCTTCAGAGAATTGTCTCCATAAACTTATTTCAAACACTCAAAAATCTCACTACTATTCTTGCGTGGCTTTGAAAGAAACTTGATGTTGATGCGCTGTTCCTCGATCAGAGAGACTTCCATGCCGGCGGTAGGGATACTTTCAACAAACACACGTAAATCCCACCTACTCGCAGAGCGCCCCGGCTCGAACTGAGCATAGAGAGGATTGCACAGAGGGAGGAACCACCGGGCCACCCCTCCACAACGCCTTGACACGACGCCCCGAATTTTTCGGACATACCTCGTATTTTGAGCCTTTTAAAAGACAATACCCACTAGACCTATACCGCACTGACGAGTTGCTAACGAGCACGAAACAAAGCTGTCTGAGGTTGGTCATGGTTAAAGAGACGGAAAGCAAACATGCCCATTTCAAGCACGACTGAAGCTAAAGTTCCCCACAATGAAATGAACCGCCGCCTCTGACATGCGATATTCATTGGAGCATTAGTGCTAATTTACATTAGCCTACAGGTATGTATATTCATTACGAACAGAACGCTTGTGGAACAATTAATTGTAATGTAACTGTGTTAGGAATTTATACCACATAAGCTATGAATTGGGTACCGCTGTTCGTACAAACATGTCGCTTGTTTATCATATAGATTTGATGAATTTAGCCATTATTCTGATTGATTGTATCTTAATGAATTAATTAGAGTTGAAACTTCATAACATCGTTATGGATATCGGAATTGGATGTATTACTATTGGATTTTGATTAAGAAGCGAGGATACTAGCAAATACCAATAGCGATACTTTCTTAGAAAGGATCTCCTATGCAAAAAGTTGCTATCTATCTAGATCACAAACGTCAATTTATCAACAGTATTTCAGACAGAAGTGGCGGCCATATAGAGAAAAGACCGCTTAATGCAGGAAACGTTCAATGGTTGAATCGGCTAAGCTGATTGGAGATTACGATATCATTAAGTACTAACTAGCATAGATAGTCAACCATTCCGGTGCCCAAAAAGGGACTTGAAAGATGCCAGCGGTATCTATAAGTCAGTAACAGAACACAAATATGAATTTAGGAATCTGCTTTAGAAAGTTAGTATGTTTGGTGCTTGCTACTCTCTCATAGATGGCGCTACGAGCTTCCATCCCATATTTGCCTCTGTAATGCCTATTTTGATTGGGTATCTTCGGGCATATTCCACCTGAAGATACGCAATTGAAATAGGCATTAGCGAGGCGCCAATTAGGGATTCAAGATCCTAGCGCCATCTATGAGTCAGTAAGCAGAACCGAACACTAAAAATTCATGTTTGTGTTCTGCTCCTTTCTCATAGATACCGCTGATTCAGGTACCTCTCATGGATGGGGCTTGGCTCTTCAATCTCTTGTTGACTTCTCTAATTAATGCCTATTTTAATTGGATATCCTGAGGTGGAACACGTCCAGTGGTACTAGGAAACCAATTATACTCTGGACACCAAGGCACAAGGGGCACAAATGAAATAAAATGGTGGATGAGTTAACTTGGAAGGATGCTTCATAGGTCTAAGGCTATTTAATCATCTTTTGGCTTGAATACGCATAAGGGACCAATAAAAAGTTAGGAATGACAGAACAGTACAGAAACAGGCAAAATAGATAATTAAAGGATGACAGTTTTGAAAGAAGTCCGTAAATTCATTCATCGGCCTATTGAGAAGATACTGAGCTCTTGAAACTTAGTTTTATAGTTTTCTACTGTTCCGTGACACCGCTCTTTTTTGAGGTTTTGTTACAATTTGCACCAGTTTTTTCATGCTTTTGAAGGAAAGAAAATTCTATGAAAATCAAGAAGGCTATAAAGGCGTCCAGCAATTGTAGGAACCACTGACGATACGGCGCTTAGTATTGTCCGCCCAGCAAAAAAGTGCAAAGCAAAGGAATATGTGCAGAAAGTAACGATGTTGTCAGACATTGTGCAGCGATTTAGTTTTTGAGCTGTACTTATATACATTGGAAATATTACTGAAGATATGGAAGGCGCTTTCTACGCGACATATACTTACACAATTATTGCATAGGTTTTTATTTTAAGCAATAGCTATAACCTACAGGATTATTCTAAAGTCGTGCTGTCTCGTGTGAACACTGTAAGGTAAATGGCCTCTTAATGGTTGATACCGATCAAAAGGCTGCCAGTGGGTTGCATTTTTGGTATTGAATATCTCACATGAGCAAACCATCATCAACGGCGGTTTTTAGATGATGCCGATATACTTACCGATTTCTGCAATTCTTCCGGTAATAGAGACCAGTTCTACACAGAATACGGAAGATCATCATGGATGGTTGTATCGAAATATCCTGAGCATGATTGTTAATATTTATTGCCTCATCATAGGCGGTGGTGTCGGTCATAGTGGCTATTCCTTGAATAGATTGAGATTGTCCTGAATCTGAATAGAACTGTTACCAACACTTGTGTAACAAATGTGCAAATGAACAAGATTTTCAAAAAAATGTAGCAAATACGAACTTCAGGCATGACCCTTTTTATAATCTATGCCTTCCTAGAGACAAAACAGTTGCCATATATAAACAATTCTACACCAGTGACCGTCATACCTAGTCGTTGATGAAGATATCGACATACAGAATGGAAAACATTGATAGATTTAAAAAATGGTTGAAAATACGTACATATATCCCATATACCTATGAAATCTATGAGATCTATGAGTATGAAATTGTTCATTTCGCTTTTACGTCAAGTCAAGGTATCTACTTGGAGATGGCTAACCGCACGTCTCGCAAGACTTTTCTACGTATGCCCAGCCACACGTTGGATATTGTTTCGACCAAATGTTTCACTACACGTTTTACACGCCGCGTCGGTTCACGTTCATGAAAGGGCGGCACACGCAGAAATTACTTTTCAAACAACTAAGACCTCTAAGGCGCTCTGAAAATGTCGATTTAAGTTTTTCAGGGTACTTAACGACACAATATAAATCGCACGAAATTGAAGCAGGCGGGTAGGAGTTCTATCGCACTTTCTTACCTCACAAACGAAAATACGCGAAAAACTCAAGTTCTAGGAAATACCAAAAATAAATAGACGCGCACTTGGTAACTACCTTTTCAGCGCCAGGACGCGGTACCCAATGTACCCCGTTATGTCAGCCTCTCTCCCTTGCATCTCTTTAGCCATTTGATATAACGTACACAATCGGTTGCGTCTTCGGTGCATCGAAATGTCCTGTATGGCCTGGACATAATTGTTAACGTTTATTACGACTTCACAGGCGGAGGTGTCAAGGCCCTGGAATCTTGTTTGTTAAATGCCGAAAAATACGGGAATAATTCGTGGTATTGGGAATACCAATAATAAATACACTTGATCTACCACATATTCTTGTCTTGCTCATTTATGCTAGAGCCTCTCTCCTTTCTATACCTCTAACCACTAGACTATACAGGGTGTTTCAGTTTATTGTTGCATAACTTTAAGATTCGATAGAACTTTTATAATTAATTCATAAAGTCTATATAAACATCTGGGATGATGTTATGTTAGATTTAAAAAGATTAGCCTGGTTCCAGCTTGATGGTTGTCCAGCTCATTATTCGAGAATAGTTAGAAACTGGCTGGACTAAAATTATCCAGAAAGATGGATCGGCCGTGGAGGACCAGTCGCCTGGCCTCCACGATCCCTTGACCTAAATCCATTAGATTTTTTGTGTGGGGATTTCTAAAAGAAAAAGTGTACCAGACTCCCGTAACCACAAGAGATATGCTAATAGACAGAATCAGGAATGCATGTGATGAAATAAGGCCTTATTTGAATAATGCTATACCACATTCGATCATTCGTAGATGTGAATTGTGTATTGAACAATTGAGTTTACATTTCGAGCAACTACTTTAGATTTTGTATCTTTGTCCTAACTATCCAATAGCATTTTAGTTGTAAATAATTAAGTTGTTAAAAATAGTATTTGAAAATTAAACAAATTTGTTTTTTTGTGTTTATTTGGAGTTAGGAATTAATGCTGTGTTTAAAAACACAATCTAAACGATCATCTTAATTACTTGTAATGCCCAAATCAAAAATGTAAAAAAAATATTATTTTCCCATAAATAATTAAAAATGCATCGAACCTTAAAAATCAAAATATCTCAAAAACGGCTAACTATAACGAAAACTCAAGGGAGAGCTTTTTTATGTTGAGAAGTGCGAAGAATCAGTATTTTTATTCAAAAAGCAAAAAATTGCACTAAGAAAAAATTTTCGGTCATTTTAATACACTACAGGTACAGTAGAGAGCGCCCTCTAGCGGCTACAGTAAAACTATGCCCATGGTTCATTTTGTCGTACCAAAAAACCCTTGTATACCAATTTTCACTGTTATACATCAAATATTGTTCGAAATATTTAAAAAAAAACTATTTTAGAAAGTAAATTTAAACAACCTGTATTTCGGAAGCCACGCATTTTTCGACCCATGTTTATATAGACTTTATGTATTAATTTTAAAAGTTCTATCGAATCTTAAAGTTATGCAACAATAAACTGAAACACCCTGTATAAACATACAACCAAAGTAAACTGATAATTATTTATCATTAATATTACTCCCTCACCATACGCGGAGGTGTCGAGAACTTGTTGAAAGATCAACCTGGATACGGTGCTTTGGGAAGCATAAAAGAGAAAATATAATAGATCCACATGAGCTTTAGGTCTGTGAATCAACTCCTTGTAATCTAATATCTTCTAATTGAACCCAGCGGCAATAATAATTTTTCTTTTCTTCACTTCCCTTCCTCTTATAGAGCGTGCAACTGTATGTATGTATGTATGCAAAAAAAAAACTAAAGCAGGTTTCTCCTGGTGCTTGAAATTGTCATATTTCACCAATCCTACAGAGGCCATAAATTCCGGACTGTGTTGAAAGATGAAAGCAGAAAGAGACAACACATCTCATCCACTTCAACGTCATGACATAATAGCGTGTTTGTTTTCACGTAAAGTGTATTTGTTTTTGTTTTTCGTAGCCGATGCGTCGCGACGTTCTGGAAATATATTTATACTGCGGTGCACCACAATCCGGTATTTTGTTGTCGGTCGGTCGGTGTCATTATAACGGGGACAAACAAATAGTTCAACAGGACCCAATTCAGTTCATTTCCAATCGTTGAGATGTATCTCTATAAGGTTGTAACCTTGTCCACTATTTAAGCAGTTTAAACTGAATAAGAGCCTCAACATTGGGATTATACCTAGACAGTTGTGAGGTAATTTTGCTTTATTTCATTTCATTTATTGTTTCGTTGAAGTAGTAGTTAGCGCCTCATCGTCAGTCGTCCCTACTATTGTATGGCCTACATAAACGCGTCCTTTCAATTATTGTAAGAACGGCTGACGATACGACCCTTAGGCCCAATCTAATTTTTCTTGAAAGAATTGTATATCTAACAACATTGAAAAATGCAAAATATTCGAGACAAACCAATTCTTCTGATGGATAAGGACCAACTGAAACTTTAACTAAGCTACATTAATTTGGAATCTAAAAGTTTTCGGGAAAGATAATTTCACGTTAGAAGTAGTAATTTTACGCTCTCATTGTTTCGAGATCTATGGAGGAACCTCAATACCCCAAAAAAATATAAATATCAAATTAATCAACATGGGTGTCCCATGTAATTACCAGAAGAAGAAGAAATCTTATGAAGACGGGGAAATGATAAAACAGGCGTTTTACGAAGCTGTAGTGTAGATGGCGATACCAGGCATTTTCCTGTTCTTTCGTAAAATATATATCAAAGTCCATTAGAACCATATGACAGTAAATATCATGTAGAAATAGTCTCTAACTTGAGGGATAACTTCAAAAATCGTTTGGATTTCAACGAAATTGCTATAGTGGCGCAATTTGTTTCTTCGCCCTTCATGGGAATTGATATCCATCAATTTGCAACTTCTATTACGCAGAATTTTAGCGAAGACATCGCTGCGACAGAAATGGAAGTGATTGCGTTTCAAATGATTTCGCTTCAAAATCATTAGTCTCAAATACAAAATTTGGCTTTCATTTAGTAAAGATGCATATTCAGTTTTATGTCGTGTTGCCTTGGAAGTGAAAGCGTTATTTAGTTCAACCTATGTGTGTGAATCTTTTTTTTTTAAATATGAAGTTTATTAAAAACAAATACCGTAATCGACTTACAGATGAACATTTGGATAATTGTATTCGAATGGCGGAACCTAATTATACTCCAAACATTAAAAAAATTGTCAATGAGTCTAAGTGTCAGGCTTCTCATTGCACACGCATTTTTTATCTGGACATGTTTTTGTTCAAAATAGTGCGTTGGTTTTTTTTAGTTTTAGTTACCTTTATTAAATCGTATGTGACATGCCATTGTAGCTGACGAAAATTTTGTTTATTTTTCAAACACCTACGATCGGTAGGAATGGATTTAGTTATGTAGTATGTATTTGTTATTAGTTTATTTAAGTTTATGGGTATGTAACGGGTGATTTTTTAAGAGGTATAGGATTTGATTTTCAAAATAAAAAAAAAAATTTGAAAAAACGATTAAATCATTATTTGAGTCGATAGAACGGTCGATATAATTTAATGTTTAAAGATTATTTCATGTAAATGTTGGCCGCGGCTTTAGATGGCCCATGCGCAAGGTCCAATTTTGGCACACTCGCTCCAACATATCGGCCGGTATCTCACGAATAAATGCTTCAATATTGGCTTTCAGGGCGTCAATCGTTGCTGGTTTATCCCTGTAGACATTAGCCTTAACATGGCCCCACACCCCACAAGAAATAGTGCAACGGCCTTAAATCACACGATCTAGGCGGCCAATTGACGGGCCCCAAACGTGAGATAAACTGTTCACCGAACTCGCCTCTCAGTAGGGCCATTGTTTCGTGTGCGGTGTGGCATGTAGCACCGTCTTGTTGAAACCACATGTCAGCTAAGTCCAGCTCTTCTATTTTGGACAAAAAAAGTTTGTTATCATCGCACGGTAGCGCTCGCCATTCACAGTTACGTTCCGGCCATTGTCGTCTTTGAAGAAGTACGGCCCGATGATGCCACCGGCCCATAATCCACACCAAACAGTGATTTTTTCGGGATGCATTGGTAGCTCTTGCAATGCTTCTGGCTGGTCTTCACTCCAGGTGCGGCAATTTTGCTTGTTAACGTACCCATTCAACCAGAAATGAGCTTCGTCGCTGAACACAATTTTTCGATAAAAATGTAGATCTTCCTCCAACTTTGCCAGCGCCCATTCACCAAATTGGAAACGTTGTGGGAGGTCGTGTGGCTTCAATTCTTGCACCAGCTGTATCTTATAAGGTTTTACACCCAAATTCTGTCGCAAAATTTTCCACGTAGTGGAGTAACCGAGGCCCAATTGCTGCGAACGGCGGCGAATCGACATTTCACGGTCATCACTAACACTGGCGGATACCGCCGCAATATTTTCTTCAGTCTTCACTCTACGTCTGCGTGTTGGTGGTTTAATGTCCAATAATGTAAACTGGGTTCGAAATTTAGTCACAAGCTTCCGAATAGCTCCCTCAGTAGGCCGACCAAATTGCCCATAAATTGGAAGCAGTGCTCGATGCACTCTCTTAACCGAGCATGAATTTTGATAGTAAAATTCAATAATTTGCAAGCGTTGTTCGTTCGTAAGTCGATTCATGGTTAAATTATAGACCAAACTGAACAAGTTTGACAATAACACAAGACCCGATTCACGCGTCATCTGTCAAAAACAGTGTTGCCACCCATCAATCAGGCTTTCAGAAAAACCGCAGTACAACTACAGCCTTGTCTTATCTCATTGATAGCATCATATCTTCCATCGACAGTAAAAACATGAGCTTGCTGGTACTGTTAGACTTTTCCAAGGCCTTCGATACGCTTAACCATCGACTGCTTGTTGCCAAGTGCCACTACTATGGCTTCGATGAAGTTGCCTGCAACTTTATTAGGTCATATTTAAGGGAACGTAGGCAAAAAGTAAATATCAATAATCAAATTTCGACACCAAGGTACATTCAGTCAGGTGTTCCACAAGGCTCAGTACTGGGACCATTGATGTTTTTACTTTACACTGCAGACTTACATGATAACTTCAAGAATACACATGCTCAATTTTTTGCTGATGATACGCAGATGAAGTGTGATTTTAATGCCGACAATGTCCAGGAGTCCATGATGCTAGTAAATGCGGATCTGGATAGTGTTAATAGGTACTGCAGCTCTCACAACTTGAGACTAAATCCCTCAAAATGTTCTGCTATATTATTTGGCAATAAAAGATTATGTGAAAACCTTAAACCATTAATTCACATCAAAGTTAATGGGGAGGAAATTATTTTTTCTGAAATAGTAAAAAATTTGGGCATTCACTTTGACTCGGACTTACGGTTTAACTCCCATCTGAATAATGTCTTGAAAAAATGTTATCTATCTCTCAGGCTTCTATTTGCAAACAAACATATTCTGCATAGAAACATCAAAATTAAATTGTGTCAAAGTTTAGTTATTTCTAAAATGTTATATGGCTTATCCATATATTACCCATGTTTGACGTCTATTAACGCAAAACGTTTGCAGATAATGCAGAATACCTGTGTACGGTTTATCGAGGGCCTAAGAAAGTTCGATCATGTATCACACTTGTATCGTAATCTTGCATGGCTAAGCGTTCAAAACCTTTTCAAATACTCCATTATCAGCTTTACTCACAGGATCATACAAACATCATCCCCTCAATACCTCAGCTGTAAACTTGTTCCAAGGGCATCTGTGCATAATCTTCAGGTTCGTAACCGTGACACCTTAACTATGCCAATACACCGCACATCACTTTTTAGACGAACTTTCACATACAATGCAATTTTATATTACAATAGCTTAAGCCAGGATCTGAAGACTATCCAGTCCTCCCGGAGTTTTAAAACTCAGTTAAAAAGATATTTACAAGAATTGCAAAACAACCGCTAGCTTAAGAAGTTCTTTCATTTTCATACTTTTTGTATTTTTCATTAATTATTTTTCCGTTTCTTCATAACCTATTATCTCTTCTTCTTTTTATAGCTAAATTGGCACAAATAGTCCTATTATAATGTAACCTATTATCTCTTCTTCTTTTTATAGCTAAATTGGCATAAATAGTCCTATTATACTGTGACTTAATGTTTGTAGTTTCACATTTTTTTTTGTTTGTTTTTGTATAACTTGTTTTTTTTTTCACTTTTGTACGGGGTTAGATGGTGGAATAGCAGGTGCTAAATCTCGCCCCATGTAATGTACCATGTTTTTGGTCAATAAAGACGATTATTATTATTATTATTATTATACTAGCAAAAAAATCACCCATTATTCGTATTGATAAAATAAACACATGTATGTCGCATACAACTGTGTAAAATTTGGTTCAAGTTGGCTTACATTGCTTACGAATAGTTAGCTCACTGTTTATTCCAAACTTATCAAAGTAGCTCACCACACTGAAAGGGTTAGAGACCACTGCACTAGAACTACACAATCTTAGCGACAAAAAATCCAATGCAAACATAGGCTCAGCTCCTAATCTATTCGAGTTAGAATTGTTGGACTAACTTGACTGTCTTGAGACAGTGTTGCTATGCAAATCCATCTCTGTCGCCATATTGCCGAGCTGATGACCCTGACACCAAAGTTATTGGTCGTAAAGTCTATGTTTACTCTCCCGGATCCTGGATGTAGACGCAATTAGCGACTCGGGAATTTAATTGAAATGTTTTTCATTGCTGCGTGGAAATAATGACCTGTCGATTCTGTTGTAGTACGGGGTAATATATGGGATGACCTGTGGCAGGTCTCGATGCTCGTTTATTTCTGTCTGGGCACATAAATGACGCTCGAATGATGAATCGAGAGGGCTGTGGCAGAAATATGTGGTGAGAAAATTGCTGAACTGCTCCCCATATGAGTAAATATCCCGGATCAATTCGTTCTGGATAAATCTGTCACCAAATTCGTCAAACCGTTCGGTTATATTTTCTGATAGGGTTAGGAAGACAAAAATTCAAGATAATAAAACAGTAACGTCTCAAGTGAATGTGTTTGCTTTCCATCCATGTGGACAACCGTATATGGCGCCATTTTGTGCTTGTTAACAGTACGGTATAGATCTCTGGGATGAACAACGGAAGGCAAATAAAACACACATTGTGGTATAGTGAAAAACTCCAGGGGCCTGTTAATGATAAGTTGAATATAGATATCAACCAGGATCAGGTCTATGTGTACGCCAGCTTGGCGACAACGAAAATAATTTTAAGTATCGAAACTTGGTTAGAATCAAGTCTCAGGAGGTCGTATACAAGGAGGCGACTACTCTTATCTTGTGTGCCAAAGCGTAATCAACCCTTACGTCAAAGATGCAGAAAGGCTCCTTTTAGCACATATGAATGACAGTCCATTTGAGGAACGGCGGGTTTCACCATCATTTCACAATCAGTTGAAATATCAAGTGTCCACGTGTTTCAAAGGTTGTATAGTATGCAACTGGCGATAGCACGTGAACAATATGTTGGAACTCAGAATAACGCAATTGGAGTGAGGCAGTGCAGTAATAGCACAATGTTCTGAGAAGGATGGCTAGTTCAAATGTCAATCAACCAAACAGGGTATCAGGATGAAACTATTTCACTTTACAGATGGTCATGGTGATTGAAGATTACAAATTTGTCTCAAGTTTTCGTACCATTTACGAACCCCTTGATTTTGATTATAACTTAGCTCACCTGTTATTATTTATAGGTTTATTCCGCGGTAAGGATCTGTTTATAACTTTATTTGCATTTTATCATCTTAATTAATGTCGCTTTTTGTTCCAGCCGGCTACTACCAGCCTGCCGGTCCGCTGATCACAGTCCCCGGGGCGGCACATCACCCAGGGGGCGGTCAACCGCCTCTATCACAGCCGCCTCTTACCAAAAGCGTCCCGCTATCCGATGGATCGCCCGTTTCGACCACGCCCTCTACATCTGCGCACGACGTTGCTCCGCCTACGAATCCTACTCCAGGACTCGGTGCAGGGTCTACGAATGGGGATTCCAGTGATAGTGAGGTGAGATTTCTCAGTTCAGTACTTCCATTTTAAGTTATAATGGCTACAGTCCAACTTTCGAAGCATGTGTGTTAAAAACATCGTGTTTAATAATGTTTCTGTGTTATTACTATGCGTAAGTCACACATATCGCAGGGCAAAAATCCCGCTCGTAATTACACCGAAAATTTTAGTTGTCCTTTTGCATATGAGGTGGCGTTTTCATGTGTTTCCAGCGTCAAACACGTTCACCCGAACTTATGGATAAGTGTTTAAATACTTGACTTTACAGCGAAACAGATCAATACAAAACATCCTCAATGCTCGAATTATTTGACGCTTGTCAACAAGGATGTAGTCTACCGAGTGATATTGTTTTAATTGAAAATATATCACTTTTAGTTGATGGACGGGGCGAGTAGTTTTTAGTCATTGTTGCACGCATTTTTATGTCAAGTTCCAAATTCAGTCAAGTTATCACTCTTGACGCTTTATGCTATCATGAAATTTCAACCTGAAGGTTTTGAGTAATTGTTAACTCTTATTTATTGATTAAGATCATTGTTTGTTAAAATTAATCATTACGCTCTTCTTTCTTGTATTTGCATATTTTCTGAAGAGCTAGAAGTGCGAATTGCGTACCATGTTCCACGACTAATGTAAATATGTTTCATACTGTCGCATTTTCTGGGTTCTTTTGGGTGTGGATTAAAACACTGGATTCCACAAAAAGGAATGCATTAATTTATTTAACTTGGCTGGATAAAACATTTATGTACACCGCTATTTATGTCTGACTAATTCGTATGTCGAGTCATACTCCACTCTGCTCTACTCTACTCTCTTCACCGGATTCGAGACGATTCCGGTGAGCCACATAGCGGCATTCCAGAAGCGTCGAGGTCACTCCGTGTCGATCTAAAAGGCGAGTCACTGGCACGGTCCTCAACAGGTGGCACCAACAGTACTATTCATTCTTGTTACAATACGATCAAAGTGATGATTTATAAGTAATTTAGAATACACGCCTTAGGTGAACCTGGCGAGATATCAATCTTATTCACTGTGTAGGAATAATGATTTTCGCGAATCTGTACACAACTTGTCGTAGCACTATTGGCAGTTTTCGGAAACATTCTCTCGAGATATTAATGTTAGTTTCCTTTCCACGATTGCTCGTTTCTTCCAGGTGATAATAACATCAGTAACAACGGGTTGTGGCAGCGCAGGAAGCATCAGCAGCAAAGACCCGCCCCCACTGGGTGTGCCTTCTTCCCACCATCCACCGCCCCCACCGCATTCCTACCGATACGCCCCCTCCCAGTACCCTCCACCACCTCCCAGTTATCCGTATTCCTACCCTGCAACCTATCATTACGCTCCGCCCCCTGGTGCAGCGCAGTACAGTGCGGCGCCGCCACATGAGCTGTGCTATTCGCCAGGGCCGGCTTATGTGCATAAGTACCAGTATAGGCGGTATTTGGGCACGCACCAGTATTATGGTACGGCTGGGGATGTGTACGCGCCCCCGCCGGTACCGCCGGCTGTTGTTGGTCAACAGAGTCAACAGGTAAGTTGACTTTCGAATCTTAATGGGTGTATGCCTAACGATTTATTCTACAATAAATTGACCTTAGGATAAATTTCTGGAAACTATTTTGAAAAAAAACGTAATATTGTCAGGATTAAATGAACCAAATTTAGGCACATCATTTCAAATGTGAAAGTCTTTAAAAGCTCTGCTTCTCAAGTTTTCCATACAGGGTGTCGTTAGACTTTCCTCTTCAAACTACGTTTGAAATAACAAGTGTGTGGTGAAGCAGCGAAAAATTAAAAAAAATCGCTTTAATATTATGTTTCCAAACTACGCACCAGTCACTGTTCCAAAAAGGAGCTTAGTTGTCAAGCCAATGTTTGTTCAAAAAAATGAAATCTCCCTGATGCATTTGATATTGTTCTTTCAAGGTGGTCACCGCTCCAGCGTCAGGCACCTCGACCCTTTCAACAGGCAGTACCGGGTCGTCGTACGTGTCCGCCCCAACGGGTGGTGGTCCACCTCCGCCCTTGGTTGACACATACGCGGCCGGTGGACCGCCCCACCAAGCCGCATTGGTTGAGGCGTACCAACCGGCGCCGCCCCAGCATTATTACGCGCCTGCATATGGACCGCCTCCACCACCACCGTGCTACACCCACTCGCCGGCAGCCGCCTCCAGGGGAATACCTTACATCAGTGAGTATTTATATTCCAGGCTCAAGAAGAATTTACTCTTGTTGGTTCGCCGTAAATTAAATAATCGATGCCTTTAAACATAAAAATCATGGTATGGTTCATAATATGATGTTAGTGACTGTAGACATAATGATACTAAGGACCGATATTTCAGCCGCAGATTAACTACGACTTTGGTGTTAACTTATAGTTGTGTATCAAAATATCATGTTCATTGTAAAAAGGTAGTTAACTTAAACCAGAAGACCATCTTAACTAGGAAGGCTATAGTTAAATAGCAGTATCAGAGATTTGATGACACAGACTTTGGCATTTATTCAAAAATTGACAAATTCAGATCAATTGATCGGTAATATAAATTAAAGCTGAAACATGTTTATGGATTACGACGTGGATGCGTATAGCAGAGATGAAAACGCAAGAAAGCAAAAAAGAATGAATCATTAATTAATTTGACGACCTGGATTTCCATGCCAGAGAAAAAGGTCTGTATAAACCGAACTTTTCTCGTTCCAGGAAACTGTGCCACTTTTTTTCTCTCTTTACTGATCAATGATACTAACATTATTTCCCCATATTTTGAGAAAATTTAAGCTTTTTTGATGTTCTCTTCTCCATGCTATAAAAGTTTTTGATAAATTTTAGCAACAGGAGTAGCCGTATTTTTTTCTTCGCTGCTGTAGACCTTAATTTATCTGACATACATTCACAAGTGATACTAAAAAAGGTGGCAAATAGGATATATAACAGATATTTACAAACCTAATTGTATTTTTTAGACCTATGTTATGTTGATGAGACATTGTATTTTCCACCTGTTTTTAACACCAGTTCCACAATCCAGTGTATAGGGTCCACTACTAAACATTTGTGCAAGCAATGTTTGAAAAACTCTACCTTGATTGACGAAGGTTTTATTCTAATTTCGACTATTTTACAAAACTTTATTAACGCATTTGCAGACAATTATAAGTTAACTTCCTGATTATAGTTAACTAACCAGAAAGTTAAATTGAAAAACTAGGCCATATTCCATGCTCGGATTTTGAAGATTAGTCAAAAGGCTAGATCAGATTTTTTTGTTGCAAATTCTCCATCTCATGATTGAATATGTCCGACCGAAATTTATGACAAGGACGAATATTGGACAGTGCAATCTTTTTTTATAAAAAAAAATCACAGGCATTCCGGCCGAATAACAAAAGTCAAACAGTTTCGTCGACTAAGTGTTTTTGACGATTTCTCGTGCGCGTTGGCAACTTTTATTGATCTGAACTTCTTGGAGAACTACTTATAGTACTTTCTCGCTAGCACCCTCGGGTTATTTTTTATGGAGACCTCTGATCTCAAATTACGTCCATATCATTCATGTAATTTGTTACTATCTATAACAAATTTAATATTTTTTAATTTGGCTTACGTATATAAGTAGTTAGTCTGTCGAGGGCAGTCACACACGGTACGGCGTCCTAATTTGATTTCTAAAGTCGGAATCCTCATCTAAAATTCTCTGGATTCACTCCAACGTAGGGATTATAGGCCAAATATCAATTCTATTCCCAAGAGAGACCTACTTTCGGTACGTGCGTCCATAGAATTCCGGATACGGATTCCAGCTTAGGAAATGGTACCGTTTGCGGCCGGTCCCAATAGATTTTACCTCATCTTCTATTCATTTCTTCAGATACTATTATTACATAGCTCAAATGGACTATCGATATCTCCTGTAGGTTATAGCCCCTCTGTATTTCCCTTAGACGCCACATATCAGTCGTGCCCGTGCCCAATCCAGTCGTGTCCAAAAAACGGCCATGCTGGGCCTCTTACTGGTGCTGACGGTAAGAGGTCGTCGACCAACTCGTCCAAACAGCAACAGCAGCAACAACAGCCGCTGCCGCCGGTCGCTTTGGCACTACCTTTGGAGCCAGCGTCCGCCCATGGACCTCCGAGCCCCGCCCGAGGGTCAGCAGGGATGCCTCCGCCCCCTTCACCTGCGGGAGCGACTTATCACCAGCCGCCGCCCGCGCAGGCACAGCCGCAAGCGCCACCCACGTTGGTGGGAGGCGGTGCTACGGTGCAAGTGTCGCCTAAGAGGGAGGAGCCTACGCAGCCGGAAGGGAACCAAGCGCCCACGACGGGAACTGACCAAGATGGGAAAGAGAAGAAGAGGAAGGCTAGGATTGGAAAGGCTATGGTGAGCACTACCAGTTTTTCTAATTTTTTATTTTAGTTCCAATCATTTGGTAGCTTTGAAAGGTTAAAACCCCCATAGATTGCGACGTTCGGTTTCTGAATTTTCACTTTGCTACTTCGTATATTTTCCATTCGCGCCGTCATATTGAAAATAGAAGAAAAGTATTATCTGCTATAGGAGTGCATGATTTCGCGTATTCTTAGAATACAGCCGAACCTATTAATCCTATTGAAAAGGGTAAGTCATTGAATTATATACAATATAGTTGGAAGTTTTATCTGATTTAATTTATCATTAAAGAATGAACAAAGGTTTAGACTAATGATATAAGAAATATAACCAAAAGACTTGTGTCACTTTTCCAATATTATGGCACGTCGAGCAGCAAAACTACGATGTTGTAAAATAAAAATTGGAACACGTCGAGATATATAGCAGTAGTGATTTTAAAAGCATTTCGTCTTAGCATTCCAGGTAGATGGCACAACTATCAAATGACTGAGTCAATGAATGATTTTCCATATATCAGTGTTGAAGTAACCCGTGCTCAATATCATAAGTCTTTATCATAAAAAAACGCAAAATACATAAATGACTTCTATTTTAATTTGCCATATGCGCTATTTTTACCACAAAAAAAGTCGGAATGGAAATACTGTAAAAGAACCGGTCTTCACTTTTTCAATATTTCGCACAAGAGGAAAAGATGAGAGCAAAGCGAATTTAGAGCTACTACAGAGATATCAAGCTTTCAAAACTTCTCCGGCCATCTTCTTTTTGAGTACCAAATGATTAGATTTTTTGCTTTTTTATAAACAAAGCTACAGCAATGGTAAAGAAGAAGTTGCTTTTTCGGTTGTTTCTAAAAAATCCTTATCATGTCTGGCTTTCACGATATTTGATAAAAAAATACGTTGTAGTGGAATTATAGGAATAATTTTTTGAATCGGTATTCGAGCCGGAATTATCAGCGAAAAGCAAGTATTAAATACACAAAACTTCTCCAAACTTCCTTTTTGTGAGCGTAGTTAAGTTTAAAAAAAGTAAAATCTTTCTGGTAGGCCTATCGAATTTTCTACTATTTTTTGGAGTAGTTAAGACCTTTTTGCCTGAAAGGTGAAACTTTGGAATTTCTCTCTCTCATTTTGATTCTCACAATTTTATACTTCTTTCAGCTTGAGCTATGTTAAATAAGCAATACCTGGTAATTCCTCAGTTTTGCATTGAAGCGGTGGTTTTTATGGCTCACTGTAATTGTTTTTTACCGTCAAGGAAAACAGTTACGGTCGTAATAATGAGAATAGATGTTTAAGTTTGTGATGTTTTGGAAATATGTATTATTATTATCTGCAAAATATTCACACCATCAAATAAATACCAATTTAAATATCATATTTGTCTAATCTAATATCTATGTATGCCAAATGGAGTCTCTAACACGTTAATGTTTGAAGTCGTTTTACAAGATTTACTGGACTCTATTGGTATTAGATCACAATTTTAACCTCTTTTCAATAATCTCTGAATTATACTAAACGAGTGATAATTCGGAGAAGTATATGTTTTTAAATAGTCTAAACAATTAGCTTTAGACGACTTTTCTACTCTCAAAAAAATCTCAAATAAATATAGACATGTACGTTTTTGAAGCTGAAGTGTGTGTAAACGTGACTTTTCAAACAATGGTTTCCTCCAACTTCGCAAGCGTAAAACAGTGCAACAATGTAACTTATACAGTCTGGTAACAAAGAAAAATTAATCTTTAAAAATATTTGACAGAATTTAGATACTCAACTATTTTTTGAAGGTATTATTCATACGTGCTCTAAAAAGAGGCTTCACTTTGCAAAACGTCTCAAAAAATAACTTGACATCAAAATGATCAGAAACGTAAAAGCCTGTCGAATGCTGAACCCATCTAGAAAATTTTCCCATGCTCACAAAAGACCGAATCGTAAAACAAAAGCGAACTTTGCGATATGTTTGAAACATTTTTATTCTTGGTTAGAGTCCGCTCTCAACTACAGCTATTTTCAATAATAATACAAATATCTATCATGGCGTAGCTTAGCTCACATTGCGCCCAGAAACTATCAAAATAGACGCATCAGTTTCGGAGATCACGCGGTTACAAAAACGCGGATAGATAGTTTGAGGATAATATGTTACAAGTATCTGTCAGTCCGAATTTAAAAATTCTCGTGACAAGACTCCCCCTCGCTCATGAGTAGAAATATACAGCTACGAATCATTCGACATATCATTTCACCCAGGATATTTGCTATAAAATTCGGGTTGCTCACTGTACCTGAAATTGAATCGGTTATATCAAAAACCATCTAAGTCACATATTGTCCCATTTTTTCACAGTAAACGCTTCCTTAAAGGGAAAGTCAATACACCCGTTCCCCTTTAAATAACATACATACCTGTAAGTCAAGTTCTTTTTGTATGATCCACTCGACGGCGAGTGACTTTAAAAACAGTACCACAATCCTTGATTTGTACTCTTTTCATATTTATGTGCATCAAAATACCAATTTTAAATTTAATAACGATAAAAAATAAGGTTGAATACAATATCCATCTTGCTCGAAATCATTTATTCTAGCCCTTTTGTTCCCAATCAAATCATTGACTCAATCCTATTCATTTGTGTCAGAAGCCCTGTAAATATACCCTAAATATTTCAAAATGCTGTATAGGTGGTATAAAAATGGAATCACACAATCATAACACCTATTTGCAAAATCTGTTAGTCAAATAACCACGCGGGCTTTTCTATAACCGATTGCCGACACATTGATTGTAAACACGAGAAATTCCCCCTATGTCCGCAATTGAAACATTCAAAATTAGTAAGACAATATTTAAGTGTAATTTTCAATAATAAGCAATAAAAATCATGATCAATCTGATTCTTTTGCCTACGTTAGATACCATTTACTCTATTGCTCAAACAACATATGAAAAGTTTATGGGACTTTTTCCTGTATTATCTTTAATAGACGGTGACTGGTGACAGTTATTCGATTTTCCATCTTTCAAAACATGAATAACCAGATCAAATCTAAAAAAGTTTGACGACGAATAAATTTTCTTGACTTTGAAAAATTCATATTGTGTGACATGACCGATTCAATTGCAGGGCATTTTTTGAAACAGTAATTATCTGCAAATTGTGGTACCTTTCGTTAAGCTTGCTTCCTCATTACTCCGCTATCAGCGATATTTATTTTTTCCTTGTAAACAACCTTAGATAAGGAATATAAAGGTCAAGAAAAGTTTTGCATATTTTTCGGTTTTTGATAACGGTCTAGATAAGAGATCTCGTTACCACGTAATTTGTTTCAATATACCATGCTTTCTTGCAAACAATTTCGCAAATCGTGCGCAGTAGTGCAAAGGCGAAGTCTGGTGGGCAGATCCAATGGGATTTTGCTAATTTTAATGGGATCATGTGTGGGTAACACGTGACAATAGTTAGAGTAGATGATTGGCTAATTGACATGGTAGTGAATATTTGAGGGACGACTTTGTAGTGACTTGAATCAGACGATAATCAAATGTAAGGTACAAACAAGTGCGTGCTGAATACGTAGGTCTATATTTTGTGTGTGTGGATTTTTTCCTCATATGTGTTGCGCTGAGGTACCTCACGTATACTTGGTCCCCATATTTGAAATCAGTTTAGATCCAGGGGTATGTAGTATTCTCACTCTCATGTTGTATATTTAACTTTTGCAAACCAAGTTTGTTAATGCCGGGTTCAATGCTTAAAGTTCATTTCATTACTTCTGCACAGAACCACCCGACATAAATTGGAGCCTTTGGTACAAAAATGTGTTTAAATCCTGACATTTTTCATTGAATAGTGTTAGGTCTGCTTTTATTATTGAAGGTTATTTTGCACACATATGAAAGTATCTCGAATAGACAATTTTGTTAAAAAATTATTTTTATTATCAGAAATTTGAAAAAGTTGTTGAAAATCTGACTTAACACCTTTTTAAAAAACTGTTATTTGCTTGGTCCGGAAAATGAAAATAGCAGAAAGGTGTTAATTCAATGATGTCCTTTTTTCTTATTACTCTCTAACTAATCGTCTCCTCTTCTTAAATTAAGCCTCTAAGCCTCTAAAATTTGCTGGTATTAAAGAAATTTATTCCTGAGTATTATCAATTTTTTGGCCCCAATAGGTCGGCTTTTATCGACATTCAATAATAATGTTTTATTTTCTACCATTCTATCGAGATTTCGCTGTTTTTTATATCAACAATACTCCGATTTTCCGTTTCATTAAAAGAGTATCTGTACTTGGTTACATCAAATTCTTCAATCGGGATCCGTCCTACATTTCTGAATAAAAATGTCTGGCTTCTACCGTGATTGAAATATATTGATCCAGCGTATAAATTAGTTGGTGCTTTCCTATAGACTTTTATACAGCTGCAAAATCTCTATCAGAGTCCATGAAGGTATGTCCTACTTCAGTGAACTTATGGTCAATTTTTTTGAACACACCAGAGATGTAATGCCAGAGACAAACCATATAAAATTTTTTATTTTGTCCACCTGCCGAATCACTCCATGCAATCAGATGATGGGAATCCATGCCTTGGTCCTTGGTATTTTCCAAAAAGGCCATAAGTGAGTTGCCAATCTCTTCTGGACCGCGATTTCCTTGGTCTTCGGTCCAGACGTGCTATTGGGTTCCTGTGTTGATGTCAAATGTATTCCTAGATTGTGAAGTCATACTTTGTCCTAAATAAAAGGATTTACTTGTACAAATTTTGGGCAAGGGAAGCGTTTTTTGTAAATCAAATCTGAGATTTTTTTTGCTATTCCTCGTTCACATTTTTGTACGTCGAGAGCTTTTTTATGCTTTGCAACGTGTTGCTCATCCGATCCTACATCGCAAACAGTACTTGTATCAGTCTTTGGAGAACCAAATCCAAAATTGAAATCATTGACAAATATTTGCCTGTATGTAAAGATAGATACTGGGACAATATTTTCGTTTGCTCATTCTTCTACATACAAAGCATACATTTTGATAATGGATAGCCATGGAGAAAGGTAGTGTCGGTTCGGATTATTGTTCCGGGAATAATGAGATACTTCAGCAGGGAATGATCTGATATGCCTATGGACCAAATTTTTCGTCGGAAGTTTTTCTGGGTCTGCTAGTAAGTTGGCCCCTTCCATCTTGCTTAAGAACGGATCTTCCGCTAGATTCTTGATCCCTAATCAAATCCAGCTTTTTCTATCCAACATCTAATATGGACATAACTGCTTCTTTACACACACGCCGACTATCTCCTACTTTAAAAGAATAAATAAATGACTACTGACGATGCCTCTGAAGTCCATAGGGCTGCTTAACATTGCACGCTTCTATTATCCCGAACAAATAGGTATTTTTTGCATTTTGACCTAAAAAATAATACTCTTCAAAGTTTTTGATATAGTTAACACTCTTATGAATCTCTGTATCTAAGAACCGAGAGCCATCTTTGGCCGGAAGATATACCAAAAAAGCACCCTTTTAACACCATTCCCACTACAAATCTTAAAATAAATCCAAAAAAATTAAATCAACACATTTTTGCACCAAATTCCTCAATTGTAAGAAGCATCAAAATAATTTTTTGATGGATAGAGTCGCTGACTGGATTAATTATCGTATCCTCGGGAATCGCACAAAACTTTCTATTTACTCCTTTCTTTACTTCCCTGTTTCGTTCTCCGCGGAATAGCCGAGTACCAGGGGTGTACAAATTATTTTATCTAAAGTCCCGATATAATTTTTTGGAGATCGCAAATTTTGAAAATTAACTGTAACCACATCGATGATTTTTGTCTACCTAGGAAATTGAAAAATTGTGCTATTTATTCCATTGTCACTCATTAAGCATTTACTTTTTTCAGGTACGAAATAACATAATGCAACAGAACACGATGTTGCTGATGTGCAATCCCCCTCAGAACTTCGTCAAGAGGGAAATAGTGAGTCCGAAGGAAAAGGACGTGATAGAAGAGAAAAAGGACAACGTGAGTCCGATCCAAGAGGAAATCAAACCAGTGACTCAGGAATTACCAGTGCCATGTCCGGAACCAACGGAACAGCCCGCAAACAATAATCCTGACGTAGCCATAGTTGAACCGAAAGAGGAAGTAGTCGAAGTAGAAAAGGAGGTAAATTTAGATTTTCATTTATAATGTTACAAAAAATCTGGAATGTCATGGAAATGCAGTTCACAAAGTGAATGTCACACGATCAGTGATCTATCGGTATTTATCATAGAACTTGATATTTATTTACCGCGTAGCCAGGGTGAGAGGTGTTACTGATGTATAAGAATAATTAGTTAATACTGATGGTACGGACAACAGTAAATATTCATAGTGAAACATGTGCCTAAAGTACTGTTTTTAAACAATTCATGAAACAGTGGGACACAGAAACTTGCTTGATTCGGTCTGAATTAAAACATATTTTAGTAGGCGCCAATTTTTACATTTTAGGTCAATTATTTAAGGTGGCACCTCCCTTTTTGTAGATTTCTTTTCAACTTCCTGTTTGCAGCAGTATTCTAAATCCTTTTGCTTTTGTTCTTATCAGTTTTCCTTTGCGAAAAATCTTTGGTTTTCGTGAAGCCTCGTCTCCCAGCAAGTTGAGTCTTCAAGAAAAACAAAGATTTTTTGAAAAGGAAAAGTGATAAGAACAAAAGTAGTCAGTCATTTCATTCTTCCATAAAAGAGGAATATTCACACACAGTTTCAGAGCTGTACTTATATTTGTTAACAAGTTCCGATTGAAGAAAAAATGCACAATAAAATGCAAAAAAATTAAAACATTGTTTTTTAGTCATCCCTATACACACCGTGTAATTATCAGATGAAAAGTATTCAGAATCCTGCTGCAAACAGGGAGTTGAAAAGAATCTAAAAAAGTGACGTGCCACCTTAAGGTAGTATGATATCTGTGTGCTGGTTGCTACAAAAATTCAGAAGAATACGATTAAAATGCCTTTGAAAAGAGTTATATCTAAGGCTGTTACAAACATAATGGCGTGAAATGAAATGCGTAATTTCTTTTTGTATTTACATAAACATTCTGAAATCCTGCGTCTCTAGAAAATTCTCTAATTTAGAAAATCCTACTTTTTTCAATTTTTTGCAAACATGTTTTGGTTAATAGATAAAGACCGATTGGGCATGTGAAATGTATAAAAAGCATTATAAATAAGTATTTTGATGCAAGTAGCATGGCCTTTACCGATCATTTTATTTATAATCGGTATATGCCGATAAGCTTTGAGGCACCATACCTGTTAGAAGAATAAAGGACAAACAAAAATTCGCTTATCTTCAGCATACAATTCTAGATTCTGCTTGTTTGAAATATGCGAAATTAATATAAAACTTGGACAAAAGCCATGGTAGAAGTAGAATCACACTTTGAGGACATAGTTTTGGCGCGGATTTTTACTTGTGAATTTTTAACCAGTTTCATTTGTTTTCATAAAAAAGTGAGAAGATTTTGAGCATTTTGAAGGTTCCGTCGAAATAAAAATTTTGTAAATTATTCCATTGAGAAGCACTTGCATATTTTTCTAGAAGGAGCTAGCTTTCAAAGTTTTTGTGTAGAAGCTAAAAGAATTATTTATTGTTTCATACTTCCGTCTTCCTGGCTACATCTTTGGAATCCTTTCTCGACTTTTCACTTGCCCAGACTTAATGTTGCAGTACTTTGCTGGCCACTTCAAAAGTCCGATTCGGATTCACTATATAAATTTCAAAAATAGTAGTTTTTCGCTACTTTTTACTTATATATACAGCTATAAAACAGGCCTTTAGGCCCTCTTAACTCGATAAGTTTATTCCATCACTTCTTGTCTAGTGCTCGTTTCTTCCAGTCTCTGATATTCCTGCTCCTCAAATCTTCCATAACCGCATCCTTCCATCTTCCTCTCGGTCTCCATCTTTTCTTCTTGGTATCCGGAACTCTCCATGCTATATGCTTCACTGTTCTTTCTTGCGGCATTCTTTCCAGGTACCCCAGCCACTGCAATCTTGTGGTGGTCCTAGCTACTTATATTATGTTTGGTTCATTATATAGATATAGATGATGGATTTCAGCATTAGATCTCCTAACAAACATTCCTTCCACCTTGATCCCTCCATATATTCTCCTTAACATTTTCCTCTCCCACCTAAGTAATGTTTGCTCAAGTTTTTTATTAATTACCCAAGTTTCTACTCCATACAAAAGGGTTGGCTTGATGATCGTATTGTATAGCCTTATTTTGGAGACTCTAGATACATTTCTTGACTTAATATTTTTGTTAAGCATTCCCGCACATTTATTGGTCTTACCGATTCTGCAGTTTAATTCTGCTTCCTCATTTATTTTAATACTAATTAGAGATCCTAAATAGACAAACGCATCCACCTCCTCAAAAATCTTTTTTCCTGTGCTTACCGTTATTTCTAGCCTCGTTTCCGCCTAACAGGTTCTCATAAATTTACTTTTTTCCTCGTTTACCTTCAATCCCATTTTTGCTGCAACTTGTATAAACTGCTCTAACACTTTTTCCATTGTCCTTTTATCCCTAGCTATTATGGCAACATCATCAGCATAGGCAGTTAGTTGGGGACTTTTAAATAATATACTTCCTTATCTATTCAGCTAACTTTCAATAACGATTCTTTCTAGGATCATATTAAATACAAGTGTAGATAATGGGTCTCCCTGTCTGACTCCTGTATTAATCTCAAACTCGTCTGTCAATTCTCCTCTTACCTTGACCATACTTCTTGTTTGTCTCATCGTCATTCTTGTGATGTTTATGAGTTTTCCAGGTATACCAAAATAATTAATTGTATGAAATACTGCACTCCTTCTGATCGTGTCGTAGGCTTTTTGGAAGTCAATAAATAGTATTATTGCTGGTATTTTATATTCGTAGCAGGTGGTAAGTTCTTCTTTCATGAACAAAATTTGATCAGTTGTCGATCTTCCCTTGCGAAAACCAGCTTTATAATCTCCCAACTGCGGATCTATAATTTTCTCTAGTTTCATTTTAAGCAATGCTGATAAAATTTTATATACTACATCCAAGAGCGAGATTCCTCTGTAGTTATTACAATCGGTCGCCTCACCCTTTTTCAGTAATGGGGTAACTTTTCACTTACCTCAACTTATGTCGCAGTACTCAAATAACTTCTCCATATTGATGCACCATCTAGCCTTCAAAATTGTTTGTTTTACAGTATAGTAAAGTATTTAGTAAATCGGACATCAGATTAGATTACTGTTACTTTTTCCAGAATAACAATAACAACATCATTACTAACCTACCTGAGAAACCAGTGGTAGAAGAGACCATACTCCCACCAGTAGTGAGTACCGTAGCTGAAAATGTGAAAGTAAAAAATATGAAACGGAAACTTTCCGTGTGCAAAGAAAAAGTACCTGAGCCCGAATTGTCACCTCCTCCCAAGAAAAAGCAGAAACTGGGATCATACAAGATGCTTATCAAGAGGGAAACCAACTGTGTTAAAATACATAATGGGAAGAGGAAGTTGATCAGCGAAAACGGAGTTACGAACAGGAGACCGAAGATGAAGACAGGGATAGCCAAAAAGAGAAAACTCAGTTTGGTTAAAGAACAATTAAATAAAAGGTAAATATATTTGAGATGACACTATTAGCTTCAGATTAATTAAACCACAGTTTTTCGGCTACAATCGTTTTGTCCACAAACGGTCCCTAACGTGTTCTCGTTTGTTGTAGTTTAGATTATCGAAGTATAGTTTCAATCTATTGGGGCATTAATGCTAGTGTAAACTTGGTTCCAACCCAGGCTTCACAGAGAATTGTAGCCTTCATCATTCAACGCTTCATAGAGTACATGAAAGGCCGACTCTGTTCCTACTTTCTACATTATATTCCAGGGAGGTACAGGGTGTCGAGTGGGAAAGTTCACATTTCAAATTTGAATTACGCGGCAACCTTATACGTGACTAAGTGAGGAGAGGTCTTGATCGACGCGTTCGGCGTTCGGATTAAATAGTCACAATGGAACGTTGGATCTGAGCACATCGTGCTTTTGCTATCGAGGCGAACTTTAAGGTGGTGATTCATACGCAGCTGCCCTTCGGACATTTCGTACACGATACATTGGCCGACCAAGAGATGCCCCAAGTAATAATAATATAATAATAGCTTTATTGTCCAACTGTAACCCAATTATAGGGCAATTAAATAGAATATGGAAAATAAAAAATCATGCACAGTGGTAAAAAATAACAATTAAAAAAAATTATTAGTTCAGCTGACATACATATAAGCCATCCTAACCAATTCGTTAGGGGAACAAATAAATATGTTTCAATGACAGCTAATATTATTTAGATACTTACACATAATGTGAACTGGCGATTTAACTAAAACATTGGTTCTTGCTCGAGCAGATCTGAATGTAACATGGTTGCGTGAGGTAAAAGCAGGTACATTAAAACTTTTTTTCGAGAAAATTTCGGGACAGTCAATATATCCATTTATTAATTTAAACAGAAAAATGGCAGACGATATCTTACTCCTTAATTCTAACGTTTTAACATCGAAACGTTCACATAGCTCCAAGTTACTACCCTTGCCGCGGGTAAATGTCTTCTGATTTAAAATACAAATACTTTAGGAACTTTCGCTGAACTTTTTCAATGTCTTTCACATAGCATGTATAGTAATAAGGACTCCATACAACATCCAACATCTGCGTATTCGAGTTTCGTCCGCACATTTGCGGAATATAAGACTTTCAATGATCTTATGTTGTGAAACTGCCTACAATTCCTAACTAAAAATCTATAGGACCTCCAAGCTTCTGAAATTTTGTGAGAAATATGAGCAGTAAAGGTCAGCTTTTCGTCAAAGAGAACTCCCAAATCTTTAACTGCCTGGCACCTTTTCAAATAAAATCCAATGTTATAGTTATATATATATATATATATATCTATGAGTGGTTTTCTTCCTGGTGTAACTAACTACCTTACATTTGCTTGTATTAAGATGCAACTTATTTCGCTCGCTCCAGATCACAACACAACCTAACTGCATCTGTAAGTCCAAACACTTTCATATTGTCCACGAAACATAATATTTGGCAGTTGAATTCATCACAGAGGTCATTAATGAATAGCGAAAACAATAGTGGTCCCAAATTAGACCCCTGTGGGACACCAGATGGAGCTAAGTAGGTGTCAGATTTGAAACCATTGTATGCCACAAACTGCTTCCGTTCTAGTAAACAAGACATAAAGAATTTTATAGTGCTTTGAGTAAATGCAAGGCCTGGTAGTTTTTTTCAATAGAACACCATGATCAATGCTGTCAAATGCCTTTGAAAAATCAGTGTAAATAACATCAACCTGACAATTGTTATCTAGTGCTTCAGAGATATACTGTGACAAAATAACAAAGTTCGTTACTGTTGATCTGTTACTAACATAACCATGTTGATGTTGAGATATTTGATTACTGATTGACCGATATAAGCGGTTGTATAAGAAAATTTCAAAGACTTTTGCAAAAATACATATAAGATATATTGGTCGATAGTTTTCGATGTTGCACTTATCACCGTTCTTAAAACAGGGCAGACTTTGGAAACTTTCCATACTGCTGGAAAAGTACCAGACTTCAAGCTTAAACTAAATAGTACAGTATGTATAGATACAAGAGCTCTTGCACAGTCTTTCACTAAAAATGAAGGAATTCCATCTGGACCCGAGGACATCTTGTCCTTCAGTTGTTTGATAGCTAAAGTAACCTCTTCTTCCTCAACAAGATCGATATTTACATGGGTATTGTTATTAAAAGTTTTGCTCATTCCATCATTCAAAACAGATTTCTGATAAACACTGTAAGAAACTATTGGAGGCCTCTACTCTTAGTCAACCCACACCTACTGTATTAACTGAAGAAAATGTGCCTCGAATAAGTGATTCAGTCATTGCAAATCCTCGGCGTTCTGTACGGAAGCACTCCACTGCTTTGGGAACCACTAGGTCAACACTGCTTGGCAGAATGAAGAAAAAAAATGGGTTTTCATCCTTATAAAATCCAATCAGTCCATGCTTAAAAGGAAAGTGATTACATGTTACTAAAATCTTGTGCTGAACGGATGTTGAACCTTTTTCCTACGCAGCGCAGACTCTAGAACGTTGTTTTCAGTGGCGAGGCCCATTTTCACTTAGGCGGTTATGTGAACAAGCAAAATTGCAGATACGGGGCACCAACGAACCCAAAAGAGAAACATCAACAACAGCCACGTAGTCCAAAGGTGACTATTTGGTGCGCCATATCCTCTAACGGTATTATTGGGCCGTATTTCTTGGAAGATGAAAACGGTCATGCATTGACAGTGAATTCCGAGCGATACAAGGACATTATTGACACTTTTTTTGTCCCTGTTGTAAGATCAGAACGTCGATTTAACAGAAACACATGGTTTCAATAGGATGGGGCCACTGCCCATACTTCCAGAGAATCGATGGACACAGCCTCCTAGGTCACCCGACCTCACGCCATGCGATTATTTTCAAAAGTGTATTCCAATAATCCACGAACACTGGAGGAGCTCAAAGACAACATTCAACGAGAAATTAACAACATAACCCCGGAACTCTGCAAGAGATTGTTTCAGAATTTGCGCGCGCGATTAGAAGAGTGTGTCTGAAGGGATGGCAAACATTTGAACCGAATGATATTTAAGAAATAAATCCCGCCGAATTTGCGAATATGTTGATAGTAATAAATATGTTCTTATCATTATGTTTGTATTTTTTTCTCAAATCAAAAAGTGAGCTTTCTCACTGGACACCCTGCATTTCGAGCCTGTTGGTAGTCCTATGACTATATGCGTTTGTGTGGAAAGTCACGTACAACTTTTCAACCTAATCGCATTGTCGAATCGTTATCTCCAATCGCGTGCGACATGGATTAGATTTAAGGATTGTTTTTTGAAACGTCCGTGCCTTTATGTCACCGAAAATAAACAAAATGCCTTATTTCCACGAAACTTTCAGTGAAGCAATTAGCAGGGAACTAACCTTTGCTTCGAATCTATTTTCTAACTTGAAAGCCTTGTAGGGAGAAGTTAGTTACAGAAATATAACCGAATTTCTGTCTCTGTTAACTGGCTGTTACCAAAATATTTAAAGGTAAAAAACCCAAGAAAACTCCTGGGCCCACCTTTGGACAAAGTTGCATACTTGTAACTGCAAAATTAAGACCTGTAGGAACTTCAAACTATTCCAGAGTAGTTGGGTGCTAATTTTGGCGTCTAGTATGTTTTTGACAAGCCTTGAAAACAACTATTTTTAATATTATCTATTTCGGTATTCTCCGAGTGTATATTCCGGGCGATAAGTATTTTCCCATTTCAATTTAGAAAAGTAAAATTGCTTTCACACGTGATACGAGATACTTCGAACGTCCTATATTCTGTATGGGATTCATACGCCACGACATGGCTGTGGTGTTTCATTTATCGGTCAGGACATGATGCCCCACAGGATGAGATTTGAGTTACATTACTATTTTCTCTAGGTCAAAGCTGTCGACATTAGATAATCTAAAGCAAGTCGCCGCGAAGCCGAAGAAACCAGAGGGCGTGACGACAACAGCCGCTAAGAAGCTGTCAAAAAAACAGACGACAAGCAGTACCAAAACAGTTCCGACGTCGTTGGATACGCTTATCGCCCAAGACAGCATTGACAGGACTATCGAGAGTGTAATTAGTGAAGTGTGTCATAACAGGACACTGCCCGACAAGAGTAGTGCCAAAAAGACTGTGAGCAAGTTAAAGGAGGGAAAACCGAAGGAAGCTACATCCAAAGAGGTGAATATTGAGTGTTATATTCCATTTTCTTATTTATTCTAATCATATTAGCAAATTTCACGAAATAATTGTAATGTCTGATTTTATTGATGCAAGTTGTTCCAGGGGGTATTTAAAACATGGACGCATAGAATGGGTACACCAATTTTTGTGGGAAAACTTTTTATTCGACAACAAAGAATGAGAAAACGTGTTTTTTGGGATTCAATCTAAAGTGTTTGCAGGAACGGACAAACTCTTTAAATAAGATTCTTAGGTATTTATGAGACCTACAGAATGAGACTACAGGTAAAAAGATCCCGCTAATAGTGAATAATTTATGGATGAAAACCGAGGCAAAATGCAGGTTTCGGCACTTGTTGCTAATACGACGATAATTTCACGCAGCTACTTGAAATTATTTAAATCCGTAAGCTTCTTACTGCTACATAACCACAACAAAATTGGAGTTGCTTGGTCAAGTAGTCTTTGAGGATTTCTAATTGTTTATCCCAAAACACCTGTCTTCCGGCCATCACTGCTAGTTTATTGAGCAATATACAGAGTTTATTCAAAGGGTATTTTATAGCAAAATACACGAGTTTACCTTGCCGACATGAATCACAAGTCATTCCGACAGATAATTGTTATTTTTATGCGAAAAACGAATGGTTACGTTTTTCTTCTAATCGAATTCAAACATTTCGTATTTGTAAGTAATTTTTTTCTTCGCAACAAAAGGTGATACACTTTGTTTCAAAATTGTGTATAATAAAGTATGTTTTTCGAATATCGTAGCGAATCTGTTCAGTTACTTACAAATACGAAATGTTTGAATTTGTTTAGGAGAAAAAAAGGAAACCTTCCTTTTCGCTTAAAAAATAACAATTATCTTTCGGAATGGCTTGTGATTCATGTCGGCAAGGAAAACTCGTGTATTTTGCAATAAAATGCCCTTTGAATTTCCTCTGTATATTGCCCAATAAACTAGTAATGATGGCCGGAAGACAGGTGCTTTGGGATAAACAATTGATAAGTTCTCAAAAACTACTCGACCAATCGACTTCAATTTTGTTGTGGTTATTTAGAAGTAAGAAGCCTCAGGATTTGAAGAATTTCAAGTAGCTACGTAAAATTACTGTCGCAGTAGCAAACAAGTGCCAAAATCTGCATTTTGTCTCGGTTTTCGGCCATAACTTTTTTATTATTAGGGGGGGATCTTTTTACGTGTGGCCTCATTCTGTTGGTCTCATAAATACCTAAAAATCTTATTTGAAGAGTTTTTTCGTTCCTGTCAACACTTTCGATTGAATCCTAAAAAACACGATCTATCAATAAAACCAGACTTTACAATTATCTTGCACACCAGCCTAATATGATTAGACTATGTTTTGTACCGATGAAATGGTCAAAGTCATAAAACAACTATAGCAGCATGGAAGTATCAGCCGATAATGTTCTACATATGGTTCTGTCTTTCTGACATACTTTAACTAAACATAACTTTATGGGTTCTACTTTGAACAAAGTCGCATATTTGTAACTGCAAAATTAAGACCCGTAGGAACTTAAAAGTAGTTGGGTGCCGGTACTAAGTGTCCATTTGCATTTTCTTATTATATCTTGGACCGAAGAATTGTCAAAGTCATAAAACACCTATCGCGCACATGAAAGTGTCAGCCGATACTGTTCAACATATGGTTCTCTCTTTCTGGCATAATTAGTTGAACAATTTTATGGGCTCGTAATGTTTTCCCGTTTTCCTAATTACAGTTATCTAAAAAATTCTAATTTTGTAATGCTTCCCGATTCCTTCATTTTGGTTTAACTTGAAAAAGACAAGATTGTTTAGAATGTGTGCGAGGTCTGCAAATTAAGTGATGAGACTGATTTTTTTAATTTTCTTATTCAAGTATGATTATGATTTTATATTGGTACCGTCAAAATAACTTCCGTCTGGAGCCTCACAGCGCTGGAGGTTCTTCCACTCCTCATATCAGTGCTGGAACTCTGATACTGGAATAGTCTTCAGATGGTCGGTTACAGCCGTGCGAATATTTTCGACTGTCCCAAAATGTGTTCCCTTGAGGTGATTTTTCAACTTCGGGAAAATAGAAAAGTCTCGAGGACTCAAGTCAGGCGAGTAAGGAGGCTGGGGAAGCGTCATGAATGTTTTTACTGGACAAAAACTCGTTTATTGACATTGCTGTGTGACCAGGAGCTTTATCGTGACGCAACCGCCCAGTTGTTTTTGATCTGTTGAACGGATTCTGTCAATATTTTCTTCGGTTCTTGAAGATGAAGTCTTTCCGCTTCGTGGTTCAACTTCAATGGACTCTCTCCCTTCTGAAAATGCCTGAAACCACCGAAAAACCTGGGCTCTTGATGATAAAACACTATCTCCGAAGAACTGCTGAAAAGCTCAGCAAGAGTTTCCGATTTACTGTTCCCAAATCTGAAGCAAAACCTGAAAGCACACCGTTGCTTGAAATAAATGTCACTCATGTTTAGAACACGATAGAAAAAACCGTTTTACAAAACGTATAACCAAGTTACTCTATCTAAATCACATGTTGTCCTATTTCCCCACCAAGCCCGGTGCTGTCAGTGTTGCTAGATCGAACGCTACGTCTCATTCTCGTCACTTAATTTATATACCTCGTGTACATGCGTAATTCGAACATAAATGTTTACATACTAAACGTACCGGGTCGATTTACTCCATTTTTGTTTTTTCAAGATCAAATGCAAGAAGACGACGAAGGAAATAGCGACGAAAGATAAACCGAAGGAACCAAAAGAAGTGAAGGATAAAGAATCTTTGAAAGAGGTGAAGCCCAGTAAGAACGTGAAGTGCAAAAAGATAGCGTCGAAAAAGAAGACGAAAAGTGTGGAATGTGTTGAAGTGCCACAACTTATCAACAAAATACCGAGGCGGTCGTTACAAGGTCCGAGGTGGTCAAATGGATGGTCATGGGAAGGTGATCCTTATGAAGCCAAGGTTTTCATAAATGTAAGTAAAATAATCTAATACAGAGCCAAATCTGACAGGAAACAGATTTCCGTCATGTCTCGAATCTACTGTCGTTTTCATGTATTCTGGAATACCAGGTTTGTCCGGAAAATACGTATACAAAATTCGGGGCATCGTGGAGGGGTGGCCAGGTGGTTTTCTGTCTCTATACAATCCCGTCTATGCTCAGTTCGAACCGGAGCGCTCTGTGAGTAAGTAGGATTTACGAGAGCTTGTTGAAAGTAACCCTTTTTTATCTGCCGTCTTCATGGAGCTCTCTCTGACCGAGGAACAGTGCATCAACATCAAGTTTCTTGCAAAGCTAACCAAGAATGGTCGTGACATTTTTGAGTGTTTGGAACAAGTTTACGGACTATTCTCTAAAGGAACCAATCGTCAACAAGTGGTTGAAAAGGTTACGGGAAGGCCGAGAAGATGTGAAAGATGACCATCGCTCAGGACGCCCCTACACATCGAGCTCGTCCACAAAATTATGACAGAAAAACTTCAAGTGGAAAAATTGTGCGCGAAAATCGTTCCGAAGCTCTTGACTCCAGAACAGAAAGCGAGGAGTGTTGCTTGCTGTGCATAGGAAAGGGGGAACTTTCATCACTGGAGACGAGTCTTGGTTCTACGAATTCGATGTGGAGCTGAAATCTCAAAGCATGAAGTGGAAGCAAGCAGGGGAACCGGGAACAAAAATGTCGAAAAAATCCAGGTCCAATGTGAAAACAATGTTGATCGTTTTCTTTGATTCTCGGGCCATTGTTCACCAGGAATTTGTCCCTCCCGGTCAGACAGTGAACGAAAATTTCTACATTGAAGTTTTGCGCTGGTGTGGCCAAGTTCGACCGGATTTGGCACAAGATGGCAGGTGGATCCTTCATCGCGACAACGCGCCTGCTCACCCTTCTTTCATTGTGCATGAGTTTTTGCCCCGAAGCTCAGTCATCGTGACAGAACACCCGCCTTATTCACCCGATTTAGCCCATTGCGACTTATTCCTGTTCCCAAAATGCAAAATGGTGCTTCGCGGGTGGCACTTGGGGATGTGGAAGCCATCAAGGCAGAAACGACACGGCAAATAAAGAGCCTCAGACTTTCAGCGATCGGATCAACAGTGGAAACGGCGTTGACAGAAGTGCGTCTTGTCTTAGGGGTAGTACTTTGATACCATATTGAAATACCTGAAATAAGTTATTAATCCACTTTTATACGTATTTTCAGGACAAACCTCGGAAATAGTTATTCAAGATCCACCGTATAAAACTTGCTATTGCTTAATTCGTTTACAAGACACATTGACGATACTTTTTTCTCTAGAGCGATGAAGTGACAGCAGTCCGCAGATGCTTCCCGGCAATGAGGCACATGGAAGGCGATAAAATTGTACCAAGGGACTGTGTTTTGTTGAAGGCCGGCCCTAGAAAGAATGATTTACCGTTTGTGGCGAAGATTGCCGCACTTTGGGAAAATCCCGAAGATGGTGAGCGCTTATATACAAATTATAAATCATGGATAATAATAGTTAAGGGCAGAACGGATTGATAACTTACTTTTTTAACTTGTTTGATATTTATGCTTCGTTTCCAAAGTGCCCTAAGGATTCTCCGCCTTGATATATTAGGGCTACAGTTTCTATGCAAAATGGAACTTGGACGCCATTCATAGTTGACTGACGTTTTTGAGCTTCATCAGTTGTGAGTTTTACTAGCGTTGAGCGAACCAAGATCAATGGTGTACTAATGAATTCCGACTTATTGCTGACTGTTTTTGAATATGGTTCTGAAGCTTGACCTCAGTTCAATAAAGTTGGTGACATTGTTCCTTAGTGATCTGACATATAATGAGTTAGATGTTCTAACTGTTTGATATGCTTCAGGTGAAATGATGATGTCTCTGCTGTGGTACTACCGACCCGAGCACACGGAGCAAGGGAGATTACCGACAGATCAACCAGATGAAGTATTTGCTTCAAGGCACAAAGACTCCAATAGTGTAGCGTGTATCGATGACAAGTGCTACGTCCTAACCTTCAATGAATATTGCAGGTATGTTAAGAAAATTACGGAAATAATTTATTTTATTTGATTTTGTTGAGAATATGTACTGCTTATGGTCCTAAAGATTTAACGTGCTTCAATAAAAGGGCAGACAACGGAACATGAACATCTGCCAGAATTAAAACGCATCTGTATAAATTACTTTACTGACGTTTCGACCACTATTACAATAACAATATTCATGTCTTCCAGATGACAGTTCATTTGCATTTTCTGCTACTAGTTCAATTAAAAAACAAATGAACTGTAACTTGGAATAATTATATGTTATTGTTATTAACTGTACTTTTTTCGCCGTGGTAGCAGAAACGTCATTAAATAGTAATTTATACGTATCTGGTTTCATCTGCCCAGAAAAACACGCACTTCTGTCAGCACAGGATAAATAAGCAAGTTAATAAAAATAAGCGAATATGTATACTTGTAAATATCTAAGTAAACTCTCGTTCAGGTTAATAATCTATAGTAAATAATAATAAATCTTAAATAAAGAATCTACTATGAATTACAAGAAATAAACTCTAAAAATACGATGAGCGCTTTTGTATGCTCAATAGCATTAGTCTTAGATTATGTTTCACAATTCGCAACATTATCAACAAACTATCAAATTTGACAGCCGCGTGAAAACTGATGTGAAACTATCGGGTTTTCCAATATTGACTTGACAACTTTGGACTTTCACTGTGAACGCACCTTTAAATCAATTACCGAACTGTCAATGTCACAACATTCATAAAGAAAATATTTTCAGCATGTTGAAGTACACGAACGTACACCGCTTACAAATAATTAAAATTTACTACCGAAATTCCGAGTCGGTGACTGCAACTTTAAGAACGTTAACGCCAATTTTTGGTCGTAATTCTCGTTCCAGTAGACACGCAATTAATAGTCTAGTAAAAAAATTTGAGTCCACATATTCGCTGCTGGATGTTCCCGTGCCAGTGAGACAACAGGTTGATCGAAATGTTGAGAATATTGCCGCAGTTCAAGCTTCCGTCGCAAATGAACAGAACACGTCGATTTCACGGCGTTCTGAAGAATTGAGCATCGCTCAGACCACACTATGGCGAATTTTGCGAAAAGGTCTAGGCCTGCACCCTTAAAAGATCAAGTTAACTCAAGAACTGAAGTCATTCGATCATATGAACCGACGTACGTTTTCAAATTGGGCTTTAGAAATGTTGCAAGAAAATCATATTCAGTGATGAGGCGCATTTTTGGCTAAATTTCTTCGTCTACAAACAGAACAAACACCATTTCATCCACAAAAAGTAACTGTATGGTGTAGTTTTCATACAGGTGGTGTCATTGGGCCATTTTTTTTTCGTTGATGAAAATGACCGTCAGTTGCAGTCAACGGAGATCGCTACAGAGAAATGTTGCAACGTTATTTTTTTGGTCAATTGGATGTGCTAGACATTAACGATATGTGGTTTCAACAAGACGGTGTCACAAGCTAAACAGCGGGTGAGACAATCGACATATTGAAATCAAAATTCGGTGAACATGTTATATCGAGAAAAGGTCCTGCCGAAAGGCCGCCTAGATCGTGTGATTTAACACCTCTTGACTTTTTTTTGTGGCGCTTCATTAAATCATTGCTCTATGCCAACAAGTCGTTAGAGGAGCTCAGAGCTAATAGTGAACGAGAGATAGCGGCCGTATCTGTCGTGATGTGTAGCCGAGTCATTGAAAATTGGGTTCAACGAATCGATCGCTGCGAACGTGCCCGAGGTGGACATATGAACGAAGTTGAATACCATACATAAATTTTTTGAGTATACTTCAGTCAAATAACAAAATTTTCGAGATATCTCAAATGGTTTGCGTTTTATTTAAAAAGAAATTTGTTAAGCCTTAATGGAAAACCCTTTATGTTCTGGCTCCAGCTACTCACCGTGAAAGCGCTGCACCGTTGGACCGTTTTACGTTGGCTCAACGTGGTCATTGCGTACACAAAATAAGTGCCAATTCTCATAGTAATACTCATTTTTTCGCAAGATATGTCATCGCATTTACGTTTCAACAAATCGTGGTAAGTTTGAAATTTGGGAGGTTTTGTAGGTGTTTTAGTACGTTCTAAAAAGGTATAATTTAAAAAACATCAAAACGTTCCCATACTACATTTTTGTGTTGTGTCGCCTATATTTTTTGGAATATCAAAATGTATTTGATATTGAAATAATGCTTAACTTTTTTTTCTAACTATTTCAATATGTAACTGAAAAAATTAGTCCAAAAACTTCAAACTCGACCAAAGTCGGCATTCAACACAACACTTGTTGTTAGTCATACTTTTCGTGAATAAACATATTGATTTGTGAGCCCTCATGATACTTGAGTCAATGTCAATAGTCGAAAAACGATTTCCGCATCTAGTTTTTTGGAAACAGTATCATTCAATTATCTCAAGCATTGGCTTTTGTATATAGGAGGCTCTAATCTGGCAATATCTTGACTGCATCATCTAGCTGCAATATTTTCAGTATGGTTGGCCATATTGCTACCAAGCTATGTGACTTTTCCTACCTATTATTTTCATATAGTCCTGTTAGATTGACGAATGACTGGAAGGTAAGCGAAGGTCGAATCCAGAATCTCGTCATTTACTTTTTTGTTTTTTATTTTTTTTCTCAAGACATGTAGGCTGCCGCGATACGCACAATTTCGACAGCCATTTTTGTCCGATTTTGTAGCTCTTCTGAAGAGAAGAGAATTCTGACAAGTGTACGTATCTTCACATTGATATGGCCGGACCACATTCATTATAGCTGGGCTATAGTTGCCATAGTTATTGCCAAATATTGCAACAAAACCATTGCCCGTTTAGAGGCTCCATATCAGTAAGAAATCGCGGGCACTTTGTAGTTCTATTTACTCCGATTTAAGGAAACCTACAGGTAACAAATGGGACACTTTTTAACTCGCCCAATAACTATATGACTTTTCTGACGACCAACACGGCAGTTTTTGACCTGCTAGACCTATTCTATGAACCCCGTTTAACCCAAATAGATTGTGGCCGAATTAAAGAAAAGTCGTGTCTCTGATTCATATTCGGCATCCGCAAGTTTGACAGGGTATCACATGAGCTAGAGGAGGTTAGCTGAATCAACATGGCTTGCAGAAGACAACTTCATTCCATAAAATTGTCTCTACCAAAACGCCTCCATATTTATGGAATAGGATAAAAATATTCGCAGTAACTACCATATCTTTCCCCCTCTACATCGAACTTCTTTATATATTTGAGAGATCATTAATTTATATTTAATAGTTACAGAATATATAATTCTATCCCCTTCCATTTTAAGAACCCATCTGCCAAATCATTCAAAGTCAACTACAAAAAGTATCTAAAATACGTACGCATATATTAATTCGCATTATAATAAACCTTCAACAATTAATGTCCATCTCTGTTTTTCTGTCTTTGTCTACACTATTCAATCTCAAACATTTATATTTTTTCTCAACTAACTTCGCTTAAAAAAGGTGTCTTTGTACAAAAAAAGGCGTGGCAAATTTTGTGGCGCCCAACGTGAGGCCTAATATCCCAGAGTCTGGAAAACGACAAAAAGACCCCTGCACCACGAACTCAACCTAAACGGAAGCTGGAAGGCGAATCACAGAATAAGTTACGTTCTAGAGGAAGGAATCTTGAGTGGCCTTGAAGATATGTTTTATAGGAAGCCAACTAACGGAGAAAAACGGAGTTTTTTGCTGAGAAAGAAATATATAATACGAGTGAAATTACACATTCAATAAACTATTAAATTAGCAAAAAGAAAATCATTGAAAAGGGGTTTGGCCTAGGAATGGGCACTCTATTATCAATGAGGAGAAATTCAAATTACTGATAAAGTGATAAATAGAAAAAAAATGTTACTAGATTTTGGCACGTGACATGGTATGGTGTTTACTTGATGATAGCTGTGATGTCCAGACCACGCGATTAGACGTCATGGAGCAGTATTCGAACCAGCAAGTTTACTTATTGTGAAAACTCACTACAAAAATGGGGAAAATTACGTGGAAACAGTTCGCAAATAACGTACAATTTTCGGTGCCAAATGAGTCGACAGTTCGCCGTTTAATTACAAAATTTGAGGAAAAATTCACGTTGCTGAATATGAAGACCACTGTTCGTCGCCGTCTTGGTCGAACCCACGAAAATATAGTCGCAGTGCGGGAAAGCGTGGCCGAGCATCCAGGCACTTATATTGGGCATCGTGGCTAAGAATTGAACCTTACCAGACCCACTCTGCAACGAATTTTGATAAAAGATCTGTGCTTGCATGCGTACAAGGTTCAACTGACGCAATAATTCAAGCCAGCGGACCATGCGCAGCGCCGTGAATTCGTTGATTGGGTGCTGGAGCACCACCAAATTGATACGGTTTTCTCGAAGAAAATCTTTTTTGATGAGGCACATTTTCAACTGAACGGGTACGTCATTAAGCAGAACTGCCTAATTTGGGGTTCTAAACATCCTCGTGTAATAATCGAACAACCAATGCATCCACCGCGAGTTACCGTTTGGTGCGCATTGTGGAGTGATTAAACCGCATTTCTTCAAAAATGCAGCTGGAACTTAATGGTGTGCGGTATCGCGAAATGTTAACGGAGTTGTTGTGGCCCCATTTGGATCGAATTTATGTGGAGGATATGTTCTTCCAACAAGGCGGTGCGACCTGCTACACAGCACGCGCAACAATGGTGTTACTGCGGATCGAGTTTCCAGACCGTGTCATCTCTCGGTTTGGCAATCAAAATTGGCCACCAAGATCGTGCGATCTAACGTCAATGGACTTCTTTCTCTGGGGGGTGTGTGGAGGAAAAGGTGTTTGCGAACAAGCCACAAACAGTTGAACGTCTTAAAGAAGAGATACGGCGCGTTATCGACGAAATAGAGCCACAGTTGTGCGAAAACGTTACCCAGAATTTTAAGAAAGCACTGACCGTGCGTCAGAGGTTTCGTGGTGGCCATTTATCGGATGCCCTGTTTCATGTTTAATCGCAACTATTCCTCTTCATGTTGAAATATCAATACTTGCTTAATTCGGAAAGAAATTGTGTTTTTCTTGAAAATCAAATCCGGCGCTCTTATTGAGACACCCTTTACTGCTCACAGAATAATGTTCATTGTTTTTGTCTCAAATGGATCAGCACTTGTATCAGTTTTGCTGTATGTTGGCCTCTTTTTCTAATTACATTTATAAGTTATTATTTTTTAAAGCTGGAACGTCAGTAAGGTCATTAATGTATTAATTCGTTCCGTTACTTCCTTTGTTGCAGGTATCGCAAACGATACAAACGCCTGGAAGAAGGTATCGAAGAAACTCTTCCATGCATTCCAAATCCGGAGCCATACCCGCGATCTCACCGTCAACCTCCCTCGTCAGATGTCTCGCCGGAAATGGTATTCTTCTGTCGGAGGGTGTATGATTTCAGGCAGAAAAGGATTATCAAAAATCCCACTTAGGCCCAACGTTATTATTATCTATTATGTATATATTTGTTTTAGTTTTCACCGTAGTGCAAACGGCGACTGTACATGTATAGAATACGCATGTCATCGACTGTGGAATAAGGTAATTCAGGCATTAGAACGATATGAGACAACGCTCATATGATGCAATGCAATAATTATATTGTACAGAGAGGTAACATCTTGAAATTGCCCTTTTTACTTGAAGAGGGCCTAAACGTCGTGTTTTTAAACAGCATTTCAAAAATATTTTCACGTTGCATTTACGGATATCAACCACCGAACCAAAAAACGATGCCCTTCAAGCTTTATACGATTTTTTTCAAATATCCAAATTGAAATTATACTGGAAAATGTCATGTTTTAACTACGAGCTCATTTGTATTGGTACATGGATTACCTCAGGGACAAAACGGTAGATTTCTTATTTTCTATAAATTGTGACCAAGTAACATCTCAAACATACCATTAGAATCTCGAAAACTGTGTCAATTGCATTAAGGCCAGGCGGGATATTACACGATTTATGGTGGGTTCATGCAAGACTTAACGTAACTTAACCTAAGAAAATGAGCATTTAAAGCGCATGCGCGGCCAGGGTTGCCAATGTAGCAATGGCGACAATATCAACATTAAACACACTAATAAAATCATATGTTTAACGTCAAGGTAGCAGATGAAAGAGTTTTGTGTTACGAGGACTTGCGGACCAGTCTTGACATTGACAAGTGGCCCATCCCCACATGTTCGGATAATAGTCCAGATAATATCGGAACATCTGCTCGGAAAAATCTTCCGAGTCCGATTTTTGCATAATCGGGACTAGGCCCAAAATAGCTCCAAAAATTGTTATTAAACCGATTCCAAAAAGTGTTTTTTTCGCTTTGTTTAAAGTATTTTGCGGCTTTTAGGACATTCTGAACAAAAAATGAGCTTTAGAACTTTTCTCTATACTTGATATATTGTATACGCAATGTAAAAACTCAAAATATACCATTTGCTACCCCAAAAACAATATGAAAAATTAATATTTTGATGTTGCCAAATCGCACACAACCAACCAATAACAAAACCCTCGGAGCATTTTAGGGAGTACAGTTATTGTAAATATTTGCATAGTAATTGTGAATTGAATGCGCGCTCAATGTATAGTCGATGTCTATGTGAACGCGAGTGAGAGATGAAATATCTCTCGTGCACGCTGAATTTACATTGAGCGTGCACTTGCTTATCAATTAAATACAAATGTTTATAATAACAGTATCTCCTAAAAGGTATCACAATTGTGTTAATGGTTATTTATGAAGCATGGTGACATTAACATTTTCGTTTTTTCAGATCGTTTTTCGGTATCGCAAAAGCAATTTTTTGTACATTCCCATCTCTTACAAAATCAACTATAGACAAACATTGTCAAACATCGTTTTGTTTCGGAGTATCAAAAAAAACGAATACTACCTTTGATGAAGCGAAAACATTATTTTTTGTAATTTATTTGAAAAAGTTGTATAAACAATTAGAGACGCAATTTGGGGCCTGACAACATATAGATTTGTTACAAGGAGGCTTTTTCGAATAACGTGCAAAAAATCCGAATCGGCATATTTTCCCTAGCAGATGTAAAGATATATTTCTTGGACTATATCCTCGACACCAGCGCCACCTTTCTTGGTTGGAAATCTGGTGGAACTATAAATATTGAAAGTATGCCGACAACGCAAGTCAGGAATGTGCCGGCGATTTCATTTGTTTACATTACGAAATCTGGCATGACCTTCCCGATATTGAGGCAGTTCGATGATGCATAACACATCCTCAATAAAGGAATTATTTCTTTCATCAGTTTGGGTAGTAATGGATTTCAGGATAATAAAAAAATGTCTAATTAAAAAAATATTTATTGAACAGTCCCGGCAATAATAGAACAAATTCTTCATTACAATAAATACATTTTAAATACATAGAAGTATTCTACCCATCTGGATTTTTCTCTATATTATGAACTTGATAATTGCAATATCATGCAAGCACTATCGCTTGTTAACACATAAACACTAAAATAACAAAAAATACATCTGTAGTTAGAGGACTGACTGAAATACAAATATAAAGTCTCTGATATGTGAATCAAAAACAATTTTGCACACACTGTTAATGGGTGAAGGCAAACAAAATTGTCCTCAACAAAAAAAAAAAAAAAAAAACGTAAAACACTAACTGTTTCTTCAAACTAGGAAACAAACTCCTGATACCACCAAATTAATTGTCAATAACAATTAATTTGGTATCCATAAAATAAATGACGATCTTCATTCCAACTGTCTCTTTGAAGGATGTTGACACTGTGAAACAAAAAAAAATTATTGGCATAATATCACTGTCATATTTGGTCAGCAAACACTAAACAGAAACATAGTCATCTCATCACGCCCCTTCAGATGATACTGCTCGGTACATTACATATAAATTCCCAATCTGCCAGTATACATTTGATTGCCAAAATTCTCAGTCAGAGAAAGCATGTATGTGTAAACAAATTTTGATTGGTGATACCAAACACCAGTCCTTAATTTGGTCCTGGGCTTTACCAGATTAATTATTTATTATTACGTGCTACTCATCTGTTTACCTCAATAAACATCAAAAGAGATTACATATTTGGTGGGCTGCGAATAAACAGCATTGGCCAGGTGTACACCTGGTTCGTAGTTAATGACAAAGTACCTTCACAGAGTTCTGTGAGGTTTTGGAAAGACATGTCATGGGGGAGCATGGTACAGATTTAAATTCTCTTTTTTTCTGTAGGGGCTAGAACTTCCCAACATCACCACTGGTACAGTCTCAGACATGAAAGTGTTTGTATCTATCTACTATGATGTCAGTACTACAAGCACAAAATTTTAAGATCATATCCATTTTTTTTTTCGTTTTCTAAAATATAATTTCAACATCATCTATCTTGGTAGGAGGGCAATTTAAGACCCATGTTTATTTTTTTCATGCTAGTTTTTGATCTACTTTATGCTGTAGCAATACTGATATGTTTTACTGAAACTACACACTTTGTTATGGGATGAAGTTAACATGACCACTGACTTTATTTATTATGATTTTTAACATTTTTTTTCTTCCAAGTACAACTCTCACCAAACCATCTGCCCATACAGCGATATAAAATCGATCTAACATCACGATATAAATATTGACTACCGACGTTTGTACAGTATCGATGGCTCGTACCCATCTTCTAATTCCAGCTGTAGCGATCAGCTGACCAACGCTACTGATCCGATTGGTTGGGTGTTAAGATAAAGTTCAATATATTGGACTTTATTTTATTTTATTTTAAGAAGTGACCTTGAATTAAGAAAATGACCATAACCTGAATATATTCAGTCATTTATGCAAAAATGTACTGATTTGTATACTTACTGCAACGTCATCATTATTCGCTGCTCTGGCGATGTCCGATTCCGTTCAGGTGTCTTCTGCAGATACCTCTTCACCACGGTCAGGAGTTAATACCAGCGCGACTTTTCGTTTGCTGCTCTAGGTATGGCCATCCTCAATTAATCGCACAAAAAACAAGTCCAACGCAGTAAAACCCACACGAAAGCAAACACCAAAACAAATCTCTACCGCAAATTCGCCAACAACTCAAACAAAAACAACAGATGATTCACCGCCTGGCTTGGTCCGTAATTCGTCGTGGAACATTACGTTAAGTTGTGCATGAACTCGACATTAGTTTAGTAACATAGAAACATGTGCTCGAAATATAAATATTTTCTAACCTCAAATTTGACCAATTTCGGAGTATTATACTTGACTTCGTTGCAACCGAGTCTTAAGAAACTTTCATACACAGTATTTTTGTAGAACGGAAAAGGCGAATTTTCCTTGAACAGAAGAAGCAATTTATTTTTGAATTTTATCCCAAATTAAATCAAGACCAAAAAAAGATTTTGTGAAACTCTTCTGATTTTGTCGTGTCGTGCAGGTTTAGAATGTCATACATGAACTGTGCTCCGAACCTAACACATAGTCCAAAACATGAATGACATACAGGGCGTTCCATTTAAAATTCGACCTTGAGACACTCTGTATATTTTAGTATCCCAAAATGAATGGTATCATCTTTGGTGCAGTCGCCTTTTCAACTACTGTTTTATTGACGTTTATTTATTTTTTGTTATTCGTTTTTGTATTTTTTGAACAGCGATTCATTTGGAATGCTCAGTGACTTTTAAGCAGAAGAATTTTTACTACTATTTTCTAAGCTAAGCTAAAGAATAAAAAGGAAACGTAATACATTTTTGGCAGTATGCGGATTTTAAAAAGTGATAGTACTATTTTTACATGTTGTATCTACAATGCCGAAATTCAAGTTCACTGTGCATTCTGTACCATGCATTATTGAAAATTTTGTTAATTCTTTTTTATTATTAAATTATGAAAGTGAGAAGTGTATAATCAAGATCAATTCTAATGGATCCAAGTTTTTTCACACAAAAAAGTCAACTAAATTTGATACATATACATATTGTTGAAATAAAAAAGTAAGGGGATCACTGTATTATATTTAAAAAATAGTTATCAAGAATGTTGTATAGACTATAGAGATGATATATTTAACATAAAAATGAAATATTTATAAATTAGTGTTAGTATCCGCTGGTGTAAATGGTGTGTGCTTTTTTAGATTGTAGTTGTGTTCTATGTCGTCTCCTTCAGATCTTTTATAACAATTGTAAAAGTAGTTGGTGGTTCATTTATCATACAATTATTACAATTTTTTCTGTAAAAGTCAGACTGGGTTGTTAGCGCTACTATGTACAGTATGCTCCTGTTCCATATCTTATAAGCAGTAATTAACGCATTTAGAGAATAATATATATAACCAAATTTCATATTAGTACTGAAATCCCTAAAAAGGGGCAGACTAGCACTATGCTGAACTTCGCCCCTAATAAAGACGATTATATTATATTTAATTATAATTAAAAAAATCAGTAAAATGACTAGAGCAAAGTGCCCAAAAACATATTATTTTATTATTTATTGAAAAGAATATAAAAACTATTTAAAAGTATGTTTAGAAAGCGTACAAATTTTGCTTTATAATGCTTTACACGTTCATAAATTTCAGTTGAAAATTATTAAAATGGTCACTTCCAGGAACCTTACATACCTGATTTGAAAAGTTCAAAAACCAGAATTTAAACATTTCAGCATAGGCGTAACAACCGCCGTATCAATGACACGGGGCCCCCAACTTGCAGGGATCCAGACTGTGTAAGAAGAAATTCGTAGTGTTATCTACAGTCTCGCGCAAGTTTTTAAGCAAACATTTCTCAAAATCTTAAACAGCAACAGCTGAGAAAATCACTCCCAAGTTGAAGATGACTAAATTAGCTTAGGACCTTTATGAAACAACTATGACTATCAGACTTGACAAAAACTCGAAACACTGCAATCGCCTTGAGTTTTGGATAATTGTATAAATAAATTTTGGGAAAAAATAGTGTCATGTAGTGTCATACTTGGTATTTCATCCGTATTCACATCTGCCTATTGTCAGATTTTCCGTACATACAAATAGAAAATATTTGACGAACACATGCTTTTTGATTATAGATTTTTATATGTAAGTCAAAAATAAACTCATCCATTTTTTTTACTCCGATCTAACCTAAAGTGAACAAAAACATCAACTAGCTTTCAAAATAGTAACCTCTCCAAGTTTTCAAAATAGTAACCTCTCCAAAAAATTTTAATTACAGTCAAGTTTTCCAAAGGCTATAAAAGCCAACAAAAACAAAATTTGAGAAAGATCTGAAGATGTTTTGTTGCTCCTTATTTTATCAAAATTTTTGCAGCCTCTTCCTAGATTACGAGAGTAACAACGACCACTCACAGACGAAAATGAGTGAGATGGATTTACGTGTTGATTGTGAAATCATCAAAACATTGCTCTTCAAAGTTCTATTTTTTTGCGATCACAGCACCTTGCTTATACATGGGGAAGTAAATGACAAAAACAGCGATTTTGTTAGTTGCCCACCTTGCAGCATCAGTTGTAAAAATCAAATTCTTAGTCACTACGCAATTATTTGGTCCAATGGAAGTGTTTTGTTTCTTTTGTGAAACATTCTTACCCACTGTTTGTGATTCACTACAACTGAGTAGAGTCACTGACTGTACAAAAAAAAAATCTGTTGGAACAACATTCAACTCGTTAGAGTCAATAGGTTGATGTACCAAAGCCATGTGCCTGCAATATCCAAGTCTACTTTTTTCTCATAGATGCCTCTAGGAAATCGTTTATTTTTCCTTGCACGTTTGAAGTTACACAAATCATTCAAAGCCGGTGTCTGACTGATTCAACATGAAAACAATTTTCGTGTGGAACAGAACATACTGTATAATTTATATTCATTCCATTGCTCTATATTCCTTAAATATACATATATAATCATGTTATTTAGTATCCATAGATCTGTATCAGATGGATAATACTTGTCTTTCAGCTATATAATCAAAAGGAACAGTACTCTCCTTATCTGTAATTGTAAGTACTTAAAAAACAATAGAGATCTATAGGACACAAGTCTACATCTTTCATACATACTTGATTTCGAACGTAACTTATTTTGATCATCCACTAAATAAAATTCACTATTCCACGAGGTATATGAATAAGAATAATGAATATATAATATAATATAGCCTGAATGATATTGAAACAAAGTCTGTTCCCCTGTTCCTATATTATTACTAATTTTTCTACAACCCGGCCAAGAAAATAGTTATGACAAGCAACAAGCAAGAACCGATTACTTATAATAATGTTTTATACATCGATTCTTATTAATTTCACTACTAGTATAGAAAAAGGATTGCTGCGCTTGTATAAAAAATTGTTTTTACATCTTTGAGCTTGGATATTTTCATTACGAGAATGATATATAAATTCTGTCTTTTGCCTGCATTTACAGTTCCAACACTCTTGTAGTGGTCGATCCTGGTAATAGATGGATGATAATATCTGCCAATTCATCTGGGCCAGTTGCATAATTGTTTTTCATATACCTCAAAGAAAGAATGGTGTTCTTTTCCTTGTCATTTATTCTCCATTTAGCGAATTATTGATTTTTTTCAGTCTTTTTCGTAGACTTCATATGTGAGGCAATCATGTTCCAATCACCACAATGAAAATCTTCCAGTATGCTATATGGTATATGTATGTAATTTAAAATTGTAATAATTGCATAAAAACATTCTAAAAAGGTTATTGACTAAGAATGGTACCACATCAGTACATCTAAGAGATTACGCGTTTTTTGCGACGTTAATGATATTACAAGGTTTTGCAGATGTGTTCTGAGTAGTGGCAACAAAATATACGTAGATCACCGCTAGTCATTATAAAGTCAAAATTACGACCTAGATAGCTTGCCGAAGTTGTTTGAAAAAGATTAAGTATTGTTCTTGACGATTATTCCGCCGCCAATGGGCTGACTCAAATCCTGTAAGTCTTTTTTTTCTTCACACGATAAGTAACCTTGTATCAAAATTTCCCAAAAACTGAACTGAACTTTTTGTGTTACAGAGGGGTCAAGCATAAGTGAAATAATTGTTCGCTTGTATGCGAGGAATATAATAAATCGAAGATCATTCAAGCTTTCGTGCTAGTACTGTAAATGATATTTAAAAAAATTAATCATAACATTGCATAACTGAAACAAGATTACACACCAGAACATATTTTATATATTTAATACAGAACGTATCTGCAAACTGAAAATACTTCTAATTGACAATGAATAAATATAATGTCAATAGTACCATTCTTAAAATGAAAAAGTACATTTTAAATATACAAAGCATTTTAGTAGTCACGATGTAAAAGAAATGTTAATATTCTTATTTTTACAATCACGGTAGTACCTATTTTTTTATTGTTTAGTGTTGTTTTGTAATTATAGAAAACTAAAAAAGTCGTCGTCTATAATTTGAGTAATATATTATATTCCTAGCTCATAGAGCCCTAAAAGTATCTTAATTTTAAATTGTAGCCAAAGTTAACTTTAATTTATTATAAATTGTTTATTATTCTTTTTGTAATTATGTAGAACTCTCAAATTGCAGGCCAGAAAGTAGAGCGAAAAAATAAGAAGATCATTTAATCTCATTTCATATCGTGTAGTTGTTTTGTTAGATATGATCAGTACATATTTTTCACCCCTTTTTATTTTTTACTTTACTGACTGAACTACCAATATGTATTATTTTACGCCTTTAGGTGCCTTTTATATCTGTCTTATAACGAAATTTTATGCTTATTTCTTTTTTGTTTTATATTGTATTTGTTTTTGGTCACCCATTTCTCAATAAATGTGTGAGAAGCAATCGCTGTTTTATGTTTCATGTCCCAACAATCTACTGGCAGTTAACTCCTAGATACGATTACCTATCAGTTAACTGCTAGATTATACAGGGTGTGTTATGTTAGTCATTATTGAAACGGGTAATAGGGGGGGGTCAAAACAAGTCAAAAAGTTCATATGACCCATAGTCCAAAAGTCAATAATAAATATATTATAACAACAAATGGCTTTATAGTTTACAACTTTAAGTGCTTTATATCGACCACAATCACCACAATCTTACTAATTTTTATAATCTAATCTAAAACGTTTTTAAATTTGGTAATTAACAAATAAATGGCATTAAGTTTTTTTTAGTTAAGCCAAAATTTGTAGTCAGTAAGTAAGTTTGATTAAATTAGATATTTAAAACACACATGACAACAGCGCGTCGGTCATCATCACTCTTATCGAACCGGCAATCGATCGAAAACGGTAACAGTGGTTAGTATGTTGTTTTGTTTTTGTTCGCGTACGTCCTCGTGTTTATTTACAATGATCTCGAATCAAGAGTTCGCCGACATGTTGTTAGTTTACGGTGAAGCTCGTCAGAATTCAAATTTATCGCCACAGATTTCGCCAACGGGTATACCCAGACAGAATGATATTTGTGCAAGTGTACCAAAGACTTCGAGATACAGGAAGTGTTCAGCCCACTAATATTCGCACTCGTGAAAGACAGGTTACTGTAGAGTAGGAGGAACAAGTTTTAAATATCATGGAAATCAATGCAGATATCAGCACTCGGGAATTAGGCCGCCGCGTAGGACTATCGCATACCATAGTCCATAGAATCCTACGTGAAAATTTGCTTTATCCCTACCATGTACAACGGAGTGCAGGCCTTGTTACCAGAAGACTATCCTCGCAGACTAACATTCTCTCAGTGGTTTTTGCACAAAACCATTGAAAATCCGGATTTTTGTAAAAACATTCTAGCGACGGACGAATGTATTTTTACGCGGGACGGGAAATTAAATTTCCATAATACTCGCACGTGGGCCCAAGAAAACCTCATATCATTCGTGAAGGTCATTTCCAACAACGTTTTAAAATAAATATTTGGGCGGGTATTCTTGACGATCAGGTAATTGGCTATTTCGAGTTACCCCAAAGTTGTCAGGAGAAGGATACCTTAGGTTTCTAGCCAATAACGTACCAGAACTTTTGGAACAGACCTTAGACAACATGCCATTACAACGGAGACAGAATTTGTGGTTTCTTCATGACGGGGCACCACCACACATTTTTCTCTAAATTCAGTAGTTGAATGAATATTATCGAAATCGCTGGATCGCTCGAAATGCTCCTGATCCTCGAAAATGCCCAGATCTCCTGACCTCAATCCGATGGATTTCTGGTATTGGAGAGAACTTAAAGGGATGGTTTATGGGGTTAGTCCAATAACAACTGAAACACAACTTCGGGAAAAAAAATGTAATGCGACTGAAATAATAAATGGACAACATCGAGGATCTAGAGAAAGAAGAAACTGGGTTCGTCGTTATGAAACTTGTGTGGAAAGTAGGTCACAACATTTTGAACGCCTTCTTTAAATACAAAAAAGTGCAGTGTGGGTGTTAAAAAGAAAAACAATGTATGCATCAAAATTGTGTTCGCTATTCATGAGTGGATTTTTTTAATACGTTCAATAAACTTTCACATACCAGGTGGAGCGCTAAGACATTTAGTGATAAGTCCGTTTTTTTCAATTGTTTGCATTTTACGAGTACATTATCAAATAATGAAATAATACCTAGGAGCCAAAAATAACAAACTCCATCTTTATTTACACTGCGTTCCGTAGTAATTTGCGTCTGGCATTGCGGCGTTGTCAGATTTTATTTTACTTTAAAGTCGCCTTTCTCTAAAAAAATGCCGTTTTGACCACCTCTGTCACCCATTTAAATAATGACCATCATAACGTTTACACCCGGTATAATGAAACGGCTCACCAGAGCATGGTGCATGTTCAGCACATACGACGAAATTCACAGAAATGACCCTCTTGAGAAAGTTACTGTACTATGTACAGATACGAGGGTTGTTTCAAAAATACGGTTCCCAACGCTGTAACTTTGCCGTCCGTCATGCTAGGCAAAATCTGGCAACACCGTCGTGTTTGTCGAATCCCCCTACCACCGATTCCAACAAGAAGCGCCTATTGACGACGCTCAGTACCGGCTTGACAGACATGCGCAATTGAGCTCTTCATCGCCAGGTGGGAAATTCGTGCGGTGGTTCGAAAAACGTTGCCACCCTTAGAAATTCATCGTCAGTTGAGTGAAGCACAGGGTCGCCAGTGGGAAAGTTGACATTTCGAATTTGAATTACCCGGCAACCGTATACGCGAGGAAGTGGGGAGAGGTTTTGATCGACGCGTTCGGCGTGCGGGTTAAATAATCACAATGGAACGTTGGACCGGAGCGCAAGGTGCTTTTGCTATCAAGGCTTACTTTAAGAGTGGTGATTCAAACGCAGGTGCCCTTTGGAAATTTTGTACACGATACAACATTCGCCGACCAAGATATGCCCCAAGTAAGAACGCAGTGAGAAAGTGAATTAAGAGGTTCCGTGAAACAGGCCCTACTCTTGGTCAACCCATTAATGGCCCCAAGCCTACTGTATCAACCGAAGAAAATGTGCGTCGAGTAAGTGATTCGGTCATTGCAAACCCTCGGCGTTCTGTACGGAAGCATTCCGCTGCTTTGGGAATCCCTAGGTCAACACAGCATGGCATAATGAAGAAAAAAATGGGTTTTGATCCTTATAAAATCCAATCAGTTTATGATTTAAAGGAAAGTGATTACATATTATGGAAATCTTGTGCTGAACGGATGTTGAATCTTTTTCCCACGCGGCTTGTATATGTGTGAGGAAGATGGAGATATTAAATGATTCTGATAGTTTTACTGTAATTTGCTAAAATCGCGGAACAAACCTCTACATTTGAACGATTCAGGTAAAATTTGTTTACATAGTCTCATAAAACTAATTTCAAAGGTATTGGCTCTTACTTGTCAGGAACAGGAATCATAGGAATATTTTCAATAAAGTTAAACCAACGTGATTCGTGATTATTCACTGTCTACAACTTACATTCCTGTTGCATATTTCATTAGAAAATGAAACCGATACTTGCATAAATAATAATGCACATTTGACGTATAATACATGTCTTAGATGCCTAAATAAATAATTTATTTAAGAATTACTAGTTAAGCTCGCCATGAGGAGTTCCATTTTATGGAGGAAATTCCTACCCTCCATCTTCTCTAACCTCACATCTCTGAATTGACCACCTAAATGTTCCCATTTCTTCTCTGTTACCAACCGGCTAGGGAAAAAGTCCGTCCTTGGAGTGTGAGCTACTGAAACCTAAAAATCATACAGGGTGTTCATTTGAAAACTTTCCACCACGGATTTATCGAAAACCACTAAAAGAAAAAACGCCGAGACACGCCAAACGACTTGTCAAGGGGGACAACTTCTTAACCAGAAACTACTTCACCCCCTTTCACCCTCGGCCCCCTACGGGCATTCCCTTAAAAATTTCAAATGACAAGGGGTATCGAGTAATAGCTTGTTCGACAGGTCTTTCGAAGTCTTTTATTTTGCCGTTTGATTTTTTAAAATCAGTCGATTTGTTTTCGAGAAATTTAGAAAAATCTGCCGTCACCTTTAACGCCAGACATCCAGGGAAGTTAACTTCGCATAGGTATGTTTTGGAGCTTGTTACTAAATTTACTCAAACTGGATCTGTTGCAAATAAAAAACGTGATCATCTCAGAGCTTTGGATGAAGCCGCTCAAGTTGAAGTTTGGGGTAATTTTGAAATAAATCCTAATACTGCATTACGCAAAATTGTTTCATTAGGCTCTATACAAAATGACAATATTCCAAGAGTTAACCGAAGATGATTTCGAGAGGCGAGATGAGATTTGTGAACAAATGACTGCAGGGATGAATGATAATAACATTCATGTCAAGAATACCTGCATATTATCTAAATGGATTTGGTAATAAGCATAACTGCAGGTATTGGAGCAATGAAAATCCTAATGCTTTTGTAGAAGGGCATCCCCACTACCCACAAAAAATTAATCTATGGGTAGGCACTGTAGGAAACAAAGTGATTGGGCCATTGTTTATTAATGGCAATTTGAATGATGACATTTTTGGACATGTTGGAAAATACCAATCTGCTTATCACTGAAAGCATTGAAAACCAAATCGAAGAGAATGAATGAAGCTGAAATATATTTCTAGCAAGACGGCGCTCATCCTCATTATGTTCTTCCGGATCGGCAATGGCTAGACGACGAGTTTCCATACAAATGGATAGGGCGAAGAGGGTCTATAAAATGGACTGCTGGATCTCCTGATTTGACGCCATTAGAGTTTTTTCTATGGGGCTATTTGAAATCGATTGTGTTTACTCCCCACCCCGAAAGTTTGGATGAACTTCGTCAACGCATCATCGAAAGCTGCCATGATATCCCACATGTTTTTGAAAATTTCCGTCGGGAATTTGAACATCGCCTATATCACTGTTTGGCCAATACTGGGGAACAGCTTGAACACTTATTGAAATAAAAAGTGATATTTTCGTGTTTTTGTTTTCTATCTGAACAAATTAGGATGAATGAAGATTTTTCTAATTTTCTTGAAAACGAATCGACCGAATTTAAAAAATCAAACATAAAAATTAAGGACTTCGAGATACCTCTCAAACAAGCTATTACGATACCCCTTGTCATTTGAAAATTTTTAACGGATGACCCTGGGGGGTAAGGGTGAAAAGGGGGTGAAGTAGTTTTTGATTAAAAAGTTCTCCCCCTTGACAAATCTTTTGACGTTTCTCGGCGTTTTTTTCTTTTAATCAGTGGTTTGTGATAAATCCGTTTTGGGAAGTTTTCAAATGAACAGTGATCGTAAATTCGACGGACTCCTTGAAAAATAATATACACGTTTTTAGATTGTTTGTAACCTCCAACTAGTCATATAAATAATCAAGATGAGTATTCTCCATGCCATGTCAACTTGATCAAAATTCAGTGGTGCCACATGTCCCATTTCATGTCTGCATAACCATTTTCGTGTTGCAGTCAAAGGTCAAAGTCACTGGCATGTTCAAGACCACATGTCCTTACAATCACTTTGAATATTCAAAACTCAAAAATCTCAAGCAAAATGCTAACAGGCAAAATAAACTAACCTGTGTTCCTGCTTGAGGTTCACATCTGACAGCAATAATTCTGTCTCCTGTTGGAGATGACAGAAGGCAGGAGCTAGCGTTTCCCAGGGGCTCAACAGAACCAGTTCCTGGAAAATAAGCTAATCTTAGGCATATGTCCACTTTTACTAGTTCTACTTGTACTACTACTTTTAATTTGTGAAGAATGTTATGAATCTTTGGTGAATGTAACGTCCTAATCAAATAATGTATGTTTCTTGAATTCACTGCAAAATATGTATCAATGTTACCTAGATGATTAGAATTTCCTAATGCCTGCCAGCCCATGGTTTTTGCAAGAGCCTGAACAGCTAGTATTTGATGTTGGTTTATATGGCAGAATATGAGATCCCTGAGTTCCTGTGGTTCATAGCTCATGTTCATAACTTTACCGTCCCGGCAGATACATTTCAGACTTTTTTCTCCTACATGTATCACAAGCGGCGTGCGACACAGCTGAAAAAAATCACAAATAAAAGGTGGCATCACACTTCCCGCATGGCACACGTTCTTAAATGAAAATTAACTTACTTTAACTTAAATTAACATGAATAACTATAGAATTAAATGGATAAAGTCAGTCAAATACAATTACTCCTCACTCACTTGACAACGATACAATTTCAAAAGCCACAAAGATTTTTCTGCCTTTGGCATATTGGGAACTCTAATCAAAATTTCATTAAAATCTGAGTAGTGGTTTCAAACCTATAAGAGGGATTACCAGAGAAGCAGACAGACAGACTGATAAAGCGTGACATGGTTTTTTGTGATGTACAAGTCATTTAACATTTCATTTTAGAATTATTGCTGATGCCTTATTTTAAAGAATCATTTTGCTTACAATTTTCAGATAATATAAACAACACAACATTCTATCTCTCTCTCAAAAACGCTACTTACAGCATCATATCCATGTGTTGAAATGTTGATTTTCACACAAGACTGTGTTGGGCTATTCAAGGTATTCCAGTGAGAACTGATCAATGGATCTTTCACTTCTTTTGCTATAGTATCCAGTACATATTCGGTTCTCATTCTCATTATAAAATGCTGAGCTTGTTTCACTATTTGTTCTAAAAGAGTTTCACTTTTTGTCATCTCCAACAGCTCATATCTATCTGCTGCCATAGGACCTAAAATAAAACATGTTATGAGATACCTATTTTTCATGTCATACAAAAATGATCTGAAAGGTTGTGAAAAGGTAATTGTAGAAAAAATAAATTTAAAGCCTACATAAATGAATGAATTTATGAAAATGTGAATGACATATCTTTTCTCCACTATGTTACTTCATAACTGTGTTAAATGTTCAAAACATGTTTGGTTAGATTTCAGATGACTGTCCTTGCATTTGATTTCAATTATGATCAACGGAATGATATATCAGGTTTCTCCTATTAACGATTAGATCAGGTTAATATTATTGTAACTCGATGATTTAGAAGAACAATTTCTAAAGATCCTTACCAGCCATCATTCGCTTTTTAGATGGTCCCAAAGGGCCAGTTGCTGGATGTGGAAATGGATGGTGAGTATTTCTATGGTGCACTTCCCGCAAAAGTTGATGAAGGGAATGTTCCAACACATGATCATGCTCGCTTTTTGCCGGCGGAGGATTTGGTTGCTTCTTGTCACCAGTTGTTGAATGACACAATCTACAGTGAGGTTCAAGTTTGGCTGACGTCGTAATGTGCACGAGAGAGAAGCGTGCAATATGTATGTTAGAAAGAGTGCGCCGATGGCATCTGTGACCTCGTACTCAGGTTGATAAGCAACGAATGCTTCTATCTGTTTCTAGCACACGTATTGCACGCTTCTCTCTCGTACACATTATGACGTCAGTGGTATTTGGTTTTCAGTATATATAAATTATAAACAATTTATTAAAGGCAAATAAGTTCACATAGAAATTGAACCGTGTTTTGTAATTCAGTCAGCAAATTAAATAAAATTAGTCAAAAAAGGTTTATTCTCATACGTTTATATGCTCACACAAGACATTCACATAAAATGATTTTTAATTATGGAGGGTTGGAAAGTTTTTTGAAAAACGAAACAAGTACAATTTAAGGGCCTGATCTTAGGCCCTGTGATACCATTGTTCTGTGTGTTGACATCAATATATATTAACAAAAAATAGGGCTTATATACATTCTGAAGAAGAATTTGAATAAGTTCCTGACTTAGGCTGAAAGTATTTAGCAGTCTACTGTTTTGGGTATACAAAAAGATGACCAACGTTTTTTCAATATCTCCCGGTTCAGGCATAGTATCAAGAATATTTCCTTAGCTTTCAGATAAACACTAGTCGGTATTTCAATATGGCAATATTACCCTATGATCAGCTGGATTCCAGGTAATACTGTGGCCATAATCTGGTTGCCAACCACCATGTGTGGTACGGGTGCTTGCAATTGTACTGCTTCTTTAGCAAGTTGGTTAAACAGTTCTTTACAAAACAGCACATTTTGTGCTGCTTCAAGCTTCTGCTGCCAATGCATATCAGGGTTTGATGGAGGAGGTCCAGATCCTAAGAGGTTTATATTTGCACTGCACAAGTCTTCTTGATCTGTAAATTTTCAAAAGTTTTGGCATAACCATATTATAAAAATGCAAAGCACATCAACATTGGTGAAGCACCACAGAAATTGTATAAATACCTTTTTGACATAGCACCTCAATGTAAGCTACACCTTGTAGCTCTGATGGGATCGATACTCTCAAAGCACTAGCTGGCTTACTTGGAGCTGATCCAGCTGGCAAAGGACTAGTAGGAGGACTACCAGGTTTTTCCTCATCTTCAGCTTTGGTCACTTCAAATGTACCTGGAAATTTCACATTAATCATCAGTCAAATATTTGAATATTATTTCTTCTGACCAAATCTCATAATACATGTTGTTTGCAAGGTGAGTAGATATGCAAACAAGTCAGAGAGACAGCCATAAGATCATTCTAAAATTCTAACACTCAGATTTTTATGACCACCACCAACCAGTATTCCAAATTAATAGTTGGTCAGTAATGCAGATATGAACCTAAAATGTGGTGATACTGCTTTTCATTAAATATAACCCTCCAATTTTTAACTTTAGCAATATATATATACTTATATATATATATATATATCTTTATTAAGCTCCAAGCTTCAGCAATGTGATGGCGATAAAAAAAGTAGGCAAGATGTGTAAAGAAATCTTACCTATTTTTAATTAAACATTAGATTTTTTGTATTCTTACTGAATAATCAATCAAAACAATAAAATTATGTATTAAAATAAAGATAATCTCATGGCAAACACAATGGTATACAGTTGCTTGTGGAGATATAATAGTTGCCTAAATTTGAAACTACAAAGTTGTCACGTGTGGTAAATCTTTTTAAATTCTAATTTCTACAAAATTTAGAAAATCTTTAATTACACATCCACAGGTGTGAGCCTGACCAAATCCTGATCAGCATCCACATATTGTACATTTTCATCTGTACTTTCAAGAAAAACATTTTAAGGTACATGCCTGTTTGTAAATACTTAGAACCAGCAGTTCTATAACTAAGATCACCAATTATTGTATTGGATACTTTCTTCAACCTCCAGTTTTGCCTTAACCTCAATAGCTCTATATGGAAATCTAGTGTAGCCCGATTTCTAGCTGCCTCATTTTGAGATGTCTTTAATTTTTCCGCACCAGTCAGAAGAACATTTGCAGCACCTAAAACAGTTATTAAATTAACATACATGACTGAAGTTTATACCACAAGAACTCCATATTTAGAGATATGTGTGTATGGTTATATAAATAAAAGATAATTATTATCAGCAGTAACCTAGACTATATTGTATCCCACACATAAAGGAAATATTTCTGTATTTGTTAAAAGTGATTTGGATATAAACCAATAAAAGCAAGATCTCTGGGGAACATAATACAAAAAGAGATTTGTGTATCAAACATACCTTGTAATGCTTTCTTTCTTGCATATATCTGTACCATAGGTTTGGTTTCTAAAGGTTCTTGTTGCACAGAATCTAGGATCAAATACCTTTTATCCTTGGCTATAGCAAGAACATCTGCTAATACACAAACCTCTTGTAGAGCGCTTCTTAATTTGTTTCTAGCGGAATCCCACGGCCATAAAGATGATTGCAATGCATCTTTATTGTCTGCATCGCTTTTAGCCTCTTCAGCTTCCTCTTTCTTTATGTCTACCTCTGTTGTTTTGCTGAAGTCTATTTTCTGAGCATATTTAGCGAGGCTCTCTGATAAGGTCAGAGGGCTGCAAAATAAACAATATTAAATATGCTAAAAGACACAAATATTTACATTTTCCGACTTACGGTTGGTAGATTTCTGTGCCATCGTACGTGATTTCTTGTATTTGGTTTTCTATGGGTGCCTCAACAGATATGTTTACACTACTATTGTAAGACATTTTCGCGGATGTTCATTTGCTTACATCTATTTTTTTAAATTATTCAAAATACTTCAAACTGAAACGTCAATAACGTAGATTGAGGTTAGCATCTTCTTCAGACGTCTTTGACAGTGACAGTTGACGTTTTGTGATATAGAGATTGGCATCTAAGTTCATTGCCGTAAACAGTCGGTTCATGGTCGGCTAGTGTTGTTTAAATACACATACCTAGGAAGGAAACCACAATTAAAAATCTTCAACAAAAAACTGTTCAAATACGTCTTGCAACTGTAAAGCATTTAAAAATGAAATGAGAACATACAAAAAAATGTTTTATATACGCCTTGATACGTGTTTGCTTTTTTCTACACTACCGCTAATATGTTGCAATTGACATTAGTAAGTATCTACCTTTTCTTCTATGGAAAAGTTGAGCTCTATAAATACGGCCTGAATGTGTAAATTGTTATAATATCAGGTGCTGCACTCAGTATACCTAGAAAATTTTTTGTGTTTGTTTTGGTCATATTAGAAGTCAATTATACAGATTATAGTAATTCGTAGCGCCATTATCTTAGAAAGTATCTAGTTCCTGGTTTACCGATGTGACTACTAACCTAATGGATGGGTTTGGAACTGTTAAAACATGAGCTTGAATTGAAAATGCTGACAAGTTCCGCTTAAAGTTACCAGCACGTGCCAACACCCTACATAATGTGATTGATGATTAAGTAACTTGAAAATGACATTATGTGGGTCTTCCTGCAAGATGTTAACTAGGAACTAGCTGTCGTTCACTTCATGCTCACTTGTAGCAGGCACGGAATGAACTATTTGCACACTATCAGCTATCTATTCAACAAGTTTACATTTACATGTTTCATTGGTGAGGGGAGATATTTTAGCTGTGGATAGAGGCCACTGTGTTCATTACAAATATCCTATGATTGACGGGTGTTAACCTTTTCTAACCAAAATGGAGAGAGATTTATAGATTATGGTTATTGCCTTATGGCGTCGCAGCTTATACATCTTTTTGTGGAATAATTGGTAGTTAAATAATAATATTAGGGGAAGTTATTGAGCAGATAATATAGTAACCAAAAAGAAAATTGCCATAACAAAATATTAAAAATGGCAGCAACGATGCGTTTTTCTCGAAACGCCATTTTTCAAAAGCAGCATAACTCGAAAAATTGTCATTCTTTCCAAGATTTTTACTATAGAGAAATACAAACGTGGGGATTTTTAATAAGTTAATTCAATCGTTATTTATTAAGAAATTATTACCATGCTTTTCGTCGAAAATTGTACGTTTTAATTCAAATGCTCGCCAACCTCACAAAAATCAATACTTTCAAAATCCCCTTCGTATTTCCTTAGCTATAAACATGTAAAACTGTTTTTTATTTTTTCTAGATCCAAACTTGCTGCAGCTATCTTGCGTGTCGCAGAGTGCCTTAAATTCTATAATATTTTTACTTTCTACACCACTGCACTAGCGTGGGAGTAATATAACCGCGAAAAATGTCGAAAATGAAATACTACGTTTTTTGGATGTTATATGACATGTAGGTACATCACAAAGTAACACGTCACTCATCTACGTCGGTCTGTCTGCCGATCTGTACGCTAACCCTTGGTCTTTTTAATAATTTGGAAAATACTACAAGGATTTGGAATAATTTTCACACAGGGTTACTACTGTGCCAAGGACGAGGCGAAGAAAATAATGATTACTCGAACTTCGTTTTTTGACATTTCAGAGGCTCCTGATCAGCTTCGGAAATAATTGTAGGCCAAAAAACTGGGGGTTGGGATATATCTCAATTATCAATTTTTTGACGGAAGTACCTATATTAATACGCTTCCAGCCCCGCTAATTCTACTTATTAGTCGCGTTTAGGTCGTACATTCTGTACGCTACGAACACACAGTGGTGCGTGTCCATAAAGTCCTGTTTGCGCCTGGCGCCTAATCATTTACCACTACACTGCTCGAGTTAGCCAGCAGAGTAAGACTGACGTTGCCAGATGGTCGATACTTTCAGTAAGGGCGGGGAAGAAGAACGGGTATGACTATGGAATTATTTTATGAGCCTGTTTGACTGACTTGATCCATTTAAGTCTGTTTTTTGTGTTATACATGTTCGTAGTTAATTTTATTTATTATAATAAAACAATCCTTTACGAATTGTTGACAACGCTGCGTGGGAAGCGGATAGTCAAGCAACTTGATGCCATTTTCTTGTAGAAGAATGAACTTAGATGCTGTATTCGTATTTTAGTGTTTTTAGGACCGATATATGAGACACTTATGTAGATGAAAAAACGTTCGGCCGGCCGTAAATTTTTTGACTTTCACCAATGCTTGGGTAAGAAAAAATGCCGTCAAGTAGCTTGACTCTGCGCTTCCCAGGCAATGGTGTCATTACTTCATAAAGGTTCGGCACAAGTTAGTGCTTCTGAGCTATCTAGATACAAACATGTATTCATTAATCCATACTCCATAGTCCCCACACATTCAATGACGCTAACGCTAGTTTCTTCCATGCCCTAAGTATCGAACATCTGGCAACGGTGCTGAACCACGCCAGTCAACCACGCCATAAGCGCCAGACAATACAATAATTCGAGATCGAGAACGCCGTTGATTCAGTCAGCCGCACGCAGAGTCTGGCGCATGAAGATTGCCATCGTCCCGACCGTCCGCATGTCCCGTCTGTATGTATCTCTCAGTTTTATGGGCAGAGGTACAGGGAAATCTACGATGTGTGAAATAAGTACTAATAAAAAATATTTTTACTTAACAACACTGAATCGTATATTACATTGTAAGAACACTGTGTATTTAGTAGAAAAGCTAGTCCCTAGGTTAAATACACATAATGTCAATATAAGATATCAAAACGATTTTGCAAAGCTGATTTATGTAACAACACTCTTTCATAGGCCATTCATGCATATTGATCCTGCAAATAGTAATAGCATCGATTTCAAACTAGATCTCAGCTTCATCTCCTAGAAATGCAGTATAAGATCAGTCAGTTAACACGTTCACTGCGAACGACGCTGATCCGCGTCCGACCGATGTTTAATACCTTTGGTTTGAAACCATGTGATCCATACCATTATTTTCTTAAGTTTAGAGATTCATAACCATAAAATCGTTTACTGTATATGTAAAAATATCATATATTCAAATTCAAATTCAAAATATTTATCTCGTCATGAATAAACATTATAAACAAAGGAAATTCTACAATATAGAGATATGGCGCAAAAGGTCAGTCTCTCGATTATAAAACCGATACATTGTACCCTTTAATACAGTCCATGCGGGAAAGCACTGAACACCCTAAAAATCCTTAAACAAAATAAAAAAAAACAATAAAGAGGCAAATGAAAAGGCGGTGAAACACAAAAAGGCAAAAACGAAGAAAGAACCCCCGGGAGCTGGCAACGGACGCGAAGAACAAATCTGTACAACTTGTCAGCGAGTAGGAATGTAAGAACGATATTTTTGCTCACACAAACGCTGCTAAAGTAGCTGGTGATTCTTTAACATTTATTATTTTTACCAAAAATAGCAGAACCTGCAAATAAAATCGTATACTATATATATGTAAAAATATCATATATGTATGTCAGATTAGTATTAAGCTTTAGTCTTAGTAAGAGTAAGAATTGCATTTGCTAAACTCTGCCAATAACGGCTAATTATTATTATTATTATTACTATTATTATTATTATTATATACACCTATAACACCCAAAAACCATAATGTCTCATTTTCCTATTGTTGGGTGATTTCAATACTTTCTCGCCAGTAGGCGTGGGAGGTAAAACATGGAGACAATTTGGCTTGGCATCCACAGAATGAGTTTTAGGAGTTCAACCAAACATCCCGTCGTATAGGTCTGGGATCTGGAAGAGTGCATAATCTGAATGCTGTAGCTCATTCTATTTTGAATATAAGGATCTCTTATAAAATTTGGATGTCGCTTCATCTGATTAAATTTCTTCCACAACCTAAATTGCTGGGATTCGCGGAAAAACCAGCATTTTCCACTTTCATCCCGGTACTCGAGCAGGAGCAGTAGCGGCAAATTCCAGCAGAAGAAAAGCATATTCGGAGCTGGCTACAAAGTAATAAAAACACTCGAGCATGGCAGTAGAATCCGAAGATAAGGTAATCTTAGCTGAAAATTATACGGGAGATTTAAATCCTGAAGAAGTTGCGATGGCGCAATAGCGCCTGCCGCTCCTCACTCCAATGGGGGGAAAGGGTGGGGGAATAAGGTTGTGGACTCTGAAAAGGGGGGATAGTAGGAGAAAAGGGGGGATGCAGTCGAAATGGTGGCGGCGGCACTTGGCGCAGCCCGGGGGAATAGCTTTGGGACCAGTCGACATTTTCTCGAGATGGTTTCCAGGTTTTAGATACTGCAGGGATGTAGTTAAAAGACTTGAGTGTTACAGACATAACAATGTAGCACAATTAGTAAGATATAGGGGATTGGGGATGCTCAGCCATAGGGGTAGGTAAGGCGATGGTTAAAAACTGATTGAAAACAAAATCCTGATATCAAAATACCTAACAAGATTTCTATACTGTTTTTCCAATTAGGTAATGGTTTTCCAGCTATTTGCGTATTTATCATTGGCAGTGCCTTGAGAAAATTCAGGAAATTAAATTTTGATCCAGTCCATTTCCTTCTTGTCAAACGATTTTCAAGAACTGCCTGAGCTCCTTGACATTGGTGACTCTTGTGAAAACATTTTGACGATTACGATTTAACTCTACACCTAACGGGCACTATTTTAAGATCATCAGTCACACTCCCTAAACATTTAACATTTTCCGCTTGATAGCTGAACATCAATTCGTATCGGCTAAAAAATCGCTTTTGGGAAAAACGCATAATTAGTACGATGTAAAAACTTGTAGACACTTTTGTTTTCCAAATATACATTTGAGAATCACATTTGTGGTATTACAGATGGTATTATTTTGTGCGACGAGAAAAATTAAACGTGGTACAGACAGAGATATAATTATCACAAGCCCGCAAAATCGTGAGTCAGGTTTTCTTGCGTAATACGAAAGTTTGATAATATTTGTCATGAATTTAAGGAGCTTGGTGTTCTGCAGATTAGAGGTTTGCAGACACTCACTCACCGACTAAAAAATCACTATATTTGCATAAGAAGTTAGCAATATAGCGATATAAATCAACTAAATACGAGCAATAGAAGTATCTTAGTGATACCCGTATATTCTGAAGCTGTCTACAAAAAACAATTTCATTACAACGCTATTAAGCCATATAACGATCTGAAAACTACTTTCCAAGAAATGAATTATATATTGAATGTTGAAAAGAGACTTAAACTGAAAGGGTACGCCGACGTCTAATAATGAACACAAAAGGCTGGAAATATTGGCTATTTTTGTATTTGCTTATATTTTTTGTGCTGTTAATTAATTGGTTATTATTGAGTAATAAACATACTTTCTTTTTAGCGAAACTTCTTCTTTTTTGTACTTTCGTACGAAATAAGGGCCATTTATTATTATTATTAATTATAAAAAAGTGGTGTATTCTGGGGGTCCCACTATTTTTTCCATATATTTTTCACCGCTGAATACGAATCTGAAGTCAGGATTGAGAGTCCCTGGACAAATATGGTAGTAATTTAGCGATTTAGGTCACAGACAGATGATATGCATCTCTTCAAATATGTCTGAGAGATGCATATCCACCAAAAATACCAAAATTTGTAATTCTCGTGTTTAAATTATTTTTATATTTGTCCATGGACCCTCAATTTTTACTTCAGATTCGTGATCATTGGGAGGAAAAAGTACATGGGAAAAATATAGTGGGACTTCCAGTGCACGCGATTCCTTACTTTTATGTCGAGCTGTGATAAGATTTTTAACATTTTTATGCGTTTTCTCTAAATCCTCCCTATCGACCTCCGATTCTGACTAGAGATTCGTGTTCAGCGAGAAAACATACATGAGAAAAATATAGTCTCACACATCATTCTTTTCATTTTGAGGACCTGTGTATTGTTTTCTCAACCGTGTGCAGGCCGGATAGCTATTTACAATGCACCTAGCAGCAACAAAACCAATTTATGTACGTGGACCGTACGGACTCACCAAGACCTTAAATACGAGACAAATTACAGTTTTATCGGCTTTTTTTGTTAGATATCTTGAAAAGTGAATAGATAATATCTTCTAGTTTCAATCTCGCTCTTGTTTTTAAAGAGTAAGTTTGCAAACAATTGTAAGCGTCAATCGCACGGAACCTCGCGTTTGTCAACTTCCAACCAAAATATTTAAAAGGTGTTTTAATATCTTATCAGGTTCTTATAATCAGTTACATTTCTATAATTTGTTTTTGGTGAATCTTCTATCAAGTTCCTCGTAAACGTGCATGTAAACGTTGTCGGGATTACTTCCTGCTTTCATTCTAACTCCGCAGAAGCACGTGCGCAAACAATTCCTTAAACAATTCCAGTCATATAAAAAATTGTGACCAAACGCAGGCCCTCACTTACGCTTAGTCCGTGTTAGTTGGAAGATATGGACAGACCAAATGGTTTTCAAACTTCACCAGCAGTGAGACTATATAGGGCGCTATTATGGAAAAACCAATATGATCAACATATAGTTTTCTTTAAACCTTATTCAAGAAAATCTGATTTCTTGTGACTTTATACGTGCTTTTTTTAGTATCACGCAACATTTTTTCACGTGAGTGCTTTTCAAGACGTCTCTTCCCAACTGGTAGAGGCTTTAAAGTTATCTGTGAGAAACTGGTTTCCAGCTAGATTTCAAACCTGTAATTCTATAAAGGAAGCATGTAAAAAACCTCATATGAACTTGTCGCATTACCTTTCTATGCTAAAACGAGTCCAATATATAGCCCACAAGTTCTGAGAAACTCTATACGCATTTGAAGACCATATCCTTAAACTATTCATAGGTGGTAAAACTCAAAACCTTTTCAATATACTCGTTCCATAAAAAGTAACATTTTGTTGCTCGAAATGACCGCAGTTTTCCAGCGCGATCTGTGAGAGCATCGCCGTCGTGGATCTGCTCCGGGTAATGTCCTCGCGCGATCCGGGCGTCGTCTCCGTCGGAGTCGCCGGTATCGACCGACGGCGATGGAAGGAGCATAACGTGCCAGAACAGAGAGAAATAGATATAAGCAGATAGGAGTTGCGCGGATCCCTTCCACTGCTTCCAATGCTACTGTTCTACCTCTCCATCTCCAATGGAGGAGGATTCCAATATTATTTGTCTCTCTTGGATGGATTCCGCTCCGAATAAAGCAAAAAAAGTCGATATATACGGGGCTCAGACAAAAAAAAGCGCTTCGGTTTCGCTCGGTAATAATTGCAATGTAACCGCTCTGCCTCTCGATCTCCAAGCGATGAAGATTTAATTATTTTTCTCTTGCATTGGTTCTCTTACAATTGAAGTACATGCGATATAGAGGATGTTTCAAAACTACTTGGCAATAATAATTATATTTATTCACCCAATATACAAAGAAAACAACGAGTGAATAAATATAGATTAAAAACAGGCCCAATAGGAGACATTGCCTGTACATTGAACACTAATTTTAAGTCGCAACTGTAGAATAACTTTTTCAAATTTCGTTTAAAATAATTACCGAAATGTAAACCTTTTGAAGCTTTAGGTAGAATTTCATAAAATTTTGTCGCTAAATAGTGTTATAACCGCTGCATTATAGATTCATGTGACTAATGGTCGGTACCCACGGCAACGATAAAACTGCACAAACGAACTTCACAGTTCATTTGCGCAGTTTATCGAATGTTCATAGTACGTCCACACATCGACGATATCTGCGTCGATTTTCGTCCATACGTTCGATGAAACTGCGCAAATGAACTGTACAGTTCGTTTGTGTAGTTTTATCGTTGTCGTGTGTACCGACCATAAGGAACTACTTGAGTAATGATTATGTTTAATTTTTTGGTCAGTGTTGACAAACTTAGGGTAGAGTGAGTGATACTGTATAAGAAATAAAGCTGTCTTACATCATCTTTTGTACATCTGCGTATAATTTGCCAGTGAGATAAAGTTTCTGTTTTTGAACATCATTTTAGAATACTGATATCTAAATTATAGACATGTGATGGACATGTAGCTAGCTTCCCATGCTAATATACCATATGTGAAATGAGGCTCAATCAGTGTATTGTATAATGTACGAAGATACTTTTCTGTCAGCATATTCGCAAGGTATTTAATTCTGTGCGATACACATTTAACTTCCTTTAAAATATAATTGATATGGATGTCCCAACGTAAATGGGGATCCAATACTATTCCAAGGTATTTTATGTTAGTAACTATTAATTTGCAGTTTTTGATCATTAACGTTGAAGGAGAAATCATTTTTTGGATCAGACCGGTTAGTGCCTTCATATAATATTGCAGTATCATCTGTAGAATTGACTATTTTGCTAATAGATCAAAAATTGACACGAAATGTTCATATCAGTATAGTTTTTGGAATGCCCCATTGCCGACATATGGGTTATTAAAATTATAATTGAAGGGTCGGCCGGAACAACGTTGTATGTAACAAAACAGTTCAGTGGCCGAAATTAAGAAAAACACATTTGAGCCATTTTTTTCAAATGACTGCGTCTATAGTTGGCCAGCACAATAAAGGAACAATAGTTATACAAGGTTACTGTAATTTAAAAATGTGATACCTATTTTGCAGCTATGGGAACCATTTTTATGGAAAACGCATGTAACAAGGTTGTATGATCGCGTTACTCACAACGTTGTTACAAGGAGGCTTTAAATGACTATAAGCAAAACAAGTATTTTCAGCAGTTCTATTTATTAAGGGAACCAAAGTACACAGTAACATATTTTTAATAACAAAAAAACACGTTCTAAGTTCATCAACGTGTTTCGACATCAAAACTGAAACTTAAATAAATATTACTGGGTTGCAGTTAATTTCTCATAAAATGTTACATACTTAAGCGGAATATAATCACTCATATCCTCAAGGTTTTTTAATTTTTTATCTTTGATTGGAAGAAGGTTGTGATACATTAGACATAGGTAATTTTTCAGATGATATGATTTCAGTGGCAAAAGTCATTGTGTCTTTTATTTTACGATTGCTTATGGGAAATGAATTCCAGGGCTGCATAATATTTTGAGATTTTGTCATTCTCAAAGTAGCTGGAGAATCAGCGATAAGTTGCAGCCACAATCCTTGTGTAATTTTACATTTGGGGTATTTCCATATACAACATTCCAAAGCTGTTAAATTCTCCAAGAAGGCTTGGCGCATTCAGAGAACTTTAAAAGAATTTTTAACTTTGGCCTTAGCAATGACATTGACCCACTGGAATGGTTCATAAACCATAGATATTCTTTTTTGCTTACGTACATACAACGTTGTTACGCGGAAGACTGAAATGGCGCGCTTTATAAATTCGCGTCACAGTGATTGATGCGAGTAAACTGGTGGGTCTATGTTGTCAACGGGTCCCAATAGGCACATACTACGTTGTTTTACGGAAATCTCATTTTATAGAAAAATGTTATATACAACGTTGTTCCGGCCGACCCTTCAATTATATATCTCCAGAAAGAATTAAGGAATAGACTTGAAATTTTGTACAAATACACTACTGACACCCTAGCCAATGTATCCAAAAACTTTCGTACCTGATGTGGGGTAGAAATATCGAAATTTTGATCCCTACATAAGAAGAAAGAAAATAATTTTCTACCCAACTAACTTTTTTGAAACATCTATTGCATTTTACTTACTACGCCACTGTTATCACGGAGAATTTCAAAAATGAGATATTATGTTTTATGGATATTGACGTGACATGTACATCATGAAGAGCCATGTCACTCATTTTCGTCGGTCCGTTGGTCTGTGTGTTGGTTTGTCTATCGCTAATCCTTGTCCCGTCTATAACTTGGAAAGTACTGCTCGGATTTGGATGAACTTTTGACACACTATTACTACTATGCCAGGGATGAAAAAGCTTTGCAGGCCTTATGGTTTTTGAGAATTGGTCCAGTGGCGGCGGAGGAAAAGGCAAAAAACGAAATAAAAAAGCATTAATCGCCCAATCTTCGTTTTTTGACGTTTCAGAATATCCTGATAATCTCTTAGTATATTTAAACGCTCCCAACCTCGGTGGTTCTACGCACATATTAGCCATCATAGGTTTCCCCATACATTTGTCGTTAAAACTTAGAATGGTAGAGAAATGTATTCAATACGCGTTTCCTTCTGCTGTTTGGACCAGCGCATGGCGTAACGATTTACTTGATTATTCTCCTCATCTGACGATATGGAAGGGGCTACGTTGCCAGATGGACGATAACTACCGGTAACTACCGATATGTCTATGGATTAATTGTATGGGCCTGTGTGACTGACTTGTTCGGTCTAATTTTTCTACTGTACTTGTCCGTAACTACTTTGTCTCTCAGATGCTTTAAATTATGAAATGATGGCGGTGTTGCTTAGAGTACAGAGTTAACCTACTTGACGCCATTTTATGATAAGGTATTCAAAACGATGTTCGTATGTTTTCCTTATTCAGACTCATCAGTGGCGTGAAAATTTACAACATCCTGCAACTTCGTAATGGTAATTTTAAGACCTATCTCTATATGAACCTTTCTTGGTATTATTGGATTACATATTTGTAGTATTGCTACGTTTTGCAGAAAGAGCTCCGCTAGGGCTCTAGCAAGAAAAAAAGGCCATTCAGGATCTCTTAATCGTACATTGAATGGTAGTTATGACGATCGTAAGAATACTGATATTTTTTATTACGCATATTCGTCTCAATGAACAGAAGTCGTACAATCTAGTTGCGATTTAGGCAACAAACGCTTGAGATTAACAACACTCGTACTACATAACAAAAAAGCTCAAATACATGTTGGAGCGAGGCTGCAAGTTTCACTAGTGGTTGAGCCTGGGTATGTAGTGGTTCTTGAAGACGTAGTAGCCGATACCCTTCAAAAGTAAAGCATATTGGAAAATGTTTTGGCCACTAATCAGCGCGTCGATTAGCCGTATGAAACACAATTCGTGAGTGGAAAAGGAGTGAATCCAAAATCCACAGTCCCTAATGTCGAGAATCATATTCGGACACCTCCAAAAAGCTAAAGGAAGTAATCAGGTATCTTGTTACTACATAAAGGATTTTCTATGTCTCTTTACCACACATTTTTTATACTTATAAAGTTTTTGGGTGTAACATACTTTGGCTACACTGGGGTCATGTACTGGTACTAAAAGGTAACAGAAGTTTTGCGCTCGGTAATACTAGATCCTAGGTTTTCTGTTTTCAACAAGGGTGCACTAGGAGTCCTATGGAGAGGTTTTCCTCACGTTAATCATTCTTGTTAATAACTAAAATAAACATGTTTCTGCATACAACTACTGACGGATTAACGGCGGATTTATGCAACTTGAGGGAAAAACATGTTCAGTAGGAATTTACTTTAACATTGTTTTGATTTGAGGGAAGAATACAAATGTTTGCACAGGAAATATGTGGTATTTTTAGTTGAATTTAAAGTGCAGACTATAACGGGACAAAATATCGATGTTGTAATGTTAATATTTGACAACAAGTTGGTATTTTGAAGTGCTTTTTTTTAGGTACAATATTTAGTTTGAGTAAATGGAATATCATGTTTTGGCAGCTAATTATTTTTGAGACAGAAGAGTATCAGGCAAGCAGTCGTTCTCTTGGACGGAGAGATGACTTTAGCTAGGGGTATATGATGTTCCCAAGAATTTTTGATATTTTAGATCACTAGTGCTTTTAGTGTTTGTTTCGTAAGACAACATGGATGTATATTAGAACAAATGGTAACAACATGATGCAGAGATGCTATAGGTGGACTAAAAGCCCTATAGGCGTACACATCGAAAACTGTAGATTGAATCCGATTTGTCGGAGTGGAAAAGAGACGGCAAACGTACGAGAGAGCAAAACCGTCCGAATTCGTGGAAATCGTGGAAACGTGGAGAGTTTTGCGTATTTGGCGTTCCACCCACTGCGGCAGTCCAACCCGGGCAATGACAATAAGAGAAATTGTCCGGATTCGCCGAATCCGACTGCCAATGGCTGCAGAGCAGTTGGCGCGGTGGCGGGGGGTTTCTCGGAATGCGGCTGGTGCCGCTCCCATTGGAGGATTGCCAGCTGAGTTTTTTGTACGATTGTACGTTTGTACGATTGGAATGCTGCTGCTGCCTAGCGCCGCCGGGCGTCGGCGTCAGACGGCTGGCGTTGCCGCAGCCGGTGCGGTGCCGCAACTGGCCCGGACCCTGCGCAGGAATCCGGGAATCGCAGGAAAATGACGCGGCAGAGCGGCGAGGAGGCCAGCGTCGTCCAAATCAAGGACTCCTAACAATTGCTCACTTTTATGGGATGAAGATTTTATGAAAACATACAACGCTACTAGGTCAAGGAATCAAAATAGCATCCATATAGTTTCCATTCTGACGCATCTATACTCCCCTGAAAAAAAAAGATATTAAAATACGAGTATTTTCCAACGATATATAAGTTGACACTGTTCAAATTCGAAGGCTCTATATGGAGTTTTACACTTTGTGAACAACATTCTCATTTCCTGGAGTGGGTATTGAATAAAAATAATTGTTCTAAAGTTAACTTCAACTAAGTTGAGGATTCTGATATAACAATAAATTCAATTTTAAATTGAATTGAAAAGTTAAGTTAGTCCGAGTTCTTGGTATAAAAAATAGCCAGCCCATTCACCTTTTACTATAAGAGAAAAACAAGAACATTCACCATTTTTGATAAACGTTTGTAGCACTGGAAGTGATTTTTTTGCAGTACTAGGCAAGGCAAGAATATGGTATTATTATTCACTGGCAGATCTAGAGCGAAACTCTTGGTGTAGGTCGGATAGCCAGTTATTACTAGCAACTAAATATTCAATAATTTATTTTAACACTTAGAAGCATTTGGACAACGTCACAATGAAAAATTGCCTCCAAGCTAACAAACCCCTGTCATCTGAAAATTCACCTGGATATATGCTGCAGAGTTATTAAAATTTAAGCCTCCTGGGTCTGTCCCAACGTTTGAAGCCTGAACAGACCTATATCATTTTGCAAAGTATTCTGAAAATGATGTTCAAGGAACCAAAACTTTATTAGACTGACGAATTATATGCAGATGTACAGATGCATGATATAAGGCTTTATATCTTACTACTAAAAATTTGTCAACACCGATCAAAAAATTATAAACATAATCATTATACAAGGTATAAAATTCGAGGCTCAGCAGTTCCTCAGCCTCATAATGCCGCGGTCATATCTCCATTTAGATCCAAAATTTGTTTTGAAATTGTAATTAAGGATCTAGAAGCTTTACAATACGGAAATTATTTGAAGAGAAATTTTAAAAAGTAGCTACATTCCACATCTGGGACTGGAACTCGTAAATGCATAAAAACGAACATCAAGAAATGCATGATCCACTGTGACTAATTCTTGCCGGTTTTTTTATAATTTGTATTCTGTAGTTTCACTTGAAATTATTGGTCTATGCACCGACAATGCCTCCTATGAGGCCTGCATTTCTTGTGTACTCATTTACTCATGTTGCTTTGTATATTAACTGAATAGATATTATTATTATTATTATTATTTCTTTTAAATTTCTCAGCTCTTGATTGTTGGTGGCTGGATTACTTTCTTCATCAAAACCGGGGGTATGCCTCACTCCTTAGGTTAGACGTTACGTTATGACCTTTCTAATAATGTGGGCTGTACCGAATATGGCTACAGTTTGAAGTTGGTAAAGGTTTAAGGTACCTGCGATTGCCTTTACATGTGCGTCAAAATTCTTAGACACGGCACCTGTGGAACCTATTATAATTGGTACTATGTGCGTACGCATTTGCCACATTCTGATTATCTCAATAGACAAATCCCGGTAGTTTAGAAACTTTTCAGCGTCTTTGTCTTTCACGTTGTAATCTGACAACTGCAACATCAATTATAGTGCATAACTTACTTTTATGGTCCTTGATAACGATGTCCGGTTTGTTTGCTGTTATTATAGGCTGATTCCAAAGAATGGTAACATTAGTTGCAGTTACAACCTGCTGTGGTTCATGATCATACCAACCCTGCTTAACGTCAATATCGAAATCTTTGCAGATTGAGTGGTGCAAGATCTTGGCAACTCTGTCGTGTCGTGTAACGTATTCGCGCTGAGCGAGGATAGGGCAAGAAGACATTACGTGAGATATGGTTTCATCGTTCTCTTTGCATATCCTATTATTATTATTATTATTTTTTTTTATTATTATTATCATGATTATTAATATTATTATTATTACTATTATAATTATCATACAACGGTATACATGGAACTTTCAAGTATAGAATAATATCAATATCTCACGTAGAGCTAGGGACAAACAAAAAAAAATAATCTCCCAAACCTCGTTTTCCGACGTTTCGGATGCACCTGATCATTATTAGATTGAATTTTTGCAGAGGTTGACAATTAGGGGTTGTAAGGGATGGTAGGTATGTCTCAATTTCTTGGTGATAGTATTTCCATGCACTTCCGACCTCGGTAATTCGACGTACCTATTAGACATAGAATCACAGATTTCCCCGTACCTTTGCCATTAAAACTCAAAAATGAAAGACAATACACGCATCTCTGAGTGATAGGTGGCTGCCATGACTGACGAGTGACAAGGTTAATCATAACAACGTTGGCAGATGGTTGGTGCTGTCGGTAAATCAGGAAGGAAATTTCTAGGTCGCAAGGTTGCCAAGTGGTTGGGGATTATTGACTAATTGTATGGGCATATTTAAGTGACTTGATCTGTTTAGGTTTTACTTGTGCCGCTAGCGACCAAGCTACGGCTGATCAAGGCCATCGCCAGACCTCAGCTCGCTTACGCCTCCGCGGTCTGGGGGTACGCTGCCCCCAGCTACCGCAAGCGACTTGCTGCTCTAGAGATGAAGCTACTCCGGATCGCCACCAATGCACCTTCCTACGTAAGGAACTCAACCTTGCGTAGAGACCTGCATTGGGATACCATCCACGAGTACATGAGGAAAAAAGCGGAGAAGACCTTCAAGAAAGCTCAGGACCACCCGAACGAGCAGCTACGATTCCTCATGGACTACGATCCGGACGAGAGGCCTCGCAACCGCAGAACCAGGTACCCCAGACCAAGGTCCCAGTTGGCACCCGCTAACTGGAACCTTGACTAGGAGACTAGGAGAATTTGCGGCTGCTCCCCCCCCCACGGCGTGGATGCAGAGGACCAGGAACCACCAGGACCAGGACCCACCGGGACCAGGACCAACCAGGACCAGGACCCGCCACGACCAGGACCCACCAGGACCAGGACCCTTCAGGACCAGGACCAGGAACAACATATTGGTAAGAGGACTTGAAACTCTTGATTTTTCGAAAACAAGAGTTTCAAGAGAAACTAGCAGACCCTCTATCGATGATCGCTTAACGACATCGATAGAATGTGCGAGGTAAAGGGAACCAACCCGGCGTTCCCAGAGACTGAAACACATGAGGAGACGTTGTAGCAGACCGCAGGTCACGCACAACACATGGCCTACCGAGACGCTGATGAGTCGGGCCACGCGGAGGTTTAGGGTTTAGTGGGTATTCGGTGATCTCTTCAAGACCCTGGAGCCCCACACACGTCGTAGCTCGTGCTATGAGTTTTACTTGTTATTCATGTTCTTAGTTTACTTGCTTCTCAAACTTGTGCTGAACATATAATACGAACAGATGTCCTTAAGTCATCATGAGGATGAAAATCAGCTTGGTAGGTGGCAATCGACAGATTTCCGTCTACTTGAGTACAATGTTTAGAGTTTTTCAAAAGATCATACACACTATGTTTGCTTAACGTTCGACTGTCTCCAATACTAGTCCTATACGGCACTGATGAGTTAGTTCCTAACGAGTATGAGACAGCGCTGTCTCCTGTGTCTCATAGTTACAGAGGCGGAAAGTAAACACGTATGTTCGGAAATGTTGACTTTATAAGCCGTTTGGTACAATTTAACGAAGCGATTCGATAAATTGCATATTTTATAACACTTTTTTTAAAGGTCTTTTTTTCTAAGCTCCCAGTATTTACATAAGTTCATTTAAGATAACTTTACTTTAAATTATCATGAATGAGTTATTACCCATCGTCTCTTCTAGAACGCCTCTGAATTCGTCGCTGTAGCGGGCGGAAGGAAGGAAGGAAGGAGAAGGCGCGGGAAGGGAGTCAGGGGAAACAGCAAAATCGAACTTGCAGACGTTTGTTCGCGAGATGTGTCTCACCGCTCGCTCACACTGAGCCGTGAAAGCGGGACGGCGTTGAGTGCTTCGAATGGTGGATGGACTCCAAAAAAAGCCGCACCTCATGTTGCAATTATAAGATCGACATACCTAATATTTATTTTCTTCTGCTTTTATAAAGGCCTTTGCGAGAGTTTGTTATGTTATACTCCAATATATCTAATCTAGGGCTATATGAATGCTGAGTCTTCTTAGGAAAACCTACCCGTTTGAAATATACTCAGTGACAAAGAAAATAGAATGCCCAGTAAAAACCGTTTTATCTGAATGAAATTTTGTATACAGCGGTGATTGAATTTCAAAACCAAAATGTTGACTGTATTGCGAAAAAGTAAAAAAATGTCCTGTTACATGTTGCACTTTAAAATGCTGTTCCAAGTTGTCGTTTGATTCTAAAACACAGATTTGCTAAATTCTCCTCAATTTGCAACATTCGGCGCTGATAAGATTTTTTGCTGTGCTCACCTTGACGTCCTTAGAAGAGGCTTTTGTACGAAACAAGCAAATCTACGCTGCGCGGGATGGAAACGTCCAGGAAAACGATTCGAATACACTCGCGAAGCTTTAGCAACATCCTGAAGATACTCACCGTAAGCTTACATCAAATCGACAAATTTGTTGCTGCTATAGAAATTCAGCTGTTTCAAATCAAGCTATGGAAAGACTTTCACATTTACTCAAACGGTGCTAAGCGCCCGGGTTAGATTCTGACTCTTGTCTTATCTTCTTACCTAATCATTGGCTTGTTCACGACATATGCGTCATTGATCTTCCTTACAGAAAGCGCTAAGCGAGGCAAATGGTGGACAGAAAATATATTCTGGTCCCCTTTCAACTTCAGGGATGTTTCTACGATAATTTCTTGCATTATGCATTAATACTGGATCGTTTGTCGATTTACAAAAATAATATTAAGCATACGCCAAAGCTTGAATACTACGAGTAGACTGACAACTTGACTGAAACAGATGTTGGAGACGGGACCTTCCCACCTAAGCCGAAGGTTAAAAATCAGTCAACTTCAAAACCAGGAAGCAATCACCTTGAGAAACTAAACTTTTATCTTCCAGGCGGAATTGCTCCGAATGGAGCAAAAATAGCACAATAGAATTAAGGATCATTTTCGATAATCAAGCTCATTCAAAGCACTTGAATCCTCTAACTATACTCATTCAAATCCAGTATGGCAAGGTAGCTTTTGATAGTTTATCCATCTGCTATTTATACTTTTCCCAGTAACTCCGACCTCCAAAGGAAGCCGATCAGCTCATTTGGAGGTATTTTGCTTGGTGTACTGCTCCCCCATGTACTCGTATATTGTACCCGACGATGGAAATTGTAATGACAAATGCACAGTCCGACTAAAGAGTTAAAGGTAATACTGCTCAGCTACAGCAGTGAGTTTGTAATTTTTTTTGTTACTATTGATATAACTGCATGGGCTAACCCTGTTAGTTCCACCTAGTGTTTCCGTCCGTCTCTGCAGATATTATTTGTCCAGTCATGTACGCAACTTAGATTACTAACTCAGGCCCTATGAAGGCTGCGCTAGTCTCCTTCCTTGCCAGAATGTCGGCTATCGTTTCCCTTCAGACCTGTTTGTCCTGGTATCCATATACACATACAAGTCTACACTAATTTCGATGTCGAGTAGGTGGAGTCAAGTACAGGAATATTTATAGTCCTGTGCCACAGCTGTACGTTTTGTGATCAATCTGGCACACAGCTCTAAAGCATAGATAGGTCATTCAGAAGTGTAATTAACTACGTTAAATATGAGGATTGGTGTGGATTAACAGGGTTAACCCTTACTCAGGCACTTATGGTGACTTTAATGGAAAAATCTTGAAGCTCTATTTGGTCTGTTTGGTCTTCTGTACTTATTAGTTATCTTATGAAATTAGCATCTAATTCAGATAATCCAATTTTAAGACTATCATGGCTGAACATGTACTAACGAAAAACTATGGACCAACTAAACGTCTAGATGAACATTTTACCTTATTCAGTAAAAATAAGTAAAGTTGTATTTAGAATTTAGCGAATTTGCATTCGTAGCAGACGATGAGCTTTTCTTAGTATGTTATACGCATCCTGGCCTTTGGATATCTATAGGGCATTTAGCACAAGTGTTATCTTAAGAAACATAAACTGTCAGCTCTGCTTGATAAAATACAAATTAGCTGTACAAAGAGTCCACAATCTTTTGAACTTTATAGTATAATTTTTGAAAAGCTAATAGTTTTTTATTATATGATCAACTATTCTGCACTAACTGGAGCTCTCTTGATAGCCTAAATGATGTTAAATTTTATGATACCACCTTGGCTTAACGGAAGTATTATAAGTGATGAGCTAAGGAGAGGCTATTTCGGGATCTAAAGCAAAATTCTGATGAAGGGGTCTTGAAAGCTTACAAAGCTTTGAGACTAACGATTAAAAGAGACATTGATACTGATTGTAAACACTATTTACAAAAATCGAAAAATGATATTAAGCGAGATCCGTAAGCGCTTAGTCTTCTGTGAACAGCAGGAGATGCCAAGGCTCTATCCCCAGAAATATGGTATATAATGGTTTTGATATAACTGACCCTCAAGACATTCTAAATAGCTTTGCCGACTATTTTTGGAAGTCTTTTATAAACAGTTCAAGTGGATGACTGTACTCATATAACTGGACATAGCTCTTTGATATTGACGAAATTCAATATATACTAAGTGACATATAAATCCGAACACCCAGTTTAAATGGTTTTATTTTAATAAAAGTTGGTGAATGTATTTATCTTACTGTAAACAACAATGTGAAAAAATTTTCAGCCTTATCAGTTGGACATTCCGGTTTTTATACTGCTTTTTTTTAATTCACTAACGCTCTAAAAATGAATATTTCAGCCGCAGTAAAGAATCAACGTTGGCGGATTTTGGTTCTTGACATCCTTTACGATCGGTTACGATGCCTAGAGTACGGAGACCTGTACGATTTCGTCAACTTAGTGAGTTTGATAGGGGCCGTATAGTGGGACTTCGGGAAGCTGGACTTTCTTTTCGGGCAATTGCAGTTAGAGTGCAAAGAAGTGTAGACACTGTGGTTAGGTGATGTCAGGCATGGCTTCGAGAAGGCCGTACGCAAAGAGCTAGGGGCACTGGACGCCGCCGTAGAACAACAGACCGTGAAGATCGCCGCCCAAGATTATTGGCCTTAAGGGACTGTTTCTCCACTACCAGGTCCTTTGCAAATGAATGGTTTGCAGAACACGGAAGACCTATTGGCATGCGAAGTGTTTACCGACGAATGAGAAGTTTTGGCTTGTTTTCATACCGGCCACACTGGGTCCTCCCTTTAACTCGAGAACACCGACGTAATCGCCTTGAGTGGTGCAGACAACGGTCACTCTGGGATCAGGAATGGAACATTATTGTCTTTAGTGGCGAGTCTCGATTTTGTTTAGGCATGCACGATGGTCGTGCCAGGGTTAGAAGGCGACGTGGTGAAAGGAGGAATCCACAGTTTTTTGTTGAAAGACATGTTCATCACACTGTTGGAGTTATAGTTTGGGGTGCTATAGCTTATGGTTCCAGGTCACCTTTAATCTTCATCAGAGGTAACATGAACGCGCAGCGTTATATCCACGAAGTTCTAGAACCCCATCTTTTACCCTATCTTGACACCCTGTCAGATCCAACTTTCTAACAAGATAATGCCCGACCACATGTTGCAAGAGTCACAATAGACTTCTTTCAACATAATGATGTCACATTGTTACCATGGCCACCAAGATCTCCCGACTTATCCCCAATTGAGCACGTGTGGGATATGATGGGTAGGAGATTGCTCAATTTGCAACGTCCTCTTCAGACTCTAGAAGCACTTCGAGAGGAGTTGGTGGTTGCCTGGAATGAGATACCACAGGAGGACATTGACCACCTGATCAGAAGCATGCCTAGGCGCGTTGGAGAATGCGTAGCACATCAGGGTGCATCCACACATTATTAAAGGTCAAAGGGCTTTAAAGCAGTGCAATCATTTTGAATTTTTTATCATTTACTTATTATGCTTCATTAAGTACTTATACAAAATTTTATTAAAATAAAACCATTTGAACTGGGTGTTCGGATTTATATATATACTTAGTATAGATGAAGTTTATAGTGCCCTGAGAAGACCAAAACCTAAATTAACTTTCGGATCAGAAGCAATGCTGCGTTTGTCGCAAACGGCTATGTTTGTGTGTTTGCAAAGCCTCTAGCAATGATAACTATGTAACCTATCCCTAAATAATGGCATATTTCCGCCATCGTGGAAAGTATCAAAAATATTTCTGGTTTTTAAGAATAAAAGAAACGAGTGCGATATTGAAAATTACAGGTACATCACGATTATCAACAACTTTTCAAAAGTGTTTGAATTTCTTGTTTATGATGCAGGTTATTGGCATGTGCATAATACACCAATAACTCAATAGCATGGTTTCATTAACAGCTACAAACTTATTCTGCACCACACAGTATGTATCTGAAAATATAGAATCTCGTGTTCAGACTGATATCGTTTATACTTATTTCTCGTAAGCCTTTCACCGGGCATTTTTCTTGACAGATTAGCTAACTTTGGCATGATCCGCAACCTACTATTGCTTATAAAATCCTATCTATCTGAGAGAATTATACGATTACGTCTGGTGTCCTTAAGGATCTGTCCTGGAGCCATTATTTTTCATTATGTTTATAAATGATACGATGTGAAATGTTACAATATAACATCAACATGCTTGACAGGATGTCGCAAAAATAGCTTGCCTTTAAATGCAGCGAAGTGTAATGTGGTCAGTTATACCAACTCAATCAATCATATTTGGTTATAATAGTGGTGGTGCGCCTCAATCGCTTAAGTCAATTTCAAGTCTATTTAATAGTAAGTATTGCATGGACAGTCATATGTAGACAACTTTTGCTGGGAGTTACATAAGATTTGACTTTTGCTGTGGCCGTGAATTACAAGATATTAATATAATTAAGCTATTATAATGCTAACTTGTTCGTTCAAAGCTTAATGCATCAATTGTTTGGCAGCCTTCCTATGACTTTTGGATATATAAACTTGAAAATATCCAGCGACGATTACTGAACTTTCAAAAAAATGCCAGTTACCGTCCAATTGGCTACCCTCAAAAAATTTTAAAAGAAGCCTTTGATCTAGAAAGTCCCAGGGAAAGGGGTAATAAGTGCTCCGTTAATTTCGTTTGCGATATATTGCATAATGGCTGCAATACGAGTGTAATGCACAAAGTTGATTTTCCTGTTTCACGTTTAAATTCTAGATAATTTGATACTTTTATTTTCCTGCCCCTAGAAAAACCATCTTAAAGTTCTTCACTGCGCCATGATATTTGTAAATATCTTTGTAATTGAACTACCTACTCTCGTTTGTATTATTAAATAATCATTTTTTTTTTGTAGCCCGGACTATGTGTTACTCTGTAAATGGCTGTTGAGTAGTGTATAAATACATAAATATGAATAAAATAGAATTTCAACCCCTGTTGAGTTGCAACTCTTCCCAGAATCCTACAATCCAACCCCGAAACCTGTACAAAAAATCCCCCTCTACATATGGCAGACCATATAGTTCCGCCCATTCGCTGGAAACGCATAAAAACCCAAAGCCGCCGCCGGCAGCCTTTTGGCTTAGCAGTGCTGCGATTGAAGCCAGGCTCTGGACGAAGAGGAGACCATCATTAATTATAAATATCAGGAGTGCTGTGATTGTCGGTCTCAGCCGGTTTTCAACGTCCTGTCAGGTCCTTGCAGATCGTTTTGGAGCCGGTACGTGCAGTGTCGTGGTTGACAACATTCAGTCTCTCATTTTACGTCTTAAACATAAGAAAAGTATTGTTGCCGTGTTGTTTTTGGATGTTTTTATACCTAGATCATGGAAATGCATGTCGTTCATTGCCATCTGTCAGTTCTTTAGTTGTCATGTTTGCAACAGCGTATTCTCAGTAACTGATGCTACACGAATTCTGAGGGCACTTAGACAGTAACAGTAATAACAGGAGTTACTAAGGGCGTTTCGCAGTGAACAATCTTAATGCCAACATTGTCAAACATATTGTTTGATGGATAATTAAAGCTGCTAGGAGTCTACCAGTAGGACTTGCTGATGAATGCAGGCAGTAATATGAAGCTGAGTCCTAAAAGTATACCAAGAAATGAAGTAAGCACTGTCATGGTGAAGCATAATATGTTGAACAAGTAAGGGCGTGACTATCTAAACTTTGAAAAGTCTGCAGGCACCCATATAGAACGGAAAAGCTTTCTCCTACCTTAAAAATGGTTTGTAAAAAAGAACAAATGTCTGGATTTGATTTCTGCGTATATCTGATAGCCAGATTTATTACTTCCAAAAGGGTATTTTTCGAAATTAAGTAAAACATCTCAGAGTAACTTACTATGAGGAATAACTTTATGATACTCTATTTCAAGCTGTATGAAGACGCGCTACCTTAATTTTTCAATTTGAAGGTTTCTGAGTTAATTCAAAGCTTTTGAAATTTTCTATTCTTTTTAATTTCATGTTTTTTTATGCGTCACTTTCCAAGCCAGAAACAATATTTATTAGTGTTATCACCACTTCTTGATATAAACCTTTCTTAACCATATTACTATATATCCAGCTCGATGTACTCGTAGCCTTCAAAATCATTTCATTTTTCTTAATTTTAAGCAGTTAAATGGAAACTCGTACTACGTACTTGAATAAGCTGCCAAACAAGGATTTTATGGTAATGAGTACAAGGTTTGTAAACGTCCATATTATGTATTATTCCAATCTGGAATTCTCACGCGAATGAGAAGTATATATTATGCAGCCAATAGAAATACAGATCGAAACCCCACAAATAGAATTGCAAGGAACGTACGCCTGAGGATTCGATTATCCATAATAAAAATCTGGTAATAAAAGACACACGAGCCGACTATATGATACGTCTGTCCGAGCTCATTCACGTATATAATCAATTTGGAACAGTGGCGGTACAAGGTACTTTTCAATAGAAATTAAAGCTCTAGTGGAAAGAAAGGAAAAGGAAAGACATAAAAGAAAGCTGTAAAGGTTTTTGTGTTTCGATAACTTTTGTATAAGCTGTCAATGCTAATACTTCAGTTGGCCCATCTATTGAAATCTTAGTTTTTTTCTTATCACATAAAAATAATAAAAATGTTGCAGTGTGTTATAGGTTTAAAATATTAACAATGAATATTTTGATAATGTATAGTAGAAAACACCAACTTTATCACTCCCTAATCAAATTTGCAGCATAAAAATAACGCATGTTGCAATTACAGCATATCAACCTATTTTCATTTCAACGCAAAATAAGTCTATGACGCATAGGTGGCTGTGAAAAATAAAAGCCATGACAATTGTTTTTATTAATCACAGCTGTCAGAATACGTTTAAAATAGTTTTCGGTGGTTAAGGTTTTCAAAATGGGTAGAGGAAAGGTTATTAGTGAGAAAAATTGGGTTACTAATAATTGAATTTTTTAATTCTGAGAAATCAAACTCAGAAATTGCAACTTTGTTAGACTTATCGCGGTACAGTGTGAGAAATATTGTTAGAAGATATAACGTAACTGGTTCAGTTAATATTAAGCCACGATATGTGAAAAAAAGTAATATCACAAATGCCGACCGAAGAGCATTAAGAAGAATAATCGTGAAAAACAGGCGTTCCAATTATTTACAATTAAGTGCTCTGTGGAGTGACGCTGTTGGACGGAGAATTTCAAGGTCCACAACTCATAGAGAGGCCCACAAACTGGGATTTAGCACTTGCAAGGTAAGTTTTCTTATAAAAAAAGTGAAGTAAAAACCCTAAAGTTGCCCAACTTGTTTATAGGCTAAAGAAAAGCCACTATTAAGTCCACTGCAAAAGAAAAATCGGCTTAGATGGGCTAAAGAACATAGACAATGGACACCTCAACAATGGTGTGCAATACAATGGAGTGATGAGGCCCGATTCGAAGCATTCCATATTGACTGTCTGAAGAAAAAAGTGAAATTTCCAGATTCCATTATGGTCTGGGGCAGTATGTCATCAAAAGGAGTAGGAAAACTTCTTTTTATTCATGGAAATGTGGATACAAACAAATATTTGGCAATTTTAGAAGAATCGCTTTTACCTGTGATGGAAGAATGTTTGACATCCGGCCAAGATTTTGTGTTTCAGCAAGATGGTGCAGCGTGCCATACCTCAAAAAAGGCTATAAAATGGATGGAAGAAAATAATGTATCACTTTTGAAATGGGTATCTAGCAGTCCAGATCTGTCACCTATTGAAACTTTGTGGCACGAGATGAAAATTGTTTTACACCAAATTTTTGCCTAAACTTGGTTAACACTATGCCCCAAAGAATTTCAGCCGTAATAAAAAATAAAGGTGATGTTACCCAATGGTAATCTTTCAATTGTTGCTTTGTTAACTTCGCGCATTTATTCGCACATTGTTTATTTATTCAGATGTTCTATTAGTTATAGGTCTAATTGATTTCAGATATGTATTTTTTACGACTAGAGTGTATCTAAAATGGTTTTGAGGAAATAGATTGTTTTAAAGTAAATAGTTTCGTCATGTTTAGTTTATAAAGACATATTTTGGTACAAATCTTGAAGTGAGCCAATTGAAGTGGGAAGGGGCTCGTAGTTTTGATGTACAGGACTTAGTGTTAAATTTTAATATGGTAATTGATAAGAACATAGATTACGCATTCGTTCTTCTGAAATATGAATTGGAGGTGAGACATATTACACAACCTCGCACGATCGCATTCTACTGGCCAATCGGAGTTTGCAAATTTGAACAAGGAAGTAAATGAGATTTGAAGACAGAATAACTTCACCACATTCTCAACTTTTAAAAGTCTACAAAGATTCTGACGCGTCTTTTCAAAATGTTTTCCTAACAACCACTCGACAAAATATCCTTTGAGAAAATGTATTATCGTGAGTAAATAAAAAGACGGATATAAAGTTTCTTGACAAGGTTTTGAACCTTATTCACTTGACTTCCATCTATCTATTTACGTTGCTTCGCCTGAAGCCTGACTATTGTGAGGGCGCTTTATTTGCTTTGACAATCTTGACAGGATAGTTGTAAAGGGTATTTTAATGGAGGAAGACCGCCTTGTCCTATTTGGGGCCTGTTTATTGCCTTGCGCAGTCATTTATACCAAGGAAATATCATCAAGGATCGCAGGATCCTATTCGTTTTGGTTCTAATGCCTGTATATTAGAAAACATATGATGGAAGCGTTCGATCAGCTATGGCATGCAAACTTCCATCCCATGGCCTTTGCAGATGAGTGGCTGAAAGATATCCATCCTAATTGTCGGTTTCTAATCTTCATCCAACAAAGCCAACGCGGGTGCTCCACAGGGATCGGTCTAGGCTTCGAGATTGCAGCTCTTACATAGCAACGATCTTCTTACGTACGCGATCACTCAAATCAATAGCTTTTCTGACAGCAGTCTACATGCACCAATTCAAAGTGACAAGCTGACCTCTGCCGGTGAACTGGAGAAAAGAAGACTAGCAGCGACTTATTTCTGACGAGAGACGAGGTTATCACTGTTTGGGGATGAAACAATTTTGTACAGTTTACTGCTTCCAAAACACACTACTGTACAAGAAGCGTCCTAGCGCTTACCAATAGTAGCAGCTGCTGGCAAAAAGCTAGGAAATTTGTTCAGGGTTAAGAAGTACTTTTCTCCACATGAACTCCTGACTCTGTGCAAGGCGAAGATAAGACATAGCCTCGAGTACCGCTCCGACTACATCATCCATGGTTGATGCTGATCGATGACTCTTCTCTAACGGACAGAGTCGGGACCTTTCGCACAAGCATAGGGTCGGCGATTTAGATCTCTTCTACCGCTATGCCAACGGGCTTTGCTCCTCAGAGCTCTCTTCCACGATTCCGCATTTAGGCTTCTGAGAAAGAGGGGAAAACAAACGACTACACACTTGGCCGTCAATACTGTTTTTTCTTTCTAAGAATCATCTATGACACTGACGACTAGTACAGTAGTGCGACTCCAATAACACTATATTTTGGGATTAAGTACGCCACTGTACATTTATTCCTGTATATAATCAAGTCGAAAAGTCAATTATCAGCAGGGTACCAGTTGTGCCGGGTACCATATTTTCAGCTTTCGATTCCTATTGGTCTTCAAAGCTTATTAATATTGAAATGGCGTCTGCGTGACATTAAGTTACACCCCTCTTGTGCGAGATTGCTGCGAATTCACGTGCATTTTTTGCCGCGCCTGCGGAATAATAAGTGTTTGCTTCACTGTGAGTTACGTGATGTATGCCGGTAAAAAAGAAATATGAATATGGTTTCGCAGGATATTTTTATACAGGGTGCTAGTTTTACGTGGACACAAAGTATATACACACCGGACCAATAAAATACTTCTTTATCAGATAGTTTCATGCAACTCGTTTTTACTAACATGCTTCTGAAGTTAATTACTTTAAACTTTACTTCCTCGCATTAAGGATTTTTGTCGAAATCGCCAGCTTCAACATTCATTCTAGTTCGGCCTAAGCTATATCCATCAACAACTACATTCCCACTCAAAATTAACTGGACAAACAAACTTTTGTTAAATTTGAAACAACTTTTTATCCTTTGCATCAATTTCGTTAATTTTTTCGTCAACATTGAAGATGTTTGTTGTTATTCAGGGTGTAACTAAAAGGTGCATTTTCCCTAAATTTCTGAATACCCTGTGGAAACATTGGATTACTGGATAATGTGTCTTCGTATAAGAATTTTAAGCCTCAACTTTCCTCAACAGTCCTTTTTTGATTCATGTCAATATATCAATTATTGAAAAATATATGCTGTTTTGACGAAAATCATGGGAATCATAGCCATAAACAATTTAATTTTAAAAATTACAGTGACAACATTGCTAACAAAACTATGCGAATCATAACCATAAACAATTTAACTTAAAAAATGACAGTGACATCATTAGTAATTAGAAATTGTTATCAAAAACGAGTATTTACGCCTAGGGATTGAATAACAGCTGCCTTTGATGACCTATATCCAATAGCGGACCTGTAGCAGGTACACAAGATGATAGGTTTCCTTCTCTCATCCTTCGGCGTACGGTATCAGGTGAAACTATGGTCGCATGAACATCATCCAACCTTCGAGTCAAATCTAAAGCAGGAACTGTCCTTCCTCGAAGAGCTTGAAGTCTCAGAAACCGATCTACAACTGCGTTTGTTGCTTCTGTCTTCCACGCCCAGGTCTTCTTGAGTAAGAACCAGTTTCTCTAAATCTTTGTATCGCATCGATTACCGTACTGCTTGGAACGGCAAGATTTTCTGTGATATACCGAATAGGACGGCCATCATCTTGTAAAGCTACAGCTTGCGCTACTTGTTCCGGTAGGTAACATTTTTGTTGGGTATCGCTTGTCAAGGATCTTTTTAACATGCCATTAAAATGCGAACACACAGCCTACTTGAAATAATTTCTTACCCGGCAAAGCCTGCTTGAAACAATTTCTTGTTTATGGCTATGATTCGCATGATTTTCTTTAAAACCGCATATATTCTTCAATAATTGAAATGTTGACATGATTTGAAAAACAACTGTTAGTTGAGGCTTAAAATTCTCATACGAAGACAGACACATTATTTAGTAATCCAATGTTTCCACAGGGTGTTCAGAAATATAGGGCAAAATGCACCTTCTAGTTATACCCTGTATAACAACAAACATTTTCAATTTTCTTGATCGGCAGTCCATAATGATAATGAAATTACCTACAACTTGACGGACAAAATAAACGAAATTGATGCAAAGGTTAAAAAGTTATATAAAATTTAATTTGAACAAAATTTTGTTTGTCCGGTTAATTTTGCGTGGCAGTGTAGTTGGTACGTCGGGTAGTGCTAGTATATTGAAATGGTGTCAAAAATGCTAATCTTGGCTGATGATGAGAAAGATGCTAATTATATTATGAGAAAGCATAACCACGAAAATACTCAACAGGATCTAAGGAACAGTAAAGGAAACATAGAATTTAAATACTTAGAAGCTGAACTACATGAAAATGGAAAAAAGAACGAGGATATTTTGAGAAAGATAGGAAAAGGAAAATTACATTCTATCATGAGGAGGAGACTTATCAAAAGAAACAAAAATAAGACTGCCCAAATCGCTAATAGAAAGTTGTGTAACTTAAGGGACAGAGATATGGTCACTAAACGAAGATATGGAGAAGATAATGAATACAGTGAAGACGGAGAGACATATATTGATACTATAGAATCGAAGCAATTATTTTGGTATGGACTAACAATGAGAACGGAAGATAATATTTATAAAACCATATTGAATTGGTCATCAAGGAGAAAGAAAAAGGAGAGATCCCGGAAAGGATGGTAAGCTGGAGTCAATATTGCAATGGCATGAAGGATGCGATAAGTGGCCAGATAGGCTGTAAAAAAATGTTGCATAAGTATATAATTCCAGATAGTTTTATCTGGCGTATAGCATTCTCGGTACTTTAGTATGGTACGGTTATGGAAATTTTTTGTTCAAGTGGAAGTTCCGAGGATTCGGAGATATGAGTTGATACAAGAAGATTCAATGGATCGTACGTTAGGGATACAAAGAGATTTGGAAACGTATAAGGAAACCTTAGAAGATTCTAGGAAATCGTGAAATTTTCAAGGATATCTGGGGATCTCTAATGTGATCTTAAGAAATCCAAAGGAAGAAGATATTTTATTCCAAAACAAGAGTTAGTGATTAGCTCTTATATTTAGGGGATCTGCCTTCCCAACTGCTTCAATATGAAAAAAATCTACGAATATCTGATTTTAAAAACTACAAGTCTCATCCCACGGTCAGAAATGAAATCTTTGTGAAAAATATGTGCAGCGATGATGTACCCAACTGGAGTTAGATAATTTCTTTGTAGTAGTCCAATTATACTGTTTTCACGTAAGGTTTTTAATATTCAGTGTTCCTAAGTAATTCCATACTGGGTGTCAATTAAATTTCCAAACACCCCGGAAACATGGCAGCTACGCATTTTTTTCGGAAAAAAGGTCTTGAGAGAAGTTTTAAGATACTTGAAGCAATTTGTCGGTTAACTAAAATATGACCTAAGCCTCAAATGTCATTTGGAAGACAAGTTGGCAAGTTGAAGTAGCAACTACTATTTTTGACAGCAGATTCGTGCCGAGCTCGGAATTATAGATCTGACTACATTTACGTACATGAGGTCAAGTAATGGTAAATGGTGACATTGATACCGATTGAACCACTTATAACCGCTTGATCTCATGTACGAAAAGGCACTTCAATGTGTTCTATATGATTTTGCAAACTTGACCACTAAATGACCTTTAAGATCATTGCCTCAAATCCACAAATGGCAATTTTAAAATCCTGAAACTTTTTTCCAAAAACGCGTGGTCGCCAAGTTCTCAGGCCATTTAACAGGTACCCTGTGTATTTGTTCACTCCCGGTAGTATGGTTTTTACATGTAATCCTTATACACAGGCTACAATTATCTGTGAAAATATCAACACTCTTTCTATCGCATCGAAATTTTATATTCTCTTAGGCTCAGCATCAGTATTCGATTTCACAATTAATCAAACTCATTTCAGTTTCTGAAGCTTGGACATTTGTCATAAGACAAACTGGTTAGTGGATACTACAAAATATTTCAAATAAACTCTAAAATTTGAAAAGCTAACTAACACTTTAATATAGACACGATAAAATGTCGGTGTCAGCCAAAGACAGTTTCTGTTTCCCACATATTTGTGGTCGATGGTCTTGAAGAGTATAGATACATGAGAGCGATATAGGTAATACTTTAGACTTTAGAGATAAAATTGAAATAGTGTATATTTTGCTTTATTATATATTCTTTTTACCCACCGCTCAGATCCTCTCTCGACGTTTTTCAGCATGACGAAAAATAGCACGTCCATCAAACCACTTTTCATTTCAGCGCACTTACAGAAAATACGAAAAACTGGTTAAGCCTAGTAAAATACTATCCTCATAGTACAGTTTCCTCAGCTTCCGTTCTATCGATATTAGTTTCAAGGAGTTCCCTCATTTTTCTAGATAATAATAATAATAGTATTAATAATGATAATCCATTTGTTTCTCTGTTAAAAAGTAGCACGCACTATTACAAGTTAAGTGTCAGATACATTGGTGAGACAGAAACGTCTACAGTTTTGGAAATGAAAAATTGTAAAAATATGATTAGTTTAGGATAGAAAGAACTACCTGTTTAAAATAACTAATGTTGGGAGATCCTTAATACCTACAACAAGTTTATTGAAGACTTCATACCCCATATAACTATAATATTTTTGGAATGACTTGTGCGATGTTTGGAGGGTATCAACGTTTCTTTAGCTCTAGTGGGGCAGTTTCGGAGAACTCGTATATTTATGTAACTACTATAAACTATTATATTTAGAGATTTGAAATAATTTCTGCACGACTGACGCTAATGTAGCTTTTTATTGCTCCTAACCACACATTTCTGTAGCAAAAAGACTCAATCTGTTGATGAGCTACATCCCAAGGATAAAATGCCAAAACGCAAGTGACAACTACAGTTGGAATGGTAACGAGTTAGTAATTCATGCCTATTATAATGGTGTGATAAAAATCTAATGCCATAAAAGCGTCTCGGTATTTTGTTACATAATGATTCCACATGATGCTTCCTAGTTGAATGTTGATCAATTGATAATCAAAGCATTATAACAAATGGAGAAGTTTTAATTGCCAAATTATTATTTGATCAAACGGTGAAATTAGAATGATCTCTTAGCGAAAACTTTATGACTTGTATCTTTTTTAACTGAACATTCAGTATGAGCCCATTCTTTTAAGATGGTCTGTGCATAGTTGTAAATTATTTGTTTTCATGGTAAGGCTATCATTTCTCTAATCAGTTAGTAATATATTGGCGTCATCAGAATATGAAACCACTCTGCACTCGGAACAGACACTACACAGAAATGCATTGAGGTCGTTAGCATACAATAAGAACAGGAAAGGCCCAAGTACGGATCCTTGTGGGACAAGTTGCAAGTCACGAATTCCAGACCTATATAGTTTAAACAGCAACAGTTCATGATCGACATAATCAAAAGTTCGAGAAACTGGTATAGTGTAGTGTCAGTGCTTTAACCGTTGACGAAGCCGTGCTGATTTTTTGAGATCATTTCATTCTTATTACAAATTCTTTAAATTGAGCTCAAAAACTGTAGAGAAACTCGATTCTAAGCTTTTTCCTCTGCATTTAGCATAATCATCGGGATCGTCCCTTTTATGAATTGATATCACCAACGCCAATTTAAGACTGGAAAAGTTCACTGTCCACACGATACATTTATTAGATAAGACAGGGATGCAGATTTCTGAAACACATTTTTAAGCAATTTATTTATATATCTACTTGGATGAGAATTCTTTGCTGGGCAATTAGGTAAAATACATATAATTTACTGCAAAGCCTTGATCAAAATTTTTGTTCTTATTTGCAATAGTGGGTCGTTCATCAAATTTGGTGGCTACCATATGAAAACTAACTTTTACTCCATCATCTTTAATAGCAGACTTTCTATTAGGATTTTTATTTCGGATACTATTACTTTTACATTTTGAATATGAAGAAAAGACAAAAATGTGAACAATAATAGTTCTTGACGTCAATTGTTTAAGGTAGAGTGTGTAAACTAATTTTTGTTCTTACTGCTTTTGACTAAAACCAGTCCAAATATTGATCTTTTCGGACTAAAGATCGTGGATACGAAGAACATTAATTATACCCACCGTAGACATTGTATGCACACCAGGTATGCACGTATATCCATGTACAAGCAACAAAACCATTCTCGACTCGCCACAAAGCTGCCGTCGGAATAGACAGATATGCAAAATTTAATTGTGTAAAATTACAGTACCTACCGAGCGACAGCAAAATATATCGCATAGAAAATAATTTGCCTTTTCATGTTTGATAACTCGGTCTGTTTCTAGTAGGTTCCGTGAGATTCATTTTCTGATATAAAATGCGAGGCTATTAGACTCGCTTAGCTTGCACGAAGCAGAAATGCGAATTATTCAAATTTTCTTATGCGCTGAGTGCGGGTGGAACTAATCTAAGTGATGTTTGATTAGAGAGTACGGAGGTACTTCCGTGTTATCTTCATACATTCCACAAAGCAAATATTCGTTTTGTTAACGCGTTAATTACGTTAGATAATTGTAATAAAAGTAAACGTTGCGTTTCTCCTAATTGGAAACAGTAATGAATGCACAATATGTCCAACTAGCGGAGAGTAATGGTTAATGTAAAGTTCAGGATAACCGCTATAATGTCGGAAGCCGGGGATGGTCTAACTCACTTCAAGGCTTCATCTCTTCGTGCATATAAACAAGGATAACAAAAATGTAATCGCTAATATTTATCACTTGGTCTCTGGTTAAGTCTAGGTATCTGGGAAGAGTTTAGTTGTCCAGTTTCACAGCGAGTCCTAGGGATGAGTCCGGACTGTCAAAGTATAATAATAACGCTATAGTATGTTATATCAATCTACTTCTTCCAGGACAGATCCTTCCAAACAGATTGATATACGTATAACATACTGTGTCGTTTAAATGAATAACGGTTGAGCTATAAGCAATTCAAAGTACAAAAACGTTCACTTTTGGCTGCCTGCTAGTCCGCCATTTCGAAAGATAGCGAATTTGTGAATTTATAGGGTGGGTTATAGAGTACCCATAAGGAGCTTCAGAATGAGAAATTGCATGATACCCATTTCCATTCAAAAATATAGTGTTACCTCCGTCTCGATTTCAGCTCGCTAACTTTATTTACCCGACGAAAAAATAAGTAGCAGTGTACCTTTTCTAAACGCACTGTGCATCGTATTTGTAAAATGATTGTACGAAAGACCAAACGGCTTGTAAAGTGGAGTATATGCCGGTGCATATACCTACTAATAATATAATGTTAGGAATGATTTGGATTACTGTCTATTTTAATTAAACCTTTTTGATCAACGACCCGAGATTTTCTAACATGACTATAAGAATGTATATTAATTATGAACAAATAACATAAAAGCTAACGTTCTACAGCAGATCTTGGGCTGATTGTGTGGATCAAAGCATTTTGATTCTAAGCACGGTTAATTAAATCATCAATTTAAGTCATTAGGATCAAGCCAATTACACACCTAATGAATCAGCTAATCAGTTAGATGCTAAATCTCTTCATAAGTCTAAGTCTATAACTGAAATATGAAATCTTCAACAGGTAGTTCAATTGCACGTTTTACCGATTTCAATTTATTTTCAAATGTATAATCAAACACCGTAAAATTATAGAGGGAGCAGTAGAACAATCTGACGGAACTACCCTTATATGTGAAGAAAGCCTAAAGTGCTTACTTTGACGATGTTTATTACTATATTTTCATTGCTATATTCACATTCGTAATGCTTTGATTCGATCGCCAGACATCTTTCTATTTATCCAGCAGCTTAAGAACTTCTGCATTTTTATATCGATGGATACTTTGTTGATATCTAACCGACATTTTCCAATAATCAGTAGAGTTGTTACTGGTTTGAGTTAGTATTTGATTCTCTCTTCTTTTTTGACAGGATACTCTCTCCAATGCTTGATATCAAGTCAAGGATCATACCTATTAGTACGAGAATTTAAGGGTTTATCAATTGATACTTGTAAGAGTTGAGTAAATATGTGCTTGTTTCAATTCATATGCTTTGATTTCAAACCTCTGTGTTCATTGGACTAAGTTGTTAGTAGTTGTCTCTGGATAACTGACATCTATCTTTTACACCAGTGCAAAACGTATGCGACTTAGTCAAGGACGCTTCCCTACGAGATTCTATGGTATTCCAGGGGTCAGAAAGCAAATCTGCTTGATGCCCTAAAAGTTTTGTTGAAAAAATAGGATAAATCGTACAGTCCTTCTTTCATTTATTAGACGTTCAGGCGGTCGACGTCGGATGATTGGGTAACGTGACATACGGAATAGAGCTTTGACATAAAAGAAATCAACCTAATCTCTTTTGCAGACTGACAAGATTTGCTTGCTTTCTGTTCCTGTAACCATTAAACAGTAGAGAATGTTGTTTTATGCTTTTTATCAAGGATCAGTAAGGTATAAGGTACTTGAAACAAATAACGCCATATTAACGTTTGATTTTGCATAGCTTTATGAATAACCTCTTAAAATTTTATGAATCTTGGTAATTATTATCTCTACATATATTAGAATAAAAAATGTAGTACCATGTTTTCTTATAACAATTCAAGCAAACAAATTTTTATTTTTTTATTTACATTGCAATTGGTGCTTTTAGGAACACCTTGTCCCAAATAATGCCAACTATGATTTTATATAAAAAAATATAAAACTGATTATGTAAAAATAGAAAATGATGAGTATTAACGTAAGTTTTTACACACACACAATTAATACAAACAAATGAAATTTTATCAATTTTCGATAAACCTACACACTCTTCGTGAATATAACGGTTACAAACGACACATAGACGCGTATTACAAATCCGATTTTCTGACAACAACGTGTGTCGTTGAGTTAGTTGCTTTGCGCCTTTTCACACTTGTCGTTACCTTATCACCAGGAGTTGTAAAAACTCAATCAAGTTTTGGTTATTTTTATCATTCTCGTTATAATTTTGTATCCCTCTTTGGTCTTTACTTTTTCTGTTATTATTGCTTGCCTCGACTTTTGGTTTTTCTGTTTTATTTTAACGTTTACTGCGGTATTTTAATTTTCTGTACCAAATCTTCTCCTGTTTTTTTCACGAATTTTATTCGCTCCTTTCGGATTCATCTTCATGCCTTCCTTAATGTTTTGTGACTCATTTTCCTTTATATCGAGATTATCTTCACAGTAATCAGCTTGTTTTGAAGAACTGAGCAAATTTAAAAAATCTATTTCCCATCCATTCTTTTGGTAAATTTCACTGATTTCCATAACACCTTGGGTTTCACTTTTCTTTTTTTTTTAATTTATCGCCATCGTGAGATTCTCGGTTGGCGTTATTAGACGCACTTAACCTAAAATTAAATAAATAAAGTTACTAAAAATACGTGGATATCAACAAATGTAATTTACACAACGATTAAGCAACAAAATTCTTGCAACAAATACTTTACCGACAATAATGTTGTTGTTGGTAAATGATGGTAATGCATGTGGCGACAATTGCTGCATTCAGGATGAGGTTTTTTATGTTCCATTGCTTTCCTGGCTAGAAATCTACCGAACATAGTTTTTGAATTGCATTAGTGTATTTCTGAATGATGGCTTCTGGCGTTATTAGGGACATGGCGTTATTTGAGTTAAGTACCTTAGATCTAGTCATTTGGCAACAGATGACGGGAAACAAACCAAAGGAAAGTGATGTATCAAAGAACTCAATATTGTGATGTGCGAAAACCGCGACCTAAGCGAAATAAGGGCAACTACCACACAGGCGACCCAGACTCAATCTAATCTGTTTGCGTTCCATCTCTCTCATAACCATATACAACCTTGTTTCAGGCTTTTCAGCAATCATCATTACGATGGTTTTCTACTGCCGATCGTCCGGGTCGATAGTACCGCTATTGATAAGACTACTCATCGGTAGCGTGTAACCTTTTACACTAATCCCTTTTTTCAATATCCATCATCACTCCGCTAGATATGCCGTGACCGAAAAGACAGCCACGGCACCGAACAGCCATCACCGCTTCATCTGCAGACTTGGCAATAGCACGGTCACATTATTGATATTCTACTTTGAGAGTCTGGTTCATGTCTTTACCCTCTCCCCCTTTGCCTCCCACCTCCTCTAGCTTCAGCGCTCCGGACGATTTAATTGCTGGAAGATATTGTTGTATAACGGCACCGAGAAACAAAGTTTCATAGGGATATAGAAGGAATTACGCCGGTGGAGAGCTCCGTCTGGGTTAGAGAGGATGGGAATAAGATGTTTCAGAAGGAGGCTGAGGTTACAGGGTATTCAGGGTTGGTATCTACCGGGTGCGTCAAGTTTGACTCGCACCATTGGGATCTCGGAAAGGGCAAGAGGTACGAAGCCGAAGTCATTTGGAAAGTTTTCGAATATTTCCGATGGAAGATGAAAGTAACAAAACCGTTTTAACTTTTTCTTGACCTTATTTGTGATATGATTTAATAATAATAAATTCATTATGATTGCCATTTCTCTCCTCTACAAGGTGGCATAATTAGAATTCCAATATATAACATGTGATACATTGACATCGTCAAAGCTTAGTTATTTCAAAAAACATAATTTCCTAAGTACCTACGATTTAAAATTATTAGATAATTTGTTTTTCGTGAAACTTGATACGCTATACGAGGGCCACGCCATATATTGTGAGATACACGAAAACTAAAAAGTATTTTTCAAAAAACTAGTTAATTTGCGTTCAAAGAATTCTCCTCTAGCATCAATGAACTTCTGTAGCCTGACCTTCCACAAATGAAATGCTTCAAATTGTTGAAGAGCCAAAAGTCACACATTTCCTAATCTGGTGAATAAGGCGAATGTTCTAGCATTTTGATGTGTCGCTGGCGTAAAAACTCTACAGTTAGTTGGGCAGTGTGGCTAGAGGCATTGTCGTGATGCAGGATTGTACCTTTGCAGCTACTTTTTGAATGAAGATATCATGCAAAATGGTGCGCACTGTTGCGGATCCTACCCCAAGAGTTGCCTCTATAGTCGCATATGTACAGCGAGAATCTTCTTCAATTAGCCGCTGAACTTTAGCAAAGCTTTCTGGAGTCACACTAGAAAATGGCCTACCTCTACGTTCTTCATCAGCCAATGAAACAAGCCCTCTTTTAAATTCAGCATACCATGCGGCGACTTACTAATAAAGAATTGCCCTTTCTAATAGTGCACTGTCGCCGGTTTTAACTAGTATAATTAATTCGCATCTCAACATATACAGCGTGCCCCTCGTATCTCATATCTCACCACTCCACATTGACTGACTTGAATGAGTCCATATAAGCAAAAACTCACAGGCTACCCTGTGCTACACATAGGTACAACTTTAATTTCCCAGATTTGAAAGGAAAAAAGGGCTCAGCGCTGAATAAGGCGAGTGCATCGATAATGAAAATTAATACAGAAACGTCTGGTGCCTGGGCAGGTAGACCCCGAAATCGATTATTAAAAATATTAATTTCATCGCAACCGACCGTCAATAGCAGTTCGTCATCCAATCATCATTTTTGTTTTAACATTCAATATGTTCTTTTTTAGATGCCGACTATAAAAAGTCTGATTTCCTATTCGATGTATAATTATAACTTAATGCGATCCGGAAAAAATAATTGAGTTAGCGTTGATACCAGATTGGTAGGGAGTCTATGTAAACGATTCACTTGAAATCGTACTGTTTCAAAAAAAAAAAAAACAGCTGATGCGTAGCCACGATACAAAAATGTAGACCAATAGGATAATACACGCGAAATGAACAAAAAGTGTTTAGATTTTTTGAAACTTACCCTTACAGATCTACAAAATTTCAAACTTTTTTGCATCACATATCGGATTTATTTTTTTTATCAATGATAGTTCTGGAAAGCCACATCCTCAGCGGGCTTATATTAGTGAAGTGAGTTACTTTTGTGAAAAACAAAAAACATTTTTGGTTCAGCCTCAAGTCATGTAAAAAGGAACCAAAAAATATGTTTCCAGTAGATCGATTTCGAACTTTCCACGCACAGTTCATAAAGGATTATGTTCAGCACAAGGTAGCGTCTGAGAAAAAAGTTAGTTAACAGGTGTATAGCAAAACAGCTGGATCAAATCAGTCAAAAAGGCTTCTATAATGAGTTTATAGTCCTGTCAACGTTGCGTCCTAGAATTTCCTCTCTGTCCTCTTTCATACTTATAAGTTTTATGGAGATATCTATGATGAGAGAAATATAAATATAAGTCGCAATAGTCGCTGCCACTACAAACATTTTTCAGAAAACTATCTGTATCCGGGGACAGCTTGTGTCAAAATTTCACCAAAATCAGACCGGTACTTATTTTTACAATTCAATGAATAGTGGACATACAAAAATGAGTGACATGGTTTTTGATGATGTGCATGTCGTGTAACATTATATAAGTGATTTCAAGTACTGCCTCCTTTCGGCTCTACAAGGTTATATGATTTTCATAACATATTAATCGAAGTAAGCTAGACGTAGCGATCAGAGTAGATACAATAGTTCCTTACCGGAGTAGATTAAGAAACAGTTTTTTCAGTGACGGATCTCCGTTGGTAGGCTTGCAGGGTCCTTTTTAATAGGGACAAAAATAGTTTGTTTTTAATTTTGAATGAGTCTAGAAATTTCATCAATCATACCTTAGACCCCCATGGTGTCCGCAGGGGTGCAAGCGGTATTTTCCAAGTGTCTGCGAACTAGTTTTTATAAAAGGTGTCGATATGTTTTATAGATAACTATTTTATTTATACTCATTTATTTGATCGACTCGAAAAAACTGTTTTTTTTTGTGTCATAGTTTTACTTTGTTTATGCATTTTGATTCGGCTATATTTTTTTTTTGTTGAGGGGGGAATGCGTTTATGCACCATACCATAGCCCGAGCTAAGAGTTTCAAGTCCTCTACTTCTTGTATGTTACCTGGTCCTGATGGGTCCTGGTCCTGGTTGGTCCTAGTCCTGATGGGTTCTGGTCCTGGTCCTGATGGGTCCTGGTCCTGGTGGTTCCTGGTCCTGATGGGATCTGGTCGTGGTCGTCCTGGTCCTTGTCCTCTGCTTCCACCCCGTGGGGGGAAGGGGGGAGGGAGCACCCGCGGGTTCTCCTAGTCAAGGTTCCAGTTAGCGGGTGCCAACCGGGAATTTGGTTTAGGATACTTGGCTCTGCGGTTGCGAGGCCTCTCGTCCGGATCGTAGTCCATGGGAAGTCGTAGCTGCTCGTTCGGGTGGTCCTGAGCTTTCTGGAAGGTCTTCTCCGCTTTTTTCCTCATGTACTCGTGAATGGTGTCCCAATGCAGGTCTCTAAGCAAGGTTGAGTTTCTTACGTAGGATGGTGCACTGGTGGCGATACGGAGTAGCTTCATCTCTGGAGCAGCAAGTCGCTTGCGGTAGCTGGGAGCAGCGTACCCCCAGACAGCGGAGGCGTAAGCGAGCTGAGGTCTGGCGATGGCCTTGATCAGCCGTAGCTTGGTCGCTAGCGGCATCCGGATGTGTCTCCCCAGTAATGGGTAGAGTTGGGCCATGGCTGCTCTGGTCTTTGCGATGACAGCTTCTATGTGATCTTTCCAGGTGAGGGACTTGTCAAATACGATCCTCAGATATTTGACATTGTCGCTCCACTGGATATCTTCGTCAAAGATGGATGCTTCGAGAGGTCTTGCAATCTTTCTTCGTTGGATGAAGATTGCCTGCGTCTTCTGGATGTTAATGCGGATTTTCCATTTCACGCACCAGTTCTGGATGTCGTCCAGTTCATCCTGTAGTCTCCTACGGATGATCTCGGGTCGTCGATGCTTGGCGACTATAGCAGTGTCGTCTGCATATAGGGCCAGCATTATGTCAGCTGTCTTCGGTCCGTCGTCAGTGTAGGTGTTGTAGAGCAGGGGGGCTAAGGCTGACCCTTGAGGCACGCCTGCTTCCAGCTGTCGTCTTGTTGAGTGGCATGTACCAATCTTCACCGTGAACCATCTTTGTGTCAGATAGCTCTTAATCAGTTGTCCATCGTGCCAAACTCGATCGAAGGCTCGTTCCACGTCCAGCAGGACGAAGCCGGTTGCCTCCTGGAGATTGAAGCCACTGGTGATGTTTTCTGTCAGTCGTAGCGCTTGGAGTTCCGTGTTGTGGGAGGATCTGAAGCCGAATTGCTCTGGGGGGAGAAGTTCCAGTTCTTCTGCCTGCTTCTCTAGTAGAACGGCGATAGCCTTTTCGACTACTTTGCCCATCGAGGAAACCAGGCTGATGGGCCGGTAGTTCTGAGGCAACCTCCGGTCCTTGCCTGGCTTGGTGAGCATTATACTCTGGGCTTCCCGCCACCGCCGCGGGAAGTGGTTAAGTCTCAGAGTGGCATTGGCGATGTTGGTGAGCGTAGCAATGCCATTGGAGGGAAGGTTCTCCAGCATCCTGTTGTTGATGCCGTCCCTTCCCGGCGCCTTTCTGACCTTCAACCTGCGGATGATCAGGCGAATTTCCTCTGGACTGGAGGGGTGATCCGTCTCCTGGCCAGGTGGTTGTCTCCTCATGATTTCGGCTGCGACTTCCACGGCCTCCTCGTGGTTGTCGTCCTCGTCTTCATGGTAATTGAGTCTGCATTCGGATTCTAGCGAATCGGCGAATGCTTCGGCTTTTTCTTCACTGGTGTAGGCTAAGCCGCATTGGCCGTGAAGAGTGGGGATCGTGGTGCGCTGACAACGAAATTTTCGTAGCATAATCCAGGCCGTACCATCCTGGGTCTCTAGTTCTGCACAGGCTGCATTCCGTCTGCTGTTTTGGAGTTTCGCGAGTGCGTTCTTCAGAGCTAGCGATGCTCTGTTTCGCGCAACTCTCGACTCCTCTGTCAACAGCTGGAGATGTTCTCGCTTGAGTCTTCTGTTCTCCCTGATCAGGTGCCTAATATGGTGCGGTGCTGGATCATTTAGGTGTCTAGGAACTACCGTAGTCTCGTGGGTGCTGTCCTCGTGCGCTCGCAGGACAGCATTCTCCAGCTCCTCTACGGCGTTGTCCAGTTCCTCCGCTGATCGGATGATTCGGCTATACTCAATCAACACATATATAGTCGCATTAGAACTTGGAACTATTCTCCTTAAGGAACGCCACTGGGTGGAACAATGCCTCGCTCTCAGCCTGTGTTTTCGTTAGCAGAGCGGTAAGGGTTAATGAGATACTGGCCAATTTCGTCGATTGTCAGCTAGCACCCTGAAAGAGTTGCTATTTTTCCAGTAGAAAAAGTATAAGTTTTCCATTGCGCAATATTTATAGTGCCGCTACTGTTCATCCAACTGAGTACATGTTTTTTTATTAGGCACTCTGTTACACTATACGTAGTATAGAGTTAAATTTATTTTTGAAATCTGGTAACAGAGGTTTCCCAGCAGCAGCGAGAAACAATGTTGGAATAGGGGTATATACCTACTGCTGGTACCTTCATCTCTGGCTGCAAGATATCCTTCGTAATTTACGGTTCTCTTCGTAATCCCACAATGTCAACGCGGGTGTTCCCCAGGGATCGGTGTTGGCTCCTTCATTGTTCCTCTAACATATCAACGACCTCCTTGCCGGTGAGACCAATCTGAATTATACTTTTGCTGATGAAAGCAATTCAGAGTGACAAGCCGGTGAGGTAGAGAAAAGGAGACTAGTAGCGACTTTCTCTCTGACGAGAAACCCATCACTGCTTGGGGACGCAGCAATCTGGTACAGTTTAATGTTTCTATAATCGAGTAACCAGGAAAAACTAGGCTGTTTATTTAGGACTAAGAAGTACTTTTCGTTGTATAACCTCCTCAAACTGCAGAAGGCCAAGATAAGGCCTAGCCTCGCGTGCTGCTCACATGTTTGATGTGCTGCCACCTCGCTTGCATTATTCATGCACCTTGCTGTTCAGAGGAGAGCGGTCCGACGACTCTTTTCTAGCGCTATGTCAACTGGCTTTGATCCTCAGAGCTTTCCTCCTCGATGTCGTCACGCGATGTGCCTGCCAGAGAGACGCCTGACGTCGGCCTTCCATTCTAACCATGCCGAACTTCGTACATCCAGAACTGGCCGATACGACCTCTACTATGTCCCCAGGTGATCGAGATTGAGAAACAATCTACTTGAAGAGGCTGTTCTACTAACCTTAGGCAGTTCAAAAGTCGGATTAACAAATTAGCCAGCTGCTTCGATATAAAAAGGTATTAATTTTTCTTCACATACACAAAATTATGTAAATTTTAACTGTCCCGTACACGTTTTTATATAATTTTGTATTTATTATCTTATGTATTAAATATCCATCTGTTATTAATATCTATACGTATTACTATCTACTTAACCACAATATTCAAGCAAACTAAAATTTTCTACAACCTACGTAGTCGTAATATAAATTTTGTTATTCATAAATATATACACAGTTGTGTTTTATTATGCGTAGTTTCCACTAGAGGTGTTGAAAAAGTAACTATTCGTTTACTCGATACTCATAGATGCCCGAAGTAATGAGTAATATTCCGAGCACAAATGATTACTTCGATTACTCAGCTTTACGTACCTGTATGCGTATAATCGCTGAGTTGCCATGCTGGTTTCTGTCATCTTAGGCATCAATGAAGCACTGCCGCTCATGCATCAGTTACTTGCCATTCCGAATTTCTTCAAGCCCATATACAGATCAACTAAAAGATATGATTTTGAAACATTTCTAGTAAGTATAATATGTTTTCAGTTTTTATGGACATATGAGTCACATGATCCTTAACCTACAATAACCCCCTCGCATTGCATAGAATTTATAAGATACGTTGTTTGCATTAAGTACGGTGGATTTAAATGAATCATGATGCACATTTTTTCAAATTTTAAGGTTGTTTATTTTCTTAGAAGACAACTTACAAAACTAACGCATAATAGTGGCTCCATTAAAGTTGTTGAAATTCGACGTACGTTGCCAAATCGGTATACTAATAGGTACTACTTATAGTAAGCAAGGTAACGAAAACAATAAATGATTAGTTTGTAGAAGAGTAACGATTAGTAACGAATACGAAAGTAGGTAACGAGAATCAACATCTCTAGTTCCCACCCCACGTACAAGGTTTGTACCTTCTTTGGTCGTATTATTTATCTGCCCTATATTCTACTACTGGTTAGTAAATAATAACAACAATATTATTATTATTACAGACACAATTTTTTTGTGAAACAATATTTTTTAGACTTTTCTTGATTCCTACTATTTTCTAAAATATCCACTTAGTTATATTTATATAGTATATTATATTATAATAGTCTTTATAGCTTTTTTAGGCTTGTATCTTATATGCCTCTTTGCAAAGATTTATCTTCTCCGTCTATGACTAAGATAGCTGGAGTTTGAATATACGAAGCACATACTAAATTGGCGTACAATCTCATTGTCCATATAGATGGCGAAAGCCGAGTGCAGTACACGGGTCCGAAACCCCAACACACTTAAACGGGGCAAATGAAGTATTAATTGCATCTTCCAGATTAAAACCTTCAACGTATCCCAGTGAAACTTATTATCGACATGATATTAAGCTGCAACCCTTCAACGTAATCGCAGCAGCGCAAGGCCGAAATAGTAAAAAAAGTTGCGATTACCGAGTGCAGGGAATCGTTTTCTAATCTCTTTTAAATTGAGTCTACTTGGAATTATAGATTTGTGAGGAGGTCGTTAAGATTCCCTCGGATACAATTATCTTGCGGTAGCTCAGCTGCAGTTTTGCAGTTAAGTGAGACAATGCAAAGAGCGTCAGACATACAAAATGGTAGAATGTTCGCGAAACGCTATTTTACTATCTACACATCAGAACCATAGGTACATCAGAAAGGAGCCAAATAAGATATATCAGAATAGGATATAAATCTCTTAGAAGCAATTAGAATATAAAAATAATGTAAAAATACTCTTCAAACATACACTAACAGAATTCTAAAGCATTAATTGTTAGTCAACCGCGCGCTCAATGTAATATATGTACAGTGAGTTCTAACGCTTTGAGTTCAATGTGTACCAGAGAGAAGCGCGAGAATGGTGTAAAAACATATATTTTAGAAAGTGATATAAGCCGACTGGCCAGCGATGCTCATCATCACGTTGCCCAGCAAGAAGATCGAGGCAATCTGCCGCGATGCCAATATGTTACACACATTACATTTCAAGGCTAGGTTTCCACCTCCAGGATACTCCACTGAGATTAGCATTCCTTTTTTTCCAACAAGTAGTTGAACACCGGTATGCCAACCACTCTTGTTAACGACCTCACAAAAAAACTCTCTATCTATTTCATATTTTCCTTCATGACTGTCTAAATGAAGGCTTTCCAACTGAGAAAGCTTTGATATTGAAATGTGATAAAACACGTTGTATATGATGTACTCAAGAGTTTTCTTTATTCGAAATTCTCTTGTACGGGAATTGGTATGAAATATGGAATATGACGTGAGTTATCTGTCTACCGTAGGTTCGGACAGTGACACGGATCCAAGGAGTTCAAATTTTAGTAACCCTACTGCGTGCCATCATCATAGTTTTAGAAAAGCTAAAAAAAGTATATTGACCCTCAAGTTCCCATGCCGTCGAAATGGCTTCTAGGGTAATGTTCAATGTATGTACCTCATCTATGAAGATGGATTCTGATGTGGAATATCTCACTCGGCGTGCGCTTGACTAAGAATTAAAAAATGAAGATTTATAATAACAATACCCCCTAAAATGCTTTGAGATTTTATTAATGGACGTTTGAAGAATGTTTATCAACATTGTCAACAATGAGATTACTATTCTTTCATATTGTTTTTCTGAGTCGAAATTTCGAAAAAGGCATATTTTTCTCTTTTTCCAAAGCACCTTTTTTGTTCTAGAAAACCTAAAAACTCTATGACCGGTGCAAAAATACAATTTCTGGACTTAAAAACAATTGTCGCAATCTTGGGCCTGGCAACATGCAGATTCGTTAAAAGAGGTCATTTTTAAATAAGGTTACTTAATAAGAATATTATTCCGAATAAATGCGATGATACTATCTAACTATTAATAAAATGAACCGCTTTTGAGAAAAACCCTACTGTTTCGAGAGAGTTGTATGTTGAGTTTTCTGTACATTATTCAGTATACTGATTCTGTCATTTTGAAGTACAGTTAATGTGATAATAGATTCGTAATCAGCGATTCAAATAACCACACGAAAACGAAACTGAATTTTTAAAAACGTATCATATTATCGATATCGAACAAGACTACATTTTCTTAGTTAATGAATTAGACTTTTCAGAACTACCATTTTTGGTTATTTCGTTAATACTAGTCCATTCCTGGCAATCTAAATAAAACGTTATGAAGTTTTAATCCATGTAGGAGAACAAATAAGAGTCTATTCTCTTCCCCTCTCTCTCTTTCTTAAGCCCTGGCTTCGTTTCCATACAAAATACTAGACTATTTTTTAGCTCGAAAGGGCTGTAAATCTAGTGATGTTTAGAATGTCAAACTGCAAAAAGTGCATTTTTAAAATAGTGCCGTACTAAAGTTTGAACCACTGATTTGTTTGTACAGATACGTTAAACGAAGTTAAAGGATTCAGAATATGTAATGGCCAAAAACGTAGCCAATAAGTGGAGAGAATTACGCTGATTCTGATTTACTGGGTATTAATGACAAAAGATGACCGAAAATTGCAGATACACCCTCTGTGCTTTACACGGCAGAGTAATTGACCTTTACCGACCTCACCACAACCTGAGAATACTCAAATACTCATGTTCCTTGACCAATCAGCTCAGGGAAAATTTAGGATTTATGATACCCTTTTCTATTCTATCGGGATTTGATCTTGAGCACGCAGTTTCGCCCAAACCTAGTCCCAGCCAACTTTGGTGATGGGGATGCGAATATCTAGAGCTTCGAATATTGGCGAAGACGCTTCTAAATAGTCCATATTTTTAGCTGCCGAGGTTAGTCGTTACAGCACTATATGCTTTTTAGCGTGCGAATTGAAAAAACAATTAACAGTCTCAAAGTAAGAATGTTTTTGGGTAAGCGTTCCACCATATTACTGACGAGCAACCGTTAATAGCATTTGAGCTATTCTCATTAAGAAGGCTACATACTCGCAGCACCATTAGTCTTCAGTATTATAATAGATGATTGAAAAATTCCTGAACTAGTTCCCAAGTTCAATAATTGAGCAGCATGTATATCTCACAGATGTCAAATCAATCCGGTGAGCTTTGCTATAAGAAGAAATGATCAAGGCGACTTTTGCCGTATCACTGTTTACTTTTCTCCATCGAACTGAGTAAAAAGTAGTCAGACGGTATCTTTTCTGCTTGTCAGGTATGGTGCGCTATTTATCAGGCAGTAGCGTAGCAAGCACTATGTTCAAACGGACAGTATTTTAGTAGTGGTGGTAGTATTTTATTCAGCCAAAATATAAATACTTGGTTTAAATAGCAAGTCACAAAAAAGAATTAACATAAAAAATAGAATGTGTTCTCCTAAGATGCATCATGAAATATGCAATAATGAATTTAAATTTGAAATTGTGTGTTATAACACATTAAAATAATTGACAAAATTTAGAATTATGTAAAAAATAATATTCAAAAAGATTCATTTTAGCGATATTAACATTATCAGTGATTGATAATCATTTACTATGATACGTAAAATCTTCATTGCAATTATTTGAACTGTTATCTGTCTTTGTTAGTTTACGGCCATTTTGATTTTTTGAATATATCTAGAATCAAAAATGTGACATGGAATTTTAAGTTAGGATGACATGTAGTTAATTTGGAATAGGTACAGTGCTTAATGTGCGAATTGTGGGTTCACGCTGCTTGTAGTGGTTATGAAAATCCGGTGTGTATATTTGCGATTATTGTAAGAACAGTAACTAGGAACACTAAGTTCAGGCTAAATACTGATTTGTGATTATTGTTACTCATTACTTAACAATTATGAGCTATTTTGTTAAACAGAAATTTATTAGTTTCTTAGAAAAAGTGTAAACATTTGTCAAAAAAAGGTGATTATAATTGGGAATACTATTTTCCAAATTACCTGGACCCTAAGTAAATTTACACTTTTGGAGTTTTTTATTTTGATAAATATTTTGATAGGTTTTCTAGTTTTTGGTTTTGTTTGATTGCTTATATCATTAAAATTTAATAATTTCACAATAATTTAATGCATTTTTGTTTATCTTGCAATTTGTTCCCAAAAAACAAACCAGTATTCCAAATATGCGGCAGTTTCTCTATTTAAAGCTGTTGTGGTGACTGAAGGAATAGTTTTTCAATGTGAAAGTTTATCGCACTAGTATTAATATTTCTATTTAATATCAACTCATTCCCTTCACACCAAACCTCCATCTCTTCGAAAACTATCAAGATGTTCTTATAAAGTTCTGCAACAGTGCTGCCAGTATCATCGGCAAACATTGTGACTTTACCCTTTTAAATGAAATTTGGAAGGTCATTAATGAAAAGTATGAATAACAATGGTCCTAACTAACACTAATCCTAGCGGCACACCAAGGTAAACTAAGTATCCAGTTTACAATAATGCCTCTAGGACCAAGTGAATGTAGTTTTCCTAGTACTGTATCCTTACGCAGGTTATGGAAAGCTTTCGATAAGTCAAACATGAGACTTACAACGAAATTACCTTGACCTAGTTCTAAATAGACATAATTTAAAAGTTCAGAGGTAGCCGTCTCCACAAACTTATTTTGCCAGAAGCCATGCTGTATCCAAGGTAATTTTAAATTATTAATTAAATAATTTATTATAATTGAATTAGAGCTAGCTTCAAAACATCAGGAAATACCCCACTGTTTAAGGAAAAATTTATTATATGAGTCAGAGGTGACAAAATATGCGGTGTAATAGATTTTAATACTCTGTGAGGAATATTATCCATACCAGAACTTGTTTTGTCCTTTAAGCTCGCTTTGGTCCTCAAAACATGATCTTCGGAAATATACGATACAAATATTGAATTGGAAGAGCGTGAAACTGCTAGAGTGCACGGTAATACCAGGTGTTGACCATTACAAAATAGTCTGCAAAACAATTACTAATAACGTTTTTATCTGTTTCGATCTTCCTATTAATTTTTATTTTATGAACTTCCGATCTCTTATCAGTTCGCCTCAATTGACAACTTATGAATTTCGAGGTCTCCTTTGTTTTATTTGAAGCTGTCTGTATTTTGCGTGAAGCGTATTTACGTTTAGAATTTCTGACTTTCAATTTATACTCGTCCTTTCTTGTTTTGTACAGAGCAGGAAAGGGGGGCGTCTGAAATTCAGTCAGACATGTCAAAATATTATTTACCTCAGACTTTTAAAATCCTAAGATCATCTGAATACCATTCATTGCGAATGTGATGCTGAGGCCTAGTCTTTATAGCTTGATGGGGACATGTTACATTTACAAACCATTTAACAGTTGTTGCAAAATTTGCATACACTTTGTCAATGCTAGATTCAGAATAAACGTCCAACCAATCTGCCTTTTGCAGATAACAAGACGCAATTTCTAAAGTTTTGTTTGAAAAATTTCGCATTGTCAAATTTTTTTTAGCGTATCAACAGTTTTTAGAGTGAGGCTTTGTGACAAATGGTCACCAACATTGTCGTTAAGAACAGATGCATCATCCTGGCGGATAATTTGTGGTTAGATAGTCTATGCAAGAGATAGGTGTCTGCCCATTCACATTTGTGAAGATACGAGGTTGGCTCATTGATAGCTGGATGAATACCGAAGCAGTTTAAAATATCTTTAAAATTTTTTGTTTCAATTGATGCATCAAGTTCATTCCTAATGTTAAAATCGCCTATTAGAACTATATCTTTATACTTATTCATTACATGTGTCAGTAAGATGCGTGCTGCGCTAGATGACATTCAACAGAAAATAGTTTTATTGAAGGAATATCAACAACAGATTTTCAGTAGAATGGATCCTCTCCTAATATTTTCTGGGAGACACATCTGTTTGGACTTACGGTTGAGGCTGAAAGTCGAAAGTATTAAACACTATTCTGCTAGTAATAACACGAAACTTAATCCTAAGACATCAAATGTATTTTTTTGCAAAAAAGAAAAGCGGTGACATCTACTAGCAAGCTTGAAAATAGTCAGCACAGGCTCAAAATTTAATTATATATATATGCAAGAATTTGAGTCTATTCATAGACGAAAGCGCTTTCGCACGCATGCTAACAAGGTCATCAAAAAATGCTATTTCAGGCTAAAACTGTTATACACGTATACCAACAGACGCTTCCCCAGTTTTAAAGCAAAAAAGCGACTACGTGAATCATCAGTCATTCAAAGAATTTCATATGGAATCATAACGTATTATTCTTGCTTAGATCAAATGTTCGCTCACAGAAAATTCAATATTCTTGTTGCCGGTTAACAAATAATCTTAGGAATTATGATCATGTAACTGGCCAAAATCAAAGATTTAGGATAGCTCCAAATTATTGACCATTATTCATTTTCATTATTTTCGAAATTTATTACTACTCATTCACTATGTTTATGGAACAAGCATTCGCAATTTAAATTTAAGATGCACGAGCACATTATCCATTGCAAGACATCGCACAGCCATTTTTTTGAAACATGGCTGTGCGTTATATGAGCTTTGGCTCTTACTCATACAACGTCGCTAAATATTATAATGCATTAGACATCAATATTAGGGATTCAACAAATGATCTTATTCTCTTATTCGTATTTTAGCGTTTTTTTTTTACTCCAACTACCACGAAGGCCTAAGGCCTAAACACCCATTGGGTACCGTGGGGCTATAGGGGGATACAGGGGAAAGGGGGAACGCCACACGGACTCTGGCGAGGGAACACGTGTGCATGCAACATGCACACATTCTGGCTCCGCCTACGAGATCCGCCGGGTGGTACCTCCGCGTTCGACAGTCAGAGACCGTCTACTACCTACGGACAATCACAACATCCATAGCCAAGAGAAAAATTTCTCCTGGGACGAGACTCGAACCCGCACAGCGCACGGCGACTGATGAGGAGACCGAAGAGTCTACTACTGCGGCCACCGCTGCTGCCTGTATTTATGTATTCTATCACACAATAATAAGAATTTGTATAGTTTATATCACTACGTATACCTACTCAATTAAACCTTTTTTATTTTGCAAAATATTAGTTGAGTAGATTGGCCAATGGCTCGACTCGGCCATTTGCATCGCATACTTTTAATGTTATGTTGTAATGGTGCAATAAAGATACACTACATTACGTTACATATCCTCATTATTCTGCGCCAACGATGTACATTTTCTTTGAAAGTTTGGAGTATTTCAGCAAAAGAAGTGGAAGCAAATAGTACAGTGCAACTCCTAGAGAATTACGAGCTCAGAAAGATTGCGTTTATTCAACGGGGAGGAAAAAATGTTTTCCACAGCGCAGTATGTTGTTGAACGAAAAAACTTGACAAATCCTGATCTAAATTTATGAAGATTAGAGATTGAGCAAACCCAATTGAATGTTATGAGTTTTTTTGAAGAATATGTTTTTCAAAGGATACATTTACAGCATTTTTACTAAAATGAGAAAATAGCAGGTCGCTCAAGAAGGATTCCACTGATGTCTCACTCCAAAGATTCTTTTCACCCTAAAAATGAAACGTTAAGAAATCGATAAGGGTTATAGAGAAGATGAGTTAAAAGGATTTTAGAGAGACCGCAAATCACAACTTTGTCGCTCTAGATCAAAGTAGAAAAAACGCCGGTATTGGTTGTGGTTAGACCTAAGGTCATAATGTGAATAGTGTTTATGCATGGAATCTCATCAATTTTACAGCTATAATAGGACAAGGTAAATTGCAGCGGACGCAGAAAAAATCCTATGTGCCAGGGATACAGTCATTTCTCCGTTTTACAACCTTTGCTAAACAGGTAATAAAGTGTTGTTTCTAAATAAAACGATATAACCTTAAATCAAAACTGACTTCGTGCTTCTCTGAGGGAATATTTTTCTCTCTGGTCCAGTGAATCTCGACAAAAACAATTTGTAACTCATCCTAAGGTATTATGATTCAACCTAATCTTTAAATATCAACCTTTTTCTCACCCTGTGATTTCGCCAAGATGACGAAAACCCGGAAATTGGAAATACAGGTTTCTTGGTATCCGTTATCTATGTCACGATAAGATCTCTGAATGCATTTGACACCAGGGAAAAATTCTAGTAACCCTGTTCTATGAGAAATGTTTGGAATGATACGTCACTGATCTCAGTCATCCGTCCTTTTTTCGATTTGATTTATCGGTAATTCGTGATTCGTCAAGGTGCTACCTTTGGCGCCGGCCTTTTTAATATACGTATATTTCGATTATGAGAAGAATAAAGAATACGAATAACGTCTGATGTATTCACTACTGATGCGAGGTCCATGACTCTTCAATTTTAATTATACATCTTAGTGCGTGAGGTGCTACTGGAATTTTAACACTTAATTTTGCTAACAATGCTTATCTTTCGTTTTCTATTTTTTTTTTTTTGGTTGCAATCGAACGGACCCATGAGAAGCTATATATGAGTTTTGAGCTGATTTTGTCACAAAATGGGTTCCTCATAATCATATAAAAGTGTATTAGATTATCTACTTGATTCAGTAATCCAACTGTCTTGCAGGTGGCGTTTTTTTTTTTAAATAGGCCAAATATTCATGCAATTATTCTGTAGACTGTTCTAGGAATATTCCGTTGCTTAGTGACGTTTAAACAGCTGTGTCCCAGATACTGTAGCAGAACAGCATTTGTCACAGCATCCAAAGATTATTATAAAAAAAAAATTACAAGTTAAGTATAAGAACTCTTTAATATGACTACTTCCAGCTAACATGTTAGAAACCAATTTTATTTTCGTCGACTGTCCACATTTCCGAAACACGAAGGTCGTTCTGCACTTTATCATATGGAGCTACTAACTAGTTCTTGAAGATTCTGCTAAGATAATATCAAATAACGACGGATTCTTTTCTACCTTGAATCTTTTAGATCAAAGTCAATAACAAAAATGTTATTTGAGAGCGGATCAAGAAATAGCCACTCGTAGTTTCTCTGTGTTCAGGAAACATTCCCTCCATCATGTATACACATACTGGGCGTAACACTGGATAAAACCCTGTCTTTTGGTTAAACAGTATATACGTTAAAAAGGTAGACACTCAACTATACAACACCAAGAGGATGATTGCTGGAGTGATCAAAACCACTCCCTTAGAATGGCTTCCAATGATAAGTCATACCCCACCGCCACATCTTCGTTGGGTGAATGCCCAGGTACAGGAATACAAAAAGATTATGGACAACAGAAGTCTACCGATCCACGAAAATATTGAAGCAGCAAGTACTAATCGACCTAGCTCTCGAAAACCACCAAGGAGAACAGCGAGAAACAATGCAGAAGAGGCATTCAGAATTACCAACGCATGGTCTGAAGAATGAGCAGTACAGCAAAACAATTGTATACCTTTCATTACCCACAAGCCACCTGCTTTTGACTTACCACGCAAAGCATGGTCCACTTTAAACACGATTCGAACTCGTCGAGGCAAATGCGCATTGTCCCTGCATAAATCGGGTGAGCAGCCACCTTCTTTCAAACTAATCGATTCGTATTTAATAAGGAGAAAACAGTTAGTAAAAATCGGAAATATAAAAAATCAGATGAAAAATATATTGAACATGGTGTACCCCAGGGTTCAGTGCTTGGGCCGATTTTATCTCTGATATATATCAATGATTTGACAAACCACAAAGATGGAAACTATATACTATTTGCTGTTACGATACTGCCATCTTTGTGTGTGATCGCACAGTCGACTTCCAATAAGCTGACTGAATGGAAAAAAGCCAGTGAATATGATTTTTCATTGAAATATCCAGAAACACAGCACACAAAACATACAAAATTTCTAGGTATGCACATAGACAAGGAATTGAAATGGAACATACACATTGATGAAACAACAAAAAGGCTAATAAAAATTACTTAGAAGCTTATCATAATGAGTTGAATAGTGATACATTGAAGTCAGTTTATTTTGCTCTAAGCCACCCTTTGATATCATATGCTATCCTAGTTTGGGGTCAGGGTGCAGACTGGTATCGACTATTCTCTTCACAGAGGCGGGCAATTAGGATAATGTATTCACTGAAGTATACTGATGATTACTAACAAGCATTCAAAGAATTGAGGATATTTATATTGCTTTCAATATACATATGTTTATGAATCACTGGTGTATGCTAAGCAGTATTTAAATTGCTGTTCACACACCTAGAATACTGACTATGATATAAGGAGTGCTTTGAACTTAAACATTCATTTTGTAAGATTAACTAAAAGTCAGAAAAGTTTAAAAATTACAACACCCAAAGACTATAATAAATTACCACTGTAAATCAGATCCTTAAATGTAAATGTCTTTAAACAGACTATAAGAGGTTTCCTTGCTGAAAATGTTTTTCGTTCATACCATGAGTTCTTGGACTTTGAATGTTGATATGTGCTGTATCTGTTATTGCTTTTTAAGTTGTTTTCTATATTTCACAGTACCTTTTTATACCCACATTTAAATTTTTACATAATTATTATATATACACATTTTTCACCTGCAAAGCGGATTATAAGATTATTATCTATACTATAAAATTTTGTTACAGGTTAACGTGTGTAAGTGCTGTATGTACACTAACACAAATAAAGTATTGTATTGTATCTCCTCAGTGTGACTGCGGTCAGAACCAAACCATTGATCACATTATTCAAGACGAATTTCTATTCGCCACACCAGAGTCGATAGCTTATATTAATAGTCTTGATGTTTGTTTGTTATTTTAGCGTTTTCTTTTGAACATTCTGTGTTTTTTTAATGTGTCTGAACCGCCATACGATCAATAAACAAAATACAAAGAGTGTGTTTTTAATATATTTATTTAGGTATCAAGTATCGATCATCTAAGGAAGCTATTTTAGTATTTTTATTAACATACCTATGGATTTATTTGCTATAAATGTGCAAGTGTTACTGCTTCGTCCATAATGAGGCTTTGATTCAAGCTGGACTTTTTTGTCTTATTAAACAAGGCAGATACGGTATGAACACGACAATATACCTATGTAAGATGGATGTCTAATGTAATGAAGTATATATTAACTTCTCTACTGTAAAGCTTGCATTTTTTTGCATGTGAATTTCTCTAAAACAGAAGCTCTCTTTGCATTACTCATTATTAGCTGCCCAGTTTTGAATCCACCCACCTGTATAAGGCTGATTATCATATAGATTGCTTAACCAATCAGTCTGTTTGCATCATGTTGGAATTACAATACGGAGTGACATGAAAAGTACCCTTACTAGTAGTTGGTTATAGGCATGGTTTATATCAGCGAAGTCATCGTCGATTTTGCAATAACATTTGACAATATTCATCTATCCCGGCAAGTACCAAAATCTCCATCGTCAACGTCAGAAACAGAGTCATCGCCCCACTCAACCTCTGACTATCAAGCTACGCTTTATTTTTCACTAGTTATCCTGGTCTTCGTCCGCTTGAGGTTGTTACTAACTTAAAACATTGTTTTTAAGTCTGCAATAAACTTACGATCACTTTTTGATGGCATTAATGAATTGATATTCAATTTGCATGTTTGAGAAATTAGGGTACTTTATTAGTGGCGCCATCTATATGTTCCTTGGGTAAAACCATGAGACAAAAAGCTAGTACCTGCTCCTCAACTAGACTGCAAGCACAGGAAAAAATTTATCTTGGGGCCACCCGAAAATGGTATTAAAGCTGCTCTCAATGAGTAGGGTCCAACTTAGCTTAGTTATAGTACTTCGAAGAAAACAATGGTCTGGAAGATGACTTGCGCGAAACAGGGATGTATCAAGTATGACGGATTCCTTGACTGAAGCGCCTTGGTAGGAATTCATAATAGCGTCTTGACTCATTACCCAATGACAGATGAATAGCAGACAAGCAGTCGCATTGGCGAACACTACATTATAGCATCAGTTGTTGAAGAGCATTGACAAACAAAAAGGGTCCTTGCGCTCTTCCGGTTGATCGATCGCTCTTCTCTAACAGACAGTCTCGGGCCGTCGATGATCTAGCTCTTTTCTACCGCTACACCAATGGGCTTTGCTCCTCAGAGCTCTCCTCCATGATGCCGCCGCACCATGTGCCTGCCAGATAGACCCGCCTCCCATCCTAACCGTGTAGAACTTCGTACATCAATAACTGGCCGATACGACCACTCCTCTGTCCTGAGGGTGTCGAGATTGTGGGACAATCTACAAGTGGAGGCTTTTCCACCAATCTTAGGCAGTTCAAAAATCGGGTTAACAAAGTTTCTTTGGGATCCTCATAGCAGTCGCGGTGCCCTAGGAGTTAGGCTTCTGTGCTGCCTGGTCTTCCTCCATAGACCAAAATCGTAAAGATATTTATTCACAGGCAAAATAGCTCAATGCTAAATACTGAAATCCGTGACATGTAAGGACTATTGTCGATACCGCTTTTAAGCACAGCAGGTGCATCTATTGTGAACCAGGACCGTGTAAACAATCGTTTACGATATGGCAAGAATTCATTAGAGGAATGTATGCAAAATGTGTATCTATCCACCTCACCCCTTGCTAGATAACAATGATCGTCGTTCTATATTATCCCGCCAATTCCTATAATCATGAAATCCTCAAATAACCTGTCATTATGGCGCAGGTATAACATTTCCAGCATAGAAATCCGCCGAGCCATCAGACCGATGTTTATAAAATGGATAAACGGTCTTGCTTTTAAATTATAAAATTGTGTCTGTAATAAAATTTAAATCGTCAGTAAGGGAAACTTAAGGTTACGGACCAAGTGTCTACGTACGTTTTTAAATGCGATACTCCAATTATGGAATATCTAATTTTATTTAACAACAGAAATTTTGCACAGAAAGTGCTACAGACTTTTAAAGTAATACTGCGATATGTAAAGGATATGTCAAAGGAAGAACCAGTTAGGCAGAGTCCTTGGAGCAGTGGTAGACGCTTACGAGTAGGCTTTGTCTGTATTTTCATTTACACAATGCGTAGGCAATGTAGATTATGTAGCCAATGTAGACAACATCGTATCTAAATGAGATTATGTTTACTCGCAAACGCCAAAGCACAAGTGAAAAAGCAAGAAGTTAGCTTGTATTCATGATTTACATACATCTTCTCTTGTATTTTTTTTCGCCCAAAATATGTGTGGGTATAATATTAATGATGGTTACTGGTTAGGCTTCATGAAAAATAATTTATAATCACAATATTATTATTATTATTCATTATTATCCTTTGTTAATGACCACTTTAACCAGATTGTGTGATAAAAAGCTAAACAATTTTAGACGTTGTCAACTCGATTCCATCAACATTTTCCAAAATAAGTTGAGTTAAAGATATTTTGGGAACTCAAAATCGGTCGGACTCAGTTTTTCTTCATTTCCTTGTATTTTATCCAGTGCAAAGCCCTGCAGCATATTATTATTATTTCGCAAAGAGCAATACATGACATAAATAAAAGGTAAAATGATTGTTATGCACCCTATTTAGTTTTTTCATTAATTGTTTAATGATTTAATTCTACCAACTGGTTATACAACAACGCGAGTCTTGCTTTAAAGGGAAACGGCATGCAAATGCACCGAATTTGTGACTCCAGACAATACAAAATTATGATGAAAATGCAGAAAATGGTATGTCACACAGTTAAATGTCAAGTCCGGACCTAAATAATATGTTTTTGTGAATTTTTAACTCAATTTTAAGTTGGTCAAATTGCATATTTTTTTTTTTTTTTTTTTTTTTTTTTTTTTTTTATACTCCAACTACCACGAAGGCCTAAGGCCTAAGCACCCATTGGGTACCGTGGGGCTATGGGGGATACATGGGAAAGGGGGGACGCCACACGGACTCTGGCGAGGGAACACGTGTGCATGCAACATGCACACATTCTGGCTCCGCCTACGAGAACCGCCGGGTGGTACCTCCGCGTTCGACAGTCAGAGACCATCTACCACCTACGGACAATCACAACATCCATGGCCAAGAGAAACATTTCTCCTGGGACGGGACTCGAACCCGCACAGCGCACGGCGGCTGATCAGGAGACCGAAGGGTCTACTACTGCGGCCACCGCTGCTGCCTAAAACAAACACACAACATCCATGGCGAAGGCGAGATTCGAACTCGCGGCCCGGCCGGCCGGCTGATCAGTAGCACGACACTCTGACCCACGCGGCCAACCGAGGTCCCATATTAAGTGCCGTTTCCCTTTTAAGCAGAGCTCATGTTATTGTACAATATCAGTTCGTAGCCTTAAATCATCGAAAAATTTACCGACAAAAGTAAATAGGGCGCAAAACATTAACTCTGCCTTTTATTTATATCGTTAATTGCTGTTTTTTACGAAGTAATAATAAACTCATGATATAACTTACAGGGCGTTGCACTATATAAAATAAAAAAAAACTAGATCTGGCACGGTAAATTTGAGTTGTTGATGAAATTAAGTTGGTAAAATGCTTAAAATTCTTAGTTCTGTGTCACATAAGCTGATAAAAACAAGATGTTTGAATAAATACTAAAAACACAAAAGAGGTGCAATCAATTTTGATAATTAATTAGCAAAATTCGTAGGTCTTTCTGTAGATGTGTAGATAGTCAAACATTTCGTTGCTCGGCATAACAGGTGTTGATTTTAATTAATGCAAAAAAGTTGAGAAAATCGACTTCGGCACTGGATTTTTTAGTTTTACGTTACTCCTAGGTAACTTATTCATCGTGCAAAGTTTCAACAATAGCGATTCAATAGTGTCTAAGATATGTGATATTAAATATTTGGCACGTTTAGATAAAGAATATATCTGTAAAAATTAAATGTCAATACTTCATACCATTTCGCTATGTCCATTTAAGCACAGTACGTCCTGTATCATCTCAATGAATCAGGACAACATTTCCAGAATTGGGTACATGGATACGAGATACACAAAATAATTGTGAGACTAATGCTTCTTATTTAGAACAAGAGCTACAAAACGTTGTCACCAAGATGCCGTAACCTTAATACAGGTCTGTCGATCGAGCCATAAAATGCTATAGTAAAATTAAATCCTTCTTCGATGGACGGACGGAAGAAAAAAATCGTTTGAAAATGACGAATCGTAGATGGCTTATCGGCAGAGCCCTGGCACAGATGTGATGGTGGGACCGCCAGGCCATCCGTCGATCTTTATAACAAAACGGCCTGAATAGACCTAAACGCATAATTATATATAATTTGCGGCGTAGGATGCTATCTTCCGAAGAAATCGATTTGGTTTTCGAGGATCGCGCCGTTTCTCGTTATGCACGTAATCTTTAAATGCATTTTTTCTTCTGATGATGCCACCGACTTATCGACAAAAAGTACCCGCCAAAATTTACATTAATGCATGATGCTAGTTAATCAAGTTTTAATCAGACTGCTGGTTCTGCTTATTTTGTTTTGGCTGCAAGTGCTTGAAGATACAGCAGTACGGATAAAACGAGAACTGTCTATTTAAACGTGAATATTATTTTCGACGTTTCATGATGTTTGAAAATGAATGTCAACGAAGTCTCGCTTGCGTTTTGGCAGAGTAGCAGCGTTACCGAAAATATAACAATATTCCACATCGGACCACGTCTGGGCCTTGTACTAGTTTTTTACACCGAAGCAGCCGCGCAGGCAGAAGCCTATAAGCAGGAGCACCACGACTGCTACCGGAAGCTTAAAGAAACTTTGTCATTACGATTTTTGAACAACTCAAGATCTGGGAAAAACACTTTCATGTAGATTGATCCACAATCTCGATACCCTTTGGATGAATGAGCAGTCGTATCGGCCAGTTTTGGATGCGTGAAGTTTGACACAATTATTGTGTGAGGCTAAAGTCAAGTGTGTCTGTCTGCCAAGCGCGTAGTGTGGTGGCATTATGGAGGAGAGCTCTGAGGAGCAAAGCCCGCTGGCGAAGCGGTAGAATAGAACTAGATGGCCGACATTCCGCCGGTGCGAAAGGATCCCGAAACTGTCTCTTAGAGAAGTGTCATCGATCTGGGACAGCTCTCCTCTGGGAGGACGCGTCTTGTTCGTCAAGGTACAGTACTGTGTTTTGGAGGCACTAAACTGTACAAGATTGCTGCGACTCTAATCAGTGATAAGCTCCAGGTGTCTCATGTTACCGGTAGAGATAGGCTTGTGAATCCGAATTCCTGCATGTAAAGTACGGTCATCAGTAAAGCTGTGGATCAGGAAAGGAGGTAATTGATATGTAAGAGGGACAATGTCGGATCCCAGACCAATCCTTGGGGAACACCCGCGTTGATGTTGTGGGATGAAGAGGAGAACCCATCAATTACAGTGAGAAAGTTAATGTCATAAACAGACAAAGATGTTAATTGTTGATCAGCTGATCAATTGAATCCAATCCTCTATTTATTGCTTACAGAAATCAATAGGAAATACAATGACGTTTATCATCAATAAAATAGAAAAAGCGACAATCACAAATATTTATAACAGCACAAAAATGAATTAAAAAGAACCATTGAGCTTCTGAAAAGTCACTATTGAAAAGCTCATCAGAGTTGAAGAATGCTTCGCAGATCAAGAAGCATATTACTTTCGTTTTGAAACGCTCATTGCGAAGAAGCCTGGCTTTATCTCGAATCGCTTTATAGAAACGAGTTCCGAATTCCGTGGTAATTAAATGCCGTTTCTAGTAGTTTGTAGATGTAACTGTGGTAAATTTAGCTTGTGACCATTTCCTGTGTTATAGCTGTGCGTATCACTATGCGTTGTATACAAATGACGATTCTTATGGATAAAGGACAAACAAGTCAGGAATTACAACGACGGTGAGGTTGATATTTTCAGTTGTATAGAAGCACGATCCCTTAATCCTACACCACATATATATCTAACGCAACGTCTCTGCATTGCAAATACTTTTTGCAATTGAATGACCCCAGCTGAGGAGTGAGTAGGACATCTTTGAATGGAAAAAGCCCGTAACATGATGCCAGTAAGACATTAGTGGAAACACAGCTTTTTAACGAAATACGTCAGCACAAAGTATAAAGCAGTCTGTTGGAACTGTGGCCGCTGATTCTGGTGCTAGATACGGTCCACCATTGAACAAACTAGTAATATAGCTTTCGTTCAACCACAGATGGCCAACCATGGACAGCTGTTCCGTGCTGTTTGGCAACTCTTCTGCGTGGTGTAGGCTTGTCGGTAGAGAACGAACGAGAGCTGAGCAACTATACTCTATTCAAGGTCTATCGAAATAAGATAGCGAAAGGGTCATCTATTACCAGAATCGACCACTGCGATATGTAAGCTTTCTGCCGTGGCTGTATCAGTATGAAAAATCTAGCATCATAGATGGCTCCAGTAGTACTACCAAGTTTAGGCACACCGTGGAGATGAAAGTGCACTACTCTAGATCACATAAGTATACCTATACATCGTTCCATACAAACCAACTGAACTACATTCACCACCATTTGTATGTATCCTGATGTACCTTCGTACCGAATTTGGCACATGCTAAACCCGAAAATCGTTCGTCTTGTGACGGGCAGACTCGCCCGTCTACAACCATTCTGCAGGAACATCAATCATAGCTTTTTCTTAATTTATTTCAGAGCTCCGTCAGAGAACTTCAGTACTGTATCTAGAAAATTTCATGACCATTTAACCATATGTACCATGCAACGTATGATGAGACATCGCGTAGTCGTTCCCCGTCCATTAGAGGACGTGAGAAGCTCATTGCTGTTAAATAAGGAAAAATTAGCGCTAAACACGTGTTAACCATGAGTAGTCACAAAGAACGCAGTCAAATCACTTCAATATTTATTCGATGTTTGTTAAAGAATAAGCATTCCGGGATTTTATTTATGTATTTAAAGAGTGTATTAAGCAGAATTTTATACATCAAGTTAAAAATCAATTATATAGTTTGACTGACCTGATACAAAGCTATGAAGAAAAAAATACGTTTTTTTGCTAGCTCCAATGGGCATGTTGGTGCATTGTGAAGAACATATCATGTTTTATTATCTCTCTCAGGTAAGTAGTGACTCTATTATTTAAAATAAAATGCAAATCCTTCTTTTATGATTGGTAGAATTTGCATCTGGGTCGCAAATTTTGTGTCTAGTGCCAAATGAATATACAGGGTGTTAAGATAGTATGTAGACAAACTTTAACCATCGACTCCTTGGTCAATTTGAATACTAAATGTTCATATGAACATGGGTCCGTAACGGCTTTCCTTTCGAGCTAGAGCACTATCACTAAAGAAATACAAGTAATGTTCCAAATATTTCTATGAATAATAAAACGTATTTATTGAACAGTTGGTGTAACTTATGATAAATTTTGCATGTTTTACAAGTTGCTGAGGCGCAATATGAACGTGGTTAAAAATAGTATTATCCTGTATTTTTGGGAAAAAAGTTATTCAGAAGGTCGATAGTTTTGAACAGGAACATTCGAATAGAACGACAACAATAGAAAATATCGAATAGTTATTTTTTACAATAAATTTTCAAAGTGGGCACCTTCGACTTATTTTTTTAGAACAATATCATCATTTCTTTTAGTGATGGTTAAAGTTTGTCTACATACCTTATTAACACCCTGTATATGTTTTTCTAGCTAAACCAAGTGATATATAAGGTATGGCTTAATATGAGAACGTGCGGCTCATCTTAAGGATCGTCTAGTTTCTCTAAAGTTTGAGTGGCATTTTAAAGGAACCACATTCATTATATCCATTACTTCAAAGTCGTCTTCTCATTGGTTGAATTTGTGACCATGTGCATCGAAAAGACAGGAGTGAAAACATATGCCAATCACATCTGAAGGAAAACAAGGATGGAAAGGGCAATACAACCATAAACGACCAATAAGCAGGAAAGTACGTCGCTCGGGTTACCAATCCTTCTATTTCTGCTCCTCTTTCTTCATTGCCCTCTATTTTCAATCTAAGTTTCCGCAAGACCTTCTTTTGTAATAAAAACTCTGAAGGAAGTAACGCTTGACATTTAAGTATAATCCAGTTTGAATCCAACTCCAAGTCCGGTCCTGTAGCACAGACGGCGCGCGGCTCCCCACTCCAACAAAACCAAAGAAACAACAAAAAATCACAATGAAACTCGACTTATTTTATTAAAACGTTTTCGAATTACGGCAAGTAGTAATCAAAGCTATAAAAACAAATTAAATTCCATAAAATGGGCCCAGTTATTTAAGGCAGGCCATTATGAGAGCACCTAACCTATCATTACGGAGAAGGACTGATGGCATCTCGCAATGTCCCGTCCGAACCGAGACGCGATGCTGCATCATTTATACATGGAAACGGTCTTATTCTGATGCATATTTCGGTATATTTTTATTGCCCTTTATCGAGAGAAAAATGCCAGGTAAATTGCAACCCGTCCCTGATATTTGCAAATTTGCTGGGAAGGTACTTTTCCATCTTTTCTTACGACTTAACGTCGCATGTCCCTGTTTTCTGCCTGGAGAAGTATTCTCTATATTTTGTGTCTGATTGTTTCATGGAGTGTATAGAGATGTCTGAAAAGCCATGCTATCAGTTTTTTTTTTGTGAAAAAATGCATGTTTTGTGCATTTTATATACATTTTTTCTTCAATCGTAACTTGTTAACAAATAATAGTACAGCTGTACAGTTAGTTGTATGTGAATATTGCAATTTGATTTAGGAATTGGGCGGATGATTACTTTTTCTCACAACTTTCTCTCTTCAAAAATTATTTCTTGAAACTCATTGTGCTGCAAAATGAGGTTTCAAGAAAGTCAAAGATTTTTCAGAGAGAAAAAGTGATAAGACTAAAAGTAATCACCCGATCAATTCTACCATAAAAGTGGAATTTCCTTATACAATTTCAGAGCTATGGTAATATTTGTTAACAAATTATTGCAGGAAAAATGCACAACAAAATTTGCGAAAAAATGCATTTTTTGACAAAAATAATTGAAAACATTGTTTCTCAGTCATCTGAATACACGCTATGAAATAATCAGATGAAAGGATTTAGACTACATATACAAACAGGCAGTTGAAAAAAAGAAAAACATGTCATTTTAACAGATTAGTGGTTCAGGGAGCGACAGAGATATTTCTTTTTCGGTTCCAGTAGAATAAAAGAAAAAGTGAAGAAGTTTATCACAAGATAGTTACAAACCCCTAGTTTACCACAAATAAGAGAAAGGATTACAAATATCTGCAAAACTTTATATCGATGACCATGACGACAAAGAAGTATACTTTATCTGAAGTCACTTGAAACACTGTGAAATACCGGGTGCGTTTTATATATCTATATTTAACACGCTCTGTTGCTACAAAAATCGCCAAATTTCGCAGCAAATATCATAAGATCAAAGGCAGTTTCACCGGTCCACGTGGAGTAAAGCACGCCTAGCCAATGAGAAAGCGTGTATTTCAGAGCTCCGAACAAGTGCAGGTGGCTACTGAAAATTGAAACAGTTTAGCCAGTGCCGTGTAGCGGTGAATAAACGTGTTTTCTTTAGTCTGTCCGTGTTTTTTCATAGATTTTATTAGTTTGTGTGTTTTTGACTTTTGAATACTCAGTTTACTTGTTGATTTAATTGTTGTGTTGATTGTTCTTGTGTGACCTAAATATGGCTCTTTGGAGACCTTGGGAAAATGCTCCAAGAGATTTAGAGGAACAGACCCAAAGAGTAATCCTAAATATGTATGATTGTCTGAAAAACGAAAATCCAGATTCCTCGCAAAATCAAATTTTAAACAGAATTTGTATCCTGACAAAAATCAGTCGGTCTACCATTTATCGGGTTATAAAAAGGAGAGATGTAGTCAACCATTCCTTCCACAGAAAGCGCATAGGGCAAAAATTAAAAAGAATAGACGTGGGTTTTCAGGAAGATATTCGTCGTATAATATACGGATTTTATAAAGAAAATTTGGTGCCCACGTTGGAAATGATACGGGATAAATTAAAAGATTATCCTGAAGATTTTTATAATTACAAATGCTTAGACTCACTGCACTGTATTGTAAAACTGTGTGGTTTTCAATACAAAAAATTAGATAAAAGAATGGTGATTATGGAGTCGTCTCGAATCGTTGAATTGCGCCAAGAATTTTTGCACAAAGTTAAAATCTATAGAGAGCAGAAAAGAAATCTGATTTACCTGGATGAAACGTGGTCTGATACCCATGATGTTGTGCAGTACGGCTGGGTTGACGACAGCAACAAGTGCATTTTAAATGCACCATGCAACCGTGGAAAACGAATCATTATTCTCCATGCTGGCAGTGAAAATGGATTTATACCTAATGCCTTGCTGTTATCTGCCAAAAATATCAAAGAATCATGTGCCGACTATCATGAGGACATGACCTCCGACTTATTTGAAAAGTGGATAGAGCATCAGTTAATACCAAACATTTCCCCAAATTCAGTGATTATTATGGACAATGCGCCATACCATTCCCGACAGAAAAACAAAATTCCGAATACAGGCACAAAAAAACAAGACATTATTGATTTTATGAAGGATAAGGGAATGGAAATACCACAAAAATCAACCAAAGCCATATTATTGGATCTTATTAAATGACAAAAATTTGAAAAAGAGTATGTTGTTGACAATCTGCTTCAGCAAAATGGCCATGAAGTGTTACATCTACCTCCCTATTACTGCATTTTTAACCCGATTGAGTTGGTCTGGGCTGCTTTAAAAAAAAAGTAAGAAAACATAATCAGACCCCTCAATTAAGTGAATCGCTATTGGCCACAATAAGAGATGCAGTATCTCATATTGCTGCCACAGACCTATGGAAGCAGTGTTCTAGGCATATTATTGAAAAAGAAAATGAATATTGTGTTTTGCCTCCTGTAAATCCCGTTGTAATTCCTCTACAAGATGACTCTAGCGACAGCTCCGAAGGCGAGGATGATATATAAATACCTATAATGTAAGTCTTTATATACCTTTTTATATACCTACCTGCTATGTAAATATTTGCCTATGTCAAACGTTGGAATTCTGTAATTTTTCCATTTCTTAACTTTCAGTCAACATAAATTAAACTCCCAATATAAGTATTTTTTATCCCAAATCAAAAAAATAAGAAGATAGTAAAATCCATTTATTGTGATATAAAAACATTATTATTATCGTTCTAAATAAATGACCGCACGCCTATGATACGTCATGAAATTACAAAGGACGCGCCGACCAAAGGTTTTTATGCTATTTCAAGTGACTTCAGATACACCATACTTTGCGCTCTTATATTGTTGAACCGTCTACATATACCAATCAAGAGTAAAACTAAGGAACATGAGAGAAAGGTGTCTAAATTGGTGACTGGTAAACCCGACACTGTGTAAAATTGGGACAAGTTATTATACTACACAATTCTTGCAGTGAAAATGGTTTTACGAAAATACGTTAAACATATGGTCTAATCAATCTAATGTATGGCAGTAACTAACATTAATTTTCTGGACATGTATCTTGCATGTTTGCATAAAGTTGAATAACTACGCGGACACAGCTTCAAACTGCATAAGGAGCCATTTAAAACAACAGTCCGACAGTGGTTTCTTCCCAACCGCATACTCAACACCTGGAATAGTTTACCTGAGAGTGTGGTTCGTGCTACTTCAGTTAATAGCTTCAAAGTGCAGTATGATAGCTGGAGGAGTGTACAAACTTTATAGCTGTGAACTGTATTTTTTTTATTTTGTTCTATTTGATGTATTTGTGTTACGTGTCCGTACACTATATTTACTGCATGAGCTTATAGTACTGTGTACTCTGCTCATCTCAATTATCATAATAATAATAACTATTTTCTTAAATTATTCGATAAAATCAAATATTTAATGAACACTCTTAGTCGAGAAGTAGAGCTCAGGTTTTCTTAGGGTTTGCACTTGAGTCATAAGGGGCTTGTCTTACCACCTCGTTATTTGACATAAGACAACTTTCTGAATCTAAGGTAACACATCTATCAAGTTATACCTCTTATCAACTTTGCAGTATTGGACATTTAATCAAGATTTCAATAGAATCTTGATACACAAGCTGGTTTTCGGGCCTGCAGATAGCCCAAATCTCAGTCGGTGACATGAAGTTTTTGCCTTTAAATATTTTAGAACATACTCGTAAGCATTGAAGACTTTTATCAACATAATTTCTTTCATTTTAGTTCTTCAGTATAAGCTCCCAAAGTCCACCATTTCTGGATTTCTTTCTTAATTTTTGAACATGCACCATTTCATTACAAAACATATATAAAAATAAGAATGCTACACTACTACGCTCACAATAAAAAGAAAAGTAAAGTCCCAATATACATTTTTTAATATTTGTCTTTGTTGTGATGGCAGTAACCCAATACACAAATACAATACTAAAAAAATTAAGGAAGTAAAAAAAATCTATATTTTTCAGTGATCCTTGGCAGGTTGTATTTCGGTGAAAAATGGTCGAATGTAAACCTTAAAGTGAGTATTTTGAAGCTTTAAGATTCTAGTCTTAAGGTTTTTCAGCAGAAAAAATTAGGAGAAGCGGTTCTTATGCAACAGTTAGTGCAAGAATTTTTTTTGCAAAATGTTTGCCTCCGTGTCCATTGACTTGATTTTTTTTGCTTGTTAAGCCAAGCTCGTTTATTTAGCTTTAATACCACGTTTTTTTTTGATCATGTTGTCATCCACCATTGATATCTCGATAACCAGTGATTGCACAGATAATGTAAAGGTATTTCCGAAATTGGAATAAACCTCCTATAAGATTTATTCTTTAATTCATAGAGTATTCCAAAAAACAAAAATACTAACCAAGGGCAGATCTAGAAAATATTCAGTGTTCCGCCCGACCGAATTGATGGATTGATCTGCCGTCATTATTAAAGGTACATTGGGGTATAAAAAACCTAAAAACATCAGCCTTGATGACATTTCCAAAAACGTTCTGGATTTTCCAAACCAAGGCGTTTGTAGCGCTTAAAATCAATAGAAAACAAAAACAAATATCTTTAAAGATTGTAATCAGTTTTAGGAAATATCCTTACATTCTCTGTGGGATCACTGTGGTTATCGAGATATCAGTGGTGGATGACAGAAGGATCCTTTTTTATTCAAAGTTAGATATCTCCGCGCCTGATATCTTATCGAGATCTTAAAAACAGGATATCAAGCTCTGATCCATATGATGGCATAACAAAAGAAATTCAAGTCCATGGACTAAAAAGAAGAAAGCAATTTTTTTTATACTGAAGCAGCCGCGCAGGCAGAAACCTAAACGGCGGGCACCGCGGCTACCTCGAGGATCCCAAAGAAATTTCGTTAATCCGATTTTTGAACTGCCTAGGGTTAGTAGAACTGGGAAAAGCTGTCTTTTGTAGATTGTTCCACAATCCCTTGCGCTATCTGTTAGAGTTACATGAGAACCAATGCTCCTTAATTTTTTCGGCTAAAAACCTCATAATTAGAATCATGAAGCTTTTAAATGCATTTCGTAAAGTCTAGATACGATCATTTTTTACCGAAATACAGCCTGTCAAATATCACCAAATAATGTGGCTCCCTTTATTTTCTTGAGTAGTGTGTGTTTTGTATCGCAATGCATTTTATTAATGAGTTAAACTAGGAAGTGTTTGCTCATATGAGGATAACAAGTTAAATTTTGGTAAATGAGTGAATTTTGGGATATAAAGGTCAAAATTGCGAAACATTTATAAGAGCGATCAAATCTGATTTACATTCAATGCCGAAAACTCCACTTATGGGCCTTGACCCTTTTATAACTATTTTTGTAGATATTGTATGTGCTCTGGTGCCGTGGCAGCAGTGGGTCTAGCCCAGCTTCATTTTTTGGAAACTTTAAACGTGATAGGTGATTTGGTCAGAGACGTTGTAACTGGACACTGTTAGCTAAAGAAACATCGTGGTAACATAAGATTCAGTGACACAACCTTGTTGAACAGGTAGATGAGACAGTAAGGGTATCATATCATTCCGAGAATCCATTTTCGGAAAGGGTGGACTTCCATGCCTAGTCTTAGAGAAGCTGCTGGGTTGCATCACCACCGGTTTCAACAGACTGGAGGGCCCGTAGGAAGGACGTACAAAAGTCCGACGGGGTCTATGAGCTGATCTCCATTCTTTGTTGTAGTAATGTAGAAACAAAAAGAAAACGGTAAACGGTAAAGTAGCAGGTAATGGTCAAATCATTATTCCTTATGAAAATAATGGGAGATCCACTATGCGCATACTACTTCACCTTAGGTAAACGTAGAGAGCGTAGATTTAAAATTCCACGAGCTGCCTCTCAAATTCATAAATCAAAAAGATGGAATATTTCATAGAACCATTTGCGATTCGCGAACTAAACGAAGAAAAACTGCATATGATGGATTGTCTATTCAGAGCAAAGCTGGGAAAGCAATTTTTCTCCGAGCTATCTGATACAGTAAGTTACACCTATAATTCTACAGTAAAGGTGATAGGAAAAACACATCCTATCGATTTTCGTACGAGTTATGCTGTAATTTCCTTATATCTGGTAAAAATGACTGATGTAGGCTATACACGAACGTATTACTTCTAAACGCTCTCTGACAAGCAATCTGTTTTACTTCGGTTTCATTTCCTAAAAAAATGGATGGAATCGGTTTCTTCTGATAATTTATTAGATGGTGGATCATCCCCTTTTATATTTCACACACTTTCAGTTCGGGGCTTTTTTATTGTTACAGGAAACGTCCAAAAACCCTGGACATTTAGGTGAAATTGATGATACCCAGGGCACCCTAGAGTTTTTACAATAAAGATAGAATTGTTATTGTCATTTTTATTTTTTTTATTAACTTAAAAAACTTGTTAGAAACTTACTTAATAATGTTTGACAACTATCGACATAATTGGCTTACATTTACAGTTTAACTAACTGTTCTCTTCTCGTTCTAAGGTAATCTGTTAAAGTAATTAGAAACGTTTTTTCACTTTAGCAATGCACGTCATATAAAAAATATCAGGAAATTATACGAAACGGAGGTCGAACGTCAATTCGTAAACGTCAAGAAGTATGAACGATTTTTATTTTTTAGTTTTTTGACCCTAGCTCTGCTGCTACTGGACCGGTGTTCAAAAACTACAAGGCGCTTCAATCCTTAGTATTGTAGTACCCTTGGGCGAAAATTTAATCCAAATCAGAGCGGTATTTTGCAGGTTATAGACGGGCTAAGGACTAGTGGACCGATGGAGATGAGTGACATATTTTTTGTGCTGTACACGCAATACAACATTCAAAAAACGTGATATCTCATCTTTGGAATCATTCGCGATTACAATACTTCTTCTTTGGTGTTATGGAAACCAGAAATGACACTTGGATGGCTTCAAAATTCAGAGCAATACTGGGGATAGACCGGAAAAATAACGAGTTTTTCCAAGCCCGTTCTTATTTTTCATGTGGAATTTCAAATCAGGAAGTAGTGGAGCCTCATCTGATTCCATACCTAAGCACCACAAAGAACCCTATTTTTCAGCAAGACAATGCCATACCGCATATTGCCAGAGCATCGGTAACCCTTATGGATCAGCATCGCATCAACCGTTTACCTTGGCCACTACGATCGCCTGACCTATATCCAATTGAACATGTCTGGGACATGATAGGTCGCATACTCTTGAATTTGAAACATCCTCCACATACTTTAGCAGCTCGTACTTACGAAGTTGCAGTAGCCTAGAATGAGACACCCCCAACAGAATATCGACCACCTTATCAGCACGACGTTCAGCTGTGTCAATGAGTGTATAAGAAATTGTGGATCCTCAACACATTATTGAACCAGCTTCTGAAGTCAGTTGACGGATAAAGCAACATTTAATCAGTTTACTAGTAAGGGATACTGAACATGTATGCCAAAAATTATTAAAATCTGATAAACATACTTAGGTGTTTACCTTTTTTTGTCACCTGCTCAACCAAGGCGGCCCTCCACGTATAGCGCGGTTCCATGCTAAATGTCAGCCATCAGCACGGCCTAGATCTATATGTAGACGAATATACCAATATGTTCTATATCGTGATGACTCGGCTGTCGACACGAACCCAGATACCTTTATAGTACTCCTAGACAGCTGCTATTCATTTTCAGACTAGTCGATTGTGGTAATATATGGCACTGCTATAGCCTGTTACCGAGCCGGAAGAGAGCGGTAAAGAACATCGCACATTCGGAGAAATGATAGGGTACCCAGATTGCATTTCGAAAGACCACTTCCCACTTCAGTTGGCCCAATCTTAGTTTTTTTCTTATCAAACACAAATAATAAAAATGTAGCAGGGTGTTATAGGTTTAAAATATTAACAATGGATATTTTGACAATATATAGTAGAAAACACCAACTTTATCAGTGCCTAATCAAATTTGCAGCATAAAAATAACACATGTTGCAATTACAGCATATCAACCTATTTTCATTTCAATGCAAAATAAGTCTATTACGCATAGGTGGCTGTGAAAAATAAAAGCCATGATAATTGTTTTTAATAATCACAGCTGTCAGAATACGTTTAAAATAGTTTTGGGTAGTTAAGGTTTTCAAAATGGGTAGAGGAAAGGTTATTAGTGAGAAAATTCGATTACTGATAATTAAATTTTTTTAATTCTGGGAAATCAAACTCAGAAATTGCAACCTTGTTAGACTTATCGCGGTACAGTGTGAGAAATATTGTTAGAAGATGTAACGTAACTGGGTCAGTTAATATTAAGCCACGATATGTGAAAAAAAGTAATATCACAAATGCCGACCGAAGAGCATTAAGAAGAATAATCGTGAAAAACAGGTGTGCCAATTATTTACAATTAAGTGCTCTGTGGAGTGATGCTGTTGGAATGAGAATTTCGAGGTCCACAACTCATAGAGAGGCCCACAAACTGGGATTTAGCACTTGCAAGGTAAGTTTTCTTATAAAAAAAGTGAAGTAAAAACCCAGCAGTTGCCCAACTTGTTTATAGGCCAAAGAAAAGCAACTATTAACTCCACTGCAAAAGAAAAATCGGCTTAGATGGGCTAAAGAACATAGACAATGGACACCTCAACAATGGTGTGTATGTAATACAATAGAGTGATGAGGCCCGATTCGAAGTTTGTGTCGCAGTAGAGTTATTCGCAAAAAAATGAAGCATTCCATGTTGACTGTCTGAAGCGAAAAGTGAAATTTCCAGCATCCATTATGGTCTGGGGCAGTATGTCATCAAAAGGAGTAGGAAAATTCATTTTATTGATGGAAATGTGGATACAAACAAATATTTGGCAATTTTAGAAGAATCGCTTTCTCCAGTGTTGGAAGAACGTTTGACATCCGGCCAAGATTTTGTGTTTCAGCAAGATAGTGCAGCGTGCCATACCTCAAAAAAGCCTATAAAATGGATGAAAGAAAATAATGTACCACTTTTGAAATGGGTTTCTAGCAGTCCAGATCTGTCACCTATTGAAACTTTGTGGCACGATATGAGAAAGGTTCTACGACAACATTCTGCTCGTACAACCGCCGAACTGAGACAAAAGCTTCAAGAAATATGGGATTGTTTTACACTAAATTTTTGTCAAAACTTGGTTAACACTATGCCCCAAAGAATTTCAGCCGTAATAAAAAATAAAGGTGATGTTACCCAATGGTAGTCTTTCAATTGTTGCTTTGTTAACTTCGCGCATTTATTCGCACATTGTTTATTTGTTCAGATGTTCTATTAGTTATAGCTCTAAGTGATTTCAAATATGTTTTTTTACGACTAGAGTGTATCTAAAATGTTTTTGAGAAAATAAATTGTTTTAGAAGTAAATAGTTTCGTCATGTTTAGTTTATAAAGACATATTTTGGTACAAATCTTGAAGTGGGCCGACTGAAGTGGGAATTGGCTCGTATACCCCTGACTCATGATACTTTTTTTCTGCCTTTATTGGTTGTCCTACATAGAGACCCAGATTGTTCTGGTGATTGCCAGTAAGGATGAAACTGCACGGTTGATCCGACAGGTCGGCGGACGCAGGCAGTATTAGTTTATTAATTGTGTTAGATGAGAGGATCGCAAATTTCAAAGAATCTCTGCTATTCTCTTGTTGAGCCTCGACTTCGGTGTCAACAGAAATGTGTACTTCTCATGGTTTTCTTTACACACAGAAGCAGCTGCGCCAGCCTAAATGCCAGGGCGCAGCGGCTGCTATGAGGAGTTTAGAGAAACTTTTTTGATCCGATTTTTGATCTGGTAAGTAGAACTGAGAACTATTCCACAATCTTGACATCCTAGGAACAAAGGAGGGGTCGTATCGGCCAGTTTGGGATGTACGAAGTTAGACGGGAGGCCGAAGTCAGACGGGTCCGCCTGCCAGGTACACGATACGGCCGCATCATGGAGGAGAGCTCCGAGGAGCAAAGCCCATTCGAGTAGAGTAGCAGAGAGCTAGATCCCCGACGGCCTGCCAGTGTGAAAGGCTCCCGAGACTGTCCGCTAGAGAAAAGTCTCGGATCAGTCGGACAGCCCTCTTCTGAACAGCATCGATTATATTCATATTCACGTGGAAATATTGAGCAAAGATATAGGTTGTTTACGTTTGATGCTATCTCATGGGAAATACAAAATGGTTCACCGACTTAAAAGCATAACACATATAAACATTCATACATTTCTGCTCCCATTGTGAGCACCCTCGCCCTCGGTAGTCATCGAAAACAATATTCGAAACAGTGGCAAAGATGACTCTCCACTTTCCATTTATATCCATTGTGTGTGTGAAACGGTTTTTTATTAATGCGCCATGCCAGCAAAGGACAATTGTATCAGCGAATTAAAACGATTTAAAGTGAACTTGTGCAAGTCACTGTTTGGCAATAAAAAGGGAATCGAGTCTCAACCCCAACCCTGGTGCGATGTTTCTCTTCTAACTAATGGTACCTACACAGATTTGGATCTGTCTGATGTTTAAAAAATGAGTTTGGAACCCATTCATGGGAAAACTGAGGAGCGCATGAGAGAATGCGGGTGTATTTGAAGCTCTGTAGATTGACAACTGGAAGACACACAGCTGTTTTAAGGACTACTTCCCTTTTGGGCACAAAATATTAAAGTAAAAAGTAATAATATGACTTATTGGCTGGACAAGTTAAAAAATCGCCGACCTTCAAATAAATCTCGTGTTGAATTAAAAAAAAGGCACTGAAATAAGTTTGGGAGTTTTTGCGTCGGGCGTTAAAATCATACAACTTGAATCAGCTTGTGAACAACTTACCGATGCTCATTGAAGCGCCAATTTAGTAATTTACAAATTAAGTCATTCCATTTGATGCCCCAGCCAAACATAATCGCTTATTTTTGGTTGCTCACCCTCACTTGTACTTAGCTGAACTGTTTTTCATCACGTATAGCTCAGAGCCATATCGACAAACAAGAGCTGGCACACATATTGATATCATTACTTCATTTATTAATTTCGTACAATCCTTATTGAAAGACTGATTTTTTATATTACTACTACAATTTTGTAAATTAAAGTCTATACCTTCTCTACTAGAATAACTATGGTACTCATCCAATTCAAAAAAATTTTCTAAATGATTTAGTAGAAAATGATTCTTAAACTTGAATATGAAAAGGAAAACCAAGGAGGTTACGAAATTTTTTATATCTATCCATTGTCGTTCTGCATACAAATTTCTATCTAGTATATATTTTTATAGGATTTATGGTTCTCATAGCTTTATTTTGTAGTATTTAATTTTGAAAATACTGTTTTGTTTGCAGTGAACAAAATAGTCGAACAATATAACAAATGAGAACAAAATCGTAATGTTGTACACCGTTTTTTTTTTAAATAAACACTTATACTTTGCGAAATTCTATAACAGTAATTTATTTTTTTTGATATTCTTGAAATAATATAGTCGTAGTGCCCTTCAAATTTTAATTTGACTAACTGCGTATCTGTCCAAACATTTAAATGATTCGATAGACTCAATGATTAATAAGACTTATCTTATTTTCACCGAATGATTCTCCTATAAATATAAATTTTGTTTTGTGTTTGAGTTTGTTAACATTCACCCAATTAATTATGTTTTTCATATCATTATTTAATAGCTCTATTGCAGTATTTACTTGATATGTATGTTAATATATCATTAGCAAATATTTTGATTTTGCAGTGTTGTTTAACATCATAATATCGTTAATTTATAAAATAAATAGTAGCGGACCTAATTTGCTACCCTGTGGTACACCTACCGAAATGCTTTTGATGCCTGATGAATGAATGAATGAATCTTGAATTTTAGAGGCATCCCGGCCACCATAAGGAGCCAGTGCATAGGCCGCTTAAGCGGGCCCTTATGCACCTCTACAATACTTAAATCACAAGCCTCGCCCTTTTAGCGAAGTTGAGAATCGCCTTGAGTCCAAGCTCCTTTACGTCCTGAGGGTCCAAAGTAATGGACCCCAGTATAGTCTGCCTATAGTAGCTCAGAGCTTCACAGCGACACAAAACGTGCGCCGAGGTCTCTTCCTCTACTCCGCAGCGTTCGCACAAGGGATCCTCAGCCACCCCCATCACGTGCAGGTGCCGCCTTAACGTGTTATGGCCAGACAACAGTCCCACCAGCAACCTTAGGTTGGCTCTACCCAGAGATAGGCAGAAGCGTCCATCCTTAGCACTGGGCCCTTCAATGAGCTCTCGTGCCTGGCGGAGATGTCTAGAGATACTTCTCCATTTCTGAGAGTGTTGTCTTGCAACCCACGTCTCCATTTTCCTCCTAGCTTTATGCGCGGTTACTCCTAGAGCTGGCTCAGGACCAACGAGCTTGCTGGCTGATCCTGTTTTCGCCAGAGTGTCCGCCGTCTCATTGCCCCTTATCCCAGCGTGCCCCGGTACCCATATTAACGATACCGGATGCCTCGCTGCGAGGCAATTCAGAGCCTCCCTGCATTGCAATACAAGACTCGAAGTAATCTTACATGCACTTAGTGCTTTCATTGCAGCCTGGCTGTCGGATAAGATTGTTATTCTTCTCCTAGGCCCACCCTCCTCCAGAATGTGAGATACACAAGCCAGAATCGCAATGATTTCCGCCTGGAAAATGGTTGATGCCTGATAGTGCCAATTTAGTTCTTTGGCTCCTACTGATTAAATAATTTTGTAATATGTTGAATGCTGAACTTTTGAATAGATAGTAATGCAATTCAGTTAACAATTTCTTTTTGTAAATAGTAACAAATGTTCTTTTGAATTGAATGGACAATGTTACTGTAAACCTGTTTTCATCCTGCTTGAAATTTTGGCAGTCTGTTGTTTTCTTTAATATGTTCAATGATTTGTTTATATATGGTTCCTTCTAAATTCGTATTTTTCTGCGAAAACATATAAACGTGGGTGTGTATCATATGGTCCTAGTGTTCCAGATAATTGTCGAAAAATGTGAAAGTTTTCCGTGAAATGCAAAAAGCCGTTGAAACAGAACAGAAACGTTTGAAATAGTAATTTTACCTTTTCATTTTATTGCCACGAGATTCTAGTGAGGAAGCTCAGTATGCTTCAAAAAAGCTATGACATCAAATTAATAAAATTAATTTCAAACCTTGTTATTGGATAAATATAGAGATATGAATGTAATAGCAGTAATTTCTATATTAGCTATTCGCTGAGAATCTGCTCGAATTTTAGAAAAACCGAGTAGAATTCAAGCAAAAGGCCACGCTGTTTCCAATATTTTGCCATTGCTGCTGTTCGATGAAGACAATTAAATAAGAATTCTTCATATGCTAGTAGTAAATATTCAATTTTATTATTATGTCTTATTCAATTTATCCCTGTTTGTTAATAATAATTAACGATTCACAAGGCAACATATATAGTATGTTGGTTTCACTTTGTAACGAAGTAGCGCTAGTATTAAGATATTTAGGTTTCAATGAAATAAATAATTTATAACAAATAAAAACTCATCAAAACAGTTATGTTCTAATTCGAAAGTCTCTACTGCAACATTTTCTTTAGGGTCAAAACGTAAAAACACCAGCGCGCGGCACTCAAATTCGACCGCTCGTATGGGCCAGTGAGCCATAAATGCTTGGGCAGGCAGCGACAAACAAAAAGAAGCGGCGTTCCAGTACTTATGTTTGTTTTGACACGAAGTAATCGATGTTCAAATAGACTTTAGCTATTTTCACCGTAAGAATGATCGGAAGAGAGATTTTTGTTGGCATTAGAACTAGGTGTTCATGCAGTCAGTCACTACGCATTATATGAATGATGGATCATCGGTTTGATTTTGGATTCATGTTTTTACAAACTGGAAGTCTACTGTTATAGTGGGATGATGCTAGGGATCTTCACAGGGGACACTTCTTCACGCCTCAGGGGTCGGTCAGGGCGACTTCTTATAGGTGCACAGGTAGACCACGGTAAGAGGAGGGATATAACAAATAGGGAGGCAACAAGGGTACGTGAGGTGATTATAGGTTTACATTGATTGAATGGATAAATTCAGCCAGGCTGTCGTAGATCTCCCTTCTATTTAAGCATAATAGATGTACTTATGAGGTTAAAAGGAGTCGGTACATTTAAGTCCGTTACTCTGTTCATTAGTCGCAGAGATTGATTCCTATTGTTCTGACAACCGAAGAATAGGTGGGCGAGATTTCCGATTTCATTACATATTGTGCATACGTCAGTGTCCAGTACGCCAATCCGATTTAGATGCTCTGGGTAACATGCGTGTCGTCAGTGTCGTTAAGGCTTTTCTGTTGTATTTGTAATTACTAAACCAGGTGGATCTAGGGATTTCGGGTTATATTAATACATATCTATTTATTCTTGAGTTTTTATATTTCTCCCATATTGTTTCCCAATCAGTTCCCGTTGGTTTTTTTGTTGCAAATGAATATATTCATCTATGGGAAGAAGGTGGTACAAGATTTCTCCAGAAGTAATGCTTTCCTTGGCCAATCTATCAACCCTCTCGTTAAGCTTAATTCCGACATGGGCTTTTACCCATACCAACTTTATTTTGTAGTTTTTGGCATTTGGTTTATGAAGGAACTGCTTTATTTTCAAGATATATGGGTTAATATAAGGGTTATTTATGTCGACTGGATTAGCTATACTTTGCAAGACTGACAAACTGTCTGATATAATCATGTTGATAATTACCTTGGAACCTATGTATTCCAAGGCTTTGAGAATAGCAATGGCTTCAGCTGTGAATATAGATGTAAGACTGCTCAACTTGAGTTTTGATGAATGTCCACTAGGTGGTACAATAAAGGCACAACCTGTTCCTTTGCTGTCCTTAGAAGCGTCAGTACAGATGTTAACTTATTCTGGATACGGATTCAACAGTTATCTAAGACTAATGTAGTTTGGTAAAATTAAGTTGTGTTTCTCAAGGGAAATGAAAAATTCTTGAGAATTTCTGGATGATTGGAATTTAGATAAATTTTCTATCTCTAGTCTGGAATTCCTAAATGCTTCACAAAGGGGGGGGGGAGGTGATTGTTTTTTCTGCCAATATTTATTGGTGAGGTCGTGATAGTTTAACGTGCTTATTTTTTTATTATATGGTCTTGCTTTACTTCTGACTTGATAAGCTGTTTTTCTGACAATAATAATTGTCTCCTTAGCTGAAGAGGTGGTTCAAGGCATTCTACTCTAAGAGGTTCAATTGGAGTTGACCTCATTGTGCCCAAACAAAGTCTTAATGCACTGTTTTGTAGTGTATACAATTTTTGTAAGGCTTTGTGACTAGCAGAACCATACAAAGTGCATGCATAATCGATGATCGATCTAGTGTATGAGCGATAGAATGTTAACGCTGTATCAGGATCTGCTCCCCACCACGTACGTCGAATCATCTTCAGGAAATTAAGACCTTTTTGACACTTCGTAACTATTTTGTCAATGAAAGCGTACCATGTTAGTTTTTGGTCAAAAACAACTCCAAGGTACTCCACTGTTTCGGAAGTGAGATATTAAAGTCTATCTTCCAGTTTGGAAGCGCAAGACACGATTTAATGGTGCATTCATCTCAATAATAATCAAAACAGGATGTGTTACAAAGTCACATTGGAAATGGCTACAAAAAATCAGTTGTGCATAAACTATATACTGAAATATCCTTGTATGAGATCACAATATTTCTCCTGGCATTAAGCAGTAATTTGTGATCGAGGAATCGCGCAAGACCAGAAAATGCCCGCGTAATAGCAAAGCTATTTGCCGTTTATAGACCGGTCATTCTATATTTAGTCTTTATTATAGGAAAATGGGGTGCGTGGTACACGGCTTCAGATGGTCGACGCTACGTGCTCTACTGACTGCTATTAATCCTAGAAGAATAATGTAATGAATGTTTTACCTGATGACCGCACGAACTCAGTGCACGAAGCTTGCTCATGAAGTGTCATGGTGGCCGTTCAGATGTTCAACATAACTGTAGATCTTATGATCATCCGAGATGTATAAAAAGTAAAGATTCCTGAAAGGTTGAGCTGTATAATAAGAGTTACAAATAGTTAGCCATTTTAGGCACTTATAACGGGTTTTACAGGGTATTGAGCTTAGGAAATTGCAAACTGAAATTTCTCTTTTGGTACTAAGGTTCGGTTTGTCAGTCGCAGACTAACCGGCGGGTTAAGTTACTATAGCTTGGAAATTAACCACCAGATGCCTGTAACTCCATTTTTCTCATTCTGGCTAACTAGCCCATAAGCATTAATGCGACAATGCTGGTTTTATATCTATACTATCATGTTCTGTGCGGTTCTTGATGTTCGGAATTTGCGTCTCATGTATCATGCTATCCGTGAAAACTTAAGAGGTAAATTGAGTGACGAGACTAACAACGTAGCGTTCTGTAGGTACCGGGCTTGGAGAGGAGATATGGGAACATGTTATCCGCCTTCAGTACAAGTTTGAACCCGCTCGAGTCATTTGATTGTCCGTAGCGACTTTTCTGTGAGGCAGTTTTTTCTATTGTTTTCTAAAAATGAGTGACATCAATTTCAAGCAGCGGGGTGCTATAAGGTTTTGCTTCAGACTTGAGCACAGTGCTGAACAGGAAAGGGTCGACTGAACATGAATCATGAAGCGGAAGGCATTCATCTTCAAGAACTGATGAAAATATTGACAGAATCTTGTGCGTTCAGATCGTGGGTTGACAGTTGGGGAAAAGTTAAATTTGACTCACACCAACGTTCATCAGATCAAGAACAACTGGGTGTTGTGTAAGAGGAAATAGGCTGGTCTTTGTGGTTTAACTATAGATTTATAGTTGGACCATACATGCTGACCTTGCAGGTCTTTGTAGTGAAGTACTTAGCGCGTCGAGCTACTAGTCGGTCGCCACCAGGCTCGCAGGTTCAAATCTTCGTCTCGGAACTTCATTCCGAGCCAGGGCTGTTGTATTATGTGTTGTCTATATTATGCACCAGATCGGTGCAAGCTCAACATATAGTAATTGACAAAAGTATACAGACAAATGAATATTGTGCTGTTTTTCTTTTTTAACTTCATTTATTAATACACCAACCTGTATACATAATTCGTTATAGCATAATACTCACTTATACATAAATAAATTATTTAGACTAAAAACTGGAACTATGAAGGACAAAAATATATAGACAAAGTAAAACAATTATAGAAAAAAGAAGCAGAGTTCATTGAATTATAGAAAACCAACCATGTTTGTGTTAATATTTTGTAGCATAACCATTATTATCAATCACCGCCTGGCATCGTCTCGGCATAGATTGTAGAAGTTTGTTAATATAAGATTCATCAATCTGTCTCCACTTTTGCTCTAAAGCGGCAAAAAGTTCATCCTTGTTTGAATAATTTTTATCTCATCTTTGCTTATCTAAGTATTCCCAGACATTTTCAATGGGGTTTATATCGGGAGACTGTGAAGGCCATTTGAGAACTGTTATTTTTTCATCCAGAAAGAATTTCTTTGCGAGATTTGAAGTGTACTTCGGGTCATTATCTTGCTGGAAGATTGATCTTAAGGGCATAGTGTCTTCCATATAGGGTAACATGACATGCTTTAGTATATCTGTGTATACAAACTTATCCATAATGCCATCTGTTCTATGGTCCCATCCCAAACCCCGAAAAGCACCCCCAAACCATAACAGACCCGCCTCCATGTTTGACAGTGGGCAAAGTATAATTGGGGTTCAATCTTTGTCCACTAGGACGTCTAACGTAATGAACACCATCTGGATTCGTCACTGAAACATAGCCTCTTCCAGTCACAGATGCTCCAATCAAGATGCAACCGTGCAAATTGTAATCGGTCCTTATGGTTTTTCTTCGAGATTAGCGGCTTCTTGCTCAGGCGACGTGGAAATAACTTCAAATCATTTAATCTTCTACTTATAGTTTTTGTAGAAATACAGACAATTCCTGTTGTCTCGATTTCGCCTATTAATTGTCTTGGGGTTTTAAACGGATCTTTGGATGAAATTACTTTTATTAATCTAACTGATATAGCATTTAGTTTTATAGGCCGACCACTTCTCTTAGAGGCTTCCAAGATAATTTTTTGTTTATATTTGTTCAATATTGACCATCTTTGTATAACTCAATGATCTTAGTTTTCACATAGAAAGAAATTTCTGGACCACGCGGCATGGTCTTAAAATCACTCAACTTATTCCACAATACTTGATGAACACAAACTAATCCTCTTCTGAAACGAAACTGTACTAAACTAATGTTGAAAAGAATTTGTCTACATATTTTTGTCCCTCATAAAAAAGTGCTTATATTCAGACTTGTATTGTGTTCATTGCAGATAATGAAAAAACAAGGAATTTAGTTTTTCTACTAATAACGCATTTGTTTATGGAGCAATGAAGTATGAATTAGTTTTCCAAAGGTATTTAGGTAAATATTCATATTTGTCTATATACTTTTGTCCATTACTGTAGGTACATTGAATCGCTGGATTGAATAATCAGTTACCAGTAGAATACTTGTAGAGTAGTACAGTGTTGATACTATGGCGTCTGGAAAAAGGGTCAAAGCTGCAAACTGGGCTTAAATCGTGTCATTTGGCGCGTACGGTCGCTAAAGCTAAATTAGCTAGGAGAAAACATACAGGTTTTACGAATAATTTCTGAGAAAAAATGTGATTTATAACTTTTCGAAAACAATAGTTTGATAGTTTCCATGATAATCAATGAGTATGCCCACCTCCAGTTTGTCTAGCAATCTAACGGTCAGTTTATTTATCTTGATTTTTCAATAGCTGTTTCTTCGATTCCAGTTTCCGAGGAGGCTTTTGAAAGGAATAATTCTTTGAAGTAGCGTATATGATAATTTCATCCATATTATGATGTTACGAGTACATCTCTAAAAAATGAGTTTTAATAAATATTTCTTGGCTAAGTTAACTAAACTATATACGACTGGATGTCGTAAGAAGGCGCATTATTATTCAGGCGATCAGAGATAGAAGTTTCCCATACCGATTTCGGCTTAGCTTGTGACAGATTTGCATGCAAATCTCTTTTCGAGTATATATTGGAGATTTAGCGTATGCCCGGGCATCGGAGCCGTTTAAATGGAGATTTTTAGAAACATATTCCAGAGACAAAGATGATTTCTTTTGCGTGGGCATATATTCCTTTGATAACGCTTGTGGGAGATTACGTTCTGTGTTTACGTGTATTATTAACGTATACTTTGATTCAACGATAAACATTTGCATCCGTCTTGCCATCATTTGGTAAACGTGCATAAGAAACACTTTTTGATCGATCGTTGTAGAATTTGACAGCAGAACTTATGTGTACTGGAACTTTTAGTTGGCCATCATCTATATCAAATGTTACAGATCCTCTACCAATAGAAATTTCGGGGAACATTCAAAATAGGACTTCCCACGTAAATTACGGCACTGCTATGATGATGATCTCATATGTAGAGATGCTTAGGTTTGCACTTTTCAATTCTCTTCTTCTTCTAGCCTAGGTTATAAATTGGAGGTACTTGTAAGAATGTGTCGTTCGTTGTTTGCATATTCATAATTGGTATGACCATTTCAATTTTTTCAATATTGCTATACCTGTAATTAGGAAACCTAAAACTACATGAGCCTATTTAATGCCATTAAGTCATGCATGCACGCCAAGTAAGTGTCGCTACCTCGAAATTTTGTACGAAGATTATACCTCTTTGCATGTAAATCTTGGTCGGAAAAAATGATTTCTTCTAAAATCCAATTTCTGTTTCATTTCCCAGGCCGTTGGCAAAAAATATTTTCATCTCAAAAATTTCTAAATCGAATGTCTATTGGATGTTTAAAAACAAAGACATCATAAAAAACCATGCCTCGCTGTCTGCTTGTTGTCTGTAAGCCCGCTAATCCTTTGCCTCTCTATACCTTGGAAAATAGTGAGATTTAGATAGACATATCGACTAATTTTCATACTCCACAAGTTTTGACAATCACAGTGGCAGTGGTGACGGCGAAAAAAACTTTGAGACGGCGCTCCAACCTCGTTGGGATATTCATCGAGCTTCTGATAATTTTTCGGCGTAAAAAAGTATTTTCGACGGAACAAAATCTTAAGAAGATCACATCGTTTTTCAAGGTTCATTATCATTATGAGGACTTAATGGGAAGTGACAGAGGGGGACCGAGTCTAGTCTCAATCTCAAACAATCACACGTGGAAGACAGAGAGAGAGAGAGAGGGGGGGGATCTTGACAAATATCACGTAATTTTTCCCGCAAGAAACAACGTAAAGCCACATTGGTTCAAATCCAATAGTCACTAGTTTTAGCATAAAAGTTAAGCATTTAAGTATTTTATTGTTCAATTTTAATAACGTGATTTAATAATACGATCTCGACAAGTCAAAATAAAAATCTCGGAAACTCTCACGTGAGATGCGGAACGGGGAACGAGGGGGATGAGGATGTCAAACTAAATCTGACGACATCTCACCAGAGGGGAAAGGGGTCAGAAAATCGTCACGTAATTAATTACACGCAATTAGTGTGCACCTAAAAAATATTAAGCAGATTTACATCAAATGGAGGGAAATGTTGAGTCTGTCTTTTGGCCACTATTTTCTTTTTCTAAAAACACCGGTAATGCGTGACACAAAATAGTTGTTTTAGGTAATACTTTCGCTGTAAGTCTAAAACTGTTAATATGATTGAGACTATTTTGATTTGATGTGTGCTTTTAACTTCTTCGATTTCTTAGGATATAGTGTTAAAAAGTGTTGTTTTCCAAATTCCTAACGTGTCGGCATTTATTTTCCGCCCTATTCAAACCTTAAAACTGTGAAATAATACTTTATTGATTTTAAAATCATAAATGAAGCATTAACATGTAAAAGTTCAATAAGTAATATTGATCAAGACAAATCACAGAACGAAAACAAATAAAAACAATGAGAATAAGCATGTGTACATATTGAACAGTTGTGTAATTTAAGAGCAGAAAATTTAACATTATATAAAAACATATGAAAAAATATTATTTGCAAAGCGACACAAACGTATAAAAGTATACAGGGTGTAAACGTTATGGTAGTCATTACTGAAATGGGCAATAGGGGGGTCAGAACAAGTCAAAAAGTTCATATGATCCATGGTCCAAAAGTCAATAGATCTTTGTCTAAATTACTTTATAGTTTACAACTTTAAGTGCTTTATATCGACCACAATGACCACAATCTTACTAATTTTTATAATCTAATCTAAAACGTTTTTAAATTGGGTATTTAACAAATAAATGGCATTAAGTTTTTCTAAGTTAAGCTAAACTTTGTAGTCAGTAAGTAAGTAAATTTCATTAAATTAAATATTTAAAACAAACATGACAACAGCGCGTCGTCATCACTCTTATCGAACCGGCAATCGATCGCAAACGGTAACAGTGGTTAGTTATCGTGCATCGGGCATGTTTTGTTTTTGTTCGCGTATGTCCTCGTATTTGTTTACAATGTTCTCGAATCAAAAGATCGCCGACATGTTGTTAATTTACGGTGAAGCTCGTCAGATTTCAAATCCTGCAGCTCAAATTTTAAATATCATGGAAATCAATGCAGATATCAGCACTCGGGAATTAGGCCGCCGCGTAGGACTATCGCATACCATAGTCTGTAGAATTCTATGGGAAAATTTGCTTTATCTCTACCATGTACAATGAGTGCAGGCCTTGTTACCAGAAGACTATCCTCGCAGACTAACATTCTGTCAGGGGTTTTTGCACAAAAACGTTGAAAATCCGTATTTTCTAAAAAACATTCTAGCGACGGGCGAAGGTAATTTTACGCGAGACGGGATATTAAATTTCCATAATACTCACACGTGGGCCTAAGAAAATCTTCATACCATTCGTGAAGGTCATTTCCAACAACGTTTTAAAACAAATATTTGCGCGGGTACTCTTGACGATCAGGTAATTGGCCCTTTCGAGTTACCTCCAAAGTTGTCAGGAGAAGGATACCTTAGCTTTCTATCCAATAACTTACCAGAACTTTTGGACAAACCTTAGACAACATGCCATTAGAGCGGAGACAGAATTGGTGGTTTCTTCATGACGGGGCACCACCACTCATTTTTAGAGGCGCCATTCAGTATTTGAATGAACATTATCCAAATCGCTGGATCGGTCGAAATGCTCCTGCTCCTCGATAATGGCCACCACGATCTCCTGACCTCAATCCGATGGATTTCTGGTATTGGGGAGAACTTAAAGGGATGGCTTATGGGGCTGGTCCAATAACAAATGAAGCACAACTTCGCGAAAAAAATTTTAATGTGGCTGAAATAATAAATGGACAACTTCGAGGACCTAGAGTAAGAAGAAACTGGGTTCGTCGTAATGAAGCTTGTGTGGAAAGTGGAGGACGACATGTTGAACACCTTCTTTAAATACAAAGAAAGTGCAGTGTGGGTTTTAAAAAGAAAAACAATGTATGTATCAAAATTATCTTCCCTATTTATAAGTGGATTTTTTTAATACGTTCAATTAACTTTCACGCACCAGGTGAAGCGCTGAGACAGATAGTGGTAAGTCCGTTTTTTTAATTGTTTGCATTTTACAGTACATTATCAAATAATGAAATTATACCTAAGAGCCAAAAATAACAAACTCCATCTTTATTTACACTGCGTTCCGTCATCATTTGCGTCTGACATTGCGGCGTTGTCAGATTTTATTTTACCTTAAGTTGCTTTTCTCTAAAAAAATGCCATTTTGACTCCCATGTTATATGAAACTTTTTGCTTCTTTTAACCCCCTTCATTTAAATGACGACTATTATGACGTTTACACCCCTGTCCCAGAGCAACCTTACCTACCAAATGAAACGCAAAATACGCCCCAAGGTGCAACTATAAAAAACAAATTAATGAATAAAATATGGAAAAACAAAACAACGTGCTGCCAGTTGATCTAATTTTAACGTCAAATACCCATTGATAGAACTTTTAGCTACGTCTCAAATACTCCGGTCACCACGCTATCAAGAAACTTGAGCACACGCTGTGTACGTCTTGGAATATCAGAACCGTAGGCGAGCTCCTGCGTTTGAGACCTCATGTAGTAGTTTACGTAATAGTTGTTTAGCTTACTGTAATAATTCCGAGGCAACTCCATGGGTCTGGCATATACGTATACACATAGCCGAGGCACATCTCGGAGTAGCGACCAATAATAACAAGCGAACAATATCCGAAACTTGGCTAACTCCATTAGACCGCGCTGCCTTGGATTTAGTTTCGGTCAGGATTATTTGATCTTGATCAGCTCCTAAGTTCCCGGACGTTTCCCAGAAATTATTAGATTAGATGTGCACGTCGGACTTCGGGTAATTGATTTTGATTTAATGTCTGCCTTCGATAGTACGCGAAACACAAAAGGGGTCGATTCGAGTTTTAGCTGAGTGGTCCGAACGGTGTCGATGTTTAGGGCGAGAAGTAGAGTGAAATAAAACTACTGTATAAATGCGATACAAGAATAATTAATAGCTTTCTGTCAGATTGTTACCTATTCTGCGTAAATAAGGTCAAGTAAAGTAATTTTCTAGAACTCGGTAGTGTCGTTTTCAGAGCAACATTGCCAAATCTACTTTCTGAAATTCATGTTAATCGGTTAAATTGAATAACGTAATAGATTTACTTGAAATAATGCAGCGATAATGATAGCTTTAGAAAGATTTCGGTGCACACATTCCATTTTATCATATACTCAGTGATATTAGAAGTGTTACACCAAAAAAAAATTATTTCTTCAACTTGATTTTTTGGCAATGACGTGAATGAATGAAACGATAACATTCTCACGAAATTTTATTGACAATAAGAAAAAGAATTAACAATGTGTTGGGCGACCGCAGCTGAATACACTCCTGATGTTTTATTGTGACACCTCACTCCAAGCAACTCGAGCTTCGTGGATCAGCTGTGGCAGAGTCTGTGGCGGATGGTGCAAAGCGGATAGTCTCCTCCTCATCATATCCCACATATGTTCGATGGGATATAAATCCGGTGAACGGGGTGGCCACGGCAAAGTATTAACGCCTGCTTTTCGAAGGATGTCCGTATGATGCGCAATATGGTGACGTATGTTGTTTTGCTGTAAAAGGACGTGTAGATGTCATTCTAGATACGGCACTAAAGTGGTTTGTAGGACATCATCAAAATAATGCGCAGCAGTCATATTGCCTTGACCAAAGAGAAGGGGTAATCGGCTACCATAGGCCCCCCAAACCAACAGTACATGCCTCTCAACAGAAAATCCAATATCACGTCCTTCTACGACCATCGTACGTACCTAGACAGAATCGTGATTCGTCGCTGAAGATGACATTATGGCATTCTGCCTCCCAATGTTGCCGTTCTCTGCTCCAGTTCAAACATGGACGACCGTGGTCCGCAGTCAGAGGAAGCACTAGCCGTGGATGGTTTGAAAAAGGTCCAAAGGCTCGAATGCGACGAGAGTGTACACATAGTAGCAGGTCTACCTTCTTCTCCAAACTGTTGGTCAGCGATCTGACGCGTAGTAGTAAAACGGTCTCGTACGGCTAGTTGTCTGAAGCGCACATCTTGACGCTATGTGGTACGCCTCGGTGGACCAGTTGACCTTCTTCGTGTTCCTCTACCTCCTTCTATCCACACACGACACACACGCATTACCGTCATTGCAGTGCAATTGACACGACGGCCAATTTCGCGAGAGGACAAACCAGCATTTCTATAGGCAATAATTCTACCCATATCAAATCTCTAACATCGTGATAATTTGGACATATTCGAACTCGAGGCATCTTGTTATGCTTGACACTACTAAACAAAAGGGCAATAACTAAAAATATCTGTACTACTCACCTCTCAGAAACTGCTTTCTTCACAAAAACTAAGAGATAACATTTTAACAAAGGTAAACAAAAACTAAGCTAAAACGTTGACATTGTTGCCACAGCATGCTTTAAATATAGTCATTATGTTGCCAAAAAACAAGTCGAAGAAATGATTTTTTTGGGTGCAACACTTTTTTACTGAGTATATTACAACGTACCAGTGCCTGTTTTGTATGTATTTTATATCGCTGTGGTAGGCTATGTTTCCTCGTTTACCCGATGTGCGATCAAGATTTATAAATTCTATCTGAAACTCTATTTATAGTGACAGCCATTACCACAATTTTGCGAAACGAAAATTAATCTGACAATAGTTTCAAAACTATAAACGGTCGAACATAGTTTTGGCACTATATTTAGTTATCACCTATACAGACTTTCCCAGTGGAAATGGAAAGTAGTTTCCGAACAAACTGGAAAGGATATTTTTATGGCAACCTTGACATGTTACTAGTGCATAATTTAAAATTATTTTAATATGTTCGGGGTGTTCCACAACTTCGTGTCATAGCAAACAAGTATTTTTTTTTTGAAGAGAATACCCTATATTTTATGACATATTTGGATAACATATGGTTTCGACTGTCAATTGCTTAGATATTTAGTGAGATGTCCGAGAAAATGCCCAACTGTGACGGCACTCACCTCCGCCATTTTGAAGTCATTTAGTTAACATCGATTTGGAAAAGTACTGATATTCCTTCCTATTTATACAGAGCATCTCAAAACGCAAAATGTACCTCTTCTCAAATATTTTAAATGGAACACCCTGTATATTTTTACGCCATTAAATAGTTTTTTTGGTTAACTTATTTTTTATATAAGGTTTTTACAACTGTTTTCTAAATGTTTTTGAGTTCTTACCATGAAAACAGATTAGATATCTTTTCTAGTTTGCTCATGCAACTATTTTCCATTTTCGTTGGGTCACCCTGTATATATTTTTAAAGGGCCAACACGTTTACGCCACTTGCGCTTTTGATCGATTGACGGCACGATAAATACCACTCTCGTTATTTTCGAACCGATGTTAGCAACATTTTTTTTAAATCGCTATTCACTATAATAACCACCTAGGATTACAGAAAGAATATGATTTCCAAGCTAAGAAAATTATTTTTGGAATGATGGATACTGCCATCTACTGATAAAGTGCTGGGATATACTAAAATGTTATCAGAATCCAAAAACGAGTGAGGATTGTACCAGAGAAGTACATGTATTAGTTATACCCTGCTTTCTCAATTGACATATTTTTTGAAAAAAGGTCGTCTATCGCCAGTTTTGTTCCCTTAATCAACGCTCCACGTGCTGACACCAACCTGAATGCTTATTTTTCCGATAGAGCTGTACCTTACCAACTTCAAAAATCAGCTGGTTCCGGTATCCGCTGGAAATTGATTCGGCAGAGAGTACCCAATCGAAAGAAAATATTATTCATTTGGTGAGGAATATCAAGTAATGCCCTGTCACATGCTTTGTTTGTAAATACCGCTTGAAATTGTAGATTTTCGATTCAAAAACACGAGTATGAATACGTCTTCCTAAATTTGCAACATTTAGGATGTGTTCAACTAGACGGCTTTTGCACGCTATAAACAAACATATGCAGTTATGGTGGACAGAAATATCGAGGACGGCGGCGATGTTCTGAGTACACTCGGAGGTATTAGCAGGATCTTGAAGATGCTCATATCAAATCCATAACTACGTGACAATTTTGGTTTTTCTCATAAACTTGGTTAACTTAAGCACCGCTCGACACCTGATTTGGATACCAATTCACATAGTCACAAAGTCTTAGTGAATACTTTTTGATGTATAAGGAGATTGTGGGAGAATAGGGACGCAAGGTCTTACTGGCTCATTTATTGATTTTTGGAACCTAATATCTATGTTGTCTCCAAGCTTTGGTACCTTGGGAAAAAACATTATTATATATTATGATGAGGAAGAGAGATGGAAATATACAAAAGTATGTAGGTGCGTGAAAGACACTCGACTGTAGGATCCTATGGGGCAGCGTCGGAGTGTGACGGACAACGGGGTAAAGTAGAAGAGTGATAAAAGAGAGAGATGACAGAACGGGCGCTGGCGCCTACCGTTTAGACGGATGCGCTCAACAAATGCGATTTGTTTCTCCCATTCGCAGAGTTGCCGATACCAATATGTCATATTTCTAAGAAATCTAAGTCTACCCAAATTTCTGGAAAAATAGCTACGGATTCCACATAAGAGTATTCCAAAAATGAAAAAAGTTCAAACTATTAAAATTGTATTAATGTTTCATGGTTCAAATCATATTTTTCATGTTTGTATATTGTTGTATAAATGATTTTGTAATCCCTATTCTAGTTGCCAGTAGAGATACAACAGTATTGAGAGAAATCATGGACCGCTAGATAGGGCTACAACTACCATATGACTATCAAATAGTAGTGATAAACAGGGTTTGTTTATAGCACAGTTGCCTGGTGTGGCGAATTTGCGCCATAGGGGCGATTTGACAACTTTGAAGGACCACTATAACGGGTACTATGGTGCCCGGTATTCGAGAATCTGGCAATACCTGATGATTCCTAACGTTTATTACGCCAGATTGTTTGCTGACTTGCGCAGTACAACATGACAATTAACGTGACTGAGCACCTGGTAACCCTGGTTTAAGGTGTTATATTTAAAGAGCTTGGGGCAGTTAGGTATCTAGGTCACATTTTTTAATGTATTTCGAGAAATCCGTAATGTTAAGTAAATACTAGATCACGTTTCTTGCTTAGTTTGCTGAAAATTCTACAATAGACGTACATTTTGAGAAACAGAGATTTGTGTCACGACAAAATCGTAAAAATATAACGCATTTTCGTAAAATAATTTCTTTGTTGAAAAGACTGTGGCTTGGTGACCCATTGAACGAGTATAGTGTCCCGCTCCGCTTTCAATATTCGAAACACTATACTCCAGCAGCATTCAGCTTCAATGTTATCTTTATGAAGTTATAACGTCTAGGCCATGCTGATTAAAAGCTTGAATGAATCAACACTTAACTCTAAATTCCCCACAATTCGGGAAGCTCTACTCAAATTGGCAACACAGCGTATCTGCCTATTATTCTCATTCGTGATACAGGTCTGCGGTTAACGGTAGGAAATATGTACGAATAGCGATTAAAGTAGACGAGCCGATGCGCTGTTGCCAAGAAATGATTTCCCATGTATACGTATAACAATGGTTTTTCCTAAGGTATATATGTTTCCAAAATCATACTTATTATTGCCTGACCACGCTCTGTTAAGGAAAGTTCCAACTGAGTGTTGTATAACCTGATGAATACAGAAGTCATTCTCAAAACCTGAAAGCTGTCATCTAGGTAATTAGCTGTTAGAGCCTTACGCAAGACATTACACGATTTAGTTTAGTATCAAAAGATAATTGAAATTGAATTTTTCATCTAACATCATACCCCCGCGATTTTTTGCTTAGCATTAATATCTTTGAGATACACAGTTTCAACGATCATGGATTCTATTAAGGTATTTCTGAGGCTACTTTAATATAGCAATCTAACTTTGAGGTGAACTGACTCGGTGCTTCAAATTCATGTTTGATATCTATTTCCAAATTTCACACACAAGAAGTTGGTCCCGGATAAGCCCTAATGCAGTACTGCTGTATTTTTTACATCCTGTATAACGAAGGTATTTTTGTTCTGTTTAGAAACAAATAGTGATAAAATACTATTTCTCTAAAAACGGCACATTTCTTTAGCTAGAATATCAGGCTTTCTACAGTTGAGCCATCATCAATTTATATTTGAAAAATTACGCCAAGTAGACTGACTATACTTTCCAGGGTTTCGAAATAACTGCTTGTACAATCTTTCATGTATGGCATCAAAAAGATGTGACTTATTCAGAACCATCCTAGCACTATTTGGGCTTTTTATAAAGTTTATCCAGATTGCAGCAATGAGCACGTTGTCAACAATAGGGTAAGTCGAGGAAAGATGGCCATAGTTTTTATTATTGGTTATATTGTTTGATAGATGGAAAGTACAAACTTGAAATTTGGTATAGTGTAACTCCTTCATGAGTAGGTTGATTACCAATGAAATTCAATGCAAGCAGCTAAATAGTTTTTTCAATAATATTATCATGTCATAAAAAGTGGCATTTGACCATCTCTCCTACAGTCTGTAGGAGAGATGGCCATACCTTTAAGGTGAGATGGCTAGTTAGATTTTATTTATTTTTTCGCCAGAAAATAAAATACTTGGGTCATATTAGATGCACACAACACTTTATTTTTCCATAAACGATAAAAAAATAAAATGGGAACCCCCTCAAAGTACCGCATACATGTTTTTTTACAAATTAAGAGCAGTTTACTTTGCAATATTAGAAGCACACAAATCACAAATAAAATTTGCAGGGGTACTTTGCCCGCTGCATAATTTGTGAACCCATTTTACACAGTAAATGCACCTATACCAAGTTTCACCGCTCTTCCAAAATTCCTGGCAGACTAAGTAGATGTCCACAACGCCGATGTCGTTGTCATTCAGGTTGTTTTTTCTATTTTTTTGTTTTCTTTGTTCAAAATATTAGCGAGGGGTTCTTCGTCAGATTCTGTAAAACAGCTTTTTGACCTTCTTCCGACAGGATTCCATGTTTGATGTACAAGTCAACTCTGAAGCAACTGATCTGGACCGTCTTTTTGCAGCTAAAACCCTTAATCTAGGCACGGGCGGTATATCTGCCAAGTTATAGCGGAGCCAAGAAATTGCGGACAGACCGACAGACAGACAGACCGACGCAATGTGTGACAGGTTTTTCCTGATGTCATATAACATCCAAAACCATATCTCATATTTGAAAATTTTCGCGATTGCAATACTTCCTTACCAGTTGACGTGCGAAGTTAATTAGCAATATTGAAAAATTGATATGACGATAAAAATGTTAAAATTGCAAAAAATGTAAATGATAAGTCGCCAATTCTCTTGTAACAAACGGCTAACAAAGATGTTTATGACCACGTAGGTATCTTGATTATGGGGTGTCAAAAGTAAGTACTCACTTCCGATTTTCACGCTAGAGGGGCAAACTGCTTTCTCTACTAAATCAAGTAGGCCTTGTAAAATGTGCGTCCGCTTCATATTACGCATATGGTAATTGAATATTCCGCTACTTACTTATGATGAAGTGAAAAATGATCCTGTCAGACATTGTTAGGCATTTACATATCTGAATAACTCGTCTGCTGCTTGGTTAATCGCAACACAATTACGCGAAAAGGTGGTCGCTTCTTACTGGTATACATAATTTTCGATAAATTTTAGATAATTTTTGTTGATTACCACAGGCAAAATTGCTACGAACCGTTAAAAAAATTATCCTTTTGATACATTGTATCGTTTGTAAGATACTATGGAAAAGGAGAATAAATAACACGAACATGTAAGGATAAAGTGTAGATCCTCTTCTGGTGCAGTCTAAAAAAGTTTAATGTCACGTATGATCTAACGGATACTTAGCGAGGAAGGGTTTTGTCCATCTTAATGCTTCAATGATTTTCATAAAAACAAGTACTACTTCTTAAAATGTCAGCTAGGACCTTTTGGCGACCTAGCTCTCTTCTACCGCTACGACAACGGGCTTTGCTCCTCTGCAGAGCTCTTCTGTATGATGCCGCCCTGCGATGTGACTTCGGCCTCCCGTGCTAACCTTGTCAAACGTCATACATCCAGAAATGGTCGATACCACCGCTCCTTTGTCCCTAGAGTATCGAGATTGTGGAACAATCTACCCGAGGTGGCTTTTCCCAGTCCTACTAACCTTTGGCGATTTAAAAATCTAATTAACAAAGTTTCTTCAGGCTTCTCATAGTAGCTCTAGTGTCCTGGTATTTGGGCTTCTGCCTGCGCGTCTGCTTCAGTATAAAAAAAGTCACTAGAATAGCATTAACGATACAGTAGCATACAGTCCAACATTGTGGAATCTATGAGCCATTTTTCAAATCTCGCGTATATAAATGAAAATTATTTTTTTGCATATAGTCTGAATGGTGTCGCTTATGCTTCTGGTAATTGTATAAAATTTCTGCTGCAGTAAATAACAGTGCTTCATTAGTCCATCAGTACTATTCTCTCATTACCATCACTGAAAACAATTTATAATATAAAACACGTTTTTTTGTATCATTTAGCAAGACTAAGTCTAAATATTTGTAGTGAGGTGGTCAGCTTTGAATACTTGACTTATAACCAACATACACTTTTATATCCCATAATGAATTACTAAGGTGTACTATCTAAGGTAAAATATGAATGAAACACTCTAACACTTATCAACCCGACGCTTTCTTGACTAAATTATGAAAAAGCAGCTGAGCAGCTGCTGTATGGTTGTCCTGGGAAGCAAGACCATTTAATTACAATTGAATCGATTTTATCCTCGCGTAAAAATTGAAAATTATATCCGCAATATGCGATATAATGATACGCTGGTCTCTTACATCTTGGCCTTTTTAGCCTTTAAGATATTTTAATATTTTGGCTTCAGAGATGCGAAGAGAATTGTTCTTTGATCACACAGTACACAGAGCTGCATACTTTAAACCAAATGTGTAAGCCGTGAATTTAATCCATTTCGGGGAGATTGGTGTATGGGGAATACTAATATTATTCTGCAAACAGATACTAGAAATCGACGAGAAAGTACATTTATAGATTGGCATACAGGTTGACTAGTGGCCTGGGGGAGAATCTCGTCAGATTTTGGAGTGAAAGTTAACCAAAGTACTCCTAATATTGGCGGTATGAATCTACAACCTCTTTACAATGTTTTGCCATAGCCATGATATAATACCGTATAATAAGTCAGGGAGGTGATTTCGAGTAGATCAGATTGAGTTAAGCGTATGCTCATCAAGATAATTCTGCAGAGCATAAATAAATAGAAAACCAGACAGCGGCAGATCTGGAAAATGGTTGGCTGTTGCAATACTTCTCAACCAAGGGTCTGCAATTTATCGTTGCCATAGAAGTATATACTCGTATTTAGTAGAGCGCTATCAAGGTCTATTAATATACCTTTCCTGCATGCTAACATGGGTTGCTAGTGTCTGACCGAAAATAGTTTTTCAACTTCTTAGCTTGAGTTTGGGTTGAAATTAAAACTTCTTTTCGAGAAATTTGTTATATAAGTAATTATTTGATAAGTTAATGATTTAGATGTTTCGATAACCTCTCCCATTTGATGTTACATCCAAGAAAAAACGCACTTTCTAGAATTCAGTATTTCTTTAATATACAACAAGCAATTTCTATGAAGATATAATTAAGAAAAAGTTTAACAAAACAGAAGTAAATACACCTCTTTGTCTTTCTAAGATTAGGGCTTTAGTTTCCTCTTTAATCTTTTTAGCATATAAAACAAAACGGAAGACGAAAAAACTTGACGTATCAATAAAAGACAATAAATCTCTTAACAATTTCGAAGGAAAACTTTAAATTCGGATAGAATATTATAGAAGGAAGTACGTAAATTGTTGATAAAAGGCGCATTTGACTGAGAATCCATAATGCCCATAGTGACATAAGTAAATGACAAATTATAGTTAAGATGCGGTTTTTGATAATAGAAGGCATTGCATTCTGATTGGCTGTTGAAGTCGTTCGGCATAGTTTGGGGTAACGAAACTTCATTTTGATTGTTTAGAACAGGGGTTCTTTCAAACAGCATGGAAACAAGCTTTGACTGTAGCAATCCCCAATAAGCTTAAGTTCGATGAATTCAATGAAATTCATACCTATCAGATTACTACCAGTTTTGTCCAAAATGCTGGAGAAACTGATAAAATTGTAACTAATCTCTTATCTTGAAAAATAGTCAAATATTCCTGAAACTCAATCTGGCTATAGAAAATTACAGTACAACATCAATTTGCAAGATGATATTTTAGGAGCTTTAGATAAGAAAATAGCATTAACGTTACCCAACTAACAATTATCACTCCTATTAGAGTTGCAAGAATGATTATACAGTATTCCTTAAACAGCATTGTATTCTGTAAGAACATTAGCAAAACCGTCTTAGAACAGCTATACAAGCGGAATGGGCACACCTAATAGGACACTCCAGTCATTTAAGAGGTTGTATAAGGGCTGCAAGTAACAGTTATAAAACAAAAGTGTAAGCCTCTTGCAGCCGCTATAGGACATTTGCGTCAGTGCAACATTCAGTTTTTGTCAACTATACAACTATTCTCTTACGTGATTCTACTTTATTGCAACCAAACTATTTCCTATGTATTGTATAGACGAAGTGAAGAATATATAACTAACACATTACAGTCATCTTGTTTACTTACATATCGGCCATTGTGAATTTCATACACAGGTATATGATAAACTTCTACACTTTGATATAGGGCTATTGAATTACTTGCGCAGCCAATTTTGTTGTGATTATCCTGCAACCCAATTTCTACGGGCTTCGTATTTGATTCATATTTTGACAATGATCAAAAGTATGTCTAGATTTTTAAGATGGAAAACTGAACTTATCTGCGTTAAATCTTCCACAAATCTTATATTTAGACACAATTGCACTAATGTTTATCACTTTATATCTCTCATTTCGAACTGAAACATAATTATTTAATATTAAATAGAGGAATACATGTTTGCCCAATATGGCGGGTGGTTGTGTACAATCATGGCATCGTCCATGTTGTCTTTAGGTTATTAAAATATTTTGGTGTTGCCTGCAGGTGATATTCAACAATTTGACGAATGTCTGAAATGAAATACCGACAGAGTCGAATGATTTACCCAGAATTTGTATCAGATCTATATCTTCTGTTTGAACAGTTGATAAAACCTTTTGAACCGATATGCATGCGTTGTTTGTCTCAAAACATTGGTTATGGCATTTTAACAAAAATATGTCAGCAGAAAGTTAGGTGGTGAAGTTGTTTATCAACATATTTAGCATATGTAACAGTTGTATAAGTGCTTCCGTTGGGAGCAATTTGTTGGCTAATGTAGTAAATTGCACAGCAAAGCAACAAGGCTCGGGTTTGTTTTATAAACGTTAACATGGGTGCCACAACACAACCATTTTGACTATCTTGCAAATATGCCGTATAAAATAGTTGTATAAACGTTTATGCAACAGTTAAAAATTTGCCCTATAAGGTGTTGTATAACTATGCTGTAAGAATATTTTAAACACCTCATTTTAGAGCAAATATGTTGCAGAAAGCAAATTTGCATTCCACACAACATTAAGGCAGCATTTTGTTGTTCAGGCAACAACAATAGAGAGCTTTTATGGCTGAACGGTTCTTTTACCAAAAGCTTATACCACTACTTTGCTAGTTGGGTAATATCTATAGTTTTCTCGAAAGCTTTTGACAGCATCAATCATGAACTACTACTATCTAAATTAAATTACATAGATGTCAATAACTTAGCTCTTTCATTTTTCGGAAGTTATCTTGATCAAAGAACTCAATGAGTTCTCATGTGACTACAATTCCTTCAGGCGTGCCTCAAGGACCTGTGCTGGTAACGTTCACTTTTGACTTGAACAAAGTCCTTGATAATTCACATATACATACACAATTTTTAATTATTTTAATCCCCAGAATGTCAACAATACTGTAGAAGTTTCACAAAATGATGTTAATAATTCAATCCAATATTCGTCTGATCCTAATCTGGCTGTCAACCACCAAGAGTCTAGAATGTTATAATTTTGTGCCCAAAAAAGAAAGATGACTTAACGTTAATCTTGCAGGTAAAAATAAGTAATGAAAACTTACAGTTCTCCGAATCTGCAAAAATTCTTGGTGTTGTTTTTGACACAAAATTAAGATTAATCGAACTTGTCAAAAGTCTTTTGCCGAAAAGGGCTACGTGCTTCAATTGCAAACAAATTTCCACTAAATTTCAAGTTATGTAAAAAATTATGGGAATCCTTGGTCATATATGTTCTAAATCATCCAAAATGATTATTTTGCTATATTTTTGGACTTCAGAAATTTGATCATATATCAGCAAAATATCCAGCATTCAATTGGCTGAAAATAAATGATTTGGTTCAATATCACTGCTCAGTTTGCATCCATAGATTATTACTTATGTCTAAGCCGCCTTACTTGCAAAAAAAATCATTTAACAATTATATTCATTCTAGACCACTAGGATATAAGACTATTAGGATATCTCAGTATTCAACAACCCCATTTCAACGCAGTTTCTCCTACGTTTTTTCGACAAAAAGTGAAATTATCATTACTTCAATGACTTGATTACACACAATCATGCTTTTTTTACTTTCCTAACCATTTTTTTTGCTTATGTACTTTTTGTTGTCTTTTGATTTGGCAAGTATGCCAGGTCTCCCTTTGTTGTAGTAATGTATTACTAGAAATTTCAATTTGTGGTGAATGTAAGAGTAGCTAACGCTAAGTTTCGTCATATTTAAGTCTTAGCTGCATTACAATGTTGTAAAGAAATAAAGACGTCTATAAAATTTATTATTATAATTATCATAATTAGTTATCCTGTATTAGAAGCTAGAACGTAAGTACCAACGAAAACTAAACGGTAACTCGGATTCTGGACTGACGCTGGCCAAAACTAAAAACGAAGGTTTGGTCGGATACCACTAGCTGCTTCTTCTTCATTCATTGGGATAAACAAT